>OY754331.1:58250039-59511515 GCA_963573305.1 Pyrrhosoma nymphula | reverse complement strand
GCAGAATTAAGAGTCGCTTTTATGATCTCTTCCTTTCCTCCAAATCATAGGCACACCAAAACCGAGACACTTCTGCTTCTTTTTGCTCCAGCGCTGCAGACTTTCAACACGCGTTTTACAGCATAAGTGTGGTGCGAAGGGCTTGTCCTCATCACCATTTTTAATACCAAAGTATGTATGATATACTTTCCTGACAAAAGTAATGATTTTTAACTTCCTATTTGGCATTATGAATTTACCACAAATGTTGCATAATCGGTCAGGATGATTCTTGCACTTTCGATTCGTTTTGTAACAATGTAATTTTCACTAGGAAAACTCAAGCCGTACTAGCTTGCAGGTTGCTACGAGCTGGAAGAAAGGTCACCTCACTCCCCCCACCGCCCCCAACCACTCCCTCCCACAGAGTTGCCACCTCCATATCTGTGTACAGAGTTGCCAGCTATGGCTGCACCTTAAGTGCCATTTTCAAGGTCTAAAACAAAACGCAATTACTTAGAAGAACCTGTTCACCCTTGTCAATACATCATTTATTTGAATATGATACATTGAATGTAGGTACATGATGTGGAAATAATTCATCTTTGTGACAATAAACTTCAAAATTTCAAAGGGTTGAATGACTTATTTACCTATTAGGCTATTACCTAAATATTTAGGTAGCAAAGAAACCTGACCTGACTGAGCAAAGTGAATTACATTTTTGAATTCAGCATACACTAAATATAAAAGATCACCTATAAAAGCATTAGCCTCAGAAAAAAACTTTTGAAACGCAGACCAGTATTATAATATGCATTTTGGTGTGTTAATGTGGGAACGACACTAATATTTCTTATTTCAAATAATAGAAAATGGCGCGAGGTATTAACCGTTAACCGTTATTTAGTTTTATGCATTCGAATGATTGTGATGAAATTTATCTACAAAGGCTACTATTTCTTTTAGTGTCAAGTTCCGAACTGTTCCTCATTTGTAGTAAATATTTAGCTGTTCATTTCCTGAATGTATAATCCAGTCGTGAATGTGTTCATGAAAATAATTGTTGTACTATTATTGGTGAGCACAATTCTTCCCTGAATTAAGAGGTAATTATATTTTTTTTAAGTTGGTCATCTATTATCGTGGTAACCCACATGTTTTCATTACTTACGTCTATTTTTCCTTTTTCTTTCGTTTTAGAAACCCGGTGTTGTTGGAACAACGAACTATTATGCGCCCAATCCTGAGCGAAAATCAATCTCTTTTCGTCAACGGTAAGATTTTACTTGGTTATTCTTTACTCCAGTATTTTTTTAGTTTTGTAGTATTTATCCATGACGAGAGGACCACCTTTGTTATTTCCGCAAACTTTCTTACGCTGGCACGACGCGCGTTTCACCACACTGCGGCATACTCATGTGCCACAGTGTGGTGAAACGCGCGTCGTGCCAGCGTAAGAAAGTTTGTGGAAATAACAAAGGTGGTTTTCTCATCATGGATATCCATAATTTCCACGAGGTCAGGACTGTGATCATCAGTTTTATTTGTAGTATTTAGTTTTTTCAATGCTGACTTGTGTATTTCTGTAAACTTAAGAACTGTTTGATCTAGGAAACCTGTCGCTGAAAAATAGTAAGATGATATACTAAATATTAATATTTTTTAATGGGCCCCATTTATATTTTTTGGGAAAAATATTGTTTCATTCGTTTTATTCCTTTCATTGACCGAACTTGGTCTTAGAATGATGACTTTGGTGGCATCCTATCCTGAGCCGAAAATGGAATCTGTAAGGAAATTTGAGGGAATGCTTATTTTACATGTGTAGTAGCTTCCCGTTTCAAAGCATCCATTCGTGATTATTTCATGATCCACTCATTCCTAACTCTATACCCCTTCTTCAACCGCAAACATTTTTCAGATATACCATGCCCTCTGCATTGAGCCTAAACGGCCTAAACTTACGCTTATCATCTACATCTACATATTACTCCGCAAGCCGCCTCAATAGGCGTGTGGCGGGGGGTGTTAGGACACCAGCCGTTTACATATAAAATGGACACGCTCTAATGAAATTACGCCTAGCATTTATTATAGTCCCTTATTGTTCGGGGGAAAAACGAATTCCCATACCTATCAGTTCGGCAAAATATCTCTCTTAATATCGTTTCTGTCGGACCTGGAAATATAGTGGGGTTCTAATAGGATGTTCTCCGTGTCGCTCTGAAAGATATCTATTCTCAATTGTTCAAGTAATCTAAGCCTAGCGCGCAGCCTCCGAGTCTCTAGCGGCTCCCAGCCTAATTCGTTTAACATCTGTGTAACGCTGTCTGTACGCCCGTAGCTGTTTTTGACGAATCGCGCAGCTTTCCTTTGTATTTTATTAAGTTCCCGGACTAAGTCTTTCTGCACCGGATCCCATATGCTCGCTGCATATTCAAGGTGTGGCCGGACGAGTGCGAAATAGCACCTCTCTTTTACTTTTTCATCCGAAAATCTTCCCACAATACGCTTGACGAATCCTAGCTTCTTCAGAGCTCTGCCACAAATATTTCTTATATGTGCTCCCCACGATAGGCCCGAAGTTATCGTAACTCCTAGATACTTCACTTCATCTGTCGCCTTTATGTTAACACCATCCACAGCATATACATGGGAATAGTTGGACGACCTCCGCAAGAAATGTACCGCCGTGCATTTGCTCAGATTAAGTTCGAGTCCCCACTCTTGGCTCCACACATGAACGTTGTTTAAATCCGATGATAGAATTTCAAAGTCAGAGTGATCACTAATTTCACGATAGATGACAGCGTCGTCGGCAAATAGACGTATTTTACTGCTAATTCGAGAGCATAGTTCATTTATGTATATAATGAACAAAAGGGGTCCGATCACGCTTCCTTGCGGGACACCTGATGTCACTTTAACTACATCAGTGGGAAGTAGTACATTTTTTTGGCGCGTAGTATATGTTTTACCCGGTACTACTTATTTTTTAATTTCTCTCTACTGTCGCCTTCTTCAAATCGATTTATTTCTTATTATAGTTAGATATAATTCATATTAATAGTTACCGTGTAAATAACAGAATCACTCGAACTGAATTGGCTATCTCACTTTTTTTGGTTTTACTGTCAATTGGAAAATGGGAGAACACCTACGTTATCATTATAAAACTTTATATTTTATTTCCTTTATGTACATGTCGTATCAGTGTGTTTTACACTGTTACACATTCTTTGCATCTTCCGATAGATGTAGATATGCTGGAAAAAGTCATGTCTCCTGAAACTTACTCTATTGACTTCTGAATATGGCCTGAATTTCAGCTTGTACTCTTAGCATTTAAAGATTGTTTTAAATTGAGTGGAACTGCAGTGCAAATATATAATTATATTCCTCAGGATTCTTGATGAAATTTGGTGTCGTGATTCATGAATTGAAAGCAGTTATGCTAAGCTTTTGAGGTATATTGGTTGTATGATGGCCTCTCTTACGCTCACGGTTCTCGTTCATTTTCTTACGTATTATGGTAAATTTATTTTGTTATGTCTTTTATTGACACGGCCAGGAGCATGTTTTTTCCTCACATTAATTCAAATCACAATTGTAAGTTCTATTTGAAATTGGACGCAGAAGAGATAATAGATTAGTTACCAGTACCGATATATGTCATTGAAGTTATTGGAGTTTTCAGTCTCAGGCGTATTTATGCATGAGATCTTCCGTAGTAGGAATGAAATGCGAATTTACAACACTGCATTTGATTGTTCACAACCATGTTTTCGACCATCAACTGATGATGCTGCTTTGCAACGAAATAATATTTGTGAACAATAAAATAAAAAGTGGAAATTGTATGGTTATAATTTAACCTATCATTCCTATGATGGAATCAATGAATTGGATGTAAGGGTTAAATAAAGAATTGTATGGACATTAGCGAAAAGAGTAAATGTTCTTCATAGCTGCGATTTTGGGCCAAATATGTGGTTAATAAGCCAATCAGGTTTGATTGTTATGTACAAAGTCCACCTTTACATTTTTCCACAGACATTGAAATTTTTACTTTAACTGTATCTAAAAAATGCTGGTACCTTTATGACTTCATAAAAAATAACCAGAGTACAGGGGTATGCTATTAAGAATGATGATATGAATGGTAACGGTTTTAAATATGCTTGGGAATCACTATCACATTGGAGCAGGGGCGGATCCAGGGAGCAGTCTTGGGGGGGGGGGGATTTGAAAATTTTTATGAGGGTATGGGTTTGTGTGTTCACGCGCGTTCCAGCGCCTGGGTGCTTATGTGAATCGTATGACATACATCTTATATTAATCATAATTATGCCTGTATATTACTAGTATGCCAATTGTAGATTTATTTAACGTCATTAACTATGGGTTTGTTAACTCCTTCCCGCCAATTCTATCCGCGATCTGGTGATGCGTTTATATGGTACGGGGAACGCCAGATTGGGAAGGAAGCAACATTCAACGAATTATATGTCTGTGTACTTCTTTCTTCATTCTCCCATACCCGTCACTCACTCGTGCTCAAGCCAATTACTACGGTAACTACTCCAAGATGACCTTCGAATGAATTGTAACGGGCAATATAATTGTTAGGGGCCACGTTACTTTTACATCAGGCCTCGGAAAATGTGGAAAAGTTAACTTAACACACAGAGGTCACGACCACTGATTCAATAGCGGCCAAAGTATATGAAGATGAAGTTAGAGAGATGTTACACCGGTAATAGAAAAGTAAATTCCGGTTTACGATGCAAATAAAAAGTATAGACATATTTCTTGAAATAATGTTGTATTGCTGAAATCCAAAACATGTTATCTCCCTATTTCGCTAGGGAAACCAAGAAAATTTTACTTGAACTAGGAATGTTTTGCACTTTAAACGAAAAACAATTTAAACACTTTCTGATGAAGCACTAATCAAAAAGTGCTTTAAAAATTAAATTCATTTGTTACCGGAGAAGTACCAAGTGTAGGTTTTAAAAGTGTGTGGGAGAGGTGAAATGATTATCAATTAAAAGACAAATGCTTTGCAAACTTACAAGATATACATTGGTACCAACAGGAATGAGAAACATCCAAACGAAAAGGTAGGTCTCGCAAAGTTTGACGAATTTTTATCTCCGGTATTCTTATATACTATTCGGCGCCTCAGGCAGGTACATGAGGTGCGTGCGCGTTATTCTGTACAACTTGGAATTACAATTTCTTACAGACAAGCTGGGCAGACAATATTATTTGACGAAAAGAGCAAGTAGCATTATTTTCATCCTAAAGTTAATGAAGGTACCACCACTTATAGGAGAACATTTCCTGCAACGGCTTCCAGAGGCGTGTAGCATACGATTTTGTACGCAGTAGGTGTCATCGCCGTGTTTGAATGTAATGGCATTGATGTAGTGAACTCCTGTGCCGTTGGTGAATGCCGTTGCATCACCAATTTCTCATGTTATTTCTCATAGTCTCTCCCTCCAAAAATACTCCTTTCCAACAGACATATTGTGTGCTTTTAAGGCAATATTCTTATTCCATAAAATCATACTTTACTGCTAGTCTAACCAGTTGAAGTTTATATTACGTGGCTAGTAGAACAAGTAGGTAAATTGATGCTACAGTGACGCATTCATAGAAGGATATTACTATGAAACCATAATTCAGCTCCTCAAAAGGACTTTACCTCTTTGGCGCCTCTTTTAACGAGGGAGCTGAAAAAGATGGAATCGAGTTAACAGGGTCTGATGAGATAAATGTCTTCGTAGATATATTAAGTGTAAAAAAAGCCTAACAATGGCGAGGTTTCGAGCGGTTCAACATCTAAATAGCGAGAGCAAATTTTGTAATTCGTCGACATAAAGACATCACTACAACAGCATTTTTGCGATTCAATACTTTCTAATTCTTTGTTATTAGCTCCACATCAGCCCACAGAATTCAAATAGTATGTGAGTGGAGTTTTAGCTCACCGAAATCCACCATCCTCCAAGCCTAGGATGCCTTGCAACTTTAAAAAGCGAACAAGCGAACACATAAAAGTTAACTCAATGAGAATTCCGTTCTAATCTAAATTGGTTCTAATAAAAAATTTTTCTCTCTGCCTACGAATCTTCATTGCAATTATGTAATAAGGCATTAATCTCGTGAAAATTGTCCCTATATATCTTTCTAGTTCCCCTGCGATTTGTTTACGCCTCTCAAGGGGATGAGGCAAATGATTTTTCTGTTTATTTTCTGTGTCGCTCTCATCTTCAGTCTGCACACTTCCGCGGGTGCCCTTTGTTCACTGAGATCATTTAGAAGCAGGAAGTTCGGAGCGTAGCAAATGCGCCCTTGAGCGATGAAACTTCTCGTTCGTGTCCCATTGTGGCGGAAGTCTTAAAAGGATTGTTAGATAATGGGAGGTGAGAGAGGAAGGGAAAAAAAGAAAATAAGATATGCTCGGAATGTTTTTCGAGCACGTCTTCCTTTGGCGATGGCTGGCGAGACGTCTCTGCCGAAAATTAAAGGTTAAAAGAAGAAGACGAGGAGGAGCTTTCTGCCATTTCTATTTCTGTTCGGCGTCGACGTCCTTAATGCCTCCGTACCACGTGTCCATCGTTTTCCGGCTCTCTGAGACGTCGCGGCAGGGATCCTCGTGGGGGTTGGAAGTTGGCGGAAGAGTGGGAGTTCCAAAGTGAGCGAACGTTGGAACAGGCGGTGTTGGTGGTGTTGTTGGTGTTGGGCGGCCATGGGTAGGTTAGGTGGAAGCGGAGCGGGAAAAAGGTCATCTGTAGGGCAATATGCTTGTCTCTCGGCGGGGTAGAAACAGAAAGCGTTTTCGTTGCGCAACGAAACGCTTCGATTGTTGGCAAATTTCGCTCTCACTTGGCAGCTCGCAGAGGGGTTTTGAGAAAGCGTCAGAAAGGCTACCGTTATCCAGTCGATTATCATCGGCGTGCTGTAGTGTCATCGTTGAGACTGACTTGTGGGGATTCTTCACGCAACTATTGTTTCTGGGGGTCAGATCATCAATTATTTGTAGTCTGAAGAACAAGAAGATATACTAGTGATTTTCGACCTTTTCAAATTTAATGAATTTTAAGCTGAGTATATGTGTTAAGTACTACTTATTTCCTTCCACAGTACTTATCAGTGTTGATTTTTCTCTTTTAACCAACAAATTTCAAATGACAAAATGTTCCTTCAGTCTACAATCCAAAATATGTGGATAACTGTGGTCGTGAGTTCGGTTTCAGGATTGGGATGTGTATTGGGTTTGTGTTCGAACTAAGAAGTGAACTGTGACCTTGTTGAATATGTACATCCGTAGTATGTACTCACGCTATTTTCGGCGCGTTTTGTTTAATTAATTTTTGGTCATTATGATTTTTTTATCAAAACAAAAAAGGTCACCACCAGCTGCCTTTTAATTTTGTTTTTCCAATGCAATATTAATAAGCGCTTTGGTGAGAATCAGGTAGACATACGAAAGACGTAATGCATTCGTACGAGTAACTCTCTGATTGTGAAGCAAATGTCAAACGACGCATATAAGACTCATTCTAGTTCTAGCTCGTCATTTGGATAGTACCTACTTAACGAACCAGGGCAGCGTAAGGAAAGTGTATTGTCCTAGTCATTTTTCTATTACTCCTCCAATCTTCCTATGTGTCGGACTGTTTCTCATCGCTTCTAAAACTCACCATTTTCCATCATAAATTGATGTATCCACAATGATATCCAAATCACACGCAAGCGTTTTGGGGGGGATGTGAACACGGAATTCAGCGCGTCAGAGAGTAGGGGAAAACCGAGAAAGTTGTTGACGTCACTGTGAGAGGACAGGGAAGTGTTACGTAAATAAGAAACCTTGTCTCCTTTAAATTTCTCCATGATTTTAGGCCTGTATCCCTTGAAAAATACGTTTTAAAATGTTATTCATAAATCTCATAGATCTATTGTTTTTATCAGTCTCAGTCTTTCCTTGCCAACCTGCTAAAGCTATTATTTTGTCCTCGAGGAGTTATCCGCCCCAAAAAGCATCTTGCAGAGGATTCTAATAGCGTTCGCAATTTGCAATTGGACCCGAAAAGCAGCCCAAGTTGCTTTAGAAACTGTTTTTTTTAGCGTTGAGGAAACAAAATTCGTAGATCCGGGTGATATTGCGTGGGGATTTTTCCATAATGAATAACTTGGATTAAGTGCAATTTTACTCAGATGCATTTTATTACGCGACAGTCTTCAGAAGATGATGTAAAAATCGAAACCAGGGTCGTGTAAGACTATCTGTGGAAAATTGCTCTTAATCCAAGTTATTCGTTGATGAGAAACAAAATTTGCAATTATATTTATACGCTTTAAACGTTTCTGACGATTAATGATATTTGTAGCAGCTCTTCTATCCTATTTCATAGTCACTGTATGCAGTAAAAAATATGTTTTAGACCTCCATCAAAATTTCTCGTCGGTATTTTATATTGGACTACGTTTCGAGAATTTTTTCCAACGTGGCAAGAGCTGGCTGGTCTTGGGGCTCCAAAATTACCCAATCATGTTCTATGAATTTTGGTCGGGTAATTTGTTCCTCGGAATTGACTACCACAGTATTTTATACTTCATGTAATTTCACCAGGGTAAATTTTTACTTGATACATTAATAATTCGAATTAACTGTGCGATTTGAATTCCTTTATCCATGAGAAGTATTTCCTGCGTTATTTTAATTTGAAAGAGCATTCGTTTTTCTTTGTAATCGCATGGTCAGAAATATTGTGCAAATCACTGTACCATCCGTATCATCCGTATAAAATTTAGAACATGCTTTATGTCGGCTTTTCTTTATCACTAGGGATAATTAAGTTGTGTGATGTCTGGTTATTTGCATATAATCGTGGCTTTTAAGTCAGATTCCAGTACTGTTTTATCTATAGTAGGAAAGAAATCAAGTTATTTCTGTTACATAATTATGAACCTGTAGTAGTTTGCCGTTATGTTGCTTTGAATTAAAAGTTTTGTATCTTATCCGCGTTATAATTTTTATGTTATCTCCATTGTCAGCCATATACTACCCTTTTCTCTAGTACAATGCCCAGACATTCAAAGAGTAACTTCATTGTTCATGCCTACATTGCGAAATCTTCTTGATCAAGATGTGCTTTAATCTATTTAATTAGTCAATGTTCACAAAGTAATGTGGGTCTGTTTGTCATTAAGCGCCATTCAGAGTAGGTTTTAATTAATTCCGCACTTTGTTTTCTTTAGTTTTGTTATTAATTTCCTCTAATGGGCGTCTCATACCTAACCATCCTTATCTGACATTATGGTTTTATTTTGGTGCGACGTAAATGAGCCCCGTTATATGGGAGTCTGACCTTGTTGAAAAATCGTTCAACAAGGAATTCATCCACAATTACGCTGTCGCGCCGAGTAAAAGCATTAGTTAATGGAGTGAGTGAATGGAGGCATCCTATTAAAAAAAATAAATTCATTGCCATGTCTGGATATTTTACTTCTTGCGTGTTTCTAGTCACATGCTTTTCCATTCTCCGTTATGAGTTTTATCCTTTCAGAATTTTCATTAATTAATCTCTTCCTAGGTCATGAAAGAGCCTTGCTCTTTGTACAGCGATTTCGGAATTTTTGTGACCTTGTTACTTTTGTATCATTTTTATTTCCGTAATTGATTACTCGTATTTAGTTTACAGTAATAACACGAATAAAACCACATCGCTAATTATTTTCTTTTGCTTAGTATTTCCCGAGTTAAAAATTCAGTTAACAGTATTACTTTGCGCATTTATCTTACTTTCACTGGATTTATATTATTAAAATGGCACTGGAATACAGTAATCAAACTAAAAACCTTGAGTGTATTTCAATCTATGTCCGGGAAATTGTGTCAGTCCAGTTTATTAGTTTACTATAAAGCTGGAATGATATTGATCGGAAAAATTAGTCAATGGTCAAAGACATTTAATGATAAAAACTCAAACTGTTTCAAAGGCTTTAACTTAAATGGTGAAACCAATGGAAAGAAATATAATTCGCAGAGAAATTATCTGCAATCGATAAGGTCAAAAAGGCAACAAATGTAAATGAAACCGACTGTTCTACCCACGAGTATGTCTTCGCGTTTGGATCTTGTGAGGTTATTCTTCTAAAAGATGCAAATTTGTCAAATGGCGGAGTATCGTCGATATAGGTCATGCATTTAGTACATTTTAGGGAAATTCAGTGTATTATAAATTGAAAGTAATGGGAAGTGTATGTATAATTGTCGTTAAAAGGTTAGTTATAATTTAAAACAAACTCAAAAGGCAATTTTATTTTATTTCGGTCAAACAATCTCCTAATATACTTTTATTGATAGTAAATATATTTCATTTGTTTTTCATTTCATTTCAGTAATTAAAAAAACTTTTCGTTAATTCGATATGGGTTGTTTTTTCTCGTTTTTGCTCTTGTCATCGGAAAACTGGCATGATCGAGTCCTTAACCATGTGGCAACAGGGGCCACAATCTGCGAATAGGAGTTCACGTTTTTGGTCGGTTCACGCACCATTCTTTGATGGTGTTTACATTTTACTTATGTTTTATTTTTCAGTTTCAGTGGTATAACATTTTTATACTAATCTCTTTCTCAATTATTGTTATGGACATCCTTTTGCAGAAGAAAACTTGTGCGAGGGTGGGGAAGATGGACTTACTGTCGGGAAAATGGACTGTTTTGCAAAAAAAGGACCTCTCGACAGACCAGAGGCTATCCATTGACCTATTCGTAAAGTTTCGTGGTTTTAATGCAAATTATATTGTTCTTTTTTAATTTTCATACGGAGAGCCGCCTTCTTAGGATTGACGTGATATCTTGTTTTCGGCAGTTCTTGTGTCAATCTGCATCGTGTATATGTGTGAAATGAATCATTTAGCACCTTTTTGGGGCCCATTACTAACTGGAGTCACACCATATTTCGTCACTTCGAGAATATAGGCGATTGGACACATGACAGGGACAACGCGAATAGTTTTAGAGGGTGGGAGTGCGATGGCATTCGCGTTCGGAAACTTAAATTTCCCTATCTTCCTCTTTGAGTAAGACCATTTGGAATTTATCAACAAAATTCGAGTCCCGTATTTTGTATCTCTGATCGCAGCACGAAGGTTTAGGCGAAGCTCGCGCGTACAGTCACTCTTCTGAATGCTGTTGATTGATCGGTGAAATGCACATGGAAACATTATGTTAATGGAAAGGTTAAAGGAAATGGAATGGATCACAGAATTGTAGACGTTTGGAGAGTTTTCCTCGTATTACTTAAGAAGTGAACAATGCCAATGCCGGAAAGAGTACCAACGAAAGTGATTTGGGGATCAATTCCTAAAATATTGTTATTCTTAACGCGCTTACTCACTTGGGGATGTGCGCGAAGGTGTGATTAATGTGACTTCTTATAAAACCCAGGGGCGTGTAAAACTATCATATTTATGGCTCGTACTTCAGGTCCTACGTACCTCGGGTATCAGGAATGCGCGCATCACTGAGAATAGAAGAATCTCTATTCTCCGTGGCGCGCATCTTGGATTTTAAGCGACGATACAAGGAGGCTGGGGTATACTCTTGAGGGCGCTGCTGGTCCCATGTGTTTAGTTGGAAGGTAACTGGAATTAGGGTTGCTTGGGATTGAAAAGAAGTCCAAGCCTTCTTTGGCCGAAACATTGAAGACGCCGTATCGTCATTTCTTCATTTCGGGTCAAATTATGCCCACATTTAAATTTAACTGTGAAAAGTTATTTATATTTATTTTATCGGGGTTGTTAAATCACGAACTCAACTGAATGTTGCGTTCTGATGCAAAACTATGAGGAAAACTGTTGCCGTTGCCTTTATTTAAATTAAATTTTCGGCTTGTCAAATGAACATTGGACGTTAAGCTTTTTCGGAATTCTCGCTTAACTTTTATCAAACGGTATTTAGAGAATACCAAGTCCATTTTAAGCGGAAAAGTTGAATTATGTATATTAGTATACTATACATCGCTTGCTAGTAGCACTTCGATGTGTGGGAACGAACGCCGATGGTATTTGAGGTCGATAGGGATCGTAATAGGTACATTATCGACCACGGTTCACACCTACGAAAATAGACAGCCTTCTACTTTGCTTACTAATGACATTTCGATTGTGTGATATTGTCCCATAGCATCCAGTGAAATTCTGATCGCATTACTGTGAGTGGGGCTTACCAATCTAAACTAATTCATTTTCTGGAAGATTTATTGCCAAAAATATAAATATGCATGCTTGCCGTGAGATGTTTGTTGTTGCAAGGCTCAAAGAATGACTGATGACTGTTCGAGCCTTGTGCAGTAAAATTTAAAATCACTCTGAAAGATTACACTTTTTAGATGCTCATTTATAAATTTTATATGTAAAAATTTATGTATTCCAGTGTCTGTGGAATCCGAGGAATGTGGCGTGCAAACGCATTTATTTCCAAAGGGCGGCAATTTTTAAATTTTATTCCTTCCCATATCTTCGTCATTCTTTTTTTGCGTGAAAGCCGGTAGTAACTTTAGTTATGCTACATTGTACATTGACGCTCCTGTCTGCCCCTAGCTGTACTATTGGTTTCTGAGGAGAATAATAAACGTTTAACTTTTAAACGCAATGCAACACCGGGGATGTTTCTCAAAGGTACAAATGCACAAGTTACAAGTATACAAGCATCGTGCAAGTGTGACTTAAAAGTGTTTCTCAAACGAGAACGGAGGAATTGTGAATTCTCCAAAAGTAAGAAAGATTTTACAAGTGAAAATAGCGAACGTATTCCAATCCATATTTAGCTATTATTTAAAGCTTACATCATATTTCAAGAGATTTTCTTGACATTCCCTATAACCAAGAGTCAGTTCCACATTGCTTGGTGTCTATAAATGCGTGAATACAAGATAAACCGTATTCGGTAAACTGAAACATCATAAGAAAAAGCCACTCATTCCGTCGTATGAAGTGAAACATGAACTCGAAATTAACGTTATTTATAATTCATGCATGTCAAGACATCATATTGTGCCGTGTTTATCTTTCATAGAAAAGTACGTATCACGTAATAACGTTATATTGTCTGACAAGGGGAGACTACAGACGTTGACCAGCCTTTTTGAATGCTGCATATTAAAACCCAAAGGAAAATGCTGTCTATATTGACAAGGAGTTGGTGGAGTGGGTAAAGTGATGGGCACATATAACGAGAGTACCTAGATCGAGGTTCTCAGTTGATAAATGTTTTTTCCTCCTTCATTTTGATGGGGTCACGAGATATTTGTCCACCGCGTTATCTAACCTCATCGTAGTACTTCACCGCATATTTTACATTTCACTTTCCTCAAAAACCGTACTCCAGTTGAAAACCTGGGCAGAAGATAGCTTCAATTGAAAGGTGATAGACCGCTTATTTCATAGTCTGTCAATCCTGATTTAACTCTCCAGTCTAACATACACCAACACCAGCTGCTTCTTTTATCTGCATTTTTGTTATTCTGATGAGAGGAAGGCAGTGAACAATGACATTCGGAATTAAAATTACCGAGGTACTAATAGGAAACTACCTTGAATAATCTTTGAACAAATTAATAAACTATCTTAAATAATCTTGGAACTAATATTGCGTTGTAGGTAGTGGCAAGTGTTTTTCATTTATTAAAATTCAAGCAACATGAAATCAGCTTATAATATTTTTACTGACGAGTACCAAAGCAATGTGCTTTTATACAATGAGCTATTTTGCTCAACGGCTTAATTTATAGTTGAGTAGCAACGTGTAATTAGCATCAATGCACAACTTATATTAAGAGAATAGTAGGACATTGTCTAGTCCTCATTTATAGACATGGTGACCACCAATCATTTTGCACAATGAAGGAAGGGTGGGCAGATTGATATTAATATGACTTTGGAAAGATCTGGTATTTCGGGTTTTCTTCCGCGAACGTTCAATTTTGGGACAAGAATTTCGCCGGCGTTGCAGTCGACGTGTTCAGGTTTGTCGTAACCTGGACATTAACATAACTGTTTGGTGAATGGAAGATGGGCGGAGAGAGACTACATCGGCATTGGCCAACTCGAATAATTGGGCGCATTCAGGGGGCGTGGCATTCATGGAGTCTAAAGTTGCTCATCACATCTGGCAGATGGAGTATAGTATTTGAAGCACTGTCAAGCGTGAAGTTCTGCTGAATATTTGGCGGACCGGGCCCTGGACGACCGGTGGCGACTCTGATGTTTCCTCTTTCATAGGATTCATGGTAGCCAACGCCATAGAAAAAATGTCTTGTTTCGCCGCTCGTTAGTCCCTTAGTCTATTCATAACTCTGGGATCGAGTGCTCCTCTTTCCCTACCCCTTTTTTCCTATCCTTTAATCCTTCCTACACGCCGCCGACTCTGCTCAACCCTGGTAATAAGCGAGAAGCTTGAGGCCGGGGGGAGGCGGCGTTCACGCGTGGTGGACCCACGAATCCACTGTCAGGATTTGAATATTTGAACCCAAGACCTACGAGATATGAAGCCAGAGCTCTAGCTACCAAACCAACCTGCTTACATTGTCAATAATGTGAAACAAAACTCGTGCTACTCCTTTAGTATTCAAGACTGAACGATAAACACTAAGTAAGGGGAATTCTACAAATCTCAGTAACTTAAATAAAACTAGATGGAGTGGCTCTTTTATTAAGGCCGTTTTACACGATGAAAGATTTTGTACAAACGAATGTACGTGAGATTGTACGCTTGTCTCAACAAAATTAGAACAGGTTCTATTTCCCGTGCAGGCATTGAGACATTCGCACAAGCGTTCATACAATTTGCCGCTTTACACGATACATTTTGCCTCATGCAAATGTTCACGGAAGAGTTTGTACAAACAAATGTACCGTGTAAAACCGCCTTTATGCTCACAAATCTTCAAAAAGTTAAGAAATGTTTCAGCAAACTATAATCACACTCTATAGTTTCAGGCTTCACTTCGTGTAAGCATTTAGTGTGAAACTATATTTATTGATCGACACATTTTAATGGATTATATGATGAGTGCAATATTATTGGATTCCCTTTATCTCTTTCACAACTAATATAAAATAATAATAGTTAATCGGCAAATTAGAAAAACCTCTGGGAAAGTTTGAAACCTACTTATTCTGCTGTAAAAGCTGAAGTAGGCAATGGTCTTGCATTTCAGATGTTCCTCAGCTTTTGGTTGAAGAATAAAGTTCACGTCAGGGTAAATATAAGTTATTCCTCTAAATTTTCCAGAAGAAAAACAAATGTTTAGTTAAATTTTGGGAATGATTATGCTTTTTAGCCATATACATGTCAACGAAGTTGTCAGACTCTGTGAACATTAGTGAATGGCTATTCAATGATGACATTCGTTGAAAATTGCCGGAGGAAAAAGGTTTCCTGGGCATAGAACTCCATGGAAATAGGAAATCCAGGGTAGCATAAATTACAAATATAGCACCTGCAACTACATAACTGCATACTTGCGGGAAAGGTACTAGGTGTTAGAGACAGGAAGTCAGCTTGGAAATCCACAAAAGATCCCAATCCAGGAATTCGGTGGAAAGGCCTTCACAGAGCTATGTTTGGAATCCTTGAGCAATCAATGCCTTTTGCATTTTCCTTTCTGCTATAGCTTGAGAAACATCTGGTAACGTTTAAGTTCCATCAATACAAGTATAGAAACATATTTACAAATAAATATGCTGAAAAGTGGGTGTCAAAAAATAAATATCATAAGAAAGGATCTGCCTGTTCTCTCAAGAACAGACAGAGATTGTTAGATGAAATTATTTTAATACATTCTACGTAAATTCGGTAATTTTATGGTAATGGACTCCCTTGGATTTGAATTGGATACTTTTTCATTGGACTTTAAGGGCTCAAAATGGAAATGGAAAAAATACCTCAGTATGAACTAGTACCTATTGTAATTATTAAATCATTCACATAAATCAGTCATTTGCCTTGCCACAAATGTGTAGTGAGGCATACCTATCGATGATCAGCAGCTTCTTGATCTGCTTAGCAATGTTATAACAGTAATTTGTATTATCTCTAAGCAAAGAAATATGGATGAGATAAATAAAAAATGGGAAAATAAAATGGGATATCTTTACCGTAAACATATCAGTTCAGAATTTTTTGAGAGGTGTTATCATCCTTTATGTAAATTCATTTTTAAACTGAGTACTTTTTTTTAGGTGACTATCACACATGGGTCATTCCATGCCAAAGCACCGACAAAAATACAAATATTGCCCTCACTATCTCAGATTTGCACGAAATGTTTTGTGTGTTTTCCTAATAAGGCCCTAAGTTTGTAAATACAATTTTTATTAACATTTTTAATTTTTTGCGGGGATACGGGGATATGAAAAATTCGGCATTTGTAAAAACAAGTCCCAGAATATTCCCATTTTCTTTAAATCTAAGAAAGCTAGAAAATTCCGGTAAGATTAATTTTGTAAAAATACCATTATTGCATCATATTCAACAGTCAAATTTGAAATTTTTTAAAATTTTTTCAAATTAAAAAAAGTATTTGAAAGTTTAAAATTAAATTTGCAAAATGGATCTCATCTTCGATCAATCTCAAATTTTAGAATCTTGTAGTCCTTTGTATTGGTAAAGAAGTTGCAAAGTTTCGTTGTTGCAATATTTAATATGTAAGGGAGAAAAACATTTTTGTTTATGGCATGCACTTCACCGTGTCCACTCCCATCTGGTTGAGTAGCAGTTAGGCTTTTCGTTACTTTCCAATGGAGTGAGAAATGCACTGTAATACAATTTTGACGCAAGGTAGAAGTGTTACTTCAAAAAAGGGTCACTTTACATCATTGGTATTTCTTAAAACAGTTACTTCACAGTTGGGTTTATATAACGGCGGTGCAACTGCCTAAATCTGGCGGCTGATGTGGGTGAATGTGCACGGGAGGTCGCACATTGACCCGGAGCTTGATGCGAATTAACTATTTAATTTTGATTATTTTAATGATTATTACCAGATCGGTTTTAGGAGTAGATTTACTTACAACTTCTTACAATACCGACTGCCTGTGCTCTCGGCAAGAGGCAACGGACGACTGTCGTCCACGTTGCTGGCACCCGCTCGCTTGGCCCGGGGTAACGGGTTGCTACCTGCGTAAACAGTTGGAACTCTGTCCACTTCAAAGTGCAACACATCAATGACTATACCGCGCTTAACATCCTCCTTGCATCAGAGTTTTTTGTTAAGCTCCTTTGCCGCTTTCCCTTCCATTCCCCTATCTGCTGCCCATCCCTTCCATTCTCTCCCCGACTCATTCCTTCAGTATCCTTTCATTCTTCAATCATTCATCCTATCCTCCATGCATTATGAAGCTATTCGTTTTCAGTAAACTGAGCTTGCATTACGGAATCGTCAATCGTCTTTAACATTCTTTAGTCGTCCTTGTTTGCTGCTCCCGTCGAGACCTGAAAACGGAGGGTAAAACTGTGAATATTACACTAGGAAATCATTTTAGGGTTTTGTTGCAAACGCAATATGTGCCTGCAACTTACCTAGTTCGCGCTCCTGTATCTTCGATCCTTTCAGAGAGGAGAATGAGGTTCAGCTTAACAAGGGTTCCTTCCGGATCAAAGAAAGTTTCCTTCTTACAGACAGTTTCCGATGACTTCGGGATGATGGCAAGGCAAGATCGGATTCCCTTCACTTCGTAGGCAACGTGCAATCTCTTCTTTCCCTCCTTTCATGAAATTTTAACCCCGGCATTGCCCACGAAGCTCAAAGCTATGTTCCTGATGTTAGCGGAAGTTCATTCATACAGCTGCGGGGGAGTTTGTATTTGCTCATTGTATGGCCTCTGAGCTCTGGTAGCGAGGCGTTTTACTGTTCCGCCTAGGCCATCACTAGGCCCCTTGCTAGGCGCGAATTAATGCCACTCTGCAAGAATATTAACATCCTTCTCGTGCTGCAATGCATTGATAACTTTGTATCTGTTCTTGTACTATCCTACAGCTCCATCGAAGAAGTAAATTATTTTCTTTAAATCCTTTACATGAGCTTTCAGAATTGAACTAGCTTCCTCTGGAAAGAAAAGACTGCACCCATATCGTGGGTCATGTGCTCTGAGATTAGTACAAAATGTATTGTTTTCAACTTATTTTCCTCTCATACACACCCAGCAAAAGGGTGTATCGTAGCTTGAATGTAGTTCCAGTGGATGCCTTGAGCGCTGTCTTGGATTATAAAAGTATAATTTATGGAAAAGTCCGCCACTATGAGAACTTTCCCAGGGACTAGATTGTCTCTCTTCATTTTGAAAAAGCCACTTTGTTTCTTGGCAATGCACTCATGTGCCTGAACTTTTTTTCTACCTCTATAAAAATGTCAACACAATGTAAGACTTGGTGCTTTCCTGGCGCACGATCTGAATAAATTCTTCACGGGATTCCCACCAGGTGAGATGTTCAGCCAGAGCCGACGTTTCAATGCCTAACTCTCCCATCGTCCTCAGGGCGTTGAGTGCTGGGTCAAAATTTGTCCGGGTTTATATATCTTCCGGCCGTGTGTCAGGTCGTTTCTGATTGGCCGTTGTCGTTCCTGTGGATGTTGTTTTTTCGCGCCGTCTTAATTATCTTTAAAACTGGTTTCCATGCATGGCTGATCGCGTATCCCGTATCGCGGTTGAAGTTTTTATCCGCCAACCTTATCTCAATAGTCTCCTTTGTCAATCGGTCCCAGTATCCGTTTGATCTGCAAAGAAGTTTTGCGTCGTCGAATACGATTCGATGGTCCCGGTTGATATTATGTTCCGCGACGGCTGACTTCTGGGGGTGGGCCAGTCTGATGCAAGTCTTGTGTTCCTTAATCCGGGTCTCGATAGTCCGACCAGTCTCTCCAATGTAGACCTCTCCACATTCGCAGGGGATTTGGTATACTCCTGGCGTCTTCAGTCCAAGATTGTCCTTAACTCTGGTTAGCTTATATTTCAGTTTCCGTGGTGGCTTATGGATTGTCTCAATTTGATGTTTTCCCAGAATTCTCGATATCCTCCCGGATATAGTGGAGATGAATGGGATGGAAGCCCTCGCGACCGGTTTCTCTTTCTTCTCATCAGTTCTTTTCAGGACAATCATGTCTTCATCCGAGGGTTTCTTAAGAGCACGATGGATGTCCCTCTCACTGTATCCATTCCGCCTGAACGTTTTCCGCAGGTGTTTCAGTTCGCTGGGTAGGCTTTCTTCATCGGCTATGGTTCGGGCGCGATGGACTAAAGTTGTCAGAACCCCTCTTCGTTGAGCGGGATGATGGTGACTCCGCTCATTCAAATAGAGATCTGTATGAGTGGGCTTGCGATACACCCGGTGGCCCTGGGATCCATCTTCCTTTTGATGTATTAGGATGTCAAGGAACGGCAGACATCCATTTTTCTCTTGCTCCATCGTGAACTTGATGTTGTGGTGCTGGCTATTCATGTGGTGGAGGAATTCCTGGAGGGCCTCCTGCCCGTGGGGCCAAACGATGAATGTGTCATCTACGTAGCAGTAGAAGCATTTAGGTTTATGTGGGGCGCTGGATAGAGCCCTCTCCTCAAAATCCTCCATAAAAAGGTTGGCTATGGCAGGAGAGAGGGGAGATCCCATGGGGACGCCTTCCGTCTGCTCGAAGAATTTTCCATTGTACATGAAGTACGTCGTTGTCAGTACATGATGAAATAGTTCCAACGTATTCTGGTCGAAGCGGGTCCTCAGGAGTTGAAGCGTGTCCTTGAGGGGAACTCGTGTGAAGAGGGACACGACGTCAAAGCTCACCATGATGTCCCTCTGGTCTAGATGGATGTTGCTCAGCGTCTTCACGAACTCCTCCGAGTTTTTTATGTGATGATCGCATCTTCCCACCAGCGGCGAAAGGACGCTGGTGAGGTATCTCGCCAAGTAGTAGGTAGGAGCACTAATGGCACTCACAATGGGTCTCAGGGGTGTTCCAGGCTTGTGTACCTTAGGCAATCCATACAGTCTCGGGGGAACGGGTGCCTGTGGTACCAAGTTCCTCCTTGCCTCTTCTGGCAGCCCCGATTTTTTGATCAGTTTTTAAGATAATTAAAGGAATCCCGTGAAGAATTTATTCATGTCAACACAAGTTTCACTGTCCATTATAAGAGTCTCCAAATTACATCTATCCGTGTGTCCACTTCTTTAAAGTGATAGTGTCTATCAAGTTCTCTTGAAAATGATTTTTTAAAACATCTTTGAGTCTGTATGGGTCGCCAAACGTTCTGCTTTTACATTGACCGAGAGTGCATTCATCAGTAGGTGGAGAGCACTTCGATATGCACTGAAAGCAATCTCTGTATCTTACAAAAAGCTTTTCACAGTCTTTTGAAAGAATATCAGATAATTGGGGTCCCATAAACGTTAGTTCAAAGTTCTGGTGAATTGCTCACATGCATACCTGATGCACCGGCGAGAACACATTCAGCTGATCTTAATTCAACAAACTTTGAACTACGGCCTTATAAGGAAAACACACAAAACATTTCGTGCAAATCTGAGATAGTGAGGGAAATTTTTACATTTTTGTCGGTGCTATGGCATGGAATGACCCATTTGTGATAGTCATCTCAAAAAACATTTTATTTTTTTATTCCTGAAAAATCATGTATTTTTAAATTATATCCACAATGATCTTCTATTATTTTTTCGGAATGGATCTCAATTTCCCTGTCGTTGGAAATATTGCTTAAGTATACGCGATCAACTCATTTGAATCGGTCAGTAATCATCGAATCTTTAATGGGCATTGTTTTAGTCACAGAAAGTAGAGATATACGACACAAAAATAAATTGCAATATCTGAGGCTGGAGGTTATTCTTTGACATATTTTTAAGTCTGCTTAAATGAAACACTTAGAAATTCCACGTTAACAATTTAAAAGACGTCCAGGTTTCAAGGCGTAATAATCAGCTCCTGACCTGATGATGACGCTTTGCATTAAAACTTGGTCGTAATTAAATTTTATACATGAAATTTCTAATTTATTTATTTTATCATAAATCGCGTTCACATAGTAACGCTCGAAATTATCGTATATTTTAAGTATTTTGTCTGATGGCATAATGGGGGTATAATTTATTCATTTTATCCTCATCATACAATGAAAATTCTATTTATTTTGCTGGAATAAAACTGCATGACGCTAATATTAGCAGGAAACGATTCTTAATTAGAAACATGGTGATTTTTGAGAACTCTGTTAACCGTTTCAATACTAAAACAAGCTTGTTAAACCTTCTCGGTGATGAATTCAGCCTTTTCCAATTTTCTTGTCTGGATTTATTAATTCGTTCTGCAACAGCGGCCTTCAATGGATACCAACCCCCAACGCCCAACGGCCGTTCCAAAATGCTGCTGGCTGACGCTCGCCATTTCAGAAAGGCATTCTGCGCTCGAAAGTGTCAATATGGGTATAGAAATCGTTTCAAGTTGTTTGTTTGGGTTTTCCCTTTGCTTCGCCTTGGTTCCTATCATAAGTACGCGTAAAACATTTTCTACGCAATAGTATTTTGATGGGTGTAATAATACAAGCAATCACTAGAGCTGCGAAATTGTAAATGGAGAAATAGCAGAGTGAACGTTGACGAATGCGGAGGGAAGAGGAGGTGGGGAGAGGAGCTTTCTGTAGGATGGGGGAAGGGTGGACAGATAGAAAAATGGAGTCGGAGTTGTCTCGCTCGGACTCTCATTAATAATTGGCCGTAATTGCCCTTCACATCAACGAGATGAGTCACTTAGATCCATCTCGAGTGGAGAGGATGACGTCGTCTGCGAGCCTTTGGGGAGAGAAGGGTAATCGATCTATTCATCTTCTGTTCTCCCTGCAGACACTCCACCCCCTTGTCTCTAAGCTTTCTTTTTCCGTCATTTGCCATGGCCGCGTCTCGATCTCTGTAGTCTTTTTATTCCCCGACGAGGATGCGATGACCACCTTTCACCTCGATCATCCGACCACTCCTCAACACGCCTTCATTTTCTCTCTACGGCCGTTTTACGAGCAAATTGTTCCCGTTCTCGATTTTCTTGTTTATTGCCTCTCTCTCGTTCTCTCTTCGAAGCTACTTATTATTTTGTGTTGTTTCAGTTTTGTTTACCTATCCTTTGTTTCACGTCTTTCTTCCCCATCCCGGCAAAAGACTTAGTCCCACCATCGTGAAAGTCGTTAATGGAGAAGTATTAAGCTTGGCAACGCCCTCTTTTCAAGCTCAATCTTTTACTTTCTGTGGTTCCTACGAGGAGGCGTGGTTATTTCGGTTCACCCCCATGCAGCGTTTTGGTTATGACTCCATCGTGCGTTGTTATGGGAGTGATTATTTCCCGATAACAGCGAAAGTTTCATCAAAGTTTCCTCTTACGAGACTTGTTATTTGTTTGAGTCGGAGTTTTATATCTGTATAAAAATGAGCCTTTCCAATTTCATTAGTCTGGTTTATGCTGTTCCCGTAGTCTTCAGCTACTCAAACATTAAATCTTCGTTACTGGTTGAACCGCAGGTTCGAGTCTCACTTCGAGCTAGGATGATGGGTTAGTTATGGCAATTTTATCAAAAGGAAACTAATAGACCAGAGCAATAACTGGGTCCCAAGGGAATCCCTGGGTTGTAAAGAACTTTTAAAGCGAATAAAATGTCAGTTTTTTTCTGAATCTGTTTCTCTTTTTGTAATTTTCATGTATTAAGTCTTGGTTCATGCCTTTTGTAGAGGTTAAAGGCTTAATTTTCGAGGAACTCAATCAATTCATTCAAGAGTCGTACATATTTTTCTTTCACTTTTTCATTACGATTGGGAATTTCGTTATCGTGAAAATTATTTCAATATTTCTTCGTTCGAAGTCTATTCTACTCATCATTAATTTTATTAATTAGCGTTTTTAATTGATTTTAGCCTCTAAACTCATCGACACAGGTTCCTGATTGTGAGCATTTTTCCAATCGTTATCTCTGCATAATGCATCCTATGTAACTCGTCAGGTGTATCTAATTTTTTTTATTTTTTGTGCTTTTATTTTGTAGGCTGATGGATTTCGCTTTTGTTTTTTACAAGGACCTCGCTTGGCTGTTTTTTTTTTCATTTCTAGCTTTCCATGTTCACGTGCATCAATAAATATTTTTAAAGGATGCCGTAAATATGTCCATATTTTTAACGAAAGTACTATAGCCGTGTTTTGGTTAAAATTTTTTATTCTACGCTTGTGATCCTTCCCATTTCAGACTCCCTGCTCTTAATTGTAACTTCCGCAAACTGTGTTATACCAATTCCAGCGCGCTGTATTACCTGTTTGAAAAATGTCCCTGTGACGCGTATGTCTTGACTCTTTCACCTTTGTCTTAGGCTCCACTCCTGTTAAGCTGTTTGTGATAGCTCTCATTTCTCTCTATCACCCATTTTCTTGTTCGTTTTTGTTACTATTTTATACCAGCATTTTACATACAAAGCGGTTGTATTCCTCATATTTATATGCTTCACTGAAATACTTCCCTCATCCTTTCTTGAATTTAGTTCGTATTAATATTTCAGGTACTTCCTTTCTTAGCATCCTGTATGGTCTTCATTTATTTTTGAGAAAATTACTGTGATCCTTACATATCATCTCCTTGTAAAACCTGTGGTTGAAACAGGTGACTGATAGTTGATATTGTTTCCAGTAAACTCTTTTCACGACTCCAATTAAGCCAATTTTTTCATCATACCGTTTGTTTAGCAAATCTAATTCACCCTGCATATTCACTCTGAAACTCTCAGTTTCTCTTGCTATTTGATTACTGCCTTATGATTTATTTTATGTATCTTATGAGTGTTTCATTCTTTGAAGCGATTTAGACTTCCTTAATAAAACGTTAATGCTCACTGTAGGGTTTCACATTTGGTTAATGATTTTTGGCGTTTAATGTGTTTGGCGGAAAGACATATTGAATAATCACTTATTGTACTTTGACCGAGGAAAATCTCTTTCTCGATTGGAGATAAGTACGGTTTCTAATAGAAGCTCTCTAAATTTCAGGATTTCATAACCACTTCCCACCATCGCATTCAGGCGAAAGGTGAATCATTCAAATTATGCCAAGTATTCAAATCACATTCTCTGCTGGACATGAATCATCCTTCGTTGGGAAATGCAAAATAATTCCGTTCACGTCGGAGAAATGCCTCGAGGCGGTCATTCGCAAAAGAAGCGAATTTTCAGGCGTAGCGGACGCGACCACAATGAGGAGCATCCAAAAGCAGGGACATGCCAGTTATTGAAGCATTTTAGTTCCAGCACTCCTCTACCTACGCTGATTAGAAAATAAGCCTTGTTTCGGATGCTTGGATTCTGTGTGGTTGGTAGCATGCCCTTGCGTGCCGACAGTCATAGGTTTTATTTTTTGTGGTTTTGCCAACAGGTCACGCTACTCCGTAAAAATATATGCTTACCAAATTACCTTTGTAAGACCCTGTGGTGCCTTGGCAAGTGACTAGTTTATCTAACCATCTTTTTGCTCATTTCTCAGAATTCTATTTGCCATCCTTTTATGGCCGTAATTATCCTTCACTGATAGGCTATCAATGTTTCTCAATCTTTCAAGTGTTGTCTGTCTAGATAAATTACTTTGGGAGACAGTTTTGCTTGCCCTTAACTCATGTCTCGGGAAGTGACTTCATTTTGACCGAAATTCCCTATATTTACCCAAAGTAGTACTTTGTCTTTTCCTTTGAATACGCTGAATGGAGCTTTTCAATTCTTTCTCTGGCTTATGGTTAAAAGCATCTCGAATGCTGTCCAAATACGTTTGGCAGCAACATTGGCAATCGCAATCAACGACTTTTTCGTCGGTGTAGAAGGACGTAATGACAACCATTTTGCGACGAATTCTCCAATTCCTGTGCTGATAATTTCGTATTTCATATCTTTTGCGACGTAGAAAGTGCATTCAGTTACGAGCATCTGTTACGCGAAGATACATTATTTAACGAAATACGATACCTGTGTGTTCTACGATTTACTATTAAAATCGATATCTGTTTCATCCTAGAAGTTAAACCGCTAGTATTTACATTAATTTTAACTTGTATGGTTTAATATCGCTTGAAAATGTGGATATCGATGGTTTTAACGAACGCTTGTTTTTCGCGAAATAGCTGTAGCCGAATGTGGAACCCTAGTTCTAACACACACCCATAAGTCGTTAAAAATTGACGTAACTCCAATTTCCATTGGAAAACACTTTATTCCAAATGCCTAAATGAATCCAAACACAACTTAAATGTCTCACACTGGTATTTCTATTCTTTAGCCTGTTTTAACTTTCGTACGCCTAGCTTCGGATATTTGCTTTACCGTTTTGCACGTCCCGAGAGCCAAATCCGTCCAGATGAGTCGTTTTTTTTCGACTGACATTTGGCAACACATTTGCGAGGATGTTAACCCTAAGCGCCTCTTTGGCGCTCCCTATATGTTTTCCTCCTCGCAAATATAGCCGACAAATTGGACCTAAAATCGAATTTCGTGTTTCGACGTCTCTTTTCCCGACGAATGACGCTGTCAGAAGTGTCGTGTTTCCCTCGCACCGTGTGCGTCCGACAGGTCTACTACGTGTGTGGCGGCCAAGGCGGGAGGTGGCGGTGGTGGAGGCTCGGAAGGGAGGGAGCGGATGAGGAATGGGAGTGGATGAGGAATGGGAGTGGATGGGTTGGGGGGAAGGGTTGTCGGATCATTGCGTGCGAGAATGACGGATTGGAGGAAGGGGGAGTGTTGGCAAAAATGGAATTGCGCCCGAGATAGTCTCTATGTGTTTGGGGGGGGGGGGGCAGATTCGCGGGGCTCGGGTCCAACGGGAAGTTGGCCCGCGCAGTCCTCAGGTGAGCGAGAGGGCAAGGGAGGGGAGAAAGAGAAGAGCCGAGTTTTGGAAGGGAGTTTGGTCTTCGCTCCTCTTAACATTTTTTAAAATTTATTTCTCCTTGCCTGGAGGTGGTATGGGAGCAGGAAGTTTTCTGGGTTAGCAAGGTTATGCATTGTTCAAATTCCGAATTGAAATTCCTCACTCGAGTTTTCTTTATTCCTTTCTCTCTATCTCTTTCTCTCCCCCTCCTCTCTACTTCTCGCCCCCCTCTCTCTGTCACTTCCTTGATGGTAAACTTAGTACGAAAATCTTTAATGTTAATGGACACTACCCCAGGCGTTCCTTGATGAGAGATAAGGAATACGTCCTGAATATTAATCGGCCCTTTCAGCGAACTTCATTGTGGAAAAATCATTCGCCTGAAATAGGTTCGAACAGAGGTCCCACAGGTTTGTACGTACTGCTGTAATGAATTTATCATCCTAAACGCCCTGTTCTATAATGAGTATGTATCATGGAGATGTAATAATCCTAGTGGGCGACTCCCGCTAAGGCTTTATTGCTTTCAATTTAGCCAGTTTTAGGTTCTGTGTGTGTCGGCCTGACTTCTTGGTTGTTCGATAATATATAACGCATTTACAACAAATCAGTGGTCAAAACAGCCTATGGATGCACGATGTTTGCATGTTGTTAAGCTCAGAGCATTTGTGAAAATTGTGTCATTGTGAAAATCATTCACTGTGTCTACCAGCAAACTCAAAAAGGGAAAAGAATTATATGAGCTATTTGGAGGCCTGGGGAATAGTTCAAAGCTGATTGTAAGTGAATCTACCACCGTAACATAATTTAAGTTTAATAATATTAATTAATTATAGTGTTAATAATACTTAGCATTTTTCGAATTTCAAACCGAAATTTCCACACACAACCGAGTGTTCATTAAAGACTGGTGAAGTCGTGACGTTAAATTACTCTCCAAATAATATTTTTGCGTATATTTAACACTTGACTTCGCATTTATTTGGAAATGAATACCGTGGTAACCAATTGTTGTGACGCCATGCTTTACCAGTTTATTGTCTACTCTCTTTTCGGTGGGATTACTTACTTACTTCAAATTGTTCGTGGTATTACTTACATACACAAGTTGTTCTAATTTTTTTAGGTCAACGAAGACAGTCCAAGAGGTTCCTAATGGGTTGTGCGTAGCTAATTTGTTTCAACTCTTGTGCGCTTTAGTGTGGCCCATTGCCAAGTGCCAAATCTTAGCCAGTATTTTGAGGTAGAGCCAGGGCTTACTAGTGCTGACGTTCGGAGCTCCCCGTCATCTACCGCAATATTCTTGTGAAGAATGTTTTATTAGGAACTGCGTAGAGACGACGATTGAATGCTAGGTTATATATATTATGATGGTATTTGGAAAATGATATCACCACAGAATAGAGACCTACGGAATCCGAATGGACACTCCGCCGATTTCGCGTGACAATTATTTTCTGCGCATGCGTGAAGTCGGCCATGTTGTCGGAGAGTAAAAATGTGTGGATGGTGTTTTTTTTTGTTTTTAATTTGAATGATATTTGAAGAAGTATCGCCGTGTGATATATTTTGTGAACAACAAATCATTTAATTCATACTAGTCTTGGACTTCAAATGTTAATAGTGGTCTAGAATTCCGTGCAACGTTATATTGGAAGATAGTTTCGATCGCACGTCTTGTAATGGATTTTAGCTGTGACGATTTAAAGAAAATTATCCCAGTGGAGCATTTAATTTCAAGTTTTAAATAAAGTTGGCATCACTAAGTTTCATTTTGCAATTAACAGCCGGGTAATTTTTGGTCTTACTATTTAAACAAATTTTTTTCGTGTGTTTTGACTGTGTAAATTGTGGTATACCAGTGACTACAAGCGTTATTATTGTGATGCGCTGAATTGCTTGTGTCTAAGTGGTGATATTTTTACATAAATTAGTCGGACTTAATCTCTTTAAATAATGTGTTATGACGGGAATGGTATTTAAAATGTAAAAAATGCGCAGTAAGTGCTGGAGAAGACGTATCAGCAATCAGTTCATTGTTTCTACAATTGACTAAATTAAAATGTGGAATCTATGTAAATTAAAATGAAGTTGGTGACTAGGTGGATTGTTCTTGTCTTGTAAGTGTGGTTGTTTACGTCCCAGTGAAGGGATAAACAGTGTAGTGTTGTACTATTCTTCATTCAGTGAATTTTGCTACCCCAAGTGTCATCTTTTTATTTCATTGCATTTTTTGTCCAATGTGATTTTGTTGAAATAATTAATCCGTCTGCGTTTAACGCAGGTAATGACTAATTAGCAATAGGCATTAGGATTTGTCCTTGGCAGGGATTATTGTGTTATTTCAGAGTATCTTAAATTGTACGAATATGGTTTTTTACGTCCAGGTGAAAGGGTAATATTTTTTGTCTACTTAAGCAATGTATGTTGTTTCATTATGCTTCATTCAGTAAATTTTACCATCTCAAAAGTTATCTTTTCATTTACTCGACTTGATGTCGTTAGAAAGTATTGTTCCTTTATTTGAGTGCCGCTGTGTGTGCCTGGAGAAATAGTGGTAATGATTAAAAGCTGCCTTATGTATTTCATGGTAGGTAATCATATAATTATAGATAATTGTATCAATTATATCAAGTTTGCAGCAAGTTTACCGTGATATCTGGGTACGCAAAGTAAGTAAATAACTTTCCAATGTCATCTTCGATATACGCATCGTTTGCCAGTAAGTAGAATGTTTGCCTCAACTCATCAATAATAAAATAATGTTTTGGACATAAAGAAGGACTAAGATGCCTTCTGGAGTATAGCGAATTCATGACCAAAGATATTAAAACTTTACGGTGTAATTAGCTATAAGTAGTCTGCTATACTCTCCAGGAATATGGCGGCCGTAGTTCCACTTTTACTCGCCAGGTGGAATCTTGGCCACAGCAACTTAAAGCTTTGGATAGGAAAGTACGGTCAACGTTTGATCTCGACATATGCCGAAAATCGAGGCTTCTGATTGGTTCCCGCCATTTTTGTCCTATGCGAATGTATTGTTGGCATCAGTTGCCGGCTAGAAAGTATTGGAGTAGTTGTGTTTTTCCTAAAGCAGCGGAGCGTTTTTGCTATATAGTTATCAATATGCCTCAGTGTTGTGCAGTTGGTTGTTCAACGCAGGCGAAGAAAGGGAAGAAGTTGCATCTTATCCCTTCGGGAACAGGGAATGAAATAAGAAAAAAAAAATGGCTGCGAAGGTTATTCAGAGCTGACTGGATTCCAGAGAAGGATGACGATAGCGCTAGAATTTCATTCCTTTGTGTCTCTTATATATTTATCGTACAGGAATTTGGAGTTAGTATTATACATAAAATCATATCTGCAGAAACGTGCAATTGCAAACCACGTGCGCAATTAGTTAATAGGTGTTGTTTTATCTGTGCATAGTTGGTGATAGAATTGTCTGCCTTTATTTCTCTCACGCGTGAATCATATCAGTCTCAGAATCAGTGAATGAATGTTTCAGAGTCAGTATCAGAATCAGTGAATGAATGTTACTATTATTAATACACACCATCTGTGGAGAAAAGTGAATTTACAAACCGCGTGCTTAATTATGAGGTGTCGTCTATGTGGTGTGTGTAATAAATCCATTCAAATTGATTTGGTTATGATTCTCCGCGGAAATACGCCGTCGTGAAGCTATAGCTGAAGTTATTCGGAATGATTGATTGATCACGAGTGTTAGTGCTTCATGATTACAATGCTCTTAACTATAGAATTCATCTTGAATGCTTCAGTCATGAAACTATATCTCCTTTTTGTTGCGATGTAGGTTGAAGGCTGTCTTGACGATTAGTTATAAACTGGGCATCAACTTCGTCAGTGACGATGGGGTTTTTTATGTTTTAGATGATTTCGGTTTCCTTAATGAGTTACCTACTCATAAAATTAAGCCAAAGCGTTTCGTGACCAGCCTGTTTTTGAGACGTACCACGTCATTTGATCACATTTTACATCGCTTTCCTGTTTATAAGTCTATCATCTTCCATTACGGGTTGCATATAACTTTAGTGGCCCTGTATATGACAAAAGAATGTTGTTTCAACGCTGAGAATGATTGACAGCCTTTGTTTGTGAATATTCTATCATGGTTCTGATCGATTAAAATACTTAAAATAAAGCTAATATCTCTGCAGTGACAATACAAGGTTGATCACCATGTGTTCTCTGTGAGAAGTCACTTCATAGACGAGGAAAACTTGACGTTTTATTCCTATTGCAGACAAATATTTTATACCTACGGTTGACTTTGATACCTAAAAAAGTAAGCTAATATTTCTGTAGTGAAATCACATTTTAAAATCCGTATCCGTTAGTTATCAACGAGAAGTCACTTTATGAGCGGGGAGAATATCACGACGTTCAACCCATATTGCAGACGACTTCGTCTACTGCCGTTCGAGGCGTCTGCTGGGCTCGTATTTTACAGGCAGACTCCCGCATTTTGGAGGATATACTTGATATGAAAATTATATAGTACTATAGGCAATTTAATCATTGACGAGTTATCATGGCTCAAATTCGCTTAAATATAGTTAATTGATTTTTTATCTCGTGAAAACATGTTTAGTCCCTATCTCTCCCATGTAAAAAATCGGTCAAACATGGCACATGTTATTTCCCGTAAGTGACCATTCTGATTCCGTAGGTCTCTATTCTGTGATATCACCGTCACCGTCTATGAAGTGACGTAGCGCCGGACTAACTCCAGTAGGCTCGAACATATATGATAAAATAATCGAGGTACGACTTCGGTCTATAATTCATAATCTTTTCATATCTTCTCCAACTCATGATAAGGGTGCAAAAAGATAGTGAAATAAAAATTTGTTTGTGACTATTAGGTCAAATTGTATATAAAATGGTGTAGGGTAATCATTTTGACTTATTTAGCATAGTAATTTTCGCGGCCTGCAACGAAATACCATTTGTTATATTTTTTTACGCCTCGGGAGGTTGAAAGGTACTTCGCTCATGTGAGGGTGCTGATTAAATGTTTGGATGTCCTTGGTGGATAATTTTACACATTTTCAATGGGTGACTAAATTATATTGGTCTCGTGTTCGGGCTTACTAAATCCTTGAATCACTTGAAGGTACAGTAAAGCATGTGAAAAGTTCGCGTTCAATTGTGTTTTAATTTATTTGCTCTTTATGGCGTGGAATTAGGAAAACATTTGGGAATAAAAGATAAAATCAATTCCACCCTAGGGTGGTGAATCACCCTCAGTATAACTGATTCACTCAGAGAAAAGGAATGAGTTACTCAAAGGATGAGCGGGAGCGTTTCTCAAATCGTGTAAATTTAATTAAGTATTAAATTGCATTGCGATTTGTAAATGAGGTAGTTTGTATGGATCAAATTGTATACAAGGGCATAGTAAAATAAGTAAATAGATAGACGAGGAATTGCAAGATTTATAAAATTAAATCGAATACAGTGAGTAATATTTCATGATGGACACGCTGCTTATAATCTACCTTATCAAAGGAAATATGATTATATATTTTTTGACGCTCGTTCAAAAGTGCTCAATATGCTTGAGATTGTAAAGTGTATGCATGTGAATTTCTGAAATCTCTGGGTGCCCGTCGATTCCGAGCATGTGGAAATAAATAACGCTTTCGAGGCTTTTCTTAAAAGATTTTCTGGGTGTTGAGTTGAGTTTATTCCGTTGTTAGATTGCATAAAACATTGACGGAAAGCACAGACCAAAACTGTTGTCAAACGCGCGATACTTGAGTTCACTCGAGATTACGGTACGGCATCGAAGCTGCAGAGCCAACTATGGTATTTGATCTTACATTTATTGGCTAGCTAATTATGTAAATCTGCGAAGAGGTTAAATCAAAAGTATTATTTTAAAGAATTGAATGACCCGTTTTTTTATTTTTGTGTGCATGTATTGTTTACCAAAACCATAAATGGGTCTTGGGTTCAAATCTGGGTGACATCTCTTCGAATACCTTCAACTTAAATCTCCGGGTGCGTTTCTCTCGTTATCGGAGGTTTTTAGGATATCGTAGGTAGTTCAGGAGAGGTAGCTGGCCCCAATGCCCTGAATGTGTGAATTGCACACACCTTTCGGCCTAGAATGAGGCGAAATCCACCCTCACCTGTCAAACTTTATATTGATCATTGAGTGAGATTAAATAACACACGATGCTCTACGGTGAAAGCTGAAAGTGATAGCGATCATGTGTGTGGATGCTTCAAATTCTTCTTTTTATATTCTCAATGGTACATCCCTATCCTTTGTTGAAGTTTCTTGAAGTACCATGTGGCAAAGTTGACCCATCACCAATTTTTGGGGGGTTTTTTATTCCTTTTTTTCGTCACGACTCGAAAATTAGGTTGAGGTTCTAGGCTGTGTTCCAACTTCAGCTCTCTCTTTTCTGTTCCCTGGTGATATTCTCCGTGCCACATGCCTTTGATGTTGCTTACATAGTATTGATTCGGTGTCGTACGTAATACATAGATATCCTTCTGCCTACCTTCTGCAAAAATCTAATAATATTAGTGGCGAACCTCCGTGACGCCCTGGTGAACTGACATATTTCGACTTTTCATAATTTAAATATTTTATAATATGCAGACATCTCATATCACAATTCATCTTCTGCGGACCTCCCGGTTTTGAATATTCCTGTGGGAATTGTAATTATACATATATTGAGTGTAATTAATGCATTTTTGAGGCCTGGATTTTTCGAGAGAGAACTGGGACGAACAGGCTTCATCCAGGTGTCTCTTAAAAAGATGGGCGCGGGCGCGCATTGCGGGGTTCAAAAACCGGACGGTGAAGAGGAAAACCTGAAACAAGCCAATCAGGCATGCGCCTACTATGCCACGGGGCATACCTATATGTAGTCGTCGTACGTGGACGAGATGGAGGAAAAGGACGGCGGTCAAACCTTCGCGCGCTTTCCTCAATCGTTTTCCCTTTCTTCGCAGGCACTCGTCGTGGTCCCCGACTTGCGGAGACGGTGGAAATGCTTGGAGTGCCTCGGCTCGTTGCGCGGCACGAAGGGTATTTGCAGCCCGTGCGTCAGTGGGAGAGAGGGAAGTTCTGTCGTCGGCACGGGAGTGGAGGAGGGCGTTGATTGGTAGGAGGAAATGAGCTTTGAAGGGTGGAATGGAAGGATGTGGGAGCGGACGTAGTAGGGAAGCGATGGCATGCTGTGGAGAGAAAGGATGGATGAACTCGAGAACTTACAATTCGTCTTCAAGAATTTAAATGAAGGGAGGAGCGGCAGAAAAATTCATTATATTACCAGAAAAAGGAATCATATTCGCATCGAGTGGTCGCTAATAATTGTAAAATCTTGGAAACTAAATCAATAAGGTGACGACTGGAAAAATGGTGGAAATTTATTTTTTTCAATAATCCGCCATTTAAAATAGCTTTTACTTACCAGAGTCGCGGCACGATAATCTATGCGCAAATCTATGATCAGCTTACGGTAAATACAGTAAGGTTGTTTTCATACGCATCATCTACCGAAATTAGTGCTCTTTGAACATATTTGATGATCTTCGTGCCGCATTGCATTCCGTTCTTCACCTTCTTCATTTTAGGGAGTTCGTTATTCATTTGTTTTATTTAGGTCCTTTTACCATGTATCCTCTTTCTATTGGCTGGTAACTTAATATCTCCTGCCGCGCGTCTTATTGGAGCCTTAAATGGCATTACTTATACGTAGATTATATGTTCCATTTCCCCTAATAGTAAATTCACCACTTTATATTTACCCAGAGCCTCGTATAGAATGAGGACCTTCCAGTCAAGTGTATGAAGGTGTTTTTTGAAACATTTCATGGTGCCTTTGTTATGACTGTTATATTTCCGATCCGTGATTTCTCGCTCCCGGTATTTACAATCAGAAATATTGAGTCCATATTTTGAATAAAATAACCTCCCGCGTCATTTTTTCTCCATTCTTCTCTTCGCGCAGGAAGTGAGGTCGTTTACTCAAGTTTTCGAAGAGAGAACTATTTGGCATAAGCGTCATGCTTGTTGTGGTTGTCTTGTCTCTGTTGGTGCAAGTTCATCATTGAGACTTGGAAGCGCGGATGAAGCAGGTTAAGATTATCAAGTGGACAGCCCTTTTTTTTCTCCCGAGCGTTTCTACAGCACAGCTGTCGCCACGCTGTCTGAATCTTTCCTGCTACTTTTATTTTAGACGTGGCCTGCCAAATGGAGGACTACCAAGATGGAGATGGTGACGTGCGAAAGCGTGGCTAATTGAACGAGTGTAAAAACCTTTCTTTGATCTTGGGGTGAGAAAGGTTAGAGGAAAATAAATATTTTTTTAGGCATTTCTTTTATATATTTTATATAGAAATGAAATCGTTAAGTAATAAAATTCACGTGTTCAAAAAGAGAAACTTAAAAAGCATGATAGCAAATTTAAAAAACTGGAGAGGATTTTTGGCAGAATTGAAGGCTGCGGAAATCATTTAGATAAAATAATCTTTGTCATGCGTCTCTGCGTTTCCTTGATTTTGGTGTGGAAAGCATGTTTGAGGTAATAGAATAACTTTTATCTACTCTTCTTAGACCCTCAGTCCGTAATCGCGTCCCAGGGTGTTATGTATATGTGAATGGAATATAAGAAGTATTAACATATTATTTGGCCCTCAAATCTGGCTTTTACCCTTTTGTTTCGAAGGCTGCAGTAGATTTCAAGTGTCCATCAGGGTTCCTGTATTAACTCTGTTTGCGCTTATTAAGCTCCAAAAATATCTTATTGCTTGAAGTGGAATTAAATAAGTGATCACTAGAGTTTTTGTTCCAATGCCAGTATACACTGGGATAGAGAATGATTCCCTCTGGAAGTCATGTATGGGGTCATGTCCTCATCTTTTTCACTCGGACACTCGTGACCTTTATATGAAGTAGAGCCGTTAATTACAATAAGTACGCGTGTGGTCACAACCGGCGGGGCTTTGTGCCTCTCATTCAGAAAAATGCCCTGCCTTCATTCGTTTCTCGTTGTTTGTCGTCTTCGTTTTACGAATTAACACAGACCGCTTGGCGCTGGCTCGTCTTGAGGCTTCTAATCTTGCTCATTGGCTGAAGCTTGGATGACATCATTCCAATGTGATGACATTTGGACCGCTCAAAGGTCCTGCTGATCCGTGACTTTGTCTAAATCGCACGAGTTGATGCCTCTCTGGCTTATTATTTAGGAGTGACATCATATTTTTGCTATATGCCGATTGAAGGGATTGCCAAATCTCCTACTTCGGTAGGAATTATTTTGACCATACGGAGAGGTCTAATTAAGCTTAATGTGTATACACTCGTTCTCCATGCAAATTATCGTTGTGTGGGAACCATGCAGTGATATTTTTGCTCTAATTTACCTCGTTATAAGGCAGGAAATTCTCATTCACTTCCTTGATATTTTCTTTTTGTTGTTGCTTTTCCTTCATTTCCAGTAGAGGTGGCATACATGCATTCCAGATGACATACATAGTGCAATAGATGGGGGTGTGATATGGCGAAGCAAATGTAGTTCTAACAACATTTCGGCTGTTTTCTGTTGGAGGATACATTTGCATTTATAGACGTTGAAATGGAAGAAACACGGTGGAAGTAAACTCATTGGAGTAAATGTTAAAAACAACATGCAAAACATAAAGGTAGCTTCTAAATCACATTTTAAATGTTCAAATTAGCTCACTTTTCATTTGTTCTAGCCACCCATGAAATTTTGTTTGATATTGTTTCCCGCAATCTGTGCGGTCACGTCACCCGTGACGTTGGCGGTCTGTCCGTCCAGTGAAACGTCTTAGAAATTTGTTGTGACATTTCGACATATTTTAGCATTGTGCTATGCCCTCGTAATTTATTGGAGCGAAATACATTGTTGCAAACTATACAATATTATTCTAAGCCTCCGTCGTTATCAATGAGTCAAAATATAAATTACCTATTATGTCGATTAATTGGTCATCCCTTTATGCTTATTCTATCGACAGCGTGCTGAGTACGAATTGTCCCCTTGCATGTGTGTATTTCCTTAATTTGCTGGCATTTTTTGAAGTGGGTGATTTTAAATTACTGATTACAGAAATAATTTTTAATAGCTAAGATGTGGAGGAAGAAATGGAAGACTATGCATACCGCAGGGGGTGAAAATTTGCGAAGCAATATTCTTAGATTGGTGATGATTCTGACGAAAAAATATAATTTTCAGAAAAAATTCTTTGAATTCTTATTAGGTGCTAATTTGTTAAGTCATTAACCCTCGTTGGGTAAAGAATGAACCTTTAAAGTTAGCAAACTAAAGCCAAGGTAGATAAACATGGAAGTATATTTGCCCATTTTATTTGTAAGCAGGCTAGGTTTAAGAGTAATTTTAGTCCATCGCATGGAAAATGAAAAAATAAATACTTAATGTATTTTTCTTTGTCGAGTAATCGTCATTTTTCCATGGTGTTTTGTTTGCTATTGCATTCTGTAGTTGTAATACAACTCCGCGTTCTGAAACCGGTGAAAATCTATTATTACATATTTTAGTAGATTGATATTGCGTGCTGCTATCTCCACACATAGCTTAGATAGAAGATACATAATACCGCCCATGATATCTTCGCCCAGTTTTAGTGTGTATATCCTATGAAGAGTATACATTTTAAGGTCTTAAGTTCAAAAAATCTGAGTATTAAGTATGCTCGTAGTTGTAGAAATGTACATTTATTTGAGAAACTTATCAGTTGTGGCTAAAAATGATTGTACGAATATTAATGGCCTTTTTCTCTCTTCAGAGAGACAATGATCATCTCAACCTTCCGTATTTCAATTAAATAGAGTTATCCTAGTCATTAAACTGGAACGTAATTGTTGTTCGATATAATAATTATTGAAAAAGTATTGCTCTCCCATTAACGGGAGTTACCTGCTCTATATTCACCGTTCAAATTTAATTCTATTTTAGTCCTTTTAGTCTTTTTTTTCTGATGGGTTCCTTCTCATTGTCGAAAACATGAAGAGTGTGGCCTAGAAAGATTTGTTTTGTAAAACGCAGCTCGAAAAGCGTACCTAGCGGAGTCGAGTATCTTTTCGTAGCTTCATCATTCTGACTGTCACTTGATGTAAGTTACCCCTGCGTCCGATAAACAATCCTCAGTTGGTGAAATGACATTAAAGTCTGATGCTGAAAAAATGTTTGATGAATGAAGTGTTTGTTATCAGAATTGCGATAAACAAGTTTACTAGCTATAATCTAGAGGCCTCAGCGACCACACTCTTGGCTCGTGCTGTTTAGCATCCATTACCCGAATTCCTTCATGTTCCCTCGGATGGACGCTTCTGTTTTTTTCTAGTGATTCCTTTACGCCTGCCTCACTCTCTCGGAATGAACCGGGGTAAAAAGCGACGGGATGACTTCGTTGATTGGGTCGATTCCCGGTATTTTTTCCTCTCGGCATCTGCAATATATGAGGCTTATTCTAAGGTTTTGCCACCAACTTGCAAAAAAAATCGTTTTAATTACCGCAAAATAAAATAGCCAGAGAAATACCATCGCTTATATTTTAAATTCTAACGTGTTATTTTGATTCTTTGTCAAATAAATTCGATCTTAGACTATAGAAATTCACGAAAGGGGTAAAACATAGAATGTACTCATGCTCGTGGAAGTCAGTAAATATATCTTATATAGAAACGTAATTTATACGAGAATGGCATTGGCCATCAAGCCGTGAATTGAGTTATTTGTGATATCTAACAATCCGTTCTTAGTCCTTTCTCGGCAGGTGTTCTTTCACTTAAATTGTCCGCAATGCATTCATTATGAAGCAAAATAATCTCGTTGGTAATTGTCCTGTTATGACTCTCTAGTGGCAGTATTCCTAGCTCGAGTCTAGATCATGCTCTCACGTCACGCATGCGAAGGTTTCCAGTTGTTGCCTATTCCTAGTGCTTTTTTGCGCTTTCCTTGCCTTTGATCGTTTTTTCCTGACTTAAATCGCTTCGAGGATCACGTAACTCTTGAAGCATTTTGCATCACCGGATGTTGGAAAGCTTCTTTCAACCTATCGAGGGCTATAGAAATAGTTTTCTTACTTGATTCTCCGAAATCAATCAAAATGTTCCTCTGCTCCATTTCTTCGAAAATTACCAGCCCAATCACACGTTTGTTTTTTCCAGCGCCCGTTGTTATATGCAATGATTTTTCATTTCTCGATCGTTTCGAAGCCGATAAAAAGGAGAGAAAGAATTTACATGACGGTGATTTCTTCTTTTCCTACCTCCCTCGCACTGCGTGCATACAGGCTTCTTAATGCCTTCAAAATCGCCACGTGAAGACTTAATTGACGGTTAGGCCATTCCGTTCTTTCGTCGGGCCTCCTTTGAAGTCCCCTCGGGAGCAAACTCATGGTTAGCGTATAAATTATCGATTACGAATTTTTATTCATGATACTCTCGCTGTGGGTGTGTCGGGGAGGATTTCTTCTTTACGTGGCCTGTTGAAAGGAATTCCTTCCCTTGTAGGGGTCGACATCGTGTTATCTCTCTCTCTCCCTCTTCATTTTTGGAAAAAATGATGGGTGTTCTCTCATCATCGCTAGTAGTTAAACTGGGCTCGTAGAATTACGATATTAGTTAAACCCTCGTGTATATAAAATCAGGACAAGTCTGTATAATATTCAAGCTTGGAATATACCTTGAGTTTCATTGGGTTTTATTGCAGTCTCAGCATTCCTCATGAATTAATGATTCGCTAAGTGCAAATTGAGTATAATTTGAACTCCAAAAACTATTGATTCGCGCTTGCATCAAACGGTCCAGCCGCATCTTACTCTACCTTAGCTGACGTATCTGATTTAAATCATGGAGACACATTACAGCAATGTTGTGAAAGAAATTTCACCAAATGTTTACACGCATTTTAATTATGATAGTTTTTTCTGAAGTTTAGGATGTACTACAAAGTTTTCTTCAATTATTATACATATTAAAATATATAATCCGGGGTGAGCAAACTGAATCGTTTTGATTCTCATGATTAATTACACCAATGCTTATGATTTATCAGAAAAGACCCTATCATTTTGCGCAATTTAACGTAATTATGTACCTTTATGTTGGTCGCACAAAAATAGGAGTTCCACTTTCGAGATCTGATCTTAGACACTTAATTGTCTCGGCAAATTCCTTCGAAGATGAAAAATGCGAGAGATATGAAAATTTATCAGTATGCACATTACAAGGGGATATTATTTTTGTATTTAAATGCTCTCCTAGACTCTAATAAACTGTAATCATTGATGTATGTTTGTTTTTTTTCGGGTGTACCACGCGAACTATGACCAGGTGTGAAACCTGACGTTTCGTCAGGTTTCACACCTGGTCTGACGTCAAAAAAAAACAAACATACATTGATATTGACCCGCGAAAGTTTTAACCAAGAATTGTAATCATTGAATCATCTGCTTGTGCTTCCCTCTTACTTTTGGACCAAGTTGTATAGCCTTGTCAAGCCTCTCATCTCTCTTCATCGGTGAGGATTTTCAAAGAGGACATTCCGCGTAACAGCTCGAATGGCAAAGGCTCGAAGAGTGTGAATGTGAGCGGTTCGAAGGGCTTCTTTGATCCCTTGAGGTTTCTGTGAAACATTCATGTATTGCAAATGTACAACTGCTACCATGTAAATATTCAGATGCAGTGCGCCATATGCCGGATTTTTTTTTCCCAAATGTAGTGATTTTTATTCATGTGCATTTATATACGAGAACATATTGGGAAAGCTGGTTGACTGTTTCAATCAAATTTAATGAATATTTGCTGTTGAATCCAGTGAAAGCTCCCTACCTTTTATGCTGTGAAAAATAAATCCATTAATTTTGAAAATTATTAATACGCTTCAATTCTATCTAATTATTTGATGGATATAAATATAATTTGCATAAAATACTGCCATCGTAGGTACCGTTCAATGTTTTAACTCCTCTTTAATCATATACAGAAATTAAGTGCTTCATCTTGTACTAGATCAGTCGAAAATCTTGATGTACGAACTTTTTATGACGTAGGCACATTTAGGGTAGGTTTTATAATGTCTGGTTAATCATTTTCTCGTTTTAGTATCTCATGAGGTTAATATCACCCGTTGATTAAGTTCTCGTCAACTAAGTGGCAGTCTATTGTACTACAAAAATCCAAAATCTCCGTAAACAACGCATAAGCGTAAAGGCTTCATCTCATGGTTCATGTTAAAGGGACATTAGTAAATCGAGCCTTAGAAGAGTAATATGAGCGACAATTGTGTGCTTTATTTTATTAAAATTTATTTCCGTCAAAATACCGAGTAGTATACCGAGATGAGGATATTTAAATCCTGCCGAAACCGGCGACAAAATAACGTATAAATTGTTTTGGGAAAAATCCAACTGGCCCGGGAATCGAAGTCAAAGGTCCGTGGTTTGACTCCCGGTCCTGGTGGGTTTTCCCCAAGGAAAATTCTACATAATACGAAATTTGTCGAATCGAATGAAGGCGTGGAAGAATTAGACTTTTTGGCCATTTATCGACTTATATTTAGTAGCGCTTTAAAAATAGAAACTACCGGAAACTTTCCTATTTCAAATCCTCTCGAGTTCACCTATTCATGATCGTTGTGTAATAGAGCAATATGTCAGAGTGGGGATGCATGTCAGCATGGGCAGTATTAGCTGTTGTTATTGCTGTACGTAAGTCGTACTTGTCCTTTCTGAGGTTTTGTCCATGTTTTCTTCCTAAATGTGCCACTTTTAGGGCGCCTGGGGTATGTATGTGGAGTACTCTCGGTTTTTTAGTTTACTCAAGACAATGTATTAAACCGATATTTCAAGGTTTGGTGTTCCTCTTTTCGTACGATTTTGGATAAACACACATAGAATTAAATGTAGAATCGGAAGACGAAGGACCAGAAGGTGAAAGTGAAGCCGGAACAGGCGCATAGCCTAATTCTGGAAGGAGAAAGAAGAATTATATGTGAGTCTCTCGGTGAATCGGTGCCACGGAAATCAGGTAAATGTAAGCCGTGCTAAACATACTGGGAAATTTACGTCTCACGATTAAAACATCCTAGATTATATGCCGCACGCATAGCATTGTAGCAATATGCCTATTCAAAATTTACATGGAACTGGATACCCTGTCTGATGGATACAAGTTACAAAGATGTTGAAAACTGATGTTTACCGATTTCGTGTTAAATTTGGCGTGTTTGGTTCTTAAGTTATATTTCGTGATTATATGTAGGAGACTCATTACTTTCGTTAAAATAGGGGTCATTCATGTTGTTAAGATACGTGATAATGCTTGTAATGTTTGAAGTCTTCTAAGGGTCCAGGAATGGATATATATTGTACTAAATTCAATTAAAAAAAGTCATGCAAGCTTATAGGATAGAACATACAAGTGTTAACTAACTCCATTGAAAGACCCGTTTTGAGGTGTTGTTGGCGTTTCATTAAACCGTCATTCACTTTTTTCTAATGAGTTACCAAAGGAGGAAGTGGATTAAACCAAATTTAACTTCCCCATTCAAGTCATTGATTGCTTTAATTCTTGATGGAAAACTTCTTTTTCTAGTGTCATTATCTGTCCTGCCTGTGGTTTTCGAGAAAGATGTGGTTCCCAGAAAAACTCTCACCCCGGAATTATCTGGGCGTTCAAAGAGGTATCTACCAATTTGAGGATACTGTGACTAGTCACGGTATTACCTTTACGGAGTCACCTGCAAGTGTACATAAGTGCGATATTCCACTAAGAAAAAATCATTCACTTTGACCAGGATTCGTACCCGGATCCCTCGATTTCGCGCCGAGTGCTTTAGCCCGTTTAGTTACCGAGGCGTTCTCATCCCCTGTGGATTTTTTTCTTTTTCGAAAAAAATCGACAGGGGAGGAAACCTCGGTAGCTTAACTGGCTAAAGCAATTGGAGTGAAGCGAGGAATCCGGGTTCGAATCACAGTCAATGCGAATGATTTTTCCTCTGTGGAATATCGCACAGGCCTCTAACACATCTACAACCACAAAATCTACCTCCAGTTCTTCGTATTATGTTCAGTAGGACTGTGCTTATTTTTAGAAATTCGAGGGACATTGATTGGAATTCGAACGATAAAAATGATAGATTTTGTTAGGGAGCACACATGATTCAGTCTTATAGCTCTGTGGCCCACCATAACCGTCCGTCAGGGGTCGTAAGTCCACTGGTTCAAGCTGCACTTAATTCTGAGAAATACAAAACCGTCCTTATAGTAGTGACGTTGACGTCATTTTTAGTTCTTCTGGTTCGAAAATTTCAACAATTTTGGGTTATTTTGTCGGATTCATAGGAAACATATAGGCATTAGGCTCCGAGTTCGATACAGCGCTAGGCGACGAACGGGTTGCGTCCCGGAGCCTATTCATCTGTCTCATCGCCATACCCCAAGCACCTCACAGCACTGTCATTGGACGCCATAAGCGTGTTATTTGGCGTAAATGGTTTACAACGAGCCACATTATTTAAATAATCCATAAAATATTACTAGTGGTGGAGTTGAAGCTGAAGGTTGCGTTGGCAACTTATGCCGTTTTTCTCTTCGAATCATCCATTTTCTCCCAGTATTTTAGAGGTGAAATTGGGTTTAAATACGTTGTTATCCTTTTAACGATGGTAACGACGGCTCCCGCCTCACACTGTTGGTTGAATTCAGATGTTTGCAAACTAATTGTCTGCATGAGATTCACTTGCATGCGTGGCCGTGAGATCAGACGCTATTTTCTCTGCCAAAGATGAGCCTCATTTCAGAAAGGCATTGTGTTCTTTCGTCCTTGACTGAGACTTTCGTCTTTTTTCCCTCCCAAAACCTTCCCCATCCGTCTTTTCTCACCCACTCCCTTGACGTGGATCCCTCCCCTCCCGCGTACATCGTTTGAAATAAAAATCGTAAAGGCTTGCGCATGTTACCCCTTTCACCTTCAGTAGTCGTACCTCTCCGCTACCCCCACAACCCTCCTTTACCCTCAACACGTGTCGTCTAAATTGCACGATCCTTTCCTCTCCTATTGCTTCCTCCTACAACTTCCCTTCCCCTAATGTCGTTCTCGGTAGTTTCTCCCAGGCCAACCCTCCCCCTTCGTCTCCCACCCTGGCTCCAATCGCTTTTACGTCCCAAGGACGCATCAAATCACCCTCCCCTTTAGCGCTTAGTTCTGGACTGTTTTAAAAGTCAAACGGGCGAGGCTATGTGCCCTGTCATACTCGGAACTTATTCCGCTTCCTTCTTCAAGTGTCGCAATCCATATCGAAACTCAGGGGAAAGACCGAAATCGAGGTTATATAATCTATTGTTTCATTTATTATTTCTGTGCAACTAGAAGGGATCATTATGGTATCTCGTGGTATTGTGGATATTTTCCATGTCTTTGATGCAGGTTCTGTGTAGTGGGTATCTCACAAGAGTGATTGCAAGAGGAAACTGTGATTTGCCTATTATGTTCGTGCTCGCCTTACTGTCCTAAATTAGTGGGAGAAATTCTGGGAATAAGTCAGGGAAATAAAGAATGCATAATTGCGTAAAAGTGTTAGATCTATGGCCAGCCTAAGGTACTGCTTTTTCTGGGAAGCCTTTACTAGAAGAGTCAGCAGAGTATCTCAATTTTCATTAAAATTACTACCTCGGTCTCGGTATTACTACCTCTAACAATTCAAATTACTACCTCGGTCATAATTAGCTCCGTCAATATCGTTAGTATTCATCGGACAGCTTTGTTCACCTTCGTATTTGCCCAGACTATAAAGTACCTTACTGACGTACTTTTAGAGTTACCGGTATTTTATTTTATTAAAAAAAATCAATTTCTGCTCAGACGGTGGCATACAATTGGCTAAAATAATAAAGAATTACTTGATAAAATGGTTTTGTTTGAGCAAGCTTCCAGCATTTCCCAGTATTATTCTACTTGCTATATTTCATCCTAGTAGGTTTTGATTGTGTTTGTCATCCTCGCTAGAAAATTAGAATTTCACAGGATTCCGTTTGTCAGTATTTACGTACATATTATGTACGTAGTACGTTATGTGTGGATGAGCCCTCCTTCCAAGATCATCCATTTTGTATTTCTGCATTGTTAAACATCATAGGAACTCCTATAAAGGCTAAGGTACCAAATGTCCATAATGCGCTAAAGCACCATATGGACATTTGAACTAAGCGTATCAAATGGTTATGATAAGGTGCAACGTTACCCATACACAGATAATTGTATACCATTGCTGCGCATTGATGAGTACATATGTATAATGCATTTTTATTTTCGCTCATATTTATGGCTTTTACAATTGCGCTTCAGCAGTCGCTGACTCTAATGAAGGATGCCGTGCGAATAACGAAGGCCAATCGAGGGAGTTCATGATAAAATCCCCCCAAAAAACTTGCATAACCTTCCGATAGAATCGGCGAAGGATCTTTTGGGATTCGGCTAACCACGTTTTCTTCTCGTTAGAATTGTCGAGCCTTTTGATCCTCTTCTCCCTCCCCGGACACCGACTTGCTCTAGAGGAGCGGAATAAATATATATGGGATAGACACGAAAACACGGCATTTTCCCCTCTTTTGTTTTAATCAGGGGATTTCCCGCGCTCGTGAGGATAGCCCCGACGGCGTTTGTCTCCCACGCTGGTCCTTAGCCTCCCACCATCACCTGCTCCCACCTCTGTCTGCCAAAAGAGACTGCTTTCCTCGGCTCGACCTGTCCGTGTCCTGGTTTTTCTTTTCGTTTCGTGTCGGTCGGCTTTCGTTTCCAACTTGTCCGCGCCGCTTACGCCGATGTTTTTCCTGGAAGCTGCTCCATATTCGCAGGAAGTAGGTGCTTCGCCGTGCGTACTTTTCGGACCTCCCCGGTCATCTGCAATCTCTCTCATTGGAGAAATGCTGGTATTACGGCATATGCATAAAATCGGTGGGTAATCTCATTTTATTTCCTGATATGCAAATTGATGAAGGGGTATTTGACTTTCTCTAAATTGGGGGAAGTACTGCTATCGTTGGACTCAATTATTTTCCCGTCGCGCTTATAGATCACTGCGTAATCTCAGTCACTCTCTTTTATGGTGTGGCAATCACTCTAACCTTAGCATTTTTACTTTTATAGGTTAGCTTCTTTCGCTCGAATCGTCTATTCATTCGAAACATATATTAGTGTTAATAGCTGGTGCTTCCCCGCGAAGGAATACAATGTCAATAGTGTATTCATTTCATTTTCTTCTTTCGTTTTGCGTGTCATCCTTGCGCAGGGGTCATGCTAATCTTCTCTGTATCGTTCCAATTTTAGTATTCGTTTTAGCAATTATAGGAATTTTCATGTGTTTCCTGCTTTGTTATATGAACTGTTTTCCTGCGTGACTTTTTATCTCAGAAGTTACTGATGGAATCGAAAGGAGCAGTAAATCAGATCATTGTATTTATGGGTACACCATTAGTAAATATATTCGAATTCTCCTCCCCTTTTGTGTTCGACGGAATCCTGTTAAGCCTGGGTTATTTGCCATTGATGAAAACATCCTCAACTTCAGCATTCTCGCACCACCAAGAGATATCACAGTGTGGATCAGACACGTGCTCTTTCAATGTTTCGATGACCAGTTAGCCAGAAGAGCTAATATGAACTGGGAAATTCGAATCTAATTTATACCTTGAGATTTCTGAGCTTGAAAAAGGCGCACGTTCTTTCGGTTTGTCGATGTAGTGGAAGAGTTTTATTAGTGCCATTAATTATTATAACCTCTGATCTGGATAATCTGTTCGGTTCCACCAGCCCATAGGACGGCAGTTTTCATTACGAGTGTACACAGTTAGCTGAGATCGTTTTTTATAAGTATGGCGTGAGTGTTAGCTGAACAGTTTTATGGAAAGAAGGTAATAGCTGGAAACTCAGCGTCGGCGTGAGGAATATTTTTTCGAAATTACCGAGTTTCCCGTTTCACTTCCCATCCCTTTGGGACACTCATCAAACATATATTGTGACATCCATAAAACACTCACACGAATCACTCGAACTGGTTCGAGTGATTCGTGTGAGTGTTTTATAGCTGTAGAATCTACGGCTCCAGAAATCGTAATGACAGCGTAAATGTGGGTTGTGATCGTGTGCTTATTTTAATGGAAGTATTTCATGATAAGTTGAGAAGGAGAAAAAAATTTGATGTTCCATGGAATGAGATAAGAATCAGCTAAATTTTCTTTTCCTACACTCTACATAAATGTGGTTCATCGGTGGCAACTTCTTTAAGGATATTTTTATATACTTCTTCCTTGTTGGTAATTATATTTATTATAACCCACAAGCTGTTTTTCATCTTAAATACCTTCTTGGCGTGAGTTATTCTGTGTTTTATATCTGTTGTACTTCTTTCATCTCATGCGATGCCATTTTCAAAGTACGTGAAAAATTCCGCTTACTTTAGCACCTCTACTTGTAACGTCCGTCAAAAGATGAAGACATCCGTCTTCATCTTTTCTGATTCACTCTCGACGATTTTCATTTTATTCCCTATTATCTTCAAATTGTATCAAATTGTGTTGCCCAATCCATCGTACTGAATGGTGTTTGTAGATGCTAAGATCTCTCTGATAAGTCTGCTGTGTTATCTGTGAAACGTAGCATGTTTTTTTCTTCCCCTTTCATTTTAATTCCTTTGATTCACGAACTAAGCCAAATACATATGTTATTTTTGCATTAGTAGCATAAAAATTAACATTGTATGACTTGAATATAATTTAACCTCATTAGTTCTTTTATATCCAATCCGTATCAGAAATGCGAAATGGTTTTTGTATCCTTAATAACTTGACCGGAGTCGTCTCGATTAGGCTGATTAGTAATAACCTCTTCAAGTCTATGGCTAACTCTGGGGTTGCCAGCTTAAATCCTGCTTTGAACAAAATTGATTTTTGTTGTTATGGATTCTCAGCATTAGAGATTTAGTTACGGGTGAACCTCAGGACATCTTGGAAATTACTAAACTCCAGGTCCATCGGCGGTCTACCACGTTGAAAACTCTGGGTACCACTGGGTCACTAGTGTTTGGGATATTTGTACTAAGCCCGGATATAGATGGGTGATCGACCACTTCGTCCTTGGTTCTGTTACCCATCTCTGCAATTGGCAGACAGAAAGTCCAGAATGACAATAATTATCGAAAAACGTTAGTTGAAAACACTACTAGCTTGTTGAATGAGAAGCAGTAACTTTTTAATTCCACGTTGGAAACGATCTAGGTTTCGACGTAGCACGTCATCATCAGGTGGTGCCTGATGACGTGCTACGTCGATCTCACCTGATGATGACGTGCTACGTCAAAACCTAGGTCGTTTCCATTAAATACATGTGGAACTACAAAGTTACTTCTTCTCATTCAATATGCTAAGCAAATTCCATAAAGTTACGCCTGAGACAACGGAGACTACTAGCTTACTTCATTATTTTGCCCGCACGTGAGCGTCCTACTCTCGCTAATTCGCTGAGCTGAAGAAAATTTGAAAAACGCATTTTGGCATTGAAATGTGAATCCGACGTGTTCTGTTTACGAATATCACATCGGTATTTTAAGGGAATATTTGTCATTCGTATGCTAGTTGTGCCATTTTGTAATTGGTCATGAAAATATTGCCACTCAGAATACTAATTCCCTTGGTTGCCTGATCACTTTTCCGAGCGCAAGTTCCGAGTTTCCGAATGTGAAAGTGCAAATATGACTCCAGAGGATTTGAGAATCTGGTTGCCTTTATAAGGTAGAAATCTGTTTTCCTAGAAATACTCTGGTGCAACCTGCAGTGTGTTAAGGTCTTATACATTTCTTCGGCTCCTCAATTTGCTCTGTGCCTCCCCGGCCTGTTGACCCAATTCGTTTTTACTTTCCAATTACTTAACCCTCCACGCTCCCCCAATCTATTGTCGTCCTGTCGCCGTAAATCCGGAGGTTTCTCGGAAATTTCTTCGACGAAGGCTCGACCGTCGGAAGCCGCCGCGCTGTCTCTCGTTCCTCTGCCTCGCCACAACTATTTTCCCTTTCCGTCGCGTATGATTTCAAACAGGTGCGCACAACACTCAACCATCGGCGTACTCCATTAATTTCCCGTCGTCCTCCGCCCTCAATTAGGCCTGCATTCCTGGATTCGAGAGACTTTTTTTTATTATTTCTTACTCCTCCTCCCTCTCTCGGTATCCCTCGGAAATTCCTGACGTTGCTTTCAAGAGAGCACATGTATCGCTGGGAGTGAGTGCCCACCCCACCTTCCCGTATACATGCACACAAAGGCATTCCTTGCCTATACCAACCCCCTTATCCTCTACAGCCCCACCCTCTCAGAAACGATCCTCTTTCCCGATTCGCACTACCGTCGCGTCTTACGCACCAACGTAGCCTACCGACATGCATTCGCAGTGCGTCTCGAGTTACTATCGTATCTCCGTACAGCCATCTCAAAGATTCGCAACAAGTAAGTGAAAAGCAAGTCAGTGTGGTGGCTAGATTACTGGCTTCCCATCCCGAGGGCCCGGGCTCGAATCGCGGCCGGAAATAATGATTGGAATCCCGATTCCTACGTTAGTGCTCTGTGGGGAGTACTTCAAGTGTAGTAATCTGTCTGTCGGGTGGAATATCCTTCATATTGCAGTCTTACGTGTAGAGAAGGTCAATGCCAAAGCCGTATGCTAATGGCCTTTCATAATCATCCCTACTATTACTGGCGCAAAACCTCAGCTGTCGGCCGCACTACCAAGTAGCCAAAATATTGAAAAGTAAACAGTTAATGTCAAACATTGTTAGAAATTCCTAATCTCGTTGATGTTTTAAGATTTAAAAAATATTTTCAAAAGTCAATGAAACGATTCTGCTTATTAATTTATTGGCTACCTTTTAATTATTTTTCCCTTATTTGATTATCGCGCTTCATATTTTCTAGTTTTCTCCAGCGACTTAAAATTTTACCATGGTATGCTATCAGAGGAACTGCAAATTGCTTTTGGTTGGACGCGAGTTCACGCATTGTTTTCCGATTACGGTGGTTCGTACCAAGGCCGTTAAGTATCAGTGTTACCGCCATAAGGAAAAAACAAGTGATACGAGTATCCTTGGATGAACTGTTTTCATATTGGTCTAACTCTAAAATAAAATTCATGTTAGCTCGGCTATGGCTCACCTACTCTATGATTCCCTTGCTAAAATTAGCTCGGTTTACATGTAGTTTGGAGTTTAATCGATGCAAAAGGGGCTACAAGTTGTAATGAGTAACTCCTGACAATTCATGAGCTAATACGAGATACATACTTCCATTTCACCTCGTATCACCTGTTTTGCGCCCTGAGCGGGGCATCTGCACATGAGGGCTGTGTTGGCTCTAAGCCTCTGAGAGTCTCTAAAGAAGAAGTTTATTCTCACCTATCCCCTCCTCTCCTTCCTTCACCTCTCATTTGGTCGTTTATATAGTCGCAACATAGAAACTCTAAAGGATCCAACGTTCAGACGCACACTTATGCGTCGCTTATCCCATTATACCCGTCCATTTAGACGGGCCTGCTAATGAAGAGGGGTTTCTTGACCTGCCATCCACGCTGGTTCCGTTTGTCGTCTTAGTTGATTTGAAATTATGGTTCTCTTTCAACAAAATTTGCAAAAATACGTTCTTACATCTTGCTTCGAAAAGATAGAAGAGTGTTTTACATGTCAGAACAGTTATTTATTGTTCTTACCACATTTTCGTCATTGACAGAAGAAGTCATCTGTCCGGAGATTGGTTGGCTGTGGCTCTACATTTTATTTTATATTTAGGTGACTACTTACGTCTTTTGGATGGTAATTTACCAGCTTTTAACTGGAGTCTGATAATGCCGTCGGCATGAGCAATTTCATCTTGCCTGAGATTAGGACGAATATTGCGACCAAGTTTTGCAAAATTCAAGAAAAAAAAATTTCATGTAAGCCCATTTAAATTAATATAATTGTCCTAAATTCTTCAGTAACCTCGAGGAAATGCTATTAATATTTCCTCATTACACTTCATCTGTGGTGAATTTTACTGTCTCTCTCCAATAATCCTGCTATCTGTAAATTCTATTTCTTATCTACTTAAATCTTTCGGTACTGCCTTAATATTACCTTGGCGTAACTTTGCGTTCCCTGAAGCTCTTTTGCCCCGCTGAATATTTTCGATCAGTTTTATCTGATAGCTTGTGGTGCGCATCCATTGCCACATCATGTGATGTCTTGTGTATGCTTCTATCTCGTAACCAAGGCATACATCTCCTGAGCGAGCATTTCCCGATGCTTAGACGAATTCTTAATTAATGAAGTTTGAACATCTTCTAAATCTGTTCACAGGCAATTGCGTGAGCTCTTGGCATTTTCCTATTCGCTGGACAAACATTTCATAATCCAGGTAAGATACCATCTCAGCCTCTACTTTATGGAATTGTTTCATTGTATAACAATGAATATACCAATTTGCAATTCCACTAATATTTATTTAATAACGACCATTTACATCCTCAGGTGGCCTGAAGATGTAATTCTGTTACGAAGACGGTCGTTTTTTCATAAATCAGGGTGGAATTGCAAAGTGATGGCTTCATTTTTATACTATTTCGTTATCCAATACTATTTCGATGTCCTTTAATCCTTTCCATGTCAATGGAGCTTACCGTTGCGACGGTGATGCTGCTATGAGAACGCAATTTTATCCATTTGCAAACATGTCTGCGCTTAGACTTACCTCTGAGTGTCCCGATCGGTTTGCTCGATACCTATTTGCCATCCCTGACATAGAGCATGACAAATATCTCCCATTCTTTATTTCACTTTCACAAAGTATGGAGGAAACCGTGGCCTTGCGTTTAAACAGATTTTTTTAAATGGCTGCGAGGCGCGGAAAATCTATATATACGCATCCCTTCCTACACGCATGGCCGAGGGCACATTTGTTCATATTTGATTAATGGTGACCTCAGCTATGGGATTTTTTTTTATTTCCTGTTCTACTGGCATTGTTTCCGATGCGGATATCCGTGTTTAGCATCCATAATTATTTGCGCTCTCACATTGGCCAGTGATCTCAGTGTCGTTTTACCTTGCATGCAATACAATTAAGAAGTCATGAAAGGCAAGGGCCAGAAATTGTGCAGTAAAAATGGAAAAGGATGTATGCCAAAAAATAAAAAAATTACTTTTCGGTGAAAGGCGAAGTACAAGCCAGGCGTAATAAGTTGACAAGTTGTTAAGTGTCAGAAAATTTTTCCCTAGTTAGTAGAGCAGTCGGAAGATGTCAGCACCATGCAAGAGCCGTGCGGGGATTAGACTTATTTTATTGCATACTGAAAATTTTAGTTTCTGGCACTTACAACAACCTTTTCCATTTTTACTACACAATTATTGAAGAAGGAATACTTGTTAATGTTCCACACAACGTTTTATACACTGACCGGTTTTATTTTAGTTAAATGTTGACACCAGTCAGAGCATTGTGTGGGATGTTACCAAGTGCTCCGGCTTTAATACCAAATTGAAATTTCACTATGTTTCTTCGCCCACCATTACGTTAGGGTCCGAGGGCAGTTTTACATATTTTGAGATGGGATTCAGGTGCAAATGGAGACAAATAAAATCCATTGCTGAATATCATTACGCACTTTTGACACCTATGTTTCGGACGTTTAACCGTGTAGGAAGCGTTCTATGGTTTCCCCTCGAGTCTCAGAGTTGATAATCTAAGAGGTTTCGACAGCTAAAAATGTGCTCACAGTATGAACTGAATGGTTCAGCGTAGCCTTGTTTGTGAAATCTGTAACTTTTGTCAGAACTCAGTCTTTGTATCATTTTTTAAATACTAATTACCGTAAAATATAGGAAGATACTCCATGAAGATAAAAGAAGTTGTTGTAGAGTTAATTCAGCACTAATGTCAACCTATGGGAAAGCTTAGTTAAATATTAAATGGAAGTTCTCTACGCCGAAAACTGGTCACGTCGTTTCACTCTTTGTCCTCAACGCATAAGTTAAAGCTATATGTCCTACCCATTACACTACAGAAGTGTAACTACAATTCCTTCTATATATATTCATCCTCTTCGGTGCCTACACCATGGACGGTCAATGAAATAACGAAGGGGTGAAAATAGTGAGGATACTTGTAGCGAAAGCCCTGTTTCAAGTTTATTGTAAGAGAGGACCTAATGGTCCTAAATACGCTTGATGAAAAAAAGGCGCATTATTATTATTTCCCTTCGAGGTTATCTCATTGGCATGTCCCTTTTGAAGGACGGGACATAAAATTACGATATGTCCTTCGTAGGGCACCAGGAACAAAGAAGGAGTTTGATTAAGTTTACGATATCCTTACTCTCAATATAAAGAACCAATCCAGCGATCTGGAAGGTCGGCGGACTGTAAAAATCTGGCGGATTTGCGTCACCATTTGCTCCTTGAAGAATATGGTCCTTGAAGCCGTTATCGGCATAGCTTTCGTCGGTAATGTTGGTCAGATTCTTCAGTTCCTATGGGTACGTTATATGTGCTCATTGCTTTATTCGATATCAATTCGTCTTGCCCTCGATTGAAATATCAAACCTGGGGCAAATTTTATAAGGAGCGTAAGGTCACAGAAAGAGTTGTTTTTCTTGAAGTTAACAGGCGTGAAAGTACAATAATTTGCATTTAAGTCAATTTCATGGTGCCTCGAATTTAAATTGAAACTTGTTTCCTATCGTCCCCATAAATCACTTATAATTCATGGCCCATGCCATCCGTTTAATTTGAATTGGTTCAATTTTAAAATTAAGCAAACGCCTTTCGGAAGTAATGCTAATTTTTCCTGATAATACCTGATAGAATTATTCTTCTTTTTGTTTTTTATTAATGATTGATTCTGTGTGTATCTCTACATTTTTAAAGACTATAATTAGTCATTTTCCTGTTTAGATGTTTCGTTAGCTGACTTTACATATCCTGCGCCATGGTACATATATGGATATTTCTGAGAAATTCTGTACCATTGGACCGGGTACGTACGCAAGGATAGATTCTGTGGCAATTGATATATGCGTCTACGTCTTTTAAATGATGTAGCCACTTACTGCTATCGTTAAACATTATCTAAAAAATAATGCTCTACGAGGTTGGTTATTACCCAACTGTGTTCTACCAAATGCTTTTTATAAAATATATATTGTTCACCTTTTCAAAGTTAGCTTACAAGGGACCATCTCCTTCGAATATCATGTCATTCATTATGTATTGATTCATCCGCAATATTTTTCGTGATCTTATGTGATGAAGAACAAATTCATATACATACTTTCTACGCCCTACGTGGCTTGACTTTCCTGTGACGAATATTACATCATCCGTTTTCACTGATGTTTCATGGTGTGTTACTTCTTGCTTTCGAATTTCTCTCTTGGCCGATGCCGAGGGCATCACATAATAGTTTTTTTCCTGTTCAACTTCATAAGGTAACGGTCAATTCTCGAATTTTAAACCGAAGATCCGGTCAGTGCTGGAGAAATCGCAGTGATTCAAATTATCTTTGTTTGCTATTACTTCATCTCATTGCAGTACCTACTAATGTGTGGTGAACTGACCCCCTTAATTGACATGAAACCAACGTCTAAATTTGGATTATTCCGGAGAAAGTTGCTGTTTAAAAACATTTCGCATCTTCTGCTGAAAATAGGAATGTTTGTTCCGAAGTGATTGTTTTGATGTAAACGTGTTTACATTCAGAAGTAAATATACACCGTGGCCAGCATGAAGAAAACCATTTTACGAAGGAAGTATTAGATTTTTCTCTATTTTCTATTGGACATTCATCCTTGACATTCAGTCGCTAGTGAAATACTTGAAAGTGACCGAACATATTTCCGAATTGTCGGGAAAGATTCTGAATCTGTCTTTCTAAAATATTTATCGTAATGTGTGGGCTCTAAAAGGTTTTGGCCGTCTGGTGAAGCGGGTATCTTATACGAACCGGATCAGGATAGCATAGGAAAATATTTTTCGATGCTGGTGTTTCTTGTGTGAAGTGACTATATATAGTATGGCCTTGATAGCTCAACGATACTGCGTGTTTTCGTGCTTAATGGTGATTAGGTGATAGTATTCGAGGAATCCGAAAGCGTACTGCATGCCCGAATAAACTGTGGAAAAAGAAACAGCACTTGGGGTCATTATGAAATAACATCCTTTTTCATTCCTTCGCCGTAGAATTAGCTATTATAATTCAATCTGGACATGAGCGAGAGGGGACAATCATATTGCAGTGCTCTCAGAGAGATTCCCCCTTTTATTTCTCATGGATTTTGGAGCCTTAATTCTCCTTACAGTTCCCACAGCCCTCTTTATCTTGTCATTAGGCGTTTCTTTGGCCTAACTGTCAGTGTTACAATTTACGTGTCTTATATTTTCCAAATGGTATTAATTTAAAAGTTTTTATCAGGTCAGGATATTCTGTGTAATATCTCTTCATTTATATTTTCCTCTATTTAATTCTAACATTAATGTTAAGGCCTATTTATCTTTTAGTTAAAAAAAAATATTTCTAATCATTGTCTGCATCCCAGGCTCTCAAGAAATTCTATGGTACTATAGGTAATATTATTCCATCACACTTTTACATAAACTCTAGTTTCACCTGATTCCTGATCAGTATTCCTCTCCATCGATACACTTTATCTCTTAAATTTTAACTATTTCTCTCTAAGTTACAGTCTGTCCTATTTACGTTCATTTTACTACATGCGTGCTCTTGTGTGTTTTCTTATTATTTTAAAGTCTTTTCTGACTCAATCACCGTAATTTGTCTCACTCCTTCGATTAAGGTTTTCTCCTTCCTGGGGATTTTCGGCGTTTTAGTTATTGGTTGTAGCCACCCGCTATGTTCAGGAAAATTTATAAATGATTCTGTATCATTTAGACGATCGCATTCATAGGTTGATGGGAATCCAACATCCGAGTGCCCTCTATTCCGGGACTTTTACTGCTTGCTTCCTAAGCATACTTATTCATTTTGCTTCTAAGCTCTAAGTGTAGAGGCCGATCTTCAATTATCCATCCCAGTAGACACATTTCAGAGCCGAAAGCATTTCCTCAAGCTCTGTCTTATATGATTCTCGTTGTTTTTATGGTTCCATATTTGGTCGTCCTATTATTGCCTGTGAGGAGAAATCAGTTACAGGTGACAGCTGAAGGTTGTATGCTTTGCTACTCGGAAACGTTCTGTACTTGGCTTGTCATGCTAATCGACACCTTCGGCACGTTTTCCTTTAAGCATTCCTCAATTTTTTCCTTACTTTGTCTTGGAAGAGGTAATTCATTTTCGTCTTTTCGTGTCGTAATATCACATATGAACTAGGGTGAAGCAAGTTTCCCCCAAAATAGTACGTTGCCCGCTTGCCGTTGAAGTAGCGCTTCAACTTATGACCAATAGCTGTCCGGTGGAGATGCTGGTTGGTAGTTGAAAGTATGACGGTGATGTCTGCTAAGCTTTGCGTTATTTTAAGTAGTTTTCCCATTTTTTGATATTTGCTAACGCGGAATTGTTCGAGATATGATTAATTAAATGGCAATTTCCCTTCTGATTAGTACCAGCAATTTCTATTTTGTTTTAGCAAGTAATTAGGCTACAATTGACTGTTGGACTGTTGGAATATTTGTCGAAATTCATATAATATGTGCCTTGGACCAACCGATGATGACCAGATATCTTCATTTTAAGGGTGCATGGTAGATTCTTCGGCGCCCTCTCTACCAAATGACCTTTCGCATTCACATACTGCGTCAATTTTGAATCTCTGTACTAACCGACCTAGATGATGTTAAGATTACCCATAAATGCCTAGAATATGGATATCGTTTTAATTTGGTATCATTATTCGTGTGTTAAGTGCTTTCAAAACTATTTTACTTGATTTTTCTCTTCAGTGGAACTGCCGTTGGGGTAAAACACTGAAAATACCCTATTGGCTAAATTTCATGAGGGTTTTAAATTCCGTCAACATGAACCTGGGCCAAGGTCTCACTTATCCGGGAGACACTTGTAGTGTTGCTGTTATCGGTCAAATTTTACTCTATAACATTTTCGAATTTTCTATATCAATAGTTCCCAATCTTCTATGACCTGTGTACCCCTTGGCACCTCATTTATCTTGATGGTGTCCCAATCAGTTGGACTTGTCGCTGCATCGAAGGTGATTGCCCAAATTCGGTCATCTCCCATCTTTTTTCGCGTTAATTTTTCCCTTTGAGTTCGCGTACCCCATGTTTATACAACTGATGATCTAGGTCAGCGGTCCCTTACCTTTTTCGACGAAGGGGTATCATGGTAGACCACTGGCCCTCGTAGTATGCGAATATGTTAAGCATACTTCTGCCGTCATTCAATGTTTTTCGCGAGCCCCTCTGGGTACGCTTTACCTAGGTTGGTAACCACTGATCTAGATTATAACAGGCGTATATGTTGACAGTGTTTCTGTGACCTTTGTTGTTGTTTTCGATTGCGAGATTCGATGTGATTATCTCGCTTTTCTCTTGGAAAATTTAACTCAGCTCTCAGCTTGAGCTTTGAATTAATTCGGTTTCTACTCTCCCGTTATTGCCTGTGCGTCCTCTCACTACCTCTGGGCGGCGGTCATCACGAGTGGCCGTCGGAGTGATCACACTCTCCGGAATACCCCGGCCACACTGCCCTCCAAATCTGGATCGCACCGCCGCGGCATGCCTCTTTCTCAAGCGCCTTCGGTTTTCCACCCTCCCCCCTTAGCCGACCCTGTGGGGGAAATAAGGGCTTGAGGAGGTGGAAGGAGACAGATGAAAAGAAGCGGAAAAGGGAAGGAGAGTGGGTGAAGAGAAGAATTGAGAAGGTAGGAGGGGAGGGTAATTCTGTTCCGCGTGTGATGAGGCGTGGTCGCTTGACCTACTTACGCCTTGCGCGGGCCTCTTGACTTGGATCTCTATCTCTGATTCTCTCCCTCTCCACCTCGCCCAAATGTCCACCTACCCACCCCCGCCACACCCTCCTCACGTCCAGTCACAAGAGGTGGGAATGCGGGCAGTTCGAATGTGAAGACCAGTGACAGCTCGCCGCTTGCGACGAGAAGGACCCCACGCCCCGCCTCAATCGGAGCCGGGGCCAATGCCTCGTAGCCCGAAGTTTCCCCAGGAATGAACTCACTTCGTCGGCATCAATCAGTCCTGTGCGGATGGGACAGGATTCGATTAGCAAGCATCACAATGGCAAAATCGGTTATCCCCGCTGAGGATGACGTTTTTGTGGGTGTGTTTTAATGATCTGACCTTTCCTTAAACTCTTTGTTTGGCAAACTCTTGCCATGCTTTGTTAACTTTATAAGCTAGTGGATCGTTTTAGAGGTATCATAAGGGGTCAGGGACTCGGACCAGTTGAGAGTAAATGGCAAGAGTTGCTGACAAGTCACAGAATATATTTTTGAATGAACGTTGATGCAGATGGTGAAGGATAGTTATTAAATGCGAATATGTTCATGTAATGCATATTATTTGTTCACTTTCGTTTCCTCTGTCCTTATTTTTTGGTACTTATAACTCTGTTGTAGCCCTTCAAAAGTTATATGAGAGGTGGGAGACCCTTCGTTAGCTAACTGGAATTAATACAACATTTCCCTTTGCATTGTTTTCCGAATCACGAAGTTCATTTGTTCCAAATCCCCTAGAAAATCAGTCTCGCTTGTTTCAACGAAAACCAGTCTAATTGTGCTCTGTTAAAAACTGTGAAATAAGTAATTTTTCTTCGAAAGAAGAAATAATAAATTTTCGTTAATTCACATACGGTTCAGCTTGTGTAATGATGGCGTGACTTAAAAACTCACTTATTTAAGAGCGTTTAAGTGATGTGCTTCTGTCGAGGAAACACCTTAGGTATTTATTGCATATATGTCCCTTGTATGCATTACCTTCAACTACACCAAAAGGAAATCTGTTTTTATTTTAAAATTAATTTGATCAATCAAAATGTTTAAAGCCGGAAAGCCCATAAATGACGATCTTTTCGCGGTCCTCTCAAGGCGAATGAGCTTGTACATGTCGCTTAGGGCAGTGATGTTTTGTTATCTTCTATAAAAATGTGCGCGATGTCAATTTCACAGTGGGCATCGGGATACTTGTAAAACTAGAAAACGTATTGGTCTGGGAGTTAAACGAGAAGGTAGTGCTCCCCCTTTTTTTAGAACCTGCGTTTATTGATGTCATCTTTGAGCTCTGCGGGAGTCATACTGTAATATCGTTTCGCCTTTAAATATTCGCTTTTCTTTAAATATGTAATATTGGTGCCACTCGTTTTCCGCTTCTCCCTTTGCCCAGCTGTTCCTTCTTTCTCTCTTATTGGAAATTAGAGCCCTTTTCTAATTATCGGGAACTTCTTTTAATTTTCTTGATGTTTAACGGGTTGATTTAGCACATTGCTGGTGCAAATGATTCGCTAAATTGGTCCTCTAAATTTATTACTTCATATTTTCCTTTTTTATTCGAGTTTGGATGAATCACAAGGGAAATGACTGGGTGGGTATCGTTATAAGCTATTTTGTTGCGTGTTCGTTCAAGCTAACAGCTTTAAAAAAGTATTTTGCCGTGTGCACTGCTGATTGTATTGTCGCATGAACATATGAACTAGTATAATTGGTTAACCTACTGAATTTTTCTGGGTCGCATTGAATCATATGCTTAGCATATTGTCATATTATCCGTCAAGTCGCTGTATATTCCTGGTACGACGGTTCTCATCGAAGAAGCCAATTTCTGGGGCACTATTGAAGAAACTATTTAAATTTGTTCCTTCATGTTTAATGAAAATGAGATGTAAGTGACCACACCATATAAATGAATAAAATCAAAGAACTAGAAACGACAATGCAGAAAATCTCTCACGTCACACTTTCATAACCGATTAGAGACAGGATTGTGTGTCTAAGGAACAATGAAAGCTTTTTAATGCTACCCATCAATTTCTATTGGTTTGATGTTTTTCTCTACATAGTGTGATATTTGATGACAATCACAAATTTTGCTAACGCAATGTTAACTCTGGATTTTTATACTAATTCCGGAATAATCGAATTTCTGTTTGATCTCACCAAAAATTATTTTTTATAAAATTAGCTTTGTAAAAAATAAACCCCAGCATCACGTCATTCCGACGCACATTTGAATGTGGAAGTAGATCTTTGGAACTTGTCCAGTTCCAATTAATTAAGAGATTTGGTGGCTCGTTATAAAACCACTTCGAAATTAATCGCTGAAACGGTGACCTATTTTCGATAATGTAAGTCTCGGCGTAATTATCTAGTACTATATGCATGTTTATGTGGCAAAATTGGTGGTTGTCATGTATCGCTTTATTGAAATGAGTCAAATTTTCCTCAAAACGTTGTCAGCTAATTTAGCTTCTGGCTAATCATGGCTTGTCTCCTTGCTAATCCACATGTGGATTTGTTAGTAGCTGCTTTTTATCACATGGAGACGATTTTAAATGACAGAAGCCCACATTCCATCTTTAATGGCTTTCAATTATTTTCAAAATATTTTTTTGCAAAATCTGGTTCTGACAGCGTCGATTACGCATGTCAGTGAAAATGCTAACATACTGGCTATAACTGTCCTGCTTTGAAACATCGATTCGCCAGGCCCTCTATTACTCAGGGAAAGCAGTTCTTTCCAGCATGGTGATTATTACGAAGCCTGTGGCCAAGTTTAATTAGGTGACTGGAAATCAACAAGGGAGGTGTTATACTAAACCTCTATTATTACTTTCCAAGATTCATCAATAACTTCATGATTATTACCTTCCGAACCTGATTTCGTGCTATCTATATCCATCCCATTTCGATTTCTTGCAATTTTGAGGTGATTTATGTATTTCCTCGCAATCAATTACTTTCTATTTCAGTTAACCTCTCTGTATTTCGTATAGTTAGAAAATCCATGTCAGTAGATTAATTTTCAAGCTTGTTAACCACTTGGTTTTCCGGATCGTGCGGTTAGATGGTGACTGCAGTGAATTGTTGGGTAATAAATTTTTCGAGTAATCAAAATGTCTGAAATAGGTGAGTGTACCTTTTTTTTGCGTAGAATTAAGAATGCGATTCGAACATTTTAATTATTGGTAAAAGCTACTATTTCATATTATTTTACTTCTGTTAATGACGACATTTCTTGTCCTCGAGCATGGCCTCGTTCGACCACAAACCTGCCTCTTAGGGTGCCTTTTGATGATTGATGATTCTTCAAAATATAAGCTGACAGAGCACATGCTTAGCTCAATCTCCAACACCTGATAGGCCCCAAGTTAATGGCCTTTTTATAGGATTAGACTGTGCTCAATACATGAGACAAATTCAATCATCAGATGTGATGAAGTATATGCTGGACGCAAGACAGATTCAATATGATACTTTACAAATTTATTATCCATATCGAAATAGCGAACATGGAAGTGGGCACCTATTTTCTACAGGTTTATTGAATAGATAACGTACTTGAAAAACTTTTTCTGCTAACAATAAGTACCGAAGAGCCAGCTGCTCCGCCATCTAGAAAACTGTTTATTGATGAAAAAATCTTTTATCAGAGGTATGAAAGTATTAGTACGTTCCGAAAGATGCCCAACACATTATGAGAGCTAAAGAAAGAGACGGATACGGTCATCATCCAGTTCTTTATTCCTTCCAAGAAATATTTATCCTCCTGCACTTAAAGGTACCAAGGAATCGAACAGACCGAAAGCTTCCATAAATGTGGATGGAGAGGAGAAAACATCTAATTTTATTGCGAAAAGTGGCAAGGTATTGTCCAGTCATATCGAGTTTCTGTATTATTAGAGTCTGTTCAATGAATGCAGATCCACTACATAACTTTGTATATGCTGCGCGTGTTTTGACTTTTCATGTATAGCTTTTCAGTGAGGAAAGTTCAAATCAAGTTATGTTTCATTTCACGAATTAGCCCATTATCATTCCGTAATGAATAAGTATTTCTTACAATTAGTTGAAAGATTCACTTCGCATCTTTTTACGTGTTCTTCTTTAGTTTTACTGTGAAAAATAAATTCCTAGTATAGGTTGCGTGGTCATTTTTGTGGTTTGGTTCTAATATGGCTAGAAATATTTTTTTCAATTTTAGCTCTTTTCATGCCTCAAATTTTCAAAGAAGAGCATTTTACATTAGCCAAAGGAGATCGTTCACCGTAGGCGGCATTTACTTAGTACTCCCGATTAATTTTAAAGGTCCTAATTTTTAAAGAACTGTTAAAATAAATTGTGACGAATTAAAGTGAAGATGAAGTGGAATGATTAAATTTAGTGTAATACCGTGCTATTAGAGCAAGGCAAATTGCATCTAAAGCAGTTAACTTCAAATCGGTTATAAATTGACCAAATAGCTTCTAATTTATCATTTTAGTACTTCATTCAAGCAACCCTTGTAGACCTGTCGTCAAATTTTATATTTTGGAGAAGGACGTCTGTTGGACTTAGGAAAAAAATGTCGCTGGGCATTACCGCTGGTAAAATAAAGTTAATCTTCTGTCCAGACTTCGTGTTTAATGGAGATTTATCCTACGGTTATTTCCTGCAGAAATCAGTATTTCTATGAAATCATATATTTTGCTCGATATCACCCCTTCCCACAGCTTTTCCTTTCCTAGTGTTCCTCCTAGTTTGGGTGATGCGGCCCTCGTGAGGTTCGTACAGGAGCAGATTTCCTCGATCTTTTCCTCATTCAAAAAGAGTTGAAAGGCTTTTATTTCCGATGCCATGTTTTCACTGAATTATATAAATTAAACAAATAATATCATACTAATGAAAATTATCAATTACTCATGATATCATATAAATATTCATAATTTAAAAAAAGAACGACGGCGAAATATATCGAAGCCAGGAAAAATCCCCTGGGCAGTATTCGAACCCGTAACATTCAGGAGAGAATTAAAATGTTCTTCGACACCAATGAAAGTGGCCATATTGTCTATTATAGAAACTGGAATGCACAGCACATTTTATTTTTTACTTTTATGAATTGCATGCACAATGAAAGTTGATGTACAAACCTGAGCTACGTTATTCGGGCCCTGGATATGACAGTATTGTGTATTCTACGTCTTCCGGAAACAGGAGGCCTAGCGTTCTACTGAAATTCTAACCTAGACCTGTAAACGCCCAAGTTGCTGAAGTTATCTGCGGTGATTCCTCTGAACACGTCACATTGAAGCTCATCCTCTATATCTTCCACTTCATCGGTTTCGTCTTCGGCATCCGATTCGAATTGTGACAGCGAAGTAATGACTGCATTCACAGAACTATATTTTGGGGTTGCAAAACAAGACTTGATGAATGTATACATTCTCAAATGAAGGCGAATTTTAAACGAGTAAAGTGTACGCATTGTATTGGTTTCAATTATAACAGTTTCTAAGATGTTCATATTGCATACGGATCAGGGATTAGTATAAAATTATCTCATAAAAGAAGCAATATCTCCAGCAATTTTAATGAGAATGTCAATTGTCTATCACAATCTGTTGCTGATGTTAGGTTTTACGCTACATAACATATTCATTCCCAACCAAGTATTTGTTCTCATTTGAAGCGTTAGACGTGACGCCGTTTCAATACCAATCAACGAATTACTTTGCCTTAATTTGATAGTATTTGTTCGCCAGAGCTCTGCTCTTTTTATTCCGATCGTCCTTGATAAGACGTTTCTTTGTCAGATATTCAATATTTTACAGTATTTCCATTCGTCAAAAATCATTATTGACGTATTTTCTTCAACATATTAGCTGTTCCTTTTTTCCGAAATCTGTGGCTCGGTTCCCAAGTTGAAATGTAAATCCGCGATTAATTTTTAAGCCTATAAACTTTTATTTCATAGTGTGAAGATTTTTGCATATGTTCGCATTCAGTAATCTTTACTATACATAAAAGACTAGCCGCTGATGGCTCGTTTCGCTCACCGCAGCAGCTAGCCAAGGAGGCGAGGCCCCCCTGGATCCCCTTATGCCGACGGCTTCGCCCCCGGACCCCCACCTGGAAAAAAAAACAGTTATGCGGTTCTGCTCGAGTCAGGTCTAGGGTGGGTAGGAAATTATTTCTCGCACTTGCTCTAGTGTCTGCCCAAGGTCGATAGATATCTCGATTCGTTGCCTCTTCGATATTGAAGAGGCAAATATATCGACCCTGGTGTCTGCCCGTCCTGGTGTCTGCCCGCCGCTCAGGTAGACGTAGGTCTGCATTTTCGTAATTTTCGCTTTCATGAAAATCTGCCCAAATTGCACATGCCCTCAAAATGCTTGACATGCGTTGCAATGACTCCTTTTTTCTAATTAGGCAAACATGTACAAAGCAGGCACATTTACATGTACAAAATAAATGAAAGACAATGATTTTTTGTGTATTAAATTAAAGTTGAAAAAATGTATTCAAGTGATTTGGGATGTACAATATTTTTGGTCTTACCGCCCTCTGCAAAAACAAACAAATTTTTCGGCTGTACCACTCGTGAGCATGCAACTGACCACGCAATTTACCATATTAAAAACATGGATTTTCCAGATTTTATCCACAAACTTGAAGCTATTGACCTTGTGCCTTGTTGATGGTCATTGAGAAGGAAAGGCAGACGGGGAACTGTAGTCGTTTGAGTACTACTATCAAATTAGTTGCTGAACCTGGTCTTGCTGAATGCTGCAGGAGTGAATAGTTATCAATGAAATCGCTATTGAATGGATATTCACGCCAGGTTGCCAAGGAAAATATGTTCTATTGTTGAAAAGGAAGAAAAATTGATAAAATTAGAGCTAAAAACGCTATACTTAAGCAAAAACGAAGTGTATAAGAAAATTGAATGAAAGAATGAAATACTGCATCCTTTTATGCGTTCTATGATACAAATTTCCACTCACATATATTGAGTGCAAGTAATTAAAAAAAAACAAATAAAGAAACACATACACCGAAGTCAATGCTTTTCATATGGGAGTAAAAGTAAGCATAAATGGGGTAAAAACAACCCCAACAATTGTTTGTTTCAAAAATTAGTGCGCTCTCTTCGGAACGGATATACCCTCAAATTTTCCCGGTTCTATCACCAGTAGTTAGGGCTGTGCGTTGATGAATTAGTCAGTCAGCCAGTCAGTCAGTCAGGACATCTTTTTTATATATTAAAGATGCCCTGACTGACTGATTCATCAACGCATAGCCCAAACTACTGGTGATAGAACCGTAAAATTTTGAGGATATATCCGTACCGTAGAGTATAGCTAAACTAGTATAATAGTATCTAACTAATTGCAAGAAAGGATTTTTGAAATAAAAAAAATTTGGGGTTGTTGTTACCCCATTAATGTTAGCTTTAACTCCCATAATATAAGAAAGGCATTGAATTCGGTGCTGTTGTTCTTTCTTTGCTTTATTAAATTACTTGCACTCGAGATATTGGATGAAAATTTATATCATAGAACGCATAAATGAATGCAGTATTTAATTCTTTCATTCAGTTTTCTTATACGCTTTGTCTTTGTCCAAGTATTGTATATTTAGCTATAAATTCATCAACACTTTCCTTTTCAACACTAGAAATTTCCTCGGCAACCAGGCGTTAATATCCATTTAATAGCGATTACATAAATGGCTTTTCACGCCTGAGGCATTTGAAGGCCAAATTAAGTGACTAATTTGATAGTTGTAGATATAAGGGGCTCATCTTGTTGCTTTTTTCAGTTACTTACACTCAAGACATAAGGCTTAAACTTTCACGTTCGGATGGGTTTAAAATATGGGGGTTTTAATTATAGTATTTAATTTTCCTGTACGCTCCAATTTTTTCTGAAGTTGGCGCTTTTTGCTCTAAAGTAATCCACTTTTTTAACGATATCAATTTTCTAATTTCCTTGGCAACTGCAGCATGGGATTTTAATGGGTAGGTACTTATACCTGTGGCCTTTATGTTTATGTGATCAATATGATAATTGCAGTGAGATTTTAGTGGGTGTATGTTTCACCTCATCCTCTACATGGGTGGTTTTTGAATTGTTTATGGTATACTCAATGGTATTTGCAATTTGCTCGTTTCATCAAGGGGATTCTTTTTGCCCTATGACACAGTTATAATTTTTTCTTCTTCTCATTGAATTTCAACGGGCATCCTATACTAGTGGTAATATATGTCTGAGGCCTTTATGACTTCAGTTATGTGAGAAATATGGGCTTTTAAGTATGTTATGTGTGGAGGAATTTTCACCCAATCCATGGGTGGTAATGGTATTTTTATTAATTTATTTCCACAATCCCGAAAACTGCTCTACTGGCCTTTAACATCGGGTGTATCAACAAGTACCAACGGACGAACGCGAACACATATGTCCTGAGGGTTGAAAAATCCACTCAGGCAGGACGGGAACCCGCGACCCTCAGATTAGCAAGTAATGACTTTCCCCCGTCGCCACCGGAGCCAAAATATCCTTAGTGGTGTATACATTTTGTGCGTAATTTCCTAGGGGTTATTATAATATTCTAAAACAGCTTTAATTTTATCATCTTCCCGTTGAATTCCAACGGGCACCCTCTTCTATCATGTTTATAATTTAACAATTTGTGGACATTTTTGTAAATGTGACGTTAGTGTACATTCATTTGTGATGTTTCTCTGTGAAACCGTCGCGTCGCTTACCTAAAAATTGATTCTCCATTGCTCCCTAAAAGATGCGTTTCGTGCTCGGCGCTGCGTCAACACCTGGACTTGCCTGCCAACGAAAACGCCTTTAGATTATGCACTGTCCCTTCAGTGCACTTCGTAAACTCGCTTGCGTCAACCTATTGCCTATCAGTGAAGGCGCCCGAAGTACCAGGATTCATAAATTTTCGCCCTTCTGAATGTCTCTCAAGGACTTCCTGCGCTTTACACTCTTTTAAGTTTACGCCAGCACATAAGTGGCATTAAGTATCTCGCAATCTGTAATTAAATAAAGTTTCTTGAGAAGGGCAGTTGGTGTAAATTTCCTTCCCAGTCTACTCCATGAAGTCACTATAACGCAACTCATTCCTTTGTTTCTTGAGCGTCAGATGACCGTTTAAAATGTTTTCCCTCCAGGTGTGCTCTCATAAAAAAGGCGTGCGGCACAAGTAGGCAACTGGCAGAGTTTTCCCAGCCTCTTTGTCTCAACTGAGTGGTTAATGCTACAGTTTTAGCTTGGGTATGAAATTTTCAAGGTAGCAAAACTGGAGTGGATTACTTCCTTTCACTCAAAGAGAATATATGATTTTGTGAATGTTGTTTTTTAAGGGTGAAGGTAAGGGTGAATGTTATCATATTTGTATGTTTGTTTGTATTAAGTTTAAAGTTAATTTTTCCTATCATAGCGATTGCACAAATGATGTGGTACGTAATCACGCGTACGGGTGTGAAAATATACACCAAAGACGGTGAAATTCGCCATGATCCCCAGAATATCTCTTTATTTAAATTAGTAATCTACACTTAGTGATTGTGTAATTTTCTAATTGGTAGCGAAATAACCTTGTTGCTTTTCTGTCATGCGTTCAATACTTCTAAAGATGTGTAATGTCAACACATTATTTGTTGCCGCTTCATCTAAAATCTGTCAGTGATATTTCCCTTCCAAATGTTGTATTGCTCAACTCTGGTCCTGATTAGTGATGGAAAAATGTCGGTCAAAATCGTTTTTTCGAGCAATCGATTTTTAATCGAAATGAAAAGCTTGACTTTTCAACAAAAATCGAAATTTGAACCAAAAGATCGATTAATCGAAAAAATCTACGGTTCTTTTTTGAAAAAAATACAGTTGGTACAAATACATGTTTATTATTTATTCGATAACGCTCATAATACATATTAAAAAACATAAAATATCCCTAAAAATGTACTTAGAATACATTCTTGAATTATTTGTAGTAAAAATTTACAAATGCACGCACATTAAAGTTTGGGGATCACCGCTTGGAACCATTCGGCTTCACTAAAATTTTTAAGAAAGATCAACTTATTGAGATGCTTTCTTGATAATCTAGGGCGTGCCTTTCCAATTTTACCGGCCTTACAGAAAAGTCTTTCGCATGGGACGGATGACGTTATCATACTCAGCACTCTGATCGCGAAACGGTACGAAATGGTCAAGATCGAAGTTGAAAAATCGAGTTTGGATCGAAACTCGTAGATCATGGCTCGATCTCGATTTCCTCGATCTTTGACTATTAAAACTCGATTTTCGATTTTAATCGAAATCGATTTTTCCATCACTAGTCCTGATACAACCAGATTTATGGGATAATCTCTTTGCGTTTATCATTTATGTTTGAATTATGAGCTGATTTTAGAATTATCTTTTCTTTATTCTTCCTCCGAAACTTTCCTTCCGGTGTTAGTGAGTTAATATTGGTGAACTCAACTCAAATTAATTGTGTAATGAGTATTTTCATAAACATATCGTATTTTTTGGAAATGCAATGGATAATAATTCATTGTAATAGATTCACTGTATAGAGAATGTGATTTATCTATTTATTGCTACCACCTCCAACGCGACGCTACCGTCTCATCTTTTCTTGTGAGAAGACTTTTGTTATTTACTTATTCTAAAAATTCTGCGTTGTGCATTATTTTATGCTATAGAATATAAGTATGTATAGGAAAACCACTGCAGGTAATGAACCTCAGATGCCTTCGTCGACGTCCGTAAATCTCAGTGCGCTCCAGTATTTTTGCATCACGCTAATGCCAAAAATAAAACTTAGTTCAATGTCAGGCATTTTATGTCATGCTCGTGCTCTAGGTTCCTGGATCTTACATATTGCGATCGTGATGTAATCGGACTGCAATTATCGGAATGCGCTCTTAATGGTTTATCCATGTTTTCTCATTCGTATAAATGCTCTACATTGAGATTCCAAGTGCTATTCATATTCCTTGTGAATACTCATTTTCTTCGTAGCGGAAACTTACCGACATTTTTAGAAAACTTCCACAGAATCCAAGGCTTAACTTTCTAGTTAGATCAATATATCGAATGGAAAGTTATTTTGTGCAAGTAGCTGCATTTTCTGCACTTAGCGTTCACTGCTGAGCTAGGCATTTGAAATGAGAACATTTTAAATAACTGGCGTGGAAAGAGCATATCGTGTTAATCCTGGCCGGTTCACGCACCACCACTCCACTACTTGCGTCTAAATAATTAATTTTAGAGACGTTATGGATTTGCAAGTGTCTACAGCATTTTTACAGAACAGTGAATTGGATTCCCTATTAGTATTTAGTGTCCATTATTGCTCGGGCCAATTTTGAGCATGGAAAGTTAGAGTCCACGTCGATAGTTCCTTTAAGGGGTTAAAAACATCTTATGATAGCGAACGTGTTAGGTTTTATCTCAAAGCTCTGTAACCAAACTAATCATTTAAGGATCGAATGTAGGGAAGAAACCGTGGTAAAATCACATTTTTAATTCTAGAACGACGAGCAGCCGAATTCGTGCGGTAGATTTAGTGTTATTTAAATTCGTTTTAAATACATTTGTCTTGCTTTCCGATAAACTATGTGCAAATAACGAACTTTATTAGCTCTTGCAAGGTTCTTTACCCTAAAATGGTTGGTCTCTCAGCTAAGTGAGAATTTGTGAGTCGAAAAATCTCATAATTTTACGAGAAAAAGCCCGAATAATTGTAGAAAACCGAGAACGATAGTGGAAAGGAAAATAAATAACTGAATCGTCACCTATAGATCCTTTAACCGCTATTTGTCAACATCTTACGAGGATTAAATTGAAACATGCGCCATGTCCGTCGAATGAATAGGGGATAATAAAAATCAGAATGCATATATATCTCCTTCTTTACTAAAGATTATTTATTATACATCCACTCTGTTTTCTTGAGATCGCTGGTGTCTACTTTTGCTAAAATTCAAGTGTGATTAACGATATAGGAATTTAAGAGCTTCTTCTCTTTTATCGACCACAATGTTATAGTAAATATAATTTTTTGGAGCATTGACCTTTTTCTTTCAAATAATCAACGCTCACATTGACATTACCAACGTTTCGTCATTTTTCATTGACAATTTTCAGGGCTAAAGGTTTTCAAAATATTTAACAACTAAACAAAACCAGGATATAAAAATGATAATGCAATAACAATGTAATAATGTTGAATACCTTTGTCCTTAAAAGCGTGAGTCATGAACAGAATGATGTAGAGAGAACCAGAATGACATACATAATGAAAAATTCTTTTGCTTTGTAACAGAAAACGTGTTGTTTCTAAAGCAGTAACCATGGATTATATAAGTGACTGATGTAGTTAGGTCATTTTACAATTTTTTTAAATTAAAAAATATAAAAAATACATAGATTGATATAGGTATTCTTTTTGAAGTCTTGTGTTTTAAGTATTATGAGATCGGGTTGGTGTGGTGGCTACAGTATCGGCTTCCCATTCCGACAGTTCGGGTACGATATTTTTCAATTGAATCCCAATCCTTAAGTAGGTGCTTCGTGGAGAGCCCTTCAAGGGCTCGTAAGGTGGCACGTAAAACTGAGGTCTCCGTGGAGTCGCTCAGCAGCAGGCTAATGCCGACGCCGGGTATCTCTCCACCCATCACCCTTCCCGCCTATCTCATTCGAAATAGAATAGTTATAATACTAGTTATTGGTTGTTGGCCTCGAAAATTGGTCGCTGTGCCATTGTTGCCTTATCCTTGCAAACTTCATTTGTTTCTGGCACATAAGTGTGATGCACCTCTTCGGCAATTCTCTCCGCAATCGATGGTGGATCCACAAGTTGATGGATCCATTGAACATTTAATTTTTTGTGAGGAGGTAAGGAAATTGAGTCGTAATTGAAAATAACAGTATTATCAACGCTTGTCTTTCGCCACTAAAAAGAAGTGCGGATTATCGATTTATTTGATTTACTACTAATACATGACCATATAGATAGGTAATTTGGCTGTGATCGCAGGATTTTCCTTGATCTCTTATATGTTGTAACAATGTGGTCTGCTCATGATCTGTAAAAGCTGAAGTTTACGGTCGTCTTAATGTTCCCAGCAGCGGTTTGTCGCCCTGAGTACTGGGGAGAACGCCTTTATCATGTCGTTCTCATTCAATAAGTTGCATACAGAGATTGCCGATCGTGCCAACGCGTGAGCTTAAAGAAACGCTATACATATCTCATAACAGTACCCAGCGCTCGTGATTTTTAAACGATCTTTCAGTACGTTTCGACTGATACAATTCTATGGCAATGCATTCCTCATAGATCCATCGGGTTCTCCAACTACCGTCCTCTTCCAGTGATGATACAATTTGACGTTTGAAGCCTATCAACTCTTCCGATCTAAGATGTGCCGCCGTGTTCATTGGCCGGCTATAACAACGTAAACTAATAAATTATGCGTGCTGAAATAGACGGCTGGATTCGATGGAGATGGAGGCTATGGGGTCGGAAAGACTAGAAAATAGCTCTCCTCCGGCGAGGAATAAGTAAACGTCGAGATTAAGCCGTAGTAAAGCCTGATTGACCGCGAAGCTGGTTTCCGATGACTTTGATCGTCCTTTCTAAATCCCGTAGCTGGAGCTCAAGGAGAATGTCTCTAGCCATTCTCCCTCCACCCACCCACAAACCTCTCGATTTTTTCTCGCTCTCGGCGCACGTTCTATTTATAGCCGCCCTTTGTTGCCTCCGCCACGGCGGCATACTTGAGCCCTTTTCCACTTTCCGTTTCCTCAATTATTTCATTTCTCGCCCCCTCTGTCCGTGCAAAACTCTCCCTCTCCGAGTCTTTCTCACCCAACGTTTTGTTTCGGGCTCGGACACCTTATACACCCCTTTTAGGAAAGCGTTTTGAATCGGTGCTGTTTAATTTTGTATGACCATGTTCACATCGACTTCAATAGGGAAAGGTGAGTCTAATTACCATTCAGTCTGCATATTGGTATACTTCTTACATGGTGTTATATGATGCGATTTAGGAAAGGTAGTATTTATTGTGTGACTTGCATTCCAATGAATTTTACCTGACTTTTGATTTAACAAGTGTTTGTCGTGGAGTGGCCGTTCGGGAAAATGGCAAATAGTAAGTCATGTCGAAAAGGTTATGATAATTTCAGCCCCATAGACAAATATTTCTCTTCATGGTAGACAAAAAAGTTTCCAACTTCCGACTAATCTTTCTTCTGCAAGCTCTAGATTGTGAAAATCGTTATTTCTTCCCTCATGGAAGTCTCTCAAAGATCGGCCAATAGCTTGACAAGGCTTGAACCTCAGTCAATACAAATGGTAGTTTTTCAAACCGAATTTCCTCACATTTTCATGTTCTTCGTCGTGAAAAAATTCTGTAGGTAGGTAAACGTGAACAAGTGTATAAGGAAAATTCTGGCGGTTCTATATTTATTTTATATTATCTTTTATTTAATTTAGAAGTAGCGAATATTGTTCTTTTATATGAAAATTAGAATCAACATGAATTCATAATGCAGTTCTTTTACAGCATATTAGCCCTAGTCTCACATGATATTGGGTGCTATACCTGTGCGATTGTATTTAGTCAATTTAATGATGTTGAGCATAGAAGTTTTAAACGTATGTATATTCTGTATCGTGTAGACTACCAACAATGTAACATATCTATAACCTCGAATATTAATTAGAGCTTTGATAAAATTAGACTCGTTCATTTTTTGACAGGTATTTAAAATAACCTTAATTAGCAACAGTTACTGACACACACGCTTCTCATTTTAACCTACTTAAAAAAATTGACATATTCGAGGCATGTTGGTCGTTCATATTGTATTGGGGTGGCGATTGATGGGAGGGAAAAGGAGCGTAGCATTGGGATCACATTTTCTTCACATTCGGTAGGGTACGAGAGTAGAACGACTTGCCTTTCTTAGTAACCTAATCTTAGACTCCGTCTCTCTATATATTTGCTTCATGGAGCGGGGTGATACTTTCAAATATCCTTGAAGACCAATGTCAGTGTTTCTAATGTGTTTTCTTTGAATGAGTTTAGTTTATGTAGATTTAAATAGAATCGAACATAGCTTGCACATCGCTGATGGAGACTTTTACTGCAACGCGTTAAAAAATGGATAATTTCAATCTATTTGTGTAATTCTTTAATGACCTATTCAATTTCTATTGGGGGTTGTACTTACACTTTCTGTTACGCTTTCTTATATGCAGTGATTGGTGGTTGTGTATTCTATTCTATAAAACTTTCACATTCTCGTGTCGGTTTTTCATTTCTATCATGAATTGATGGATATTAACCTTCATCAAGTAAGCCTAACCCTCTACTATTTTATAATATTTTTTTCTTTTAAGTACGTCAAGGCTCCATTCATTCATCTCTCCCACATCGTTTGCAGTACATATCTTCTATTATGATATATTTAGGCTCTGTGTTGGTCGCTTTATACTCAGGCTCTGGGTAGTCATTTCTAGCTTCTTTGAGATTCATATTTCTTCGAAATTAAATTGCTTTCAATAAATGATAACCAGCCATTTGCCTTATTGTGTTCAATCACAATTAAAATTAGGATCAAGATGATATTATGCAAAGGGGGATTCATTTTGGTAAAGGGAGAAACTAGGAGTAACCTTCTGCGTGCACATGCAGCTAAACTCAATGCGTATTGACCAAGGTCCTTGTTTGCTTTTGTTTTCTGCGTAAACTTGTAATAATATCTGGATGGCCAGATGCGAGAGGGCCGCCATAACTGATGACACTTAAGATGAATGGTATGTGGAAATTTGTTTACGGCAAGTACGAAGGTTTAAGTCCCTGGTCCAAAACACGCCTTGCATCATTTTTCGACTTCTGTTTCTGAAGAATCATGTGCAATTGTGTATGCGTGCATGTGTTCTCATGATAAAAAGAAAACTTAATGATATACATTCATACTTTGGGCATCGGTCATATGTTCTCATCATTAAATATTAGACGTGGATGGCCTGCTCGTCAGCAGTGTTCTCTTACAAGATTCCCTAAGCGCTGACTTTAAATTCCTGCGGCCGTATTCATAGTTATGTTAGACTACGCCTGCGGTAGCTTTAAGTAAGTTAGACCGGCGATGTCATTGAACTCATATTCATAGCGTCGTTTTAGCGCTGATCGACCTTAGCCCCGGCAGCTTTAGTCCGGAGGAAGTTAAACCTATGGAATAATGGTTTAACTGTGAATTGAAGCTCAGCGCGTCGCAATTTTTTCTTCAGTTTTTATGGTGTGGTGATTGTCGAAGGTGTTAAGTGATTAATCGCGAGTAATCTCCTCGTTACAGGTACCTAATGTAAGGGGTAATATTTTTTTAGTCTATCGTTAGGAAGGTTGTTGGCAAAGTGATTTAAGTTTACACTCACGTAAATAGTTGTATAGTCAGTAGAGTAATGTATTAGTTTCGTTCTCAGGGTACATAGTTAATTAATTTTGTTTTTTGTTAAATTTTATCGGAAAACGGGTTAATTAGTTAGCTTTATAATTTAGTAAGTACAGTTTTTTATTAGGAATTATTATTCGCATTGATTAAATTTGTTTTCACTTCCCTTAGTTGTGTTCTTTGTTTACATTTCGTGTGATGAGTTTAGTTCAGTCACGATAATATCAATAATATTTCATACCTTTCATACTTTGTAACATCGTTTTGTTTTCATATAACATAGTTTTTAATGTTAATTTCAATTATCTGTGCGTTTTGAGGAATAAGTTATTTTAGTGAATTAATTATCTGTGTTGCTAAATTAAAGTACATACGCGAATTGCACAAAACAAAACCGGATGATTATGCTATATATTTTATAAGTATAATAAACTTTTAAAAATTGTAAAATTAAATGTAACACATCTAAGCCATGAATAATTGCAAAAAATTAAATGGAATTTATCCAAAGCACAGAGAGCAAGATTCCGGGCCGATTTCAGTGAGCACGAAAGTACCAGGAGCAAGTAATGAGTGATAAGGGGTTTGCAGGTAACGCACAACTCCTCACGAGACGCCAAAAACCAGTTCAGTAATTCCGGAAAATACCCTTGTTACTTAACGAATAGCGGTGGTGCCAAGCGCTCCATCCTCGCACAATTGGCAAGTCTCGGACTCAGTCCCCGAGGCTATCTCCCTGAACCCAAGCTATGAATACCAACTTTTAGTACCGTTCTAAACCACACTTAGACCGGACTAAGATAAACCGCATAACCCCAGGTTTAACTCGAAATCTATGAATACGGCCGCTGGGGTGAAATTCTAACAGTGAATTGAAAATATTCCAGGGATTTGAGATGTTGAAGGTTCCGTCACGTCATCCTCAATAGTTGCAATACAATTATTCTTTGAACCTTCGCCCCTCCAAAGGGGTGTCTTTAGATATGTCATCTCCGCCTAGAATCTACTACGCTATCGATCCTACCCTCCTTATGGAACTAGTTTTCCTTCGAATTCCTTTCCGTATTGCGCGCTATCTTAGTAAAACTTCGGTGACCGACCAGGTTTACATTTTCACTCTGTGTCCGCTGCGTCAATGCTTTCTGCCTTGGTGGAGGTATCTGATGCGTAGACACTCTCCCCTTTCGATTCTATTTCCCGGAGTCGAGTCTCTTCATTCTATGTCAGCCGAGAGCTGATGTCCTCATCCTAAGAACTAGTTGCATCTGCGTGGAAGGCTTTATCAAAGTTAGATTTTCATTCACAAAATGCTTAATTCTTTTAATTTTTATCATGGCCCTTACTTTAATGGTAAATGACTTAACGAACTATGTGAATAGTTTTAATCTTGATTGTAATGAAGTGATGTGAGATCTGTGGAACGTTCCCTGTCGCAGCGACTGTGTAGTTAAAAAAAACATTTTCTTATATTGACGTAAAATATTCTACTTCATTGTAATAGCTTTGACTGTAATTATTTCTAAAACGTATAAAAATCCTCACAGACTACGTCTATGGTTTTATCCCTCTCATCATCAGTAGCAGTCATCAACCCGAAGATAGCTTTGATGAAGCTCTCCAGTCCACTCGCCGATCAGTTTACTGCTTCGTTCCTTCTTTTCAAGTCCTTACTCTTACGCCATTGTTAATTAGGCTATCGTATTCCATCCTTGATCGTTCTCGGTAATTCTTCTCATAAATTCCTCCTTCCAGGAGTGTTTTCAAGAGGCAGGTGTGCCGCGAAATATGCCTATAAATTTCTCTTCTTCTTTTACTTTCAGTATACAGTGGATGGGCTTTACGATGGGCCCACTTTACGATATGCATGCTAGGAATTTCAAAGCGCGCTGATTTTGCGCGCGCCCTTTAAAATTTCCCATTTTGACGATTTAATTAAAGTTTAAATATTGGTTAAATTACATTTTAAATAATTGAATTCCAGCATATTTCGTACTTATACTGTATTGTGTATCACTGAAATCATTGGCGATGAAGTATTTAAACCGATCCGTCGTCCGGTAACATACTGATTGACTTTACGATGAAATTCGCATTACGATCGGTCCTATGGAATGGATTACCATCGTAAAGCGGGGGTCCACTGTACATATTTCCCTTGCTCTTCTTGGGATTTCTTCAATGGGGATTCTCTCTGTCCATTTAATCTTCATTGTTCTTCGATAGCCCCGTATTTTCATGGCTTTTAACCTACTTTTTGCTCTGCAGTTGTCGTCGTCGAGACTTCACTCCCATATTAGAGTATGCTGGACATATGTGTTTTCTGGAAGTGCTTATTTACTTCCAAGCTTTTGTTGTTAGCTGTTAAGACTCTTCTTCTGATAGAATACCTTCTTGGCTTGGTGCTCACAATATCAATTCATTTCCTCTTTTTTCATATCTGGTGATCCTATCTCTCAAACAGAAAAATTATTCCTTTTGCGCAAGATTTTGCAGTTCAAGCTAGACGGTGAATTTCTTCTTGATTTTTCCTGCATGCCTTAATCTAAAAGTTTTTTCTTGATAGTTTTACCCTAAATTCTCGCTATTATCGTCAGATCTTCTTTCTTCTCTGCCAGAATTAACGTTATATGCTCAGTGTTGCATGTTGATTTTTTTCTCCATGCACTTTCATTACCTTTATTTTCTGTATTGCCTTTTCAATGTCAACTCTGAAGTGAAATGGGTTTTATGCATTATATCACTAATAACTTTTGCCATAAATTTGAAGGCAAGCTAATATGTCAATTGGAGTTGTTGAACTATAGCATAAATAGTTCTCTTGGCTAATATTTTCATTATGTGTTTGAAATCTAGGTTAGCGTTCTAGATGTTTTTTATCTTTTATTATTTTCGGAAGACAGAAGTTTATTTCCAATGGCTGCTACTGTGCTGGGAAGAATGAGTTAAGCCGTTTCTTCATATTCTTAAGGAGGCGTACTAACCTCGAAATATAATCAGGGTGCTTAAAAAGGTTTACTGTAACAGCAAGAAAAGAATTGGTGTTAAGAATTATTGTTATGTGTTTATATCCTTGGTTTTCCTCACCTCGCATTAAAAAAATACAGCGCAAAATGGCTTCAGTAATAACTTGGAAAATTATTTGGCTGACCACTTTCCCAAATGAAGTAATCATTAAAGTAAAAACTTTTAAAGAGTTTTCGATCATGGTAACCATAGTGTTATAGAAAAACTATAACAGTATTACGTATTGGATTTTCAACTACCAAGTATACCCTCTTTAGATCCATGCAATGGGAAGTCATTCCATGGTAACTTGACAGTCGATTTGGGATTCAGACCGTTTAATGTACGAGCTGTTTGTAAACTGAGATAACTCTTACAGAAAAAAATTATCTTATTCCCTTGGAATATGTGTCGAAAATCGATTGATCGATCGAACCCCTTTAGGTCGATCTAAATTGATCCAAAGTGATTATTTTGTTATTTTCTTAACGACTGTTTCTTGGTAAAAAAATATAAATCTTTGTCGCAGCCGGCCGGAATGTCCAAACTGTGCTCTTTTGTAACATTATACTTATAAATTATCCATGTTTTAATTCAGATCTGTAAAATTAAAAAATAACCCATCGGACATTTACGAGGGCAATACGAACCTAGAGACAAGATAAGTCGTATCTCGGATAAATGGAAGTATTTTGTTCGAAATTTTACAATGCTAAATTGTGGCAAAAGGTAAATCCTTGACTGTTTGCAGTGTTTTTTTGTAATTGAATATTCGACGATTTTAGTGGACGATAAGTATGCACATTTAAAGCATAGCATTTCATTAAAACGTATATTTATTTGTACCAGATGACCCTAAAAGTTTTTTGTCCCTCTCAACTAATATCATTCTCTAACGATAACATTTTATTAATTGAAAGAACTTCGGAACTGGCCGCACAAACACTTTAATGGAGTCACCCGCTAGTTTTATTTCGCACCCGCCGGATTTCACACTATTGATAACATTTTATGCTATCACAATCGCTGCCACCGGTAATTAGCTAGTGGTAGTCTCTATCAAATATCGGAGAGGGAGGGAGTAGTAAGAGGATATACGCAGAATTGGCCGTGGTGTGAAGTGACCACCATAATAAAGGCATCGGCGTGGCAGTTACTTCAAAACCAAACTTCTCAAAGGTCAAATACGTTCTACGCCTTTCCTCTTGGTGTACGATGTTATGCACTCAGTTTACGGGGACCTTTCACTATTACATAAAGGCTACTGTATACACCCTTACGGTAGGTCGCGCTTAGGTGTCGATATCACTCAAATACATTGTACTAGAAAAGTGTTCTATAGAAAGACGTTTTAAATGGGTATGAACCTGTTTTAATGTACTGTTATTGCTCATTAATTTTTGCTATAGTTGAATCGAGTCTATTGTCCAGTGCGTATCTTACCTCATTTGAAGAGTTGCCATATTTTTTCTCTCTTTCGTTCCGGTTGAACGCTATATCCGGGAAATTGTTGTTAGTGACAAATGTGATGGTTATTTCCCCTGCTTCATCTTCGTGATGGTCTTTCGGCTCGCGTGATCTGACCTTTAGGGCCATTTTCCTTATTCGTCGGAGCAACTCTTCCTTTAGTCGTGTTGAGCTATCCCTTTTCGTTAAAACTATGGTGAGCAACAGGAAGGATGGTGTGATGGAGGAGGATAGAGCTCACCTTGTGATCTCCGCTTAATATGCTTCTAATTTGGCATTGCTGAATGAAAAACGAGGGGACATTAATGGTCGCTCATGATATTTTCCTTAATCATAGAGAGTTTTTAATTTCCCGAGTAATTTCCTGGAGAAATTAGGCATTAAATCGCAGTGGCGTGCACTACTCACTTGAAGTTTACTTTCCTTTTGTTTAGATTTGAACTATGCGCACACATAGCATGCTGGTCATCATCATCAAGAAATGTATACAGCTTTAGAAGGCGTTTATAAGATAGCACATTTATGGTTTTTTCTTAAGTTAAATTAAGATTTCGAGGTTAAGCATCATTTTCGTTAAATTTATTTTGTCCTCTCTCCTCCTATGGGTGATAGTTATTTTTTTATTTTTTTTGTAGAGTTACTGCTTCCTCTCTTTATTATTATTATTTACATAGTGAGTTTTTTTCTGAGTTTTTATATGATTCGTTGTGCTTTCTGTACATACTTTCATATGCGTAGTAAAAGTAATGTTTTGGCCGCTGAATTGTTTTTTAATCCGTGGAAAGAGCAATGTGTTTTCTCTCATCATACGTGGGAACACTCCTTCATCGCTTTATCTCCGTCCTTGCATCCTCTTTTTCGTCTGTGATTTATTTTTTGTTATTACGAGCCTCGCCTTCTTCTCTCCATTCCCCCCGAGATTGAATCCACCCCTCCCCGCCGTCTTTCCCGTTGATTCATCGCACTTGTGGCTCGCTCTCCATATTCCGAAGTATGCGTTGTTTTGCGATCGATAGATTTGGTATCGCTTCCCACCGGGATTTGGAAAGTTGTCATTCTTCATTGTTTCTTAGCCAATCATCGACTCTTCTTGTGGCTTTATCGCTACCTTACTGGTAACCACGCCATCTGAATGCAATTGCTCGAGTTCACGTGTTGACCTGGTTAAACCTGGACGTTGTCTATAAGTCTGTCAGTGTCCAAATCATGGATGAAATGATGACATTTAGCTAATAATTTATTGCATGTTTTATGACCGATAGTGAGTCTATAACAGTGAGATGTAACGAGAAAATTATTTAGGCCATCATATAAGGCAGTCGTGTATTTATCACAACGATACTAACTTACTAACTTCTATAAATAACTAACTAACTAACCTAACTAACACTATACTTTTATCTAGATTTTGTTTTAGACATCTATAAAGGTGAAACAATGCTTTTTATTTTAATTTATGGTCAATTAACCGGTGTGTGACATTATGTTGCCATCAGGATTTTACGTCATTATACTATTGTGACTCCAGTGACAAGGTTAAGGGTAGCGTAAAGAAAGTATCTAATTTTAGTGAGATTTAATCCAATTTATGAAATCTAATCGTATGCTAGAAGGAAAAGTCCATTGCCATTTCATTGTAAACTCACTTCCCGACAACGCAAAATGGAAAGAGGCATGGATTCTCTCTGACTTTTTCCATAAAGTTATTTTTGAGTCTCATCTGAATTATCGCTGTGTATCTCACACTATAATGGCCGATTGGTGTTTTAGTGATGTGTTTAACATAATTTTGACTGCATTGTAAAAAATTAAGTATGTATTACATTTTTACAGTGGCTCCTCTACAAAGCGAAGTTGATCCGAAATCCTTCCATCTCAATGAAGGATCAAATGATTTGTTACCCCAGTTACGAATAAAATAGAATTTGTGAATGGATTTAAATATATTTATTAAAGAATATATATATTTATTAAAGTGCCTTTAAGTCATATACATACTAGGTCCTTCTAAGCCACATGGCTTGTCAGAAGGTTTCTTATTTACTTACAGAGCGGCAAGTTACAAATATTTGAATTCAGAAATTTATTACAAGAATCGTACATGTTATAGTAGAATGCTAGTATTTTATTATTATATTTTATAAGTATATTTACAAGGATCTTTCTACATTTAAATTTATATATTCGTATTATTATAATATTATCATCCATTTTTAATAAAAAACTTTGTACTTTTCCACACTTTATTTCACAACTGCGACCGGTTTCACCATAATATGGCATCTTCTGGCCAGAAGATGCCATATTATGGTGAAACCGGTCGCAGTTGTGAAATAAAGTGTGGAAAAGTACAAAGTTTTTTATTAAAAATGGATATCTATCACTTCCACGAAGTCAAGCCTGAAACAATTAAATTTATAATATTTTCAGATAATTTTACATAGTTTTTAAAACATCAGTTGACAGATCTCTCCAATAGGTGTATTTTTAATAGTCTTTAATTCTCTAATCGATTCTATTTCGATAGTTCTAAGTCATATTCTGTGTTAATTATTTTCAGTATTTTTTTCTGTTTTTACTGTAGCCTTATAACAGTTAGCGGCTTTGCCCCAGATTGTCATTCCATAACGTAATACTGATTCCACCAATGCATAATATATCAACACCTTAGTACCAGTTGGGACTTGTGTATTAATTTGATATAGGTAACTGGTTGCTAACTATCCTTAGTTTACTGTTTTCTTTAACTATATGTTTATCAAATTTAAAGTACTGATCAATGGTTATTCCTAGATATGTATAATGTGAAACTTGTTCTAGTGGCATACATTTACAAGTAATAGTATTACAATTATTATGTAGGCAATTATGTCCATGCAAATAGAATTTCATGGGAGTGATCTTAATGCTACTATTAAATATTTCCATTACTTAATATTTTTTAGGGTTAATTATTAGGTCATGATCATGTGACCAAATTTCTATATTATTTGTCTTCTTGCATGTACTTTACTGCCTCGGTTATATGTTTGTGAGTTGCTATTAATACAACATCATCTGCATACAGTAAAATATTGAAATGCTTAGTGGATTTGAAGATTCCATTTATGTATATGGTGAACAATATAGATCCTAATATAGAACCCTGAGGTTCACCATATTGAGTGATCTTGAAGTTACTCAGCACATTATTTAATTTAACTGTAATTTTTCTATCAGAAAAATAACTTTTAAACCACTCCGATGAAGTTTCTCTAATTCCAATATTCTGCAGATTATCTAATAATATCTCATGATTGACTGTATCAAATGCTTTTTTATAATCTATAAAAGCAACAATTACATAGTTGTTCTTGTCAAGACTGGAGTTCACTATGTCCGCAAACTTTTCTAATGCATCTCTTGTTCCTTTGTTTTCTTTGGAAGCCAAATTGATCCTTATTTATAAGTCTATATTTGGAAATAAAATTTTTTAAGTGAGAGGTTACATATTTTTCAAGTACTTTACTAAGAGCTGGTAAAAGTGATATGGGCCTATAATTATTCAAATCAGTATATGAGCCATCTTTATATATTGGCCTGATGTGGGCTATCTTCATACCTTGCGGAACTACTCGACTTCATTTAAACTATTTTTAACAAGTGTAGTTAAGGCGGGTATTATTGCAAGATGACTCTTAATATCCTTTATTCGAATACTTTCTGATCCACAGGCCTTATTTTTTAAATGTTTAACAATACTGGTTATTTCAGAATTACTAGGCTCAGGCAGATGCAAACTATTGTTTTCTGTGAACAATCCTTCCATAATTTATTTGAACTTATTCATTATTTTTATTTATAATTTATTTCAATTTTAACTTCGTTATTCCATCAGTAAAATGACTAGCAAAATCATTACACATTATACCAATATCTTTGTCACTACATGGGCGATTCATAACCATGTCATCCTTACTTTTATTAACATATTTACCCCTAATTATATTGATATTCCTCCAAAGTTCCCTTCCATCCTTAGCTTGACTAATGATGTTATGATTGTACCTTCTTTTTTCATGATAGATTACTTTTACACATTTATTTCTCAAGTTTTATACTCTTGATGATAGACTTTATTTGTCCTATTACTTTTCCATTTTTAATAAGTCTTATCTCTCTGTTACATTAACTGAATTATATCATTAGTGATCCACTTATTTCCTGGTTTTCTTCCCAAGTTATTCACATTTCTTACTATCCTTTTTGATTTCTCATATATCTGTTCAAACACTGCACATAGTTTATCATATACCTACTTTAATGGTACTGGCTTCTTTCAATAAGTCATTCCAATTTTGACAATTTAATTCAGATTTCACCTTCTTATCATCAATCCTATATGTCAAGGGAACATTGTCCCTATCAGCCAATCTCTGTTTATCGCGGAAACCCAGTGTACACCCCACCATATGGTGGTCGGTTGATTTCACTTTAATCAAAATTCCCTCAATGGAATCAGTATTGCCATTATAAAAAATATGGTCAATACATGATTGGCAAAGGTTACCATTTCGCGTCTCTTCTCTAGTAAATGCTTTTATTGCAGAGGAGAAACCACAGCTGGATAACATGTTGAGATATGTAATAGAAGTAATGTTGAGCCTATCCTTGATGCTATATTCATGTCACCAATTACAAGTGTATGAAGAGACTTTTCCTAATTTAAAATCTGGTCAAGTTCCTCTATAAAAAGTGACTTACTGAGATCTGGAGGTCTGTATATTATTCTTAACTTATTTCCCCTGATAAATACATTAGCTATGATTGATTCACAACTCAACGTATTTTTGTTTTGTTTAACGAGGGGTATTTCTTGTTTAATAAAAACATAATCCTCCCCCTCTTCTTCCTTGTCTTAAGTTAGAAATTACCTTATATCCTTCAATTTTGTATATTTCTATTTCTTCTTGACATATGTTAACTTCAGTGAGAATGATTCCCATTAGGTTAACGTTTTTAACAAGAGTATTTATGTTAATATATAAACATTCCAATTCGTTCTAATAGTTCTTATATTTACATGCATCACCGATTCACATTTCAAATTATTTATAAAATCCATGTCAAACAGTGATTCATATTCAACATATTTTATTGTTGGCTTAGAATTGAAAGAAAACAAATCCATCATTAATGTATTACTATAACCCTTTTAAGCTAGGTAAACTTAAATACTAGTGAATATAACTATTATATATATTATATAAATATTTAACTTCAACAGGAATAACTCTATGAGTTAATTTTGCTTATGTCCTTTTCCGTTTTTATTTTTATTGCAGGAGCATTTGAATCTTTCTTTGCCAATATTTTGCCATGATTTATCCAAACTTATTGAAAACCTTTTTCTGTGCACCTTCCTTTAGTATTCCAAAACAAGTTGCTATAGTAATTGGTTAATGATTCATGTATGTAAAAACTTTTCCCCTTATTAACATTATTATATTTCCCATTTCTGAGATGTTTTCTTTTTGGTAACCATTTATCTCTCATTGATGAAGACATAAATTTCAAAATAATTTTGTCATTCCCATTATCAACAATTTATTACAGCGAGGAAACTTTTACAAACTGTAATAAATTGTTGTGATGGAATACCACAAAGTTTCTGAAGACTACGTTTTATTCCCATTATCATTGTTTTGGGGTACAACAAAGCAGTCATCAGTATCATTCTTAGTTAAGTTCTCAATACCAATACCCAAAGCTATATCACAAACAACTTCGGAACATTCTCGATTTTAATGTAGAATCCCAATAATGTCCACAGTTTTGCTCAATTGAGCCTGTTCAAGATCATTTACTTTGTCTTGAAGACTTTCAAAAGTCTTTTTCTTGTAGATCACTTTGTAGGGAAGTAATAACACCCCTTAATTCTTTATTATGTTGAGTTGCTCATGTAAGTCATCGCATCTCGTGCAAAAAAGGACAAACTGTTTTTAATGTCACTTACGTCAATTTCCATCCTTGATAGACGACCATCATCCTCACCTCTCGAATTTGATCCTCGAGGTGACGAGGCTTCCTGGATATTAACTTCAGATCCAATTTTCTTTGCGTTGCGACAGGTAGGGCACCTCCATGATCCCTTGTTTTTCTTCGACATAGCGCGATATGAAGAATCGCGTAGACCAACACAAGCATAGTGCAAGCTGGTAGTGCACATTACAAAATCACCATCTGAAGGTAAAGTTTCCTCACAACGCGAACAACAACTCATTTCGAAGAGAAAAACTCGATATCAACGCGAAAATACACAATATATCACTTTTCGACAGTCAACTGTCTCGGTAACGTAAACACAGAAGCTATTGTGAACTTTTCGAAACTTAATTTAAGATGTATTGATTAACGTCAAAGACCCCCTACAATTGGGTGTGATTATAGCATATTCTAGAAAAAAAATGCTAAAATTCACAATAAGAAGAGGCAGGAAAACCGTATATAAAGGCAAAATAACACAGCATATATTCCTAGTATAGACGTAATACCTCGCCGCCAGATGTCTGTTAATTTAATTATTTTCAAAGATAACAAATCATGAATTCCTGAGTTTGTCCTGGAAATTTCAACGCCATAATAGTAAGCAAAGTAAATTGGTTACTTGAATTCATCGCACCTAAGTATGCCACGTATGGCATTTAGATGTGCGTGGTCGAGTCAACCTCTCCTTTGGAATTCTTAAATCGTGATTATTTGGGAAAAAAGTGTTTTGAGAAGCTATTCTGGGAAAAAGCGCGGGAGTTATTTCATTTTGAAAAGCAGCCTAGAAATTCCCTTCTTCGGACCGTTTCATTTCTCTGATAGGTACGTCCCTGCCCATTCTTCTCATCTCAATTAACAGATTTTCAAGTCATGCACATCCTTGAAGCGATCTTACATTCCGGGTACAAAATACCAATCATAAACCGCTGCTTATCTCTCTTGACTGATGTCCTCTCTCGAGTAGTTCCAAAGATCCCGGAGGTCCATATGGGGGACTAGTTTACTTCCGTAATATTTTACTCGGAAAAATTCCATCGCGTCTTGTATTAAAAAAACGTATGAGAGAAAAAAGTTAAAAAACTGCACTTCCTCAAGATAATAAGGTTTCCCGTTGCCTTCCATCTTGCAGTAATTCAGCCTTTTAGGTAAATAGCTTTACCACGCCTGTAGTGTAATGAGTGTCACTCTACCGACCCACGCGGTCATCACCGTCACTCATGTGAAGGAGGGCTGCTGCCCCCTCCTCCGAATTACTGGCTGCCTGCTACGCAGTGCGTCTACCAGGTTGCGGTAGGTGAGTCGACCTTTCGATATAGCGGTAAGCTGCGAATTAATAACATTTTCTTGTATAATAAGGAGTCGTGGACAAAAAGCGGGGGTATCAAGAAATTGTAAGGGGCCAGCCTTGGGTAAGGTTGGCGCATGTCAAGTGTATGAATGGTTATTTCATTGATAACCAATAAACACTTTTAGGCATTTATTTAATCACTTTTATTTGAATTTACTTTTGCTTTTTTTAATTCTTTCTTTATTAACATGTGTTAATCATTTTTTATCGATTGTCATAGTGATAGGAAAACAAATAAGGGGATTTTTAGAACATAGGACATCTTGGAAGAAGGTGGATGTGTACAAATAAAATTGAATTGAACTGGTGAATTAAAGATTGAATGTAGAAAAACAAGTAAAAGTGCAGAGGGATATAATAAATTCTAATTTAATCGCTTTGGCACGATTACGTGGCTTAAAAATGCTGCAAAAACCCGTGAAATTGCCGTGGCTAGTTGGTAAATTTCTTCCGCCAACTAGTAGGCAGCTAGCGATTTCGTTAAACACTGAAAAACAAAAAAGAATGAATTATAATAAATGAAAAGGATGAAAAAGCTGTAATGGCTAGTAAATCTGCTCCTTATTTGTAAATAAAAATACAGTACTTTTAAGTTTACTTGAATGAATCAGTGCGGAGTTTGTATATGTGCATCACTATTTCTTTGGCCTTTTCAGTTGACTGTAAAGTTTCACAAGTGATATCTTTCAAGAGTATGGTATGGGTTGCACTTTGGAAGATTTAAAACTCCATTGAGCGAAATACAGGTGCTTGATTAAGAATGAAGTGAGTTTGAAGAACTGACTGATGAACTGAGAACAGTGAGTGTATCAATATTTCAAATAAGCTATATATTTTGTATCGGAAAGTTATTAGTACAAATACATTGGGTACTTTTTTCACTAAATTAATAGTTTAAAAACTAAAATATTTACTCGAATTCCTGTGATTTTTACCCTTAGATGAATGGATACCTATCTCTTTGCTGAGATATAGAAGTTTTAGAATATCTGCTTACAAAATTGATCTGAAATAGAGCATTTATTTTTCATCTTATGGAGCTAACATTGGCTAAGGAGCGTATAATTCAGGCCTTGGTTTGAAGAGAAAAATTATGATTCAGTCTTCGTTAAATGTACTTTCCACAGTTTGGCCTTACGTTGCGAAAATGACGAAAAATCGCCTTTTAACTTGACTTTTGTATTTGCAGAAATTTCCCAATGGTTACTAACAGCTAAGACCTACAGCATTAGTTAAAATGTATATTTCTCTACTATGTGATCGCTTCATTTCGAAGGATTTTCTTTTCTGGTTTTTCTAGAAGTTATTTAGTTTTATTTTTTCCCGGTTTTGTCACTTTTTCAGGTCTCAGTATTCGTCTGACTTATGATTTTACATATTCTTGCCTTAGACTCCTTTCATACGTACTTATTCTTCCAGATTGTAACATTGAGGCAGCCTGCTATCTAATTTGCGTACAAAACTTTGTTCTTTAACTTCTTTTGCTATATTTTCACTGTGTAACAGCTCTATTCCCGCATACGTGCAGAACACTTCATATTTGATAAGTTTGCTATCTAGTTCTGATTTGCATTTAAGTGGTTTTACTGAAATTGCCGTACTTTTTGTTTTTTTCTGAAGATATAATTATGCTCACATCAGCATTTAGCTGTTGTATTGACTATATGTGGCAGTCATTGTCAATCGTCGTTATTATTGGCTAGAAGGACAGCGTCATATGCTTAAAATATAGTTTTGAATTCTCTAGCGCTCATTTTGTATCCTCCTCTTTTTACATTCTTAATGATCCGTAGTTATGTTGAATAGTAAAGGGCTTATTGTTAGTATATCACGTTGCCTAGTTCCTAGATTGACTGATGTGGAACTAGTTAGTTTCAATCCTGCATTTGCTTGCATATAGTTGTCCGCGAATATGTTCTTTATTTATTATATTTATTTATGTTTCTACAAAAGTTGAATATCTCCATTTAAAAAATAGTTTTTAAAATTGATATATTTTTATTACTGTGTACAGCACTGGAATTTACGTCGTATAACAAATTAGCAGGTGTGATTAAAATTATGTCTTAGTCTGAAGATAGATTTTTCCCCTTTTGAAATATGTCAATTGCGAATTTAGTGTTAGCTCTTTTTTGCAAGTGGTCTTGTGGAGCATAAATTCTAGATTTTTTTTTAGCCATTTACCATTCTTGCCATTTAAATACTTTTCCATATTTCATGGCCACATTATCTTTCATGCAAGCATCTCCCACCCTGCATTGGGGAAATCATGATTGTTGAGTCGTCCATCGAAGGCAACAAACGTTGTGCCACATTCTGTGAAATATGAGGGCTGATCAAGACAGACAGACTGATTTTTTCCCACGTTTCCTTGTATGCCTAACTGTTGTGATTGCCATATTTCAAAAGAGCGGCCTTTCGCACTGACTACCGGTTGGCGGTAGCAACATGCGTGTATTCATTTTTCAGTGCTGCTCATTTGTTTGAGTTTTGTTTGTGATTCGCCTGAAAAGAATGGAAGTGACTCGAGACGAGCAGTTGTTACACAGCTATAAAATTCCGTTTCCGTTTGAAACATAAAGCCGCATAATCTGACGAAAAGCTTACATATGACTATTATGAACATACTCTGCCTCGTGTTTTCTCTTCAGATGGTTTAAAGCGTTTAAAGAAGGTTGATTTCCAACAGCTAAGCACGTCTTCATCAATTGCAGTAGGATCCAATGTCAATACAACTGATGTGATAATTCATGAAGATCGATAACAATACGGCAACTCAGTGAAGCCCTGAGTATTTCAACTGGTAGTACACTCACAATTCTGCATGGTCATCTGCATATGACTCGGGTTTGTGCCCGATGGGAGTCACATCCTGTGACTCCAAAGCGGAAGGCTGTTCGAATGGACCGAAGTCGTGAGATACTGCATCTGTTTGCTGATGTCAGAGATGCTTTCCTTGAATCAGTTTTCACCTCTTAGGCTCGTGGTGATGCAGCAAAGTAGAGATATGTGTATGCTTCAAATGGAAACAGAATTTTATTTATGCGTACTTTTCTTCTCATGTCACCTCTGTTCTTTCGTGGAGAAACAGAAATAACGCTAAAACAGATGAGAACAACTGCTTAATGTGCTGCCGTCTAAGAGTAGTATTTTAGAAAAACCACTTTCTAAAGTGGCAATTAAAACTATGTAGCGAATAAGGAAAATTGGGGGAAAATCAGTCTCAGTCTTTCTTGATCATCCCTCACACTTTTTCCTGTAGCCTTGCAAACGCTGCTTCCAGCACTTGAATAAATAAAAATGATTGCTAAAATGCTGGTGGAACATATGATATACACATATTATAACAGTTCATCCACAATATGTTCTCATTCGGATTTCATGCCTTATGCATCAAATGACTGTTACTGGTTATAAAAAAATGTTGTGTCATAAGGCCATGTTTTTTTTAACTTCTGAGGACATATCCGTCATTAACTTTGTCATCTGTCACCTTTGAAAATCTCGCTAACCTCAGTTAATCAAATGAGGTTGGTCGGTTTTTAAAAGTGTGGGGCCTACCCTAAGCGAAATTTGCTGGGAGCAAGGGCATAGGGCATATTCAAGGGTTTTAATTCCAGCTCGTCAAGAATACTTGTAAAAATCCTCCAAACATGTTGTTCTGACTTTACAAATAAGGGATCCGTAGATCGTCCTTAACTCGATTTTGAAAATTGTTATAACCTCTTAATCATCGTGGAAGAATTCTTTGCTCGGAATGAATTAACGATGGTTGATATTCGCCTCTAAAAGTGCATGGAAATTTGTTTCTCTGACAATCTAATTCATTTGTTTAACCGGGATTTTCCGATAGAATGTAATTACTCATCCAAACATTCGTTTATCATTGCAAGTAATTATAGACCAATGGCTGAATTTTCACGCATTACTCCCAACTCTCACTTTAGTGTTTAACAGTTATTTCTCGAAAGTCTTTTTCTTTGTTTCAAATATTGAATTAGCTCAAGTGGGCGTCATTTTTTCTGTTATTTTATTGACGTGAACCCCATTTTGCTTGATCTAAAAAATTGGGATGTGAATTCCGCGATTCGGAGCCGCGCCCAAGAGTCGCATGAGTGGCGAGTTTGTAGTACCTCGCAGCGCAGGCGTTACCGAGGTTTTTTGCTTCCATTTTTACGAGTGCGGGATGCTTTTAAAGTTGCCGCTTATTTTATAGATGTCGTCATTCTGTAAAGTGCTCCATATGCCATGCTTTCTTTCTTCTGATGGGGAATATGGTCCTTTCGTTGGATGTCTGGTTTGACACTCTGAGGGAGTATATCTCAATGGTCTCTCTTCTTCGGAAAGAGCTCTGTTCGTTCCTTCATAGTAATGCCTTTCAATACTCGATGTTTTAAAATTCAATTCGGCCTAAATCACTCGCCCAACTTCATAAACTCCATGTGTTATCTTTATGGACCGCATGGATCCGTAACACTCCTACTAGTAAAGCATATAAAAGATCTGAAATGAAAAAGACTGATATTTTGTTCCGAGAATGGAAGGCGTCATTACAAGGGTTATGCAAAAATAAATGCTTAGTTCTAAAAGATTCTTTTGACCGTTTGACAAACTGAATCATTTATACTTTATTTTTTCGCATAATAGATAATTTATGCCATGGCAGAGGTTCTTTAACCAAAGTATATTGTAATTAAAAACGCATTTATGTGGAAACGCGCCTAAAGTATATAGGGAAATAGCTCTTCAGTGATCAAAATCTTTTCTCAGGTATTACTATAAAATACATGTGATGTGATGAGGGTGCAAAAATATGTTTTTGATTTTACGTAAAATTTATTTTCTAAAATTGGCGTGTTTTAAAAAGGAACAAAATTATAAAAAAATATGTTCATCTAATTTATTGTTTGTAGCCTGATTTTTAAAAATTCTACTCATCAAAACTTTGCCGTGTTGATTTAGAGCCTTATTGCATGGTATTGAAGAGGACGTGAGCTCATAGAACATTGATTTTTCCTTCTGCAATTCCTCAGTAATAAAAATTTCATGTCTGTATCGTGTTAAAATATGGAACAAAAACTTGAACGAAAATGAGAAAATGAAGTTTATTTGGGCGTGTGAAAACGAATTGATGGTAAATATTTTCGATCAATGCCAATTCTCTTCATGCCTGTACGGGAAAACTGACGGTCATAAATGTTTGAGCGGTTTAATTGAAAATTCACTGCCTGGGGATTGACATCTTTGCCATTTAATTTTCCCTTAGCCTTGTCAAATGAATCATAAAACTATATTTACGCTCTTCATCTTGCACTATCTCTCATTAATTTCTACCAAAGTTCTTCACCCTCCTTTGTTTTCTTTTTCCACTCTGTCTCATTTCTTCTTTCACTCGCCGTTCCATCTCCGTTATTTTTATTTTTCCCTCCCTCATCTTTTTTCCTCACTCATATCTTTAAGTTTTCCCTTTCGATAAATAGGAAAGACTAAGGAAAGTATATGCAAAGCAACATTCATACTAATATTGACTTGTATGACTGACACAATTGTGCAGAAACAGGGTCATAACATTGGGTGCAGAACGGGGGAGTAATAGCGCTGGTTGAATACTTGGGTGTGGAAGAGGGAAGCTATACCATGGTGCTGGGCGCGGAACTCCGGTACCCGCGTCCAGATAAGAAAAATAATTGCTAAAATAATTTGTTTATGGATGAAAATTAGTTTAATATCTTTTGTTTTAATGTGATATTTAAAAACGTCTTAATTCGTCATTTTTTTTCTGACTAGTTCTGGACGTGATGCACGTACTTCAGTTAATGATTGTGATGATAAATTGAAAATATTTTTAAATGAAATATATTTCAATTCAACTGGAAAATCTGTGTTTACTTTGGAGCCACTGGTGAAGTGTTTCATATTCTAAGGCGATATGTCGGATGGTTCAAGTGCTGAATCTCAATTCGCTAGTTCAAATTTTCCGCAGATTCCCCCAAAGTTTATGGTTTCATTTCTGACCACTGCTCACCTCTACTACTCAAACCCCATGAGCACTTATCATACCTCTGAGATAGTACGTACTCAAGGTCCTTTAACATACTTTAAGAACCAATTAAGAACCAAGAACAGACCAGCTTCAATTTAACTTAAAATTTAATGGTTGCATAAGCGTACGGATATTTATCCAAAAATTACCAATGCTTACCTAGTCATGAAAGTGTGATTGTGAATTTTCCGCTTCTACATTTTTTTACTAATTTTAGCATGTACAGTGTAATTATTGCTAGATTACCGTGTAAATGTATGCCTAACTGAATCATGAACTTTCCTCAGGTTTTCCAATTGAAAGTTGAAGTTAGTGTTAAAATAAATAATTACATATTTATTAAACCGATTGATAAGGTTCATTCACTTGGTTGCATTTATATATAGCATTCATTTAGCGAGAGTATGTATTCAACTGCATATAATTACTGCAAAGAGAGTAATGCCTTTTTTATTTTGTTTAACGGTTTATTAAGAATTTTTGCTTGCTGGGTATTCGATTCGCGTTTGTTATACAGAATACTGTTCAATTTAGAGTTTGGCAATGTCATTTGATAGTCTTCAATGGTATGTTTATCCTAAGTAAATGTATTCTTTATCGGTTATTCAAATGAGAGTTATAGATATACTGTTTTATATAAGGGTGTACTGTTAGATATACATAGCTATTTATTGAAACATTAAAATTATTCAAATATAATAATAGCAAAATTAAATATTTGGCTACCTTTTCTGAATGATCACATAGCCATTTGCAATCTTAAGAAGCACTCGCGAAATACCTAACATTATATATTTTCCTCATATTACATGCGTGGAAGCTCTTAGCATTAAAAATACGCAAAATCGTACGCAAAGAAAATCGTAACCTTACAATGTAAAATTTGTGTACACAGCTAAGTTCATGTCTAGTTACTTCGTTGCCGTTTTATTCATTCGCTCCTATTGATGACTCATGAAGACATAAGTAGATATCATTCAGTTTAATGGGCTAAGGTCGGGCTTGGTACGGTGCATTCGAAGTCTGAGGCGTGACGGAAATGATGTCAAGGGGTGTGGGAAATGATGAAAGAAGTGGTGTTTAAATTGTGCCTTTTGCAAACCCTGCGTCGCCGCCGATTCACCTTTCCGGTCCTTATTTTCGTCACTTCCGCACTCGATGTGCTTAATCCAGCTAATAAAGCATTATAGAAGGTTACGTGGCGTGCGTTTGACTTTCAAGTGTCCATTTAACTAGATCTAAACAACAGACAACTTGCCTCAGTAATTATAATTGGGTGGGTGGCAGGAGGGGACGGAAATTTCATCAGGAAAAATGGTCAGTATATTTATTATTCATTATATTACTCATTATAATCTCCTCTAGCACCATATCGAAGGTCGTATTGCATATTGAAATTTTTACCCAACCTAGAATCAAACCCTTGCCTCCAGTTGTAGTAACCGATAGTTGAAAGGGTCGGTATAATGTAGTGACAAGTAACATAGTGGTTGTTTTAAGCAATTTTCTTTATGAAATTTGGGGTGCTCCGTTAAAATATGGCTCAAGATGTTCTACCATTAAATATTAATAATGTGTTCAAGGATTTTTCCTCCCTAACTCTTAACTTTCAGGGTCATTGGCCCGTGTAATTCAATGGCGTCACGAATCGCTGCGTACAATTATTTCATTCATTATTCCCATTTTAATCGAATCTCTGCATTATTCCCACATTACCTCCATCAAAAATCTTCGAATCGACGTCACGGCGCACAGTGGTCGGGATCCGGAAAAAGGCTGACAAAAGTATTTTTTTCGATTTCCTTGAAACTAGCTTTGAACATACGGTTCACGTAGTATGACTAGGGCATCATGCAGAATGATTAATTTTGCATTGAATAAATTATTAAGCTCAGTACATTGCTTCGAAATAGCACCGTATTTCATAAAAACGCGTTTTTGATTTTTTTCCAAAAAAATGTACCCTTTTAATGTTTTTACTATATCGTATTATTAATATAAAAAAATGACTGTGGACTATATTATTAATATGGACATTGCACTATCGGAAAAAGTGGGTTTCAATCTTTCAGTGATTGTGGTGTTCGTTGAAGGAGCCCATGAAAAGTAGTCAATATTTTTAACAATTTCGTATAACTGTTGGATTCCAAAAAAGTGACACCAAGTGACATGAAAATATTTATGGCAGAACGAGTGGACTGTATAAGTAAGATATTCATGTAGAAATTATCTGCCTATACTTGCCTAAACGCGATGGGCAGTGACTTAAGTGACTCTGTCATATACGTGATCGTCGGCACCGGAGAGTAACTATGGAAACATGTTGTAAATTATGCTCTTATTCCGATTTATCAGGAATTAAGGTTGCATTAATTATGAATTTTACTCTTCCTTAATATATATTACCCTTCTCGGAACTGCCTTAAGAAAAATTGAGAGAGTGAGATAATCAGCCATCGGTCAACTTAACTCCTGGTTATTTTCGGGGGTAAAGCCAGGGTTATCAGGGTCAGCGAAGACCTCTCTCCTTCACCTTCTCCGTGCTTCAGTCGAAACATTATGAGTTCTCCTCAGTTACCTCTTTTTCAACGATGTGAACACATGCAAATCGCCTGTCGTTAGGTCTTCGGTCTGCAATCGTATTCTATTGGTGCATTATTTAAAAGTATCAAGTTATTTGAATAAAGAAATTATCTTTCGTCCTCCTCCTTGTTCCAAAAAAAACAAAATGTTATTATTTGGAAACGGCCAAATTGTATGTGAAACAATGAATGGTAATACATGCTACCATAACATAAAAATCGGCCGCATATTGCCGATATTATTTTTGGTCGGCTTTCAGAATAGGCCCAGATCGCGAAACAAATACTTACGAAAATGCCGAGAGCATCTCTCTCGAAAAATTTCAAAGTTTAACACCAGTGAAGACTTATTTTGACCTTCAACCAATTAATCAGTGTCACATTAATTTAGATTAGTGTAGATTAATGTCACATTAAGCAAATATCGTGTGTTCTTGTATTCTTAAAAAAATTCCCGGACTTAGCTGATGAGTACGAGGAGTGCGATTCAAGAGAATCCGATACGTAATTCTGAAATTTCACATAAGTAATAAGTTGTTATGTATTTTGTTGGTTAAATAAATAAATGTGGATGCAAATACCATTTTAGTGTTTGAACAATGAGCTAGTTTTCAGCTTCAGCATTACGTTTTCTTATTTCACTGAAAATTACGATCCATTCAATATTCAAACTAGTTCATCGTACTAATATCCCTGCGCCCATTTATTTTTTATTTTTTTTTCATTACTTTTAAGTTATCACAGCCCTATAATGTAAAAAGGTTGCATTTGAAAGTATATTTTAGAGTTTTAAACGTATTTTATACCAACTACTCTTTAACGAGTATTTATAATGCCTCCTCAAATATCTCCTCAAACATTTGATGGTCGGTAAACATAACAGCAAAATTGAATCCAGCGTGTTAAAAATACTAATGGGACAATTGCAATTGGACAAAATCTGATTATTGGCCCTCTTTTTCGCGATTCGGACCACTATGTTGCGCCCAAAATTCTTACTCTTCGCATAACTCTTCCTTTCTCGCCAAATATTCTCCCTTCCATCACCCACTTTAACAGCCCACCACCTTGATATTAATTAGCATTATTTTATCCATACTCTTAAATTTTGACTAAAGAATGGGTCAATTTTAATTTGAATTTGTAACTTATTTATTCAATTTTTCCAATTAAAATTTTTAAGCCATAAGAATAAAATTAATTTTAGTCGCAAATATCCCACCCCGACCCCTTCAATTGATGTGGTTGAACTGAAGCGGTATAAATTTTAATAGAAGAACTTTGAAAGGAAAGCTGTTCTACTGTATGAAGAATTTTTTCAAGATCTGGTGCTCTCACAAAGAATCACATTCGTAAATTATCCTTGAATTTCTCGAAGTATCTATCCCTAGCAACGTGTGTAGTGTGTCGAGCGTGTGTATGTGTGTGACTATGCGCGTGTCGAGCGTTGAAACGTCGAACAGTGGGCTGAAATCGAAAAAAGCTGGCCAAAGTCAAAAAGTGATTTTTTAAAGCCAGGAACCTGAAACTTTGCATAAATATATTCAAAAGACATTTGCATGCGATGATGCAAAGCATTGTCCTTAGTGCTCTACAATTAACAATTTACATGAGGTCAAAGTTGCACAAATTTCGCAAAAATGGTCTACACTCAATTTTCTCACGATATCTTCAAAATCAAGCCCTTGCTAACCCTTTATGAGTAAAGAATTGGAATAAAAAGTGATGCAGTAAAATGAAACTGTTTTTCATCTTTGTTTTAAACTAGTCTACATACTTTTTTGTCATTATTTACCAAAGATATTAAACAAAATGGCGTACCCTCATTTTTTGTCATTTTTTAATACATGTAGAGAAATAGTTATTTGCATCGCCGAGCATCGCGAAGTAACTTATAAGGGGGAACTCTACAAAGATTCCACAGTGCGAATCCGATGAGTTATGCTGCGACCGTTTGCGACGCCGAATTTCAAATCAGTTTTTCGATCACGCAGTCGAGTCTAGTCCAACCCGCCTGCAACGGGGAGTAAGGTGGCGCGGCAAGTGTGTGGAATAGATTGTATCCGCATCCACTCCGCTATGGAGATTTTCGAGATACAAACATTGAAAAGAGCCTCCATCTATTATATTTTGGAGAAATCGCGGAAAAAATTACGTATTTTTTCACATGGGGTAAAGGTTTACGAGGTACTTAAAGACTGCTTTCTTTGGGTGCACCGCGGGCGTTTCTCTTTTTAGCAACGTGACATCGCCTACTAACGAATAGGTACACTTTTAACGGAGACAGCATGCATATCACACAGGATTATTGTCTCTTCGAGGCCACCAACCCACAGCTGGTGTCGCACGGCTACAACTCCCCCGCCCCCTGCACTGCGGTTGGGCGGACGGCGAAGGGTCGTTTATTGGCAACGCGGAACGTTTTTGGGGAATCTGCGGGGTTATGATCCCTATGCTTAATTATTTTGTGTTTTAACTTCAGAGACCAATAAATCGTCGCAGGGTGAGGACGAGAAAGTGGATTCGCAGGAGGCGAAATGAATGATTAATGAGATTGATGCACGAGTTAAGGACGGAACACCCGGAATATTTTAAAATATATCTAAAAATGAGCGAAACAAATTTAATTGAGTTAATACATCCGAGGATCTCAAAAAAGGCAGTGCGTTGACAATGCATAACAGCCAAGTACAGACTTGCAGTGACGCTTCCGAAGTGGAGAATTGAACCGCTAATTTTTCTCATTCAGTTTTCCGAATATAAATAAATTGATTTACTAAGAAACCTGAAACCATGAAATAAAACCACGACAATAAAACAATCTGTTCAGTTTTTTCTTACCTTTATTGGCCACAGAGACGAGAGTTCCAGCTCCACATATTTTACATTCTGCTTCGTGTGCAGTTTTTCCTTTCTTGAAGGCAGGATATTTGTGTGCAAGAACATCTGAGAATGTAGACTTTCGTTTAGGCATTGCCAGATATTTTTTAAAACTCACTCGTCACTATAAACAACAGATCACACATAGAACCACATGGAACCAGCTACTACGGTACTGAAAATAAGCAACGGAAATTTTAAATAATCAATAGTTGCACTTCCGCTTATTGATCAATCAGTGGTGAAAAATCGATAAAATTGACGATCTTGCTGCCATTTGTTATAATAATTATAATAGATTTATTAAACGGGATATAATCCCTCTTACAATTCTTTACAATAGATGTGATTTATTGATCTGGAATTGAAGAAAAGAGCAATAGATCGAGAATATTGCAAATATGGTTTTATAACGGGCAAAGTGGCGAAAAAGGAGGACAATGTAAAAATCCGCCCGGACCCCGGACAAAGAGATAAAAAGGAGGATATGTCCGGGTTTATACGGACGTCTGGTCACCCTAGCTGCGTGAGACTTTGCGGAAAAGTGGTTAGTACCTACTGAAAACACTCCCCGCTGAGTGTATGCGAATTTTAGTGAGTGGTGACGTCTCGCGCCAATATGACTCATCGCCGTCAGATGGTTATGAAAAAAATAAACAAAAGAGAGCGTCCACGCCACAAACCATACGTAGACGGAACAGCGCCAATTCGCGAGGACTCCGAAACAATGCGTCCGAGGGGAGACTTTGTCTTTTAGAGGAGGTGCTCGCTGGTGGCGGGACGAGAAGAATTGAATTGGGCGTGGGAACATGCGAAACAAATTAGGGCGAAGAGGTAATAAGGATTCGGAAATGAGAGTGTGTGGCCTTAGAAGAGGAGTGGGGGAGAGCGAGGTTTGCGAATCGAAACTGGGATGAGGGAGAAATAGTCGGAGTAGGGACGAGGCAAACATTGGGAGAGGGTAGAGAAACAAAGGAGTTGTTTGAGGAATGCAGGCGGATCTGCATTCCGTGGTGACTTTTCAAGGCGAGTCACGGTGAGGAGTGGAGCGGGAATAGGAGAAGAAAAGGAAGGTGACACCGCTAGCGAGGGAAAGGTAGGGCGGTCTTTGAGAGGAGGGGGCTGTCTAATAGGACCGCGGGCGCTATTTCAAGCAGCATGATGGTAATTACGGCTACATAATGGCATCGATTCCGTAACTTTTCGAGATTTTGTGTGCATTTAGTATGAGGCTGTACTTTGAGGGTTACTGGCTTCTGTTTAAAAGTATTATAGGTAGGTTTGGTTTTGGGCTGAGAGTCACATTGGTTGCACTATTGTTGTTTTTTATTATTGATATATTTCAATAATGTTTGTAGTGAATATCTTGTTTTTATGAGGTCCGGTTTTATAATGTCTGGTTAACATCAACCGCAAGGTGCCATAATTTTTCGTTTACTTGATGTTAACTGAGAGTTTGGATTTGTCTTAATGTTAGTTAGTGGGTGATTTTATCGATGGAAGAACGTATTAACATCCGTTTCATACCGAGGAAATATTCAACCAGGGCCGGGCCTCAGAGAAGGTTCTATGAAAACAGAATAGCCATGCACATGAATGTACCGACATTTCGAAAATATTATCACTCTCTATACTACGGATTGGAAATTTTAATCCAGAATCGATTTCCGATTAATCGACTTTCGATTTTGGATTTTAAAATCGATTTTCTAAAAATTCGATTTTTTGCCCAAAATAATCGAAAAATCGAAATCGATATTTTTAAATAGTTAAGTAATTTTCTGCTGAAATACGGATGTGCTGTTGTAACAAAATGCAAAATATGGGTTAATGGAAGTACTAGGGATAAGAACTGAATGCGGTTAAATTTATTAATACAATATATTATTTTAAAGATATTAATAAGGTATGCAGGAAAGTAATAATCCATACCAGATACTTATATACATACAGGTAATATAAATAGCAAATTACAAATAATTTAGTAGTAATAAGAATCGTATACTGAAAAATGGGCATACCACTAATTGAAAAACAGAATTGTATTTATTTCTTGTTTTCAAAGCCGTGGAGCCAGTGTTCCTCAGGGATGGACCTAAAAAAACTAACATATTTAAATGTTTTCCGGATAATCGATTTCGAACCTGAGCTACAATTAACCCGGCGTAAGAAAATAGTCGCTCACAAGGCACGGAAGAGGCAACTATAGGTAAAATCCTGCTGGCTAGTTTGTATACGTGGGGATATTCTCCCTTAATCTCCTTCCAGGCTTGTAGTGGATTGGGGTTGGACTTAGATTAGATTGCTGTTGGGGGGGCCTTCGTCAGGAGCCCGGGCACTTAGATCTTTCTTGGTCCATTTTGCCAACCCCATGCCTGTCTGCCACTTGCAGACAGGGGACAAGAGCACCTCGGTAGAGGTATGGAGGATTGACCTCCCCTTGCCTCGCCCCAGTACCAGGTATGGAGGATGTCCTCCCTCCAACCGGCCCGGTCTGGGTCTCCCTCCGGCCTCCCGGTATAGGTATGGAGGGAGTATCTTCTCTCCATCCATCACTACGTTTACCAATCGATCTCAGATCGGTCTGAGTTTAGACCGATCTGAAAGTTCAGCGCGGAGCTGACTCTGATCGCCTGGTTTACCAACACGGCCTGAAAATATCGATATTGAACTATCGATTTCAGTAGTTTGAATTATTTTGAGATTTCTTGCATATTACAGCCGCACACTTCTCTCCTTTCCCTTCTTGCAACAAGTCACGTCGTAAATGATATCGATTATATTTTGTTTACCATCGGCAACCAAAATAAGGCCGATGAGCGCCACGCTCCGGCCTCTTCGGATCGATCTGAGATCTCAGACCGGTTAGGGAAAGCGGGCTGACTCGGCTCGCTTCTCAGATCGATCTGGCCAGCGCGCTCCGTTTACCATACCGAGCTGAGCCAGTCAGATCGATCTGAGATCGATTGGTAAACGTAGTGCATGCCTGGTCTAGGTATGGAGGAGGGTCACCCATCCAACCACCGTCCGCCCGGCGCGGCAACGTTGCTTAAGGTGGTTGGAGCGGTAATCGTGAGTCGTTGAAGGCACATTCTAATTACGTTTCAAGCAAATCGATAAAAATATTCTTGGACCACATTTCACTCAAGTACACCAGTTTATTCGTTGGAAATTGCCAACCATGCAGTAATGTATATGATGCAAGAGTTGTATTTCAAATTTTCGCCTTAATTAAAGCATTGTTTTGACTTGGATTTGCGGCGCGAAATTCGAAATTTACGAGAAAATCATATCTAAACACGCTTTTCTTACTCGGCATGATACCTTGATATTTGTTAGCAGCTATCATAATAATATGAAAAGTATTATTTCGCATTTAGGAGAAAATCTGTACATAAGCAATCGAATTATTTCAAAATATATGCCGTGTGCCATAAGAGTACTAGTTAAAATATCATTGAATTGCCAGGAAACCAAATCGGTAGCATGCAGTTTTTTTCACTTGTATCGATAGATATTACTAATAAGGACACGTATGCAAAGTTTCACACAAATCTGTATACATACAAAAATCGCTCCAGCCACCTTAACTTCAGTGTTCTGATGGGAACCGGTGTTTCAACGTGGCTAGGCCCTTGCCCCGGAGTTGGACTTACGGTCGACTGGAGGGCTAGTATTAGTCGAGCCACAGTAAGTAAAGCTCAGGTGACACTTTGAGCACTTAGCGAAGGTTTTATTGTAAATTGTTTGCTTGCTAAAATATTGCCAAACAGCACTTGGAGGAGCCATGGCTGATGCAAAGGGCGGCAAACAGCTCTCCGATCGGCACGACACGAACGCAACGCAAGTAGCACGGTGACGAATCAAACAAAACGCTTACTGGCCAACACACGCAGCCTACAGTACAGTGCGATTGAAACCTCGTGGCCCATGCGCAGAAGACGATATTCGGACTGGGTGAATCTATTTTGAAGAAGGCGAATGCTCTGAAGCGATTTATTGAGAAACCGTTTACAAAAAAGGCACAATGTCAACGCATAATATCATTTCGAATCTTCCTCTCGCGATCTACAATGTATTATTTCCGAGCGCGAGTCCCCGCCTGAAAGACTAGAATTGTAATTAATCCGCAGCCCTACAGTTGGCAACTCCAACCAGCCGGTGTCCGAAGCACTTAGCCTCCCCTTCAAAGTTCCCCCACCAGCGATGCAGAGTGAAATAGCACGGCGCGGCGCAAAGCGAGGCGGCAAAATTCAAATGATGTAGCAAGCTAAAAATCGAAAATCGATCGGCTAGAATCGATTTTGATCGATATTTCAAAACAAAAAGTCGACTTCGATTAAATCGAAAATCTGACTATGATAATTGAATTTCGATTAAAATCGAAATCGATTTTCTAATCCCTACTCTGTACTTAGTTATGTTGCTCTCACAAAATATGTAGGTGTGTATTATTATATAAGTTATGCTTGAGTGTTGATTTTATGCGTGTGTATTGATTCAGTGTTCATATACTATCGTTTTATGGAAGATTTCATGTGTAAATGAAAGGAGAAAAGGCAAATTTTTTAAAAGTTAGTTCAATTGCATGGAATATACAATAGTTAAGTTGATGGTGAAAGCGGAGTCTGTAGCCTCAGGCATGTCTTCGTAAATCGTAGGTAGGTACTCTAAAGGTGTTGGGAGGCAATTTTATTGTCTCGCAATGTACAAGTAAATAGAGTGTGATCGAGAAAGGGCCTCATTTACGTCTATTTGAACGATCTGTAAAAAGATCGGGCTCTGCTTCTACACTGAAACCGTAAGCAATTGGGGGCACAATTGGCCATTATGGAGAGCAAGCTAAGAGCGTTCTCTGAACACGCGAAATTGGCGTTTGAAAGCATGATGCTGGGAGGAGGCTCTTTGTGATCGGTGATGCTCTGCTGCGTACCAGAGTGCATTGTATTTCATAGAGGGAGAGAATGAAATTGTGAACATCAGGCGGGTGCCTCGCCAACCGACACGTTCCAGTGATTGTAATGTCATCACCCTACGAACATATGGACGGTTGTTGTTTTTTTTCCGAATAAAATCGCGGGTCCATATTTGTTGGGCAACCGCATGCCATGATGGAAACACCGGTTCCCGATCAGTCACTGAAGTTAAGCATCGTTGGGATCGGCTCAAATTGGGAGGGGTGATACTCCTATTCGTCCCATTGCTTTTGCCCCTGTCTGCAAGTGGCTGACAGTATGTGCGAAATGACCTTCGCCGTAGAAGTATGTAAAACAAAAATACTAATAAAAATACTACTCCATATTTGTTGTCCGACGTTGCATTATAGCTGATGTGTCCGGTGATGAAATGGAAACGACTGTAGCATTTAATTCCGACTACATCGTTCTGATTTTCGGAGAAAGCTTATTATATAATTACTTCATGTGCATTATGAGAGTGTACCGTTGTATTGTCATTAATTTCTTTTTGTGCGTTCTATCAATCGCTATTGGTAGTATCAAGGGCATTTCCTACATAATTCTCAACCCTCAGGTCACTTCAATTGGCCGATTTGCATTCTATTCCATCTCGAATCGTCATTACGAATTGCTGTTATTCTCCATCACAAATTATATACCCCTGACCTTCTGCGACAGAGCTGGTTAAGAAGCTCCTGCTGCTAATTTTGCATTGCTACCTATCAGCGATGTTTGCAGTGATTCAATTAGGTTCAGTGCACGTGGAATTTATCTGCTCTAATTTAACTCACCATGAAGAGATTGAGTTTTCCTTGGCTACTATGGTTGGATCCTGTTCAAATTTTGAATCGAGATTACGCGTGTGTTCAGTTTTGCACAGTTTTAGTGAATAGGTACTACTTTCGTGTTCTTTTTGTACGTACCTGAGCATTTTTCATTCTTTTCGCTGCGTCGCCAAATCTGTGGTTAATCCTCCGTATTTTGAGAAGGAGATCTTGAAGTTGTATTGTCTTTAGGGTGTAAAAAGCCTCTCAAATTATTCGGGAAAAACTGAGGTCAAATCAATATCGGGGAGTGATTCGAATCCGTGACCTTGGGATAATCACCCTTGCGGAACTTTCGCCTGCGCGAAGTCGGGTGATTCGGGTAGAATTTATTATCTTATGTAATCTTAAATTTCAAGTGAAACTTTCTGAGTACTAATGTATTATTGCAGTCGTAAATTTAAATGAACTTAGTGTCTGGTTGACATCCATTTCGCCCGAAAACGTAATATTCCCACTTGGATTTTGCCATTCGTACTTAAATAATGCAAGGTCTTCGTTGGACCCATTTCGTTTTATAGGTGACGCTCACCACACACTTCATTGGGCTTGCGTTTTCCCATGGTTTTTAACTTCAAGAGAGAAGATATTTTAAGGCTTGGAAGGCCGCCCACAGCTCGTGATTAACGGGTTTCGTGGTTCATTACAGCCTGGTGTCTCGTTATTTTCTCTTCTAATGCGTTTACGAAAGCCTATCCATTATAAATGGTGCACATCCTCTTTAATCAATCCGCTTTAATAAATGCTGAACATCTGTATCGTGAAAGAGTTTAAATTTTCCTCGAAAACTCCTTTCAGTGGTCCATGTAATTAATTCCATCAATTATGTGTATTTATTATTTGTTTACACTGGCCCGATTTTTTTATTTTAACAGGAGTACTTCACTGTGAAGCTAACCTGAACGGTCATCTGTCATTGCTCTAATTATTCATCGTATCTCATGTCACCATAATTGATTTTTTCTCAATCAACGGCAAAATCCGTGTATGTATTTATTTTCTTTAGGCCTGTGAGTAAACGAAATAGACTTAAGAATCGTGCATCCGTCCGACTAAGTTTTGACTATTATTAAATCACTCTTTCAAAATGTTGATTGGTGAAGAAGCTAAACTTCATGCCAACTGGATGAAACAAATAATTTTAATTTTAGAATAAGATAAGTTTTGAATTAAAATTTGGCGATAATTTAACCGCCTGAGAGTCTAAATGGCCTTGTACACCGCTGGCGGTAAGTGAAAAATAAGCTGTTAGGTTAGTCGCGCTTAAATCCAGTTTTTAATTGGATAATTAGCGACATTCTGAAACATTTTTTACGTATTTCCTTGTGCACCCTAAGTAGAATTACTTCTTTTTTTCAATTTTATGAATTTAGCGCTAAATTGATTCAAAGTTGTCCGTTTATGGAGGTATTCCCCTCGATTATTATGTTTGAATATATTATCCAGGGATATCCCTGTTGCTCCATGACAGTCATTTACTTTAAGATTTTGCTCATGATGACATTGCTTCTCGTTAGCTATGTATAATAGCGTTGGTTTGAGCGAATGTCTTGGGAAAGTGGTAAAATTACATATGTTGTTACCAGTTATCATTGTTGTCTTTTTTTAGTCGCTTGTCTTCCTGGGTTGTTTATAAGTTGCGTTTTGGAGGCAGGTTGTATACTAATTTCAATCTCTATTGAAGTGACGCCCCCGAGGAACCGAATTGCGATTGATTTCATTTCGACTTCACTGGTGACTACTAGGCCTCTGTAATGAGATTCGTCCAAGTACTGCTTTGATTCTATTGTTGGTAATAGAGGGGCCTCACGCACTCTTCAAGAATTTATGCACTTTATGTATTACGAGCGGAAGGTACCCGTTGAAATTCAACGGGTGTGAAAAACGTTAAACTTATTTTATAAGAAAACTGCAAACCCTGAAGAAAAACTGTATGCGTGGACATTCGAGGAGTTCGTAACCTATCTTGTATGTTGTGTTCGTTGTAGTAGACACGCTGACCGTTTTCCAGGTGCACGGAGAGATGTGTGATTATTGGTCCACTTTCATGCAAAGGAAACCCAAAAATCGGCCATTCAGACTCATTACTACTTAAATAGCAAAGGTTGATAGATGGTCACCTCGTCCCTACAGTTCTCTTGAGCAGTCTTGTGAGTGAATAACAGCTTGATCGCTTCCCTTGTGTACAATACATATATTTGCATTCAATGAATTATTTCAGTTGCACTATTCAACGTTGATATGTGCGTTGAGTTATTAATTTACTTGAGATTTATTAATTATATTATAATTCCCGCCATCTTAAAACAGATTGAAGGTTCGAAACAGATGGGTCTGTATTTGAACCAGGTTTATAGCTGGTTACCCGTCCGTACGTTGGGTGAGGATGAAATTTGTGCGGATATTAGCGTAACCCGAGAAACACCACGGGGAGATTCTCATGAGATCGCTGGTGGGCATGCCTTTGACCATCCAAGTCTAACCTTTGTCGTTTTTATTTCAAGGGCTCATTTTCTCGCAAATAAGACATTCATTTTGCATTAGAAGATTTTTTCGAAAGGTTACTCTTTTCTATTAGGCATGTTGATGGATATATTTTTAAGTCCAAGGAACGGAAACACAGCGGCAAGTGAGAGTCTAGAATAGGCAACTCGATGATTGAGGGAATGTACCTAAGTTAACTGCACTTTAACACTTTTAAACATATAAATAACTCGTGACGTTAATGATGGGGAATTGGTCTAAAAACTGTTCGAAATCGTAATGGGAGGCAGACGGTTTCACTACGTTTAATACATCTGAGTATTAAACGATAATAAACAAGGCCGTGTTTGTTGTAGCAACAGAGGCATTATTACCATTGATATTCGCTGCACGTAAATATTCTTGCACATTTAGTTAAGTGTGTATCCTATTAATTCCTTTGTGTAACGTTTACTACATAAGTGCTCTCTCATATACATGCAGGTCTCCTATGAGAGTCACTTTGAGAACAGACGTTGAAGAGTATACTTGTTGTAAATACGTATTGAATCGTATCGATTACCTCCCGAATCAATCTATCATGGGGTCCTTGGGACTCTGGGCCCTCTTTATTCAGATTTGCTTTCTACATGCTATCATGGGCCTGTAGGAAAACGTGATATTTAATAGTTAAGAGGCGTGTATATCCTTTGAAAATCAAATCTATGGTTGTCAAGGAAATATGTTATTGTTGATTTCAGATAAAAATGTGATATTTTTCAACTGAAAACATGAATAGTAGAAAAATACGGAGCGTAGAAGAAAATCGATTGATAAAATTAGAAATTATATTTATTCAGCCATCCGATAAAAAAATTCCAGCCCTATATCTTGAGTGAAAGTACTTTTAAAAAGTAAAACATTAAACCACTGCACCGAACCCAATGCTTGCCATTGACCACCAGGGGGGACCTTCAGGGGGCCTTTGGGGGCCCTGAGGGCTTTTTGATATAGCATATGTTACAACCAGATATGTCTTCAATGTGCATGCCAAATTTTAGCTTAATCGGTCCAGTAGTTTTTGCGTGATGGAGCAACAGACAGACAGGGACCATTACATTTTTATACATATTAGTAAGGATCACACCCTTAACCCTGAAAAAATAGGGATTCGGTTAATTGAACCCTACAGTGTTTGTTGTCTATCAGTGACAAACTCGTGTTCCAAATTTCATCAAAATCGGTCCTGTGGTTTAGAAGGAGATGTGGAACATACATACATACATACATACATACATACATACATACATACATTGACTTTTATATATATAAAGATTATCATGCCCGCTGAGTATGTTGAGTCCACTATAAGATACATATTTGAATCGAGTGCATATTTACACCATTATAATCATCTCGTACGTTGTACCATAATGGAAGTGAAATTTTTATTTGGACAGATGGCTTTCTATTCTCAAGCTAAAAATACAAATTGCTTTGGAATCTCGGAACCCCTCTTTCTTATTTGATTCTCAATCATGCTTGCGGGGATCGAATTGGAGTAGTGGCTAGAATGCTTATTTACCATCCGGAGGTCTTGTGTTTGAGTGGCCGAGATTTTTAGCGGAATTCTGATCCCTACTTGAGACTTTATGGAGGGCATTTCAGACGCAGTACTCCATTCGTCGAATGGGACGTTGAACTTTGGTCCCCTTAGTATCTTTCTGAAAGAGCAAGCTAATGACGACGTCGCGTTTCTCTCCACACCTCCTCCCTTCCCAGATAATAATCCTTCCACTACCGACGCACCCACATGTCCTCATGTGCAAGTCACTTCAGTTCTCGGTCGCCTCTCCAGCCAACCTAACTAACAATGTGCTACCTAACTGCTAACCGTATTTGCCACAAGTTTTTCGCTAATTCTTTTTGATTGAAATTTGTATCAAGTTGCCTAGCTGCTTAAAAATGCTTTTAACCTCGCTAATTATCATCCCTAAAGAGGCAGAGTTATGGGTCCTCCAGACGATTCGTCGGGATAATTTTCTCTGCAGTAAATGTATGCAACCCTTCCTTCAAAACCGTCGGATGGAGGAACTTTTGGCCTCGAAGGAATACTTAGAATCAAATTTTTAAAAACTATTATTGCCTTCTTTGGGTCATATTGGGACATGTGCATAATAATGTGCTTTTTCGATAGGTTGAGTAGAATACTGTATGTTATATGAATCACACCACCAACTGGCTGATTTGCTCCACTGAACTACTTCACAGCCTCACATGATAAAATTATGGAGGCGTTGTATGCTATCTTTGCATAACCTTATTTTATCCATTAAATATCATGGAGAAATAAAATGTGATGCAAAGATACCTCCTGCAAGGGATACTTTGCATCAATATGTAATATTTGCTTGTAGACAATATTTGCTTGTAAATTTGCTTTAATAATATCGTGCTATATATGCATATGTATTTCATCCTGAGATGATGGCCCGTTAATTTTTACGTCCATGAAAAAACTCTGATAAGTGATGAAAAGTATGTACATATCCCCATTCTACGGTACCTCTCCAGCTTCCACAACTTATTCCGAAGATGCGTGCGGACCGTTTGGGATGGAGGGAGGGAATTTCGGATCGGCCCCCCGGTAGGGCCCTTCGAGGCGGTGGCCATCCACAGCAGCCTCTCAGTCGGCAACCCATCCGCAACAGGCGGGTGCTCCGGCTTCTTGTGGCGGCACGAGGGACACCTATGGGGCCTGACTCACGGCAGCGTCATCGCCCCGCTCTTGGACGTGGGGACGGATGTGGTTTTGAAGGATGTCTTGGAGGTGGTTCGGAAACACGACCGAGGGCTCTCACTGCCCGAGTCGTTCAAAAATCTTGAGCTATACGTCCAGCGGGAAGGATCCCCGCATTTTTTTGCGAGGTAAGTTTGCATGAAAGTACGTACCTAATATTCGATTTTATGTGGTGCATCGATGGCTAAGGTCATTTTCACCTTGCACTCCCCATTAATACCCTTGCGTTTCAAGTTTTAACCTTCACTTGTTGAGAAATTAGTAAAAACTTGATAATACATAAAATATTCCTTTAACATCCGATATTCTTGTTCCATTATTTGGTATGCTAGAAGAGAACTGTTAAATCGAAAATGCCAGTTTGTTTCATAAAAGCTAGCACTCGGCCTATACAATCAGCGTCGTATCTTAGAATATTTTATAAACCGTCCTAGATGTTCATCATATGTTTTATTGTTCCATTATTTGGTATGCTAGAAGAGAACTGTTAAATCGAAATTGCCAGTTTGTTTCATAAAAGCACTGCCAGTTTGTTTCTAGCAGTCGGCCTATACCATCAGCGTCGTCTCTTAGAATATTTTATAAACCGTCCTTGATGTTCATCATATGTTTTATTAGTGTATTTTGTGCAAACTATGAGGAGATGATTAACGTTCAGAGGATCGTCACATTCATTGATTCCATAATTCGATGGTTACTTGGTGATGATATTTTGAAGTTTCGAATTGTTAATGCCATTGCGAGTCCATGTTAAGTAAAACAGAGATTATCAATTGAACGTGGATTTGTAATTTTCGTTGCATGACGGACTTTAAATGTATGTACATGTATTTAGTGGATATTTATTGAATATCCACTCCATGCTACACCGTATCATGGCAGTTATGGTAGTGTCGAAACTGTAGCTGATCGAACGTTATATTGGTTTCTGAAGGGCTGAAGAATCCCTGGGTTCACATCAAGATACCCCTGAGTGTATGATCACATTATCCTTATTGCATAATCCAGGTGGAAAGCACTAAATTTAATTTTTGTGTAGCAAGGCTGAGCAGGAGAAAGAGCCCCTTCTGTCTGTGAAGGAGTGGTTTTCTCTCGTACTCAACCCTAACTTATATCCCTAACTTCTTTTGCTTTTACCGGTATTAGCTGTTGGTGGTAACCGAATGAGTTTTTTATATCTAATTATCCATCCAATTTCTGTAGTATTTTAGGTATAATACTATTACATAGTAATATTACACTAGTCTAGGTTAAAAATTTGCCGAATCGTGCATTATCTTCATTGGCTGTATCTAAACCATTAGGCCTTCATTTTTCTTAATCCTTAGTATGGTGAATGAGATAAGTCGTGTCTCGTACGATATTAAATGGGTCAAAGCCGCCTAATTACTTAACTGCCTCCTCTTATCCCATTTTGTGGAGAAGAGAATAATTAACTGCGCTCCATCTCTCGGATAGCGTGTCAACATCTCTTCTGCCCGCATTCGAATATGCTGAGGTGCTACAATCTATGCCTACGGTAGTAATCTGAAACTAATTATCGAATCCGTTAGACATGACCCCGTTAAGGGCGTGTCGTGTAAGTTCCAGTTTCCCCCGCACATTCACTGGATTCTCCCGAGACCATAAATACTCAGTGAATGAGCCTTAATTTCCCGCAGCATTATCTACTTAACTGAGTATAATTGCGCTTGTGTACAGATGGTGGAATAGTTGAGTGAGGGTTTTATTGCATTACATTCATTTTTCAGCGTGTTGCCGGCCTATTTTTTAATATCCAGTTGGTGGCTTGTATGTTGTCTAAAACGAGAGTTCGTAAGTAGTGGCACCCTGATAATGATACGGAGCCGAAACTATTCTGGTGTTTCTCATCTGAACTCGATGTTGTTGTTACCCATTGTCTCTTGTAAAAACAAAATCCCTGAGATAGTTGCTTTAATCAATACCTGGAGATACCATAACTTATTATGAAAAACAGCAAGATCACATGTATGGACTGAAGAGCGGATCACACACCTCGAAGTGGGGCAATATTTGAGAAATGGCATTCGGCACAATGCAGTATAGAGAAATATTTATGTTTCTTCTCTCAAATTTTAATAGTGTTTTTTTTCTGTTGCCTGACGAATAATTTGGATCTTTAAGCGAAAGGTTACATTTTTCTACAGTTAACTCAAAGGAATACTTGAAACTATTCATATTTAAGGAAAGGTTTAACTATTCATCTTTAAGGAAAAGTAAAAGGAAGTATATATTATGCACTATCCATGTAGAGGATAGTTAACTTTTTGTTTGAGTTGCGTGTTTTGGATTATGGTGAAGAATGTAATGAGTTATTTATAAAATTACGAATTAAATGAACTTTTACCGGTTTCTCTCTTCGATTATTTACTGGTATTCTTTAAAAGAAACCTTACGAAAATGAGTGAATGTTTTATTGGAAACTTTGGTTGACAATGTTTGAGGTCCGCTGCTGTATTTGCTAACTTCTTGAGTAATTCTTTTTTGAAAAATATATTTCAGTAAAGTAAAAGTAAATAATAAAAGTAGTCAAACACTCCTAGAGCAATTCAAAACTAGTTTTATGAATGAGGGTATTTATGCACCATTTTTGATCTGAAAATCTCAGCCAAAATCCCCCACTCAGTCGAAAATATTGATATACTGCTGTATCTGCTGACTTCATCAGCGATTTTTCTTTCGACGAGTTCGAGATTCAGACACGGTAAAGAGCAATTCAAAATATTTTGGGATAACCATATTCGTTTATCGTTCGTTCATCGCGAAAAGGTCTCTGGATCGCTTCGCCATTTGATTTCGAATTTGATCTTCTAGGACGATATATGTACCCGCGAAATGTAAATATGCCATGCTGTATTTTCATTTTATTCTTTTGCCAGTGTCGTGGAAGCGTGGAGCTGTCAGTCGCTCACCGCGGCGTTCGACGATCTCCAATCGGCCGGCTGGGATTTCTCCGAGGACGAGTCGGACGACCTGCTCAAGTCCATCCTGTCGATGTTCGTCGTATTCCGGCCGATCGGGGAAGTCAGTGCAGTGTCGTCAACCGCCGCCGCGCTTGCGAGCCTCCTGGACCAGGTGCACCGCGGAGGGCTATTCAGGGGCTGTCCCGTCCTGGCCATCTCGTCTCCCTTCACCGGAGTCGCGACCTCCGAGAACAAGACGTCGGAGGTGCGCGGGAGGCGTTGCCGGGACGACGGAGGTTTCGGTCGGGACGAGATGGGCGACGGGGGCGTGGGAGGGCAGAGTTCCCACCAACTTCGCTCGCCCTTCATGAACTCCTGGAGCCAGGGAGTGGTGAGCGGGGTCAGCGTCGCCGGCAGCGGGTCACTTCTCCTGACCGACGCGCGGGCGACGGGCGGTTCGGAGGGTGGGCCCCTCTTCGCGAAGGATTCGGGCCAATGGAAGCTCGCGGGGATGTTGCTGAGGTCCATATGCTATTGGAGGGGAGAGTGGGTGGGATTTTCCCTCGCTTGCTACCTAGAGCCGACGCTTAATGGTTTTCTTGGTGTTGGAACTCCGAGCTCCACCATCGGAACTAAGGGCGGAGGCGTTAGGAAGGAAGGTGAGTTCGTTTTAACTACCGATTGCGGAAATTAATGTGAGTTTCAGAAGTCTTCAGATTAATGGTTCAAACCATCAATCTCATATCCTTAGTCACTTGAATCAATTCTTGAGGAAATATTTTCCTGGGAGAGGAAACAAAAACAAAAATCCAAATTCCTTTGGCTACTTGCGTGAAGAATGCTGAAGATGGCATTAATGTTTTGATAGCTATAATGTGGTTAACTGTTAAATATTAATGTTGTTCCTCTTGTTTAAACGAATATGTTCGTTCTTATGATGACAATCTGAGTGTAAAATATGAATGCATTAACGTAAAACGAACTTTCTACGACGTTTTATTAAAATATTCTTCACAAAATTCCGTTTATTGAGCTTACCCCTATGAAAAAATTGTATAAAACCCGTATAAAAATTCTATACACCTTATACAGGTTGTATACAATTTGTATACATTGTATACAAATTGTATAAACTGTATAAAGTCACGTGCTGTATACAGCATATACAATTGTATACAGTGTACACTATTGTATACAATTTGTATACAGTGTATACAATTTGTATACAATGCAATAGTGGTTGCAGCTCAATTGGTGATAATAATAGGTTCAAATTTAGTAAATAGCACGGAAATATGCTGTTCTGTTAGGTAATGTACTTTTTGTTTGAATATAACATGTTAAATGCCATGAGTTTTAGTATAAGTCACTATTTCTTTGCGAGAAGCGCTCTGAATTCAATCCTGGCGATTACCTTTCTTTAATGTATTATTCGTCAAATGGGGCCTCTGTATCTTCCCTGATGTCTTACTTGCAGTAGTCCGCGCTTTTTATAGCCAGCCCGTTCGCCTCACGGCCGTATCGTAAAAATTTCATCGCTGGCTAATTGGACGTCTAAATGCATATCGGCGATCGTTGCCGAGCGCGGAGGTGTTGCATTCGAGACGAGCTAGGCTCAGCCGCACCATCAATGACTGCTTACTCTTCCGCATTGCGATTTGCGTCGCTAGTTTTTCTTTATTTCTGCGCCCGCGGTGGCTTGCACCTGCCAACTTTGTAACAACCACCCGTAATTACCCACGCTACCAGCATCCCACGGAACTCTGCTTCAATTCAATTAAGATTTTCCGTCCAACGGAATCTCCGTTCATTAAGGGCACCCGATTACATTCATTATTTTCGTCGCTCGAAACTCTTTCCTGTCTCACCTGAATTCTGCTCACGCATTCAGGGCGATGCTGGCGGAAGTTGATTTTACAAGGATTGCAGTTATTTTCTCCGCCACTAGAAAACCTCCCATTTCCCACTTTAGTGGTCTCCTTCATATATAGTGGTGTACTTCCTCAATCCTGTACCTGAGCATTGAGAATTTTCTTTTGTAAGCAAAGCAGCTTTCTGAGATAAAAAAATATCCTAATCAATCCTTTCTTTAGATTCAATTTTGACTATGAAGAAATTAATAGCCATATATTGAGACTCTAACTATTCAGTGTATATTCCACTGAAAACATATGTATGGGGTGATGAATCTAATGATTAGCAGTCTGAAGTCTCTGATCAGAGATTTCAGACTGCTACTCGAGAAACAGCTCTGAGAACTGAATGTGTGCCTTTTATTCCATGTGGAGGATATGTACATAGAGCGGAGGATAAGTTTTGGGATATCTATTTGCAGTTGGTTTCAAATGCACTTAGAAGTCAGTTAGTTGGACACAAGCCCAACTCCTTTTGAAATTGGAAACTGTATTGTTAACTTTCATCGTCATGATCATTAAATCATCTTTTTCATATTAATAGTAATTTTTGAGTTTTCTTAACATGTATTTTATATGAATAAATTATAATAAAATTAAATACATACTGCTGAATACTTGACAATTATCAAGGAATAAGCTCTTATAAATGCTATAGTATAAAAATCCTTGATTACTTTTTACATGCCCTGTGTCTCTATGAATCACTTAATGGTTTTCACTTTTTATCCATAAAAGGAGCATGCTACTTTTATGGATGAGAAATTAAATCTATATTTCTATTATTTATGAAGTTCACTCTTGCTCATAGAGTTGTTAATGAATTGATACAAATGTTCTTTAATTTGTGAAGTTGCCTTGGAAGAAAGAAAGTTTTTTAATAATAGTGGTAGTTTGAATATAACATAAATGAATGTATGAATAAACCATTATTTTTGGACCAATGGGAAGGATATTTTTGCTTACATTCTTCTCTACACAAGATATTCCTGAAGAAGGTAGATATGATAATTTGGGATGTGCTAAAGTGCAGCAATTTAAAAAAATTAATTTCTGCAACACACAAAATTATGAAGTTATTTTTAACTGAGAGGAAGGCAATTAACTTATTGAATGTGATGCTTTATCATGATAAACTTGGGCAACTATTCTCTTATGCATGATTGAAAATTGTATGGCATCAAGAAATAGTATTGGAACAATGAAATCTCCCTTTGGTCTATTTATCTTACATGGAGTATGTATTGTACTCCATACAAAGAATTTTATTAGCTGCTTCCTTTCCCCAAATGATTATTTCCATATTTGACCAAAGTAGTGGCTCATTTATCACAGATGCTTTCTTAAGGTGATATTGGTGAGGAATCACCTGACCTTCAGACAGATGAGTTCATGTTAAATTTTTGTTATGGCATTCATATTCCAGTTTTGAAATTTTCTGTATTACTTCAAATAAGTTCCGTATACTACACACATATTTTCAATGGTGGCTCCTCTCATTCAGAAATATAAATTAATAAAAATCAGTATAAATATTTTTTAAATTAAGTTTTAAATAATTCTGTGTTAATTCTTCTCTTTACCAACTTGATATAAAAATGGAACTGGAATATCAGTTCTTTTCATGGTATTTTTGGGCACACTTTCACCTATTGCTGTATTCTATTCATTCATTAAGTACATTTCTATTCTACCAGCTGATTGATAGGTTTTTGAACAGTACTGTCCCTAACTTCCCCATTTCTGGGGTATCTTTTCTCTTTCCTGCATTCTACTTGCTTGTCATCTGGTATTGCTGAAGTTCCTCAAAACCTCAGCCTCTCCTTAAGTTATCAAAAATTCGTATCCTTTCCCTTCTTCTTCCCCAACATTCCTCTTCAAAATGCCTTCACTTCTCAATACACTGTCAATTAATCTTTTCTGCCTTGCCCAAATCTCCACGTCCTCCAAAAACTCCACTCCATCTCACTCTGGTTCATTCTCCTTCCTTGCTCGCAATCCCCTCCCTCTCGCCCATCTCTTCCTTCACCCACCACCATGTTCTAATCCCCATTACTACTAAGTGCTTACTCTCTAGTAAGTCTCCTATTATTTCCTTCAGCTGATCGTATACACTTTCCACATTTTCCTCTCCATAATCAGAGGTATTCTTATACACCTGGAATAACACAAAATTCAATGGATATTCCTTCTGCTTGTTGAGTATCATCCTATCAATCACTTTTCTACCTAGTTTCCTCCTCATTACAATGGCAACTCCATACTGACTTTCATTTCCTCCTCTATATCACTCTATAACCATCACTCCTGTAGTCCTTACTATATTTCCACACCTTACCTATGTAAAACAGACCTTTGTCGTCTGCACCCACCTTCTCCGTTTCTTGTAAGTTAATGAAGATAGAGAGTATAAATGTTTCTAACCTCATCACCCCAAGCATAGCCCTTACATTCCATTGGCCTATTATGGCTGTGTTAACTATATTTTCTTTTTTTACTCTTAGATGAACTTCATGCACTTGCATCGATTCCAACTTGTCCTATTGTGCTTGTGAAATGTGGATACTCCCATGGTTCTGGTATACCAATTAATGGCAGCCAAGGTTTCATTTTGACATGTGCTCATGTTGTGCGTAAGGTATGAAAAATCATATAGCTTTCGAAGTGCATAATAATAATACTTTCATCAGCCTATATCATCACATATTCCCTTAGCACCTTGTATTTTGTTATGGTGAAACTTAGTTCTAAGTTCTTCACATTCTATAATAAAGTAACATCTTTCTCCTTAGTCATGCATTTTACATTTGAACTTGTGAATAACCATGGCATTGAAGTTCAGTAAAAAGCTTTATGGGTACTTTAATTATTTATTCAAAGTTTGATCACTGATATAGTATTTTTAAATTTCAATCATGCATAATGCATAACTCAAAATTACCTTTATTTTCTTCTATCCCTCCCATTTTCAGCACCATTTGGGGCTTGAAGTTAGTTGGTTAAATGGTAAAAAGTTGGTGACCAAGAAAGCAGATGTGGTATACCTTACTTCCCCTGACTTTGCATATGATGTTGCAGTTATTTCAGTGGGACCTGGAACAGATCTTCCAACTATCCCTATCTCAAAGGAGCTACCAGAACAAGGTATGCTAAGAAAATGAATAAGTAGTAGGTAAGGTTCTAAACAGCAGATATGGCACTTGTACCAGTTTGGCTCCAGGTTATCGAGTACCAGATTTTGGGTGATGCATCAGGCATTACATTCCCATGGGCAGTGATGGTTGTGGAGAAAAGGAAAAGGCAATAGTGGCTTGATGGCTGATGAGAAGTGGGAAGAAATCCTCTCTTATTGCTTCAGTACAAGGGCTTACTTGCTATTTTGCTCAATGGCCCATTCATTAGCAAGAAATTAAGAAAAAATTCCCTCCTAGAATAACTTGGGCTTATCTGACCGATATTGTTGAAGCATACGATAATGTGGGGAAAATACTACAGTTGTCAACGAAGGGGGGTGGGAGAGAGGGGTAAAAAATCACCGAAAATGGTAACGTAGTCTATGTACGACCCCTAACTTGAAATGCTGAAAGGAGAAAATTGCTGAATGTATGTACCAATAAACACAAAGAAATAACATAATGGATAATGGAAATTAATAATGCAAAGCTCTCAGTGAAGTGTTTACTGGCTGAACTATCTCTCCGATTTGTTTGCAGGCTTCCCATTTTTGCCAAAAAACTTTTGGGTGAAGGAGGGACCACATGCTAAACGTACTGGGTAGATTCTTCTTTAAATTCTTGTTACCGAATGGATCATTGAGCACAATAGCAAGAAAACCCTTGGCCTGAAAGAACAAGAGGGGATTTCTTCGGGAGGCACTTGAACTGGGAGTTCGAGCTCCGGCGTCGAAAGCGACTGAACCCTTCACCGCGGATGGTTTATGGCACCAACTGACCAGTCACACTATAGTTTATAACTTCTATAAGTTACACATAAATCGAAGAATTTTGTTCGTCTTTGTGTTGCACTAGTCATGCTGATGAAAATGTTTTTTTCATCGCAGTTATACTATAGAGATACATAATCATTTTACGTGCTTTAGTAATATAATGTACATTAAACTGGCTTGGTTTACTAAAGCGTGTAAAATTGAAGATATCTATCGTATAACTGCAACGAGAAAACCTTTTTCATCAGCATGGTTAGTTCAACACAAAGACGAACATAATTTTGCAATTTATGTTTAACTTTTAGAAGTTATAAACTATAGTGTAACTGGTCAGTTGCTGCCATAAACTGCATGTGGAGAAGGGTTGGATCACTTTCGACTGCAAGGCTCGGACTCCCAGAGTGGCCTGGCCTGGGCTAACTGTCCAGTTCAGTGACAGTAGAGCACTCATGGAGCAAGAGAGAAGCAGTTCAGTTAGGTTGGGAGTGGGGATACCTAAATACTGCAGCAGCTGAGTGGTAAGGCAATAAAATGACATGACAAGGGAGAAGCAGTGGAGTTTAAAAGATGGCCTGACCTGGGCCAACTGTTCAGTTCAGTGACAGTGGAGCACTCATGCAGCAAGAGAGAAGCAGTTCTATTTCAATGGAGTAGCAAGGGAGTGTAGCAGTGGAGTTTCAGTTGACTGCAGTTTTTCTTGTTGAGGCCAAGGCAGTGTAGTCCAGATGCAAGGTAGTTTCAAGCCAGTTTTCACCCGTTCAGTGGAGTTTCAGTCCAGAATCAGTTGAGTTTCAAGGGAGAAATTTTTACTTGAGAAGTTTAGTGTACATTAGGTGTAACCCTTTTACTGCCAGATAGCCAAGGTGATTATGTAAAAATTGCCCAGGCCAATATTATACATATAAATGTTAATTTAAAAAAAATAGAGTTGATTTTGGCTTTTTGGCATTCAAACTACCTAGTGCATATTTTATCTATGCTTTTTCATTTGATTCTTTTGATTTTTTCTTACTCAGTTCATTTTAATCCTTATTTTTATGAGGTATATGTATATGTAATCAATTTTGGGAAGACTGCAGACATGCAAGAGATGGTACTAATAGACATGCCCTGTGACTACTTGTATTACTACTCTCCATTCCTCTTATCTCATTCATGATTTGTAACTCAATTTATCTTTCCTTTGATTCATTTAATTTTCATTTTGATTGATAGAATGTTGACTGATTTTGCTGTTATGACCTAGGTGATGCTGTGTGGCTGGTGGGGTATGCCATGCATTCTGGATCAAGCAGATGTTCATCATTAGAACCTCCACTGCTTTCAAGAGGAATAGTATCATCTGTGATTGTGATGCCTGGGAAACTACCTCCTCTTTTGCAGGTAATATAGTGTTCTGCGATGTATAAATTCATTGTGTTAACCCATATCTCTTTTTCTTCAGATAATTTGTATTGGCTGTTCAGCATTTTATTTACCGTAAAAAAGATTCTTTAGCTTGAAGGAAAAAATAGAAATAGGTGGATTTAGTGGAAAGAAGTCTTCCACATATGTAGTGGCTTTGATGACACAGGTCATGTGGGTTCTCTTCAATGTGAGTTCACCATTGCGAGGACTTGTTTCACAAGCATTCCAGTTTGCTTCTTCAGGTCTGAAGTAGTTTGGAATCAGTTTCAGTCTCAGAGCCCTCAAATACCTCCTTCAGGTTCCGTGCTTGTGGACCTGGAGTGGACCAAAACAGAACATCTATGTGAAAGAAGAAAAATTAATTTTCAAAGAAAAATGCTGCTTCGATAGAATCATCAGAGGTCATTAAGGCACCAAGTAACTTAAATTGAGAAGATAATTATATCCTCTCCAGCACTCAGAAACATATTTTCCAAGGCCCAAAACAAAAAGTGCTCCAACAAAATTCAGCGCTGGACTGAGGGTGATATATAAAAGGAGACTGAAACTGCATCTGAACTACTTCAGACCTGAAGAGGCTAACTGGAATGTTTTCAAAATGTCCTCTGCAATGATGAACTCATGAGGAAAAGAATCTGGAAGACCTGTCTCATCAGGTGGATTTACTGCGTGAATTTTCAGTTTCCAGAAGTTATGAATTTCTCCCTTTCTTTTTAAAGTCTTTTGCCATTTATATTATGAAGTTTCTACCCTCAGCTGTTTTGGATTGCTTCTATAGTAAGTTTGCTTTGGTGGACTGGTATTATTCATGAGTCAAGGCCACTGAAGGGTGAGACTTAACTGTAGAAAACATATTGTTAAATGGGTCCCTCTTCTCAGACACTGTGCTAATGCCTAGAAATTGCTAGGACTTGGATGCTATGGAACTTGCTAGGACCTTGGAATTGCTAGTAAGTTTTCAGGCAAGGATGGCACTCTAAGTAAAACACTTAAGGCCCTTTTGCCCTAAAGGGCTTTAATATTGCATTTAACCCTCTGAGTGCCAGCCAGAATTCCATAAAGGTGCCTTAAAAGTGCCAAGGGATTTTCATGAAAATTGCATGCTTTCAATAAAATGTCATTTAAAAGAATAATTTTTATGATAAATGATTGAAATTTGGACAGTTTATAGATAACACATCCCTATATTTTATTGTTGAACGTTTTATAAATTTATTGGCGATGGAAACAATATTCAATTAGTTAAACATTGTAATTGTTACCGCAAAATTTATTGCCATTATTTAAAAGAAATTTTGTAAAATTTTACAAATACGATTTAATAATATTTTCAAAGAATACTTATTGATGTTATCGAAGACCAAAATTTTTAACTGCTTTGTCTCTATTATTTGTTTTAAACAATGATTATCAAAAGAGCAGAATCAATAATCCCTTCAAGATTCTATGCCAAACTTTTTAAAAATGAATATCATAAATCAGACAAATGGTAATCAGACACTGAGTACTTGCTAGCTGAAATATAATCTACATGTTCAGAAGGGTTTAAAAAAAATGCATATTAATTGTTAATAACAATTATGCAATGTGATAATTTTTATAACAATTACTGAATTTATACTGAAATCATAATCACCGCTGATTTGTTCACATTTTTGTGTGATATGCAAGCGTTTTACATTTACTTAACAAAATTAAACTATAATCCTAATCAAAATTGGATTTTATCAAAAGAAAATATCAAAATCATAAATGCAAATTCAAACACATAGTATCACATCAAATATACAAATACAAAGAGAGAAAGAGAAAAACTTTGTCTGCTGATAGCATACATTTTTTTGATTTTACAATGATCCGTTCCACTCAAAAGTAATTTAGAATGTAAATTCAACAAATTATTCTTGCTAATACATTTAGATTGCAAGCCATTTTCACACTTTACACTTTAGCGTGATACAGAGTCACACATCATCAAAAACTAATTCCCCAACGACGATGATGCTTATTGAGTAAGTTTTGCAATAACCTGCTGTGGGTGGGATTTACTGTTGGACCAGTAACTAGAAATGCTGGGCTTAGTAACTATCCCCATATTCAAAATGCAAGCAAGAAATGCTTTCATTTCTTGCCACAGCCACCGGCTTCCAAAGTCTCTTGAATTCGGGGAAAGGGTCTTGTGTGAGTGGAGATACTGCTCTGCATATCTTTTTTTAATTTCAGTGGCCATTATCTTCAGGAGAGTATTGGTGAAAAAAATATGAAAGTACTCTATTGGCACAGAATCATTGAGTGGAACGTGCTTCAAACCTTGAACTTCGGCATACCGCTGACACGGTGCTGTCTTCCCCATCTGCTTCTCTTTCACTCCAGTCGTCTTCACTGTCGTCGGTTTCCGATGACAAAGTTTCAGCATCACTTGTGTCTTCTTCCTTCACTGATTCACTACAATCAGATGAACTTATTTGGAATTCACTGTCACTTGATATTTCACTGGTCAAATCTTCGATATTTTTCTTTCTTTTCTGCACTTTGCTTATCATAGAGGAAAAATATTTTGTCATAAATAAAAAAAACTTTCGTTCGTATAACAAGCAATCAGAGGTAGGAAATAAGAAACGGTAAAGGTGAGTTCTCGTCTCGCCAGCGAAAAATTTTTTTGTGAAAAACCTACGTAAATGGCAAAATTGACTATGATAGCTAAAGGTAGAGGAAAGAATATGCATTTGTAAAATGTAAGAGGTTTGCATTATTAGTGAGGTAATTTTGGTGATGATATGTCTGTTGAAAGTGGGTGGAAATTGCATTTTTGCTGGTGAGAGGAAACCTCACCTTTACCAATATTTGTCGATATTTTCCACACTTGACTCATAATAGAGAAAAAAAAACTTTCGTCAAAAATAAAAAAAAAACTTTAGTTCGTATCACACACAAATGGAGATAGGAAATAAGAAACCTAGTTAGCATGCGTATCTTGCTCTCTCCAAAATGCTACTGTTTTCTACAGCATCCTCCACTTTTCCTGTTACCGAAAGCGCTATCATTGTAATTGTCGACCCAAACGCATGACTCATTGTCAGATCAGATGGCTGTGCTCAGACACTCATGTGCATAGACAGTCATAAATAAATCTCCCAAATGCAACTGTTTTCTACGGAAACCTCCACTGTGCCCCTCACCTAAATCACTACCTTTGTGATTGTCGACCAAAAGGCATGACTAACTAAGACACTCCCAAGTCATAAACAAAGTAGCCGCTGGCCTAATCTCTCTGGGTCAGGCCGGTGGCAACTTGGTCAACGCCTGCAGTGCCTCTCTGAATCTTTTGCGATGCAAAAGATTCAGATTGGCACCATCTTAGTCATTCGAAGGTGGGGAATGCACACCCAGGAAGAAAGCATTTGTCTAAAAAACACCATGTATCCAGGACTGTTTACCTATTTATTTTTCCCCAGTTTCCCGTAGCATAATGTTGTGGAGAGCCTTGTAGAAGATAATACAAAGAGAAAAAGATAATGGCATGTTACATGCGTGAATTATATGAACATTTTTCCATGAAAAAATCCAAAGAAAAACACTAAGCAAATAAGGGGGTGGTGAAAGTGCCATTTAACTTGAGAACACAGTATTTAAATGAGATTTAAATCACCACTTGTGTTATAAGGGTGAATTTGAGTAGTATTAGGTTCGTAGAACATTACGAAGCCTATATATGAAAAAAAATTATGGCGAGGACTTGTGTTCACGATGAATAAAAAAACTCTAAACTTAGTGCCGCTATAGGCAATGCTGGTACTTTTGAGAGAGTTTTCAAGAGTCACCTATAGTGACACTGGCACTTAAAGGGTTAACATAGGAAGGTAGGTGGGCCAAGGGCCCCTACTCACATTAGGTCCATTAGGAAATGGGTTCCCAATACCTTACAGTGATGGGACCTCAGCATGTGAATTTATACTTGACATTCATCATTTTTAGAGGTGGAAAACATCACTCTTTTCAATCTAAAAAAAACAAGTGCCCCTCTAAGGTACATTTTCCAGAACCCTAGGACATAAGGTATTTACTATTTCAAAACATCCTGGCCTTTGACAAAGCTATTGTTCTCCTGGGATAAAAACTCAAAAAAGTGTATGGAAAAATGGACTAAGTGCCTCCGAATCCTGACCAGGGAATTCCACCTATACCACCTATCTATCCATTGAGCTATCTGTACCTTTCAAGTAAACAACCCAAGAAATCTGATATACATGCTCATTTTTGACTTGTTTCTTTATTTTGGTCCATTTTACAACATTAAAAACTACATTTAGTTAATCTTATTCTTGATTTTATGAGAGATAAAAAAATAAAAGAAAGTTGTGTGATTTTGGTGATAGATGTATTGCAATCAGGTCGTAACTTGGTTGATAAGAGACCCTTGAAATATTTATTTTTTCTGTTAATGATATTTAAGTTATTACTGTGCATGTGATTTAGGTGTTACAATTTAAATGAAGGTCCCAATAATGATGAATTAGTAGAAGTTATCATAGAGCAAAGATTCTCCACCTCATGCAAAACGCTAAGAGTCAATGGGTTACATTGCATTATGAAAGGATCAATTTTGTTCAGGTTATTTCAGTGCATTCATTTGCATTCTGTGAATGCATTGTAGCTTCAATAATCAGGTCTGAAGTGACCCTCTGATGATGAGAGAAGCTCAAAATGTAGTTCATTAAGTACCTACCTACTAAATCAATTCAATGCCATAAACATTTCCTTGAAGGCCTCCAAGAGAAATTACTTTAGACTGTTTTACTCAATGAACTGTAGTGTAATGAGCCCTAAATGAATTTTCAAATCCAAAGTTGGGAATCTATAAGCTTTTCAATTTGGAGATTGTGGCATCTCTTTGTATAATTAAAATTTGGCAATGCAATGTGTATTTGAGTGTCCACAAAAATGCAGTGTTAACTCCAGGAATGGTCAAATGATATCCTCCTCCAGTGCCATACATAAATACAATCCCTGAGTTTTGTATTAATTGAAAATTAAAGTAAGCATGGGATGAGTTTAGGATGTGGTCTTTGCTATGGCATTGAATTAGTGGTGAAAGTTTATCCCTGATGAGTATAATGGTATAAAACATGGTTGAAAATGGTAAATTTTTGCAACCTCAGTTTTGGAAATGGTCTTGAGTTAATTTCATGGTCTGATTTTAGTGCTGACTGGATTGAATGTAAAATTGAGTTAACAGATATGTTATTTTAAGAAGCTGAACTCTCTAATGAATTACGTTTTAATTTGAGGTAGTACTAATCAATATGTGTATGTGCTCAAATTTGGTGATATGTATGTATTTTCTTTTCTCTTCTTTATATTGTACAATTTAATTTTCCTCAATGAACTGGGGACCATGTTTATTGCTCACATTTTAACATTTTTCTTCATGTAGTAAGAATAAATTTCCTCATTTGTTTGCCGTCATTGACCGAACTGTTATCTCTTCTGTCATGTTTCTGTATTTTATTACTGTAGGTATTAAATTCAATGATTTTTCTTCCAATTACAGACCACTTGCTGTGTTCAAGCTGGGAGTAGTGGAGGTGCAGTAATTAGAGAAAAGGATGGTACTTTATTAGCTGTGATGGTTTGTAATACTGCCATTGAACAGTTTCTCCCGGACTCATCAAAATCTGAAGTTATTATACATCCTTGCATCAATTTTGCCATTCCTGCTATCACTCTGAGTGATACCTTGACTAGATTTTATGAAGCATATGGTAAGTGTTTAAATATATATTCACAGTGCCTAATGTTCAAACTGCAGGTAATACAGAATTATTCAGCATGAATACATGGCACAGATACAGTATGATGTCTTCGAGTTGCGATGCTGTTCCATTACTCCGACAGTGATGTAACATAAATTTTGGTGTAAGTTGAAACTTGCTAAACTAAGTCATGCACCTATCCTAACTAAGTAGTTTTATCATAATGTAGAACATAATAACACAACTTATACACCACTATTACTCTAGGAACCACAAATGACTGTGAATCGTTTTTTTTAATGCAAAAACATTTCGGTGAACAAATTGGTGCAACACGTGGTATGGAATGAAAATATCCAAGAAAAAATAATAATTATAGCAGTACATACTTCAGAATCATTTTACGATTTAAACTAGAAATAATATAAAAACTGGAATATATAATAATGGAAATAAGTAAAATCGAAAGAGAAATTTGTGAAATAACCATATTTTATGCAGAATGAGTGGCGCAGTAAAATAAAAGTGGTCAGAAAGTGACGCACAGCAATGGAGAGGTTTTACAAGAAAAATCCTAGAATAAGTAGTAGCTGATTGACAAAATTACAAAAATGGAGCAGTTCTTTTTCACAGACCAAATAGAAGTGAAATTTGCACGTGCATCTCTACTTGCACATCATTAGAAAGAACAAAGATGCATCCAAAGACAGCAGTCGCAAAAGTGACTGACACTTTTTGCATTTTCTTTTACATGAAGAGGTATGAGGGGCAGCAAGTGACAAAAACTACCACTCGGTGCCCTTAGAATAGAGTGCTCTTGTTTTCACATGATGCCAATGATTGGTAGACCTTCCAAAGGCTGAAATATTCACATGGAATGCCAGATTTAATTTGTGCATCGTATCCTAAGTAAGTAGTTTTAGTGCCACCCACCTATGCTCAAGGCTACCCAATTGCTTAACTATGCAGTTTTCCTCCTAAATTTTGATTATTTTACCTTAGGAGTACCTTTCCAACATATCTAATTTCATTATCATTATTAGGAATGGTCTTTGCCTAAAGTGGATCATGAAACTTAGTGCTATTAGTTGTAGTGAAGAGTTGTAGAAAAAACACTTTTACTGGACATTAACATTTTTTATTCCACAGCTTAGCACCAACTTGCTCTGTAACAGCTTTGCTTAGGAGATGTTCCGAGAAATTTGAAGGAAATTGTTTTTTTTTTAATTTTGTTAAATTTTGAGCACTCATTTGTATTGATAATGTGTAAGAAATGAAACAAATGGCATGTGTCCATCGTACATGGAGAATGAGCATGCACAGTTTCAACTTCCGGTTAGAAAAATTGCTCGGTTTGAATTTTGGCCAGCTTTTTTCGATTTCAACCCACTGTGTGCTCGTCCATATCAGGGAGATGAAAGAAATGCAATATCACATTCATGGTTTGGGAAATTTTATCAATTGTGTTCTGCACAAAAGGCCATCAGTAAGTACACACAAGGGTGCTTTTTTAGCCTGTTTCTGCTGTGCATTTGCAATTTCAATCGATTTGCTGAATATTCATTATTTTAAATAGCTCTTATGCTCGTTAGTAACACTTTTTTCTTGTCAATAATAACAATATGTTATTAGTCCAGAAAAATATGTACAGTATTTGTATAGGACAAGTCAAAGAAAACTACAGTTACAAATAATCAGTTACAAAATCCCAATTACATATGCTATCACATACAGAATACATAAAAGCAGTTCTTGATAAGGTATTTGAATAGTTCTTTTTTAAACCATTATCGTGATTTCCTTGATATAATTGGGCAGCTTGTTGTAAACATAAATGCCCATGTATTTGCTCCCTTTGTTATGAGCTTTGACTTAGGATCTCTCTACATCCCACAAGCTGGATTCCAGCCTGGATTTTGGCTGGATCCATACAGCTGGAATTAGCTAGCTTTATTCAAGCTGGATTTTGGCTTGATTTCAGCTGGAATTATTTATCTTGATTCCAGTTGGATTTCAGCTTGATTTCATCTGGAATTGGCAGACTTGATTGTATCAAGCTTTATACATATATATGTTGATCTCAGTTGGATGCAGCAAGCTTGATTGTCACTCGATTTTGTTTTTAGTATGTTTAGTATGTTTAGATTTTGAAAATACAAGGATACCTCCGTGAATAGGATGGGCTTTGATTGGCTGTGGGTCTTTCTCAAGGCCATGAACAATGAACGGATTATTACTTTTTAATTAGCAACGATGTACTCACTTAAATTTACCAGGATCCACATTCAAGTAATGACTTCTGTAACTCTCGTTCAATAGTGAATATGATTAGGTAAAAAAGAGATGTTAACTGTTTCCAAGGTTATGTAAAAAATATTTGCTATGACCTTTTTTCAGAGCAACATAATACAGGGTGTTTCATAATAAATATCGGGGTTTTAAGGCTTTGTAGTATTTATACCATTTGACTTCCAATTATAAATGATACATCAAATGAAAGAGCAACTCAAACAGTTTTTGTTTTACCTATAAGTGTTCAATGTGAGCACCATTCGTCACACGGCACACATCCGGTCAACAGGCGAGTTCTTCCAATACCTTGATCAGTGTGTCTGGAGTAATTGGTGCAACAACTGATTCAACCCTGTTTCTTAAGTCGGGTAGGTCAGCTGGTAGCGGAGGCACATACAAATGATCCTTTATGAACCCCCAAAGATAAAAATTGCATGGCGTCAGATCGGGTGAACGTGGAGGCCATGCGAAACAAGCCCAGTCATCTGGCCCCTGGCAGCCAATCCAGCGGTTGCGTACAATGCAGTTTAACCAATCTTTACTACTAGTGCTTTCTACGGAAGAATCTCTGGAGGAAGAAAGCGATTTCAGCGATGATTCTGGGGATACGGAGTGGGGTAGCAGTGACGGGGAAAGCGAAGATGTTGCTCCCTCTCCCCAAACATCATCTACACCCAGCCCTATTAGCACCACCGGTCCTTTTTTTCAAGAAGAAACAACTCACACACCTGAAAGAACATACACTTGGACATCCTACAGACAGACTCCCACACAAATTCCCTACACACTAACCCCTGGAATAAATATTCCTGAACCGGGAGATGAACCCCAAGACTTTTTTGAGATTCTTTTGACAGATAACATTGTACACATGACAGCGATAGAGATAAACAACTTTGCTGACACACTATTTCGAGGATATGTAGCTCCAAAGGCTAGGATACTGAAATGGAAGGGCCTGGGGCATGAGGAATTTCTCACATTCCTTGGACTATTATACCACATGGGAACCATTACTCTAAGTAGGATATCTGATTATAGGAGCACAGATTCATTATTCAATTTTTCATGTTTTCAAGATGGTTTAAAGGTTTATGGGTGCCTACACTTCGCCAAAACTCCCATGACGAACCACCACCCTATGACAGACTTTTAAAAATTCAATTTTATTTCATTTACACATGGACGCATTAGTAACTCCAGCCCAAAAACTCTGTATCGATGAGTCCATGATATTTGCTGGGGAGATTAATATTCCGTATTTTTTTAAGGGAAAGAAACATAAATACGGAATAAAACTACATGCTCACCGAACCTTCCGGTTTAGTTCTTAGATTTGTTGTCTACACTGGGTCTCGTGATGCTGATTTAGGAGGTCGAGGTCATGTGAACACTGTTGTAAATAAATTTATGGAAGGAAGGCTTGATATCGAATATGTATTATATATAGACAATTACTACAACAGTGTACAACTGGCCCACCACCTATAGGAACAGAGGAACCATTGTACCAGCACACTCCGATCTAACCGAAAGGGAATCCCTGTTCCGTCCTATCCACAAAACTAAAAAGGGGTGAAGTTGTGGATGCCTTCACTTCTGATGGTGTTTGTGTTCTTATGTGGAGAGATAAAAGGGATATGCTGATGATCATCTCCCAGGACGGAAGTCATTTGGTCGATGTCCCTCACCAGCTAGGAGGTGGCTCAACTTCCAAACCGGAGGCTGTTGCTGAATTCAACATGTCACTGGGTGGCATAGATTATTTGGATCAAATGATGTCTTACTAACCAATAGAACGAAAGACACTTAAATGGTATCGGAAGTTGAGCATCCACATCTCCACCTCCTTATTGTAAACAGTTATTTTCTTTACCTAAAAATGGAGGTTGGATGGGTGACCATACATACCTTTACTGTGGCACTCTTGCCCTCTGTCTGCATGTGGCAGACAGGTATGGGGTTGGCACAATGGACAAAGAAGGTCTAAGTGCCCGGACTCCTGTCAGAGGCCCCCCCTACAAACAATCTATCTATCTGCCTAAAATCCTACCCCGGGGTATCTCTCTATTCCTTCCGGCTCTCCGTAGTAAAATTCCTACTCATCCCTCTTCTTTCAAACCTATTCCGTGGCCTTCTCCTTCACCTACTCCAAGCATCATGGGCTTATCAAAACATTTCCCTGCCATGCTTAGTTCAAATGAACAAAAGAAGAGGAAAAGGACTCTCCAAAAAAGATTCTGGGAGTTCAATAAAAAGGGACAAAGGAAGGAGACAAGTTTTTACTGTCCAGCATGCGATGGCTGCCCTCCCTTAAGTCTCATTCCATGTTTTGTGGAATATCACAATTATGAAAGATGTGTATAAAATATTAATTTCGAAAATAGTAATTATAAATAGTGATTACAAATTTCCTACATCATATACTTCTAAAATACATGTTGCTACTAAGAAAAGATGATTTATCATTTTCATTTGTAAAACAAATATTGAAAGCTTGTGTAGTGGAAAATATGTATGTGCTTGATTTTAGTTCATCTTTCGTAATGCATGTGAATTTTCTTGTAAAAATACCTCCACCTCTTGTATAAAAAGTATCATTCGAAATTGAGTTGAATTTTGTTATAATATTTGATTTCGTTCTCCATTTGATGAATAAGTAAACTACACTTATTACTATACATATTCAGTAAAGGTACGTAATAAGAAGTCATCATGTTGTAATTTGGTTAAAAGACATGTTAAAGCAGCTATATAACTAACTTTTAACATAGGTGTAATGGGGAATCATGTACGAATTAGTTCTCACTTAGACACAAAGATTTTCCGTTTTATGGATATGTAAGGAAAAGTAACGAACACTAAAACAACTTCCTTTTATCAATTCCCACATTCACATTTGCTCTAATTCGTCATTTGAATGTATATATAATCCTTATGACATAATATGTGAATATTTAAAAATACAGACCTAATGCAAAAAGTAAGCCAAAATGTAGAGAGAACGGAACGGGATACATCTAGGCAACACACATTACAAGTTCTAGCCGGTGACTGGTGATGGGGATTCCCGTCATTTATTAAAAAAATTATATTAATTACAATTTTTATTTTGAAAATTTTTAAGCACTGTATAATGATTTTTAAGGTAAAAATCTATCGGAAAACTAGTAAATAAAATTTCAGCCACCGGATAGATAAATCAAAAAATAGTGCCGCGTTCAAAGTGTTAAATAAATGTCTCCTTTTATTCAAGCTGGAATTTTAGGCTTAATTCCAGCTAAAAGCACCAAGTTTTATTTCTACTGGCTCATGGCTTTTGTTTGTATATATAGTAAAAAAAATAGTAAGCACTCTTTATCCACTTGTACAAAATTACTGTTTGTCAGTCCTTGCATGCATTGACTCTGATTTTTTTAAATAATAGCCTTATTTCCAGTTCATTCTTAAGAGAGCTATTGGCCTAGGGGTAAAGTGTTGGGCTGCCAGGGTGAGGCGCTCATCTGATACAGGCTCAATTCCAACTCTTGCTGTATTAAAAAAAAAAAAATATGCCAGCTGAAATCCAGCATATAATCCAGCTTGATTCCATCCTGGAATAAAGCTTGAATCCAGGCTTTCAAACAACTAGAATCCAGTTGGAATGGTGTAAAGAGGCCAGCTGGATTTTGGCTAGATTCCGCCATTCCCACTGGATTGGTCCAGCTGGATTTTGGCCTGCACACTGGATTTTGCAAGGTGGATTCCAGCCAGAATCCAGTTTCCCTCGCTATGTGGGGAATATCATGTGCAAGGCATAGGTAGAATATTACATTAAACAAAGAAGAGCTTACAGGATTGCCTGTAGATTAGCTGTTATTCTCACAGTTATATTTTGAATTCTTTAGATTTCAATTAGCCTTGGGGAGGAACCCCACTGAATTATGGCAAATATAAGACACCCTAGAGTAAAAATATCCATAGTACATGGTTAATATGTAATACAGTAGTGCTGACTGAATATTTAAACACTGAGAATAGATAGAATAGAATAGAAAACAGAATTAAGTTTGGTAGAGAGGTAGTTGATGTGTTTACACCAGGTTAGAGGTGGAACCAAGAGTGCAATGCAATGAGTGCGGGGAAGCACGTAGAGTGGCTTTAGTCTAGGATTGCAATCAGCACATGGGCTACATTGATTAGGGGGACTGAATGGCTACAAACTATGTCGTTAGCTGCTGTTTGTGGAAGTTAACAACGAAAATTTTCTTCCACCTTCTTAACATAACCATGATAAATGGTTTGGTAGCTTTGAAAGTGTGCCAATGTCACAATGTCACCTGTGACAGGCAGTTTCTCCTTGCTCTTGTGAGGCATTTGATAGACCAAGGTGTACCAGCGTTTCCCTCTGTAGTTATGCAGGGGGCAGTGGCATAATTCGGGGGTGGCAAGGGGTGGCAGTTGCCACTCCAGAGTTGTCCAACCCAGTATTTTGCCACCCCAGAATTTTGAAGTAAAAATCTCAGTAATTTACAAATAATTATAAAATACAATTCTACATGCACTACACTTTCTTGCACTTACTTGAACTTTCATGATTCTTCATTAATTATGTCTAATTTAGGAGGATCCCCCTTCCACCTGGGGGGTATTCCATACCCCCCGGTAGGCTTTGCCACCCCAGTTAAAAAGCTGACATTATGCCCATGGCAGGGGGAAGATCCAGTGCCAACAGAAAATGGCCGCATTGTGTGTAGGCAAAGGAAAACCAGCATTGGCCGATTAGGGGTAGTCATGCTCTATATACATGCTCTATGCATATATGTTGCATGTGCGTTCAAAGTGGGAAATATACTGGAACTTAGATAAAATGCTAACTTTTCTAAGGAGGTAGAAAGGGTGTAAATGAATGCCATGGCTTTTCATCTTGTCCATGTTTATATATGTACATACATATTTAATATGCCCCTGTCCCATTTATATTAATTTAGGCTTTCTGAGATATGGCGGCGTAGCTTTCTCCGGGGCTTGAATGAAGGCTATTCTATTTTTCGGGTTCCCACCACGTTCATTGTTGCAATTGACAATAGTTTTGCCTGGTATCCTCCGAGCCTCTTCAAGTCGAAGTGACTCGAAGGATACTGGGGGAAACTATTGTCAATTGCAACAGTGAACGCGGTGGGAACCCGAAAAATGGACAAGCCTTTCTGAGATATGGTTATGTAATTATTTCTGAAACTATGGCATAAATGTTTAGAATCAATGTACATATTTGCATTTTTTGGCATTTGAGCCCTCATTTTGTTAGTTTTAACTTTTATGGTGAGTCTTTTAGTAATGCCATTAAATTTCATTAGGATGTCAATCACTGTCAATTTTTATAGGAAATGAAATAGGTAATTGATTGCTCATTTCTTTCAGATCCATTTGTGCTAAATGAATTTCAATGTCCAGATGAAAGAGTTCAGCAGGTGTGGAAATTGAAAGTTCCAGAACCAGGAAGGAGTAAACTGTAGCCTTTCTTGGAAGGTAGTTGTGGTTATTTAGTTACCTTGGAGCTACTATTTTTGTAGTTAAAATTTGTTTTCTGGGTGATTTAATATTTAAGTTTGTATGCCTTGTATGATGGTGATGTACACAGTTAACACTCAAAAAAGTATTACAACCCCTTCACATTCCATGTTAGTGTGCATTGATTTATGGTCTCCTTGTCTTTTTTGGGAAAAGGTCACGTGATCGTGTGACCTTCATTTTTTTCTGCTGTAACTTTCACAGTGCAAGATTTAAGTGCAGGTTTTGTTTATTTTGGTGCATACTTAGATTCATCTTATTTTCTGTACTATCTAGAAAATTGCCCATACTTATTTAGCTGCAAAGGTGTAAGTCATTGGTTTAGTTTTTCATGTCTAATTTATTTTAATGGAAGAAAATTTGCATATGAATAATCACACCTGGTGGGAAACAAAACACCTGCTGTTTCCAGACCTATATCCTCCCCCTCTAACCGTGCTAGATGCAAACTATGTCATGTCTTTACCTCACTCCCCCTCCTCCAAATTCCTCCAACACCTCTCTCTCACCCTCCTCCCTCCTCTTGCATCACCAGTTATGTGGTCTACCACCTACAATGTAAACTCTGCCTGGCTTTTTATATTGGTAAATCTTTGACTCCCCTCAACAAACACATCAATGATCACCACTCTAATTGGAAGAACTAGAGGTGGGATGAATCCTAAATTTTCTCAAATCTGAATCCGAATCTTAAAATGTTCTCAAATCTCAAATCCTTCTTATTAGAATAGTAATAGCAAAACAAAATAACTTATACTTAAAATTAGTATTTTTCAGTTATGACCAAAGCTGATACCTCCGTTTGATAAGAAATAAATTTATGAATGCAGGTTTTAATATAATTTTTTTAAGAAGATACAAATGAATGCCGTAACACCGCCCCCACTACAGTAGTCCTACAAAAAGAGTGTGAAATGTGCATGCTGCGATATTCCTATGGCAAGGCCATAAAATGTTAGGCAATTATTTCTTACCAAATGCTGCATTTTAAGGGCCACTTTACTTTTATTCACAATATACATACATACATATATGCATTTGGGAAAGCTTCAGCACTATTTTTGTGAGGCTTTTTAGGCATTTCTTTGGAATTATTTTCATAAATTAGTAATTGTATGTCCATCCCTTTCTTGATCGACAAAAAACACGTTCTGACACCTGTTTTGATATAATAAAAGGACAATTTGACATAAAGTAATAAAATAGGTGATAAAGACTTGCATTGGCTTCTCATTGTTGCGTGATTTTTTAATTTCAGAGGAGGTGGAAGTTCTTGGTTGAAAACAAAATGAGTCGATTGCTACCTATTTGTCAATAAGTTATATACCTCTTTAAGGCGTAAAAAAATATGTTCATCTGGAATAGGTATCCTCAGTTTTCGTGTCTTTATACTGCTATAACAGCACATTCAGAAGTTCTGCAGCTATCAGTGATGATTCATTATCATTTAAAGAAAATTTACGGGACTAACCAAGTCTTAAATGTCATCCTAACTGTCTATTCGAATTTTTTTCCTTAGCACTATGAGGGAATTGAAAATTTAAGTACTGCTACTATTTACAAACAGACGACAATCTAAATTCGAGTGTTCAGGCATGTACATCTAAGAGGCTATGACTCAACCAACTAATATATAAAATGATAGTAGTTGTCACAGAGACCATGTACAGGATATTTGTGATCCAGGTACTGCTAAAATTGCTACTATTGCATACCTTTGTAATTAATTAATAAATTGGACAACTTATATAAAATTGAAAGTAATAATAAATAAAGCAAATAAAACTAATATATTGAAAGTTTTGAGTAAATATGTGTAACATTTTTTTAGGTAAGTATTCGAAAGATTCGAATCACGAAAAAACACAAAAATGCAAGTTTTCCAATCTCAAATCTTTCCCAATATTCATGGTATTCTAGGATTTGTGGATTCGAGTGTCCCATTCTTAGTGAGAACCCTTTCCAATCAGCTTCTCTTCCCATAGCAGTACACATCTCGCTCCAAAAAAATCTTTCGACCAATGCTACAATGTTTCAAATTCTTTTCCTACCCCCAACCGTTTCACCACTCAACTAAAATCATTGGAATTATCTTACATCTGGTTATACAAGGATTTCCATCCTCCAGGCATCAATGTATTTCACTAATCTCCCTCCCTTCTTTCCCCTCCAATCCCTGCCCGACCCTCCCTTCCTATCTTCTCCCCTCCATTCATTATTATCTCTTGTTCAGAAGAAGGTGGTTGTGCTGCCAAAAATTTCAAAATTGACATTTGAGATTCTTTCTCTTTGTGTATCTATGTTTTTGCTTGTCATGCCTGTGACTGAGAGAATTGATTGAGATTGGTCAATGATCCAAACAATTATTATGAGTATGTGTTTGCCAGAAAGTGATGCAGATGTTTGTGATAGGAACAGCATTGAAGTAATTTTAAGCAATCTTCACTCCAGTGGGAACTGATAAGTTGCTCAGTGAGACAGTGAAATGTAGCTTTGATGTGTGTGCCCATGAACTCAGTGGAGTGGCCGCCATGGGCTGTTTTCACTTACTATGATTTCAGCCCTATTCTTCCTGCAAATACTCCTCATCAACTAGGCTTATTGTTAGTTTTGGTTATTGGTTGGATGCTGGAATATGTGACTATGATGTCCAATGTTCATGCTGTCTGTCACAATTATGTGGTGGTAAATTTTAATAAAATTGATATTGGATGTTGTTTATTTTTGTAAATTGTCAAGGGGTATTGAGTGACTCAGAGTGATATTTTGGTTTTCATCGTTATTATTATCCAGTCATGTGCAGCTTCAATAATTATTCACCTTTATGTGAACATCCCCATTATCAGTGTTTTTTTCCTTTCTACTTTGGCACCACCCTCTTTTGACATTCTGGATTATGAATGAAAGCTATGCTGATATAAAGACCTGTTCTTGGAGAATACTATAGGTAATATAAGTGCATGCATAATTTTTTCTCTTGCCAACATTTGGGGAATATTTCACTGTTTATGGATCTATGCACAGGATATTTTTCACAGTCTATGGATCTATTCTTGGAGATAACTAGCTAAGTTGCAGCTAGGTACATCCCAATCCCTATAATATTATATATTTCTCACAGCTATACTTAAATTAAGTTGATTAAGGTGGTACAGTGAGATACTGAGATCATAGTGATTGTTATCCAAATATTTTGAGCATGTAGTACCAATTCTCACTCATTAATAGTTCAGAGAAATATCATAGCTGTGTATAATTTTCTCTGCATCTCTTAAAATCCTTCTCAATTGTAAATACATGCATACATTGTTTGAGTGACATTGCTGATGGAAACATATCTCGTACATTCTGCTGATTGACCCTTAAAACTATTATGCATAATTTATCACTGTGGTCATTAATATTTCAACAAAATTAAATTAATGTCACTATAATTGATAATGCAACAATACTATTGAAAAGAATTCTCCCTCAGGAATTAATCAGGAGTAAAGAAATGACTCCAAAATTCGGTAGCTTCCCTGAAGTTTTAAATGATTGTGTTCAAAATCAAAGTATTTGAATTAGCATAAATGTCTAATTCTTTATAAAAATATTAATGCAATATTTTGGAACTTTTTCTGCTGTAACATTTGACTTTGTGAGAATTACTTTTTATAGCATTACATGTTTTCATGATCTCCTCACAGTTATCCTTGGTGAATTCTCTAATCTGAAGATGCCTTAACTTGGGTTTTCATCCTGATTAAAGTGAATGAAAGATGACCAAGCATGAAGACCCGATGTTACTCTGTTTTCTTTGAATTCCCTGAATCCTTGGGCACCTTGGGTAACTACATTCTTTCATCAAATTCTTATAGTACCTATTAATTTCATGATGATCTTTGTAATGAGCTCTTTCTGTGCTTTATAGAAAAAATTGAAAAAGGTAATTTACTCAAAGTTTCAATACAGTAAACCCCCGTATTGCGATGATAATCCATTCCATATTGGGCCAATCGTAATGTGAATTCCATCATAAAGTGAATCAGTATATTACTGGATAATGGACCGGTTTAACTACATTATCGCCAATGCATTCAATGATACACAATACAGTATAGGTACAAAATATGCTGAAATGAAATTATTTAAAATGTTATTTAACCAATATCTAAACTTTAATAAGGTGTTGTAAATTGTCAACACATTGAATATCATTGCATGAATACGCAAGGTGCACTTTGCCCCCGTACTCGTCGTCTAACTGTGAGCCAATCACAATGACTTAGTATTTAACTTAATTTTAAGCAGTGGGAAGAAAACGTGGAATAGAAATTATTCAACTCTTACTCTACCTCTGCTTACTATTTGGTGCCTGCAACTAGGCATCTTTCTTTTGGTCTCACCCCATCATCTCTACACCGTAATTACCTTAACGATACTTGTAGAAAGTGACATTGCGAGCTTACTAAAGTTATGTACACAAAATTAGGCATTGAGTTATGACATAAATAAGACAAGTATGAGTGAGAGGTAGCATTTAGTCATACATAGATGACAGATGGATGAGTCGGTAACCTTTCCACAAATAATAATTTACGTGCGAATCGCTGTCATCGCTCGCCTGTCTCCACTTCCGAAGATCATCCTTCTCCTTGTCCCATACCAGCAGCATTGATATTGTTCCTCCAGTCAAAGTCATCCCTTGGAGATTGAATAGCTGAATAACAAAAGAGATAGCACCAGAGGGGAGAACCGTCACTTAAAGCCCTTTTCTTGATACAGCTGACCTTACTCTTCTGGGCTGGGAGGGTTATTGCAGTTGTTCGCTTTAGGGATCCACAACCTTTTTATAGGCATCCATACATCGAGAAAGAGAATGCGAAACACACAAGAGGAACACTGGAGACAGAAAGTGCTAACTCGAGCACCCTCATCGTGTTTCTTCACTATCTCCTGCTTGATTTTATTTGTTATTTTCTGCTTGAGCTGCACTTAATGGATCATGGTCACTACAGAAACTTCCCACAAGAAACCACCTACTTCTGGCAAGTTTTGTTTTCGAATGGTTAATGCTGTTGGAAAAGAACACAGAGCAAACTAAACCCTTTGTTGACAATATCACTTTGCATAGAAGACTAATATTCACATTACTGTGGAGCACATCTGGGACCAAGATGGCAGTGCAATGCAGATGCTCTCGGTATCACGGTGCAAAGTCATAAGGGGTGTGAATTTCACTGCAGATTTAGATAAGCCTTTACAGTTTGTCACTATCATTCACCGAGAAATGTTATGGTATAATTTAGCTCATCTCATTGATGTGATTTATTATCTCCCGCCAGCTGTAGCCATTAAGGAATCATATCACTTCGTTGGTAGGTAATACACTCTTGCAATAAGTTACTTTTTGGCAGAAGTTCTTATATTTTTATAAGTTGGTAAACAAAATGATGTCTCTATAATGGCTAATTTAAGCCTAAGGCTTAGAACACTGAATGAATAACAATGTATGGGTGCAAAAAATCGTCAAAATGGGAAATTTTAAAGGGCATGTACAAAATCAGCACGCTTCGAAACTCGTAGCATGCAGATCATAAAGTGAATCCATCATAAAGTGAACCCATCGTAAAGTGGGGTCCACTGTATAGTGCTTGAAGATGCCATATTCTATCTTATTATATTTAGTTTAAAAAAGAGGGGACTCATTATCCCTTCTTCATTAAAATAATGGAGGGTGATAATTCATTATAATGTGGTTCTTTTTATGTGCGATTCTTGCAGAGATTGAATGCACCACCATGAAGTACTGATTGTGCATCTTTTGTCCATTTTTTAAATCTAAAGAAGTTTGCATTTTCACTAATTTCCTCTCCATGCTGAAAGGGACAGCCCACCCAAGACAATGTGCATTCAATACTTATGGTGAAAGGATTACATGAAGTATTCAATATGTGTTATGGGCAGATATGACTCTGCTTTATGTTCTACTTTTAATGCAAATGGAATACACTAGAGGATATATTCAATACATATTGGGATACATATCTGATGCATTAGATTTCATCATTCACGTAGGATATGTATTTGTGGTGATTCCATTCTTATTTTCCTCCTGACTTACAGGCAATGCATTTTTAATGCAGATATGAGGATAAAACTCTCAAAACCAAGAAGTCTATAGTATGTATTCCTTGATGACAACATAAGCAGCTCCCATAATCCTAAATCCCTATATAAACATGTGGAGATGTGAGGACCTTGAAACCCTCATGGTGGTGTGTAACCACCATGAGGGTTTCATGTATTACCATGAATTGTTTAAAGCTTGGAACACAAAGCTCAATACATATTAAATCGAGTGTTAACAATACCTATTCAATACATCCTTGTTTAGGCTTCCGTGGGTTGATGAGTATGAAGATACAGGTCTTCTGGGTTTTACACCGCGTAGGTCCATCTTCATACTATTCAATACATGCTTCAATTCTAATACAAAATAAATATGCCACCAGTACATGCTAAATATATATTGATTACAAAGTGTACTGTGTGAGAGGATTTTAGGATTTAGGAGTAGTAAGAAAAATAATTTTTAATCTTGTGAAATAATTGCTTTTTATTATAAAATTGAGAAGGAAAAATTTAAAATGAGGAATTCCTGTGCTCTGAATTTTTTTTCACCAAGCTACCTCTTCATGACTGTTGTACCAACTTTGATGGACGTCTTAAAAATGTTTGGCATTCTCGTAATTATTAAATAAAGTTCGCAAATTGTATGTGCAACTTTTTTTGTAATTTTCACTAGTGTGGAAAGCTCAATTGGGTAAGAATGGTTGCCTATATCTCAGGATTAGATGGATTACCATCTAAGTCAAGCTGTATAGTTTGGAAACCGAAGAAAAATTCAGTCACACCAAAGGGATTAGAATATTTATCCTTCCCATAAATGTTGTTTCAATTCAAATCACATTAAGAAAATATTTTATTGGTTGTTTTTACTTGTCATAATCATCAGAAGTTATCAATCCTAAGATTGGTTTGCTGCAGCTCTTCACTCCACTCTCTTATCAGTCGAGCACTTCATCCCTGCATAGTTTTTCACTTTAACGTCTTTCATAATTTGTCTGATGTATTCCATTATTGGTCTACGTACCTCTGTAATTCTTGCCATGCTTGTACTTGACACTTCGAAAATGTTTGATAGTGCAATGTGGTCTTAGAAGTATTTATTGACCTTATCATTTGATAAAAATAGATCTATTGGCATTCAGATTGCTTGCACTGCGAAATTATCCACTTAGGAGCAAAAATATTTATAAATTCCATAAAGCTGATCCCCTTTTGAAGTTGGAAGATTTTCAGTTTATACTTGTTGGTATAAACATAAGTCAGAACTATGAGTTGAAAGAACTGTTCAGGAGCTGGATGAGGCTATGAAAGTCATGGATTCAATGCTCTCTTTTCTACTTGTTATTTATTATTTCTTTGGATAACATCCCCCTCTATAATGCATTTATTTTTCATAAATCCGATTGATTGAATAAAACTTGAAAGGGGTCTACTATCTTCAATGAATGAGAAAAAGGTTTTCTTCAGGTGACACTCATTATCTCCACTACATATTTATTTCTCTCAAAAATGAGTCTTTCCTTTGTCATTTTTAGTATATGTAGGAACATGAAATAATCACTTCCATTGTGTTTAGTGAAAGCACATTGTCATATTTTTCCCTTTATAACAAATAAGAAAATGATCTCATTTTGTTCCAATTCATTTCAGTTGCGTAGAATTCAGTGTTTACATGAACGGAAGAAGATATGTATTGTTTTGCCCATATTTTCTGATAGTTCCTAGAATAGAAATAATATTCTTCTCCATAATTTCTAGTTGACAAGTAGCTGAGAAATAAATATTGTAATTGGCATTGCCTGAAATTTTGTAAGACTCAATCAAATACAATAAAACGTATTCCGTCAATGTCTAGTTTGATGGCCTATCTTCATGTTGTAATGGACAGTGAAATGCATTCAGGCAACATTCTGTTATCACCTCATCCAAAACCAAGAACTTTCAACTGCCCCGTTCTTTGTACATTTTAGAATCCTATGAGTCTAATTGCAAACAGTTGGTTCATAAGAGTATTTTCAAAGCTTAAAAACATTAGCCTCCCACCTGATGCATAATAGGGATAGGCACAGACCCAACTTTTCATGGAACTCATTCATGTGGGGTTGAGGAGGGAAGGATGGCTATTTCTCTCCGTCTTTTGTCTCCAAAGAAGAGTTTTTCCATTACGCATGGGATAGGAAATGTAGATGAAGGTAATTTTGAGCTTGCTCACAGTACACCATTCTGAAGGTAGACGATGAATGGCCAATGGTTGGTTTTTTATTAATGTAATCCTGGTTGAAGTATAAAAGAATGAGGTTAAACGATGGTAGGGTTCATTCTTTGCATTCATAACACCGCACTGCACCCAGTGGATGAGTTACACGAATGTAGATCTACATCTCTATATCGATATCTATGCATGACATAAGCATGGAACATGTTATATAACATATATTTGTAACATAGTATACATAAAATTGCAACCATAGAAAGAACTTTGCTTAATATATATTCTTTTCCAATCGTTTACAAGTAATTCAAGACATGTAGCTTAGAAGTATGGGAATATTCCTTGTTATCATGTTTTTGATAATTGTGCCAGCACTCAATTATGATATAAATGGTTATACATTTATCGACATGCAAATCAAGATTATTAAAAGTCTGAAATCGTCTTATAAATGTATAATGATTCGTATAAAGTAATTAAAATTGATAATATGATACCTAAAAGAGAAGGAATGGTCAATAAATGGTCAAACAATTCCACCGAATGTAAGGAGGGGTCAAATGACTCCAAGCCGTCCTTCTAGGTATAACTTATTATTAAAATTTTCAAAATTAGGATAACGTAATTATATTTGTACATTATTAAAATTTAGGTATACATGCACAAAGTCACAAACTTTCAAAGGAATCGAACGAAAAATAAGTACTAAAATATTCGCTTAAATTCCAGAAATGGGTCAAATGACCCCTCCCGTCCTTCTAGTGTCAATGGCATTAAGTTTATCAGAAAGTACTTCCGTTATGTCGCCACTCATATTTAGCCTGTTACGAGCCGCATGGTATTAAATGCATTCTGGTAGGAGATGGCCGCACCCTTAGAGGTTAGTCATGTATGTATTTCTCTCGTGCACCGTTTCCATTTCTGCCCGAATCCCCCTTTTCTCTCAGTCTATTCACAAGCCCCTCTGCACTTTCTCAACTCAGACCATTCCAGCACTTTACCCTCCGGAGACTCTCCCTTAAAACCCTTTTAAAATAAACCCTAAGCACCTTCCGCTAAGGTTACTTCTCTCCTCATCTCGACTCGCCCCACTTTCTCACGCTCTCCCTTACTACATTTCACTTTCTTAAACCTTCGTCGGCGAGATTCCAGCATCATTTTCGGCGCGGGGAAACCTTTAGTAGGGGAAGAGAATTTATACGATCGAGGCAGGAAAAATCGCTGGTGCACGACGCCATTGCGCTGTGCCTATTGATGGAACACGATTTTTTTCGCCGAAAGAGGCTACCATGAGTTTGTGTTATTTCTTAAAGGTGTATTTATTGATCAGATAAGATAGCTATTCGTGCTATTTACGGTTTATTTACTTTCATAATGCCATCTACCTAATCAGAATGTAAAAGAAAATGTGTCTTTATTACTGCAAGGACTTATACTCTGTGGTTATTTAGAAAAAGTGAAGATTTTTGTGCCTCCCTTATCTGAACGCATTTATTTACTGGAGCTACCGTTTTGATGAAGGAACCATACGATGGCACTATTCGTCCTCCATTCCATCCTTGGATTTTGAGAGGAAATAATTGTGGATTAAATAAGTTCACCATATTTATAGGAGTTTTCGGTTACTCTGACATCCCAGCATTCTCTTGTGCGCTTACTTCATTGTTTAAAGGCTCTAAGACGGCTGAAATTTTCGTCAAACTTGGTTCATTAAATAATCTAAGGATTATTTTGTGGTAGGTACCTAGGAACCTTCTTCAAACTTGGTTTATTAAATAATCTAATGTTTGTTTTGTGGTAGGTACCTACCGAATTTCAAAACTGTATAACTTAAATCTGCGGCAACTACCGAGTGTGTACCCACAAATGTGCGACATTGACTATGAAAATGTTATTGGTCTTTGGTTTGAACCCAGATTCCCGAATCTGCGCCTGGCGCTATAACCTTTTCTGAGGATCTAGGTTTGGATCCCAGTCCTGGCGTTAGTAATTAAATTTCTTGCAAAATTCTTCACTCTCCCGTTCCTCTTTGCGCAAAAGTTTTTTTTTACTTTGACAGAAACAGTTTCTTGGTGTTCGTACTTCATTCTTACCTACTTCATACTTACCTCTTTACTTCATTTTTGGCATTCCTCCGTTGCACATCTCGTTTACGGTTCCTTGCATAGCGTTATACGCCTTGTTTTATAGCGTCTTGTTTTATTATTAATGTATCCAATTATTTATCTTATTTTTCTCGTCGGCCTTCACTGTTGTTTTGAAGGTTATACTTGTTACTGGATGATTTTGTTCTTACTTTCGTGTTCCGTTTTTTATGCGTATATATTTTTTCTTCTTATTTGTCTACGTTTTCGCACCGTATGTAAGCTTAGAGATTGTGACCCATCGCCGTTAGAGCTGGCCTGCTGTAAAAAGTCATCTTCAGATTATTCCTATTGTTCTATTTTGCTTCTTCCACAGTAAGTAATTCTACTCTCTGGTTAGTTGTTTGAACAATTGCTCAAAGCACTTCGGTTTTATTTTAAAATTCGCACTTGTACTTAAGATACTGACGGCCATTCTAATTTATTCTAAGATTGTATTTTGTCATCCTCATCTTCTTGCAGGTTAATATCCTTGTCAGGCCTTCTTCCTATTCTGAAAATACAAAATTGTCGTCTAGACATCGCAAAATGATTATCCTTTCCATCGTGTCCATGGATCTCACCTTCGGCTTTTCTTCCATCTTTCTGTCCTTTTCTTTAACCTAAATAGAAGCGAGCGAAATCTCCAGGTTTTGTTACAGCTGCTCAAAATAATCGCTCCAGCAGTAGCAATTTCCTCATCAATGTCAGTGTCAAGCAGCGTCTTTGAGGGAATTCTTCACCCCTGCGTTAAAAAAGATGAATCAATGAATTTGGAGACGGCGATAAATCTTTCTGCCTTGTCGATTTTATTACATATACTTAAATTAATTTAGTTTGGAAATGTCATAATCAAGAGCAGAGACTACATTGACCTTCCTTGTGGGGTTACCGTCCATGAAGGCCAATCCGATTATAAAAAGAGTAGTTAAAGGCATTGTTTTTCGGAAAAAGTCTCCCTTATAGCGAGCTTTATCCCCAGATTTGGAGGGTTTGGCGGAGGGTGAGTGGATGATGGAGTTCGAAGACCCCTTCGCTGGAGTAACGGGCGTTAAATTCATTACTGCTCCGCCCGAAAAAGAAGAGGGTGAGAAATCTCAACCTCTCCTCTCCCCCGCAATCCACTCCCGCTCCATATCGTCCTTTTCTCCTCCATTATGTTCCTTGTCGTTTCATCACAGGGCCAAGCTCCGCCATCTCAGGAGCCGTAATTCCCAATTTACTCCGGCGAGAAAACCCACCCCCTTATTTTTCCTCGCTCCTTTTAAATCTTAAACATGCTCTACGCCCAGTTTTCTCTTGATTTTCACTTTCTTCGTATTGGTCCATAAAAAGTAGCTTCATCCACTCCGTTAGATGAACCGCCATTCAGTCTTCGATTAAAGCCTTCATCCCTATTGAATTTACGTATAACTTTTTAATGCGTCGCCTTAGAGACATAGGGTTTCGAAAGTCCAAAATTCCCTCACTTATCCTGTCCGAAGACGTATTTCTTGTGGGCGTCAAATCCGGCATTAGCGAGTCGATTGGAGTTTTTTTTAAAGGGTGTAATAGTGTATAAATAAATAAGCTTATTGCAATTGAGAAAGTCCTCTTAAAATTATCAAAATTCGATCCGCCAATTAGTTTTAAATGGTTTTTAAGTCACTTCTTACGAAAAACTTGAACAATCTTCGAGAGCTCAATATTTTTAGACGCTGATTTTCCGAAAGTGGTCGAAGAATCGATCTTCCTCTTTTATCGTGCTTAGTGTATCAAATTTTTCCCCATTATTGTTGGTATTTTTCCTAATAAATGGCTTATCTATGGAAAGCCCTGCTATAATTTCTCCAACCGCGGGGAGATCTAACGTTTTATTCATACAACATTCTATTTTCAAGTCCTTTAATTTTATATGTCTCTGCCATATTATTTTTCCTTAATTAGGCTTATAGTGGTATTAAAATCATGGTAACCGTCTACCTTCTCAAAAACCGCCTTTATACTGAGACAAATTTTGTGGTATTCATGGTGGAACAGATATTGATTGATCTGTCTTCCCTCAAACTATTCCATATTTTTATTACTCAAGGATTTTCACTTTCTAGCCTAATTTTGAGCAATTTTTTTGTTTTCATATTTAGCGTTTATTCTTGCAATCACGGAAGTTTCAGTGGGTGGATGTGGATAATTATGTGCAACAACGCCTTATGCTTTTCTGAAAGGCTTTCTTTCTTTTCTGCTTTTGTTCAAATCTGACTGGCGCAATCCGATTTTTATGGTCGTTAGCCTCTTAACTGGATGACCTCGCTCGAATGATTACAGAATAACTGCATTATTCCCGCATAATCAATGTAGGTAACAGCAGGAAACAATTTATTGAAATTTGTCAGATGAGTCGGGACTGTCGAGTTATTATGATTTGTTTATTGATGACATCTTAATTTGTGTCCTTTAATGAGTGTTTTGCGTACCCTTATCTAGATATGCTTTCGAGCTCTCCTTAAATGTATTTTTAATGCATAGGCGTGTTGACATATTTTCTCTAAGTTCAGCCCTGACCTTGCTGTTTTGGGTGAAAGTTTCCCGAAATGTCTCCCATAAATATTACTCGGTGAAGCTAACCCATCTCTTAAGACCTAGGTTTTTCGATGGTCAGCGCATTAGGCAATATACTGATTTTAGTTAGGTTTTAGTTTTTCATTTAACACTATTACATGCTGTTTTCGAATGGTATACCCCTCCTTTTCATTTTTCTTACATTGTTTCCTTCCTCTGATCTCCTTTTCTACTGCCCTTCATGAAGCCAAATATATTACCTAATTTAACATTTAATATACCTATTGTCTTTACCCTCTTATTCATCGTTAATTTCCTCTTTGTTCCATCACTCTACTCTTCACAACCTGTCGTTTTATCCACTTTTTTGGTCTTTTTCATATTTTCTCCTGAAAATTTCTGCACTCCTTTACTATATATGCAGCTTTTTTTCTATCAATCTGCTGTATTATTTACTTCACAATCCATGTGTGTCTCAAAACTTCCATTTTACCTTCATCGTGCTTTTTTATGGATCATATTTTAAGGGGTTTATTGAGGTTAAATGGCCATTATGGCTACCATATGAGCCATATATGGGAGATCCATGTATGGGAGTAGAATATATTTGGTTATAAATCTGTTGGCCCAGAAAGATGTAATTAATGTACCTTGTCTGGGGGTATTGATAAGATATACCCAGTAGACTGATTAGATATACCCTCATTGCGATTTGAGAAGCACTGCTCTGCTGCTGGGTAAACTTTGCATATTCAAGGAATTTTGAAGTTATGTGAAAGTGGCTTGTGCTCCAATGTACTAGAAGACGCTGTTGAATAAGAAAATATTGTCAGATTGTAATCGCATTTCTCAATGAATAAAAAAAACGTAAATAGCATGCCCTAAGATCCTATGTTTACTGGGATAGGATATTAGATTTTTTAATTTGTAGGCTTTATATGTAGTGCGGAAAGCATGAACAGGCTGAGACACGGCTGTTGATTCTGGGTCGTGAATTGCCGTTAGTGAGGAAGGAAAACTGAAAAAAAATGATTTTTTAAAATCCTTTTTATTTCTTGATGAAATCGATGGTGGATATCTTGTGGATACATCGATTACACCCACATCATTGAGCCCATGCGGAGTGCATTCTGTGGGGGTGAATCCCTTTTTGTTTATGAATCATTAGACCTCAAACAAAAGAGAAATGAACTCTGTGATGCGTATTTGTTCCATCTCTCCCTTTCGAAGAAACCGTGGCGTGCATGGAAGAGAGAGATATGCTAAGGCAAAAGAGGAGGAAGGAAGGAAGTGAAAAGAATGTGGACCAGGGATGGTGCCTTGAGGGGATTGGATGTCATGCGGGTGAGGGGGATTGCAGGCGCCGCTCTCTCACCGCACTCAATCCCTGCTTCACTCACTCCGCTGCTATCTCCCCGTCTCTCTTTCGCTCCCCTTTTTGGTGGAATGGAAAAGTTTGTTTCGGAGGATGGAGAGACGTTGAATCTTCGCATTCCTCCTCCTACACGACGTCAATGTTAAGGATGCGGAAAAGACATCGCGTGGGTGGGCAGGCGCGTAACTGCGGCAGGATTCTTGGATATGTACGGAAAGGAAAGTGGAGCGGTGGATGGGACTCCTGTGAATAAGTTGGTGAGGATATGGTGGGAAGGGGGTTGAAGGTGTTCCGCCTGCTGGGAATGGAAAGAAAAGCGCCGTGGGTGAGACAAGATAAGCAAGGTGGTTGGAACAGATGGTGAATTGGTGATGGAAAGGTGTCGAGGAAGATTGGCGACTGATATGTGCCAAGAGGAGGTTTCTGGAAAAGAAATTGTAGCTCTCGCTTAATTTTAAGGATGGGGTTTTTGGAGAGGAATATTTTTTAATACCACCCGTGTATGAGGTCGCATCGATCGGCGCCTTTATTCCTGGCGGATTGGCGTTCGGAGCGTGCCGCGGAATATATTTCGCCTGTAAAACCTTAAAGTTTGCTTAGTTTCCATAGCCTGACGTTTTCCTTTTCCTAGCTCCGAGAATTTCAATTTTTGGCGCTCTTGTTTGTGGAGAATGTAGCTGGAAGGAACATTAGGCCATCAAATGACGTGAGTTTATATATGCAAACTCCATGTGCGAGTATTAGTGGCTCTAAAAAAGTATTTGGAGCTAGTTTAGAATAGTGGAATGTTACTTGGATTTGACGTACATTTTCTGATTTATTGAAAACTTTTATTCAGACTTTATCCACTCTTCTTAGTCTTGCTTTCAGAATAAGGTTGTTGTTATCAATCCTGATTATTGCGAGACTTGACTTGACTGTAGGATTAGCAAAGAATCCGCTAAGGAGAATACAATTGTGAGGAAATCACCTTGTAAAAATCATCTGCTGCATTTTCTTAGTTCTCTAAAAGTTAGAAGGAAATTATGTGTTTGCGATTTGTTTTTTATAATCAAGATTATTATTTTACGGTGTATTGCTCCCTTAATTGCTCACATCAGCGGGTGACTCTACTAAATATACAATCGCAGAGTCAAAGATGGAACTCCAATGTTTAGAGCCTTCCCTTGGTAAACTTCCATGCGTTTTAAATATCGCAAACCTCGTGGAATGAGGGGTAAAGCGCCCTAGTAAGAGTAATACGGGGCATGCACCCTACTTCGTTAGTTTTTTACAGATTCATAATGTTTCCTGTGGTAAAAGACGTTTTGGCAGCGTGTTGGTTGAATCCTTTGGCGCGTAATTGGTGGGTTAGGATTTTTATCCCAGTGGAGATGAATTTTGTCATTGTAAATCTCTCACACTAGGTTTTTGAAACTAGAAGAATGGTTAAATATTTAACTCTGCATTGTTACATCTATCAAAGTATTTGATGTATAGTAATTTTTGCTAAAGCAATTGGTATTGGCCGTAAGTACTGTAGCCATTATTAATCTGTAAATATTCGTGTACCGCATGTTATTCATATCTCGCATTTATACTGAATGCAATAAAACATTAAGCCAATTTTGGAATAATTAGAAGAAGCATAATTTTCGGTTTATTATTGTTATACTTACCTCAAGGTTCGTAAGTTTATGTGTAGTTACTTTTTGATTCAGTGCATCGCATCTATTATATAAAAATCGGTCACTCACAGTGCCATAGTATTTAGGGCAGAGTGTGTTAGACCTCTGGAACCTGGTTACAAATTATTCGCGTGTGATCTTACACATTTTTACTCTAAAAATCGTATTCGAAAATGTTCCCTACGGAAATAAATTTTAAAAATGCATGATTAACCATTTAATAAGGAGTCGCGAACAATCATCGCGTCATATAATGGGAAGGTGAAAGCCATGTGGTGGGACTTCGATTAAAACATCCGACTTTCTATTAGGAAAATCTGATTTCAAGAAAGGAATAAATCCTGTTTGAATTTAAGCGTATTGCCAAGAAAGCTGTTGAAGCCATATTATGGGATTTAAGTTGAAATGAATTAGAAAAGTGTCAAATAAATAAACGTCTCATTTTCGTGTCTTCCTGCTGTATGAACTAAACGATCGATAAAATTGGGCCTTAATAAACGATGAATTCTTCGATAGGGTGTCCAAATCTTTGAAATTATCAGGTCACTGGAAAGGCTCAATCCTTCCGTCAAAGCCGTGCTGCACGATGCTGCTCTATGAGCTAAGACTGAATCGTCGCTGGTGGGTGGCACTTTGCTTACCCAAACGCTGCACAGAGATGGGATTGAACCTTCTTGTCGTATTCCATTAAATGCTAACTCAGAGATGGAAGTAAATCGTTTATCTTTCATAAATTTCTTGAATCCGAATCAAGAATTCTCACTTCGAGACATGTCAGAGTTCCTTATAAAACTGGGAATTGATTGTCAGTCGTCAAGAACAGTACTTAATGAATTAGCACAAGACGTAATGTAACCAGCCGAGTAAATGGATGTAAGTCAATGGTAAATAAGCTAAGAGCCTGTTAAAAACAATGGTTGACTTTGAATACATATTATACACATTCCAAATTTTATTTGTAGTGTTAAGTACTTAACTGTGTGGTAGCAGCCTGAAAAAAGTTTTGCAGCCAAGCTAAAGCCCTACTAAAATCGGTTGCATATCCATTTGAAAAAATGAAAGATTCTGAATCGCATCCCAGTAACGCTAATATTCTTTTTAATGGCATATTATCAAGCAGTTGTGTAGTAATCCGTTTAACGTATATGCACGGAGTTCTTATATTTGCAACATTTAAGATGTCGCTCTCTTTGAAATTCTGACTAATTTTTTTTAGTCGTTGGCAAAATAGAACGGGGATGTTTTTATTTGCGAGGCCGAATTTTAATCACCACTTACCCTCTTTTCCCTTCGATCCTTTTTTTCATTCTCGTCGGAGGACTTTCCTTGAAATAGTCTCGAGAGAGGGAAAGAAAAAAAGGACCGATTCCCCCACGTGAGCAAGGTTGCCCTTCATGGTGTGGAGAGTGGTGTTCGAGAGTGGTGGACCGGAGAGTGGATTATGTAGGGAGGAGGGAAAGATTGAAGTGGGGACTGTGAGTAGTGTCTGGAGGGCATCTCCCTTTTATCGAGTTAGAACGATTGAATCGCCCCATCGATTCGCCTATCTTCATGATCCTCTCTCACGCCGAACGTCAAAGCGACGAAGACTGAAGGGGAGGAGAGACAGATAAGGGATTCCTAAATGAACATCTTACGACTTCAACAAAAAAAGAAGTATAAAATGATATTCCTCCTAGAGCACTTAATGGAAAAAAACAAAGTCAGGGACTGGACGGAAACCTTGTCCATTCCCGTGGTTTCTGAACAGTGTCATAAAAAGTATATTTCGGAGGAGGGTGACGTCATGGATAACTGATGCCGAAATCTGTGTGTGGTGGGAAAAAGTCTCAGGAATTCCGCTCGCGTTATGTTGTGGGGTCTAAAATTAGATTGGGTGGAAAAAATTTAGTGTTCCCCACTGCCATGCACTCAGTTGCCCTAAGGCCGTATCCATTTGCTGTTTTATTTCGCTGAGATTTTCTTTTTCTTAAGCTATCTACTTCCATAAAAGCTATCGCCTAAAATCATGGCATCTAAATTGATGTGATACTTTTTAAATCAGTGCCGGAAATTGTGTCTTGCAATCACACGTTTCATTTTCATTGTTAGACGTGAATGCGTTGAAAATTGAGGGAAATGGTGTCTTGAGTGGGAGCTCCAACTTAATTTTAGTAAATTCGCTGCATTACACTTTTTACGAAAGAAATCATCTACGCCTTATCTATAAAGTGGGGTGGGGTTAAATATAGCCAGATGACCTCAAATACCTGGGAATCACCGTAAATTCAGACCTAGATTCAGGGAACCTCATACAACACATTTTCGACGTTGCATTATGGGAACTAGGATTTATCAAGCGAATAGGAGTTCGGTTCTACAGTGAAAAAGTAAAACAGAGATGCTATTTTGCTCTGGTTAGGTCACATCTTGAATTCGCCATGAGCATTTGGGACCCTGCATGGAAAGATTTAATTCGCGAAGTAAATAAAATACAAAGGAAAGCCGCTCGCTTCGTTGAGCGAACAGAAAGAGTCAAGCAGTTGATGTAAGGACTAGGTTGACAGCCGCTGGAGACTCTGAGGCTACACGATAGGATTATATTACTTGAATAATTCAGATCAGGCTAGTTTCAGTACGGCTCGGTGGGTATTCTTTTAACCACACTACATCTGTAGAACTGATAGAAGTGACAAAATTAAAGAGATAAATTGCCAAACTAATAGATACAAAAATTAATTCCTTCTTTCCACGCACCATTAGTGATTATAATAAAAACAGCGTGACACTAGCATAATGCACACCGTTAACATACAATTCAATTCTGTCCTCTCCCTCTCCTTCACTCTTCTCTCCCCTTTCATGACTGGTGACCTAACACCCCCTGTCGTAAGCCTCTGCGGCGGCTCGCCGGGTAGTTACTGGGCAAGATGAAAAGTTTTAGGTCTAGCACAAAAATTGCACTGCTGCTCAAGAATTTTTATTTTTGTTTAGTTAGCAACCGTGTCACGAAAATGTTATTTAGTTTCACATTGATCCGTTTAATAGTTTTCTTTCTACGGTATTTTAAGATATACATGTGTGTGTCTCGTTGAAATGGTTTAACTGCATTATCGGCCAATCATAAAATTCTTCGTTTTGGACAGCCTATCGTTAATGGAAATTCATCCGAAGTTGGGATCGTTTTATAAATTAACACCTTCATTTTCAACAATGAGGAAATGGGTGGCTGAATGTAAATGTGGTCGTACATCTCTTGAAGACGATTTAGATGAATGACGGCAAAAAACCGCAAACGCAGATGAAAAAATCGAGAAAATGCAGAATATGAGCGATTGGCGATTGAAGACATGAGGTTCCTAAGGCTGTAGGCATCTCAGAAGAAAGAGTACGGCTCATTTTTCATTAAGAATCAAATACGAGAAAAAATTTACAAGATGGGTGCCGAATGTTTTTAATGCTGACATAAAACAATTGCAAAAACGAATTAAGCAACAGTGTTTATACTGTTTTTTAAATAATCCAACCGATTTTGTGCACAGATTTGCTGCTATAAATGAGATGTTGATCCACAACTTCACACGAGTAACAAAACAGCAATAAAAGCAGTGGGTGGAAGCCGTTGGCTCAAGAACAAAAAAGGCAAACCCGAATTCATCTGCCGGCAAGATCATGGCCAGTGTTTTCTGGGATGCAAAAGAGAATATTTTTATTAATTATCTAGAAAAGGGTAAAGAAAAAAAACTGGCCAATACTACGCCAGTCTGCCAGACCGACTGGAAGCATAAATCTTTGAAATGAGGCCATGATTAAAAAGAAAATATCATCTTTTATCAGGACAATACACCTGCACACAAAGGTGCTTTATCAATGATGAACCTTAGGGATTTGAAGCATGAACTATCGGAACATCCACCAAAATCACCAGATTCTGCTTCCTTTGATTTCTTCCCATTCCAAAATCCTTCCTTCGGAGCGGACCTTCCAGTATCGCTCTTTATGGATTGAATCCATTCATTGCAGAAACGTGGGAACAAACGGATTTCATTATAAGAAGACAGCTTAGAAAAATAAATTCAATTATGAACTAAAAAGACACAATCTTCCTTGTCAGGCCGAGCAATTTTCACCTTGCTCTCGTATGTAGACGTAGAATGCAGTTACTTAAGGGATGCTTGATGAATTCGAATGTTTCAATACAACATCTGTTTTTTGCTAGTTTTGTCGGACTGAGCGTGTTAGTCAGCATCATTTATAGTTTCTAAGCAATAAAAATCAGCTGTAGATCATTATCTGTCTTCTGGATACTTGCTACCAGCGAAACGAAGGGAACAAAAACAGATTCAGTGGAACGTGCTTCGAACATATTCCCTTACTACCTGTTTGAAACGTTTTAAGTAATTTATTTTGTCGAATCTATTTTTCGATGCAATGATGTAGTTGACTGAGATTACATAAGTGAGGATTAATAATTCACGCAGAATTTCTATCTGAATATAATATGTATTTTCTCTCAATGAAGTGAAATGTAAGCCATTCTTTATGGAGTATTCGCGTCTCATGGCGGAAAATGCGATTTCTGTTGGTATTTGGCTCAGTTCAGAGGTCTCAATTTTCCTAATGGCCTCTCCTCATAGATTTTCTAGTTCCTTTAATTTCAGCTCTCGAAGCCTGTGTTTCGAGCTTGAATCATCTTTTTAATTACATGTAATTTATCTTTGAGGAACTATAAATTCTAGCAGTTTCTAGCCCAACGAGTAGTCGTCCCATTCTCTAATTTAGTATATAATCTTCGTAGTGAATGCCAATTTTCTTTAGTAGCAATTGATTTCTATTAGTACGAGCTAAGTCGCTAATTGAATTAGCATGTTACTGCATTTTACATAATCATTTTTCGTGTCTATTCATATATCAGTTCCTTTCCCATGAGTTTCAATGGACGATGAGCATTTTTCTTCACATTCAAATATGCATTTTTGCCTAATCAGTAATCAAATCTTAACCGCTGTTAAAATTTTCATATTTGGGAATATACTATGCATGTAAAGGATTTCACGACGGACGTCGGGTGACGACATTTTCCAAGAAAGGTTTTAAAATGGAAACATACTGTCCATTTGTAAGGCCACCCTGGATATTATATTTTTATCATTTACCATAGCGTGGCATCTATGACGTAAGACTTAACTCACCTTCATAATAAGTAGCCAAATGGCCTTGATCAACAAAATACGATACAGAATCTTTAAGATTTACTCAGAAAACAATTTCCGTGCGATTCCGTTAAGGTATGAAATATCCTTGCTAATCCTTTTTACGTTGTCGTTTTGCCAAAATGTATTCGTTGAAACATCTCAGAACATTCATCAAGCAACCTTATACAAATATATAAGTGCTCTGTATACACCGTATGAGATAAGCTGTAATAGAAAATTTTAGATTTTGCGGTACCAGCAAGTTATTTTTAAACCTGCCAATTTGAGATCGACATTAAAAACTGATGTATTCCGTCCTGATCGACCTTTACGTACCTGATCCTTAGAGTTATGCAATCTGCTCGACTATGTTCGATCTTCTCTCCTGCCGTGTACGTATTTTCATTTTTTCCCGTAATTCTTGCTATATTTCATTAATCTTGGCCTTCAGCATCTCATTACTTTGTAAAATTTATGCCATTTCTGTATTCCTTGGATTACCTGTGATTTCATTTCTTTTCCTATTATATATTTAACACTTCTTTATGTATCTACTTTCTATCCCTCTCGAACTCAAATGTCCACGTATTTAAGACCTAATGAAATAAATGGTGTGGACATCTCAGATTCTCAAACAGGTGACATTAAGGAAATTTACGAATACCATAAAATACTATAGTTTTTAACCCTGTAAAATGTGAAGTATTTGTTACTGTTTAGCATTTTTTAACAATGATTCATCTTTGTTTTTTATGTTATGCCTTTTCTTTCGAGATTAAGTGTACGTATGTTACTTTTGGTTAAAAAGAGCGTATATTTTTCTAAACCATGATTCCTACGTCTTCTTTCATGTTTCTCTTAATATGGTCCGTATATTTTTAGACTCCCGAAATAATTTGAGTCCGACAAAGTCGCAAACAATGGTTTAACATTTTCCGCCGTGGGTCAGATCGGTGCTTTCCTCGTTTACCCGGGAATAGCTGTGGAGGTCTTATTTCGTTATTGGAGGTGGAAGGCATTGAAGCCTGATTCTCACACACTTAGCGTTATGCTTGGTTTCTAACGATCTACGAAACTGATTTAAGGTCTGTATGTCCATCCCCGAAACATCTTTGGTATGAGTTATTTACTCAGCTTTTTGAGCACGCATGGGTCTTTCGATGAATGACAAAATTGAGTCTTTCATCAAAAGAAGAGGTCCGTTGATCACCTGCTGATGTTAACTACCGAATTTGAACGAGATGAATGACGATTGACGATATTTGTGAAATGCCGTAATGATAATTTTATATTTGTAGCGGAAGGCTTATTCAGTAACGTGAATAGGAATTACTTATAAATCATGGGTTAAAATGCTGACTTTGTATCTTTAATTGAATTAGAATCTTTTTACTAGGTAATAATATAAAGATAGTGTTCTGCGGTATGTTTGATTATAGCGTCAGTTATGAAGGAGAATCATGACGAGACATGAATACATCTTGTTGATCATAAGTGGCCACGGCACGGCATTTACCTAAGCATTTGAGCTTTGATGAGGCGAGTGTTTTCCGGTTGATCCCTGATATAGTACAGAAGGTTAGCAAACAAATTTTCCTAATGTACTCATCTGCATACTGTACGTAAAGGGTTAAATGGTTTCATTGTATGTAGGTGTCAGAATAAATTCTTATACTCCCAAATGTTTACTGGTTGTGTTCTATCGGACTAGATATTAGCGATTTAAACTTTGCTGTGGGGTATATTTTATTATCAGTACAATCGTAAATATAAACTATTCTTAATATTTGCGCTGGCGTTTGGCTTGAATTTTTCGCAGACCATTGGCAATAGATTAGCCTATTCATTGCTGATTTATTTGCATTAATTTATGTTGATATTGCGTTGCATTACCCCGCTGCTAGACTGGGATCGAGTGAAATGTTCCTAATGACTCTGTGACTAGTAATTAACCTGAAGCAGTTAGTGAATTTGCTGTTGACGTATATTTCATGCACTAAATTGTTCGGTCATTTTGCAATGGATGATAAATTAATTTGCCTTACAAGCGCTAATGTTGCCATTTTTTAGAATTATAGTTGCATAAATCGGAAACCCTAGTGTAAGAGCTAATACCCATCAATATTTATGTTTAAACAATCATAGACTCAACTGAAGTTGTTTTTTTTTCATTTTCTTACCCTTTAGAGTTACCAGCTGTACCCATTCATTACAATTGAGCATTCAAGTACCTTGACTGCTTTGTTTTATTTTAAAGTTATTTTTAGCAGATAATTTTCTAATTTTTCTCCGTTTAGCATCTTTATTTGTCTTCTTATGCAAATTCGTATGAAAATTACAGATTCAGGTGTGATGTGGTGGACCCATTCCATAATTACATAAACAAAACGCTTGCAGTTTTCCTCTAATTAAAGATTTAATATTACTAGTTTCGATGTTAATAGTTTCTAGTAGCATCGAAAATAGAGATGGTATGAAATATTAAATGAGTGGAAAACTGCTAGTGTTTTTTTCTGTAAACAAGTTCGTGTATACGATAAAGTTTGAATTCGAATCTTGTAGCGCTCAATTAAAAGAATTACTAGAATTTTTAAACATTAGATTACTCAGTGTCCTGATAAAACGTATCATGATGAACCATTGGAATTTAATTTAAGCCCATAGGGTTCATTTGCAATGTTTCCATACGTAATTCAAATTCGTGTGTATGTATTATATCAGTGGTGTCCGTAATTAGTAAAATTTTGAATAAAAATTTACGTACAAAATAACAACTTTCAGGCTAGTCTTTCGCTTGTTTAAAATTGATTTTCTCCCTGATTTACTCTTTGAACTGCATTTCATTATACAAAAAAATATATTAATAATTTCCCGAGGATGGTTGTTGTAGAACTATAGTTGTGTCCTGAAGATTTTTACAATTTAAGACTAAAGCAATTTCAATTTCACAATCTCTTTGTATCCAGTTATGTGGAACCGTTATATTGATAAAAATTCACTAGTAATGCTTTTTAAAATATTGATACTCAAAATATTATGTTAAAATGGCTTGATGCTAGCTTCAAATACTTTCATTTCTAGTTCCATTTCAGTTGTTGCTGGTGTTTTCTACAGATATTTATTGTATTTTAGCCTTAGAGAATGTGGAGCATTAGATATTTTCATTTCCTTTTTTTATTCGTATTCAAATTTATTTTTCGTGCTAAATCGTATGATAGGTAGCTGAATAAAACCCCGTTGGTAAGGTTTACCTAAGATAACTCTTTGTAAAAATGGATATTTTGAGATGATCATAAATTTAACTGGGATACAAATTCCGCTCAGACAGCATGTTAGTCTCTCGAGTACTGGAAATAGATTTTATTGTTTCTTAATTCAGGCAGAAAGTCACTGGGCGTGCCGCAGTATTTATTTTGTCCTAACCCAGGCCTTAAAAGCAAGGGAGTATAGGGATGGTGCACTTTTATTTAATCATTATTTCATTTTCGAGAGTGTACTTCACATCACGTGCCCCCAGTCCGCACTTGCGGCGCGGACTTTTTTTTGTCACGACTCCTTTTTTCCTTGCAAAAATTTTATCACTGCTCACTGTTATTCCCCTGCCGTGTCTCCTCCATCTCCTCCCCCCTTCCCAGCTTCCCCCTCATAGTGGGGAATAAAACTCGCCGCGCGCGTTTGTAGCACATATGTGTAAGACGTTTGCGACGACGTAAAAAAATTGGGGCGTGTGTGAGTCGGTCAACAACCTCAAGCCGCTTTTGAGGCCCCACACCCACCCACCCTCCCACCACTCTGTCCGCGGCCCCGAGTGCTGATGGGAAGAGGTGTGTGTGGAGGGGGAGGGGTAACGGCAGGGCTGTAGGGTCAGATCGATGCAAATCCGTCGGACCGGAGGGCCTCTCGGCTGTCGGCTCAGTCTCCAGCCTTTAATTTGGAAATATATCCCGCTGCAGTGAACGCCGAATCAGTCAATTGCAGTCGATTGGAAGGTCGGCGGAAAAAAAGTTACGCCGCCGTTTGTGGTCGGACGATATCAAAGCCTCATCGGTGACTCGGAAAATGCTTGTTCGCTTCCGCCTCGGTGCTTGGGGGCACTAGTCGTCCATTTTTCTGATGGTCTCGTGACTGTACCATCGCATCGGTCTCCCAAAACTTCGCTAGATCGCACGTAAGTTTCTCACGCTTAGTTGGTTGGTTAGTGAGGAAGGTAACCGACAAATTAGGCAATTTGTGCCATTAACGATAGGCGAGTTTATTTGTATGAGTAGAATTAATTGGGGAATGGGAGGAAGGGTGGAGAGAAACCAGGCGTTGGCATTAACGTATTATTAAAAAAAGGCGCAGTGTGGATCACAGTTTAACGTACCATCCGACGGATTGAGTACTACATTGGAATTACTCTCCTCATAGCACCCTAATAGGGATCAAGATAATCTTGAAAAAAAAATCTCCGCAGCTACCGGGATTGGAAACCAAGCCCTCACCTCAGTACTCAAGCCACCACACCAACCCAAATAGTTGTTAGTTTCCCCCTGCACACGCTTAGATTATAGAGACGTGCTCCTTGTTTGTGTCCGCCTGTGTTGTCTAAGGTAGATCTGATGGCCATGGAAGATCTTATCTCTCCCGCAAAACATAATACCGCTTGGATTATCTGAGATTGGTTGGAAGATGTCCTACGAGATATCAGCCGAAGGCATTTCTTTTCTAGCAACCTCGACCAAAAGGCGTTGCGCTACCATTATTTCCCAAAACAGACGTGTTTCAAAGCTTCAAACTTCATTTTCATACTCTTCCGTTGTGTTCCCCGGGGTATATTATAATAATAATGACGACTTTATTTTCGAGCGAAAATTAGGACTGTGCAGTCCTTTCTTACATTTAACTCGTACATCACGCATAAATACCCATGACCTGAGTGGAGTAAACCCACCCAGGTGGGACTCGACCCGCGAACTTCGGGTTAGCAGGCGAGGACGTTACCCCACCGCCACCTAGGCCGGTAAAAATCTGGCAGCGGTGGGATTCGAACCCACGCCCTTTCGGATTGGTGCCTGAAACCAGCGCCTTAGACCGCTCGGTCACGTTACCTTTTTTTGTATCAAAAGGTATAGCCTTTCGGATCACTTTTTATGCTTCTTTTGGTTTTACCTGATTTCCTTTTGTATCCATCCCTGAAGGCATTATCGATTAATTTATTTAATCCTAGGGATTCTGGTGAGAGCAAAATTCTTTTCGAAAAATCGGCGCATGGGAAACAACCCCATTTCAGCCGCTGTATTCAACACATACGAAGATGCTCAAAAATAAAATGTTATCGATAGCATTGCATGAGGTCTTGGCTTCCCTTCAGACAAGATTTTTTCTCCATAAAGCAATATGGGTAAATAATTAACAAAACGTTGATTATGTGGAAACGGAAGTAGCATATCTAGACACGATATGAATTTTTTGTAAGTACTACTCATTAATGGATGCGCCCTGGCGTTGAGTTATTTTGCGATGAACTTTTACGCATTAATCATGAGGTCATCACTAATATAATTAATAAAGTCGTGAAATTTATGTTATTATCAATATGCGGCAGTAATTTTTATAAGATTTATACTCAAATTATAATACATCGCCTTGATTGGGGCGAGATACAGCGTAGAGTTTGTTGCTAAGTCCTCGAGTAGATTGTGGTTGAGAGTATTTTCTATCCACTCGATGACTTCATTTCAAGAATTTCTTTGCACAAAAAATCTCGTCTGCCTAGCATTATTCCCATCTGTAGCCCTTCTTATCTTCTACTTTCATTCATACTGCCAAAAATCCCTTTTATTTTCCTCTGTCTGCCTTGCTTCTCATTTCCATCGCATCATTTACTTCGATCACAACCGTCAATAACCTGTTACTCAATGTGTCCTTCATGCATTTTCATCTCCTCCGTTGAATTTATCCCTCCAATTTCCCTTCCTCCCCTACCTTATCTAACACTTTTATATTTTCCTACCTCTTCAACCACATTATTTTCTCCTTAAAAAGATCCTCAATCGTCGCTAATCCTCTCAAGACTAAATGAAGCTTCAGACCATGCCACGGACGGCTGCACATAAAAGTTTTTGTTAATTTCTTCTTTACATCATGATTTGCCATGTAACCATTTCACCACCCAAGCTATGTCCCACCTGTCAACAAATTAAATACTTCCCCTTTCCATGTTGGGCTCAGCGTTGTTGATTTTTATGTTGTTATTGTATTGTTGTCCTCTGTCATGTTTATTGTTAAATGTTTCACTGTAAATTGGCGCTACTGCTGTATGTGAACAATGTTTTAAATAAATAAATAAATAAATTTCGAGTCCCAGGCATCTCTTTGTGAATGCTTCTTTGGTCAGTGATTTTTCTCTATGCTCTCTTGCTCTTTAACCATGTATATTGAATAACTACCTAGGCACGTGAACTGTTCCACCTTCTCTTAACTGTGCTCTCTCTTGCTTAATTATTTTTTCTTTCAGTTTTCACTATCTAAAATATATTTACCGTTGTTTTCTTATGAATTAGCTTCTTCACTTGCCTCACATATATTCCGTTGCTCTCTTATGTAATGATTCCTGTCCCGTGGCTGACTGGCTAAGTAACTCCTGTTCATTCGCAAAGTTAGCTCATATGTAGTTTCCCTCCTTCACTTCCGCTTTCAATCCTTCCCATGCTTATGTGACCATTTCTTCTGAATGTGCATTAAAAAGTATTCGTCACTCTCCTTTCTAACATCGCGCATCCTTATTTCTTATCGATTACCCTTATTTGGGCTGTCTGATCCACACGCACGTTTCGAATATGACAATTGTTTTCTGTCTCTTCCGAATTTATTCAGAGCTACTCTCTCCTTCATGAACTTCTTATTTATCAAATCATCCTTACCCTTAGGTAGTTGTTTGCCTTAATTTCTAACCTTATATTGACAACTCTTAAAATCCAAGCACGTTAGAAACTAAACGTATAGTTATGGCACCGTACTACTACATTTTCATCTTTGATTAATCAAGGCTACTATCCGTTGAAACGACGGGCCCGCTGGTATTTACTTCCTACTGTTGAAGCTTTATTGTTAAAAAGTAATTTAATTAGTGCATTTTGGGGTGACCTTAAAATAATTCAGATCATGACGTCTTATATCCAGGGGAATCAAGCCATGAGTATAAATTAATTGCCATATGAAGTGTAGCAAATTCTTGGTCCTAAACCATAACTTTGTACTTAAAACTAGAAGAAGTTTCCCACCAAGTTACTAATCGCAAAAATTAATCCAGCCATTTTGAATAGTACCTAAAATAATTTATAGAATTTTATCTATAAGTTTGTTCCAGTCTTAAATGTGTTGGCTATACATACTGGATATAGACTTTTAGCCCATGCGTCTAACTTTCATGTGGATTCCAGCCCACTACTCTTAATGAAATTCACGTATTAATTAAGTAGAATTGCTTACATCATCATTGCCAATAAGATTATTTCTTGTGCTGTTTCTTTTTTGTGCTCTATCTAGTCACGAGTTTCATATGGAAAGTAACGAGAAAGATTTTTAAAATAAATATATTTACTGCATTAGAAATTTCTCACGCGCCTTTCATCCATTCTGCACGGCAAAAATAGTTTTTTGCCATTATTTTTCTCACTTCAATTCTTCTTATTAGGCTATCACCACCATATGGCATGTGAGCAAGTTTTATTTCTTCGAAGCCCTACTGGTCAATCAGCCCAACATTTCGGGACATAAATCAAAGTGACAGCCCTCTGAAAATCGGACAGTGACCGCCTGTTACTACGCTCACGGTCATCGTTTTTAATGTTTTTTTATTTCGCCTTTTTTATTGAGCTGCATTTATGTTTTCCCTTCGCTATAGCTCTCTACTGCTGTCCGTGTCTTCGACTGTAGTTTACCCGATTTTGCTCTGAGCCTACTGTATTCCGAATTTCAATGAACCTCCACGTTTAGCTTAATGGTTTTCATAAGAACAGTGTCGTGAGATATCTAACTTCCTCAGGTTGTTAGCTTTGCTAATCTCAACCGCACCAGTATCAATATTATCCAGGGATCCTTAATGTGGTGCTATCCGTCAGTAAATATTTGATCTTTTCAAGCTTCATCATCGTAAAAGGGCTTCTCCATTCTCCAATATTTTGAACCAACCAGATAATCTATGGTCAGGAAGAATCCCAAAATACATATTAACAGTTTCTGGGGTATTTTTTGATTAAATTCCAAAAAATTATATTCTGAGAATGTTTTTTTTCGGAATTGTTATGAATAATCGAGTAAAAATCATATTCTCTCCATATAAGGCGTAGTATTACCGATTGTAAGGTTTTATCATGACATAAATTTTAAGTTTTAGAATAGCTGCTACTCCTGAAAAAAGAATTTGTAGATAGATAGTATGTGGTTTTCTCGAAATAATATTCGTTGTCAATCATATTTTTTCATGATTTTTCATCATTTACGGTTGCTGGGCTCAAAAATCTTTATATTGGCCGTGGTCATGAAATGTTATTATTCATCCCGGTCTAAAATGTTCGTAGATATTCTTTGTTGGGGATTATTTATGAGAAATTTTATGTTTGCATTGACAAATGTGTTCGTTGTAACTTACGACTCAAGTTTCAGACTAACAGAAATCACACCAACCTTAATGCTTCATTAATATTAATTACGTCAAATAATAGTATTGTATGACTCATAGTAATGTAGCATTCCGGTATGATAGTACTAGTATACTGAATGGCTGTATTAAACCGCATATACATTCTAGTGGTGGGTCGTAGGCAACGGCATGCTGGATCTCAAGACAATCCTTTCAGAAGGGATCCTCACTCGAGTAGAATATTGGAAGTTGGCCTAGATTAATTCTAGGCTGCTTTTACTCGGGTGACATACTGGCGAAAATATGCCAAAACAGACTAGTGGAGTGCCGTAACCGTTCGCAGGGAAAGTTGCACTTAGCGCGGGTACTGTAAAGGCTGGTAGCCTTCCGTACTCCACTTGAAGTTAAGTTATTGTTAATAGTGAAAGAGTGCATCGGATCGCCGAAGCCACGACGGGTGACATAAGCTGGATGGTCCTTCAAGAAGTGAACATTAAGATACATACTGAAAAATAGGGTCTTGCAATGTTAGAGGAGTGTATGGAAAAGGGTTTGGATTGATGAATGAAATCCGCTAGGAGATGGTTTCATGGTTCTAACACTAAAAATTAAGCTCTTTTGACTGTGCCTTCCTCGAAAGGGAACGTGGCGATGGGTGTGTATGCATGTCATAGCAATGTGATGCTCTACCAAAGGTGGGTGGTTAGTCTGGGAACCAGATCTTTCTTTAAAACCGTCTGCGGCTTGATGAAAGGTGGAGCCCCCACCCTACTTCGATGTTTGAAATTCGTACGCTGTTGGGCTTGTTGAATCTTACTCTCACCGATCAAACCGACATCCTGGTTGAAGGTATTATTCACCTTTGACCGGGGACACTAATACTTAATTTTAGGCTGTCTTTTAATGGCACACAGTTTCCAATGGTAAATTCTAAGTTTAGTTTTTTGCAAATTTAAATTTCTAATTTCGTTTAGGAATCTAACTTCGTTTAACCCCTGGCCCCTTTTTTCATAACCAATTCCGACCTCGGTGGCGGCAGCATAACGTCCTCTAACATTGCTCATCTGCTCTTCATAAGTTCGCGGGTTCTAGACCCGTCTGGAGGGCTTTTCACTCTCTAGGGTATGGTTGTGTGAGTTTTCTGCAGATATTGTTTGCTAAATAGCCTCGATGTAAAATGCCCAAGAAACAGTTTTAAACGGTTATGTAAATTAATAAATTTAGTCATTGCCACTTCAACTTCCCATTGTCACTTCACTTCCCAATGCTGTGCAGACGATAGGTATGTAGGTGACAATGAGAGCCTTGTGACTCGGGTCCTCACAATCGTGGATCTTATACACAATTTTGATGATTTATTAAATGCAATTGTACCTAACTGCATTCATTTCGGCTTCAAAATAAAGTTTCATAGGTTTTTAACATAAGAGGTGATTCATTTTATGAATGGTCAGATTTCACCATTATTCCAAGCCATAAATGAAGCCGACCGCGAAGAATCAGTGAAAATAATCAAGGTACCTCATCAGAATATCAAGTTTCTACAAAGTATACATGAAATTCACTGTGGAAGAGGACTCCAGGGTAGTATGATTGGGAAAGCTCTGGGCACGAATTTGGGGGATAAGGGTCGGAGACCGGTCCAGACGAATGATTTTTTTTCGTTGAATTTCGCACATTTTTGTCTTTCTCCTCAATGAGTGACTCCTGTAAAATAACAGTCGCATCTATTTTCGCCTGAGATCCTTCAAATGTCTTTAATGCTTGTTTAATGTTTTTTTAACCTATGTGCTTAAAAGTGGGTTATATCTCGTCGACTGTGATGCAATGCACTCGAATGCGAGTCCTTGCAGTAATTCATGTCGTAACCTCGTGAGAGCACCTCGTTCCCGTGAAGCCTCCATGAAATTCACGGTGGAAGAAGACTACTGGGTATATTACTTGATAAAGACACAGTGTGAGCACGGGCACCTGGGTTCAAGTTCCAGTCGAGCCAAATGATCATTTCTTGGTGAGTTTCTTGCATTTGTGTCCGACGACGAGTTCCTGATCCGAGAGAATTCTTACTGTCGTACCACACGCGTTCAGGCTGACTGTAGTTCGTTTTTTTTGTGATCGCTCAGTCTTTGTTTTATAAGCGCTTACCCTCCTCGTGTTTTTTTATTTGATGGCTGGGGCTGTTGCTGGGGATGGAGAAGCCGCTTACATTTCAACTCCTTTCCTTGCCTCTAAATCCACACTCTGCCTGCCCTCTTTTTCAAAAAGCCCCCGACCGATCTCTCTGTTGCGCTCTCGCTCATTTCCGCGCCGCTTAACTTCGTCTCCTTCCTTCCGCGCCATCAATCCAGTAATCCTTTCGCACCACGGCCCAAAAACCCGCGCAAAAATATCCCATCTCACTCTCGCTCGCCCTCTCTGGGCCCTTGACGCTCTCTCGCCATTAACTCACCCTTTGCATCGAGCATTCGAAAATGATTTCCTCCCGGAGATAGTCGAGCAGGAGTTTTTGAAGTATTTTTATTCTATTTTGGTTGTGCAAAAATCAATTTAAAAAATTATCCGTGTATTTTTCTCAACTTTTTTGTGCTTGGTTTAGGACGGGATTAGGGCTCGCAGGATCGGATTGAACGGGGACTGAAGGGTCTACAGGTCTTCTCCTCCCTAAGTTATATTAATTTTTAATTCTATCCCTGTACGTCTAGATCGCGAGTGTTGCATTTGGCTAAATGTTTTGTTATAAAGCGTAAACTAACCTTAAATTTGAATGATAGTGATCGTAAGAGTTGACCCGGTGTCGGTAGTGCGTATTTATACCAATGGATGCCACCAGGTCATTTTCTTGACCAAATACAAGTTACTTATTTTTAGCTTGGGTCTTTAAGAGGTATTTTTATGAAATAATGTATAATCCGGACAGCAGGACGTATTTATTCTTTTATTCAAACAGTATATATAAGTTTATTGCCAACGAAATAAAAATCTTAGCGATACCGTACCAAAAATGGATCTGAATGAGTTAGAATTTGGGACCATCGAGGTACGACGACGTTGAAGTGCCAACGTCAGTTTCCAAAAAGCGCTTCCCGGAATCTTTGAAATAAACGATAAAGTAGCGTGTAGCAATGCGGAAGTCACAGGCTATCCTGAGCCATATACATGCGTGGGAAACTACCCGCTTGCGAGTAAAATATACTGTGAAGTTGTGTAGTAGTAGAAGTGAAGTTCCGAATTGTGGATCGATGTTTGGCGGAAACGCCATGTGAGCCCAAGTTCTGTTGTCGTAATCCCCGGGGTATTACTTCAATTATATCCCCATGTCTACCTCAGTTGGATTGCGAAGTCACTTAATACTCGCCCAAAGGTGCGTTCAGATCAATTGTTCATCGCTCGTTGCTTTTTGTTTGCAACCATTCATAACTTTCGCTTGAGTAATTTCTCCATCCCTAAGCATATTTGGGAGTTGTGCTGGTTCATCACGGAGAATTTCGGAATGTCTTCTAGACAGGGAAAATTATGGGAGGTCATATCAGTTATGTTGGAGGTCAATCGTGGCTGCTCGGGTTTTTGTGTTCCTCTTTTTTCTCCACGCCCTCTCTCAGCCTGCCAGGCCATCGTATAATGATCGCACAGAAATGACCTAGTATACCCGGAGCACTGGAGGTCAGTCCTATGTGTTTTGTCCGCCTATCAAACGGATAAACCCCTAAAGCAGCATGTCCAACCTTACTGATACATTAAGTCATGCCCTTCGAACTGATTATGTTAGGATAGGTGTTGTAGCAACCTAAAAGTCTATGGAGAAAGATAATCGTTAGAGCTGCGATAAATTATTTATACGAATCGACCAAGTTATCCGAAAAAAGTAGTAAAAAGGTCTATATCAATACAGTTCAACAGTAGGTAATACGGTGAAATGCATTAAAATTTGCTATGTATTGGCTACTTCTCACAGTGATGTTATTTTCGCCGTATATATAATTTTCTTTTGTCTTTTACGCATGTGTGAACGCTATTCTTTCTCGTCAAGAGGTGTGCACATGTTGAATTCTAATTCTGTAAAGGTGGAAGTATAATTTAACGTTTAGGAGTTTTTAATTTTAAATTAATGGGGTTAAAGCTAGGATGGAAGGCAATATTTATCCCGTGAAATAATTTCTCACTTTGTACAAGTTAAATTCTCAGGCTTTACTTTGTGGAACTGAGTCACATGAAATAATTTTAACGTGTAATGTTTGTCGCAGTTATTCGTTGATTTGGGTTATTATATTCCATAATCATAAGCATCAACGGCAGTATACTTTATGTGCGAAATTATTTTTGCGGAATCATTTATGCACGAGGGTATTTCCATGCCAAATCAACCAATTTCAGAAAAGGTTCGTGCCCTCACAACACGGATTTTCTTCACATTTTTATCTTACTTAGGCATACATAGCTTGAGTATCATATTACTTATTTTTAAGATTTTGTTTGAGCAAAAATGGCGTCTGTTTCGTTAAAAAACTATGCATGTCAAATGGATGCCTTCAATTTTGACGGTGAGTGAAAATATTTATTACATTTTTTCCAAGTTTTGAACTAATGTTGTTGAATTTGGGGTCTTGGTGGTAAGCTTACCTTTTTGATAATTTATTCAGAGAATATTCAAACCTTTGTACTATAACTTGTCAAAATTGCATTAAACTGCAAATTTTTACTTTTTATACCCATCTTAAAAAGTGCTATTTTCTTAGTCTTCATAATTTTTTTATTACAAGGTTATGATATGCTTACTCTAGAGAAAAAACCGTGAGGGTGTTTTAACCCCATGGGCCAAGGGGCCATGGGGCTTGTGAATAGTTTGCTTATGAGAGCATTTTCCTCCGCGGAACTTTATTTTATATTCAAGTAACACTTATGCAACCCATATGGTATTGGCCGACTTCCATATTGCACCCTGGAATGGATGCTTAGCGACAAAAAAGACTTTGATGATTGAAAGCGAATTTTTGTAACTGTTGCAAATCAGAACTTAACTAATAGGTTTATTTGTTTATAAAGACCTGGTGAATGTCCGTGATTCACTTGCCCGTCCTGTGACCAAGCGACGGGGAGTCAAATTTTAATTTTCTAGAGTTGAATCTCACCATTTTGGTGTCGATTCTCCATTTAAATTACGGTAGAAGATGAATGAAAAGCTTGATTGGAATGATACTACTTGGTTGTTCCACATAAAAATTTTTATTTCACAGCACGACCTAGGTTTCGACGATAAAACGTAATCTTCAGGAAGATGACGTTTTATCGTCGAAACCTAGGTCGTGCTGTGAAATAAAAATTTTTATGTGGAACAACCAAGTATTCTCATTCCAATCATGAATTCAAGGTTCCATAAAGTTACGGCTGATACCATCAGTGAATGAAAAGCTTTTGAAACGTCTTATATTTGTTATCTTATTCCTTTCAAGTCTTGGTTGATTTCGTAGATTTTATGGCAATAATAGAAACTCTCAGCTAACTTTCCGTTCGGATTCATTCCGCCAAAATCATCATGGCGCCCTTGCACTGAGGTATCGAAATGAAAGGATCAGAAGTTTGCCGATGATAACGATAATGTGCGCTTCCTTTTTTTCTCGACTATTACCGGCGGTAGAAGGACCCAGCGCAGCCGCAATGGTATTAAGATACGTACGTCAATTGAGGCGAATAACAAATTTCCAACTAAAATCTTGTCGCAAGCTATAGGTTTAAATACAATGGTGATAACATTAAAAATATAAAGTTAAAAACAAAAAGATACACGTGTTAATTCTTCTTGTTGGTTGGGAAAAATTAAAACCGTGGTCAATAAAGCAAGTAGGAAAACAAAAAACTTCGAAATATGTTAACAACAAGGAGAGTAACTTCCATATGCATCATACATTAGGAAAATAAACGATTTGGGGTAATATGAGTTACTCGAATGTCTCTTGAATTACTAATAACGAACCAAGAACGAGTGATAGGATCTTAGCTCAGGTACCACCAAATTAATATTACACTGTCGTAGTCAATGTGGGTATCGTAGCACAGTAGCTGATCGGCATTTCCATTATTTTACCTCATTGTATCGTTTCATTTCGCGCCGTTAGAAATCCACACTATCGCCCACGCCCCCACTATCCCCATATTTCTCCCTCTCTCGTTTATAATAATCCATGAAGGCATGAAGCCATCGCAACTGCTATTCATCTGCACACGCACCGTCGCAGTGGAGATCGACGTGATCCCCATGAATGACATCGTTCCTTATCCTTTCGCAAATCGATAGTTGCTGTGGCTGGAGTGCTGCTAGTACTTGTAGCTTGTAGTACCTTATAGCACTGCGAAAATAGGCGTTTAATTAATTTGAGTAAAACGAATTACATGGTGATGTCGGTGGCGAAGGACCGAAGAGAACCCCGTGACCTAGCAATTGATGGAGACACCTTTTAAGGCGTTAACAGCTTCAATTACCTTGGAGACTGATAGTGCAGCAGGTTCAGGCCCACACTGGATTGTAGAGCCACCAGAGAGAGTGAGAGAGTGCTTGTTTCTCATCCCGAGGGTCCGAGCTCGAATCCTGGTTTTCACTTAGATTTTTCAATGGAATCCCTATCCCTACTTGGGCGTCATTTGAAGAGCATTAACTTAGTTTATTCAATCTCACACCATTAATCCAGTTCCAGTTAATCTCGATTCCTACTTGAGTGCCATATGGAATACAGTACTCCGTCCTTTGGATGGGACATTAAGTTATGGACCCCTCGCTACCCTTTGGCTAAGAGTAAGCTAATGCCGACCCCAGGTTTCTCTTTACTATTCCTTCATTCCCCAAGTAATTCTGCCCTAATAGCCTAACCACTAATCCTTAATGATATAAATTACCTCACTTTTCGGTCGCATCCCCAAACTACCAACCAATACACCGAACCGTACCGTTAATGCACCATTTGCATTAACCAATTCTTTCGGTCGGGTAAGCTCGTGTATCATGATCAGACACACGTTCTCCTTGTCTTTTTCTCTTGCTGCATTCTGACGGCCCATGAAGCCATATCCCTCTCCATTCCAAAGCCCCTCCGTGGTGGCGCTCGAAATAACCCCCAGAAATAACATCGTCGACCATATCTCCCTAGTTCCTATCCTTTTGGGGATAGGGTTGGTGGGGTGGCAAGAGTATTGGCCTCCCATCCCGTTGGCCTCGCTTCGAATTTTGGCAGTGTTGTAAATTTTCATTAGAATCCCTATCCCTATTTGGGTGCTGTATGGAGAGCACTTCAAGATGGGACGCTAAAATGTGAACCCCAAGGCGCCTGTCGTTAAGTGACGGCCAATGCCGAAGCCAGGGTTCCCCTTACTATTCCTCCAACCCTCATGTAATCCTACTCTTAACAACGTATCCACCGGTGCAAATATCTTAGTTGTCACATCCCGTTAGTCAATGTCAGAGGTTATTCGTTCCAAAGCGATTATGTTGGGTTTGACTATCGCGACTGTGGCTTATAAAGGACAAGCACGTATCCTGTGCTACAATGCGGTCTGGAGGCGAGAACGCCGAGTTCGTATAATCCTCGCTGAAATTTCCCAAGAATTATGATAGATTGGTGGCGTAACTTGCTAATACATCTGACTGGCAATAAGGAGATCCGGGTTCGAGTCCACAGGTAATGGCCCCTAGTCAAATGATTTTTTCATGCATCCCCTTTGGTGTATTCCAGTTGTCGGTCTTTTCTTCATATACCTAACGTGAAAATCTTTCCCTCGGTTTATCGGATGCCTACGACACAGTCACATGACCTTCAAATTCAATAAACTACCAAAGTTCACTACCTCCCAAATCTCGCCAACAAACGCACCCTCTTCGAAAAAAAAACAATTAGTTCATTCGGTCTGGGCAGCAGTGCATCACCATATCAAACCTGTTTTTCTCTCTTGATTCCGATGACCCATTAAGTCATCGTCCCTTCTGCGTTTCGTCGCGGTGAGGGTCAGTATAACCCCTCCAGAGATGCCATCCCCAAGCTTATCCCCTTGGATCGTATCCTCTCCCTGGAACACATCTCTCTCACACTTACCCCCTCACACACACGCGCATCATGCCATTCGCTCGATCGATCCGCAGAGGTCCTTTCCTCCCTCCCCCCATTTCGGGACTGCACACAACACTCCCTTCCCACCCGTTCCTGGCGTCTCGTCGCCTTAACTCTCTACTCCCACCCCGGCCTTCCGTCCATTTTCCGAAGAAAGTCGTCCCAACTGATCCGCCGCTCCTTTTCCCGATCTCATCCCGTCCGACACCCTCCGTAAGCCTTAATTCCATTCTGGGTGATTCCCCTTCGGTGTGGCGGACTGTTTGTTCCCGAGGTCTGCCAACACTCTTTTAAGAAAATGAGGACATCCGGGTTTTAAAAAATGAGGACTTTTACCTTAACACTACGATGTGCCTTTATAAAATAGTACTATTGTTTTTTAATGTTACAGAGATATATTAACATATATCACTCTAATAGTATACAATGACTACTACTATCGTACAATCGTAGGAAAACTAATACGACGTTAAATGTGACTGGCCTCTTTAATGAACAGACTTTATTCCTCCAAATCTTATATACTAGCTTATCTTTCGTAACGTGTTAAAAAGTATAAAATTGAATGTTAAAATTAAAATGTATAAAATTGAATGTTAAATTTACTTTTAGTGAAATAAAAATAAATTTTATTCTACACAAAATGCATTTGCATTAATTGACGTTAATCATTTTATTTTATCCATATTTTATTATATTTATCCATAGAAGATTTTTATGTCTGTGATGCTTATCTGATAAAAATGCGTGAAATCGTTGTATTCCAAGTCCCTAAAATTGAGTCTAGTGAGCATTATCTCCTTAATTCAATCCTAGGTTAGAGAAATTCTGTCCTTAGACTACTGAATTTCCATCATTGAAAAGATTCTTTCCACAAAAGCAGTAGGTATGTGGAAAAGAAATAGTGAACAATTCGCAAGACCTCTGAGAACATCTCTTCATTTTTACATGTAATTAGCCCATTATTTTTTTAGCTATGAATTTTTGAACAAACAATAAAACTGATAAAAATACTTTATCTAAGTTACACACACCTACTTGCTGAGAAGATACTTCATGGTGGAAACTACGCATTCCCTTTCTATTGGCTCTCGAGACATCCATTTGAAAGAAGAAACTTCTTTGAATGGTTTCAGCCACAGTTTCTAACATACAAAGCACGATTTGTTCAAAATCAGAATATTTCTTTGAAAAACTACACATTTCTACCCCTCCGCCTGCCTCTTCTCTAGAATGTCCTTAACTGTGAGAGACATGAGTTTACAAATGCGTCTGCCTACCAGAATATTTCTCATAACTGTTAGAATGTCAGCTCCTTCTAATAAAGAATTGTCCTTCTTTTCAATGTCCTTTATATGAGAGTCAAAAACTGATAGAACTGCTGGGCATGAAAGACGTAATTCTCACTAAAACTGTCATCAAAGAAGAATTTTTAAATGTTGAGAAAAAAAGATTTTAGTGATGAAAAAATACTTTTCATCAAAGCTACTTTTTTATGTGGCATAGAAGTTTTCTATAAGTAACTCTGTGATTTCACAAAGCTTTTTTAAACATTTACAACTCAATTAGCGTAGACAACGGAATGATTAAATGTGTTAATAATATTAGAGTAAATTTCCACCTCCATCACATGTGTTCCATGCTGTACGTAATTACTATTTAAAATGTGAGGAGCACAGCTTACTCCCATTAATGTTCTTTCAAGCAATATCTGAAAATTGGAAAACATTATTTCCATTGTATCTGCACGCTCCTCCAATTATGGGGTCATAGATATCGCCACCAAGCACGACATTTCTTATCCAAATCTTGTTTCACCAGTTTATCTAAAACATAATCAGTAGTAATGGCTGCTATTTCACCTGGCTGGCTATTAAACGAACTCGTACTCGTATTATACTCGTACTCGATTAGTTTAACATGTGAGCAGTTGTCTCTTCTTCGTGGAATTAACGAAAAAGTTAGTCATCTTGCTGGATGACTTTTCGATGCTTTTCTGTACTCACATGGATAGCCAGGTCACCAGAGCCCATGTTGGAAACTAAAATGAAAACTTCCTGGACCGAAAATTATTAATACCACGCGTGCTAGATTCAAGAAATTCGCAACACTTGGAAAAGAGCGAGAGAGTTTGCGTTCCGTTATCCTGGTGTCAGGTTGCGAAACTGCGAATCTTCAGTCTCTATCATACAACTCTCCTTTAAGTTTGGCGTCGCACTGTCACTTCTCCCTTGGATTCGAGACACACTTGACGTATCCATCTCGTCCGTTTCCCTCTTCACCCGTCTTCGAGAACGCCCTTACGTCTCGACGCCAGCTTTCCCTTTCTGAGTGCGTGGACAGAGCTTCATTTGATATTATGTTTTTGGAGTGTATAGTATTCATGATTTAGATTTTTCCACTTCAGATTTATAGATAAGACACTTGACATACATACTGACTTCCACCCGCTACGTTGCTTTCGTGTTACTAAAAATATTTTAAAGTCGACGGATAATTTACGCATGTGTTTCCCCTGAACCATAGCTTGCGTTCATTTCTCGAATGAGTTTAAATAGATGTATTTGTCTTTACTCCATGGAAACAAAGATTATGAAATCTATCTTTGTCATGCGAATTTTGCGCATGGTTGTTAATAACTAAAGCACCCTTAAAAAATGCTATAAGCCTATTCTTATATGCAACGTAGCCCTTAATGCTAGCCGATATAGTCCGGAAAAAATGCTCGGTTTTAGGCATCTTAATTTTGAGGAAACCGGGACTAGCCACGGTAGTAACCTTTACAGAGTCACCCGCAAGTGCACATAAGTGCTATAAGTGCACAGAGGAAAAATCATTCGCCTTGACCGGGATTCGAACCCGGATCCCTGGATTTCGCGCTGAGTGCTTTAACCAGTTAAGCGTTCTTCTCCCCTGTGCTACAGGGGAGAATAACGCTTAGCTCGGTAGCTTAACTGGTTAAAGCACTCGGCGCGAAATCGAGGGATCCGGGTTCGAATCCCGGTCAAGGCGAATGATTTTTCCTCTGTGGAATATATAGCACTTTAGGCATCTTGACAGATAATAACTTCTTTCCGTTTCATATCGCAATCGCTACCTAAAGGTTCAATTTATCTCAAGGGTGATAAATTCTGAGATCTTTTTATTTCGGGTGCCTCTTGTCCGTGGGACTCAATCCTTTACTTTGATTTATGTAATTTACTAATACATTAGCTTCTAGGAGGATTGTTAAATTTTGTGATTAAATCCATATTCACCGCTTTTAGAATATTCGAGCGAAACTCTGTATTAGGATTTTCGGTCACAAAATTAATCGAGGGATTGTTTTAGTCTGAATGACACACAGAAATAACTAGTGGAAGACCTTCGTTTTTTTAACTCATCTATTTTCCTTTTTGTCGTGAAGAGCGATAACGGTCAATGTAGGTAGACATAAAGATCTTTATTTCTTGGTGCACAGTTTTTTGCTATTTTAAGATAACCATATTCCTTATCACAGATTACCCCTGCTCATTAGGTCATGGCAATTTTAGATTATTTGGAACTAATCAGTTCACCATAATTTATGAGCTCATATAATTAAGTAATATTCAAACTACTTATTTGTCTCGCATTTCACTCTATAAAAAATCATTGTTTCCTAAATAATACGAATATGAATATAGCCTGTCAATGCAATCGTTTTAAATTGATTTAAATTACTGGTCGATGAATGAAATTCATTTTTAACGACGTGCTAATTTTCATTCAGTACTTCGGGGAAGATATGATCCAGATATGACGTTAAGCATTGGACGAAGTTAGGACGTGTTTGATTATGGTAATAAATGATTCCCCATTTTACTCACATATTCTCGACTTATGGGGATAGAGTCACCTATTTCACTATTTTCTGGCTCTTAGAGAATATTAAAAGTCTTACGCCTTATCATTTGTGCCAAATTCGATATTCAGGTTTTTCTAGTTCTGGTCCGTCCTCATAAGATTCGCGCTATACTTGTTAGGGAATTAGCATTGAATGCTTCAGAGATATTTCCTTAAAATAAAGCAAGGGTTATCAAATAAGTAGGAGTGAATGAACCGGAAGAGGTAGATTGTTCTGTTAATTGGAAAGTATCTAAGAGAAAAATAGGTATAGTGCCTTGGACATTTGGAGACAAATTACGTTTGCAAAATTGACCAACACAATTAAAAGATAGCTGGTGACTGGAACTTAATGTAAAGCTGGTGAAGTGTCTCAAATGAAGTGTTGTATTGTATTATGTAAATATCTGGACTCTGTGATGGGAGAATGATAGTAGAGCGGAACCGTTTTGCGAAAAAAGCATTTTTTCTGTGATTTATGCTTTTTTTTATTTTTTCACCTTTTACAACCGGAGGTCAACCAGAGACGCGATTGCTGTAATGAGGACACATATAGATAGAAACATAGAGCAAAATCAGGATGTTTTCGCTTGCTTTGTAGATTTCGAAAAGGCGTTTGACAGAGTAAACTGGGAGAATCTAATGCAGATACTGGGAAAAATAGGAATAGATTGGCCTGATAGGAGACTCATCCGAAACTTATATATGGGGCAGAGGGCTCAGGTGAGGGTAGCTGAGGGTGAATCAGGGTGGGCAGTTATAGGTCGCGGGGTGCGGCAAGGGTGCCTGTTGTCGCCTCTACTTTTTAACATCTATGCTGAGGAAATGGTAAGAGAGGCATGGGATGCGCTAGATATGGGACTGAAAATAGGAGGCCAGCGGATAAAGTCGGTTAGATTCGCAGACGACCAGGCGTTGGTCAGTCGGTCATCGAAAGGATTGCAAACTTTAGTAGATGCATTGGAAAAGCAGTGCGAGAAATACGGAATGAAGATAAATAATAAGAAAACAAAAGTAATGACAAAGAAAGCGGGGCTGGTCATAAGAGTAGGAAGTCACAAACTCGAGCAGGTAGAACAATTTAATTACTTGGGTAGTACACTAAAAGCAACAGGACATAGTAGCAAAGACATTAAGAGGAGAATAGCGCTAGCGAAGGAAGCGTTAAATAATAGAAGGGAGCTGATGACCGGGAACTTTAAGTAAGGATGTAAAAAAGAGGCTGGTGAAGAGCTTGATATGGAGTGTGGCGTTGTATGGAGCAGAAACGTGGACCTTGAGAAAGGAAGACGAAAATAGGATGAAGGCGTTCGAGATGTGGGTGTGGAGGAGGATGGAGAAGGTGGAAGAAGGAAGGTGGGTATGGAGGAGGATGGAGAAGATTGGACGGAAAGGAAGACAAACGAGGAAGTGCTTGACATGGCGGGTGAGGAGAGGAAACTTGTGGATGAGATTAGAGGAAGTCAGGGTAGGTGGCTGGAAGCGGTAATGAAGGGGTGATGGTTTGCTGAAGGCCGTGATAGAGGGAAGGATGTTGGGTAAGCGGGGAAGGGGAAGAAAGAGAATAGGTTTTATGGATGGGATGAAGAAAGGTAGGAGTTATGCTGAGATGAAAAAGGAAATACTAGAAGTGGATCTGGCACGGCACGTGTAAGAGTCTGTTGGATATATTCTCTGATTTTCATTATGACCTACCTCTTACCGGTAGATTACTCTAATGAATGAATTTAGCAAAAAATGCGAGCCTTTAATAGTGTTTTTACTTATATATTTGCTTTTAATTCCTGAAAAGCAACGATATTCGCCTCATTTAAACGCTTAGTTTATCTTTAATATAATGAAAGTATTTAAAATTGTTTTACTAGTATTTCCTATTTTATGTTTAATTTTAAAATTTAAGAAATTGTTAAATAACCCATGACAAATATTCCATCTCATAATCAGCCGAAGCTTGTTTTTCATAATATGTACATATTTTCCTAACTATCCTGAAAAAATATCCCATGGAAATTTATAAACGCATTTATAAAAAATATTTAAACATTTGCGTTTTTGTTACGTCCGGCTCCGCGGGCTCCGCCCTGGAGCATGCATGTGCTAGTCAGGTAATTCGGGCATAGACATACACAGATAGATCCAGCTCATTGTATTAAGTGTTATAAACTATATAATTAGCTACTAATTGTTTATATGTTATTTATAACGTTATACATATATTATTTGCGAAATTAACGCGAGAGCTCTTCTGAAGATTTTGGATAATGCTCAGCTTCTTTATTTTTACTATACACCATGCGATGGTGCGTTAAATACGACTGAAAACATCCCTCAGTACAGGTCAAACATTTTTGCATAAAATATTTCTCAGCAAGATATTCTTGAATAAAAGAATTCCGTTTCAGTTCTTAGTGATATTCCTGAAAAAAAAGATTATGTTTCAGTTCTTGGTGATATAACTTCGTTCTAATAGCAAGCTATATTTTTTTAACTTGAGGAATCTCTTTTTTTAGGTTTTCGCAGCGATAAGATGTACTACTCACGCAGCGATACTCTGCGATTAGATATACTGAGGAATCTCACTCAGTCATTTTTTTTCAAATGTTTGCTTTATTCTAGTATGTGGCCATTAATTTATCAAAAATCCCTGAATTACTTAATAAGGTATTACCACAGTCTATACAGTCGCGTCATGCCATATAATTTTCCCTATACAGACTTGCAGCGCGCCGATGCAAGCGCCTCTAGTGGTGAACGTGTATAACTACTTTCATTACGGTGTAAATGAAGCTAACTTTTGCTCACTTTCGCCAACATTTGCATTGCCTTCTAAACATTTTATTTTTGCGGGTAATGCTTTATGTTAACGGCTTTTCCATCCTTTTTAAATTATCGTAATCTCGTTCAGAGCACCGATGTCACACAATCGTTCGCGGAATAAATGGTCCATTCAATGGTTAGACATTTCAAAGAAGGAGCAAAACTTTCTTCAATTTTTGAAATATGTACAGAGTAGTTTGTTACCCCAGTCTAGCACTTATGGCTTATGACATAACTTACATCTGTTCTGACTTTTTAAGTGGCATAAAGACAAAATAGGAAGCACATGTACAGGTATTTATTGAGGTCACTATTACATTTTTGTATTTGCTGTGAGGAATGAAAACACAAAAGGATCTATGGAACAATACTTTTTCATACATTTAATTCAAGTCAGTAACTTGTATTATTCACCTTTGAGTATTTTTTATACATTCGATTTTTGTAGCTTGAGAGACCCTGATTTTTTAATTTCAAATATAAAATAAATGCATGTCCTTACAAAGATTGATTGTCCATGTTATGACCACACTTCTTTCAAGCTATCAAGGATTGCTTCCTGGCTATCGAATACTTCACTGCCGTAGGAAGAATTTAGCTTCAGAAACGAATTAAAAACCAAAGATTGACATAGGAGTAGCCTTGTAGCGGACAACAGAGAAAAATTCTCCAAAAAGTCTCGTTTCATTTTTCTTGTTTCTTGACATCTTTCTAAAGGGCTTTGGTTCTCAGCTCTTTCCAAATATTTTGCAGGGTTGATATTTAGAAGCCAAACTTCAACAAATTTTACCTTTTATGGATTTATTATCATTTCCTTTATGGTCAATTAACCTGATTGACCCCAGCCAATTTTTCATTACCTCGGGGGCTTCAATGTGTTCATATTCATCTGCGGTAGTAACTATCAGTGTCGCAGCTGAAATAATGCCGTGGGAGTTGAAAATATTGGATAAATCATCTACGTTTTTACACATTTTGGTGTTGCCAGTGACTAAACAGGCATTAATCCACAAGAAATAAGAGTGCTTATGGCTGATACTTCTGTAGAATGACGTAGTATATGTGGTGAACTGGCCTTCAATTTGCAGAAGACGGGGAGTTAGCAGGGGGAGTTACTGCTTTTTAAAATATGGGCAAGTCTGACTGTATTCATAGAATCCAGGGAGAACTATTCACAAATGACCTCCAATGAGATCAACACTCTAATTCCACTTTTTAATAGATGGAATCAATCATATTAAAATAGGTCATTTCCCTAACTATTCAGAAAATGAGGAATATTTTAAAAATAGTATAATTTCCTGCATAAATATCTAAGATAAATCAGTTGATATTTTTATTGACTTACGCATCAGAACAAAGTTTGAACCCTGGTCAGTCACACATGTCTTCACTGTAAACGCTGGTTTAGAAAGTACTTCAAGAGTAGTTTTGAAAACCTTTTGAAAACATTTGTATTTTACAGACTGGCAGGAGAAATAGATACCCTATAGGCTTCCTTAAGTTATAAAACAATCCCTTTATCATTAGCAGTAGAGCTGGACTTGTTATGTTACTGCTTCTGAAGAAACCCAAGTCCTCTAAGCCACAGACATAATCTACACTATTATTGTAGAACAAATGCCTCGCAACTGCTATTTTATCTATGCTCAAACTAACCAACCTTTGGTCCTATTTCAAGTTCTTTGCCTTCTCTTTAAAAAGGATAAACACTCTTAGATCCAGGCCACTTTTGGTATTTATTCCCTCAACTTACTGTTGCTACATACAAATAGAGGATAGATTAAAATGTTCGGAAAAAATGTGTAACCTTAAGGCACAGTATAAACTAATAAAAGAAATAAGATCAGGTTTAACTTTGTGGAATTCCATTTTATAACAATAAATAAGCACCTGATGATGATGTACATGCATTGAAATCCGGTTTGTGCATAATTGTATTGACCAAAATTGTGGATTGTAAAAGTTTTATTTGTTGTTATACACAGTCTATACTATTTGTTTAGACTGTGCTTAAGGACTGCGATACAGGAGACTCAGTGAAAAACATTTGGTATCACTGAACTTATGAGATCCATGACAACGAAATATAATTCCTATTAATTTCCAGGCAAAATGTTTTTAAACAGTTTTTGGCTATATCTTGCACTTCCGCAATATATCTTCCATCTTTAATTACCCTGACCATCTCCTACCTACCACCAGTACATCTCAATCTACTCTTAATTCGAAGAACTGTTATGTTATTCCTCAAACAAGAAATCTCTTACTCTCTTTAGTGAGTTCTTAATTTCCTGGTTTCGAACTATAGACATACAAATAAAAATTACTCACTCATTGGATGATCCTGTTGTAACTGTATATCAGAGAAAAATGTGCCATGATTGGCAGAAACTGGGTGAAAAGAAACATGTTAGTAACGCTAAAAAAAACTATAGAAGGATACTTTCTTTATATGTATATAAGAGGAGATTGGTATCTAGAGTTTTTCCTCGGGAAGACTGTCTTTCAGGCAGGTAACTTCCGTTGAAAGCTTATTAGAGACGGATTATTGGGTATATCAAATATTATGAGGACAACGGTTAGCACCAATCTCTTTTTATCAACTGGCTGTCTTCAAAATGCCCCGAACAGAGCAAATAATTTTGTGCACAAGTAAGCGGCATTTTTCCCGTTTCAATCTTTTCTGCGGCAATGGGTGACCCGTCGTATGCACGGGTAATGATCATAATAAATTACATTAGCGTGCTAAAATAAAATAATTAGAGAGCGCTCACGTTTTGTGAGCTTCAAAAATATCAAGAGCACCGACCAACCTGTAATGATACTTAGGGAATCGGAAAAATGACACTCCTGAATTCCATTACCGATTTCTGCTGCAGTATTATTTAATAAAAATCAAATGTGAAAACACTGTACGCAGTCGCAGTACTCAGCACACAGTCTCAATCAAAGCCGGTATGACATCCAAAGTACGGTATTGTATCGCGAGATTGAAATACAGGATGAGTTTGAACGGTTGTTTCTAGTACGCTTGAACTGCGTTTTATTCTCACTGTTGCCTTTTAACGCAATATAATCCTAAAAGGGGAGACATTATCAAATATTATCTACAAAAGGAATAATACCATTACATCACGAAGAAGAAAATAGGTTCTAGTTCCAGTGCGCGAAGGTGTATGTAATCACCCCACATTACGGTAGTTGTACACGTTCGCCGCTTGGGGCGCTACTAACAGCTAGCTGCAAGAATTGTGTCCGTCTTGTCGCGACTGTATAGACTGTGGTATTACTGACTCGCTCATGGCTGCAGACAAACGAATATTGTGACATCCTGGATCATCTGGTTTGCATTCCCCGAAGACTCAGGTGCTTTCACCTTCGATCAGCTCCAGCAGTGGAAGTGGCACCTAAGAAGAGAGCAACCACGTATTGACCTCACAAAGTGGTCCTAGAAAATATTAACCAGATTATATCTGAAATCGATGCATCACCAGTAATGAGGAGAAATTTGAAAAGTAGAAGATACTCTGGAGAAATATTTCACAAAATTACCTTTCTCTAGCAAAGATTAATGTAGAAAAAAGCGGAGAGATATACGACTTCCTTCAGCCCATTCTTTCATGACTCCCTTAGGAGATAGATTACTCGGGCAGATTTTATTTTGCCATGTTCCTGATGTTAACAGAGAAGTGCCTGGCGTTAAAAATTACTTTTGCGTAATCGATAATGGAAAGCAAATACCTAAACTGAAAACACTAATTTTAGGAAACTTTAAAGAGATTTTTCATAATTTTAAGGAAACACATTCCGAAGAAAATGTTTAATTTTCAAAATTTGAAGAACTAAGACCAAAAGAGTGCGTTCTTGCTGTAGTTCCAGGAGATCAGACGGTATGCGATTGTCTGGTGCATAAAAACTATCTTTCTCATAGAAGCAAAGTCGTTGGCACTAAATCTAGGGGAAGGCACGCAACCACTAGGGCCATAGAAAGAGTATTTATCAACAATGCAGTGTTATCTTCTGACAGAAGTCCGCCTTTTAAAAGTATACAACGACTCTCCTGGACCCAGTACAATTTAACAGGTCATGAAGGTGAAAATGTGATCTACTGAATTACATATTTTCAATAGGTACCAGTTCAACCTTGCTCTCTTGAAATTTCAACTAAAACTACCGATCAGTTCGTAGTTGAAAAGGTGCAAAGACTCTCGTGCAAAGAAGTCTCATGACTGCATTGCTAATAAAGAATCTGACTACCTGATAAATGTTGAACATAACATTTAATTTTGATTGAGAAACTATTGATAATTGAGAAACGTTAGTAAACAATTTGTTAAAATTTAGAGTTAAACAAAAAAATAGGAAATTCTAGAAAAAGAATTTTAAAAGCTATCATTATCTTGCAGATAAACTAATCTTTAAAATGAGGAATATATCGTTGCTCGGCGACAGTCAAAAGCAGATATTATATTATGTAAGTAAAAACACGATTCAAGGCATACATTTTTGGCTAAAATGTGAAAAAATTGAAAAACGCCCAAATCACACAAAACATTTTTTTCACAAAACTGTTTCCGAGTATTTCGTTTGGGGTCATATGCTATCCATACACCACGTTTAAGCAAAATCGAAGACCCTAAGGGACATTCGTTGGTTGAATTGAGATGGAATGACCCACATGGGTATCAGCCCCGTTAATCAAATAGCCTTACTATACAGTTTCTCCCTATTCTGCCGTCTTTCAATTCTAAGAATGGTAAACCCTGCCCATTTAAATACCCTACAGCGTTTCTTCGCCTTCAGTTTCACAGCCTTTCCTTTGCTCAACGTTTCTTCCCCTTTCCTTTAGTTAGTCTTCCTTGTGAGACCACCCCTATTCATTTATACGATTAATGTCCTATAAAACCATTTGTGTTTCAAGATATTCCCCTTCTGGTTCTTCTTTTCTGTGTAACTTCTTATGTGGCTCTTTTTAGATTGTCCATTAATTTCTTCTTTTCTGAAATCATCCGTCCATTTTTACCTCCAGCATCCTCCAGTACGCGTAGGCTTGGCGCGTACTTTTTTTCCGCGGGTATATTGCAAAGGCGGACCTCCCCGTTGTCTTGTCAAGATACTTGTAAAATAAATCATCCATGATTCATTTACCTTTCTTCTTTTTTCTCTCTCTTCCTAGAACTGATCTAGAAATTTTAAAAGATAAACATTAAATGAAGGCCGTAAGACTTTCAGAGCGGTACCTCTGATGATATTTTACTTTCTTTCACCAACCACATTCTTACTGTAGCAGACTAGTGTAAGGGTGAGATTGTGGTATTGTTAAGGAATTAATTACCACTTTTTCAGGCTTTATTCAAGTAAGGCTTGTAAAGCATCACAAAGTATCCCAAACGATAGCTAAGCGATCGAGCCGGTGTTTCCATTGATGCTGGTCGTTTTTCCCAGGGAAACATACTATCCATAAATTAGATTATTTCAGCTCAAAGGGAATTTTAACAATTTGGGGTTTCAATCAAGTATATAAGATTGCTTATTCACGTTTTCATGCGTGGAAAATTATTATAACTTCATAATGCAAGCTTTTTGTGCATAATTCCAATCAGATGCATTTGATGATATTTTTTTACTTATTCCATGCAATGTACTATTGGTAATCTAGGATGTTGACTGCTCTTTGTATTAAGTGCGTAATTGTCAGAAGTCATGAAAAATTTGACTGTAAATTTAAGAAAATAATCACCTGTGATTATTTTTGAGCAATTGTGGATCTCTCTGAGCACACCCATTTTGATTACAATCTTTTGGCTAACAAAAGGTTATAGACATTTTCCTAGTCTTGTTTTGTACGAAGAGAGTTGAGACAACAGATTAGGGGTAGTGATTCATCGTGGATTTTGATCCTTGATCTTGGCGCTAATTATTTAATTTGCGTGAAAACGTCAAAAATATTTTTTTCAAATTCATTTCAAATTGTTTTTCTGTTATCATGTATAAAATGCACTGCTTGAGAATCATGCCGAAAATTTTACCTGTATCTGTATCATGCGGAATATATTTTTGAGCAGTGGTGACTTATCTAAATAGAGAATAGTGTCACTGACTAGTCAATAACGAATATTACGAAAACATTCGTCCTTGAGTTTATAAAATTCATTCACCGATTTCAGTCGTCGATATAATTATTATAGTAATGTCGAGTTGCAGTGTCGCATTTATTTCCCGTGTGAGGCTAGTATTAATAACGAAACGCCTGGGATACCATCCGTCTAGGCAATTATTTTACTTGTTACGTCATCTTTGTCGGAGGGAGAATGATAAAATCAAAATTGTTAAATGGGGGCCGTCCTACCCCAGGACGTATAAAATTCATATTCACCATGCCCTCCATTTAATAAGACTATACAGTCGCAAAATTGAGTTATTCCGTTGCCTAGGGAATATAAGTGGACTAAGCAGTTTATAACCCGTAATTCACCTTCTCAAATCTAATCTTGCCCACGGTTGTGTTCTTGTGTTCCACTCGCTAAGGAAATTGAGTTTTAGGACATAGGGAAACATAGTACTAAACTTAAGCTTAAGAACATCTACGCCTCGTGCGGGCAGTTTAGTTTTGTTACGGGGCTATAAAATGGTGGAAGGGCGATGCACATAGGAAGAGATGCCCTCATTAAACGGGCTCAAACTATTCCTTTCATCGTTGGAAACAGGCGTCTTTAAGTTCTATGTTAACAAGATATAAACCTGGATGTAGGTCACCGGGCTGAACCACAAGATGACAATGGATGTGGACACGAAAATACCTATGTTCATCTAGGGTTTTAATTAAAATGGGGAATTGTGAACACCACAGTTTTGGCTATTGAAGGGTTTTATATCCTTTCTCCTTTCAGGAATATTGAATTTTATATTTAATGTTTCGTTTATCAGACTCTCTTGAATAAATATTGATGAACCAAGAAGGATATTAATTGGTATACTTAATAAATAAGAATATTTATAAAAATATACAACTTTCTTGGTCTCAAGGTTCATTTTCAAATATGAGTTCACTAAAGCCTTCAAATTTCAACCACAATTGAATATTGGTTTCCAGAGTTTTCCGTTAACAGTCTTCGTCTGTTTCCTATAAAATCCGATCATACTCTTGAAATACTCGCAGAAAGAAAACTTTATCTTTAAGATGACAATTTTTTTTAAAGTGCTGGATACCGTATTTCCAGTCTGACAATGGGGTAAGGATTCCGAATACTAAAATTGCTTCCTCTGTTCCCTTTTAATATTCCTAAAACACTGGCAGTTTTTTCTTCAATAGTTTTTCGAGTGTCATTTTTTCTCTCGCAGATAAATTGGTTCCATGAATTGTGGTAGTCATTATTTCAAGAAGCATTTTTGCAGATGTCACTTTTTTTGCATTGCTCCATTTTCTGCGTGTAGCTTTTTTGTTTGCATTACGATCTCCACGCCTCCTTAATCCTTCATTTTAGTCATACAGAGTTCAAGTATGTAATGCATTTATCTTTTCCTTCTTTTTTACGTATCCCTATTTCGAAGTGGTTGTCATTTCGTTAGTATCACGAATGAATCACATTTTGAAGCATTTCGAATCTCCTTCACGTGAGCACAATCGGTCATATTCATTTAAAACATTAACTCATAAAGGTGTGCAATCAGATCAGGAGTTCAAAGAATTATACTTGTTCGACAGAAACTGCAAAAATTACTCGAATGGCAATTTTTATGAATCAACAGCGCAACTGCAAGTGCTATAACGTGGGAAGAAATGAATCGCTCAGCCATGCGCAGTTTGGTTTGCCTATGAGTTAAGTGTGCAGTAATTTGGCTGACTGAGTTTGTGGATTTCATTTTAATTCATAACTTTTCTTTAAGCGTTAAAGCTGCGCCAGAATTGGTTATATAGATGAAATTTTCATTTTTTATACAATGATAGCATATTTTAAGGTACTTAATGATAAGTAGCTTTGGTGAGTACTTCTGCATACATGCTGATGCTATACAAGGAAAAGTGACTGTTGCCACGTTTCTATTAGTTCGGTTTCCGTCATGTCTGTCTGTCTGTCCGGGTGGAATATTGCAACCCAGTTTAAACTAACTTCCCGATCATGCTAGAGACTTGAAATTATAACCATAGCTCAGAAATGAATGACAATGAAATATTAGCTATCTATTATAACAATTAACTGATTAATTAATTAACGTATTTCCTGATAGAGGTAGAGGCTTGTAATTTTAACCATAGCTCAGAAGTGGATGACAATGCATTGTTAGCTACATGTTATAACAATTAATTAGTTAACGATTAATTAATGATTTCAATTCCACATACTGTCAGCTGAACAGAATCTGAAATACATCGGGAATTACCTATGTGTCCCTGTCGGAGTCTCATCAAGATGTATAAAATTTATTGGAAACTTTTATCCGGGTATAAGACCTAAAAGCAGAAAATAATTAATTAAATAAAAAAACTTTTTTATTCTAAGAGAAAAACGTGGGGCGCAGGCAGAAGATAATAGAAGTATATAATCCAGATAAATTCACAACCAATTTCAGTGCATTGCAAATGTTATTAACTGTGGGAGTTTGCTCAACGACACCTGGTCACTTTACTCCTTAATTATCATGGGTTGCCTGCGCCCCACGTTTTTCTTTTCAAGTCTTACAAATATCTCCATAGCCACTAAAAATTCACCCTAAAAAATTTAGAAGGGCCCAGGGAGTGTTATTTTATACTTTTTAGTCCGTTTTAAAAACGTGATATTTTAAAACATTTTTTATTTAATTGATTATTTCAGGAAATAACGTGGAAGCATACAAATAATTAGGTAAAGTGAAAATATTGGTGAAATAATCTTCCTAGGAATATCGTCGATCAAATAAGTTTTCTTAAAATCACTGCCTTAGAATCGGATTTCGTTTGGTTGATTGTTAAGATTTTTCAACTTGGAAGATCAACTTGAGATGTTTTAGGCATGAAGTGATCATTATATCCTGTACCTTTGGGCAATAAGTGTAACCAATATATTATGAATTTTAAACTTCGTTGAAGACGAACAAATGACATTAATTATACGTTAGCTCGCGTAAATGCAAAATACCTGAAGTATATTCATCGTGCATTAAGTTTTGTTACTGACAGTTATTTGGTGTGAGAGAAGATTAATTTTTGTATACAATGCTGCTTTGAACTTCTCGGTGAACTACTTTTGTTAGTTTGTAAACCAAGCATCCTTTGCTTTATTATATTGGTTATGAGCATCCTTACTTGATGCCTATTCTACAAATAAAGTTGGTCTTCCAATGTTGAGGATGTTTTGAACGAGTAATATTTAGAGGATTAAATTCAAAGTATTTGCTAAAGCAAAGGAGTACTATACAATAAGAGTATTTTGTTTTGTGAGATCTTAGGAAATAAATGTTCCCATTTCAGTTATTTGGTGGATTTACATTTTTCGTTCCTTTGTTATCTACTTCAGAATATTTTTTCATTACTAGCTACTTCGTGCGTGGTGTTGTGGAAATCCAAGGCATTGATGATTTATAAGTTACATTGTAATTTTTGCAAATTTTGGATAGTGATATGTTTCCAGCTTCATGGTGATACTGCAAAGACTCGTGGAAAGATACAATTCGGGAAATGCAACAAGTATTTAAAAATTAATGCCTTCACGTACCCTATTTGGTTTTTCAATTAGTGGAGAAAAGGGAAAGATAACCAGTTCTTTGAGGATAGAATTTTCTATATAGCCTTAAAATACAGAAAGTTAACATGGAAATTATTTTAGAAAGTACCCCAAACGTCAACTTGATCAGACCAGAAATATCGCATGGGAAGCATTTCGCGAGGAGGGCTGCAACGATGAAGAAACATTTAAACACCGGCGACTTATCTTGGAAAATATTTCATGCATTTTATAAACTCAAAGCTATTATTAGTATTCATAATAAAATAAAATACTTTGTACTTTTCTACAGTTTTTTCTGTTAATTGCACGACGCCTTTCATTACTTACGTCATTTTATTTAATTTTGAATGATGTCGGAAGTCGGCGAAACGCGTCGTGCAATTAAAAGATAAAACTAGAAAAGTACAAAGTCTTTTATTTCATTACGAATACTAACGTTCAAATCTTCGTCAAAGTGAAGCTAACAACAGTGAATTTTACAAAGCTAATGTTTGTATCAATGTATCGAGGGAGACGAAAATAAAGACTCGTTTACTTCTTTCGCACGTTAATAATTCAGTGAATAAATTTACCCCAGAAAGTAGCACCGTACGTGATAGAAGCTAATGATTTCCATTTTATTTACCATTGCCCTTGTACCCTTTTGCGTATTCCCTCTTCGATTGATTGATTTCCTTGGCAAAGTACATGTGAAAAATAAACCAACTGTGAGTGGTTAATTTTTCTCTTATATAAAAATTCGATACAATTGGAATGAAGTAAGGTTTACTTCAACGATGATCAAGAAGATGGATGGTCAGGGACTACGGTTTTGGATGAAATTCGACGTCCGATTCGACATCTGACCTAAAACATGCTGTCTTGGAAGATTTCAAGCTTCAGAAAGGAAGAGAGAGTTGCTGCACAGTGAAGCGGACGACTGCTTCCCATCCGTTTTCTTCAATCTAACCTTCCGAAAGGACCTTTGCGAGCGAGTAGGAAGAATTTTCCCGAGTCAGTTTTATTTATTTCCACCACCCATACCCTTCAATGTCTTTCGGACTTCTCATTTGAGACGGGGATGCTCAGGGAGCTCCATTGGAGCGCCAATTGATTTACCGTTTTTCGGTGTGTTTGCCTGTTTGCTCTCTGCGTGGACGTAAATCGCTTGAACGGAAGGAAGAAGGCGGAAGGATAGGGCGAAGGAAATGTGGAATGTAGTGGAATACGGTGTTTTTTTGAGTGAGTGAAGCACACGGAACCGGTGAACCTATGTAAGTAGTGATTCTTCGGCTTTTAGAAGACCGCGTGTGAGTATTGTGCGTGTATCAAAACATTCGGGCTTTTCCATTCAATATAGCCTCGGCCGCACGCATGGTGAACCTATTACATATGGCGTTTAGAAGCCTCCTGTCATATCTTACGATTAGCTTCAGTGTACCTCTCTTGAAGGTGGCAAGATATATTTGAATAATCTTTGGTAGCTCCAATGTGGCCTCGCAAATTTTAGGGGTTGGTGGAAAATGATTTGTGGATAATTTTGTCTCCGTTGGACATAAGACACTTTAATATTAAACATAATGAAATCACTTGTCTATTTCCACACTGTTTTATTTCAACAGACCATGGTTTCGGCACGTAGTGCCATTTTCAAGATTTTTTGAAAATGAATTTTTTTGACCTTGAAAATGGCACTACGTGCCGAAACCATGGTCTGTTGAAATAAAACAGTGTGGAAATAGACAAGTTATTTCATTTATGTTTAATATCAAAGATTTCCACCGAATTACGCCGGAAACTTTATTTTTTAGGCACTTTAATGTTCAACATCATGCAGTTGCCGCTGCAGAGTTATCTTTCATTTTATTATTATTTCTATTGATGGTGCAATTTTAATTTTAGGCCAAGATCTCCTCAATCTGAATGAAATTTGCTTTCATTAGTGATGGACGATAATAAAAAGAGAACCGCAAGCCTCGGTAGCCAGGTTGGTAACTCATCACCCTCTAGATCCAAAACCTGTGGGTTCGGTCATCATCATCTCGGATGAAGTGAATTTTAATTTTAAATCATCAACCTTATATAATTTATAGGAGATGTATGCTACCCTCACAAATTAGTACACGCGGCTGCCATCTTTACGCTGCCTACCAAGGGTGGATTGTTTTGTGGTTATGGAATATACGAAGAGGGATGCACGAACCTTTTGAGCAATGTCAAAAGCGATTAAATACTTACATTAATTCATATCCATATCATCGATGTAAACAAATTATTTTTGAAAGTATCAATTACCTTTTGTGGCTTTCTCTCATGCACACAGATTTTTCTGATTAAATAATAGCTGTCAATGTCATCTAATGGCCAATCAACCATCTATTACCTACGTGATGGTGAAGCAAACAAATATAATTTCTCTAGACGTGAGGGTATACCTATATAAACATTTTTCTGCTTCTCCATCACGTATTATGTACATGATGAAGTGGACTGGGATTACTTCCTTCCTGTGAAAATTAATGTTTCATTAGTTTTTCAGCTACGATAAGGCTTTAAATTACTATAAGGTATCTTTAAAGTATCCAAATTAGTAATGTGCCTTTGCGGTTTATGTTAAATGTACGCAATTATGACTCCTAATAGCCAAGTTAATTCCTCGGTGTTAAAATAAAATCGAGATTTTTCATTGTAAATTGAAACAAAATGATCGGTTAAATATTTTAAGATTCAGTCAAAATTTATCGTGGTAGTTTAGAATTACTTGCAGATTTATTAATTTTATTATTTAGAATGAAGTTTTTTCGGTGGCCTAGAGCATTGCAATTAACTGCTGTTTTCCTTTTTACATTTTATCTTTATCATTTATCCTCCCGTAGGAACCTACCGTTGGCATTCAGTGTAATAATTCCAGTGAAATACTTGTTAGTTCTCTCCTTAAAGCTTTTATTAACTCTTAATGATGAATATTATGTAAATAGACAATAATGATTCCTTAACAAAACGCTGATTGAGAATTTCCGAAATGTACATTAATTGTCAATAATGTTCATCTTATATTTAAAAGATGGATTTTCGAGAAACTATCTGGAAGGAGCAATGAAGAGTCTAAAAATAACTATTTAAGCAAAGGGGATGTTTCGGTCCACCTTTGCCCTGCCAATAAAAAGTATACCAACTCCTGAGCGATGAAAGATAGGTGAGCAATTCAAATTCAAATTTTGATAAATCACTGTTTATAAAAAAGTTTAAATTTTCAAATCATAAATGTTGAGTTTTAAATTGATACTTTCAAAGGATGAAACCGGAGAAATATGTAATGGCCTCTCAGTTACTGGATCTTAGTTCGGGTGTGTTTCAGGTGTAATCTTGTTACTTCGTCAGGTCGTTCCAAAACTGCCATAAATAAATTTCTGTTTTCCTCCGGTGAATATTTTTAAAACTGCCCTCCCCTTGGTATTTTTCATTAGATTTCCACCAACAGAATGTGGCCAAAATGGAAAGGCAGGCCCGGTTTCTTTACTATTTCCAAATAAGTATGTGCCTGATGCAATGCAACGGCCAAAACATTTAGTCGCTGTATAAATAAAATAATAATCATAGTCGTAGGTATTAATTGTTTGCTATATTCATCGTTCTTGTAGTAATGATAAAGTGAATACGCTTATATTGTTTTGCCTGGTTCAAAAGTTAATCTTTTGATAGACTATCTGGTTATCTAGTTAATTTATTATCCTCAGTTATCATTTCTCTCGTGAAAAAAATAGGCTCAAACTCATATAGGAAGTGGTTAATTATCTTTGTTCTCAAGCCTTTGCTAGTTTGGAACGGGCATTTCAAGAATAGCATACGAACCGTCGAAATGGACAATATAACTGGCTACTCCATTCAATCCTTCGTCCAGAATAAGCCTGCTCCGTCGAAGGATTTACTTCCTAACCCTGCTCCTGCCCCCTTGTCCCTTTTCCTTAATTACCTAAAGATCCTCTGAGATTAAGCTCAAGGACAAAGCCTTAAGTCGGATTACCCTCCCTGTTTCCCTTTTATATTTCCTGTTTTCCGTTAATTACGTCTCTAACGACGCTAATTACCTAAGTTCACGTTGACATTAGGGAATTAGTCAGTCATATCTCAGTTTTTAACCTATAAATATCCATAGAACAGGCACATTTTTACGCTTGTATAGAGATTCAACTCCAGGATCCTAAGTTTTCCGGCTGACATCATAATGGCCATAGTACATTTGCTCCAAAGCCTATTACGGTGCTCATTCATCTTATTATTCTGAGCAACAATGGGTTTACTTTCATTTCTCAAGGCCTTAGGATCAAGGAATTCAGAAATTTTAGTGGTGAAAATGCGACAACTATGGGTGTTTTTTCCTCCGAGATTCCTTGAAAGTAACTAAGTATAATACGAACTCTTCCGATAGCAACTACTAGCAGCTGCGAGGATGGTATAGTAATGAATGCCGATAATATACAGATAGTTTGGAGGATAATTTCAGAAATGTATTAATGCCTTGGCTGTGCTGAATTACTTCCCTGGAATTTGAATTACTGCCTTAGTTTCTCAAATTAGGGTCATTCAATAAATTTCTGATTCTTTATAGCAGACATTTATTGACAAATTTTTCGTGTTTATGCGTGTTACATTATTTTTGCTAGCCTTTTGGAAGACTGTCTAGCTCACAAAGCTCTTATAAGAAGATGATAATTGAGTATTGAATTTTCGTCTCTATGGTGGGCTATCAAGTAGAGCGTTCGGTTCCTCATCGACGGACCATAGGTTGGAATAAGAACTGGAAAAGGTTCACGTAAGCCTAAGCAGTGTATGACGATGTTCCGTTCCTCAGATCTTCATAGGTACCTGCGGCAGGGGTGTAGGACCTGCCGTGCTCCTACCGTGATTAATTTATTTTCTCACGGCTCTTGACTTAGTTCTAGTTAAGCTATAAATACGAATGGAACTAATTTTCCGAATATCTTTTTGAATGGCGGAGCATCAAGTACTATTATAGTGAAAATTTTATATTTTTATCATTCATAATAACTTTATATATAAATTTTCTCAATGATATTGCGTCTACAGGATCTACTTGCTTCTAATTCCATTTGCTCGATCAAGGACGGGATTCACTTCTCGTGTAAATATTTTGTCATATGACAGCAGCTCGCGGCGCGGCAATTGACTCCTTTAGCTGAAAAAAGCAGTCATTAGCAATTACATTCGTCAGACAATAAATTAATTACTTATTTATACTTTTCAATGGCTCACTCATATAATTAGTTTAAGCTGTTATTTTTTAACCAGCCAGCCCAAAAATGTGAAATTTTTATCGTATTTTTCCGACTTACTCAGTCGTAAGCTAACCATCCCGAAAAACACACATACGTTTCAATCATCATCTATATTGTTCCCTGCAATCCATCTCAAGGATGTGTGGCAGGGGTGAATTTTCACCAAACATCCACTACTCTAAACGCTACGAATGTTTTAGAAACTATAAGTGTAAGTTTTTCATGCAAATACTAGGGGGCTATGCCCTTTGGTATCATAAGGGCGCTTAACCTTCTGACTGTCTTCACTTCGCTCGTCACTCATGCTTAGGGAGGTAAAAATGATACTTTTATAATACCAACCAGCGCTTTGCCTAATTCACTGCGATTTTGTTGGACCATTCTTTAGAATTCATTTATTACACAAAAGAAGTATGGTCTATAGGCGACAAAATTGATTCCTCGTTCGATTCCTTTCGGGCATTTTCCGCCATAAAATGACGGGTTTTATTTGTAGCGGTAAAAGTGCACTGAAATTTAGGAAACTTAAAAATACTTTGTGAAATTTCTCGCAGTTTAAATCTGGAAACAAAATTCCATGATAAAAATAAGAAATTTCATTTCATTCCTCGTTTGTCGTTTTTTCGGTCCATTGTTTTTCTGTCGTTCTTCGGTCCATTGTTTCTAATTTAATTTTGGAAACAAACAAAGCCTGCAAGCGAGAAAAATTAACTGTACCTACATTTCTTATGGAAGTAGATGTGAATTATCTGGTGTCGAGCTGGCGACTTAAGGTGGGTAAAACCATAGAGTAAGTATATACTTACTCTATGGGATAACGTAGTATATTTATGCGGATTGGCGACATTTAATAGTGTGCGAAGCTTGAAAGTTGTTAAACGCCTGATTATGGAAAAAATCTGAACGTTGCAGAAAAAAGTTGCCGTTTTCGATTTATCTTTTTATTAGAAGATGGTGCCCGTGGAATTTCAACGGGAAAAAGAAAATAATAAAATGGTTTTATGAGATTAAAAGAGCCATCTAAAAATTACATGAAAGAGGCATATACTATCTAGCAGTCATTAATTACACATGAATTTAATGGGTTGGGGTGAAAATTACCCCATATAAAATGCCGCTGTAATTCTGTTATATTAATACTTAAACCTGAGCAAGTGCATCGGGCACTGTTTCCCAATTAAGCCTAAGCTGCGGTTGCCAAGTAAGTAAAATTTTTTATTGCTGAACAGCTGCAAATATTGATGATTATGGAGCCAAATTTTCAAATTTAAGGCAAAAACACTGCGTGTACGAGAATCGTTTGCAATAATTAAAAACTTGCTTCCCCCAGTTGTCCGATAGTAAAACTTTTATGCCTATATCACGAGTGAAAGTAATTTAAAAAGAAAAATAATAAACCTCTGCTTCTAATCCAAAGCTTTTCTAATTGGAGAAAAAGTTAATAAATTTTTGGTAAAAACAACCTTTTGCATTATTATATGTCTACTACAGCGTGGAGGGCCCACTTTGAGGTCCTAGGTCATATCTTATATAGCCTGTGTCATTCCCAACGCTATCATGTACCTGCATGTAAAATGCAAGATACCTGGCTCGTCACCTCACTCATTAGGAGTTGACACAGTAAGCAACGGTTTTGTGCCTTTAGGGCCTATCATGAAGGCTCAGAAGCAAGGGCACCACCCTTGTATCTGAGCTCTAGGACCTAGTTATGGTTGCTACTTTTTGTCTGATGCATCTTTAATATTGTGCAAAATTCGAGGATAGCGATAATATATAGCCACTGAAGGACCCAATTTGAGACCCTGAGGACTTTCTGATAGAGTCTATTAATCCTTTTGGGTCCTACGGATTTGTGCCAATTTTTTTTCGAATCCGTCAAGGGCCGTGGAAGTGCATAGCGTTCACACGAACAGAATTTTAATTATATATGCATAGAAGATATAATGCAGGATATTCATGCCTAGGGACACAAAAAAGCGTCATAGACAAGCGTGCAAGACGTGCTGTTGGTAATTGGCGTATTGATAAAGGTGTACAGTTAATTAAGTAATTAGCTACGCTATCTGTCAAACTATCTGATTATTAAGTCTTAATGGGTGCTATTGTGGACTCTTAATCTTTCCTAGAAAACATGATATTTTATACCTGTTCGTTCTGCTGTCAAATTTCCCTAATTTTAGGCTCATTATCTAATCAACCGTAGTATACTGGGGTTCGTTAAACGTTTTTGACGTAATCAGAAAATAGATGGCATTGAAGCCGCTTCAAAGATATTGTCCAAACTTTGACCACGACAGCGATTTGATGATGAAATCCGATTATGGAAACTCGGATGAGTCCCATATCGCTCTTTTCCGTCACGTCGAGCTTTATTTTTCATTGTTTCGATGGAGATGATTTTTTTTTAATCCCTGGGTTCTCACCAGCAAACATCACCATGCTCGCCGCAATATGCCTCGCTAACCTGCATCCACGACTGAATTCCGCCCGCGAATCCGTTTGTGCCAAGCGCGTTCCGCACCCATCTCTCCGTGGCCCTTTCCCCATCTCCATCCACCCAGCATCCTCCCTTGACCTCTCCCCGGTGACGCAAATGAGTCCCATAGAATAGGGAGGGAGTGCGTAGCAGCGGGCGGGGGGGGGGGGGGAGGGGACTGGTGGAGAGAGGGGCAGATGGGATAGGTCTTCAAAATGAGGGAGGGGTGTGAGACCAGGGGGTGACCATAGGCGGCAGATTTCCCCGGGTTCTATATGTCACCAAGGTTTCAAGGAATTACATGGTATTACAGAGCATTCTACGTCCCTGGGAAGTAAAATTATAGATATACCATATTTGCGCGTGTGTACGTAAGCTGCCCTTGTTTTACCATTTATGACCAAAATAAGTGTGCGACCTGTTATGCAGAGAGTGAATGCTTTTAAAGCAATATATGAACAGTAATATATATCATCTTCACTCGTAAGAACAGTTTACAGGCTGCGTATAAATACAAATCAAAGTAATATTAAATAGTTGAAGTGTGGAATACACAGAGTATTATTCTTTTGATTTATAATGTCCTAAATACGTTAAGTTAATTGGCCAGCTATCCACGTTAATGCTTGTTAATAATTTGTATTCTGGTTTGTTGCCAATGAAAAATGATTCACAAAAGCCAGACCTGCTATATTTTCATTGTGACACTGCCATTTTTCGTTTTAGCCGTGGATTATTCATATTGACATTTTTCGTCGTTTTCGTTTGGGACGTATGTCCATATAGAAACGGGGTGCGGCTAATGCACTCTTGCGGCCTATGCTAGCGTAAATGAGGTAGCCCGTTCTCTCTTTCCTTCTTAACGTTTTTTAAGATAAAAAAATGGCTGAAATTTCATTTTCTCTTTTGCCATCAATGGAGAGTAAATAAAGTGTACCCTGGGTCACAATGTAATGAAAATAAGAGAAATTTAATATACTACTTTTTTTAAACCCCAGCACTCCTTTAATACTTACGAGTAACCTGTCTCTGCCTTGACCTGATGGCATCGACCTGCCACGATGGAAACACCGGTTCCCGTTCAGTCACCTTATTTAAGCATCGGCTCCGCTCGAATTCGGAGGGTTGATCCTCCTATTAGTCTCAGGTGCTGTTGCTCTTGTATGACAGGTACAGGCACGTAGACAGGGGGGCTTTACGGGCTTCAGCCCCCCCCCCCCCGAATTTTTTCCCGGTGCGGCGACTGCCTTACGCCGAGGGAACTATTAGCCAAGGGGCACTCATGCTCTGAGCTAGACTTAGAGCCCCCCCCCCCCCCCCCCCCGGAGCAAATTTCTGGCTACGTGCCTGGACAGGTAGTATGTGCAAACTGACCTCAGCAATCGAGTCACCATAAGGTGAAGTTCTACTGCTGCTACTACTTCGTTGTTAATTAATTGTCAATTCTGAATGCCATTAAAATAAGCACATTTTAGTGATGTTATCTTGCAAGTTAGAGATCAGTACTCTCAGTGCGGGTTTATCTTATTAAGTCTCACATGTAAAGCTATGCATGTGCTACTACGCGGAGTTTTATTCTTTGTGTCATAATGACGGCCAATATGCTCTTCTATATGGTCTATTCAGGGAAACTGATGGTGTGGGAATATTTTGGAAAGGTAGTAGAAGTGTACTTGGATAGGAAGCGCTTTTTCATCGCCAGCAGAGTCCTGTCCAACTTCACATTAGCACTATTTTCTTTTCCGGCCGGACTTTGCAGACAATTTGTTTACCGTTACAGGGTCAAATCCCACATTCGGTATGGCTTATGTATTACCTTCGATGATTTTCACCCTGGCCCGCTGAAAGCAAAAAATGTGTCGTCATCTTAAATGGTGATGTTCAAAGACCTCGGAAAATCAATTCAGACTTAGGCTACTGCAAGCGTGAAATTTTCCCATTGAAATTCGTCGAATCTCTGCGTCATATTCAGTGAGTTCCTCTTGAAGAAAATTCTTTGTAGGGTCTTATGTACATGCTATTGATCCCAAATATACAAGGTGCGATGAAAGGCGAAATTCTCTTTCACTACCTTTGAGGGGCGATTTGTGATGGCACGCGTTTATTTGCTCTGCCATACAGTGGGATATTTCTTTTCAAATTATTTTACGGGGAATAAGACAGTTTGGCCTAGAGGATGGTTATCTGCAATTGATCCATAACTACAAGTATGGCACACTTCATGGGCGAAATTGGATTTCCCGTGGGAACAATATATCACCTCTAGGAGACCAACGTAGGCTCTGAGAAATCCTCGTTTATTTTGCAAAGAATGAGGCAATGCGCTTGCCGTGGACCGGCTTACAGAATAAATGCTTCTGGGTTAAGGGAACTGTTTTATTTTAGTATATGTAAACTTGGATTTTTATTGCTATAACAGCTAATTTTAATTCACGCCGTCTTATCAAATTGTAAGACCTTATGTCTAAGGCAACCGCAACATCCATAGAAATTACAGCGCCAAAAATATATACCACGACCGTAAGTCGAACCACGGGTCTTTAGTTCGCCTGGCCAATACGCAGACGAGTACGCCACTTAGGCTTCGTAATGCTCGTGGGAATGTGAATAAATGTAAAGTGAACTAGATATTATGCCTCTGCGGTCCATCAAAAATGAAAATTCTGTAGAAAAGAGGACTTCAAATGAGCCCTCAACCGCACCACAACCAGGAATGTGATCCATAAAGGCACTTACGTTTTGTACCGGGCCTGGGAGGTACGAAACCATCCGTTGTGGTAAAATGCCGGACCTGGGAGGCATCCGAACTCGGAGTCCGAGCCTCGGCGTCGAAGGCGACCCAACCCTTAACCGCGGGTGGTTTATGGCACCAGCTGACCAGTCACAGTTAAGTTTATAACTTCTATAAGGTAATCATAAATCGCAAAATAATTTTTGTCTTTGTGTTGCACTAGCCACGGTGATGAAAATGGTTTGTGACACATGAGGTTAAATTCTATCAATCACTTATGTCGTAATTAGCAACAAATATGATGCCTTTCATCCCTGCCGAATGGTGGCGATTAAATACGCAGAAAGTACCGCTATAAAACCTCCCACCATGGCCTAGGCGGTATTCGAACCCGCGATTTTTAGGTCGCCTGGCCGGCGCATTTCGACCAGAGTATCGCTACCGGCTCTCTCTCTCTCTCTCTATTCTCTTGCTTTGGCTCTCAGTTCATGGTAGCATTTTCAGCAAATTACTGACTGCTATTAAAGTGCATGGGTTTTGGCTAAGATTTGAGAGCGAGAATATTATGTTACTTAAAAAAAACTAGATTTATTCTATATAGATTAATTTATCAATTTAGAAAAACATATCCAATACTACCGGTTTATGTGGAATAAGGCCCATTTTTTATAATGCCTGGTCAACTTTAACCATAATTGTAAGATAGAATAGCCCTTGCTTCGCGAGCGTTCCTAGAAGGAAAGCATATCCACATCGGATACAATATGAGGAAAAGTTTAACCAGACAATGTAAAGCCGGGCCTGAGATATGGTTTTGCTACGGAAATTTCTCTTTATTACGTAAACATCGAAATAAAATGCTGTCGAGAATTCAAATATGAAGTTTGAAAATTTATGACCGCTTTCCTTGCTGTGGACTAGGAATAATTGTTCGTATTTGCAAGCTGTCGGTTGCAATTTCATGGCTCATTCATTCGTGCGATCCCGACGCTTTCTTACCCTGCCTCACGAAATCGTGAAAGCATGAAGAAGTGTGGAGAGCTTAGCGTTCGCTTCTCGTTTCAGCAGTACACCTTGCTTCCAATTTATTAAGATTAATCCCCAGGATTCGAAAGTTGTTATCTCTTTGGAATTCATTTTGATTATATTTTCTGCATATCATACATTTTTCTGAGGCTTGAGCCGTCCATGCTCACGTTTTTCCTTGCGAGGAATTTGAGATCAAAAATAGCTCTCCTTCGCTCGCGCATTTTTTTGCCATTTCACGCCGAAGAATTTTTCACATTTACATTTTAGGCTTAGACAGGAACCTTATCTTTTATTCATTGAATCATGCTGCCCGGAAATATATCACCTCTACTTCACTGAGCTGAACGAGTGTCGTTGTTTCCAAATCACACTATCTATCTGCATGTTTTTTCATCCCTGATCTGCAATGGCTATCCTATATTTCGTGCGGATACTATAAGTTGAATAACCTAGGAAAGACTGCTTCTCATTCTTTATATTTAATAGGCTTCCATTAATTGAACGGTTGTCTTATTCCACCTCTTATGCATCCTTATGCATCTCTTATGCATGGCTTAGAAAATGATGCCTTTGAGGACAAGAAAAGCAACAATATGATGCAGTTATAACAGCAAGGAGCTTTGGCCACTGATCTCGAAGGCATGTACATATCACAATAGAAGGTAAATAGGGGTCATAATTTAGCAAAATCTTTTGGAATCATATCGCCGCTTAAATGCTAAAAAGCATTTAAGCGGCGATATGATTCCAAAAGATTTTGCTAAATTATGACCCCTATTTACCTTCTATTGTGATATGTACATGCCTTCGAGATCACTGGCCAAAGCTCCTTGCTGTTATAACTGCATCATATTGCTGCTTTTCTTGTCCTCAAAGGCATCATTTTCTCCAAACTTACTTACTTTTTATTAAAAATTGATTTTTACTTGATCTACTATACTTATATTACAGGTTTATAACCTCTTATTTTCACAGCTTTTTAGCACGCCTCATTTGGTGATTTAAGTGTGTTTCAAATATTTCTACAATAGTATATGTAGTGCAATTAAAACTCCACCGAACTAGACTAATAGCAGAATACATTTTGTAAGTTGATGTTCCAGGAGATTTTTTGTCTTGTTTTTCTTTGTTAGCATTATTTCAAAAATTTCTTTCAAGCTATAATAACTGCTTCTGGAAAAAAGTAATTACAGGAAAAATTCGACTCACAATAGCGTATCCGGGAATCCGTTTTAAATGTTAGAATTGTGTATGTGCATGTTATAATTTCGCCATTCTTCCTGTGTATTTCGATTATTTGTTTAATATTGGATTGTAGGAAAACATAATGCGTTCTGACGTTGAGTAGTGTGGACTAAAATGACTGTGAGAATTTGTCATATCCGTCTTCCTAGTGAAAGTAGTTTCTTGAACCAACTGGAGAAATGGCAGACCATTTCCCGTTATATAGTCACCTCTTCCTCTCGTATCAACGGGACAACGAATCATTTTTCTCGTCTTCATTATGATGACTTCTCGTATTTCCGTGGTGCATCCGTGTACATTCTTACCCCATTCGTTCTTTCAAAGTCACGTTGAAATAACTTACAGAGTATCTTACTGGCAAAAGTCCACTTGGTGTAACTCATCATAATGGAGTAGATGGTATAAGTTTGATGCTCCGATGTTTAAGCAGTCTGTGCGATGGTATCGTGAATTTTGAGCATTATGTATGTAAAATAATTTGTGTTTGTTTCTTGTATTTTTTCTATTGGCCAGTCGATATCCTTGTTAGAGACCAGAACCCTTAGTCGAGCGATGCGTATATTTCATTTTCCCTATAAGACTTTCGATCTTGCATGATTTATTGTAAATCGGATATTGGTCAATAGTAATGAGCACCTACTTTTACGAATTATGCGGGCAATAAGGTGCATAATGAGTGTAAAGCCTGAAACGGTTGAGCTTGAATGGTGGTTATCCAATTGGCCTACCCTGAAATCTCTTTTCTAATTAGATGTGGCTCTCTGAATGGAAGAGGGTATAAAATAATATTTTTTTAAAACTAGGTCTGTAGCCTGCTGCCAATTGGAAATAACTTGGTGCTATATTATGGCCTGCTCTCTCATGTGTCTTTTTTATGCTTATGGAAATTATGTAAGTCCTTTAGCAAGAAGTTACGTGAAAACTAAAAAGTAGTTTCAACAGCGCCTATACAAGCGGAAATTTACACATTTATTCATTTTGTTTGCCATTGCATGAGTTCTAGTTTCTTCTCTTAGTCTTGCTGGAAAGATGACTGCATCTAAATTTTACTCGTATGGCCTAAACTGTATGTATAATTTAAGTCATATAGTTGTCTCACATTATACTGCTTTGAACTTAGCGGAACAGAGAGCATAATCGTAAAATGTCAACTTTTAACGACTATACACATTACAAATAGGGTGCAATTCTGAAAAAAAAATGATTTGACCTGACTGGCATTTTTGCAATCGCAATGATTGGAAAATTTGTCTTTTTTGACCATTTTTGTGCTGGTCGTCCTGCAGAGGCATAATATTTCCAGTTTGAATGCCAGAAATGCAATTTCCGTAGTCATCCATATTTCATAGAAGGCGACTTTCTCGTAACCTCCGATGGATGGCGCAGTGGTCGCCCAGTTGCTCCTCTACGCTTCGTCGTCCTCTTTATCTCGCGGCAGATGCAGTTTTAGGCGCCTTCGCATCAAACTTTCCCTCAGCTCCGATTGCGAATTTCTTGCGTTTTCATCGTAACTCCCACCAGCTCCGATAAGAACGAAAGAATCCGTATTGTGTTCCTAATGTCACAGCATTAACCTCACTTAACTAATTACCCCACGATAGAAGGGGAACTCGCAACTAGTACCATGCTCACAACGAATGGACTTCCGCGTCTCTAACATGCTTTTTCGTGCAAAACGCAAGCAAATAGCCGCAGCGAGGGCATTTCTGCCCTTCCCTTGGTAGCAAACAGCAGTTCTTTTACCGTGCCGCCGAAAAGGGAATTGGTGACCTGTAATTGTTAACCTTTCACCCATCCTCCCCAACAAATAGCGACGGCATTGTTTGCACACGTGAACTCAGACGCGTTGTCCACCACGTGTTTATGTGATAATTATGTTCTTGCACCAGTAATGACACAACAACGTGGATATTACCATATTACAACCAACTTTCTCAAGGGATTTCATTCCTTTTAAAAATAAAAGAACACTAAACCTCCGACAGAAATAAATTTACGCCCTCAGCAATTAACTTTCTCAAGGGATTTCATTCCTTTTAAAATTAAAAGAACACTAATCCTCCGGCAGAACTAAATTTACGCTATCAATAACCAACTTCCTCAAGGGATTTCATTCCTTTTACAAATAAAAGAACACTACACATCCGACAGGATTAAATTTACGCTCTCAATTTCTCAAGGGATTTCATTCGCAAAGGAATGTCGACGGAGAGAGGAAGTTCTGCGTTTACACCATAGAAGACACTGCCCTTTCCTTGGTTTCACTTATACATGTGATTTTTATTTTTTTATTTTTCTGTTTCCATTTCACATTATCACGGTAAATTAGTGAAAATTAAGGTCGTAAAACGATAAAAGTAGCATAATTAGGATTTTATTGAACGTTTTTACTCTTAATTTTGTAAAATTAAATGAATTCGACCGCAATATACAATAGAAAAATATTATATAAAATAAAATTTAATTTAAACGGTTGCAGCGCCATCAATTGCATTTTTCACAAACTAATTGTAATAACGCGCAATCAACGCCATCTGTCTGAGCGTCTATAAAACTACAAAATTATCAATCAAAAGAACGCATTCTGGGAGTTTCACCATTCAAATATTGACATCTAGCCTTCACACAGCCAAAAAAGATAATTATCAGCCACTGAAACCCGGATGAAGAAGAAAATATTTTCCAATGTTAGTAGTTACCATATTGAAAATGGCCTGAAACAAGCACAAAGGGCAACAGAAAATGAAAGATTCAAATCTTACGTACAACTTAGATCAGTTTTTCTTTAGTATTGGCAGACGCCACTTCTTTTTGGCGTTTTCGTGTTCTCTACAAAATAGGCTTGATAAAATGCTTACGTTGCTGTAGCTCGGTAACTAAGGAGTTGTAATCCCATGTTTATCAGAAAAAAATGCGTAAAATAAACTCGAAATTTGCGCAGATTTCTCGTGAAACACCCTATATTTAGGAGGCAGGAGACACCTTTGTGGAGTAGGAAGGGATTTTTGTAAGTAGATGTTGGTATTTATAATTTTTAATCGTGACCTCGGGAAAAGATAGAAAATACCAGTTTTCAGCTTTGCCTTGTGTTGGTATTGCATAGGGAATACGTGTCCCCCACTAATTTTAATGCTAAATCGATATGCCATTGCAATTCGGAATCTCCCGCCATATGTATGCGATATGCTCTCCATAGCCTGCATCATGCAATATGATTTCAAGGTTTCTCTTTGAACTCTTCCATAGCTATCGGACTCCATAGTTAACGGCCTCTTTCTGAAGACCATGGCCTTGTTGATGCCGAAAATGTACTGTGACCCTCCATAGGCGTTAAAAATTAGTCTAAGGAAAACGACAAAATTTTCCCTGTGGAGTGGCTTTACGGTAATTGTAATGAGGTGAGGGTAATAGTAACGTGGAAGTAAAACTAAAATTTAGTGTAAGTCCCTATTTTGTGGATAGGTATTGTAGGAACTAAATTTATGCAAAAACTCTTAGCACGTTAGAGATAACAGTTATTCATAATAATCAGCGACCAGTTATTTATAATAAATAATCATACAGATTTATGGTGTAGTGCTTTTGTTAGACTTGGTTCGGGTGTAACTTATGAGCGGTAAAATTGTTGGGTGTAAGCATGCGAACTCTTGATCTCGAACATTTTACCGATTGCAACTTATTTGTCACTAATGGTCGATTATTAAATAAGGTAGAGCCCCCCATAATTATAAAATCCGTTTTTTCCAATATTCATAAAGAATATTTGCGAAGTTCCACATGCCATGTGTTTATTTAAGAGTGAATGAACATTAAATTGCTCAAAGATGCGAGGTGTATTTTTTGAAATGTTCAAACGTACCCCTCGTTAATGGATTAAATCATCCAATGCTTTGCAGGTCACGCTCAAAGGACTTGATATTAACGTCTGGCACGCAACGTTAAGACTACTTCCGCCCATTGACCGCCTGCACGAGGGACGGTTTAGTGACATTTTCAGCGAGATGACACGTTCCACGGCCAGCACACCCCGTTCAAAACACGGAATCGGCACGTCTCCCGCGCTGAAATTGTTTCCCATTTCTAGGAGTGACTTTGCGATAGCGGATAAGGACCTCTAGATCTGATAAGTGCAACGGGGAGGGTGAGCGGAAGTGGAGCGAGGAAGAGTGGGGACGGTGAAAGAGACAGAGGGCGGACGGGGGGAAGGTGCTCTCTGCGGCATGGCTGATACCGCTTGGGACAGGAGAGGGCAACAACGAAAGCTATGATTCCGGTTGAGGACGTTGAATGGGAGTGACTCGTCAAGGATACTTGCTCATAGCTGGCTACGCCCGAGAGGTCAAGAGGTTCCTGCACAAATTATAGGTGTAGTGAAACTTGGTGGCACTCGCTTGTGAAGATCATGACGCAAAGGTGAGGAAAGCATACCTGAAGCGGCTGAGCCTTTTTCCAGATGACTGTGCGGGAGTCCGTCGATAACTTTGCCCACTTATCAACCCTTGTTTTACGGTCAGTCTCGTCTAATCCTCCGCTGTTGAGTGCCACCAAGTTTCGCTATACCAATACGTCTATATGAGTGGTGAAGACTCGCCTAGACTAAAGTTTAACCCTCGCGGCATACTCTGCAATATTGGGAGTATACCAGGGAGTATGATGACCGTCGGATTTCACTGTGCGGAGATTCTCATGCTAACGAATAGCAAATAGTTAATGACAATAAAGAATTTCCCCTTATCGTTGCCATATTGTTTTTTTATTATGAATGAAGCCTGATTTCATCCTAGCCCTGAATTGAATGAAACTTATCTGTCCTGTAGCATTCCCTCTGACGATAAACTTGTTCCTGGCTTACATCATGTGAAATTCACCCGTTTGGAATAAGGGGACGTCTTAGCTCTATTCCCCTGTAAACTAGTGTAAACTCAGAATATACTGATGGTTATTCAAGTGCAAGACATCGGTTAACTCGGGAGCGTACCGATGTGTCTCTCAATCTTGAACCGAATACCGTTCCAGTCAGTAGGTACCTATTAATTGATAGTTTTTCATATTAATATGTTTTTACTGTTCGAAAAATGTTCATCTACTTCCAGTTTTTAACCCTTCTACGGAGAATCTCTAAGGCGTAATCCATTTCCCTTTTATTTTTTCGCGTTTCTTAATGCGTGGAAATACTATTTAATTAATCCCCGATGTGTGTGAAATAAATGACTGCTTTGCGATCAGAAGGCATATTCACAACAATGACTTCTTCGTTTGAGTTAAGTTGCTATTCCCCGTACGCATTTTCTCACCATTTTATATGATGTGCTAAACAACAGTTTTTAAAATAACAGTTTTTAAAATAACGACCCTTGCATTCTCTCCCTCCCTTCCTTTCTTTTTCTTTTTTCTCTATCCTTCACTCTCATTTCCTCGCCACTCCAGTTACAGTCTCCAAAATCTTTGCCTCAAGTCCCCAGTGCAGAAGCAGTTTATTTGCGAACCCTACAAAGTGCTCACTCTCACTCAGTGATTCAACCCGAAGGTTGCTTTGCTTAGTTGAGGGTAGAGCTCACCTCAGACTAAGCCACATGCGTGTGAATTTCATACATTCAGGGTAGGGGGGCCAGTTCCTTTCCCTGGGCCACCTCGCACTCCGAGGATTTGTGTTGTTTTGTTTGCGTCCAAAGGCGGATTTGAACCCGGGACCCTTCGATCAGTAGCCTAGCGCTCTACCCACAAGGTCACCACGCTCCCTCAAAGTGCTAAGAGGGGCCAAATGTTTTGCTGTATCTTCTATGATCAAAGAAAAAGAGAAACTAGGCTATAAGAATGACTGGGTTAAAATCCGCCCGAGACTTGAAGGTGGCCTTGGGTGTTAGAACACCAGTAATGAAAAGAAGAGGGAAAATGGAAAAATTAATGTGAATTGCATGCTTTTGGAGTACCTTAATGTATCCCTTTGCTGTTGTCATTGTCGTAAATGGTGCATGGGCAAATGGGATTTCTGTACCTATCTATTCGACAGTGTATCTCTTATTTTGTCGCTTCTATCAGCTCCGGAGGTATAGTGCGGGGCTTAAGTTATGCCCTCTGTGTCACCCTGGCGTTCGCGTGATTGAGTTTATCAAGTAATTTTATCTTAGCGTGTTGCCTCTGAGTCTTCAGCGCCTCCCTACCTGGTACTTCCGTCAGCTGTGTTACACTCTGTGATGGCACGCATCAGTTTTTCACGAATTAACTAAAATATTCAGAATTCATCAGAATTTTACGAATAGAGAGAGTGAATTTACTTTGTATTCTGTTAACTTCGTGCATTTAATCTTTACTGGTCCAGTGTAACAAAACCACTCGATATGAGGCCGAAGTAGAGCGATGTAACCTCTCTCTTTCACTTTACATCCGAGGGCCTCCCTAATACTTGCTTGATAAATCCTCGACTCTTTAATGTAGCACCGAAAATGCTTCGTATATTTTCCCCACGTTTAAGGTCACGCTAGGTTATACACTAAGCTACAGTTACGGGAAAAATGCAGGTCGTAAGGGTTTCTTCGCGAGGTTATTAGAATCCCTGAAGACGATGTGCAAGTCATGAATCGAAACTTCGTCAGTGGCGATGGAGGACACGGTGTTTAGCCCGAGATGAAATCATCTTCATAAAGGTTTCAAGTTTTATTTTAACGCCACAGTACATCTTTAGAACAGGCAACAGTGACAAAATAAGAGATATATTATCCTGTCGGATAGATAATTCGAAGAATAAATATTTCCCATGCACCATAAAGACAGCAGCAAAAACATCGAGACACCTACTCATCCACCAAAACACGCCGCAAATTCCGTACCTTACCTCTCTCAATTACTTCTCCCTATTCTGTTCGTTTTCGTGTTTCGTAGCATAGCACTCCTCCCTGCCAAAATTCCAAGCGACAGCTTCCAGGATCATACGTAGGTATAGATGTGCGTGCATTATTACTCTTGGCTGGAAAATGGATGGAAGAAGGAGGGAAAATAGTAAAGCCCACCTCCCTTCCCCTTCTCCACACTCCTTCCTTGGGCTCTCCTTTCGTTCCCAGCTTTGTAGCGAACCCGTAGCTTCCCCCGAGGAGTGAAGAAAAACAACCGGTAATTAATTTGATCAAGTGACAGTCCCGTTTTTTATCTTTCTCGTCTCTTCCACTTTTACTTCTCGTCTTCTTCTTTTCCCTCGTCCCCCATTTCGAAGATTACTCAGGATAAAAAAGAAATGTATGTGTGTGTGTATGTATATGAAATATGTGTGTATGTATATATATGAAATATGTATGAAATGAGTCTCTTGTCGCCGACCGTCCGCAAAATATTTTGTTAGTGTCCTTTTTATTTCCGTGTGCCTGTGTTTTAAAAACTATATTATATTTGTATGTGTGTGTATACATACATACATACATACATACATACATACATACATACATACATACATACATATATATATATATATATATATATATATATATATATATATATATATATATATATATATATATATATATATATATATATATATATATATATATATATCTCCAGCTGAAGAAAGACATACAGGCTCGAAACGTCCCTATAAGTCTTTTCTTTTTACTTATCTTTCCCTACCACCTATTAAGTATCCTATCCTACTAATATTATAAATGTGAAAGTTTGTATGTTTGGATGTTTGCTCCTCAATCACGCAAAAACTACCGGACCGATTGAGCTGAAATTTGGTATGTATATATATAATATATTTGTGGGTAATATAGGCTATATTAAAAAGCCCTAAGGGTCTCCTAAGGCCCCCCCAAACGCCCCTCTGGCAGTCCATGCTAATCATTGGGTTCGGTGCAGTGGGTTTATTTTTTGCTTTTAAAAAGTACTTTCTATCGAGATAAATACTTTATACCCAGACTGCGCCTTTGGCATAAAGGGTAGCCATAATCATTGGTTTCTAAATCATAATCATCGGTTGCTAAATTAAAATCTAATGTGCTCAGTCTTAGTGCACTGTGATCGGCAATCTTCATGCACCGATGTCGTTCATTGCGCAGAATATCCGTTCTTCTTTCGGATAAGAAGCATCTAGTGACGTCATTACAATTTCCGCCATCTTAAAACAGATTGATGTTTCAAAACAGATAGTTATATATTTGAACCAGATTTATAGCTGGTTACCCGTCAGTAGGTTTGGTGGGGATGAAATTTGTGCGGATCTTAGCGGAATCCGAAAAACACCACGGGGAGATGCTCATGAGCTCGCTAATGGGCGTGTCTTTGAGCATCCAAGTCTAACCTTTGTCGTTTTTATGCAAGGACTCATTTACTCGCAAAGAAGACATTCCTCTTGCTTTAGAAGATTTCTTCGAAAGGTTACTCTTTTTTCTATCTGGCATGTTGATGGATATATGTTGAAGTCCAAGGAAGGGAAACACAGCGGCGAGTGAGATTCTTGAATAGGCAACTCGATGATTGAATGAATGTAAGTAACTGCACTTAAACACTTTTAAACATACATATTTAAATAACTCGTAACGTTAATGATGTAGGAATTGGTCTAAAAAATGTTGTCAAGGAAATATAGCATTGTTAATTTCAGAGAAAAGCGTAAGATTTTTCAGCAAAAAACATTATTTTATATATATAAAGGGAATAACATGAAAACTAGCCTCGTTTCAGCAGTCAGACTTAATTTCCCTTGTGACCCGAGGGATAACTAGATGTGAGATTTTTAGAGATGGGATGGGAGGGAAGGGTTTGAGAAAAATGGATATTTAGGGAAAGGTTAAGAAGAGATCGGAGGGGAGTGTGGAACACAAGGTCTGCGCTTTTTCGGAGCGTGATTTAGATCGGCATTGTCTACCGTCTTATAATGAACTTGGGATCCATGAGCATGATAGTAAATTTCGTTGAACACTCAAATTTCGAGAGTGAATCACATACTTTATTCTGTTCTGTACCTATTTGGATTATAATTGTTCGTTCTCAATACCATACAATGTTTAAGTCGTGTATTAGTTTTTATTATACCTCCACTTTCCTTTTCAAAATGCTTTTCCCACTTTGAAGCTCGACTGAGAAAAATATTACATTCACATGCACCCTTCATTTCGTTTCCTGTCAGACAAAGCTAAGTGAAAGGCCCTATGATTAATGGCCTCTCCAGAAAATTTGTTCTATGGCAACGGCCTGTCACGACGGAAGCACCGGTTTCCGATTGATCACTGAAGTTAAGCATCGTTGGGTACGGCTCGAAATCGGTTTGGGCGATGGTTCGATTCGTTCCGGTTACTGTTGCTCCTGTTTTCGAGTAGCAGACGGAAAGTGGGAAGTGAACTTCTTTTCTGAATCACGTGAAACTGATATATAAATATTGCACCAATATTCTCTTGTTAGCGTATTTCTTTCTCCTCTAAATGCCCTAGAATGCTTCTTTTACTAGTCATATGAATCCTTAACTTCAAATAAATATGTGTTCTCTATCAATTCTTAGCAATTCATGCTATTTAGAATCTCCGCGGTATTCACCCCTATATTCCTGGTTATCACTCTGTTGTCCACTCTATTCAATCGCCCTTTGATTTCATTTGAATTTTAGTACGTTGTGAATACTAGTGCCTAATGCCCATTGATATCATAATATTTTTGTACAATTGGCATTTAGAAAACTGTTTTATTATAATTATGATATTACACATATAAATATATCAATAGATCGTAAAACGTAATACGCGGGCGATGCATCTTAGTTCCGATAGTTCTGTTACAATTCCTCATGGAACTCTGCGGCCGTATGAACGGGAACTTCCATAATCTAGAGCGTAAGGGGTAATCGTTATCTTTGGACCTTAATATTCCGGTATATGGGAAACGCTCAAGATCTAATGAATTCCTCGGCTGAAGGTTTCATATCCGGGTGTCTTGATCTTCATATTGAGGGCCTTAGACGTCTTACCCAAACCCGGAACATCGGTGGAGTCTGCCGAGACACCATTATACTTTATCTTAGTTCATCAACCTCCTGCCTCCAATAGATCGGCAAAATATTCGAGTACCTTAAATGGGTCATTTACTGCATGTATCGATCTTCGATCTTTATCATTTCACGTCCCATCGGCTTGTCCAAATTTTCTTGGAGTCTCTTAATTTTTGCTGTAATGATCGATCTCATGATATCCTAAGATTCTCTCTAAGATCCTAAGATCCTCTCTAAAATTTTGCCGACACCGATTATTATGAAATCCTAGTAAAAAGTTACCTTTGTGAAAATAAATTTAGTATGTTTCGAATAATTCACATTACGGTGAAGTTATAACAAAGTAAGTTGTCTTATCTAACATTTTATTGAAATACTATTGCATTTGACGATAAACACATTTTCATGTTTATTCTCCACAGTTGTCTAGCATCATCACATAATCCTCGTAATTATAACTGCGTGAAAGTGGTGTAAAAAGATTAGTAAAATGCGATGAATATTGAAATAACTCTCTTGTTTGAGCGGAGGCTCTTCCTAAATCCCTCTCGGGCCTCACTAATCCCACCTTATTATCCAGTGATGCAGACAAACTCGCGAAAAATAATTCCACCTAGTTAAATTCCCGGCAACATGGATCAAGGCAGACTAAACTTGGGCGGATTTAATATCCGTTCCCCGACGGTATCCCGAATTTGCGTTCGAATTTTTCGTCGGGGATCCAATGCTTAACCTGCAATCCTCTCATTCTCCTCCTCTCCCTCCCCCCTTTGTCTTCCCCATAACATCTCCACTCATTCAGTTCTCAACCCTTTCCCTGCACGGCTCACGTGTTCCCCACTCTGCCGCCAGTTTGTCCTCCCTCCCTTTGCTGCCGCGAAAGAGAGTCAGGTAGTGGTGAGCGTGGTGACCACGCATGCGCCATCGGTCCTGCCTCCCTCGGCTCGCATCTCCTCAGTCACACGCGCGCTCGCCTGCCGATAAGGCCGCCTGCCCGTCGGCGCGAGTAGCGCTCCTGAGTCCCTCCATACTCGCGTTTTACGTTCTCCAGTGTCATATCATCCTTGCATTTCTTCTTTTCCCCGAAATACCTACAAAAAATCCTTTTTACCGTATCCCTACACATCCTAAAAAGACACAAAAAAAGCTATTCGTCCCTCTCCCTCTGAATCGCCAACGGCTTCTCCTCACTTCCTCCACTCCTATCCGTCCCCCACGTTGCCCTCCCTCCAAACATCCCCCCCTTCTAGAACTTTTCTAATATTCCACTCACCGCACCATTCACGGCTGTATCGCAACCTGCTTGCTCTTGGCCGGATAGGAGTTTAGGAGCTCCCCATCTGATGAGGAAGGTCGCGGCGCGTTTTGTGATATTCCGGATCCTTATCAAACGAGGGAGGGAGACAGAATCTTATCAGAGATTTTCCGGTGTTCCTCCTCAATTCTTCCTCCTTCGTCCACTCACCTCTCTTTCTCCCATCCCGGCCATGAATTTTGTCACAGTGTCGTATTTTTTACGTTAGTATCTTGTCGGTAAGGTTGGATCTATCTGGTAGATTTTTACGATTTTGTTTTTGTGTTCGGGAGATATCGGAATCCTATTCCGAGAAGACTTTATTTCCCGTGATTCGAGTGGTAGGGAAAAGTGTGTTTCGAGCGGCACCCGTCATTGTAATATCCATCGTGGTTGGACGGAGTTCATTAACTTTCGATTTTATTTATCGTTCGGTATTTTTTTCAAGACAGAGAAATGTTAGGATTTGTGCGAAGACTGAAGTTAACGCATAACTGTATCTCGCTCAGGCCTGTTCTTTTGGTTTCATCAATAAAGATCCTTTCATCTCGTCTTCTCTTCGGAGGTGGCGGAGGTTGTGTCTGATACTAATATCCGAGAGGAGAGTCTAACTAACGTCTCAATCGGTCGTTTTTGCGCCAGTGAGAAAAAAACAGAAATTAAATAAAAATACGGTTCCGCTCGAAGTTTTTTGCGGAACCCATTCAGAGATTTGCCGGCCAGTGGTTAGCACTCTAATTTGTTTTCGGAAATCTTTGCCGACACCATTCAAGTCGTGCATTGAGTGGGACATTTTTAGGCTTTCATTTGCATCCTGCGCCGCCTCCGGCTGAGAAGAGAGGCTTAGAGGCGAAGAGTGTTTTGAAAGAGAGAGGATTTGTGTTTTGATTACGCTGCCGACTCTTGAGGGAAGGGAAGTTTCCAGACAGGAATAGAAGAAGGAAGGAGCTCGGGGGACATAAAAACCTTTGTCATCATCTCTTGAGGAAAAGAAGGCAGGGGGAGGAGAGAAGGGGAGTATATTGCAGCGCCGGAAGGATTCGGTAGGCGTGTCGCCCGACCATTTTAAAGCGGAGACTCGACAGGTGGTGGTGTGCTGATCTGAGAGCGTCTTACTGTTCGGCGGTGGGTGGCAGAGGGTGTACCGCTTTTCCATACGACAGGGACCAGACATGTCCAACATCCCTGCCGTGGGGACCACTTCTCCGCATCTCCCCATCCTCCTCTGTCCTCTCCCCTCCCTCCCCCTGCTCCTCCTAGCGCTTCTGTCACTGGAGGTCGTAGTTCGACCCCCGCACGTGACCACCCTACCAGTCACCTGGTCGTTTTCTCCTCCTTCCCGGACCTCCCCCGGAACCTTCAGCGTCCTGCGGGCAAACTCTAGCGCGGAGCCCAAACATTCCCTCGGGACTCCGATAATCGCCGAAGGAGTCGAACCATTACCACCCGGCTTCGACCTTCCAGGTTACGGAGGCGATGAAGATCCTGTGAGCCTGTTACAACCCTCAAACGACACCTCATACCCGCAGGCGGCGGTGGGGTCCTCGGACGCTACGCTTCCCAAGGGCTTCTACCCTTACCAGGACGATGCTTCGTCCCAGATCTCGTATGACGTGTCAAGGGCCCTGGAGCCCTTGGAGGTGAGGGAGGACGGTCACCAGAGGCCGAAGCATGCGGCCATCAAAGAGTACAGCGTGGGTGTCCTCATGGCGTCCCGGCTGGATTCGCCGTTCGACCTCGAGAGGTGCGGTCCCGCCATCGACCTGGCCCTCGAAGAGGTCAACGAGCATTTCCTCGCTACCCACGGGATACAGCTGAAGAAGGTGCAGGCAAGGTGAGTGCAGATCTTTTCAGTCTCTCTTTGGGGTTCAGATGTACGCATTCCAAGGAGGAATGATTTTATGTTTTCCCGAAGTATATAGACCAGATGAATATCATTGAGGTTCTCCACCAAACACTGACATATCGATACGCAACTCATGCATTGTCTTTTAGTAAATTTTGATAATCTTGCGCCCTAATGTATATGTATACGATGTATGAGTTGTGCAGTGAAACGTCAACGGTGGAAGTATTCAGTGAATTGAACTATTCACCCGGTGGAGAACATGAAAGACCATAAATTCGCGCAATCGTGAATAATTGAACAGTTTATATCCAATCTATGATACTTATTAGTAAACTCAAAAAAACGAGTCCAATAAATTTCTTTGGCATTTTGCAACTTTTCCAAAACCATATTCTTACAAAAACACAGTTGATTTTGGCATTTTAATAGTTGAAATTGTGCTGTGAATCGCTGAATGTGTAAATCCACAAAGTTGAGGGCGAGCTAGAGTTATTGTTCAACGAACTAAAATGATGCATGGACTTTTCCTTGTTCCACAATCAGGCAATGCAAGTCAATAAATCAAAGATGTTTAATCGAGAAAAGTAAGTTTAAATGGACTCCTGAGTAGATAGTTATTAACAGCTAGTTTTACAGAAATAATTTTATGACACTATTTCTAAGGTGTTTAGATTGATAAAAACTTAGGATAACATCAAGTAATCGAATTTCATGATATATATCAGGACGTCCAACGTTTCCCTACCGTTCCCTGGCATTGGGTCAGCCTTTTCTTCGCTTGATTGAAAAACTGCGTTGTTTTCATGCTTCACGTTCTGAGAACGATTTTTCTCTTGGTTGGCAGTCTGCCAAAATATTTTGAGTTTGGTAAGATCCATTTCCCTTTTCGAGATATAGTTTGGATTTTATCTTTATAGATGGTTCAAGTTTTTCCATAGTGTTCCAATCAAGCACATCTCGCGTCTATTTCACTCATGGTCTTCACTTCCTTGTCGTCAAAATATTCCAATAATTTGGTAGCGAATACCGGCTGTGATCTCTCTGATAGAATAACTTTCATGAGCACATGAGGATATTCATAATTTTTTATACGAGTCTTTGAAATGTGATAGAAAGCTTTTGATAGAACGGTCAAAGATGCTTTAGACACATGTTACAAAGTTTTTGCTACTTTCGTTCAATATCGGCATAGCTTTTATGAATTTATTCAAGTTATTCTGTATATAGTAATTACAGCTCCTCATTAATGCAGTAAAGTATCGTCAAAAAACCCAGATCAGAACAAAATTTCTTCCCCTTTAAAAATTAAATTAAATTTTTTGATATATTTTTTTTTCATTTCTGAGATCAAAAGAAGGAAGATTTTATTTAACAGGCAGATTTTGTCAAAGCTCCTTGTGATTTTCGTTTTGGATGAACCCAGTCATACTTTAACCAAATGCCAGTATAAATTATTCCCTACTGAAGTCAGCAAATTCGGTCGTATTTTTCGACATTTTAAAGTATTGTTGTTAATTTTTATTATGATTAATATTAATCTACCTGCTATTGTATGTTATGATGGAGAATTTCTTCTCTTGCTCTTAAAAATGCTTTCTCCCTTTCATTGTTAATCCCTTCGCCTCTGTATATATGAATAGATGTTTAGTTGGAGCTCCCTAGTCAGGGTCCTAAGGTACCTCGGTCTGTGCCAATTGTGCCAATCACCTTATAGAGTGTTTAACCTTGGATACCTATTGCCTTGCCAAAGGTCTGTATGTCTTTAATGAGCAAAATCCGTAATGTCCTAGGGTTCCGGAAAGGGAGAACCCAGGTAACAATTTCAAGCGTCGCACAGTACATGATATGTCGTTACCCTATCCTCTCCTCACTGTCTACACCTCGGAGTATCTTTGATTTGAAAGTGCTTTTTCATTTTGAAGTTTCCAGCTAGCAGCCCTACCATTGTTTTTAGTTTTTTTCTCTCTAGTGATAGTAGCATCTACATAATCATTTTTATGATATTGGTCCATCAATGAATCTCCTATTTTGCCCCAGGTCATGTTTTGAGTTCCAGAACTTAAGATTTTGAGCTGTAGCTCACCCCTTGATTCTCCTCTTTATACTTCCACATTTCTTCATCCCGGTTGATCTGATCCTCACATTTTCCTCCCTACCCATCGGTTTCCTAGCGTTCTTCCTTTGATAACAACTTTCTACACCCCCCTTCCTCACAATAACCTGCCCCAACCGCATTGTCAGCCTCCTGTATTTTCCTTCCCCTCCATCGTTTTTCTTCTTGTCCATCATACATTCTCCATCCCTCTGCAATCACACATCTCAAGCGCATCTAAAAATAATCATATCACCTTTCCCCAAGGGCACATGTTTTAGAGCCATAAATCCACACCACACTCCAGGCCGAACTCTTCACCAGGGCCGAACTCTTCTCCTTTCCTCAGGGTTCCAGTCATAAGGTTTCTCCTGCTGGTTAATGATTCTTTTTGAGCGTATTTCTCATTCCAATTTCTTTTTACATAAGTATTCATCGCTACTAATATCAAGAATAAAATGTTCGTTCTAGTCGATTTCCGCACTATAGGTACTGCCATCCTCAGGTGTCCATGAAAAACCTGAGGGTGAAATCAGTGGAAATGATTGCGGCCATGTTATTTATCCCTATTATCTCGTCAATTTACTTTATTCATGTGTTAAGCACTCTTTACGTCTTTATTTTTATTGCTGTATAAATTGGAAATGTAAATAAGCCAAGTAACAGTAAAAAAAAATGTTTAGGTATTTCTGTTTCAAAGCACTTGTCGTTAAAGCTTCCCTCCACGTCTAATTTACGGCAGTGAATGAAAGAAGTCATTCACGTTTAAATATATAATTAGTCGTCTTGTCTAGAAGTAGACTGACAATAATACGTTAATTGAATTTAATGCCTGATAACTTGTAAAATAAACCTCAGGTTATTTTATACACGTTTGGTTATTACTACAATTTATAACTGCAGTGGTACTCTTTGCTCATTGTAGTTAGTCATTTTGAAATCAGAATCGGACGTATTAGGTTTTAGGTGGATCGCATATGATATACTGCAGCGGCAAATCGCTACCGATGAATCTTTGGCGGTGATATTAGCAGGGACTTTAATGTTAACTTGAAAATTGCAAACCAGGTTACACTTGCAATACATAAACACAATGTACAAATGTACAAATTTGATTTTCAATATTAATGCTAATGTGTGTTTTTTTCACCGTGACATGAACCTTTCTTTGTCTTAGTCAAGCTGTGTCATTTACGAGTTTATATGGTGTCGTGAGTATAATATTTCTGGTAAACTGTAGTCATCTGCGGAGGACTAGCTACTAACAATATTGTAGCATGTTTTTGGAACATATCCTTTTTACTATTTAAATTAAACATTGTGTTTAAGACTGTTACTTGGTAGTTGTTGTCTTATTATTATATACATTCTTCCAATCTGACGACTTGTTGACTTCAGGCCTCGATTCATATCTATCTCACACTTTATTCTATTACATTTCATTCTGGTATAATTTTTTCCTTATCAAAATCTTGATTATTTATTTTTTCATAATTTTCCCTTGGCCTTCTAGTCGGAATCTTCTCATGAGAGAAGAAGAATATTTGCTTATCGCTATGGCAGAAATGGGAGGTTTTTTCTATTCTCCGCCAAGCTCTTTATCGAATCTGCTTTTGGAATACTGTATCCTTATTACAGTGACACTTCATACTCTGTTAATCGTGCCATATCTTGTATGCATCCCTAGTTTGGTAGTTTTTATCTTTCATTGATTGCTGTTCAAATCTTTATTTTACCTAGAACGTTATTCTTAGGGCATATTCGTAATGATTATTTTGGTCCTCGATGATCTGTAAGAGATGCAAGTATAGTTACGGATAACTTCAATCTTTTTCAACCTTAATAATTTGAGGTATGATTTAGCTTTACATCTCTCCAATTTTCTCTTCTATTGAGTCTCCTGAGATTCTGTATTCTCTGAGCTTGTTTTATCCATTATACGTCATTTGGTTGGCTTTTTGTCCCTCCTTTTCTTTCCTTTGTTCTTTATTCTCTGGTGCCGTGGCTGACCTTCGGTTCAGATGGAAGTTCGCCATTGATTGCAGCGCCTCGGATTGGAAAGTCTGCTAGCAATGGGTTATTGGTTATTTACTATTTTTTAATCAAATGTGACCATACAATTTCTCACATTTATTTTTTTGGGTATAAACTGATTTTTTTTTAAATCTACGTCATTAAACTATCAAAAATCGATACAGGTTGTCATTTAAACTCATTTTTTTAGAGTAAAAGGTCTTGCCCTGACATTTTTTTCTCCAGGTACTGCATATTGCTTGCATAGCCGCGATAATTTAAAGTATTCTGTATTAGTTCATCAAGTCCAAAGGTGGAACGTTGATTTGGATAGGTCTACGCGTACATTACTCCCGATAATTATGCGTGAAATTGCTGACAATCTTGGGTTTTTGTGCTAGATGTCATGAAAAAGATGAAACAATATTTCCACTATGACTACGTACTTTAATGCCCTAAAGTTTTCAAATTTAACTCAAGTGATCTAATTGTGTTCATTAGATCGCCATCGTCCTAGGTACTCTACCAAATAAACGGCAGGTGCACGGAAAGTCCTGCCCATAATTTTCCAAGCTTTGGGACGTCTTCTCTAACATTTCCTTCCTAAAACTATCGAATTTTTCCAAGTTACAGTTCTTTCATAATTCTCCTTAATACACGTCTCATATAATATTCTCTTCTCCTCCCTTTCTCACGCTTATCCCACATTTTGCCCTCTATCACTCGCCTCAGTATGTCTTTACCTTTCAATACATCCTCCGCCTAATTTCGCTGCCTACTTCTAATTTCTACCATTAGTTTCCTTTTTACCTTTCCTATATTAGCCTCTTTAGTTTTACTCTCTGATCAGTTCACTTATTCTACCCTTCTCCACATCCGTGTACCAAAAGTCATCTGTGTACTCTCTCTCTCTCATCCATTGCGACCAATTTTCTAAACCATTCAACGCTACGCAGCTACTCTGAATGTTCTTCCGTATGTTCCGATTGTTTTTGATAACGCACAGTATAGGATTTCATTCAACTTTGCCGATAGTATAAAAATGAGCATATATCAGATGGAATACGGTTCTAATAATTTTAATTTCTGCCATCATTAGGTCTTGTTGAGAAACAAATACTGATGGTAATCAGCGGTAATACTCAAAACGTAAATTCAGCTAGAAAACACTTCAGACGGTAATATTTTGATGAAAGGCAAGTGGCGTTGATTGTATTTCAGTAAATATCGTTACACCGTCGTTAAAAATGTAAACGAACATATTGACGTGGTACTGGCCATTGACGTTACACCCGTTTTTATTTGTATGAAAGTTTTGGAAAGCTCTGCTATTTTTTTCTGACGTACGAAATGATCCATGCATTTTTTAACAAGTTCGCGACGGCGAGGACTGACTGGTGGGTCCCGGCTTTTCACCCTCATGGGCGGCGGTATCCACGGGTGCGTTTCTTTCTGCTGACTTCGCTAAGCTTCGACGGCTACGGGGAAGGACATATTTCTCACTGATGCTCCTCTGGTATAGCACATTTTTTCAAGAAAAAGCCCCATAAAATTTTATTTAATCTAGGAGAACATTTTGAAAGTCAAAACTAAGCTGTACATGTTCTAGATTAATTTTAAATCATTGAAGTATAATAATTATAAAAGCATATATACAGACAAATTTCATTGTAAACAGAAATCATGAATATCTCGTTTGAAATGCTCTGCTACACTGAACATTATAGATTTCAAGAACTTTTATCATTTACTACTTCTCAATGCAACATAGGGGTTTCTGTAAAGAATAACTATAAAATTTATGTGTGTTTTAGATTAAAATAATCTCGTCACATGGTTAGTTTTCCATCACAGCCCTTGCAGTAAGTTTTTATTTTTTTGTTTTTACCTTCGTTTCATTTAAGTCACTAGTAATGCGAAGTTTCTCGTTGTAGCCAAAACCCTTCATGATTAATTAAACGCTAAATTTCAATCAGAAGCCATATTTTCAGCAAATTAATTACTGGTTCACGACTTAAGTGTTTAAAAGCATTACTATTCCATTTTTTTATTTTCCGAACGTATCATTCTGTAGAGAATCCGTTCAGGCATGAAGTGAACCTTCAAGGCTGGAGAGTATTTTGTCGAGAGTGACGTTGCTAGTCATGCACTAAAAATCACGCAGTATATACTTCTTAACGCTGCTAATGATTTAATAAAATATTTTATATAATATATTCAATTTTTTGCTACTTTCAAATGGGAACTTTATCACCGACAGCAAAAGAAGTCAGTTTAATCGTGTGTGTTCCTAAATGCTATTGTGAATGAATACAAATGAGTTTCTTTCGTAATGAATTTAAGACAGCGCTAGTGGAATTTCACTTATAAAAATTGAAGATTCATATATTTTTCGAAATGTAATGATCCTGAAAGATGTCATTCACGGTGCATCAATTAAAAAATTTGTTTCGCTTGACGATATTAATTAGTACCCCAGTACTAGACTTCCAGAAATAAAATCGTGCCCACATGACACGCGAAACAATTGGCCTTTTGAATGAAGATATATATACATATATGTTCACATAAGTAAATTGAAAGAGCAAGCGAACGCCGCCGCTTCATTATCGCTTCATGCATGGTAGTGGCATTTTTGAGGCACGTGCACGTACAAGGCGTGAGCAATGGATTTGAAACATATAAATGAATGAGGAATGCATGTGTTGTCTGACTTTAATATCTCGTGATTTAATTCCACATCGCTATTTGGTTATCCTGGTGGTAAACTTGAGTGGATTCGTTTTAAAAGTGCAAAACTTTGGACGGTCCACTCACCTTGGACGCTCCAAAAGTACGACATTGTTCTGAGATTTTTTACCTGTTGTGTTGAATGAAAGTTTTACCCGAATTTTCCTTTACGGATAAGAATATTGGATTTCTCCGCATGATTCTCTGGGGCATATTGTGAAAGAGCCCGTTTCAGTTACTTTGCTGCGCGATTAAATTTTATCATAAAACTATTCTCATCCTATATCCGTTCTTTATAATACATTTTTAAATAATTTGACTTTTACGAAACCAATTTTACATTTAATAACATACACGATCCGGATTTCGATGAGTAATCATCATCATCAGGGTCGTGTATGTTATTAAATTAAAAAGTGTTTTTTTAAAAGTCAATTTATTTAAAAAAAACAATGATATATGTACCACAAAGTTACCCTAGAACAATTTAACTTTATAATACATCTTATATACCTGTTCTTTATAATACATCTTATATTACGTTTTTTATTTTTGTTTTTACTTAATATAAATTCACAATGTCATGTAAATATACTTTTGTTGCTTGGAACTGGACTGGAATGTGGAATCATCAAGTAGAAATGTTGTAGTTACCTGTTACAGCAGTAATCAAACCATATATTTTTACTTAAATTTTTCAGCTATTTTTGAGCATGTAATTAATATTTCTGTTTCTATGTAAATTTTGTATTACGTTTTCATTTTGTTTATATTTAATATCTATTCAAAATGTCATGTACATTATATATTTGTTGCTTTTAGGGGTATGTACCCAGAGCATTGAATAAATCTATCTATCTATGTATCCTATTCTCGTCAATGCTAAAACTTCATCACGTTACAGGGTAATCGCAGCATCCTAGAAAAACTAGTTCTTCAATCTTATTCCTCTTCTATCTTGACGATAGATTTATAAATCACGCTTATTTTTCATTAATTTACACTAATTTATAGTACGTATTGGATGGTTTTAAAAATACTCTTATTTTTTCTGTTTTTCTGGAAAATACCACTGCATCAGACCATTTATTGTGCACTTTCCTCTTCCCTTCTTGCCATCTAAACTTCTCATAACATTCCCTCTACTTCCTGTTCATCCAATGTTTCCCTCATTTCTCAGCAATCTAAACCCTGATGCACTGCTTACCTCCTCCATCCCCGTTTTACTTCCTTGAGAAATCCTCTTTCCTTCTCTATCGAGCACTTTTTCATTAGTATTTCTTTCTGTTCACTTTCCTGTCCCCATCTTTCAAGCTTACATTTTCTATGAGGTTGCGGTCTATTTCTCGGGGTCAAGATTTCGGAGTCATTACTAGTTAGTTTTCAGAAAAAAAAACTCTTTCTTTAATGCTTTATTCTTTATATGTTTTATTTAACTCTACTCTAATGCAAATTCAAGTAGAGGACTTAAACCACACAAGTCTTTCGATTTGACAGTTTTATCAGATAAGCTTCTGTTATACCTCAGAGGAAAAATGTAATACTCAAGTCTTTCTGTTTTAAATACAAATAATATCACAAACACCCCCCTGAGGTAATTATTTATGGTGTTTAACTGTACTTTTAAATACCATAGCTACCTTCCTGCAAGGGGTTTTGCAGATCAAGAGAGCAGGACCAAGAAATAGGACTTCTGAGGAAGTTTCATATTGTGAAAAATTAATTAATTGAAAGTATATTGAATTTAAAACATTTATGTAGTGATTTTAGACTACAACGATATATCAAGTTTAATTTTTTATCACAGTAACTGGAATGAGTGATATGCACATCCTATGTGCGCATAAGCCTGGTATTTATTTCCTCTAACAGTTTCCTTGATATTCTTATGCTGTTTTTTGACACACGAAAGCTTTTATGCTTATCTGGCTGTGCATTATCTTCTTCGTACCTAAGAGTATTTTCTTGTCTCGGACCTCACCACCTCAAAAAAATAAGGCTGGGACATCGGATTGATGGAATAACCTTGCTAACTTTGCTAGATCTCTCTCTCTCTCTCTTTCTTTCATGAGAATAAAATGAACTCGCACATTTGCTACTTTATAATCACGTACCACCTAGTTGAAAACTATCTATGCTTTCACTAAAAGTGTGAAAAACAAAAGATAAATGACTTACCTTTGGGCGTGCGAAACTGTTCATAAAATTTTATGTGGCTAGCACATGCATTTCTACATCCAAGTTATAATTAAGTAGTGCTATTTTGGAGCCATGCTTAGTTAGCTGATATTGGTACTTTTTTACAGTGTGTTAATCAAATTAGAATGCCTTCAATGCATCGAGGCTTGAAGTTGTCTTTCTCTTCGGCTAACCCCTTGTCCTGTGGTAGTACAGAGTGAAATTCCAAATGTATATAATGGATGGATAAAAAGATACTCAATTTTCCACAAATATGAACAACTCTTTTGACGACCTTAATTAGGATATAAAATGTGAACTTCGAAATGGTTTCGATTAATTACATATATTACATGTGTTCCACCGACATGTACTACTTACATCGAAACCTAGGTTGAAAATAAAGTTGTATTAATTTTTGGAATCCTGGCCATCTTTTTCAATAGATAATATATTTAGTATAATCCATAATGTTCAAATTCCATGCAATATTGCCTGAATCTCCAGAATTTTTCCAAAATATAGAAGTTACTTATCAACGAGTTGGAGGCCTAGATGATAACAATAGCAGGTTGGAAGGTATTTGTAGCGATATAAATCAAGTGCAGGCTAGCAATTATGACCAGGCTGAAAGATAATGGATCAGTGGCTTAAGTGAGTGGTTGAAGGTAAAGGTCGGTTAGACTCAATGATAAGAAAGCAAAAAAGCAATCGAGAACTTTTAGGTCAATATATTTCTGGAGATTACTAGGAGCTATAGAGGGGAAATAACAATGGAGCAGAGCTGAGGATGCTTAACGAAAAGGTAGTGATAAAAATGGCAGTTTGAAAACTGGATGAATGATTAAATTGGCAGAGAATCTGAGGGGTTGCTGCAAGGTTATCCAGGAATTGATTAATTTATAATGATTTGCCGATCACTGTTGAACCTTCCTTCTTGATTTCTTTAAATTGCATCATCATTTGTATCACGATCGCTGAAGAACCCTTCTTTTTGATTTTTTTAAAATCACGTCATCCTTTGTATTTATCTGCATACCAGTTCTCATTTTTATCTCTGAGGAGATTATTTTCACTGAGTTTTCTATTTGGTGTAGCATTTCCTCGGATATTTTAGTATGAATGCGTCCTGAAATAAACTCGCAAAGAGAGAAGAGTTACCAGGTAAATGCAAAACCCTCCTTTATACTTGAAGTTAATGAAGGATCTCTCGTTACGCATTAAACTCTGTTTTTACCGGCATCTGGCACTTCTCCCGCCTCGTTAGCATGAGCATTTTCGTTGCTCACTTAATTTCACGAAGAAAAGAATTTTCTTTAGGTCTTCCAGCCCACATCCATCGTGCTTTCATGTCTCTCTCTGCCTTCTGCCCCGTAGGCAGCATCCAGAGTATCCTAAATATTTAGTTTGCTCTTTTAATTTTTCTGTAGTTGTAAATCACTAATTTATGAGTCAGTGATGTGTGCAAAAGAGTGAAAGTAAACATAGCCAAGATTTTATGATAATCACTATCACCCCTGTTGTATTTGTAGCTCTTTGGATGATTTCAGTATAATTTTACGGATATGGAGTGGGCCTGAAAAAAGCTTGTATCCACCACTGTCGAGGACTGAGGGTGTTTACATCATTTCAATCTCATCCAGGCTAAAGGTTTGGTGGTTAAAGACTAAACGGCCTCTATTTTTTCCTTCAATAAAAAACACCCGGTGCCCCTATCTCATCGTTTCTAATTCTCTCTTTCCAGCACGCTCAACTCGCCCCGCGCAATTATTTTCTCTCCGCGAAAACATTTTCGAGCCCGTATCGCAACGCTGGGCTTACTTCATTTAGCAGCGTCTTGCCCTTGAAAAGGGGGGGTTTCTTTTGGAATTCCTTTTTATTCTCTCCTCGTTATTACTATTTTTCACCCTCCTTCTCTGCGTAGTGTTTCGAGGAAAAACAAATTTCCTTCCATAGCCTTTTCCCCGCACCAAGTCACAACGAATACTACACTCCCCCCATGCACCTGCAATCATGCGGAGTCTGCCAGTTCTAATTCATACGTTTCCTTTCGTTGATAAGATTTGTCGCATGATATCGCTCTCGGATGAAGTATCAAATACTTCCGACGACACTGTTTTCTTGTGATCTTGTGATAATATCGCACAATATGGTCCAAGTAGACTCTAGAATATATCGTGATTTCGTGACGTCAATGGAAAACAAATTTCAGTGAATTGAGCACACTGGAGCTACTGCAGAACTGACAAAAGAGAAGCAATGCTGATTATCGGCTGTGATGACGTATTGAGAGGCAGCTTATCTTTTGGTAACGGTGTCTATATACTGGACGTGTTTTTGTGTTACTTTTTGGGCCATTTTTATAGTAGTACTTAGTTATAATGTCCATTAATGTTAACTGTGGCCAAATGTGGTATTTTGGACGAGAGCCCAACAAAACTAATGGAGAACCATGTCCATAGCATAGCGTCATGGACATGGCGAAAATTGTTTATTTCATTCCTTGAAAATAAACTCACGCGTCTTTATATATGTTCCTATTTCTTGCCAAAAATGGATAAATATTTAAATTAAGACCAACAAAATTTGGTTTCTATTTTCATCAAACTCAACATCTTCAACGAAAGTTTCATATGAACACATTCTTTTGTGGCTAAAAAGGGAAGTGAGGAGAAAGTTCAGGTAAAACTCAAAGTCCCTTAAACAGCCGTGATAAGTTTACTAATTTATGTGAACAGTGAATTTCACTATGAACCGTTTAATCTCCTCCAGCTTTGTTCGACAACACCTGCAATCCTGCGGAGTCCGCCTGCAAGTTTATCCAACTCATCCGAACCTGAACTATCAAAATCCCCTCCTCCTCGTATCTTCTCTCTCCTCCCATCCCAGTTCCGCCAGAGTTTTTTCTCTCGTCTATTGCTTTCCAAGGTCTTTCTTGTCTCTAATCTCCCTACTCCTCCTCCTCCTCCCCTACTCCCCTTCCCAACGAACCCGGTGCGACCACAAACCCGAGCGAGAGATAGGGAAAGGGGGAAAGTTGAAGTGGGAGGGGCAAGACAGAAATAGAAACTAACCTCTGACATCGTGATATGACGCATAAATGCCATTGCGCCGCAGTCTTCACGAAGCGCTCACGAAAGCGACTTTTCCTTCTCCTCCAGTGCGTCGCTCGTGCTTTTCCCACGGCTCGTAATTGCAAGCGTCATCATTCCCCCGAACTTGCCCCCTTTTGAACTCTTCTTTTTTTCGCTGCAGTTTAATTTTTACACCCCTTGGTGGATTCTTCATTTCCGATTATTTTTTAAGCAGAGGAAAGGAATTTCGTATGCCCGAAGGAGTCTCCTTAGTTAACCCGGCAATTCCTCGCTTGAGTTTTTCTGTGTGAGAAGTATCTGAAAATGCCGTCTTGCCTCAGTTTCACGAAAAAAGGAATCGATATTTACCACACTTTCTTGAGGAAACAGGACGTCTCCAAAAATAGATTTGAATGCCACAATCTCTTGCGGCGCGGTCAAAATTCCTTTCCTGCCTGTAACTTGGGGTCTTTAATTGGACTGGGAATCATTGGAAATATGAAATTTCTTGAATACGCGTCATCTCGATGATTGCGTTTTCATAAAGAATATATGATAAAACGTATGATTGGTATCAGTAGCGCATTTTCACTTCGTGTGAATGGGTTTGTTTTATGTGCGTGGAATTTATGAAGTCTTATCGATGCATGAAACAACCGTTTAACCATACAAAGTTTTCTATCAGAAAAATAATTTCGCTTTTTCTCTCGTGCGCGTAGTGGCTTACGGAGTCCTTAGACTCCCGTGATATCTTTTCCCGTGTTGCACTAGATCTCAATTCCTAAGAGACTTACCCTTGTCTCTAGTCAGGGAGGTTTGACGGGTGCTCATAAGAAAAAGGAGTAAATGGTGTTCATAAAAAAAGAAATAGATGACATGTTTAACTGCGAAAATTATTTGCCATGTTCCATCGTTTGGGTGAGAGTGGTGGTAGATTAATTAACCGTATTCCTGATTCGCTCTCATTATTATAATTTAATGGATAGTTAAGCTTTGAACAACTCAATTTTTTCTTAAGGACTCGCATAAAACAGCAAGAATTTCAATGCACCTCTGCTTTGCTGTATTAATTCCGACATAGCTCTAATAATCGAAACTGTCGGCTGGGTTTTCTAATAACAGCTACGATATACGATCTAACTTCTAAAATGATGTCTGTCTAACAGTAAATTCGAAGGTGCCTTGGTCACCACGTAAACGATTTTGAAGTGACACAAAAACGTGTAGAAATAATCCCATGATAAATGATTCCCCGTATTTTTCTGGTAGTTGCATTATAAAATGGAACAAAACTTAGTGCTGGAGCATATCTATTGGTATGTTCTATTTCGGTGAAAACATTAATTTTTAACACTAACTACTCATCTTAAAACATTTCAGATGCAAAAAACTTGAAAATCAGCTAAACTTATTCCTAGGCTCATAACTTGAGGCAGTTAAGTGCCGTTAAGAAGTTTGGAAAAAGCATAAGTAGACAACTCTCCCATTTATTGAGGAAAATAAATAACAGAATTTTTCGGAATCATTTGAAAACACGATAGTTTTGGTAATCCATTCTAACTTCTTGCCTTAAGAAAGAGAACACACAAAGTAAAAATCCTTCAGTTTATATAATCCTTCTGATTTTCATTGGAATTGTTGGAATTTAGTCGAGCTCCATTTTCCAGCCTTCTCTTGTTTATTTATCCGTAGTTTTCCTCTTATTGTCTGTGGGTTTTCATCGAATGCACCACACCCCAGAATCATAAATTCTCGCGGTCGTGAATCATTCCATGGTCTCGCTACATTATTTCCACTTCGGAGATGATTCGAAGAAAGATTTGAACCGAAAATAACTTTCCATTTACTTAAATGTTGATTTAAAATCTAGATGAAGGTCATCTTCGTAAGGTGTCGTAAGTTGAATGAATATTTTCGAGATCCACTGTCATCTGTCATTCACCTTGTTGATGAATTATATACAAGTTTTTCCATTTTTTTTTGTTAAATTTTTCTCTAATTTTTTTGAGGAGATAATTATGAAGGCTAAATGTGGCCGTAGTAGGGATCAATCGCCGTATCATTATACCAATTCATTTATTTCTTGAATTCTCACTCCCTTAGTCACCCATGTCTCTCATTGTTAATGTAAAAATGTATTTACAGCATAGGTATGCAAAACCCGGCCCGATCAACTATTCAAGGACCACCGCTGACCAGGTCTTGAACGGCTTGCATAACAATTTTGGTGGGTGCAGGTGGAGAGGGAAACCCATTTAACGACTGAGCTTATGTTCATTTACAATTACTGTTATTACTTGACATAAAAACTATTTTATTGGCAACATTTTTTATAACATTTATCTACTATCCATGATAACCTGAATCAGGTAAAATCATTTATTGGCGTACGACTCGAGCCTTTCTAACTCGTTGCACCCCGATCATAAAGAGTATGATTACTGTTATAAATTCGGTCATGCATTTCTTTTGACACATTAGATTTAATTTTGACTGCTTATAATTTCGGTTGGCGTGCTATGTATATTTCGATTATGTTAATTGGCACAATGAATAAATATTTTGATGGTAATTATATATTATCGTTGTAATATAATAATGCATATTGTGATAATGATAATATTACTGAATATGTGGAGCACGATTTCATCACCGTTGTAAATGAACAGCGAACGCGTAGGAAATAATTAAAATAAATGCAGTTTGTACATATATGAAGAGTATTCGGAATGGCATAGAAGTACCTAGCTAATGAGTAGCACAAATGGATGCTTAAAAAGCCCTGTTTTAGATTTAACCGCTCTCCTTTCCTCTGAATTTGAGTGATTGCTTGGTGAGAATTAAAACAACTTCTTATTTTAGCGAGGTGCTGTTGGTGTGCAGTTTAGTGAATGATCCCAGAGTGTTTTTACGCGTTTAAGCTTGTTAATTTGCACATTCTCCCGCATTATTTTTCGACGCGCTGACGTAGTGGTAGAGGAAGCAATACTTAGATGCTATAAAATTTCCTAAAATTAAAATTAAGCTGCGCAACTCCTCAGCGATATGCCCTTCAGTACTCGTAGAAACTTTGAGCAGAAAACTTTTCTCTGGTTTACTGGGGAAAATACCGATTGATCGTGGATCAGCTAATGCATACGAACTCGACGGGTCATGCTATAGAAGTTTACCTGGTAAACAACCCTGGTCATGTACACTCCCCACCAATTCAATATATAGTTTCCAGGGGTTTTTAGTATTTTTTCTTAGCTGTCCTCCTCCTTACCTATGGTTTTTATTTTCGGGTTATCTGATGAGAGATGGATGATTTATGGTTTCCTTATTCCTACAAAATTTTATATCTAGATCAAACAATTTAACTCTGAGCATAATAAGCTCTTTGAAAAAGCCAAAAATGTATATTCCTATGTCATAACGTATTAGCTTTATGATTCAGTGGAGAAGTTCATTTCGATTAATTTCGGCAACCAGTGAAACAGCTCTTGTCTCCGTCTATAAGATGTATCCGTTTTCTGGTCAGCCTGGAAAGAGTAATTTAGTTATGGAGGCTTGGTAGAAAGGTTGGAAGAGTAAATTGATTTAGTAATTATCGTCAAGAAGGAGAATATATGTATTTTGTGTATTTATTACCCTATGCAAATTTTACTGTGATCACCTCGAAGCAAAGAATTTTTCAGGAAAAGTAGGTTGAGGCCATTCTAATGCTACGAGAATAGTTGTATAGATAAAATCATAGTATTAGCAAAGTGAGTAAATGCTTATCTATGATAAATTTATTCTATCTGCAAGGACTTGAGCTTTTGATAACAAGCCGCTGTAAGTCAAATCTACCACTTCAAAAATCTGAGTATTTGAACATTTGAGTTGTACACAAATCGGCATTTTTATCGTTCACCACGACATCTCATCAGACTCTCATTCGGAGAAAGTTATTATTTTTCACGCATAAGTCGAGCAATGAAAATAAAAACGCTAATAATTCACTGAGTCCATTATTTAGGGCAAGATGATTTAATGTAAGTTTGTGCTTTACGAAAGAGGAAATTGACTATTTGACAGAGTTTTATTTTGATCATTCGTATTCTATGATTTCATTATTATACCGTAGGCCTAGAAATACATCCATATATCCATCCAATAATCTTTAGTTTCATAACAAGCGAATAAGTTACAACCTGTCGTACAAGGTATTTAATTTTATACTCGGTGATAGTTTAGCAATCCGACGACTTTGCAATGAGCGTTTAGTTTTCGAACTGCATGTTCGATATTGTGAATTTGTTCCTCTGTTTTTGCTGTTGTGAATGATGATGTGCTGTTATTTTGGATATATTTTTGTTTAGGGTAATTTTACTTTACGGTATTCAAGAGCCAGGATACAGTGGTTGTTTACATGAAACTTTCTCTAAGGAACGCGTTATTGACGTTTGGCTAACAATAAAATTAGGCTTTAATATTTAGGCTATACTTTTAATCAATTTCAATAGTTTTGAGTTGTTTAATGGTTTAAATAAGCCAAATAATTCCTCTAGATTATATCTCCATGATTCTGAGCGTTAAATGTTTTCTCACATAAAAAAGTACTTACGTGTTTGAACGACTGTACTTATAGGATTTCTTTCTCAGTCGTCGCACGCAGAGTTCTTCTCTAATAAAAATTCTATCTAAAAATATATGTTGTTATCTCTAAGCTGAATTGGCAAAGGATTCATACTGAATATATTTTCCATTATAGAGGTAGCAGCATAAGGCGATGCACCTTCTTGCATCGCTCGGTGGGCCTCTTCTTTTTCGATGACAACGGATCAAAGCTTTCTAAAATCTTATACTTTACCCGGTATATCTTGTCTCAAAGCACAGGAGAAACCTCGAAACGTTATTTTTATATATTTAAAATAGCATTTTTTGCATTACTTTCCTGGCTTCCTTACTTTCCTCTTGGGTTATATATTTGGAAAAAAAATAAAATTAGGAAGGACATATCTCCAAAATTCTGTTTATTCGCGTGAGGAATGATATTATGGGTTTGGTTGAGTTGAGGTGGGGTTTAGGGAGCTCCTGGCGACGCTTTCTGCGAAAGAATTCTGGAAAGGCAGTTAAATAACGTCTTCTTGACATTTGATATCTTCTCCTCCATCGTCAACAAGTTTGAATCTGACGACGAGAAAAATTTCATCATGATAGGATAACCCAAGACATATTTGCGAAACTTTTCCCTTTTTTTCGTCTTAAGAAATAGTGGCTCTACAACCTACGTTATATATATATATATATATATATGTATCTCTATCAGTGTTGTAATGATGGATATTGTACATTCGACAGCCAATTCTTTTACACATTCGTTCGTATCCAATGGTACTTTTATTACATATATACTCAGGGTTAATGATAGTGAGAGAAAGTAGTAAAGCTGATGGTACCAGGCCTGACAATTATCATAAATATCTCTTTTTTCTCAACATAGAGAAAGTAATGCTTATAGTGCGAAGTAGAAAGAAGTGACGCTTGTCTATTCATATTCTGGAGAATATTTTCATCTTCCCTGTGATTAATGGAAATATGAATACTCAAAGCCGTAATCTTAAAAGGGCACGGGAAGTGAGGTCGGCAGGTAGAAACGTAAGGTGCAAAAATGAAATAAAATTGTACCTAGAGTGGAGAAACAGAAAAGAATCACTCAAAATGCAAACAAGAAAAAATATCACTCACGAGCATTCCAACACAAATTACAAGGTACAATGGGGGTGAAGAGTAAAATATGCATTCTTATTCACTAAGGTGTGTCGTAATACAGTAACCCTCGTGTTTCTCACCCTCGTGTTTCTCACCCTCGTGTTTCTCACTCAGGGTTTTGAAAGATCTCTCCTCCTGGCTTTCTGATAATCCAAAAATTTACCGCCGAAAAAATCTGCCGTGCATAAAGCTTGGTTCCACATCTCAACCTTAAATGGTCTTTCATGTGCGTCAATACTCACGTCAAACTAGTGTTATGGACCTGCTTCTGATTTGTATTTCCTTTTTCCCAGAGCTGTTCTTCAAAATTTTTTTATAATACCATTGTAAAGTGAATGTGAATTGGTAGAATATAAAAAAATGTAATATTTTGAGTCGTAACACCGATATGAGCTACCGCGAAACGTTTGGTTGTTGCAAGGGTCATATGCAGTCATAATATTCTTATATTTTCTCATTTATTTTATGTATATCGTAGTAAATGAGGTAGTTATCGATTTTTTAAAAGTCAGTGCACGACGCCTCAACCTATTGCCGATGATCTGAGAATTTGACCGAGAGCAAATATTTTAATATTCCCGAATTGCTGGAGGCTACATCAATCATGTTGACATGTCATTTTTTTCAAAAGCGCTGCATTATGAGGGGAAAGGAGGGTGCAGCCACTGCCCGCATGTATGATGTGAGAAAATTGGGAGCTATGCCCTCCATAAGTAGGTAATTCTCAGCTTGAACTCAGGCCTAATTACAGTCCAGATAATTAGCTAATTAGTGCTGAAGTGAAAATAAAAATGTTGATGGGGTTCATGGATGATCCATTCCGAAGTAGAATTCTGCCTGTGCCAATGAGATTAAACAGTTACCGCAAACAGCAAAAAGGAAATACCGTTAGGCAATAAGCATATTGCAGTTGCCAGGATAATGTTAATGGCGAGGAACTACTGGGAGCACCGCTATGCGCTCTTTCCTAAGAATTGAAACGTGAGTGAATGATATGAATTCAGAAACCAGATAATTAAAAATTTTGCTGAACATTTTGTGATTAGCTTTTGAAAAATTCTATAAAGCTCATTCCATCTTTCTCATAGCATTTATTAAATATTTGTATTCATTATATTATGTTTTTGATTCACAAAAACTTGGTGGTTCGTTGTTTTGGGAACCTGCATACTTTATTAAGTGACAACCATCAGAATATTATGCTTTCTTAGGGAGCAATGAGCAGATTAATTTACTAGTTGGCAGTGAGAATTATTATTGTCCATGTGTCCGAATATTCTCACTGTCAGTTAGACAAGAAAACTTATGTGAATGGACTTTAATTTTGACTCTCCTTGTGTGATAATTAGTTAAAAGATGAATTAAAAGTTACCTGTGCCATTGTCAACAGAAAAATTGTAGAAGAAATGCGTAGAAAATGTAGTAGAAAATCGATATCACATTTCAGGATAAATGATAATTTCCGGAGTTCAGGTATCATAAACTTTTTCTAAAAGTTCTTCGGTGTTACATTTGTTATTAACCTTTGCTGTACATGTTCTAGATGACCATTTTGGAGTTTCGTGCCTTGGCGTTATAAATTGACCCCCTTTTTGCCTGTGGATTCGGTAAATAATTTGGTGAACAGGAAATCAAAGGAATTTGATTAAAACAGGTGGTTCAGGAATTTAAATGAGAAGATAAAGGAGGCAGCTATGGGAATCATTTGATAAAGGTCTGTGGTTAACACAGTGATGTAGATGCGGTTATTTATTTATGTGAGGATTGCATTAGATCAGGAAACGATTGGCTTGCAATATTATTGAACAACTGAGAAATTGTGGTGCATAATGTGGATGTTTAGAAATGAAGATCTAGGTGGGAAAAAATGGAAGATCTTAAACTCTGAGTTAGGGAGAAAAATTTCAATAGAATGAAATTAAAATTACGGAAAACCTGATAGGGCGGAGGAACCGTGGTGGAGGGAAAAATTCGATTTTATGGAGAATATTCAGGGACAATAAATGTGTATGCATTGTGTAAGAAGATGGAAGAATCATACTAAAATAAAAAAATAAAACGGTATCCAATAAAAGACCTAACTCATGAAAATGAATCGAACCAAATGATTCCGAACGACGGAGAGAATTCTTGGAAAATGTTTTATGAAGGCATTTTACCAGTAGGCTTTGATATTGAAAATAAATCGGAATTGGGGTGTAACATCTTGGAGTATCATCCTGAAACACTAGACATTGGGGTTTGAAAGCGAGAAGTAGAAGTGAACAAAGAATCTGTAATAAATCGCTGAATCGCTTCAGCGCTTTGTGAGAATGGGAGGAAAGAGTTTGCTGTGCTCTTTCAAAGAATGAATGAGGAAAACTTTCTCAAAAGATATTATCAGGAACACACCGAACCCCACTATGTAATGGAAGAAATTCAGCTCTTTTTTAATGCTAAGAGATATTTTGTCAAATGGATTGTTCAAGAAAGTCGTTATTTAATTCATGAAAAAAATATTCCATAAATATCGATTGATATCAATTATTTACGCTAATGACGACTTTTTAGAGTTTAAATAGGAAGGGATAGATTGTTACGCCATTCCTGCAGGTAAACAATTGCGGACCGAATCGTGGAGACAAGTCACTTTGCAAAAATAAAATAAAATCCTTTTTCTTTGATTCTTTCGCCTCCTTTTAGCTCACTCCTTGTCCTTGGTGTACCTACACTGCGCATCTGTCTTCTTGTCGGCTCATTTAAATTTTCCCTGCTGTATCATCTCAATAGTGTGGTTACATATTCTAATTTGTTAATTTCACCATATTTTTAATTTTTGCTTAGTGCCTCACATTGTTTTCTCCGAATTCTTTCATGTCTTTAGCTTTGGACTTAATTTCCACCAGTATCTTTCAACATAACATTTAATAACTACCCAAGTGCCTTTTATTCATTAACCAATTGATTCTGGTTCTGATGCATGTGCGTCCTGTCCTAAAAATGAGTTCCTCTTATCAAATCTTGATGCGACTAAAAATATATTCGATGTGCAGGAAATGTTTCGAAATTATTTCATTATTTTGTGTTAATAAGTTGAAAAACAAAGATGTGCTCTGCGTTTTATGTGCTGAAGTTTAATGTAATATAAAGTTTATTGCATAATGCGATTACTGTCCAACTACCTTATCCATTCTTTTGAAGCGTTACGATAAACTATTGCCTGCCGCTGAATGAAACTCCTCTATTGATTTGTTTCTATGAAACTTTTTAAGTCAACTCTAATTAAATGCCTACCGCTTTGTCTCGCCTTCAAATATTCAGTGCTATATACTTTAATGGTTGGTAGGTAATTTTGGGAGGCGACTGGCATTTTTATTTTATGAAATTGATACCATTTTCGACATTAATGATAGGCGGGTAGTTTGGTTAGGGAGGGATTATTTGAGGATAGGGGGAAAGGAGGAGAGAAACCCTGCGTCGTCATCAGTGGCCTACTCTTAACGGAAAGCGCCGAGGTTTCGATTGTTTAGCGTTCCGTTCCACGCGCGGATCACTGCATTTGAAGTGCTCATCCAAGGCTTTCAAGCATGGATGGGCATTTCACTGAAAATCTTCGCCGCTACCGGGATCTCTCAGGTCCATTCGAATAGGAAACCGGTACTCTAGCCACCTCAGCAACCCATATCTCTTCCTTATTTTGTTACTCATCGAACTTCTCCTCCTAGAGATGAGAATACAGAAAATTAGCGAAGAGTGCTTAAGTTTAAAACTTAGTCCTTTCATATTACTTTTGAAAGGACATTGGTGGATCTGCGGCCACGATCTGGATTCCTAGTAGGTTTTCTCTCCCTGCCGATAACCCGAAGAAAAATATGAATAAACTCACGCATAAATAAGCCCAGTCGACATGTGTGGCAGTTGAGTTATCGTCCATTAAACAGCTCCCGCATGTTTCTCGCCCCCCCCCCTCCGAGAAACCCTCATGCTCCGTGTCATCTCGAAGCGAGAGCACGCTCGAGTTTTCACCCGGGGAACAAAAGCTTTTTTGTAGGTTCGCCCGTCCGAAATAAACCACGGCCCACAGGGCGGTTGGGAATAAATAATCGAACGGACAGATAAAAAAATAAATTGCCGCTCTCGTTAATTGTACCTCTTAAGGACATTCTAAATATAAAAGTGGTGCGTAAATGCTCAATGCGGGCGCCGTAAAAATAGGTCGAGATAGGAGGATGTCTTTTCCGCTATCTCATTGAGAAGAGGAGAGAAAAGGGAGTGGATGTGAAAAGAAGTGGTTCCAGTTGACGGACACTGCTGAATCCTTGTGACTTAAAAATATATGGACGGTAATGCATTCGAAATCTCAAAAGAATCGGTTGATGTGACGGGACCATGAACATAAGCCGTGTCCGAAACGGCACATAAGGGCCCTGAAGGGGACTTCAGTGGCGGCGGCCATCTTGCGAAGGGTGTCCGAAACGTTAGGGGCCGCGCGAAGGGCCTTGGGAAGGGGTCGGAGCGAAGGGCGCAGGCGATGCACACTTTCGACCCCTTCTCATTGCGCTTCAAGCCATCATGAGGCGGAGAATCATGGGACTTTTTTTGTGATTGGTGCTTTCGTGCTGGGCTTCGAATTGCGGCGGGATTACTTTGATCATGCTCATAATTGCTATGGTGATCCCTTCTGTTCCAAATTTGACAAGGCTTCTAGTTGCAAACAACATAGTAACACAGTAACAAGCATCTAATGAATGTTTGTTTTCAGCACTACTTCATTATAAAATATTATATCGATGTTTTACATGAAATGTTTATCACTCGCAATTTAGAAATAATGTTAAAATGCCAATTCAAAGCATTTAATTCTAACGTATGGTTTTATAATGACTGATTTACGTTACCACAAATCCGGGTTGATTTTCCATTTCCTTTAAATTAACTTAAAAGTTGAAATTTGGTCCGCAGTACATAAGCCTGGAAGTTAGTTGACGGGAGATTTATCGAAAAGAGATATGCTAGTATAGATTTTTTCGTAGCGAGATAATAAAACCGGGTTTGAATAACTAAATAAATTACAATCCATAATCAGGTGAACTAGACAACCTAAAGCTCAACAGACAAATTTCAACAGGTAAAATCTCTAATACCTATTCATTTGCATCATAATACATACCTACCAATTATGCATGTGTTAACGCTATTTATTATTAGTGGTTTATAATTTTAGGTACCAGAAAATCTTGCAATACTTAAAGAAAATGCTGTATTTGATTTTGTTCTTTTGATCTTATAATAAATCTCTACAAGCCATCAAGAAGCTGACTGGACTAGAAAAGAAATAAAAGTTTACAAATGTGGAAGTAACTCTCATTGATCTAGATATTCCACGAAATGTCGCTACAGATACCTACGCAAAATACTAAAGCACGGAATGAAGACTGCCGCTAACTATGTATAGCAAGTAATCCGAACGACATGAGAGCTGTTATTAAAAAATGCCTATTGGTGCAAAATTCGGACATCGGGAGAGAAGAGTAGACAAAATAACTTCAATAATTGAGTAAAACAGTGATATTATAACATTGTAATGGCTATAAGAACAACAATGAATTTCCTAAAGTTAAACATAATTAATTAAAGTGTTTTCATTTCAATTAGAAGATATTAAAATAGCAAATAACTAAATGGAAAAGATCGATGCAAAAGTTAACTACTTCGCCAAGAAATTATTCGGATTTAATTTTTTCTCAGCACATTTTTTTCGCCAAAGGCTCTAGCGTCGATTCGGGGCTTGAGAAATCCCCTTCCGAAGGGGGCAGAAGGGCGCACTTGCCCCCTACGCCCTTCTGACCTTCGTTTCGGACACGGCTCTAGAAAGTAAAGGACTGGAAACTGCCGTCACCCTTATTGTCCGCATCGGCAGAACTCCACCAACAGATGGAAGTGAACTACTCGCCCTTTTAGTCCAATCAATGAACGCCCAAAAGGGTTGTAGACGACATGGAAGAAGACAGAGACGAAACTTCAGGGATGTTTTTGGAGCATATAGGAGGTAAACATACTATAAGTCCCCGAGCCAACGAGGTGAGCCCCCTAACGGGGAGGTACAGAAGGTCCCTTTGTTCGATTTTTCGGTTTTAGCTCGAAAACGTAGGTGCGGGGACCTTATGTTTACCACCTATATACTCAGAACAGATCCCTGAAGTTTCGTCTCTGTCCTCTTCCATGTCGTCTACAATCCCTTCATTGACTGGACTGTATTAGTAGCCTTGATTTACGTCGAAGAGTGCGTTGACGGAAGGATATTTTGGTGATCTTCAGTGCCTTAATAATAATTGAAGTTTTTTGAGGTATTTTTAAGATTGCCTAAATCTTAAAAATTATGACTGGTCATCGTTTAGTTGCATCTGGTTGTACCTCGGGGTAATACAGCAACACGGTAAAGGTGCACGTCTTCCTGGTGCCAAGGGACCAAGAAACTTTGAAGAAGTGGGCCAATGCAAATCCGCGAAAAGATTTTTCCGTAAAACTTGGACAAAGGGATACAATGGACAATTAATTAATTATAAATTGATACAATCAGTCTCCTACATACCCTGCAGAGCTCAGCAAATCAGTTATATTTGATCTTCTCTTGAGTTTTATTTTTGGATGGGCTAAGTATCTCTCCTTCGGTGAGAAAATAATGATACTGTCACAGGGGGAACAGGAGAAGATAAAATTTCACCTGCCTATTTATAGCAATGATTCATTCCATGATACTCAAACAGTGATTCCTTCACTTTGAATTTTTCCCCCAAGAATGAGTGACATTCACGAACTTATAAAGTATAGGACTGGAAACTCCTGAAATTTTCCGATTTATTCCGATTTTTACTATCTAACTGGGGCGCCACTCCATGATCGCGCCAGGAACCTCAAAATCCTAATTTCGACCTTGAATGCATATGTATATGCACACACACAGGGATAAAGCTCTCGAACATGGTACTTAATGAACTCCAGACAGCAGCATGCCAAGTTAAAAAATTTGGAGGCTGTTAAAGAAAGCGCATTGAGAAGGAAATTGGCAAAATTATCGAAAACGTAATGTTTAGTCATTAAATATACTCTTTATCCATTTTTTCGTTTTTGTATACCTACCCCAACTTCACATTTCAGCTTTCCTAAGATGGAATGCAGTCCACACCATGTATTTAGATTTGATGTTTTCGGATTTTCGCGTGTTTTAACAAAATTTGACTGTTTATTCATTTAGTAGAGATTTGGAAAACTATTTCCGGGAACTTCGAATTTTTTCGGCAAACGATATATAGGTACGCCCCTGCGATTCTATTTTTAAAAGACCGAGTTGAAAATAGGTATAGGGTTGGTAATGTATTTAGGAATAATAACTTTCCGTGTATCCAAGCAGAATACATCGCACTTCAATGATCTACCAAGAATTTTTTCACTGCGACAAAGTTACTTGTGGTGTGCCCTGAGGACAGACACTTATTCTTCGGATTTTGTAATTTTCCAGTTTTATACATTTGTTTTAAGTATCAATGAAGAAATCACTAACTCTGAATTCCATCTTTGGTACTTATTACTCGCGCATAAGTATCATAATCGTGCTATTTTTTCCATGTACTCCATATAAGATTATGATTTCAAAGGGCGAGTCTTCAGTGCTGACACCTCGCGGCTACGGACAATAAGGGTGACAGCCGGTTACACAGTCCGCATAGGGGAAGTTCACGGGCGTGGACGGGACTCAACGCCTGGCGGAGAGCACTCGAGCGTGAAATGTGGTTCGCTCTAATGCATGAAGTGTGAATATTATGCCTCAGAAACATTGGTAATTGATAAAAAAAAAACAATCGAAAAAGGCTGGCAACTATCGAAAAATCAATCCGACGACAGCTGAAAACAAAAGGAACTGAATTTGAATTTAGGGCTGGAGGCCCCAAATTTCTCAAAGGAATTTGTGTTAGTGGTAATTCAAGGCTTTTGTTCTGGTAATTTTTGATATTGATGCAAATTTATCTCGCAGGCGGCCCTCCAGTGTATCTAATGAGATTATAATCCTTTCTCATATTCATTTAATTGTTGAGATACGTAAAACCATAGAGTAAAACCCATAAGTATAAAATTTTTCAAGTTTTATAATATTATGACTGCAGTAGAATTGTGTAGGAGAGTGACTTGCTTAAAGCTTCAGCGGCCGAAACAAATTCGTTTTGACTGTCATCAATGAAAGCTTATCATAATATTGCTGTTTACTGACAGTTTTAATACACTAATCTTGCACGTTTGTGAGGAGCTAAAAATCGGTAATTTGAAGGCACTGGAATTAATTAAGGAAGGGATTAATTTGGGTCGGCAAGCTTGCTTCATTGAAAGACCTATAGATCTTACTGTTTTAATCTATGTAGCTATATTTAAAAATTATATTGATAGGTAAGTTTATTAAGAGAAATTGTTTCCTCGTTAAAATTGTTTTATGTGTACTAAAACTCGCCGATGGCTGTTTTTGCCTGTCTGAAAATGTCTGCCATGTTGTTATTTACCTAGAGAAGTTAATTATGAAGTATGCTGTTACTTTTGAAATATAATTCTCAACGCTTATGATTTCGATGAAGAATTTAAACGATGTTCAGGAAGGCATTTCTCTCTGAATTTCATGAAGTTAAAATTTATGAAATGGAAGGAAATGCAATATTTTTCAACTACTCACAAATAAAGATCTGAAAAAGTCTCATACAATTGCTTCAGTACGAAGGAGAATATTCGGGTCATGCTAGAATAATACTAGAAATGAAGAGAGAAGAGAGGAGAGAATGAAGAATGTCTTTCGCTTCATAATTTTCTGAGAGAATTTTCAAGATATTTGCGAATATCCGTAAATTGGTTCAATTGAAGCCCCAAAGCAAAAACTAAAAAAAAAAATTATCCCTACATGTTTGGCCTTCAGAGTCATTTTTTGAATGAATATGGCTTCTGGAAGACTTTTTTTATAAAATTTGCAGACATTTAAGAAATAAACAGCTATTTCACAATAAATTGTTTTGCAACATAATACGTAGTTACTTTTAAATCTGATACCTTTTACTCGGTGCCTACGACTCAATGAAATATGATACCCTCTCAGTTTGTGAAACAATGATGAAGGGGCTTATAGAAAAGTTCGTTTATGAGTAAGTATAGTTCCGGCAAACCTCAATTGAAGCTTCACCGCAATATTTTAATATGAAATTGCGTGTGCAAGATTTTATCCTGTTTTAAAGTTATTATGTACAACCAACGATTTTCTATTATTGAAGCGAGACGGCCGAGGTCAATTAAGTCTCAGGGGTTCCGTTTTAAAATTATACTTTGCGAACTGGGAATGTGCCTTCCTAAGATCACTCCAGGCAATTTTTCACAGTACCCACCGTGGAATGTTCCACATATAGAATTCAGTCATTGGCAGTTTGGATGGTTCGAAGTATACACCCACCCTTCGATAAGTCCGTTGCAAGCAGTTTCTAGCATCTCGCCCAATATTCTAATAATTATGATGATTCATGGTATTTTATTTCATATGAATCGAAAAGGAACCCTCTTTACAAATATTTGGGTTTGAGGATATGTTGGAATTCGAGGAAACAAGCAAGGTGATTCGGCAGCGAAAAAAGCCCTCTTCAAGGAATAAGTTGACCTCACTTTTGTATTTGACCAAGACGCAAACAAAAGAGTAGCAAAGGTCATGGATGGAAACAACGATTAAAAAACTCTGGAACAGAAGTTGACCATATGATTCGAGAAAAAAGTATCCCATGCGGCCCTTGACTCACTCCAATCTTTATACACCAGAAAAAGGTTCACACCCACGTAATTAGGCCGATACCCGCCTTATTGTAGCGTATCTTCTGTGGGAATGCTTAAGATGCAATAATTTCGGAGCCCTATTCATTGTCTCAGGAGATATTGTGCGATGCGATGACCAATCCCGAATCGATCAGCTGATATTATACCATAAAAAGGGATATCTTCTTTCACTTTTTGAAAATACGAATATCATTTGTGCATTTAGGACGTGCAGGTGAGATATAGCTAGTAAATAATAATCAATTTAGCTGAGATGCAAAATGCCCGCTATCGTCGAGGAACCTTGAGAAACCAAATCAACAGCCGAAAGTGGTCCGCTCAATGTAGTTTTTTGTTTTACTTGAAAATATTTCTTATAATGTTGAGAACTTTTGTGACTTTTTGCAACTTTTTGGTTAAATACGGGACTTTTTAGACGTCTCCTTTGTGAATTTCAGCGACTCCTTTGCGCTATCTAGATATATTAGTGTTTGTATCTACTCGCGCCGGAATTCAGATAAATTTCCTTGCCTAATCTAAAAATTCAATATTTCTTCTTCGCATCAAGTTTCCTCGATAATGAGGGAAGTTCTCAATTATCAATAAAATATATTGTGCAAAATATGTTTCTCCTCGTCCGATCAGCATTTGCGACGGTTTTCTACGCAACGTTAGTGCATGTTTGTGATATATGTTCTTTGATGACGCCACGACTGAAACGTTTATCGTTCACTGTAGAGGTTGGCTTCCTTGGCCAATATATTTCCCTCCGACATCAGATTCGGCCATATGCTCCCAGCCTTTTAAGATGTTCACCAAACTCCAACCTCATTAATTTTTTTAGAAGTGACACGGGTCGTAAAACTTCCAAAGCGCCATGATAAGACGTGAGCATATATGCACCGAGTAATCTCGCTTCCGCGCACTCGACATTCTTGTTCCAATTTCGCATCCGTGGGTCTCAGCAAATATCAGGGTGTCCACCAACTCGAATACTAAGGAAACCTAGATTTTTTCACTTCTCGATGTGTAGTAGGAAAGGCTGTATTCACTGTGTTATTGGACCAGATTTGTTAGCTAGATCCATCAAATTTCTTCCGGAGGAATTGTTTTAGCCAGTATACATGGTCTCGTTTTACCGCTGACTGACGTTAGGCCCGGCAGCTTTAGTTCAGAGAACGTTAAACGTATGGCATGCTGGTTTCACGCTGAGCTTGAATACATGGTGATGTTGAACTTAAATTTGTCTACTTTTAGTCCCGTTTGAATTCTCACTTGGGAAATTAATGAGTGGGGTTGTCTGGGTTCAGGAGTGATTTTGAGAAAAATGTCTGTTTTTAGGCATATTGTAAGATCAAGTATTTTAATTGTAAATGATAAGTATAACTTAGTTTTTTCACATAGATTTATTACAACAAGACGATCTAGGTTTCAAAGAAGCTCATCATCATCAGGTGATTTATGTGTAGCGAAACCTAGGTCGTCTTGTTGTAAAAAAATCTATGTGAAAAACTAAGTTATACTTATCATTTACAATGCTAATCAAATTCCACGAAGTCACACCCGAGACAACGGAATATATCAAGCATTTTCCCTGCCATTTCGGCCCGCTAAATTCACAACTCAGTAAAAGCCTTTCAGGTGGGGAATACGTTAAAGGATGACGGCGATGCTGCGGCCAATTTGGAATCAAATAATGAGGCGTTGTATTGCTCTATTTTTCTGCTTTTATTCATCTTTAAACACTATTATTATATCATAGAGCTTGAGATTGGCCGACGGGAAGCCTCACTGGGATATTTTATTTCTGTTTGGGAAAATTGAATAGTAGGCAGAGGATGAGAGGTAAAATTGATGTTTTTAGCTGTCGGACCAAAGTCCTGAGAAATGAGAACTTTGATATGCTGTACAATGTTTATATTTTACCCATATTCACATATGCCTCTGATATAAAAAAGGCTATTAAAAGATGCTACACGTAAATTATTACTGTGAGTTTCATTTTCTTATCATCCCTGACATTTGTTATTGATGATTTAAATCCAAAAAAACAATATTTATTTCAACTTTCGCTAGTTTTGAATTGAAAAATGCTTCTAGAAAAGTTTGAAAATTCAGGGAATTGTTTGACGGCAAAGTGGTGATTGTGTTGTCCCTGATTCTGTTGGGAACTCCGTCGCATGGAATTGGTACCCTTTTCTTAAGTGGAAAGAAGGAAGGATGAAATTAATAAAAAAACAAGGACATCATAAATGTATCATCGCGTTGCAGTGCGCCCTTACTTCACATCCTTGCGATTGTAATAGCCGACTCATATTACCCAGGAGAGGGCCCTCCATTTCCACGTCGTAAGTCAACTCTGTAATCTCGGATCTCCTCCGTCTGCCTCGGCTATGAAATTGAGTCTTACAAAATGGTGGATTATGCAGATTTTCAGCTGTGATGCCGCGGAGGACGGCGCTTAACCGTGTTCGTAATGGTTTTTGTCTGTTTCCTTCCTTTACTCGTTTAATGAAATTTCTGTGGAGGAAACGGCCGCATTTTGTGCCGAACGACCCCAGGGAGACGCATTAAGGAAAAGCTTATGTTTAATACTGGTTTGAACACGTTCTTCTTTTCTTTTTTCGTTCGTCATATCAATGATCGTAATATTTTATCCGTTGCAATTCGCTCTGTAATAGCTTCATCGAAGTATTCTCCAGAAAAAAATGCCAAGTCAAGGGTGCAAGTTAGCACAAGTTTTCGAATTATTTCAGGCCATGATATAAGTATTTTTCCCACTCTTTGACGAAAACGAATTTTGGTCGCTCCAAGATTTTTGTGTCCAAAGCTTTTTTGAAGCAGTTTTATCGTTAGTGCGAAGCTCATTGCTCCTCAAAATGCACTCGTTTAGCAGATTTGTCAAGCGGTGATCACTAATTTTTTTCCTGCGAGTCATTTTGCTCTACTCAGATGGTCCCTCTGAGGCCTCCAGTTTAATACCACTTAATATGGAACATTGGTACGTAAAATGGTAGTCAGAATGTTTCGTGACTTTTTTTTTGCTAGTACGTGGTAACTGGCCTTTATTTATGTTTTTATATTAAAAAAAAATCATGTTAGAAGTCCGCGGAATCTGAAATTATATGTTTGGTGGTTCATGAATTCTTATTGATAGACGACCGTGGACTTAAATGATTTTTAGTCAAGATTTTTTTTCGTTGGTCTCGCAGCATGTTACTGAAGAGCTCTGCAATTTACGTGTGGTTCATGTATTTTATGTTGAATTGCGACTATATTGTTACTAATTCGTTTTGCAGTGCCTTCCGCTAAAGATGCATGCTATTGCTGTGCCTATGTTGAAAATTTGTGACGCAGGATTGGTTAATTGCTATTATGATCTTATTACTGCCGATTTATCGGTTGGCTACACAATAACTCCAATACATCTTTGCGAAAAATTTTGCTATTCGATACCCGTTGCATAGCTTGGAATTTCTTAATTATGAAAATGTTTTCTTTAACCTTGGCCTGACGTCATTTTATCAGAAACGCACCAAATAAAATTTTTACGATCCTTATAGAGCCAACTTATCGGAAGATGAACGAAGTAAGAATGTCCATTACGCATTTTGTGGCATTCAGTCTTGCAAGCTGAACTTAATGCATAATGGCAATATAAAACATTTCACATTTTAAATGTATTAAAGCGTCATCATGGATTTCGTTCATGGATTAAGAATCAAGGCAATCAAGCATCGCTTGCTACTATTTCCATTGCATTTTACCTTTGTAAGATTTGGATAAGAGAGATTCATATTGCTTCGTTGAGCCAGTGGAGGTTGCATAACAAGTTAGTGATAAATAAATACGGACACTCCACCATAGAGATAATGGCTTTGGTCACATATTGCGTAGGTATCATAATTTATCACCAATTCTATGTTTTCCTTGCCTTGGGTTGAAATTTTATGACAGCCAATATTTCCGGTTCTACGACAAAAATTTTAAACAGAATTGTTCCATTAAATCTGGAAATGAATCTATTCCCAAAGAACAGTCCCATCCCCACTGTAACTATATTCCATCATTTTAAAATTCTGAATCGGCTAGCAGTGCTTTAATAACGATAAAGTTATATTTTAAATGTCTACTACTACTACGGCAGAGTTCTGTATTTATCGACGAATGAATCGTACTTTTAAATTTTTGAAGCAAGATAGTCCAGGCATTTTTTTCACCTTAAAATGTACAATTTTCCGTCTGTTCTGGAAAGTTTCATACATAAGTGGAAATAAATGTTTTTAGTCAATGCCTTATGTTTCCATAACCATCCTAACAACCATTCATGTATCTGAATTATGTGTCCACTTTCGAATTGAATGATTAAAAAAACTCTTACGTTATATTCCGTTGTGTCTAAACCCGATGGATGGAGCTGTTCTGGAAACGACTCTGAATATGCTTCCATTTGATTTTGCAAAATTATTTTCACATTACAGCGGGTATGTTCATAGCAATATACAATTATATCATCGGATTGGTCAAGATTAGTGGTGGAACAAAGTGTTGATGGAGCGAAACGGCTGCAGCCGCTACTGTTTCGGTCAGACAACTCTTTCAAATAACTGTTACAAACAACAGGTTAGCTTCGTGATCGTGCCGCAGCAGCGCCGTTGCGCTCTGTGCTGTTGCAGCTGATAGCTGAAGCTGACTGTTTCGTCTGTTATTCTGTTCCAGTTGTATCCAGGTGTGACTGCGTTGCGATTATAAGTTACAATTTGTTGTATTCGAATCTGTTGCAGGTGGTTGCTGGTTTATTCAGCCAACAATGTCCGCCCATCGTTGTAGATGAAATTAGAACTGTGAAGTAGGTACCTATCTTTCATGAATACAGATGAAATGTTTACTTTGTTCAAGTGAAAGATTTCCTATTACATAGAATACAGAACTACCAGCCATATTCCAACAGCGCCGATCAACCGCCTGTTGCTTGGTGTGCCTATAGCTGTTGTCCGCAACAGGGTGTTTCGCGGAGCTGTTTCGTTTTGAAACAGTTTCGGTTGCAAAACAGTTGCAATGAAACTATTGTGTTCTTTTAATGCCACCACTGGTCAAAAACCTTACCGTATTGAAGTAATCGATTCCCTCGCCAGGAAATGACACTTAATATGTGGAGAAAGGTCCCGATTATTTTTGTCGGTCATTCTTAAATTATTATTACTTTTTGATGCTATCTCACTTTCCTTACAAATTTCCCGAGATGTGGCATTTTATTCATTGTACCAATAAAATTATTTACTTAATTTTAATGTGAAAAAGGCCTTAAGGACTGATATAAGTTATCTATGCATGGTTACTGATGTGGACTCTAGTTAATTTTTTTATAAGTCATTTGTTTTTTCAAAATCTTCTATTTGGCTGAGTGTTAAATGTAACTCAGTCCAGCATGTTTTAAGTGAATTCTTGCCAGGTTCTGCGCTGAATTTACTGTAAGTACTGCCATTAAATTTTTTTTTATTTAATATTATTATATATGTATTAAGTTTTTGTCACGCATACATGCTTGTACTTTTAAAAAAAATATATCATTGCCTTCATACCCGTTGTGGGTATGAAGGTAATGATACAAACAGCAAATGTGGGAACAGACCCTGGTCATACCCGTTGTGGGTAAAAAGGAAGATGAATTAGGTACTTGGGACTCATTGATTGGAGCATTATATTTATTACCCCCTTTCTTAAATCTCCTGCTGAATAAATTGTTCATTTATCCTTAAAATAGCTATTAATGGAGAAAGACTATATATTTAAATTACTCTTCATGCGTGCCTATCGACTCTTCCGCAGAAGTTTATTTCCTTTGGGATGGGCAGAGGTGTTTGTATAGTATATGGTGTTGCTGTATGACACCAAGGATGAAAACGATGAAAATTGGAGGATGATATTAAACCTTGGAAATGGAAACCTTTTACCTTTACCTTGAAAATTCTGTCTCCAGGTTGCCAGGCCATTCTTCGTCCCTTCTCCCCGCGAAAAATGAGGAAGAGGATAGCCCTAATTTTTTATGTCTAATTACTTTGTCGCTTTTGGTTCACAAAGAATTCACGTGGTGGGTATGAATATTTTCAACACTTTTTCTAAGTAATTTATGGGGATTAATCCCGTTTTGACGGCAAACAAGTGGCTAATTCTGAAAATTGGTTAGTCTCTTGGGTGTGGCTCCTTCACGCTTGTGGTAGAAGCCTCATCGATTTCCGTCTTTGAATTATCTTGTTTCTCTTAAATTCTATCGTGTGATCGAAAACTTTGTTGCGCTGTCCGTTTCAAGTGAAGCACTTAAGCTGACATCTACCTAATACACTTAGTTAAACATAGCATTCTCCGTCTACATATTATAGAAACTCAAGGTTAATTCCCTCCGTTAAGTCTCCTTTTTGAAAAGTCTTCGCTCGCCAGCATTAAAAATGTAAATAGCAATTTGCCTTTGTCCTTTGCTGCGCCTGATTATTACATTACAGCAGTTTACTCAAAGAATATTCTCCAATGATTAACTATTAAATAAGTATTTTTTCCATGGCCAGAGCATTTTGTAAAATATCACTTTCCCTTTTTATGGCACTTGAGGTTTTATGTTAACTTTCTTGCCACCATTTCAAATTATTATTCTCTTATGGGAAGAAAAATATTTATGATTCTCATCACTGTCCGTGTTCATTTTTAGGCATCACATTTCATGAATTATTTTGGAAGTTTTCACTCGATATAATTTATGAAGTTCAATATCCTTCTTTATATTTTATTGCATGAAAATGACAAAAAAGGCTATTTTTGGCCTCATTAATATTAGCCAATGAACTATGGTTCCTTTGAAAATCATGCTTCGACATTTTCCACTACTTTTTTTCTCAACTTGTGATATTGAATATGATTGATCATAAAAAAGTGTTCCTTCATTTATTTTGTACACAGCAGCGTAAAAATCTTCTTAGGCGATATTGTTTATGTTTTTATACTTAAGAATCCCACGATAAAACTAAGTAAGGTTGTGTTTAAAAGTTGACATGACATATTACATAGGGAATTATGTATCAATTATCCGCGAGGTTTTTGTTGGCTTTCAAGGTATAAACTGTCGTTCTGTATTTGTGCCAATTGGTTTTTGTAATGAGTCATCTCTTTGTGTTGATCTATAAGGGGTCTCATTCAAGAGACAGTTAAATTGGAGGCGGATGACCACGCTGACCCCTACTCCGTAAATGCGTTGGAGGCCGTTGTGGAGCAGACGGACCTCATCGTGTGCTGTTTGATCACTTTTGCAGATGGGATACGGGGGAAGGGTGAGAAGAGTTACGGATGGCTCTTAATTGCTTGTGCAAAGGCGCTCTTGCGTACGAATGCAAAAATAGGAGTACGTCGGCCACGATAAGCGATACTCATTTAACATTACAATGCAGTGTAGATCAGCTAGGAATTTAGAGCTATCACTTTGCTACATGAATGTAATACTATGTGGTATAATTTCGATTTGCGATCCAATAATGATAAACACGCATTGATATTCAGTCAATCCAAAAGTTGGTTCATTAATTGAACCTTAATCTATGTCTTAGAGTATGTAACAAATGAACACCCTACGAAAATAACGGCTATGAAATAACTTGAAAGAACTTTACGAAATATTTTGTCTAAGGCAGGAAATCAAACCACGGAGTCTTCGTTCACCTTACTATTCCGCAGAATCACTATTCAAACCTTGAAACTGGTTTCTAGTGACAATTTAGGAGAATTTAAGGAACTTTATTCAGTAATCACGGATGGTTCTTCTAAGGATGGGAGTACATGGCTGCCTGAAAAGAGAAATCCTGAGTGGTGCCATCAGACATGATAAACAACGTTGTATGAACAACCTAACCCAGACCAAAATACGGCTATTTAATGCATAAAAACTTTTTTTTACAGAAAAAGTAAAATATGTCTTTTAATGTTTTCAAAATTCTAAATAAAATTAACCAGAAACGAAAATCGAATCGCAAGCTTTAGGCTTGCAGGAAAAATACAAAAACCACCAATGTACCCAGAATTCCTAATTCTTAATGTCGCTAATTGGTCTCAAATTTCGGATTCCACTCTAATTGCTAATACTACTGCTGTTACGAGTGATCTACCAGCCCAGGGAATGGACGGTTTGTCCACTTCCCGCTGAAGAAGCGGGCGGCGTAGTTCCTTCCCCCAAAACAAACCCACTTCTGCCGTCATTGTGCCTACCCCAGGCTCGTGGAAGTGGAATTTGTTGGGATAGGAAGCGATCCTTGCAGAAGCAGCCCATGGGCGCGAGGAGGTGAAATACGCGCCTGCCGAGAGAAATAGGGGCGAGGGTTCTGCACAGTGCATCACTCAACCCATCTCCACGCCCCCTCCCCCAATGTTTTTAATGGTCCCTCTCCCTCCTTTTCTCTCTCTCTCCGTTCCTCGCCTTCCCTTCTTCCTCGCGTCAAGCCTCCAGTTTCGCCGGCCTGCTCCCTGTCTTCCTCCCGTTTGATATATCCACGGAGCCACCCCCTCGACACCCCCTTCAGTCTACTGCGGGAGATGCAAGTGGCACGGGGAAGATAGGGGATCGCTCCCTCGCTTGAATTGCGGGGTGACTGCCGTGTGCGTTTGATAAACGAGCCCTTGAGTGTTGCTTGCTCTCACCGCTAGCAAATCGTGAGAGCAAAGTCTTTCGGCGCTCAAAGCGCCTTCCGAACGGTCGTAGCTGCCGTATCGTCTTGAAATAAGACGTGCCGGTGTTAACGTCTGTCTACGAATTTATTTTTTAGGAAGAAAGGTAGCTAATACCAAGTTTAGTGTTTTGCGCTCCGTTCCTCTTCAGCAGCGCGAAAATTTTGTGTAGTTTTCGCCTCGTTTTTGGCTCAAAAAGAGCTGCTCGGCCAAATGCTTGTCATGCAGCCTTCTTTGAGAGATAAGCCTAGATCTAGCTGTCTTCTGCGGAAGGTTTTAAAGGTCTTAATTGAGAAAATAACGTCCTGCCGATCTATCGTCCATCTTAAGAATGTGTCAAGTGTGTATGACATTGGGTATTTGCATCACTACATCAGCTTAGCTATGCTTTTATTTATCAAGCTGACTTTCTACCAGTCGAATAATTGACTTAGTTTCTGCTAATCAAGGCTACCACCGACCGAAGTTTGTGTGATTTCCAAAAATTTGGGATTTACGCTACATATTACGACCTTATGTGCTTTAAATTAAAGTCTTTTGAGAAAATTTTATCCTAGTCTTGTGATGAAGTCATGAAATGACATTTTTGTGCAAGTTCCAGCATTTGCCTAAATATTTATCCCTCGTTACTGACGCTCAGTTTTAGGCATTTAATATTTTAAATAAGGAAATTGAAATTACTGTGAATACCAGAATTCCCTATTTGCTTGGTTGTCTGTTTTTCTTGTATCTCTTGGTAAGATTTATGATTTACGAGTTCATCATTGGCAAGTATCAGTTCCGTCTTCTCTCTCTTCTCTACCGGTAGAATTATTATTCAACATTTCTGCAGACGTTTGATACACTCAGGACAAAATCAATGGTAGCGATGCTATTAAGCTTTTGAGGCCATATATAGCTGGGATTTCACTCACTTAGTGCTCCGGTATATGTTGTATGCCTTATCAGAAAATAATTTGTTTCTCTGTCGTGAACGCTATTTCTGTTCCAAGGTTAGCCCATGATTTTATGTTAATGGTTCTTAGTAATTTTCTGTGGATTGTCTCGTATTGTCTCATCAGTAAAATATTGGTATTGGCTAAAATGGCGAATTTTTCAGACATAGACGTTCGAAATCGAGAAATATTTGTTATATCTTGTATCTTTCAAGAACCTGCTGCATGATCTCGTGAATGGCTCGGATGAAACTGCATGTCACTTTACGTTAGTTTTCATTTTTGCTGAAATTCATGTCCTTTGATTTAAAGAAAAGTTTTGATACTTAGTCAGTTTTAGATCTATCTAAAAATGATATTCTCTCATGATTTTTTATCATTTTTCCTATGATTAGGCTTAATTTGTTTTTAGACGGTTGTAATTTACGGTAAAAGTGTGTATAAAATATATGATTGCTATCACGAAATTTATTAATCAGAACTTGTATTTATTAGATAAAAAGATGGTTTTTTTAGTTTGTTTTTTGACAAAATTCGAAGAATTTTTGATATAGCACTAATTTTTTTCCAGTTCGAGGGTTTTCTGGAGGCAAATCAGTTTTACGTTGTCTCTTTTCTTATAAAAATTTATTTCCACTGCTCATTATGACGGATCACTTTTTATCTTTCTCTAAACGAACACGTAAACATCTTTCTCAGTAGTCAAACTTCATAGGGTCATCGACGTGAAAAACATTCCCAGGTGGGTGTCAGCTTTTTGTTCCTGTCCGGTGAAAAATTGTTCCCATCTTTTTAATTTCATGTTATTTACACGACCGGATATGCGTCATACTTTTCTAATTTTCCTGTCAGCAAAGATATTGCTTTCTCGTGATTTATTCCACTCGTGAGAAAGTTCACAGCTCTGTAAACGTGCTGACGATACATTCAAAGGTTTTCTTGACCAAATGAAGTTGGCTTTTTACTATTTCATTTTGTAACTGGTCTAGATTGTGTGTGCCTACTTTGAATGCTGTTAACGCTTAATATTGGAATGCGGCAGAGCTGAGCATTGGAATAGTGTAGTCATTCTGGGTGTTGGCTAAAGGAATGTGGTTTTGAAGTAGCGAGGAATTATTTTTTAGAAAAATATCCAGGCAGAAAACGGGTACATCCAAAACGGATACGGGTACGTTTTTAACTCTATTGCACTCGGTAAATTTCCTCTTTTACGTTTACAGCTCATTTCAATTACTAACAAATAAAAGTTTCCTAATATACCAACTTTAAAAGTGAACTATGGAGAAGGGGTGCTTTATTTCCATCACAACTTTTTAAAAATTGAATAGGAGTTGGAAAAAAATACGGAAAATTAGCGTGAGCAAAAAGTTGTTGCATCGTAAGGTTTCTTACCTTACCTCAATCTCTGTCTGGAGGGTCATGTGCTGGGAAGTTTTACCATATTTAATTTTATTGTTAAGTTTTCGCCTCACATTAGTTTTTTAGAATGTTTTTAGTAAACATCTTCATGCTCCAGTTACACGATTACTTTATTTGCGTCCATGCTCTCATGCAGTGGTACCAACACCTTTTACATAAGAGAAAATGACGTGCAAAGTATAGCACCTGCTGATAAGAGAGTTGCTCTTAAGTATACGACTCAGTTGTGCTTGTCCGAAATAAGGCTCATGGGAATGCTCCTAGTTTCAAAAAAATATATCCTCGGAACTTCTTTTACGGTAGTCTCCAAATCACTTATGACTACCCTCTCCAAGTTTGGAAAGGAAAACTCAGAGTAATCAAATATTTGTCACTCACAAGTTCAAGAATTTCGGAGCTCTGGCGCCCTAAAACATTTCTCAATTGAAGAAATAAACGAGCGCATATTTACTTTTTTCTTCCTTGTATTTCATCTTTCGCTACTGCAGTTACCTACATTTAAGGAGTAGAATAATAAAATTGACCTGCAAATCATTCATCTAGAATACACAGTTTTAGGAAAAATTCTGTTAGCCTCCAAAAATAGTCCATAGGATTAAGAATAGGGGTGTTAGAAAGCTGCTTTAGAAAAGGAAGCACTTTGCACTGAAAAACGATTAGTCTTCCATTTTATTTAGATTCATGAAGATGCTTCTGGGTGAAAGTACAGAGTCGGCAAACATCTTAAAAATTATTAATGGCTCCCGTGAGCTTTGAAATACTCATGTGAAGAAAAAAACATTTTTCTGGCTTTGAAGAGTTTCAAAGTGCGTGTAAATGAAAAGCGCGCATTATAATCTTCCGCGTTAGGTGAAAACTGATTTACAGCAATGCTACATGAAAATTGGCTATTTTAATGGAAACCACGTTCAAAAATCCCAGGATCGATTAATGGGAATTGCTCTAAAACTAAGCATCCCGATTCAAAATATTCGGAATGCAAAACAGCTGATATGGACAAATAAGGCAGACTTCCGTCGTCACAATAAAAAAATTACAAATTATTTGAATTATGATAGCAGTCCTATTGCATTTGTGAATCACCTTGTATTTGTAGCATAGCTTACGTGTCTCTTATTGTATGCCCAAACCTTAAGAGCCATACAGACAAGGTAAAAATTCCGTAAACACGTTAAGTAAAATCTTTTGGGTTGGGATAACCTCGGAGTTAATAGGGTTCAAGGCCGAATGAGTTATATGAAATAACGATTATATCTATATGTGGAAAATGCGGACCGTGGGGAATCAGTTTCATTTTTATGAAACGGGTTTCTTATATCAACTCAACATTTTCATCGATCAAACAGACCTATTGCCAACTGTAGCTTGATTTTTCCAATGGCAATCGTATTTGCAATAAAGACTAAATGGTAACTCTTTGTGAACATTTTGATATTCATATTGAGCACCCATTTTGTATAATTTTATAACTTGTTGACAACCGTCCATGGTTTGAACGCATTGCGTCATCTTCAAGGTAGATGAAGGCGGCATGTGGCATATTGACATCATATTTGGGCAGTCGTTTAACCCGGAAGGCAGTCAAAACCGACTACTCCATCTCTGACCGGCGAACCCGCTTATATCTGGGTTTATTCATGAATTTGTTAAACTTATATTATGAACCATAGATACTAGAACTCTGATAGCGACTAATTCATGACTTTCTTGTATCTGATGGTAAATTTGATGTCTGTAACATCCGTATAATCAATCAAAATAATTAGACTTTTGATTTTTTACGTTATTGAAATTTTAAACGATATGTTATCACTCAAGCCGGAAACCGTTCTATTCCTTTAATGCAGGGGCGGCGTGGCCAGGGCGGGAAAGCGGGGATTCCCGCCCGGGCCCCGGGCCACGCACTAGGTTTTGGGCTCGGGTCCGAAGGACCCGGCGGGCCGGGCCCCGAACTTTGAATAGCAAGCAGACCAAACATCTCGGAGTGAAAGTACATACATACAATTTTGTCATGCTGTACATAAATACCAATGAAATTGTAGTTTAACGTGTTTTTAACGCACAAATTAGCCAGTCAAGTTTGTCTCAACCAGAAGCTCGGCCCACCTTTTCATTGCCGTTCTTTGTACTCATGTATTTTAACAACCGAATAATTGGGATTAAACATTTTTTCGATAATTATTTTTTAGTGTACACTATACGATACTGAAAGTGACGGCTTACCCAGCTATTTTCTTTTATCCAGGAATTCCACTATATGGATTATTTCTCTTCCTTACTTTTTATGCAATTGGGTATTTTTTCATGATTAATTTGTTTGGCTACTCATTATGTGGTAATACTCTTCGATGATTTTTTTGCAGTTATCCGTCCTGCTCCGGAGCCAAGGCTCCAGGATTGGCGGCGGACATGCACTACATGGCTCGCGTCATTGCTTTCATTGGCCCTGCCTGTGCCTTTGCCTTGGAGCCCGTGGCGAGATTAGCAGCGTACTGGAATAGACCAATCATTACTGGAATGGGGGATCAGGTAAGCATTATTCTCATTCTTGAACCGTGTATCGAATTGGGTTTAACTTGGCATTGAAACGTCTTTCCTGCTTCATCACCCAAGCTGCTCACGTCTTATTCTGAGTTATGTGCTGCTTATTCGTACCGATCAAAAAACAATATTTGAGACTGAGTTGAGCCTTCTTTTTTGAAAAAAAAGTGCAGTTGATTGTTAAAATGCAAAATAATTTGCTTTGAGTACTAAAATGCCATTCAGCCTCCGCTATAAAAATAATTGGTGTTTACTTTCATCATCAGTCGTTCAATCCTAAGATTGGTTGACTGCAGCCCTCCATCCTTCCTTGTTAATGCTAGTTCCCTTACTCCCTGGTAGCTCTTATTATGTACTTCTTCTTTATTTGGTCTATGTATTCATCCCTTGGCCCTCCTCTTGAAGTTTTTTCCTCCATATTTCCTTCAATTATATTCTTCACAAGCCCATTGTGCCTCAGGGTGTGCCCAATCCATCTGGTTCTTCTTCTCTCTATGGTGTTCCACAAGGTCCTTTCCTCTTCTACTCTTCTGTATACTTTTTCATTTCTTATGTTATCCATCCATTTGATCTTCAGGATTCTCCTTCGACACTATGTTTTGAATGCTTCTAATCGTTTCTAGTCTGCTTTTCCAAAGGTCCATGTTTCCAATCCATAGAGTTCCTGGATCCACCCGAATGTTTTTATGTGCTATTTCCTTGTTCGTATTCGGCGTTCAATGTGTATATTTTAAAATTCCCATCAAAATGCTTGGGTTGTTCATTACTTTCCACAGCCTATTATTTTTATACCATATACATATTCAAAGAAACTGTTGTGATTGAGACTTTACCCTGGCTTTAAATGTTTTTGAAATCAAAATTTCAACGCCACTATGGAGTTATGTTTCCCCATAATGAAAATATGACCTCTTATTAGAAGTCCCTCAATATAAATTTGCTTCATCTCTTACAGATTCATTAAGACAGTATAGTGACTCGAAATAATTTTCATATAATGTCCCAGTATTCTCTTCACAGAAACTTTTCCTAATTTTTGGTTGGTTCATACTTTCATAGAAGTTGCCCAACTTAAAAAAATGTCAACATTTTCACGCGTTTCACAGCATAATCTTGATGATTAAATTTAATCGTTGAGCCGGAGGGTCTAATAACATTCTAAGTTGTCGTGTCGTGTCCGTGGAGAAGAGAGGGAAGCAATACTCGCCCACGGAAAGTAATTTTCAGCGACAACAGCGTATTAATTGTCCCCCTAAGGGTTGTATAATGTTTCTGTTGAAATGAATGGGCGCAAGCTCCATTGCGGTTGCAATAAAGCCTAATTTATTGGCAACTATGGGTTGGCTAATTTCTTCGATGCGACTATGTTCCTTGTCGGAATCATTTTTGGGGGCTGGAAACAATCGGATGGCACCTTTCTAAAGGGAGTGCTCGTGGTTCCGTGATTCCATATCAGTCTTAAATCTCAACATTTAACAGAATTATTGGTATTTTTCCCTGACCATCAACTTCCCCGCTTGGGTAGTGCAAATATTCTGCTTTAAGTTTAAAGGTGTCGTTGTCTTAAAGGGCGATATAGCAGATATGAGTATATTTTGACTGAGGCCCCAGCATACATTTCAATTCGAATCTCGTGAATTCTCGCCTACACTTCCTCCTAGAGAAAAGTGAACTCTGTCGGTATAAATGCAATTTTCCGGAGTGCTCCAAGGGCGAAGGGATTTTTTCCTTTTTCACTGGTTTCATTAAATCTGCCGTCCGTGACGAATCCGTGCCTTGGAATGAACGCGGGTATTCAGGAAAATTCAAATGCGTTTTCCGTGAATAAGGCTCCCGCCTCCATTTCCTTCTTTGTAGCCTCCTGCTGCGGAACGCTGAACTTACCGTTTCAGCATTCCCGAAATTTTGTTTTCTTCGCGAATATTTTTCTTGCGCATTCTCTTCTTTGGAGATTGGCACCGTTAAGGCCGCCCCTTTATTTTGTCCGTCAGTGGTATTCAAGTCTATGAAAAGAACGAAGGTTTTAACTATACCTACTCATTTATATTTATCATTGCTTGAATAGTTATGGGTGGGGGTTTGTCGTTAACTTTAATTTAAAAAGGTCTTCTCTAGGCTTTAGCTTTGACTGATTGTGAAAAAGTGTGCCTCCATTTGAAGTGCATTCTTTAAAAAACATTTGTGCTTCGTTCCTGAGACCTACAATTTTGCTACCGGAAATGTAACTATTGCATGTTAAGTTGTCGTACAGAATCGCTTGGCGGTAAGTGAAATTTGTCATACGTATATCTTTACCGACTGGTAAACGACGACTTGTAAACGTGTTGGAGATTGACACTGCTGCTGCTGATTTGCATTTGTTTCATTTTATTTTCAACCAACTTCTCGCCTCTGAATCATCATGAACTGTTCCACCGGGATGGCCGTAGCCGCCTTCTGAGGGAGAGGTGTCCGTCACTTCTGGGATCCTCGGAAGGCTACACAAGTGGAGGAATGATTCCTCGGTGAGTGCTGGCATGGTATTTTCTTCTTTTATGTGTGAATTCGTCCTCGTGCCAGAGTTGAGATTAAGTTTCCACATTCTCGGTATTACGGAATGCGTGGTTGTGACTCGCTACCCCTTGATCTTTTTGCGGTCTAGAAATAGAAGGGGGGGGAAAGGTTTTCGAACGTCCGTGGTAGGGAATCATAAACATATTTGTGTAAAATAAATTACTTTAATTACGACTGATGTTATAATTCACAGTATATGGAATAATGTTAACTGATACTTGTGTACTAGTAGTGCTACTCTTTAATAGTAATCCAAGAGTAAAAATTCTATATAGGGTAGATATAGGTAGAGTAATAGTTTTACTATTTTAGGTAGTTGCATCATGCATTTGTAGGAGCTTAAATGTGATTATATATGCTTATGATCCTACTTCGATTATTGTAATACTTTATTTCTCATGGTGAAACACATATCATTCAGGCCCAATTTTCTTGCCTTTTCACTCCATTGAGGCATATATATGTTCACGTTGAAACATAAAAGTTTCTTTTACACCTCAATGAATAGATTCGGGACTAATAGTATAGAATAAATAGAATAGAAAAGTTTTGATGGAGAATGGCAACTGGAAATGCAAACATTTCACATACTTGAGAGTGTGATAGAGTGCTAAAAATGTATTTATGCGTTTCCTTGGTGCGATCTGCTTTCTAGAGTACTGCCTGATAAAGCTTGTTTCATTTATATCTTCTTAAAAGTGTTTCATGCCCCTGGAAAATATACGGTAAATGAACTTGATGGTAAAGCATTGATGACAGTTCAAGGTCATTGTTATCAATACTAGCGCATCATGGTTTTTTCATTTCTCTTCATGTCCAAGGAAATCAGAGTATTGGTAAATTAAACGCAGGTGAAGTGTAAACGATTATATTAAATAGTTTGTGGGCACACGACCAAATTGTAGATTCTGGAGTATAGTAGCCATTAGGTTGAATTTGGAAAGGATCAGGCAATGATTCCGTGGCTAACATTAGCTGTTTAATCCTCGTCGGTTACCAGCACTTACTTGTTTCTCGAAAAAAAAACATGCGCTAGACGTAAGTATAAATCATTTAAAATTTGACCCAGGAATGTTAATTGCTGATATGTTAACACCAAATACAGTCTTATGCAATTAATTTGACCTCTTTTCTTCAATTAAAGCGAGATCTTTTTTCTTCTGGCAATTAAGACCGCTTTAGCTGAATGAATGAATTACGCTTTTAGATACGAAATCAATTCCAACATGTGCTATTACTTCATTCCAATTTATTCATGAATTTTCACATTTGTCCGTGCAGTTTACTGAATGATTCGGCAAATATTTAGGTTCAAGGCTTTTAATGTATCTGAATGCGTAATTAAGAGCCTCTTACAACCGTCCTGAAATATCTGTTGCTACCTGAATATATATATATATATATATATTTTAGGTAACTGATATCAAAGCACTACTGAACTAGGCTTTGATACAATTACTTATACTTCGTTATTTATCTCCAGTCGTCTATGATTCGTTTTGGGATCATATCATCAGAGTATTTTTGCATTAGTTTTTTACGTTTCGCACGAATTTGCAGCTAAAAATCACATCGGAGAAATAACTGTAGAAGTCTGCCGGTATCATCTATTTGCCCGAGTAATCCATCAGGAGATGAATGCAATAGCCAGAATAAGTTTTTTAGAACATTTTTGTTCTGACCACTTTATTTACATATCGTCAGACTCATAGAAGTGTGACTAAATCTTGATTTGATTGAAATAAATGTTCGAGTTAACAGTATAAAAATTTTTAAAACTTTGTTAATTTCCTGTGGTAAACTTTGATGAAATTTTGTTACTCTAAAGTGATACACAAGTTTTCATTGCGCATGCCGTACGCAAGTCGCAGGCGCAATCCTTTTACTCTCATACTACAAAATCATTAAAATGCAATTAAGACAATTCTTTACAAAACGGAAAAGTTACTTAACCTGCCAAATGATGTATTTTCTGACATCATGAACTTCATTGATTAGAATCTATCTGTCGTAGTGCAGGAGGGCTTTTACTTTGCCTCGCTTCCCAAAACGTTATACCTACATTTTTAATTTTGTCTCATTCCATTATGCGCCCTCAAATATAATTTTTGAACATTTAAATATGGTGAAAGTCGTTTAGCACGCAAACATGCGTGGTTGTTAGTGCTTTTTATTTATAATTTTGTGCGGAATCAGTTATCAATACAATTAAAATTAAATAGCCCCTGCGGATTTATTTATAGAATCGCTGCGGAGTCTTTACTTCAGCGCTTGCCTTCATTCGTCTTCCTAGTCTTTTGTACAAATAACCACTAAATCTCCTCTCCGAACAGTATTCCCTCCTGGACCCATTAAAACCTTTTGTGACCTTAAAATCCAATCCAATTCCAATCCCCTCGAGGAACTCGGCAAGACCTTGAGCGCGTCTACGTCTGAAGGTTCACTGCACATATATTCATGTCTTCTGTCTGCATTTGGTGCAAAGCGAAGGAATTGCTCAGGAGGCGAAATACGCAGGCTAAGTAAGAGACGCACGCAAAAGCTCAAGATCTCTCCAAGGGGCAAGAAACGGGGGAGAGAGCTGTGCTCCGGAACGTCACCGGGTCATATGTCTCGCACGCCTTTTTCGAATTGAGAAGAATATGTGTTTGTTCTTATTCCTTCTCTCACTGCTCCCCCTCCTCCTTTTCCTATTCTCAATTATTATTTCTCCTATTCCTCCTCTCCCTTTTCGCCTCCTTCCCCTCGCCCTACGCCCTCCCCCCCCTCTCTCTCTTGCCGTGTTGAGGAGGCATTCAGCGTTTAAGGGTTTTAATTCGATTAATTCCCTTCGGGCGGCAGTCTGCGACGGCTGCCGAAGAATACAAGGGACGGGGAGAGGGGAGTGGGTTAGGGAGGGATGACGAAAGAGAGTGCAGGAGAAGAGACGGAAATGGGGGCAGGAGAAAAACACGAGGACGGAATGAGAGAGAGGGAGAAAGAATGATGGCAGTGGCAAAATGACGAGTGAGGCGGTGACTGGAGAGAATCCATTCTTCATCCTCTTACCCTATTTGGTTTTCAGCTAGAGGGATTTGAATGGTTTTGAATTGAGCCGAATCTTGTTTACTATGAAAATTCTTGAGATATAAATCGACAGCTGCCGCAAATCTCGGATTAGAAGTTTTGATATTGTTGCTGTAAAAATAGCTTGAGCGGAAACAAAGTTTTTTTTAGTTTTAGGAGACTCCCTGTTCTTACTAAAATTGGGAACCGAAAATATACATTGCTATAAAATCCGCGTTGCATAACATCACCTATTGTTGCGTAATCTCATATATTCTGCCTTCTTTTGCTAGTTTTTATCGCATTCATTATGGTGTCGTACACCTGTCTGGTTGTAAAAGCGACCCTGATGTTTTATAGAACTCTCTGAACACATATTTCCTCCAAGTACTTGCACTTTTGTCCATTCTTTCGTTATGAAACAAACCTCGACCCTGATGAAGCAGCCGCACAAGATATGCCGTTGTAATTCCATTGTGAGTAAATTGTAAACGTGCTGTAACAGACCTCCAACAAGTCCACAACGTTGTCACAATTCACTTTCTTTATAACTTATTTTCAACGTCAATGCACCACATACATAACGTGACAATGCGCGTTGTAAAGATGTTGTAAGTACAATTTTGCAAAGGGCCTGCATCCGCACTCAACAACGCTGTTACAACGCGCAGTCAATGGGGCGTGTTGTAGGTCTGTAGTGAAAACATTGTTGCAACGCACGTTTTCGCGCAGCCGGCTATGCAATCGTAACATGGCAAAGGGCGTCGTAGAGATATTGCGAGGTCGTCATTGCAACGGGTATGCGTCCACTCTCAACGCCGTTACAACGCGAAGTCAATGGAGCTGTGCGTGTTGTAGGTCTGTAGGGAAAATTTTGTTGCAACGCACGTTCTCGCGCGGCCGGCTATGCATTCGTAACATGGCAAAGCGCGTTGTAGAGATGTTGTGAGATCGTCATTACAACGGGCATGCTTCCACTCTCAACAACGCTGTTACAACGCGAAGTCAATGGGGCTATGCGTGTTGTAGATCTGTAGTGAAAACGTTCTTAAGGTAAAAAACGGAAAAAATGTTGTTTATTCTGAGTAATGTTGCATGTATATACATACTATGAGTCAATATAGGTTTAAATAAATTAATGCCTGATAACTGTTATCATGGTGTAATGTTATTTCCTCAGACTATCACGGAATTGCAGTTTCCAAACATTAGTTATTGAAGTTACATTAAGCCACGGAAGGGGCCACGAATATAAGAGTTTCTTGACGGAAATTATTTCAATATGAGTACGAGGATATGTGCGTGAAACTCCAGTTCCTCTACAGGACCAACAAAAAAGCCGCAATCCGACATGTTCTGGTCAGCATCCACCAAAAATGTGACCTCCCCCCAGAGGAGGTAACGGCCTTCTTGAGAAAACCGGACGCCCCCCTCCCCAATGGACCTCCTCCCTCAGAGATTCCCTCAAAGACATATAAAATACAGAAGTCAGAGGAGGACCTCCTGTGCCGCCCCATCTCCAAAAAGGAGGTCCGCAATTGCCTAATGTGAGCTAATAATACAGCCCCAGGACCGGATGGAGTCCCGTAATATGCCTGGAGTAAAATAGACCAGGACGGAGCCGTGCTCACTGCAGTATTCAACAAATGCCTTAAAAGAAAAACTGTCCCTTCAGCCTGGAAGTCGTCAAAAACAGTCCTGCTCCATAGGGAGGAGAGAGAGGTGAGATCGGTAACTGGAGGCCAATTTCCCTCTTGCCCACCATGGCTAAGGTGTTCACGGGTATCCTGGCAGATAGAATCTCCTCCTGGGCATTAAAAAGTCAACGGCTCTCCTATCCGGTACAGAAGGGCTTCATCCCGACGACTGAGGGCTGCTTTGAACAAAACTTCTCCTTCAGGAAGCAACAACTCACGCAAGGAGGACCCACAAGGAGATAGCGGTGGCTTGGCTGGACCTTGCAGACGCGTTCGGGTCGGTGCCACACAAGCACATCTTCCGCACCCTCCAGGAGATGCACATGCCAGTCAGTATGATTGCCTTATTAGCCTCTCTATACGAGGGTGCCAAGACGGTAGTAGACCTCCGGTTGATCTCGTCCTTGTGGGACGATCGGCTGGAACGCTAAATAGCCTACTTCTTGTAGCAAGCCGAGCGGCAGACTGGAGTGGTCTCCGCTTCAAGCCTACGAAATGCACCAGCCTGCACCTCGACTTCAGACTAGGAAAACAAAGAATACCGCCCTCTGAATTCCAAATCCAGGGCCAGGCCATAAGGCAACTAAAAGAACGAGAATCTTACGTCTACCTCGGGTGCCCAGTCAGGGTTAACATCTCAAGATCCCCGAAAGAAACCTTAGAGGGCATGGTAAGGGACGTGGCCTTCATCTCCATAAGTGGCCTTCTTCCATGGCAGAAAGTCGATGCGCTATCCATCTTGTATTGCTACATTTGTTGTTGCATGATTTTTGTCTAGACACCAGGGCTGTTTCTGATTCGTTTTTAATTCTATGCATAGTTTTTCGTGGCACCGTCTCTAACTTCTACCTTAGTTTTTCCTAATATAATCATATCTGTTCTTACTTAGTTTCCTACCAAAGGTTACATGTAAGTGCTACAGTAAAAACTACCCCTGGCCGGTAGTCTATTATTTTTTACATTCTTTTTGCAACTATAATTATTTCAGTTTACGACTAAAACAGTATATATTACTGAGTGTGTGTTCCTTTTATCTGATTGCAACTTATTAATATAGTTCAAAGTGTATTGATATATTTCCCTCTTGCTTTAAAACGAAGGAGCTTCCAAGCAATAACTCCTCCTTTGGAAAAGGTTATCACGAATTATTTTTAAACTTATTTGGGTAAAAAAACTCCTCAACGATGCCAATGAGGGGTAAGTAACTTTTTCATAATGGTGTCTCGATATCGTTTTCTTTTCTAAGATCCGTTATTCTGAATTTTCTCAGAAATCGATCGTTTCCCTCCGCGGCGCAAACTAAATACAAAAGTTCTGTTTTCCGCCTCCGCCAATGTATCATCCTCGTTTTCTCTGTGGGCTTTTGAGGTCCTGAGAGGAGAGGAGGAGGATGGAGGAGAGGAGGAGCGGTGGGGAATAAGGGCAGGGGATAGTATAACGACCAGAATGCGTGGTCTCTCTTGGTGGGATTCCACGAAGAGGTTGCGGGGACGGCGAAGGGAATGGAAAAGAGCGATAGATAGAGAGGAGAGAAAAGGGCCGACAGTTGAAGAGTGGTAAGAGGGAAGGGAGGGATCGTGTTTAGAGCGAATGTAGTGTGTGACATAAGGTGAGAGGTCAAGGGGGATTGCACGAGGACATTTCTGTCCGAGGCATATAATGAGGAGTGTGGTCGGAGTGTTTGTGAGTGCCATATAGCTAGGCGACGGCGGTGGATTGTGGGAGGGAATCTGCTGCGTCTTCCGCTATTCTCTCGCCAACCCCACCGCTTCGTATCCTTCCTTTACGGCCTCTGCTCCTCCTCACCCAGCCCTCCCTCCCTCTAAACCCCGCCTCCTGTCTCCTCTCCTACAACCTCCCTTCCTAACGTTACGCCTTGTTCTTAAAAGGCGTAAGATACGCAGTTAACCCCCCATTCCCAACCCCACCCCCACCACCACCAAGCCTTCTCTTCACCATTGTCCCAAAATAACCGTCTTTCTCCGCGCGCATTTTAGTCATTTCAGTCTGCGAATGCTTTTTCCCCCGTGTTTGTCTTAATGGTCACAGGCTTGCTCGTGATCTCCGTCGTGTATCCAGTATCCCTTCCATTTGTCGCTGCGGTGGTTCGGTACATAACAGGGTTCGCTCATGGGCTAACGACCTCATAGGAGCTCAAGTAAATCAAATTTGAAAATGACCGTGTACGAGGTCGTAAATCACCAAATACATGTTACCGCAGGAGCATTTGCGGAGTGGGAGAAGTGTTTTAGGGCGTTGTGGCATCATTATTCAATGAATTAAACTCTCCTAACGTGACATGTGGAAAAACTACAATAAATTGAAAGACATTTATATCGTTAAGCATTAGTTGAGCCGAGGCGAGCTAAATTACATTCCTCTGATTAATAATGATCGTAATAAAAAACTGAGGAACGATAATACTGACGATTAATATGTAGCCCATACCGGTATATAAGCAAAGGTATTTTTTAACTAATTTAATGATATTACTCACAACATTTGCGTCATCTGTTAACACCTACAGTTGTTTAATTTTTTTCTCTAGTCATCTTTTGTGAAAGAGTTCTCGCTAAGTGGAGTTGCTATTGTCTTACCAAAGTGGAAGAGAAAAGGGAAGTGCTTTTTAACTCTCTGCATCCAAGTCGGTAATTGTCTTCCCGTTTTTACTTACGGTCCTTGGTGTGGGTGTCTTACCTCTTCTTTGAATACTTCCCTTTCAGTTACGCAATTATTTTCCTCGCCAGCGCAATCACCGGCAGCATTCCCATTCTCGTCCAAAATACTGCCAGAATGAGATAAGTGTAATGTATTCTTTCAGCCTATGATGTTCTATCCAGTTTTCTTTCGATAATGTCATTTCTTTAATTTTATGATGTTTCGTATTGCCTATCGATTCCTCTTGCTTTGATTTGACACTGCTTTTAGCTCTAGTTACTACTGTTTTCCTCTGTTTGTCATGCACGGTGAGTCTAAGCTAATGATAATTGGTCACAGTTCATAAATAATACCCGAAGAGTAAATAGGTTAGCATGCTTGTATGAACCGGTAGTGTCTTGGTGCGAGAAAAGAATTTATGTATTTTAGATTTGAAGATATATAATTATTCCCACGGAGAAAATCATTTAGCTAACTATGCGGGAAATTAATATGTTGTGCATGCACCTCATCGTAAAGATCATCCAAATTTCATCTATCTGTTATGGCTTTTAGCTTTACATAACTATGAATTTGTTAATCAATGTTTTCTGAAATATTATTTTTAATAGTGCTCGTAGTACCCTTTTATAGATGCAGACTTGACACCGGTAAAATATTTGATTTGAATTGTCTAACTCTCTTATTCCAAATTCAGTCGTCATTCATGACAAAAAGTGCTTTCGATCATGGCATTATTCACCAGTTTATATTTTTGCCTTAAATATCTTCATTCCCTCTTATCGACGGCATTTAGAGATAATTCGAGGCCATTATGATTATCTGGGACCAATTTATTTTGTGATATAAATCTTCGTCACATGAAAATTGGAATTCGTCTGTCCCCTTAGCAATGCGAAGTTGATTTTCTCAACCAAAAAAAATAATTAATTCCCTCTGCGAAAGAGACCAGGTAGAGGTGAATGGTGCGCGGGCAACAATGACCGGCGTGCATTACTGGTGGAAATAGAGGGGTTCGAGAGGTTGTGAAGCGGAACAAAAGGGTATTGAGCCTTAAGGTGCTCCCGTTCGCAGCCATTTCTTCCTCCTCTCCTTTCATACCGAGGCATTTAATTAGGGCCACCTGCGTGAGTGTTCCTTCTCCGCATCAAATATTCAGAAGAAGGTCTCGCAAAGGAAAGAGAGAGGGCTGCCGCCTTGGCGACCAGCGCGGAAAACATGGAAAATTGGTGTAGAGAAATGCCCCACGTAGTTCTATTATTGAAACCTTCCTTTCGTAGTTGTTTTGTTTCAATTTTTTTCCTTTTCCCTTTTCCAAATTTTTGAATCCACTTCCCTCCACCCCTCTCCTCCTTTGTTTTATGCGAGCCATTTCGAACCTCGGTAGTTTCGGAGTGTAGGTGTATACACTGCGTCGTCATTTCAAAAGATTGTGGCGGCCGCTTTTAAAGGTGCCATTTCCGACATGATACGGGAGTCCAATTTTCTCTCGCTTCCGTCAAGGCGGAGGATTCGGGGACACATCCTGGGGGGAGAGAAATGGAGAGAGAGAGAAAACAGAAGAAAAGAAATGGCTTGGATGTTTCGTTGAGAAAGATCTACGAGGGAAAGGATTCCCTAAAGTTTTTTTTTCAGATTTTCGTTCTTAGGGAATATCTCACGTATTTATTCTTCAACCTTGGTTTGCCGTTTTAGAGAAAAATGTTGTAGGGTTATCTAGCTCATGACATGTGAAGTTCAATATTTGTTTTCATTCAACGGTAGTTATGAATATTTTGCCAGTTTGAGGTTATCAATTTTAACCCTAGCCAGGGTCAACGTTGCGACGGTTGCAATTGTGTACAGTATTGCTTTGAGGATGTAAGCATCGGTAATTGTTTCAGCTTATGTTTATAATGAGATTCTCATGATTTGTGATGGGAGTTAATTTTTAATTAATTGGGAAACATGATTATGCAGTGTTTTATTTTAGTGCCCTTCATTCCAGGCCTCATATTATAGTTTTTACCCTCTCTTTTTTACCGACGGCTCATTTTGATATGCAGAAGTTCTCAATAATTCAACGTGATTCTACATAAGTTTGTGTAGAATAAATGTCTACGTATCCGAATCCTGGATAGTATCTTTCCGTAAGGGCGGTAACTTTGCTCATTTGTCACATAAACTGAGGCTATCGGGTACCTTAGTTTTGTCTTTGCTTTAGGTGCAATGCTCCTTCTCTCCTGTAATTTAATGTCGAAGTTTGTAAGTTTCCCGGAGTTAAAATCTTCCGGAATTGCTGATGAAGGCCTTTTTTATGTTAAGGGCGCGTGAATTTATTCGGAAAACTTTGCTTTGATGGGTAAGAAACGCAAGGAAAGGAATGTACGTGTAGAGTAAGTTTTTGGGTTTTCTCCGTGCCACTTGTGGAGGATAGACTTCTGAGGGTGAGTTAGGCGGAGGTTGATCCCCCACTCACTCGTATCTTAGCGTCTATTGGTTACACCCCATTTACATTACTCTGCTTAATGTAAAAATGTTTATACTACAACGCGTGTTGAAAGTCAAACTTTTTCAAGAAAGTACGAAGGAAATAAAAGGTCATTTAAAAGGAGGAGATGAACCGTTGGACTATAATGAATTATTTAAATATAATTAAAGTTGACTATGATTGATTAGATAATGTCACGTTTTTGGGTTTCCCCCCGTAAATATTGATTGTTACCGACGTCTTTTATTCTCCACCGTAGACTCGTCCAGGTTTTCATAACAGCTCTGGGTAGTACGAAAAGAATGAACGACGCGATGTTTGCGAAAAGGTGATCGAAGAAACCCGTGTTGCTCTTGACGCATGATTAACTATGAAAGTTCGAGCCGCTTATTCTTATCTACATAACATAAAACATGATTAAAAAATATTTGACACATAACTGTAATCATTTAAAAGTGCTCACATTAATGTACACCGCAGGTACTCAATGTAAATTATAAGCTGGACAAAGAGAAAGTTGCCAGTACAAGTCGAACTTATACAGTGAAGTGAAAAGTGCATTAAAAATGTATCGCTATTCAAAAGTTAATTCATAATTTAAAATTACCTGATGGATTTATGATGTATCTAATTTAGCCAATGAGTCCTTGGTCATAAGTAATTAAAGTATCAAGTATCAAGATTTTCTAGGCGATATTGATGGATTGTGGTTATTTTTTAAATTGATTTTACTCTTTCACGCGGTTACTGTATTCCTTTTCAGCCAATTTTGATGTCGAGGTCATCCCTCTAAATCATCGATGGTTTGACCATCAAAGCTGAACACTCATTGTTATGTAATACCGAAATGGGACGTAGAAAGGCAATGTAATTAGAAATTGCGTCATTTTATAACATTTATTTTTAAAATTAGTAGAGTTTTCTATACGTTTTTCAGAACACAACCAGGAGAACTTTTTCCCCCTTCCATCGTATTCGAGTCTAATATTTTCTCCGTTCACATCCATGAGAGCGGTGACATCACTGATCTATAGTTGCCAAAACTCGGCAGGTTACTAAGTAAGGACCTTAGAATTGTACCAGTCTATCCAAATTAAGTATCAAATTAAGATTTTTAAAAATACTTTTTCGGAAGAGTTAGATTTTTATGACTCCATTATACCGCCTTCATCTCTGAGAAATGAGCCCTTAGACTCTGGTAAGGAAGTGTAAAACTGGAATGGTCCTGTGTCATAGTGATGAAATCTATCGATACGCTATTTTTAATCAGAGTTGGAATACTCCAATAGTTACCAGTTGCAGGTCAAAACTGTCTATTCGTTTTTAATTAAAAATAAACTGATTGTTTAGGTCAGTTTCCTTATAATTGAATATACCTACCAATTCGGTTCTGTTGGAATCTCCTAAGTATATTTCATCGCAAAATCCCCCGAAACAAAGTATTAAAAAAAATGATGCCCAACTGTAGAAATTAGGTTCTGTAAACAATAGAAAAAGTTGCGCGATAGCTCAGTATTTTTCAAATTATGTCAAACGTTAAAGCCTATAGTAGAGGAAAAAATTCTTTAAAATTCTATCACCTTTTCTAACTTACTCGCTTATATTTGGCTCTGGATGCGTTAATTATCCCTCCAATAAATTTCGTCTGCCGATTCTAATTTTAGCGCCGCCAGTTCCTATTAAGTCGTTAAAAAAAGTGAAAATGGAGAGCGTCTTTATCATTTGAGACGCAAAATCTCCACTTTCCAGCGTTCCGCGTCGTCGATTTAAGGAGTGTCTCGAACACTTAACAAAATGATCGCCTTCATATTTCTCCATCGCCGACATAAATAAGTGCTTCAAAGCGCCAGTGACTTTAACCCCGCACACCTCATCCTGAGCGGTTTTTGATCTGGTCAACGACCTCTCATATATCGACTTCTCGTGGGAATCAAGTTGGAGCCACATTTTACAGTTTCCACATCCCAGTTAGTTGCGACTCGAGACAGGAATTTTGCATGCAGCCTCCAGCTTCTGCGGAGGAGAGCGGAGGTGGGGAATGGAAAGGATTTGGCCGTGGTTGCCCGTCCTACTCCCCTCCCAACTTCGCCACTGCTGCACAGCGTTCTGCCTTTCACCGACGTCGCCGAAGCCGATAAACCGCCGCCCTGCGTTTCATTTCGCATGCCTATTCCGCTCGCAGTTTCCCCTTTGACTTTTGGCGTGGGTTTCTCAAGGGTTAACTTTCCTGAATCAGTTCGCAGTCAGCTCTCAAGTAGCTGGTGACTAGAGCTTTATTCGAGTTGGATGGTGCCATACCGGAATAACTTTTAGTCCTTTAAATGTAGTTCTTACGTCTCAGTTTAATCCAATCGATTATCTCGTCCCCCAAACTGTTCAGCCACTTTAAAATTAGAAAATTAGTATGCGAAGTAATTTCATGCGTTTGTTTTAAGTAATATGGCGTTTGATAAATTCCAAAATTTGAATAATTCCAATTGAGTATTCGAAATACTTGAGAAAATGTATTGGAATTCAGAAATATCTTTTCTAAAATCTGTGGCAAAAATTCCACTCAAATATTTCACGAATAATTTCATAATTAGTCTCTTAAAATCTTTTGCTCAGTACATGAAAGCTAAGGAAAAATCACCACATATTTATGTTTCCTTTCAACATCATCAGTTTGGCTAATATAAAAATCATTAAGCTTAATTGTTGCTTCCAGCGCTGTGCTGACGTCACCATGTCGAGGAGCTATTGAATGTGTTATATTAATAATAATAATATTTTATTTTGTTCAAAAGACACCGTATAAAAATATAAATATGAAGTAAGTGTATAGGAACTATTTGTAAAAGTCATTCGCTCCTTTTTCTAATTTCAAAGGCCAGATTTTTATCCTTCAGAGGTTTTCTACCCTAGTTAGACATTACATTACTTGCTGTAGGCAGGAGGTAAAGAGAAACTTTCTGTATCTACAGAAGTAGCACTTGAAATTCATTATTGAGTTTGACTTCATAAAACTTGAATGATGGAAATACCGGCTCATAACCCGTTCATAATTTAAATGTTTTTTTTTAAGAGAAAACGTTCGTTGATTTTTCTAATGATTATGCCTTAAAAGTTCAAGCAAAAGTGTCTACCTCTCATTCGACAGGCTTTTTCTCCGTTTATTAAATTATTATTTACTTTTTTCCAGAAAAGTATATTACTTGAGTTGTAAAAACAAATAACATTCTTGACGAATTTCTCCTGTTACTCGTATGCTTGCACTCTGTGAGGAAATATTTCTGTGACTTTTCTAGTGATACGGTGGTAACGCTAAAATGTAAATGTGAATACGGGTCAATAGAGATTGGACTACGGGCTTTGGCAGATTGCACGACGGAAGTGAGGATTTCTTTAAAAATCTGTGCTTTGCTGGGATATCTACAATAAAACAAATGCATGATTTAGCAAGTAGGTATACGTACCTCAACGATGATGAATGATTTCAACGCAATTAGTAGTACAGTGTAAACTTTTAGTTCCCACGGCTTATAAGAATGAAATTTCCCATTCCGAGGTCATTTAAAAGCATTGCATACCTGGTAGGATGTAATCCGACTTCTGGAAATGCTTCGAACATACCACCATGCTTCCGGACCCCGATTTTCCAATTCGTAGTAGTTTAATCCACAGGTTCCGTCGATCACATTTTTCCGGAATCCCCCAGTAATTTTCAAAGAAAACCACTTCACCACTTTTCGGAAATTCATGAAAGCGGACTTCAGGGTCTCTACATGCTTTCGAATTACATTGCGGAACGCAGCAAAATTTCTTTGACTTTGTTTTCCTGGGGGAAAAAGTTGCAGGCACTTTATCCATATTAGAAGCAAGTCACGTTTACAGCCAAACACCACGAGAGACGATGCGCTACGCTCGACTCCTGACCTCTACTTACAGATTTCTCCGCTAGTTGGCGTGTCACTTGTTTGGATTCTCGAATACTAAAAGTACTTCGTGGTGAGTATTTCAGTTGGAGCTATAAAAGTAATGGATTCAAATAAATACACCTGACTTGACATGCATTTTATCCGCACATACTTTACGAGGACAATCCATAAGTGCTAGTTGAGTGACCTTTATTACTTTTCCACATATTTTTGATTTTTTTTTTCAATTTTCCAGTTAAAACTAGATGTGGAAATATCCGATCCAGGATCCAGGTCACAATTTTTAATGACGAATTGAATGAACATATACTTACTTAATTATTTTTTCTTTCGGCACGTGTGATTTCGATCGGTTTCCTTTTTCGTATACCCCTCTAAAGGCACTTAATAACCGTTATGCTCCATTAAGAAAACTCTGCACATTGCACACTTTTTTATATCTCATTCCGAAAAAAATATTTGCCCTTTTTAATGACTCCCGTTGGAGACTCAAGACTGGCAGTTTTGTTGAAACTTATATTCTTCGTAAAGTGCTAGTCCTTTCCCGCTCCTCCTCATTTGTGGGAAACTACGGCTTCTCTCCTTTGTCGTGGTGTTTGCCGATAAGAAACACTGATTTATGCGACTCAAGCAATTCTCCCCTCGCTGGCATTGTCGTTCCCAGGCTCCAGCGGTTCCCTGATGAGTTTGAAAATAATATGCCTGTCTTGGGTCGAAGATTTCAATAGATGTCCTTAACTCGTTAATGAAGAGACTACTGATGGAGGGAGTCAAAGTCCTCTCCATATCAGGCTTCAAGGGTCCGGATTTGACAGAAGTGACAAACGCGAGAGGTAATAGTCGCGGGCAATCGGATTAGGGATGAGTGACGAAGCTAAAGTAGGAGATATAAGGGAGTTAAGGGTGCAAAAAATTAATACGGAGCCCTTTAATTATCATCCGTCCTTCTCATCGAGGTGGTGTGGGTTTCGAGCGATGTCCCAACTTTCAACTACTCATCTGAACATTTCAAAGTCCAACCCGTGTTGGTGAGTTTTTCACTAATCTTACATTAAATATGAATTTAACCCATACTTCACTTATTCTCGTTTTAATAAAGGTCCATTATCTGGAAAACTCACTTCTTTAAGGATTTCAAAATAAAATTGAACTAAATCCTTTGAAATACCTATTACTAGAGGGTTTAAAATGGTCATAACGAATTTATACTGCATTCCCACTTCCGAAACAATCCATTATGACGCATAAACGGTATAGCCGCCACCGTAGCATCCGCACATGCCGCATAAATTCAGCATACCCAGATGAGAATTTAAAGCGATTCTTTGTGGTGTTGAGAAGGGACGTAATGGGGTGTTGTGTGGGTGAAGTGAGTGGGGGTTTATGGTATGATAGGGGGAGAGAGAGTGAGAGGGAGAGAGACATGACGGGGAAGCGAAGTCGATGGGGTTACAATGACGCCCTGCCTCCAGTTAGGTGAAGGAGTGGAGGGCGGAAGTTAGACGAACTGGTGAGAAAGAGATAGGAGTTCGGAGAATGGGATGCTACGAATAGTTGCGCTGGATTTCTGTGGCCGAGGAAATTGGAATGAGAATGACGGGGTATCGGGGGTAGGTCAGGAATTGAAATAGGGAGTGAATGATTCAATTGAAGAGAGGAGGGAATTAGAAATCGATTTCCGAAGGGTGGTGATGGTGGAGTACGGGCTCAGGCGTCACCTCAAGATTGGATAGGATGTTCAAGTAAGGAAAGGCCTCCAAGATTAAAAGAGAAAAATGTCCTTATCGGCCGAAGTTTTTTGTCTAGGAAATCGCTTCCTGAGGCTGTAGTTGGATCATGAATTTCAGTGGAACTCGTAGAAAAAAGCTTCTGTGGCGTGGTGTGATAGATTAATTGATGGCCTTTAATATTCTTAGAGTTCACCATTATAATGGCATATGTATATGGATATTTTTATCATTGGGGGAAGGTTTTGAATTTTGGTTAAGAGGAAAAAACTTTGGTTTTCCGAAATAAAAATGTTTGGTTACTTTTTCAAGGAAGTGTTTTTGTGTTTTTTTCTGGTTACAATGCTGCCAGGTGGCATTATTTTTAACGAACAAAATAAAATTTTCTATATCTCTCATTATGTATAATTTTAAATTATATTTTTAGTATTCATGATGAGAAAAAAACAGTGCAAATTCCACTATTTTTATTTCTGTCGACCGGTTTCAACGTCTAAAGCGTCATCATCAAGACAAACAGACTAGTTGTCTTGATAATGACAATTTTTGTTTGCATTTGTCTTGATAATGTTTAGAAAAGAGAAAACTGTTTGTCTTGATAGTGACGCTTTATATGTCGAAACCGGTTGTCAACAATAAAAATAGTGGAATTCGTACTATGTTTTTTATCATCATGAATTCTATCTATAATTTCCACGAATTATCGCCACAATCGATTGATTTGATATATTTTTAGTGCTTTTGCTTTTTTATCACATATTTATTCTGACATGTTACCGAGCGCTCTCTAATAGTAGACTCTAGAATTGTCAAATTCCTCTTTCTTCAAGTTGAAGTGTTGCAAGATCTTGTAACCCCTGAATGTATATACAGGAGCACGTGAAAGCATTATTAACTTTGTACGTAGCATATCCATCAGAACTGTTCCTAGGAATCAGCCTGAAAATATTGTAAAAACTGATTAAGCTAGAAAATTTAACTATTTGGTTCAGAGTTTATATTTAGAGTTGACTTACTTCATGCTGAAGATGCCCCATTCCTCGAAAAAATGTTTCTCATGCAGTCATAATTCCGAACGATTTCATTCCTCATCGCGAGTACGTTTTTACGAATAGATTTACTGCGTTAGCAGTTGAAATTCTTAAGTGCACTGCGATTTCTTCTTTACCCATGTTACGCAAGCGAGAAATCGTTTCGAAGGTTTTCTAGTTTGAGGTCTTAGGAAAGGATTGGGTCTAGGAAAAAAATGGCTGAGCGGGAAGGTCAGGGATAAGTGAGTATCTATTTGGGTGGAGTCTGCCCTCGAAGTGTGTTGCCGATGGCGAATTCAGCTTGTGTATGTGTGGGGGTAGGAGTTAGGAGAGTAAGATAGGAAAGGGAGAAGTGGCGAGGGAAGCCGTCTCATTAGCTGATTGCACTGACTCACGAGGGACAAGTTTGTCCGACCCGATCCTTTCTACGCGATGTCCCTCATCTCCTACTCCCTGCGCCCATGCCCCCTTCCCTCTCATTCCCTTCATATCGTCAGGCGACCTTTGAATTCCAATCCAAGCCTTCCCGAGCGATTCCGTCGTCGCATTTGCTCGCCTTCCGCCCCAGCAGATCATCTTTTCATTCCCTTTTCCCCCGCGCTCCACCAAACCCCTTTAACCCACAGCTATCCGTTTCTATTTTCACTCCCTGCGCGTGGGGCTGACGTAGGAACCATAGCGTCGTCTACATATTTTTTTTTTTCGTGAAGGGCACTGTTTCCGAAGACCTCTGAAAAAAAAACCCGTTCCATCTGTAGCTGATTAGGGACAAAATTAATGGGAAAATTATGAGATCATGTGCCCCTTTTTGATAGCTAATATTTCGCTGCAAATGTGGGAGAAAAAATATTTAGAAGTTAATAATCAATATTTAATTACGAATCCTCCTGTTATAAGTAATAATTCAAGATAGGATTTTTTTATATTGTCAAACAGAAAATTAGCTGGCGTAACCACTTGAATAGGAGAGAAAACCTCCTCTAAGGTCAACAGCGTATCAGCTTGGAGGTAAAATTTTGATTTTTTTTATTACCGACTGATTAGTACGTGAAAAATTTAGCTAAGCTCATCTTATGGAAAGTTAATTTATTTAGTGGCCTAAAATTATTTACCTTCTACTCGAAGAAAACGTTTTAATCCAGTTTTAAAATTATGATATTTTATGTCTTCTTTGTGATCAAAGCTCGTTCAATTCATTACTATTGCAGATTTGACCCTTAAAATAAGTGGAGTTTAGCAGGACTCGAATCTGGATCTCTTTGCACCCTACTGGTAGAATTAGGCATTACATCACGAGGGTTGTCTCATCAAATGTGTCGTTAATGACCGGTTTTAGTGATTCTGCCTCAGAATAAAATTCAGACTACATTTTGGATAGCAATGGCTGCATTAACTGTCTTAAACAGCACGAGGTTGGCATATTACTGGCTTTTCTTTGCGCGGTAGTAATTGTTTCTGGATTTGTGTTTTTTCTGTTTAAAAATAAATGAAACAGTTGACTCTTTGCGGTTTCCGGCCATGCAGTTCTTTCGGCGCTGCAAGTATAAGTACTAAGTGAGCTATGTTTATGCTATTTGTACTCTAATTTTGCTATCCTAAGACAATCTATTCACATTTTCATCCTTATGAAACGGATTTTCGGCATTTTAAGCTATTCCTTGGGAATAGTTTTCTAGCAACATTTAAGCTAGTTACCTTGTTTTCCACAGATCTCGTTTCTTATGTCGCCCTACTTATAAATCTTCCGTAGCCTTCCTCTTTTACTGTCCCCATCGCGGTCGTAGCCCCTTAAAAGTAGTGCCTTATCCTAACAGTTAAGCCATATGATTTAATCTCACCAGACTCACATTTTATAGTACCTACAGCTTCCAAATATATCTCAAACTTTAAATAAAAATTCTAATGTTAAAATTGATTTCAAATTGTGTATCCGATTTAACTAGCAGAGTCCTGTTTTTTAAGATACGGTTGCATTTAATCGTGCCTTTAAGTCAGTATTAATTATAATGTAAAACTTTATTATTCACATATTGCCCGATTCGGGAAAATAACGAGGGCTGTACTATTTATTCCAGTAAGTGCACTTCAAGAGATTGAATTCATAGGTATTGTAAATGTGCCTTACAACTGAAGAAAGGGCTCTAGATTGAGCATTCCCAGGTTTCCCACTAATCTCCACTAATGATTGAGAGAAAGAGGTTGAAATGTTCCCCAATTGTAGTCTTCCTGGGATGGAGTACTTTTTTCGAAAAGGATAATGCATGCATTTCATCAGGTTTATTTAAAGAGTGGTGGTTCATCGTGAAAAATTTTCGGTGAGTTACTCGTTGAAGATGTTAGAGCGTAATTCTCGTGATTTTATAATAGGTTGGTGTATTCAAGATAGTTTTCCAGTCTCGCCATCAAATTTTGAAAATATTAAAATGCTTGAGACTCTCTGGCATCCTTAGTTTCGTTCACCCATTTGTTATGATGAAGCTTTATCACTCCTTTTTTAACGTTCATTTTTTTATATTGCTTGATGCGTGCAATGTGCCCTCTCTCGATGGGATTTCCATTCTCTGCCTCAGAAAGAATCGTGCTAATATTGGACGCCACTTCCTCAAATATTACGCTTGGCCGGGAAGCATAAAAGATATTTTTATCGCATATCATCAAACCCGGTATGTCAAGAAAGACAGAAATGTGAATAAACAGGAAAAGGAGCTGGCGATGCTCAATGGCATTGTGCGTGGCGGGCGAAACATAGAACGCCTGTGCTAAAAAGCACAGTGAAGGTCAAGCAAATCCCTTTTCTGGGAAAGGCATTTCAACTGGAAGTGGGCGTCTGTTTGTTGTGAAGAGTTCAGTATGGAGAGGGAATAGCTCCCAATCAGTCCGCCTTTTTAACGACCATTGGCCGTTTGGGACCGGGACAGACGTGCTAACGCGGGTTGGCGCAAAAATTGGTTATCTCCCTAAAGCACGTGTCGCTTGGCTCTTAAGCTAATTGGTCTCTATTTTCTCGAACTTGAGCTTCCTTAGCTGAGAGCTTATTTGTGTACCGACCTTGGCGTTTCCCCGCGATCATTTGTTAGTAAACCGAATGCATGTCTGCGCGCGAACGTTTCCGTTATGCAAAATAATTCGCGATGAGTACTGAGGGAATAGCAAAAACTGAGTCACTCTCAAGCGACCTCAATGACATCAATGCATTGTTCTTTGAGTGGTGTCTCTAGCTTAACCTCTCAAGTGCGCAGTTACGAACTGGTTAATTGAGGAACCCAATGAATCTTTGGCATTCTCGTAGGATGTGAAGCTGAAAAAACACATTTGTAGGTGCATTTCAATTTAGTTACACGTCGTCATTAGTACGCCCCTAGATTTTACGACATACAGTAGCAATATAGTTTCTAAATAGTATAAAATTCAAATGGAGGCAGCTTGAATTGTTGTAAAATTCAGCCTACATTTTCACACGATGTAGAATCCGTGGATTTGAGTCTAATAAGGAGAAATCGCGTGAATTATGTTCGGGATCCAAACGAGACAATTATTTTCTGAAACTATAGAGAGAATGCGGGAAAAGTGTCACGGCTTTCTTCCACATAGGCCCGGGTTCGAGAGAAAAACGCTATTAAAGAATTTCCTCCGCATAAAGTCCATCCTATTCACGGAAGTATCCTTGTATTTTCAAAATCTAAACATATTAGGTCTGTCAGCATGTGAAGCCTCTTTTCGGCCAAACAAGAATCCCGAAATTAGCTTCGAAAGTCTCCCAAGGAGGCTGATTGAACATCTAGCAAATAGGCTGAAAATTTTAAAAAAATTTTGCTACTGCCGTAAATGTATGTGAGTGGGCAATGTACAGTAATTCCGTGAAATATTCGAAAGAAAAAAAATGCCGCAACCTGGGACCGAACTCCAGCCACCAAATGAGGATTAACGACTCAGCGGCTCAATCCATTGGGCTACGACCTCTGTTGGAAGAGATGTGAACTATAAAGGATTTTATACGGAGGAAGATTCTTTAATAGTGTTTTTTTTCTCGAACCCGGGCCTATGTGGAAGAAAGGCGTGACACTTTTCCCGCATTCTCTCTATAGTTTTAGAATATAATTACCTCGTTTGGATCCCGAACATAAGTCACGCGATGTCTCCTTGTAAGATGAAATTCAAATCTGTAATTGTCCAGATACATTTATTTTAACTGTGAGACCAATACATAGGACGAAACAAACAAAATTGGCTGTAATTATATTAATGGGAAGTGGTGTGTGACTGCTTCCCACTAATTGGTCGGAAATTCGCGAAAACTAGTAATGTTAGAAATGGCAATAGTATTTGTATTTCCTAATGTAATGTATAAAACATAATTTTAATTCAATAATTGCGTTAGTTGAGCAACAAAATACGTGCAAGCAATGAATTTAACTTTTACCTGTGTGCCCATTGTGCCATTCGCTTTCGGTTAGTCAAAGTAAAACAGCAATAGGAATTGGCAGTGGGATTCGGCATTGCCCTTTTTTTTGCTCTCGGACAATTCTGTGGGTCGTATGCCCCTGCAATCCCGATAAGCCATTGACTTATTTTCAGGATTCTCAGGAGCCGAACCACCAGAAGGTGACAGAAACACCCATGCCCTGGTTATGCCAATAACCAACCCTGGCGGGACTCGAACCCACGACCCTCGGAATAGCAGGCGAGGACCTTACCACACCGCCACCGCACCGGGGTCACCACTCGTTTATTCCATTCTGCACTATCCTTGCATGCAATGATGCTCCTGTTACTTGCCGTACTTGATACAACTTCTCTATTTCCTAAGCCCCTTGGTCATCCTCCATGTCTGAATCTCATTCGGAACATTCGCTCATTATCTTCCTGTTATATTTCTTCCATTCACTTCTCTGTCGTATATGCTTCTTTACTCAACTCTCATCAATTCTCTCGTCTTAACCATGGCAACGAATCTTGCGCTATTCAAAATCCAGCTTCCGTTCCGTTCTTCCATCGCCCTCTCATTCCTTGGCCTGTCCTATTTTACCAATCAACCAATAATAAAATGTTTAAATAAAAAAATAACCGTCAGGAATAACAGCACAGTTTAAGCCCGATTTTTAAGGTAGTTCTGACGTTTACAAAAATCATACCACGAAATTATTTACTGCTATTTCCCCAACTGATATCATTCTAAGGAGAACTATGAATGACTACAAAGTATGCCACGTGTTACAAGGGCAGGAGAGGGGCCTGTTCGAGGATAATGTATGTAATTACTTACCTTCGCACATAAGAGCCACTTTTTTTCTCTCCGTTTTTCGTTCGGACAGAGTCACCTCCGAAGGATTTAAGAAAATTACCAATATTCGCCACTCGGTCGCGAGATTCATTATCTAATTGGTCGACGTTTCTTCAGCACTACCTCACTTCGATCCCCTTCAATTCCTATCCCTACGTGTTGTCACCTCGCACCCATTTAATCGAGTTACCCTTTCACACGGTTCCTACGCCCCGGGCAGTCAACCCCTGAATACACACAAACTAATCCATATGTGCCGGAAGTAGGAGCTTGTGACGCCGCCACCGAATGACGTATATGCCAGGCAGATGAACATCATCTGTGCGTGGAATAATCGGGGCTTAATGGAAAAGAAATTGCGTCCATCTGAACTATCATGTAGTTTCCCTTCGCCTTTGTTTATTGTAGACACTGCAATCTTTTCAGCCGCGCCATCCCAGCCCCTTGTGTCGCCCGAATGACATGTACCTACAAGTTGATGCATCACGACCTTGTGCTCTTTCAAGTACAGGGTGGGGTCCTCGGGGAATCACATGGCCATTACATTAGGAACTGATTCCTCGGGGAGTTTTTTCCTCGCATTTTTCTGCTAAACAAAATGAAAAAAAATTACTGCTTGTACTGTAATAAGAAGGTCAAATTATTATGATTAACTTGCGAAGGAATGAACATTGTACATATATATTTTAGGACCACTTTATCAGTTGATAATTTCAAATTTATAGAGTTCATATGTTTTATACGATTGTAAGGAAATTCATAAATTTCATGAGTTCATGAAGGAAAAAATTATATGTTACTTAACGGTTGGTACAGTAAAGAACATTTATTTATTTTAGAAGTCTTAACTCCTTTCAGATAGTCTTTTTAGTCTTTTGGAAGAATTTCTCTGAAAATTTTGATGTTGACTGTTAATCCTATTTTCAAATGCGGAGGACGGTATAAACAATTGGCTGTTGATAAACGACGATACATCTCTTGGGCTTTCTATGAAGCTTTGCGTAAAACACAAAAAGCAGAGATGATTATTCCATCACTAAAATAATACTTATTATTTTTGTAAAATTACTTTAATATGTTATGTTGTGAAATAGATGCTGCTGAACTGTGGCTCAACATTATCGTCAGCATTTATCCAGAGCTAAAAAAACAGTCAGAAATCTGTATTAAGTCTGTGTAGGTTTTAAGAGTGAGTACCTAAATAAAATTTACTTCGCCAAGGAATGTAATCTCTAGTATGAACTATGAAATAAAACTACTCAGAGAAAAATACGACTATGCCAGAGAAAATCATTAATGTTCGAATTTTCCTAATGCCATGCCAAATGTTATCATATGCTACATCATGTAATTGGGAAAGCATGCTTATTAATCAAACGTAAAAATTGCTTGTTACTTTTATTCACACCTTCCAAATTCAATACGAAATCTTACCTAGTTTATTTTATTACGTCATTCACCGCAGTAGTTCACCGTGGAAGTAATAATTGTCGGAGAGGATCCTGAGGCTAGGGAGTCTGTAGAAGCAAAATAGCGTTCATTAAACAATGTATGGGTGTAGCAGCGACCCATTAAGTGTTCTATAATAATACAATACGGAATAAATTAGTAGAAGCAGCCATTATCTTGAGCACTGTACCAGATATTTTAACTAGCCTCTTGATTATGCCCACCTTGTAATGGCATCACGGGAAGGGAATTTTTGGCGATGTCATTGATGCAAAATTTTACTCTGTCTGTGTGATTTTATCGAAAATGGAGAGATGCATCTGAACTTGCATAAAAAAGAAACATTTATCAAGCACCAGGGTATAGTTGTGTGGCACAAAACTATTAGGAATTTAAATTATGCCTACACCCTTTCCTTTGATGACGGATTTCGTAGGCCAGCACATAGCGACTCTCTATTGTGATTTCCCATTTATCTGGAAGTTTGTGACGGTTGACGTAAAGGCCCAAGCCATTCTTCATTACAAATAGGGAGATCTCATATTAGGAGGAGTCAGCAATAATTACTGGTTTCTATGGTAAATGAAACAGCGTAAGCGAGACGGGAGTAGGATTTCTTCCATCGACGTGTTTTAATTCATTTAAGATGCTTTTTTTCTTATTTCCGAACTTCGAGTAAAGGCGCTATATATTATGGAAGCGATCTCTTTAATGTATTTTAGGTATTTTAGGCGGCATCTTTAAAGTTTTCACTCGTTCATACGTTTTTTTCTATCTTTCGCGGGGTCATAAAAATCGTGGTGAGTTATTGTAGTGTCGTTTAGCTTCACTTTTCAATCTATGATCCTTTAATATCGTCAGTTTGTGTATTCTTTTAGAATTAAGTATAATCTGACTCTGTAAAATGGGATAATGAGATAATGAGATAATCTCATACTTAATTTCCTTAAGCAAATTATTATAATACCAAGTCAAGTGAAGTGAGAACTTAAGGAGATAAAAGCTTGCTAAAGCTGTTCAGCATTTCAAACTCTATTCGTAACTGATAAACGAGTGCCTCTCGGCTTGAAAATGAAAATTTGACATCTCCCTGGATGTATACGGAGCCAATGAAATACATGGCTCTACTCGAGATTAGGTTCATTTTTGTCCAAAGAACTTGTTTAGTTTTTTTCGTAATATCGCGTCTGCATCTAAGCAGAAGTGAGTGTCTTATTACTCAGGATCTTTTGATAATACGATATGGTTCCGAAGTTCCCTTGTAATTGAATTTTCCTCTTTTTGAATGATTCCTTACTTCATTGTAAAGTTGCGGATTATAAATCGCCTATTCTTTTCATAGACAGTCATTGGAACCTCATGGAAGTCGTAAATTCTTTGAAAAAGAAACACCTAAATAGCAGGAAATGTTATCATTTTTCGTAATGGATCAATAAGTTAGGGTAAAATTTTTCGTGTAATCCTGTTTTGATTATTCCTTACCGTTTCTATCTTCGTCGAGTATCATCGGACCGACCGTCTATGCCGTCTGATGTGTGTCTAAAACTTTCCGTCCTATCTCAAACCTCGCCGAATTTCGCCGTCCTTTATGATCTCACAAACTTTCCCATTCCGTCGTGCTCTACAGCCGACTGGCTTTATCCCTTCCCGGGGAGGGACATGGAAGTAGTTGCGGAAGGCTTCGTCAGTGTCACCGGTATTTTGGCGCCTCTCCTACCCCCTGGTAACTCATCTCTGCTGTTAAATAACGACTGCCATCCCGGCTCCTTCGCTGGAGAATCATGCTTAGCTCATCACTGAGGAGAATCACTTTACGAGTTTACATCGTCCTTCGCTAATCTATGTTCGTGCCATAGGGCTAGCATACCATTCATCCAACAGTCTTCATTTCCCATGTTCTGAAGTTGGTGGGTGCTTGGAATCCATCGCTTCTTCAATGAGCGACACGCATAGATCTCGCTTCTAGTATATTCTAGTACAGAAAATCTTTCTTCTAGCTTTTCATCAACTTTGGTACACATGGATACTGTTCACCAAAATTAAATTCTCTGCTTAGGCGAGAGTAATTCTCATAGGGTCAAAATATTTTGTCAACATTCAATATGATGTTACAGTTAATATGAATTTGATTGAATGATATTGTATGCGTGGTGTTTATCATAAGACGAGGATTAAAACTCATCATACTCAATCAGAATTACGGAATTAGCTCTGATGTCGTTAAAGTGACATCAGGTGTCCCGCAAGGAAGCGTGATCGGACCCCTTTTGTTCATTATATACATAAATGATCTATGCTCTCGAATTAGCAGTAAAATACGTTTATTTGCCGACGACGCTGTAATCTATCGTGAAATTAGTGATCACTCTGACTTTGAAACCTTATCATCGGATTTAAACAACGTTCATGTGTGGAGCCAAGAGTGGGGACTCGAACTTAATCTGAGCAAATGCACGGCGGTACATTTCTTGCGGAAGTCGTCCAACTATTTCCATGTATATGCGTTGGATGGTGTTAACATAAAGGCGACAGATGAAGTGAAGTATCTAGGAGTTACGATAACTTCGGACCTATCGTGGGGAGCACATATAAGAAATATTTGTGGCAGAGCTCTGAAGAAGCTAGGATTCGTCAAGCGTATTGTGGGAAGATTTTCGGATGAAAAAGTAAAAGAGAGGTGCTATTTCGCACTCGTCCGGCCACACCTTGAATATGCAGCGAGCATATGGGATCCGGTGCAGAAAGACTTAGTCCGGGAACTTAATAAAATACAAAGGAAAGCTGCGCGATTCGTCAAAAACAGCTACGGGCGTACTGACAGCGTTACACAGATGTTAAACGAATTAGGCTGGGAACCGCTAGAGACTCGGAGGCTGCGCGCTAGGCTTAGATTGCTTGAACAATTGAGAATAGATATCTTTCAGAGCGACACGGAGAACATCATATTAGAACCCCACTATATTTCCAGGTCCGATAGAAACGATAAATTAAGAGAGATATTTTGCCGAACGGATAGGTATGGGAATTCGTTTTTCCCCCGAACAATAAGGGACTTCAATAAATGCTAGGCGTAATTTCATTAGAGCGTTTCCTTTTTATCTTTAAGCGGCTGGTGTCCTAACACCCTCCGCCACACGCCTATTGAGGCGGCTTGCGGGGTAATATGTAGATGTAGATGTAGATGTAGAATTAGACAATGACAAGATCTTGCCCGCTCGGTGTTTAATCCATGTCAGAAAGAACGGGTAGAATTAAATATTTAGTCACTATGTTGAACTGACGTAAATCGTGTCCTCGCTGCGTTCATAATATGCTCATTAAGTGTAATAAATGCATGCTGTATTAATTCGAAGTCAAATAAATAAGGTGAACATTCGAGCAGACAGAGTTGGTCAGGTAAATTCTAACGCAAAGAACTGGCCAGTATAGTATAAGTTCTTAAATTATAATTTCTTTGTTGGGTTTTTACTGAAGCAGGCATCGTTATTCTTTTTTATCTAGAATTATAAAAAGGGAAACATTTCCTTTTTGACAAAAAGTTAAACGCAATTGCGCATTCTGACATTTTGTAAAATTACTCCAATATAATCAAACTCAAACAAGTGGCTGTTTGTAGTTGGTGTTTCAAATGTTCTTCTTGAAATATAATTTTTTATAGGATTTTACGATATGTAGGAATTATAATTCTTTATTATTCAGAGTTCTGAGGAGGGATTGCTTTTCATTTTTCGAAATAGAAGACAGAATTACATAGTCTAACATCCTATCTCAGATAATTAGAAATTACTTATAAATCCAAGCCTTAACTGTTTTAACTTGTATATGTATATAATTTTGACCACTTTATTATGATTGATATTATTTCTGGAGCTTTGGTCTGTTATTTTTTCAATTAAAAAAATACCAATTTGCCAACGTTTCACCTTTTTATGTAGGCTTCATCAGGGCTAAAAATACAATTCATAAGTCATAAATGAACAAACGTGCTTGAATATACATAAATATTGTTAACAGCTATTCAGTATATACCTTCAGGTGATATTTCACGAGGAGAGTCAAAGGTTTATCACAGTTAGTTTCCAATACATAGCAACAATGGTCTTCTTAGAAACAAACATTTTAACATAAACAAATATTTGAACGAAAAAATAATAGACCAAAGCTCCAGAAATAACATCAATCTTATCTGTTTTAGCATCGATTCTCACATTTCCTTTTCCTGTGAAGGAAATTGTATTTTCGTTCAATGAATTTTGAGCTTGAGATTAATCCTATTACATATTTTATCATTTCTTGAGTAAGCCTCTTAGCTTCTCCCCATGGAACGAAATCTCCGCAAATTCTGCGTAGCGACCGCAATAAAATTAGTTGGCTTGATTGATTTAATAAGCCATCAGAAGCGGATATTGAGCTCGGATCCATTTCTGCAGACATCGTTGGGAGTTGCATTTTTCTTCCTTCATCATGAATGCCCTCCTAAGTAAATAAAAGATGAACCCTTGAGCGCTAAATAATTCTGTGGTTCATTTTAGGGGAAAATTCGACGTATTATCAGGTCCTTGTAAGCAACTTAATGCTTGATATGAAAGAATACTCGCTCCAAAGTGCGCGTTCATTAGTTACCCTTCCTGGGTGAATTCCTCCACAGTTTGCCTTCGAGCGCTCGTTAAGGTTTCGTCTTAAAGAATCTCGTGTTCAGACTTGGCTGAATTCTATGCCCATACGAGATAAATATTTGACTTCATTCCTTGTAGCTGATTGAAAGAAAACTTCAGCATTTAGCTGCTGCCACCTTTATCATGCATTGTTCTAGCATGGGAAACTTCATTTTTCATCGATTTCACTAGCACAAATTAAATTGCGTAACGAAATAATTGCCCGGGAAATTCAATTATAACGAAGCTATTTAACTGATAAGTATTTGAAATGGAAGTTGAAAGGACGGCCTTTCCACCTTGCGCCCATTTTTTCTGAGTTTTCGTAGGGTCATCCTGTACATGCAGGTATTTACTGTAGGGGTTACAGTGTATTAAAAGTCATTAGTTCGTAATATCTGGTTTGACTTTCTCTTAAATGAATGATTTTCTTATTAGTTGACCTCATTCTAGGTAGCATTGTTTGTACGTACTAAAAGTTCCTCGAATCTTCGATTAATGGAGCCCTCGGGTTTTTAAAAATTGCGCTCAGCCTCTGCCTCCGTATTGATTTCCCCACAACCGCAGTGCGTGGAGAGTATCCGCTAGAGATTGTGCTCGTTTTACGCTTTTCCGTCAGTGTTGAATATATCAATGTTCATTGTAACTATACTTACAAGGCGTCCATGTGCATGAAAATCTATAAAATTTTATTGTTATCCACCATAAATGAAATGGTAAAAAAATATGTTTACTGTGCTCAAGTTTTACCTCTGCCACGCATGGTATATTTATTCATTCGAGCCTATGCAAAACTTTCTGGCCATCAAAAGCTAGGAATCTGCTAGCTACAGTGTCGAATTGAACCGCCGTAAACTTCGGCGTAGGGAATACCATATTACCACTGGCCTCCTGAAATCCGATGACCATTGCAAAGTAGTGTCGAACATAATACGAAATAGTGAAGTATACACCTGTGTTGAGATAGGAATCGCTCAGAAAATAGAACAGGCAGAGGTTTGCTATAATTACCTCGATAAGTGGAAATGATGTATACTACCCGCCAAAAATATGTTAATCATCGGAAATATCAGCTAAAACCATGCCTATAAAGGTTGATCACTCCCAAACATAAACGTCTTCCCAACCATAAAAATTCGAGGGGTACAGACAATTCATGTTTTTCATTTCGTGAACACGATAAGTTGAATATTAATCATAGGTAAATATTAATCCAAGAGATTGGAATGTTGAGATAGCATATCTCGTTTACGATGCTTGTTGAAGTTTATAGGTCTGTACCTTTCACTTAGTTATGCAAATCATACAACATAAAAGGCATTATCACATCTCTGGGCGTTGAGGACAGCATCTCCGGAACGTGCTAAGTCATAATGAAGGAGGAGAATGCACCCACTAAGCATTCTTTACTCAGGAAACAGCTAGAAAGATTACATTTCTAGCGCCAGTGAATTGGCGAAGCAAGGAAGGAGTGAGAAGGCGGGAGAGAAATCCATCCAGGGTTTAATCTCCAACCTGGAACTCCTCTGTTTTTAGTAGGGAGTGTTCTATTCTCTGCACCACTTTTATTTCGAACGAAAGGACTGTTAGAGACTCTTCTGCCAAAAAGTATATCTCTGAATTAGACGTGAAATTGGTCTAACTCCTATGGCGCTAACTTAGTTGCGGCTGAATGTGTCAGGGGTAGGTAGCTCCCTATTCTCCAGTGTCAAAAATAGGGCCGCAAGAACAGTTTGAATCGTTAAAATTTCGACTTTCTTTTCAACTACCAAGTGCCACTGAAATTCCGCTTCATCTTCCCTTCATGCGTCCCTAAGTACATGTTTATTGTCCCCTCACGTAATTTTAAGAGCCCTAGATATAAAGAAAAGCGCATGAATTTAATTCATATTTTTAAATAACTGACTCAGGGCTAAATTAAATGGAGTGGAATAATAATTGAAACATTTCCTCTTTACAATATTTTGATACTCATATTTAATCCAATAAAGCAATATTTGAAATATCATTCTTCCACGTAAGTAATTAAATTTGTCCCTTCGGCATTAATCGTCTCTTTTACCTTTTCCTGACCAGTTCTTACAAGTCTGTTCGTCATCCATTTTTGCCTATATCTTTTATCGTCACCGGGAATATGTGATCGATTTGATATATTGCTGTTCTCCTCTATAAATACACAATGTATTATTCATAGGCAGCGTCCTGGGTTACGTACAATGTCAACCCACTGTAGCCTTTTTTAAGTCCCAATTGGTACCGCTTACTTCCTCATATTAAAAAGTTTTTATCTATCGCTTGATAGTAGGGCAAAACTTTGCTTTTAATGGTTTTTTTTTCATTTTTTTATGTATCACGTTTTAAGAGACTTCTCGATTAGCTACGGTTGGATGTTCGCATTTTTTCATCCGGATTTAATTTGTCTCTCACACCACGGAGGTTCTTGAATTTTCTCAAAATATTAACCGATAGAATCAGGAATGATTAGTATTTTTCCATCTCGCTTTCATGCATTCACGCATGCGTTCTTGCAATTCACGGCTTTATAAGATGCAATTTTAATTGCACACTCTTACGTACATCAGATTTTGCAATTACGTGCCCCGTGTAAAACGGGCTTGAAACACTTTTCTGCGGAGCATCACGGCTATCACGGATTTTCGCAATCCGCCTGCTTGAATATATTCATGGCAACTCTGACGAAGTTGAAGAGATCGATGACCCAGCGGAATTTCAGTAAAACTGAGGCTTTGACGTTTTAGCGTTGACAAATCCTGAAACTGTCTCACTAATTTGGGGCTTTGTCGAGGATTTGTTCATGCCTCGGTAATTGTGATATTTTGACCAATTTTGGATGTTCTTGTATAAATCTCTTTGATGAGCCTCGAAGTGGATTTTCTACACATCCAAGTGGAATTATCACATTCCAACGGGCGATTAAAGTAGGCGTCCTTAATGCATGGACCACCGAAATCCATGCCCCCAGAAAAAGCAACAAATTGCCATTAAAGTATCTTACAGATAGGTGCTCGGATACAGTCCCACTACAATGTTTTCATTCTACTATATTGTCACAATATTTTATTTTTTAAATCAGAAACGCCTAGTCCACTGGGAGTTACGAAGGATCCTTTGAGAAAATATTGTCTTCTTTCTCTCATTAAATCTTCTGATGGTGAACGGTGAGAAATTATATTAAATGCAATTTAATCTAATAAGGAAGACTCCTACTACATAGAGCAACTTAACATATAGCTGATTATAAATTTATTTCATTATAAACTTATCTTTTTAATTACATAGCCAGTAGATGAAAAAAAATTAATTCTGGGTTAAGGACACTTCAGTTCTCATTTCTGGAGTGCAATGCATTTCTTCTTTATGGCGAAACATTTATGCCCACGAAGAATTCTGAATGAATATGTCCCCATTTTAAATGAATGAGCAAACATTGGGCTGGTATTATAATGTTTCGATAATTTCAACCGGTAGCTTATTTGTAAGTTGTTTTAGATTTTACTGACACATCGTGTTATACGGAGCACATCAGACGATGGGAGAGCTGCCGTGAGCGTTCACGGCGGTTCTTATACCACGAAAACTTTTAATCGGACTTATTGTAGTTCCGCTTCATAATGAATTTATTGTATTTTAATTCGTATTCTAGCTTATTTTAGAAAAAAGTGTTCTCTGTTTGGTATGAATGAAAAAATCATACGTTTCCACGCAATCTATTTGCCGTTTGAGCTGGACATGCGTGGTGTTATATGCGAGACTAGGTAAAACCTGGGTGAGTACAGTACTTTGGTGCGTATAACATTGCATTTTTGCGAAAAACTGCATATAAGAATCGAATTTCCCATAGAATTGCACTTTATTGAAGTGAAGAACCTGCCTAATTTTTTCAGTCATTACTAAATTAAATCAGTCAATGAAGTCAAAAGGTGTTGATTCAATGGAAACGACGCTGCAGTTGGCTACCTGTACCGGAAAACTTATTCTAAAAAAAATACATTGGATAATCTACATATTTTTTACCTTGATACTATTTTCTAATAGCTAAGACCTCAGTGAAAGCCGTATTTTTAAATAATACTAACAAAAACGTAAAAATCATTAATCGTCTTGACTCACATAGTCGCAGTGGAACCTCATTAATAAATTAGATCGCTCTTTCTTGTTTAAAAACTGAAAACGCTAAAAAAAAGTATTGTTTTCCCTCGTGCCATTCGACACGTGGATCAGATTCGTTGATGCTGTCACGCCAAGCGGAAGGCGCCGTAAAATATGGGAGAGACTCTCCATAAATTACCCCAGACATCACCTTCCATTATGAAGCTATCTGGCACGGCGTATAAGCGACCCGAGTTCCTCCTTCTTTTTGAAAGGATTCATCTCCTCCACGTGTATCTTCTTTTCCGGAGGGCGGTAATGAGAAATCTCATCCGTCCTCGTCGAGAAACTAACGCACTGACCTTTCCCTCATTCTCTTCTCTATCTTCCCCAAAAAAAAATCAGCACTACTACGCGAGCAGATCCCGTGGTCTTCCAGAGTTTCTTTGCGAGTCGGGAATTTAACAATTACCTAAAGTCCCCCTTCGTTCGTCGTCGCTCCAGGGTCTCGCACGTGTTGCTCCACAACGGCTCTTCAATCTATCCCCCCCCCTCACCCTCCTACTTTTTCCCACCCCCACCCTCCCAGTCTATCTTCATCCAATATCGCGCAATTCTCCTTCCCTGCCACCGGCACCATTGAGTTGAGCTCCCTCTCTCCCTCACTTTTCCTTATCGCAGCGTGAGTTCTCGTATAGGAAATAGAAAGCGCGCAAATTAAAATTCTAAAATCCTTGGTATTTTGTGCATAACAAATGGGAGTTAAAAAAAAGTAGTATGTGATTCATAACTGTTATTGGATACCTCATTAATAATAGTAACTGCATCTACGACGAGATGAGTTTTCTGGAAATACAAGTGTATTAGTGTAAAAAGTAGTTTTGTATCCTAATATAATAATAAGGTATTTATTTAAATTGGTTATAAAATTGCAACATTGAAAACTACATTATTGTTAGATTTATATAGTTAGATACCGTGACTTACAGGGCACGTACAGCACGTACTTATAGCTTTTGATCAATGTGTTTGTATCTTTCTAAGTGCATGGTTTGTATCAATGTTTCCTTTTCATGAAATTCATAACATAAATCAATCAATCATTTTATCACTCATTATATATATTCATAAAAACTCACGCCTTTCCATTCAAAACAAATTACCTCCCCGTCATATTTACTGCAATTCCACGCATTCCACTAGTTTTCACTAGAGGCCCTCTATTAGGTAATACAGTGCCTCTAAAGCCGGTGTCCTACGGTCCAATTTGGATCCAATTTTTGTATCCAATTTGGATACAAGTGGAGTGCGCCGGGTCCCACGGTGAATTTGTATCCAATTACCTTTTCGTCCAATCAGTTTCATCCAATTCCGTTTGATCCAAATGGATAGGACATGTTCTAAATTTCCATCCAAATGTACTAAACCAGCCAATCAGACGGCTGAAGAAAAAGAAGCATCGTTATGCGTTGTAACCTAGGTGTTCACTTCTTCCAGGGAATACTTCTTGTTTTGCAATTACGGTGGATAGCGTGGTCAGGTTCGTGTGTAATTATATAAAGACATGACCAAATGAGACAAAATGAAAATTAAAAAATAAGAAATGAGGCACAAAATGAGCCAAGGTTGGGCGCCTGAGGCAGTTGCTATACGCTCATCGAGCAATTGAAACAGATGAGTGCATGTACAATAAGAAATATGTGATGTATCGCAACTGGAATGCCAGTGGATGTGTTTTGGAAACTATTAAATACTTACTTCTAGAATCCCGGGATCGAAAACCCGGCGTATTTTTTTCATAGGCTAAAATTTTGAGCCTCTATTACTTTTTTACGCGGAGAAGTACGATGGAAGGGTAGCTAATTACGAGCCTCTTCTTCATTTCACATGAGTGACAGTGAAGCAGCTAGTTAATACTTAATGAAAAAAGGAATCAGTTTAAGCATACTAATAGGTTTTACACTGCTGCCGATATTGTGCTAATGAAAAACGCTCTAAATCAAAATAATTTTGGAAATAGACCAAACATGGTGTAATGTAAAAAGGAAGCATGTATGTATTCAGTTAAAACTTGCTCTTCTAAACAGGTAAAAATTTGTTTCTAAACCACTTAAATCACGCCAATTTCTACTTTTCACGAATTCCATGATACCTTTTTTCCTGGAGGGAATTCATAATTCCCCTGAGCCGCCGAAGAATTGACTACTTTGAACCCTGGAGCCGCCCGTTTCGATCGCAATGATTAATAGATGGCTAAGGTCCTCTTTGCGACTGCTCGAAGGCTAATTCGGAAATACAAATGTCATTTCAATGAACGTTTATTGCACTACAGCGGCATAAGTATAACATCATCGCAACTACTATGTTCGTTTTTAAATTATACACCTTTTCCTTGCGGGAATAAACCACCTCATATTGGTTCCCTGGCGCTTTATTCTACCCTCAACCTAGCTGAGAAGGCATATGAAAACATCCTCACTCATTCTCAAGTAATTTCGATAGTTTTCGGGATCCATCAATTTTTTTAGAGGATAGAAAGGCAATTGCATCACTGACTGTCGAAAGAAATACATTTATATCTCCGGAAGGAGACCTATATAAAAACATATAGCTAAGGTTGTATGGTTAATTTTAACAGTACGGATGCATAATTCAAAATCTGTCTCATGATTGAGATTGAAATCCAAGCATGAAATATTTAAATCAGTTTTGGAATAGATACCTACTCCACCACCTTTTGAATGAGTACGGCAAATATTTGATACCAGACTGTAATATAGTAAATCAAAATGTGAAATTTCATTATGGATGATGACACTTCACCGACAGGAAAACTTTCATAGCTGAATTTCTCATTCGAGAAATTCTTATTTGCGTAGATGATAACGTCGTCCGGAATAATGTTTCTTTTCACTCGGCCGACATAAAACAATTCTTGACGGGGGACAACAGTTAAGTTGGAAGCATGCACTTTCGAGGTGTTGTTACCGACTACGAGGTTGTACTTTCGATTCTTTTTTTCGAGGAGATTAGTTTATTACTTTCTTGGTCTGGTGCTGTGGGATTCTTAGTTGGAGCAGTAACCGAAGTGGGAGAAGAAGATTCGGCAGACTGCGGGTGGGATATCCTGAGAGATGCAGTCTCTGAAAACGCTCGTTGAGAAGACAATTGCTGGCCAACGAGAACCTGAGTTTCTTCTTTAGATGGACTTTTGGCGACAAAAGATACACTTTCTATCGTATCTGGTAAAATAGGCTTACAAATGAGAGATAATGTGCTATTCATTGCGCGTAAGTCGGTTTTTACTGCCATAATATCGTCTACCATTTTTAAATCTGCCTGCCACGTAAACACCGGCGCGATGAACAAAGCCGCACTATTCCAATAGACTCACGAATGGCCATAAAGCTCTCATCGCTGACGAGTGAGCACTTTTGATGATAAATATGTGGGAAAAAAAGCGCAGGATATAAATTTATTCTGTAATTCAAGTCCTTTTTACAGGAGCCATAATTTACGGCGTCAATATCGTCCGCCATCTTTTAATGAGTTGATTTGAATGAATAAACGACCTTAAAGTCTTCCTCTTTCCATGACAAAGAACGTAAATTTGTCATGAGTGGTGCGCAAAAGAAAACGCATGGAAGCAGCAAATATTAGATACAATGAATTAGTTTTCCAACCACTCATTTATTTTAACTACGCTGTCATATCCTGGAAGTCTCGAATTTGTTCACCAGGTATCTCCGGAACAACTGTCTTCCGTTTCTCTCAGTCATATGTCCGTTAATTAAAACTATAAAATTGCATAGTTTAAAAATAGTCCTCCATCAGTCGCGCATCTATTAAAGCCTCTAAATAATGGAAAAATATAAATAAGTTTTAGGCTAAAGTAAAAATAATAGCAAGGAAAGACTTTTCGAGATCTCAATGGAAGCACATCTAACAGAAATAATTGCATGCTTTTGTGAAACCTGGGTTGCCTCTTTTCATGAGACTTAGGGGTATTATAACAATATGTAATTAAGGTAGGCATTATTGGTTAAGAAATGAATTTCATACAAAGTTGTTTAATATAGTCATTGTTCATAATTGTAATTTCATACAAAGTGGTCATTGTGGTGTACATGCATGATAGATGTATTTTTAATTTTAGTGAAAAATAACCTAAATTGACTGTGAGGTGACTATCACTTATTTATTAGTCATGAATATACATGTTATTTGTTTTTATTGTATTTAGGAACATTTGAAATACGATTCCTGATGTCGGCAAAAATTCTCAGTGTTCCTTCCTTTATTTTCCGCTTCAGCCTTCCGTATACCTCTATAGCTCTTAATTTTTAGGCCTACATACGCTTCATCGCTATCATCTCCTCTTTCTCTCCGTCTTTTAAGTGGGCAGGTGAAGTTTGAAGAAAAGTATTTCTCCTATAGAGGGTTTCTTTAGAAAAATTGTAATTCCTGGAAATCAATGAGTTTTAATCACTCAAAATATCTATCATGTGTGAATATTTAACTTTTGTGTTCACACCTCATAGTTGAAATAAATTTTTCAGTTCATTACTTCTTCATTTCTATTTCCTACTCGGATATAAAACCTGAGGAGTAAATTCTAATTTATCTACGCTCAGGTGTTTCCATTCAATCAATATTTACAAAATACATGCAGCTCGTCCGATCTATTTGTATTGTTCTGCACAGAGTTGCACAATGTTGCATAGAAAGTATTCGGCATGAAGCTTTGGAGGAAATTTGATTGGATCGTGACCCGTCATCGCTTCAGGTCTTCGCTGGGTATCGGTGGTCAAAGAGCATGTGCCCTCGAGTCGGCGAGGATCAAGACCTCTTCGCCTAGCTCGCCACGTTTCATTTGTCCGCGCCCTTTTGTGAGAGAGATGCGCTCCCTCCGATTCCGTACGTGATCTCACTGCTCAAGGGAGGTCATGTGTGGAGAAAGGGAGACATATTTCAATCTGCCCGGTTAATTCGTATCGCTTCAAAGCTTCACAGCGCTCCCGTCCACCTCCCGCCAGAGAGCCTGCTCTTGCCACTTGCTCCCTCTTCATTCCATGACGCCATGGGCCGGTCCGTGGGTTATGGTGCAGCAGTCTTCGAAAAAACTCTTGTTGCGTCACGAGAGAGCCCTTTAATCCGATTGAATGGAGCCGTACCGAATATTGTGTGCGCCTTGCCTCTGGGTAATGGAATCACGTGATCTCCTCGGGCACTGAGAGGGACACCTTTCTGAGCCTGTGTATGGGAGGTAGCCTTTTCGGAATAGCATGTGCCTCTCTCTCTATCCCTGCCTACATGTTTCCTAGTGTCTATCCTTTTTTACCAGGAATCTTTGTATCCTCCTGGAGAAATGGGTCTCTGAAATACGCATATGTTTCTTGTGAGTAGAGTCCAGCGAGGGAGAGGAGAGAAAAAGAATATTAAGGAAACATTCCTTGGACCCGACGATTGCATTGGCGGGGATCTTTCCCCAGGTTTTCTCCTTTGAGAGTTGTGTTATCAAAGAGCCTCTTAGCCTAGATTGTGTTCGCTACGGAAACTTGTTACTTTCAGGAGCGAACGCAAAGGTGCCCAGGCACCTGGGAGGTAGTCCTCCTTTTTCCCTTATTTAATCAATGCGCGCTTATTTACTCGCCAGCAGGCGCTCCAGTGAAGTTCCATGGTAAATTGTACTGCCGGCACAATACTGTCAGCACACCACATAGGATATCAATTTTCTCAGGACGAATAGCTCACATCTTTGTTTGACATCAGAAACTTTGTTAATTGAAGGCTTCGGGGAAAGATAATGCCCGGAAATAATATATTTAATTCGCGTTTCACATAATATTAAGTTTGCATTGATCCAAAAATCATATTTATCTCATTTATTTCATCCAAAATGTCTTTAAAATTAGCTTAACTATTGGTTTATATTTATTAGAAAGGTTTTTTATCACATTATTTTATTTTTCCAATGATTTTTCTGAGGAACACTAGAACACAAATAATATCTTTCTTTCCCCGACCCATTTAATTGTTCTTTGATCTCTTCCCAAAGCTCTATGAGTATTTTTAAACCCCACGATTTAAAATATTATTCGATTGCTTCAATTTTCTGCTTTCCCAGATAATATATTCGGTGGTAATTGTTTCATGAGTGTTAGTAAAACCACGTTGCTCCACTTGCCTCTTCAGTTATGGGAATTCAAATCACAAAATAGGATATTGAGCTTTCTGTCTTCTGCTAATTTTGATTGGCTCTAGCTTATAATTATCAATTGTAAATTTACATGTTATCGTAGTTATTTCGATTTTCCCTATTCCAATACAAACAATCTCTGCTAATGCTCTTTGAAGAGAATTAGTATTTCCAATGGAGACTAAGTTCTCGAATTTTTCCCTGGACCTTTTCAAAATATTATTTTACAAGCGAAGACTTGAGTTCTTGCGATACTTCATTTATGATTTTTTTAACAATTGATTTCTTTCTTCTTTTTTACATGAATAAGTCATTTCCATATTGATTATTTTTCTCGGTTGGCCTAGCGTTTTATCGATCCAGACTCAGTAAAATTAATGCAAAAACAGTCTTTGATATACCTACTCTATCACCGTCTTAGAGTGTGTAAAACTACCTATGACACTGACTGTTCGTTACATTTCATTTTGAGATTTGGGTGCATATTCTTTTATATCTTCGGCACAAAGATGCTTTCGATAACCAAGAGAACAGAGCTTATGCAATGTGAAAAAGAAATATGATAAAAGTGAAACAACTACAAGAAAAGTACGCTATATTTACTTTGAGTAATTTGACACTCATCATCGCGCAGCGATGACGGCATCTTCAGTCCCCTTGGATAATTATGTAGAGCATTCCTCATGAGCTGTGTGTTGTCATCATGCTCAAGTGCTTATAACTAATTAGAGCATTCGTTGAGGACAACCGTTTGACACCATGTTGACTAGCAGGCTAAGCGACTGAAGGAGTTATTTTGCAGTGTGTTTAGTGGATATGGCCACAGGTGAATGTTTTTCATCTGTAATTTTTTTTTTAACCCTTGAGGTCACTAATGAGTGCGTAACGGCCTCTCTCTCTCTCTATTCCTTCCCGAAGCAGGGCATCTTCAAGGACAAGAGCGAGTATCCCACGCTGACGAGGATGTCGTACTGCCAGTGCCGCCTGAGGCTTGTCTTCGCGAGCATCTTCCGCCAGTTCGGATGGTCACACGTGGCTCTGCTCCTGGACAGATCCGACCTCTTCTCGTTCACAGTGGGTACGCCCACCAGCTGCAATTGTCCATGCCCCTCCTCCTTCTCCCCCATGCACTCCTCTATGCACCCCCTTACTAAAATGCCCTCCCCCACTTCGTGGTCACTATTCAGCGCCGGCCGGCCGGCGCTGAATAGTGACCACGCCGGCGCCGGCCGGCCGGTCACTCTGCGGTGGTGCACGTCCGATGGCAGCCAGGTGGCCTCTTCTGAGGTTCTCCATATCTCCTTTTGAATGAATGCGTGTGCATGTCCTCTCTTTGTACTTTTAAGACGATTGTGCAACACGTGCGTCCTCTTGATTCAACCAGATGTATACCCTCGGCGATGACATTCTACGTCACAAATTCAGCCATACGTAACCGTACGTGAAGATACATTTCTGTATTTAGGAACCACCATATCTACTTCACCAAATCCATTTTAAAGTGATTTTTTCGTACCTGTTGCTTAAATATGCCATCTATTATTACCAGGCCCGATAATGTTAGATTTCATGCAGTTTTTTTGTCAGGCGAGCATCGCTAAATATTTTTTTTTCATTTATCTACATTTCTGAGACCCCAAAATGGCTGGAGCTTTTTCTGGCTCTGCCAAGAATTGCTAATGGCTAAGTTTTTTTTTCCGAATTCTATACTATTCTTATTTCTAAATCTTTCTCTCTGCATCATACATATACAACTCATGATGGCTAAGTACGGAGTACAAATAATTCAATTGCGGCTTTATAATCACAATGTGAATATTGATTTTCTGGCATGTTAGATACGAAGAGACTGAAATTTGTCTGAAGGAACAGACGATAGGAAATGTTCTCTGTAAGATGTGCAATTTTAACTTTTTCCCAGGCTATTTAATCTACTCCAAATTCCTACTATGACGACGAAAATGGATTTCCTTGAATATTAATTCTTTTGAGACATTGTTGTTGTTTTTAATTTTTCAGTTCAAAAATTACTAGAGTTTTCGTTCTTGTCGTTAATAACCGTGAAAAAGCCTGAATTGGCTGAAATTTACCATTACACGTCACCATTTCTACGATCCAAATCCAAGGTTCACTAATGGATTTGTCTGTAACGAAGCCGGTGAAATCTGCAACTCTCATTTCTCTCGCACGTGGTGTTACTGTGTTACATGATGTTGATGGATGCTCAATGAGATTACGATCAGAAATTTATCTTTCTATCATTTCTATTATCTATTACGCAATAAAATATCATTGAAATCGTTAACAAATAGTTCACTAAATTGCACCTCAATTACGTCAGAATAAAGGAACTAGAGGTTCCTGTGGAAATAATGAAAATATCATTAAGTTGATGGGAGATTTTTGTACGCAGATGTGGTAATGGGAACTACTAATAGTTGCATCCATGAAATTCCGAGGTTTGTTTGTTTGATATACATGGCACAGTGTTATGAAACATGTTCATTACCAGCTGAGATCTTGAAGATATAAAAAGCATATCTTTCTGATCTGTTCGTTATGAACCCGACATCGCTAATTCAATGAATTGGTTGAGTGCTTGAATGTTGCTTCTTGGTATTTCAACTACACAGCGTTGCATTACGCAGTCAAAAAATAACAGTGAATAGTTTTTCTTCCCTCTTGAGGTTTTAAATTTTACCGAAGTAATAAGTTATTAATTCTTCAACGCTTCTCTGAAAGGTTAAAAAAAAATATTTTTCGCTATCAGCGTAAAGCGTATCACGAGCGGGAGATCCGGGAGTTCTTTCAAATTTAAGCGTTAAATATTCCTGGTGATTTATGGGCAAAGAAAAACCTTCTGCTCGTTCTTTGAAACTTGAGTTTGGGTTGGTATCAGATAATGGGCTTTCAGCAGTTTTAATGGAGGTAAAAATTTTCATGAATACCAATTAATCCGTTAGCACCATCTATATTCCGGTTCATTCTCGGTGGCGAGGAAATCACGTTCTCTCGCTTGATTGTCACCTTTCAGATGTAATCCTGCTCTTGAAAAATGGGAAGATATTTGTTTTTGGCCTTTGGCATCAAGGTTTATTGTTGGCCACTAGCTATTAAATCAATCCAATTAACCCGCAGAGCAATAGATAGCCTTCTGGGCTTTACAGTGAAAGTTTATTTGAGTGGAGCAATGTTTTTGTTTACTCTTGCATCAAGACTCGATTACTCATGCGCAGCTTAAGGGGATCGTTCGACGCGACGTGAAGAGCTTCGGACTTAGGAGGTTTGCGGCAGTTTGTAGCTTATTTTACTTTTTTTGACCCTTTAAAATATGCATTTTCTTTTTACTTCACTTTTATTTGCAGTTAATTCATCACCATTGTTGTTAATTAATCCTTTGAATTGATTGTAGAGGGTCTAATATCTGGTTTCACTTGCGTATTGTCGTTCAAATCAATATCAATTTGGCATTGTGATAATTGGCCCCATTTAACATAATGCCGAAGTGTTTCCATATGTGTGTTTTCTTTTCAGAAAAGTGACTACCTTTCGATATTTAGCTGACTAACTTTCGGTATTTAGCTAGCTCTATGGATCTTTCCTTACCCCATGCTTTTTTTCTAGAACACTTTTCGAAATATCTGCGCACCTCTCTTTGGTCTTATGTCTTACTGTGTCCGCTAATGAATTCAGCATGAAAAATGACAATTTTCTCACGTGAAACAGAAGGGCTATAATTAAGTAGCCCAGCAGTAATTTGACAAATTTCTCCTCCAGATACCTAAATGGAATTTTTATGCGCATTGTTGCATTCAGATTGGTTGTTTAATCATAATATACATGGGAAGTAAATAATGGGCCATTTTATAGCTATATTGATACTTTGCATTTTTTATATTTATAAATATGCATACGCCTTGCAAATATGTGGTACAACTTCTTTCATCATCACTATTTGTCTTCGATTGATCATTACATTGGTTTCCTGCAGGTCTCCGACCCATTTTCCTATCAGCAAGCCGTTTTAGTCCATCATAAATCTTTATTGTTACTATTAGAACTGACCCCTCAGTAGTAATTATAGTATTTTACAAACGATATGTATCGAATAGTATGGTATCAAAAACACTGTAGGTACTTACTACAATATGATTCAGTCTTTGGAATTTCTTAGTATCCATCATTAGAAAAAATAAACACCTGTACTCTTCCACAAATTTTCATTCTTAATTTGGTTCCTAGTTATGGTATAAGACGTTGCCATATTTATACCGCAATAAAAAAACAAGCTCTTTCAGTCTACGTGCAAAATACAGTAAAAATGGACTTGATAACAATCGATATCTAACGATCGAAATTTTCCGTTATAGACACCCTGTTACAATAAAAACCCTACTCCGATCCATTTCCCTGTGACTGAGTCAGGCTGACCTCTAGCGCATCACACATATCTTGGCGACCGTAAAACTCTCTTCTCATGCCTCATATTCTCTTTCCTTCGTCATTGTTCCAACGTTTCTCCTTCATAATTCCCCCACCTCCACGACTTCTATCGTTTCGACCGGTCCCATGCGTGAGCTTCCATCCCGTCGATGTGTGCCCCCCTGCGTGCTTTCGCGTCACCACACGCGAAAAGGCGGAGCGCGGATGCGCTGCTCCTTTTAAAGCCTTCTCCCGGCTACGCCAGGCAACCCGTCCCTCTCCCTCCTCCTCCCTTTATATCCCCACACCAGCGGCTAACACAGTGCGCCCTCGGTGCTTATTAGGGCCCCCAGAGCTGAAAGGTATTGTGTTTGTGCCTTTCTTCCTCCCTCTTTTTTTCTCATTCTCTTTATTTCCTCTTCCTATCCCTCCTCTCTCTTTCTTCCTCCTCGTTCATTCCTCTCTCTCATTCCCCCGCCGTAAAAACCTCAGGCGTTATAGCGGTGGGAGTTCCTGGGCTCGCCCACCCCAATCAGTAGGCTGATGGAAAGAAATAGAGAGAGAGAGGGGGGGGATGACAGGATGCTTTCTTACCCTTCCAGTTTCCTCCCTCCCCTAACTTCATTCCCCCCTCCTCCTCTTCACCGCCTACCCCCTCCGGGAGCAATTAAGGGCACCCCGTCGTCCACATGCTTGACCCCTTTGGGCTGTGTCTCTTATCCCATTCGAACCCAAACCCTCCCCCCCCCATGCCCCCGCGCGAGGTTACGTGACAGAGTAAGATGCCGCCCCGAGAATACCTGATGATAAGTGTTTCGCAGTGCTGCCCCGCCATTCCGAGTGGGGTTTGAGGCTAATAAAGGGGAAATGCTCCTTCGCCACTCTCCTCGTCTCACCCCAAAACTTTCTCATTCTATTCTGCGATAAATGAACGGATTAATTTTGATAGTCTCTGGATTTGTATTTGAATTTACTTTTTTCTGCGTGTTTCGATGAATACATCTATTCCATGTACACATATCACCCCATGAGTTGATACGGAGTCGTATATGTATGTTCCCTTGAACGAAGTAGCTTAAATGGAGGCATTGAAACCTTAAATCAACTTTTTACATTGTCTGACGAACCTCTTAAAACAATTAGATTTTTTTGTCAAAATTGAGCCTTATTTCTGAATTATTTAACTACATCACCGCGCTTATGCTCAAGCTCATTTCGCAATCTGGAACTAAGAATGTTTAGCTTATTTTAAATTTTACTCTCCTTTTATGAAGTGAAAGACTTTTCGATTACCACAAAAGATCTAAAACTTTATTTTTTCCTAAAATGTTGTCTCTTTTTCCATTTCGCTAACACTATTTTAAAATGCTTCACTCAATAAAGTAAAAGAGAATAAATATGTTATTTTTTAAAAACTTCAAGAATTTATTTTGAATATTTGATGGAGAAAAGGGTAATCCCTTTGTTCTGCATTTTAAAGCCTCTCATTTTTCTTTTATGGAAATAACATGCAAAAATGCTCCTTTTTTTATTTTGTACAGCTGCAGAATATATATTATATTTTTGTTTCACTCTGTGTGAGCCAGCCTATTTAGTGATTAGCATCACTATATCTGTGAATGGAAAAATAAAGCTACAACTTAGTCTTTAGTTTAAGTATGGAGCACCCGCTCTTCAATTGATATCTAAAGTTATTTCTTACCGCGATTGAATTTTCACATATCCACGCTTTGGATTGATTAATATTTAGTTTCAAACTGGAGGTTCCTAGAAATTTTGTCCTTTGTGCAAGAACGAAGATAATTAAAAAGTAAAGTTCCACCTCTACAAAGCGTCCGTAAATAGTTCTAAGGGGACCCAGCATGCTTTATTGCGAGGTAATCCAGGGAAAACTTCTGAATGACACTCTCATCCGTGGAACTGACGAACATCTAAAAGAAAAAGTTATAAAAATCCCCACTTAGGTTTCGTCTACAGGAGCTAGTGGACAGGAGCTGTTGTCATGCGCAAGAAATTGAAACGCCTCATACGAAAATACGGTAATACTACACGAATACTATTATACACGAATACTAACCGAATACACGAATAATATACTACATGCTCTATGCTTATTCGACATACCTATCCTCAAAAGTTTCACAAAACTAAAAAATGCTTAATACGTTTGCTGTTCACCGTTCTGGGTTGATTCTATGATAACCAAATGTGTCCAATGTTTATCCTGAATTGATAACGAGTGCAGAAATTTCACGTGCAACATAACCAGTTATTTAGGTCTATTCGGGATCTCCATCGGGTAAAATTCTGCATTGCTGCCGACGTTTTGATGGTCGAGACATAAAATTAAAAATTTTTCTTCAAGCGCGATTATCTCTTCTTGCTAGCGACCTCAGCTAGTGGTAGTGTTGTTTTATTTGACGTGTGCTGTTAGTTCAGGTTAATATCGTCGCAAGTATTTTTAATAGACCATGAAGCTCACACAAAGTTTTCATTGTATTTTTAATCCGTACGTAGTATGAATTAACTCTTAGAACTGTTGACTTTCCTTGGAATCCGCTTCAGTAGAAATTTAAAGCCCAACCTGTTTATACCCCATCCCATCGCCATACGAGCTTTTCACTTCGACTGATTTTTTACGTTCCCAATTTCCGAACATTTCCTCACTTGGCTCGTAATAATGTCTATGCGCTATTGATCAAGTTTATTAAAAAATAGATGTGAGCTCTGGCAAGCTGAACTTTTCGCATTGACTGCTTTTTTTGCCTTTCCAGTTTCTGAATATTTCCACTTCTGCCTCGTGATAATGTGTGAGATAGTGTGACGTTTGGTAAGTTGAATTAATGATTGGTTTTTATATGTTAGCACAGAAAATCTAAATTTTTGTTTGATTTTCCTTGGTGATGTCATTTAATGCTTTATTTTCCCATTCAATAGCAGAAGTTATTTATATTTATTTTTTTAACAGCGCACGCGGGAATTTTCCATGCACACTTACCTCGATAGCCTACGAAGTTTGGTGTAGAGTTTTCTACCAATCGCTGTTTTTCCATTTTGAGCTGGAGAATTATTTTTATGAATACTCAGTGGAATATGAAAACTGAATTGTTTATGAATACTCAGTTGAATAGAATGGAATGATAATATGATGAAATCTTTGTCACCCAATTCATAAGCTTTTTCGTTCACTCGAATTCATTTAAAGTCCTATTTTTCTGTGCTTACGCTCTTTGGATGGATTACAATCTGCGCTTGGGAAAAATGGAGAAAGCATTCAAATCAGTCGCGACTTTTTCGGTCTGTTCATCCTATGTTGCCAATCAGTAAATTCTCTTAGCCAGACTCTTGTTTACAATTGCAAGATTAATGTTTCGATGCCTAGTCAACCTTCACAGTTCGTAATTGTAACATCACCCCCCGGAATGTTCATTCCGACGGAATGAGTCGAGCGCAGAGGAAATCCTGAGTCAACGACGTAGATACCTGCCTTGCGCCATCAAGTCTCCCCCGCTGTTTGAAATTGCTACCCTCCGGGTTGGGGGCGGGGGAGGGCGGGGTAGACCTTGTCTTGCTTGCTCTTTGTCACTCTTTCTCCCAGCCTCACTGCCTCCACCTCCAGCGACCGCCACCACTCCGAATTCATTAATTCGGACCCTTAAACCCTTTTCCGCCAGCTTCTTAATCCTCGGTCGAAACAACCGTCTTTCGGACCTTTCCCTGTCTCTTTCCTCCTCGTCCTTCTTTTTCCTCCGAAAGCTTACGGCTCATCTCACGGTCTGAATCCAGTGATCTCCTGGCCGTCGTGTTCCCAATAAAAGCACCATCTGTCCTTTGCTGTTTAATCCCCGCTTCCCCCCTCCCATTCACCAGCATTACAAGATACTTGCGGGGGCGATAGGCGACGTAATAGGGCGTTAATGAAAAGAACACAAAACTTTTGCGTTCAATATATGTGACCACCTACCGAATTGATGCCGCATCGATCAAACAACGCTACTTTATTTACCTCGAATGAATATTTACTCATCATTAGGCGCTGAAGTGGAGGAAGGTTATGCAAACCTAGTACCCACCATTAGGGCAACGCTTGGCAGGGGTGTTCCTCTTTGAATGAAAATACCAACTTGCTATTTTCCCTAGAAACTTTGCGCTTCAGCCCTCCGTAGATGTTTGTTACAAACCTTCAAGGCATCCATTCCATTGTTGAGCAGTCCATAGGAATTGATGGAGTGAGTTTGGAAGTTTCGTAAGGCTCACGGTTCATACAATAATGTATTATATTGCCTTGAGATTAAAAATGTTTTACCAATGACTTTGTAGTACTGTTTAATAAGAAGATAGTACTACATTTGAGCAGCGTTTGTATCCCCCCATCCACATTGCCTTCGTTTTCATTTCTTTCCAGATAAATTAGTTGCACCGGTAATGATCCTAGTGTGCACTAATACCGTAGTGAGTAGCAATCTTAGTTGTTTATCATTAAGAAACACGGAGTTTTTCAAACTCCACCTTGGGTAATTTTCATGATTTTCATGGTTGTTCTACTTACTTGTGGTAATGGTGCGATAATTTATTTTTTTTGGACAACATGGCGTCATAATTTGAACTTCAGTTACTGAGCATTAGGAAGGTCGGTAAGTAAGTAATGGATTTGGACTTCTTAAAGAAAAGGCTACATAATAATCATCAGTGAACAGCCTTTTGGTTTATGAAAATTCAGGTTTGGGAATATTTCGCCATTTAAATATGTCTAACGTCACCTTCAATTTGCTAATTTACTTTAATGATTTTCTTCCGCAAGAAAATCGATCAAAATGCTCTTTTCTTTCGTGATCACTAATTTCGTAGCAATTGTATTCGCATCGCTAAGAACTGAATATATCTACTCATAGACCCTGTTTTATTATCTCTGGTTAAATATTTCCTCATTGTGAAAACGAATGATAATATGTTCTCCCAGAATTAACGCTCTCGTCAACTAACCGAGTCTGATATAATGTATAAAACTCCAACTCTCAGGTAACATAAAGCCTATGTTATACTGCAGTTAACGTTAATCAGACATAAAACTGGGCCATAGTGTGGTATATTTATTTACATGCATGAAATATAAATATGCATAACGCCAATTTTTATGAATGTTTACGAGCATTTTGTCACACAAAGTTCAGGCTAGCATTTGAATGTCGGGTGCTCGTGAAATATTTTATTTCTGTCTTGCTCTAAAACGGAAGGCTTTTAATTACTTATGGTGGAAGTTTCTAAGGATTTCAGTTTATCAAGTTATGGTCTTTCCTGTTTCGCAAAAACCAAAAGATAAAATAACATTGCTTACGCTGGAGATTTCAAAACAAACCTCAGCGATCTTCAGTTTAATTATGATAACACTCTTTTTCCACAATTTGATTAGAAAACTTTTAGCCAATGCAATCAGTTAAAGTAACAGAATCAGAATATTGGTAGTTTGAAGTACGTGGAAAATACCCAATTAACCTGTGGCAGTGTGTTCGAGTTTCTCTGGCCATTACGTATAATTTTCTAATACTCTCCGTCTTTCATTCCCAAATTTTCACGGGCTTTCATTTTTCATTCAACTCTTGGCTACAAAGGTTATTATTTTTTCGTGTGTTTAAGTTTTAGATAAACCTAAAAACAATCATTCCAACAGAATTGGGAATTGGTTTAACAATTTAGTGGCTTATAGCTATTAAAGTCTGAAATTTGAAATTATAAAGCTACCGTTGAAAGTTCATGTCCTTTTACACTTCAATTTGGAGATGTATTTTTTAACAGCTGAAAAATGTATGCTGTATGTATTATGTATTATGCAATCTCAAAGTTAAGTGGAGGAATGTTTTCTCATGCAATCTCATTGAAATTGATGCTGCTCAGCGTTATTTCCTATGGACATAGATTTAGTCAAAGGAATTGGCATGAGATTTCTTCAACGGCCGCGATGAGCGGTATTTAAAGCATTGAAAATTGCTAGAGGAAAAAGGGTTTAAAAAATTGAAGAAATTACGAGAATACGCCAAATGAATCCCTTGAAATAATTGCAGATCATCTCTGACGGTGAGACAAAAGCTGTCCTTTTACTCCAATCATTTCACTGGAAACATATCCTCGTTCATTTATATTCTTCGTCTCTTTTGCCGTTCAAGGCTTTTAGGCATTCTCTTCGCAGGGATTCAAAGAAAGTTCAGCTATCTAAAGCTCTCCTAATTGGAACATTTTGCATAATTCCTTAGCTGGTCTGATTGAGCTAATCACTAATCCCCATCCTGTTCTTTGATGTGACGCGGTGTTTGGTCGAATCACACGTGTGTTCGATCAGCGCCTTATCGTCGGTCACTGTTCTCATTCAAGTCCACGTTTACCTTAAAAATGTGCTTTATAATCCATTGGTGTAGAAACTAATGATCATTTAGTCAGAGTAGCCCTTTTCCATACCATATACCTTTAATGGTAGGTATATTGCTCGCGGTGTTGTCAATATTTAAAAAAAATGCACAGCTACTACCCATTCACCCAAAGTGATTGGCTTTTAGAAAATAGCTCCTTTCGGTAACAAAATTTTCCTCTGCGCATATGCAATTAGCTATCGCGAGAGCTAACGTGGTTGTGTAACAGGGAAGGTAGCCAAGCGATAAATCATGGATCAATTGGCGCTAATAGTTAAGATTTGGCAATTAACCATGCAGGGTGTGTACCAACCAATACCGCTTGAATCCCCCCTATTTTTGAACCTGTACTAATTTTACTCTTATTATTTAAAATATCTACAATCATAGAAAAATTACCTTGGCGATGTTCCTTGACCATTTAATGTTCCTCATCTTTCAGTTAATGAATATGCCAATGCTGCAAATAAGGCAAACCCTGCCAAAATATTTTATTTTATTCTAACGTTGAGAAAACGCAGTATTTTCAAACTTATCCTCCCTTATTATTGTAATAGTTCATCCTTGGGTTCCCTTTCTAATCCGTTTCCTTTAAGCACTAATTTACTCGTATCTCGTTTATGACTTCCATCAGAGTCATCATCATAACTATGTCTTCGACTTGACTTTCACGAACTACCTTCTTCTGTAAAACTAATTACTAACTACCACATCTGTTCGGAGATCGGGCTATCATACACTGTCTTGACATGTCTTAACCAGTGGAGCACAATCCTTTTGTACTTGTTCGACACCAAAATAACCAATCCGCATATTTCAATGACCCACTCATCATTATTTTTCCTTTTTTACTTCAATCACTTCCCATGTATCCCTCATTCTCCAAGTTCCGTTAACATAGCATCCTTAAGCGTAGAATCATCAAACGATTACATCACCACGGTCTCAATATTTTTCCATATTATCTCAGGTGGCTTATGCCCTTTCTAATTTCCTTTCGTTTCTCCAAAGGCGCTTATCTGTCTTATAATCCGTCCATCTTTCTCTACTTGAGGGCTCACTCATTCCGTTCTCCTTCCGTCCCTAACCCCTTTCTTCCCACCAAACTCCTCCGTACCCTGTGGCCTGCCTCTCTCTCTCTCCTCGCATCTGTCCGCTCTCCTCAAATAGGGCCACCACGCTCTCCGAAATCTCTACTCCCTTAAGACCAGAGCCCCTATCTTTCGCTTTATCCACTCTTCAGTTCACTCTCTAGGCAGGAGGCTTCCTTTTCTTCTCCCTTTTGAGCCTCAGCACACTGACAAAGGCTTTATTTTAAATCTCTTCCCTCTCACATTCTCTCCAGCGACCTGCTATTAAGCTGCAGTTCTTGAGTCTTGAGTGAAATAAGATGAGCAAGTGAACTTCACTTGGGCCTCATGATCGTTCAACCCTTGCACCGGTGCTATTTCCTCCCCAACTTCTCTCCTTTTCGCCCCGAACGCTTCACTCTGCCCCTTATCCTTCCGCTGCTGATCCACTCCTCTTTTTTTGAGCTTTCCGGCTCGTGAGGTTTTCCTTAGGTTTATCCTCTGCTCTAAACTTTGTAGTATTCGAGAGTTTCCTGTCAGACCCCAAGTCTTCTGGAAAATACCGTCTCTAGGATGTCTGACGGAGAGGATTAGGCGTAAATATCTTTGACAATATTATTTTGGTCCCGCAAATGTTTCCGCGATCCCGTAGTGGGCTTTATGTGTGTTATTTTATTTTACAATCGCCTCTCTTTGAAGTTACCGGTGATATATGCTGGTGGATTTATCTTTCGTGCCGCTAAAAGGGAATTCCCAAGAGATCCCTCCAAAAAAGTGACTTTTTCCCTTTGAGTTACGCGTAAGCATCTAAACAATGGCGGGATGGAACCGTCCAGATGTGTCTTTTTTCCTTTTTGATGCGAAAAAAATGTTCCTCTTTCTGAGGGTGGTGTAGCTGCTTTGCTCTTGCGCAGGCCTTTATCCAAACCGCATGTCGAGGGGAGTGTTGAACCGATAATGGTGGGTCAGCTCGTGAAAGCGCACTAGCGGCGAAAGCTAAAGTTTGAAAATGAACGTGTTTTGGTAGGGAAATTTCATTCTCTGTTGGTTAGAGACAGCGAAAAACCAGCAGAACAGCACAAATGAGCTGTGAGTTTCACTGTTTACCTTCGTAAGAGGCTTGGGGATGGGATAAAGGTCAATTATCTCAATCCTGCTCTTAGTGCTTAAAGGAAAGGCAAGAATGAATTGGTGTTTTAGCGATTTTAGGATAATATTGAGTATTTTTTCAATTTAACCTATGGAAATAGCACGCATGAAAATCAGCCTACGATTTCTGTTGTTGAGCGCAGTAATTCCTTTGTTTGACGATTCCCTATAAGTTAGGCTCTCCTAGGCTAATAGGATATCCTGTCAAAAAAACTTCAATTTAAATTTGAATGTATGGTTTAGAATTCCATCAAGATTGGCTAGAATATTCTTCCTGTTGATGCAGTCAATGGATCGCTGCCATCGCTACATAGGATTAGTGTTGTTACATTATTCACACAAGATAGAGTAAACATCTTATTTATATCCGTAAATACTGTGGGAACGACTAAGTCTGTACTTTCACCATTGAATTATATTGGTACCGTTGAATTTTCTAATTTGAAAATAAATACCCAATATTCGTGGCCTTTTTACGCAATTTTTGTACATCCTTGAGTTTATGCGGTGGAAATTCGACTGTGACATAATCTCAAAAAGGTAGAAGACCCGCATCAATTCATCGAGTTCCAAACTACCACGCGCTGCGTATGATTTCTCCACCGCACCTCATTTAATTGTGAGGTGATTCCGTATAACCATGGCATTGAGTGAGAGTGTGAATAGCATGACTGCGTGGAAACGTTTCAAGTAAAAATACCAGTTACGATAGTTTTCAATCTATTGGTTTTCATTCAAACGTCCACAATCAAAATATAATTGATCAAAACTCTTAAAAAAGTTAAGAGCTACTAATAACCTCTTGTAATACGGATTTTCTTTAAAATTCTTCGGATTACCTTGCGTTGAAGAATTCGCATCCGAAATATTTTATTTATCTTTTTATCCGCCCATATGTTAACCATTTTCGAGCTAAAGAATTCTTATCCGAAATATTTTATTTATCTTTTTATCCGCCCATATGTTAATCCTTTTCCAGCGAAAGATTATACTGTCAAAAGTCTTCGATATAAACTTCCGTATATTTTCTAGTATTCTGTCTAGATTACCTTAAACATTCTGCCGAAGTAGCCATTTACCGTGTGGAGGTGAAGGATTAGTGTTGTTAGATGCATGCTGGATTGTGTCTTATCCATCCCATTTTAAGCTTGAAAGTATTTACAAAACCCACCTTGCCAAATTTCCTCTCGCCATTTCAAAGTCGGAGGAACTTATGGAGGGTTTAATATTTAGCAGTGGCGATGCATTATTCATCTGGACGGAAATAGTAAACCTGATGTGATGAACGTGGGTTGTCACTTATGCCCTAAATAGTCATGAGGAATAATTTATTTCTATTTCAGAAATTAGTCAGGAGTTCCTCCATTCATGACGAAAAAAGTCATGCACTTGGCTTACTAGATGGATGGTACTGATAAATGGGCGGAGAAATTGAGTTTACCTCTTATGCACTGGGGGTGATAATTAATATTCCACTCTATACCTCCGGGACTGGTTTTCTGGTAAAATAAGAGAAATTCCGGAACTGATTGATTTTAATTCACATATTTTCATCCCATAGTTCACGTTCACACCGGTTAAGTTTATTCTTGTATAAGGTATTGTTTTATCTAGTTTTTATAGATTTTTTGTCTACTTTCCTTAATTCCTATACTTAGGAAACAATTTCGTTTTAATGAATCCCATCAACTGCCCCTTTAGCAGCAGACGAAGCATATAGCATATGATTACATAGGAAATTCCTGGAAAATTCATTACTTATGGATGGAAGTGTATGTTTCTCTACGCCGCTAAAATGGAGATATAGTGCAATGGCAATGTCAATATTCTGCTTCGCATACAAGGACCTAAGTATTCATGAGTGAGTAATAACTGTACATACCGCACGTTACTTGCTAACTAAGGAGCTCAGATAAACTCCGTCATTATCGGTTAATTTACTCGCAAATCCGACCAGTGGAAAGATATATGAGGAGACGAACATAAAAATGAGCTAGAGGAATCCTTCTTAAGTCAAGATCGATTATTTTTTACTTCCAGGCAAACAGAAGTTCGTGTATTTTTCGGGGTTTCAATTAATATGCACATCAGCCAATGTTTTGTTTACTATGATCTATTTTTGTTTACTATAATTTACTATGCAGATATCTCTCACCGTAAAAAGTTTTTTGAGTGTGCTAAAAATTAAAGTTAAAAATTATTTGCGTGTGAGACGTTTTGTTGAAGAGCCGTTCATAACTATTTTATATCAGTTTGGGCTTCTACCTTTCGCAAAATCAGAATTACGTTTACGTCTTACATTCCATGGAATGATCACCACGCATCAGCACAATTTGCGTCTTCTATTTTATCATCCGAGAATATTTTCTCTTGAAATTGTTTTATTTTTTTGTTGACTTTTATTGTTGTGGGAAATCATGTATCATCATGTATTACATGCGTTGCCATGAGCACGAAGTTTTGATGGAGGGCCATATTTTTTCTCCGTGGTCTCTATAATAGTTAACGTTGAGAGTCATAACGTCTTGAACTTGGGTAAAACAAAAATAAACCTTTTTAAATATATATATTAAGTATAGTTCCTAGCTAGCTTAGTTATTTGTTGCAGGTCTTCAACCATTGCTCTTTTGCAGAAAAAAAGTTCGTTAAAGTAGCATTACATCAATTTCTTCATTATTAGTTTAAGATTTGAGTCCTACCGTCTACAAAGCGCTATCGTCGCAGTTGATGTCTCTACTGGAGCTTCCAAGTAATTTTTTATGAAAGAAGGAACACATTGAATGGTTTATTGCTGTAAAAATGTATTCTTGAACTCAAATTATATTCCCTTCCGTATAATCTTAGGGCACATCTTTTATATTTTTTCCATTTTACTAAAACATTTTACGTGATGTACCCCATCATCAAATGATACAGTATGTCGAAACACAAATTACTCAGTGATATATTCCACGTTTTATTTCACTATATTTATGGCCAATGACGAAACCGTATGCTCTAGAAGTGAGAGGCGTGCTGGCATCCACCAAGAAAGCGTCGGAATTATTAATGGGATGCTTGAGCTACAGATTCAAGGCTCCACCTCATTTCATAGTAACCACCTGGGATTAAGGTTTCCGATCCGATATTCTGGCCACGCCACTGTTTTCAGTTATGTGCATGTAATTTACCTTGGACTGAGCCAGAGGGTTTTGGGAGCCATTCTTCCTTCCCTACTCAATTCCTGCGGATGAGTTCGCCAAATCGACCCACGTTCGCTTTTTTTTACCTCCGACCTCCAATTTCGCGAGCATTCAAAATGCGAACGATTCTCATTGGCAAACTCTGCACACCCACACAAACACCCGGCATGCCATTTAATTATTTATTCGCCCTGGAAAGTTTTATTTTTCACTTTTCCTTGCAATTCAGTTTTTGGCCAGCAATGGTAAAAAGTTTCCATTGATGATTCTCCGGGGTGGAGGTATTCTATCGACGAATGCAATCGACTGGTTGTGTATTCCTGTACAAGTATCGATGAGTTTATAAGGTGTATTAGGGCCTGTAAAATATATTTAATGGAAAAGATATTTATATTTACTAGAAGATTAATAGAAATTTGAAAGTATTCAAATTATTATCAATGGATGTTGCATCCTCGGAGATATTCATAAGATACACGAACCAGGATTGTTCATTCTTGATTCGGTAACATTTAAATGGTATGAATTTATTGCAATTGTAGATAAATAGAGTAGAATTCCCATGCAATACCCACGGAGCTTCTACATGCCCGAGATTGTGTGCTGGCGTTCTAGAATAATAACCAGATTATAAAAGTTCTTATACTGCTGCAAAAGGTAATATAATTTTATACGCTTTGAAGATATGACTCTACCCGGAAAAATTATAAAAAATACTGGCTTATCATTCATCTTACCGTATCAATTTCCCAATTCTGGCATATCAATGAACGTCCCAAGTCGTATTGGAGAGTTGAGACTTCTTGAAACCAGAGGCTTATGTAGGATAATTGGTACACGAGTAAATTGCGGTATTTAAGAAAGGGGCTTGTTTATTACCATGGGCATTCCGTGGTTTCCTTCTTATTCCATGCATCTAAAATATTTCATTGATTGAATTTCAAATAATCATGTAGCACAATACCACAATTCGGAAGGATACTTTGAACCTGCCGGAAGTTATGTTGACACCAGCCATCAAAGAGAGCTGATGTCATTCTTCCGCTAGTAATGATGACTGCTCTGGGGTTTTAGTGTAGGTTCGGCTAGCTGGGAGCTGGCCCATTGTCCCCATGTGGCTTATCCTTACGTAATCGCCCCGGAATGTTGGAGGACCTTTACCCTGTGAATGAAGTATTCACTCATCCGAATTTACAGCATTTAGAGCCTTCGGGCCTTGACGTGACAGCGTGGCGTCTTTTGGAATTCCGGTACCAGGGTCCAGCGACGGTAATGCTCAACGACCCCACTCGAAGCCACTTGGGCGACCCTTATCTGCCGCCTTGTGATGGAGAGGGTGTTGACCCTATTTCAATTCTGCTGTCCCATGGGGTCATCGACCTGTCTCCCTTCCACAGGTGACCTCGCCCATAGCTCGGTTATCTTCTTCCCAGGCCCGGTGGTCAAGCCCCCATTCTTTCATCGCTCTTCATCCCTACATTTCCCGGTCCCATCCCCCTACACTGTGATTCCTTTTAATCGCGTTATTTACACTCTCCCACGCATCACCTCACCACGCCACATGTTTCTGGCCCTCCACCGGTCCAGTACCACACCCGCCCGCCCCGCCCGAACTCTTCACCGGTCCCCGCGTTATCATCCCTTTTGTGTGCCCAGGTTTATCTTCGAGTTTTCTCGCAAACATACCGCAAGTACGGAGCATACAAGAGGGAACTTTTGCCCGGAGGCATTTTCTTGCATGGGCGCCGCGCGCCGTTCGCATCAGGGTAAATTTGAATGAAAACGCGTGGGTGGCGGGCCAAATCGGGACTCTCATTGTTCGTATCCTTCCGAAAATATTTATTTTCTGCGTTGCTGGAGCAAACGTTTAAAATGAAGAGATCTGCTAGCGAATTTTAGACTCAACTGTGTTTATGGAGGTAATCTCTTCTATTGTGGGGAAAGAGTCAGAAAAATAAATATGTCCTTCACATTTTTTCCTTAATTGACTGTATAAATCTTCTCTTTTTTATGTCGAGTGAATCGGTGAATAGACATAGGCGTAGTAGAGTAGAGAGTGCGACGCAGAAGAATGGGGTTAAAAATATTTCAAAATGGTATGACAATAATTATCCCAATTAAAACTTGACTCATTCTGAAAATCTGCTGGAATTAGAGCTATCTGTGATGAGGAATCTATCTAAATGTTAATTCTCTTGGAACACAAGGCAATATGTTCCTATTCCAAGGCCGGTCTACGACAGTATACGTTTGCTATTTGCTATATTTTTCTGTCGTGGACAAAAAGTTTATGTCACCGTGAAACTGGTGTTTCTCCGCTTAGTTGTTATTTGAAATCATTAGCTTGCTCATAGACAAAAATTCGCAAGAACCTGACCATAGAGAGATGAAAAAAGTGAAAGGTTCTAGAAATCCTTAAATACGACAATTCGTGCTACGAAAGTTGTTGAGGTATTCTCCAAAAATTCAGTTGATGACTTCTGAAGATCTTGCTGCTTTGAATATCGTCTGAGGAGTAATCATTTCCAATGCTTGTGGTCTATCCTGCCGTATAGAGAAATTCCTTGGCAATCCTCTCCTTCTGCGACATCTCCCTCTTTACTCAGGAATGGACTGCTCTCATTCATTTTTCTATATGGTATGATTCACCAGAATCAGGCTTGATACACACATTTCAATACGCCATTTGTTTTCACCTGCCTCACTAGGTACTTATAACCACGCGCTTTTATACTTCGTCGTACCTTTCACCGAAGGATATTATACGTGAGGAGGGACGCAAATGACCTCAATCCCAAATTTGAGAATCCATTTCGCTCTTGTCATCCTCTTGAACCTTGGTTACGTGCCCCCGAACAATACCTTATGATGATAACCATCTCTCCTGCTCCGTCCTTTCCTCCCTCCACTCCTCCCCACCTCCATCAACTTCTCCTACGCAGAACACGTGTGGACCGACTCCACCTTAACTCTCTCTCAGTCCTCTCCATCTCAACCCCACCAACCCCCCAAGTCCTCTTCAAGGCAGGCCTCTTTCCCTCTCCTGCGCACTTTCTTTTCCCTCCATTACCTCGGAAAGACGGACTCCGGATGACTCGCCCCCCGCATGTAACGCGCACGCGAAGCAGTGGATACGTCCGTCTGCAGCCTTTCCCCCCCACCCTCCCCCTCCCGCCATCATCAGCGTGGATCCATTCTCCCTTTCCAGACCGACCTCTCTCCCCGCCTCTTTTTTTTATCTCCGTACCATCTCCCTCCATCGTTTCCATTACCCTTTCCTTTTTCCTTCCTTGCCCTCCCCCGGCATCTCACTCCCTCCTCCATCCTCACCCCCTCCCCAAGCCGCAATCAAACACGTGTCCGTTAAGGCAGGAGGAATAAAAAGTCGGGAGACGCCGTCCAACCGCCGCGCCGGCATCGATGCAATGGGCTGGAGTGCGCATTGACTTTGACCGTTGACTTAAAGACGACTTGACTTCAGGGTAGGTCGAATGATATGGTTGAAGGGGCTGTTTTCTGAAACAGTGCCGTAAGCTCGCAATAAGATGACTAAATTTTCAGTTTGCGGAATAAAAAAAACTTAGGGTAGACAATTGAGCTACAAAGAAAATGACATGTGTGTTTCTTTGTTTCATCGAGCGAGATCGTGTCCCCGCTTTCACCTAACCCGTCTAGTGGTAGAAAAACAAGTACTCAAATTACGAATATTATACATTAGGACTATCGTATGAGGGTTAGCAAGTTTTCAAAGCAAAGAATCGAGTCCTGCAGGGCTAAGACTACGTAAAGAAAAATATTTACCATTCACAAAGGCTAGAATTTGTGATGGCGATGAACACGTCTCTATAATTGTTCATCAATGAATACGCATATTTGCTAACATGGCACTAAATGACTCAGAAATAGTTTATATATTTCTAGAATTAATGAAGGGTTTGACTTTCATTCTTAACTAAAAACCCCTTAGCAGGAAAACACTAGCGCAGTAAGGGGTGTTTTAATACATGCGATTCTGGGAAAAATCTAGATAGTAATGAGAAAGCATGCTGGGAAGCCGCCCAAGCTGAATAAATTTCCAAAAATAATGCCCGAAATTAGCAGAATATCTCGTCTAAATTGCTCAACTATCATGATAGAGACCTATTGCAAAACTCAGCTTCTACTTTTTGTGTTAATTATAGAAAATGCGGTGATTTTCTTATTATATTACCTGTCAAGAAGTCGGCTTCAGTTAAAACGCACTTTAGAGCACTCACATGATAGAGTGAAATTAAGCGTGAAAATTCAATTCATTGTCTCTCGCTACATGCACCCATGTTGCTGACATTCACGAGAAAGACGTTCACAAAATGTAATCCCTAGCTCAATAGTAAGCTTTAGAAAAGGACCTTTCTTCATTCCTTTCACGCCGGCCAGAGCGTTTTCGTAACAGGAAGACTAATTGAGTTTCTCTCCGTGGATCGGATCGGAACAATTTAATTTCCGTCGTCACAATACGCTACCAACTCCAGGCACCGCCTTTTGGTTGCGTTTTCACATGAAAAAAATCCAGAAGATCGGTAATCACTTCTCTTGTACGTTAAATGTATTGATTTAATTGGAAGGTAGGAATTACCATGACTATATTACATTGTAATCGTCTACGCGTAACATTTTCTATGGATCGAATAATGTTCAAGTAACTATGGATTAAAAATTTGCTTTTTATATCAGCATGTATTTCAATCTCAATTAGTTGAACCTTTAAGGAAAGACTAGTGGACAGATTAGTAGTATTTAAATCGTTTTTATTCGTCGTTTGGAGTTCAATGCTCTTAGTGATATTCAAACTGTATAGGTAATAGTAAATATAGATTCCATCCAAGGATTTATGTCAGTTTCGGTCGATTGAATGGATGCAAATACGCTATGTATGCCCTCTAGCTGCGGTGGTGTTGTTTTGGTAAGTAAGTAAGTATGATAAAAAGGTTGGGGTTTTGGGAAAGTCGTCAAAAAGGTTTTGGCGTTTAAAAATACTTTTGAGGTATATACTGTGATTTTAATAAAAGATTCACGCTATTCGACCAAAGTAGAGTGTTTCATACGAAGAACATTTGCTCCGTTACATCTTTAGTTTGTGGAACATAGGGAAAAATTGAATCGCAGATAAATAGAAATTTAGCGCTTTAATTAACCATTATTCAGGAGTTTATACAGGCATTATTTCAAAATTTAAATCCCTGATATTTTAAACCAATTCCCTTAGTGAACAGAAACTCATAATTTATTGAACAAAATAAAAATACCTTAACTCATTTGGCATAAGTATCAGCCATGTGTCCGAATTATTATGTCCGCAATTATACCTAGTTCTCATGGTTCAAGCTCACATCAACATTATAATTTTCGTTATTTGTGTATTACTAATACTAGTTTTAAAATGCCAAAATGGGAATGAGCTTGTTGTTATCTTACCTGACAGCAAAATACTAAATAAAATCTTATGTATCAACAGTAAATAAAATAAGTAATCGAAGGTAAGTAAATGTTATTTAAACCGTGCTTGCTAACTTTGAAGGCTTCGGTTCTTTTTCAGAAGTATTTTTACCTTGTGCTGCATTCCATACGTTACTAAATTTAGTCAAAAATGATCCCTCTACGGTATTTTGAGCTTCTCTTTTACGGCATTGCGCATAACTCTTGGGATTAGACAGTTAGGTGATCGGAATGGATAATTGACGACTGCAGTTTCCTAAAACATCATCATATTTCTTCATTCCAGGTCCCTCTTATGTTCTTTTGTTGAACATTTTCTAGGCATGATAACTAGGCATGTAGATTCACCTCCCTATTAATAACGTTCGTGTCAAATAACCGACAGTCTTATGTAATTTACAAAATCCAAACTCATAGTTAACATCACATCATCGTGAGGTTAAAGTTGACCAGATGTTGTGAAACCGGGTTTCGGTGTATCTTATGATCGAACGATGCTCGTTTTTTCCACGTGCTTCTCTTTTAGCGATTGCCCTCCACTATCGATTGTGGACCAAAAATATCGATATATTCTGATGGTCGGTATATCGTTTCCACAACCCCTTGCACGTGCCGCCATCCCTCTTCCCTGTGTACATTTCCAATCGCTTCGAAACCCTTGGAATTCCTCCCCCACCCCCACGCTCCCATTTCCGAACGCTCTTCCGTCTGGATGCTAGTATCACTGTTCTTTTCCACCCCTCAACCCATGTTTCCCTTTCTTCCTCTCATCGTCTCAAATAACACTACAACCTCAAATATCTCCTGCCTTTCCCACCCTACTGAAAACCCAGCTCCTCTCCCCAGTTTGGTCGCCAACTCTTCCGGAATTGGACTCTTACAGTTTTTAAAATCTCTGCCCTCCCGTATTAAGGCGTTTTCATCACAATTTAATTTTGGACAATAATAAATAAAATATTCGTTCCATTACTTCGACTTACTTGGATTTATATTTTTTTCATGGAGTAATTCCTGATGATATTGCATACTGTGTATGTATCATGTGAATATTTCTTCTTTAAAAGTCTCATTCAACCCGAAGGTTGGTTTGGATTGTTGAGTGTAGAGTTCACCCCAGACTAAGCCACAGACGTGTAAATTCTACACAGGGCAGGGAGGCCAGTTCCTTTCCCTGGGCCACCTCGCACTCCGACGATTTTTTTTTGTTCAGGTGCGTCCAAAGGCTTCACCTGGATTTGAACCCGGGACCTTTGGATCAGTAGCCAAGCGCTCTACCCACTAGGCCACCACTCTCCTACCTAAAAAGTTTCCGCTCACCACGCTCCCCCCTAATAACATTGAATTGAATTTGAATTTCCATGTATTTCATTTCGTCGCGTCTAAAATTGTGTTAAAGCAAATAATTTTGATTCGTTAAACAACAGACGAAATGTTACCTAGTGGTTCACAGTTTATCGCCCCATCTGACGGACAGAGTATTTCACTTGACGTGCTCTTCAAAAATGCACTCCAAAATAGGATCAGGATTCCTCTGACTGACCTCTACCTCAGTCTGGTGTCGAACGCGGACTATCCTGAATGGGAAGCCAGCGCTCTTAACAACCACACCAACCCGACTCCTGGTTTGAACTCCGACTCGCAGGTTGTTATGGAAGGGACAACTCCTGGAATCAGCTTTCAGAAGGTTGGCAACCCGACTCCCCAGCCGCACTTAACTGCCCCTCCACTGATGGCTCAAGAATCCTTCCCACTCATCGTTTTCCACTCCTCCGCCGTGATATCTCAATCTGCCCGCCCACTTCTACTTCTTCGGCCATTTTTCTTACTTTTTCCTTCCGCTTTGACTTACGATTATGGCGAGGTTTCCATTTGTGTCTCTCGCCAGTCCATTTCTAGCTTTCCTTTGCCTTTTCACGCCGGCCTGGGCCAGATTTATTGTCATCCCAACTAATGCATGAACATGTGTGTATTGAAATATTCCTTCGGGCAGGAAAAGCAAACATTAAAGACGAAGCTCTCTCCTACTAACGGGACTTAACGGACGCTTTTTTCTCCGTCGTGGTCGTGTTGTTGATCCAGCCAAAGACTGCAGAATGGCTGATGAGAAACGTATTAGCAATCCTACTTGGATAAAGTTTTCATTCTTGTCAAGTCTTGTTAAACTTTTTTTGCGCCCATTTAACTTTTTTCGTCGCAATTAGCGGATGGAATTTAGTGCTTTGAACGGATGAAGAATAGAAATTTTAATACTACCCCTAGTACCGTTTTCAAGTCCGGATAAACTTGAAATAGTTCGGCAAGAATTTTTATTACAATCCTAACTTTATGATTTATATTTACTGTTGAGTGCATACTCTCATCATTATTACCTATTTTATAATTAAAAAATGTATGATTATTTTTATGGTTTTGAATATAACTGCTTTCCATCGTGAACGTGCCAAATTGGATTATGAAATCGCATTATGGCCGTAAAAATTAGCTTCAGAGCACGATAAATATGAGTGTTCACGTTGTTAAAACAAATATCTTGGTTCTCATTGGCTGTAATTGTTTTTGATATTCTTTAACAAATACGGTTTCAACAATGGATAGTATGAAAGGCGCTTACTTTGATTGGTAAAAATATTACTATGTAACTACTTCTCTGTCTTTGTATACCTTTAAGTAAGTGAAACAACTCGAAATATGGCAGAAGTGAATCGTCCCGTTTTGGTCATCCGATTCTTCCCGTACGTAGCGCGCTATTGAAGTCATATATATTTCAAGAAAATTGACACAGACCGTTTGCGGAAGCCGGTCGTTTGCGCGGAAGGTAAATAATAACCGGTATAATCACGTCTGTTACTGAAAATTATTTTACGCAAGTGTTTAACAATTTCGGCCTCTTCAATCTCTATATCCTTTCATTGAATGCTACTAAAGACGAACTACATTTTTACCTTTTATCTCTCAGTCCCATCTCATAATGCAAACTGATATTTTTCCTCGTAGTTATTTCAGTTCCACAGGTAAAAGCGGTATCTCAGAACCTCACCGTCATTGTGAATTCAAAATTACTATGAAACCTCTTGTAATAAAATAACTTTGGAAGAAAGCGAGAGAAATTGAGATACCTTAGAACGCTCTGAAGCTGCTCGACTATCATGCAGGCATAAAGAATTATTTATAACTTATATAATTTTTAATTGCAAATATTTTCTATAAGGAATAGAAAAATTTATTTTACATATTTTTTGTTTTTTTATAAATTCATGCTTATCCATCAGAATAATCGTATTTTTTTCAAAAATAGTTTTTTATATTCAAGTGGCTATTAAAATAAATGAGTTGAATAAACGAGATTCAAATCCTTTTATTTGCCTCGCATACACTGAAATGTCCGCTGTTTTTTGTATTCTCCTGACTCTTTTGCTAGCACTAGGAAAAAAGTACAATGGCTTTATGCTTTTATGTCAAAATAAACACATCATTCGGGGAACATGTAAAAATTGTAATTTTTCGGTTATAAATACAAACAATTTGGCATTAAATATCTTTTGGGCCATTTCACGTACATTTAAGTCGTTTTGACTCAGAGCATTTTTATCTTAACACCTTTTTCGACTCTGTATTACAATTCTTGACCGGGTTGGAGGCATTTTGTTATCTCCGCTATTATTAATTTTCCATTGGTTTTCACGACCTGGGATAGGGACATCCTTATATATATATATATATATATATATACACAGTTTCTTAGGAAAAGATGCGCGTAGCACAATATAATAATACACCAGTGTCACTAGCTGTGACGCACTAAATAAAATAAAACACTAAGAAAGAACACTCACACGAGAAAAGTTTTTTCCGGAGCTTTCGAAGCCAAAGGCTTCTTTCTCAACGAGAAGATGTCGACTGACACAATATATATATATATATATATATATATATATATATATATATATATATATAATATGCCAAGAGGGTGGCCGATAAAAATATAGAAACAGAAAAAAAGGACACTCACAAATTGAAACTTCCGATATTTCGGTGAAGATTAGCTCCACCTTTCTCTAGGGTAAGAGAATAAATATATATATATATATATGATGAGTGTATATATATATATATATATATATATATATATAGGGATAGGGACTGATAGGAATAGCATGTTTCTGGAGGCATTATTACAGTGGCATCTAAAACTTTATCTCTAGCTCATTAATTTCTGTTGATATTGTGTATTTTTCATGAGGCATCATTTAAAAACCTCATTGAAAACGGATGTCTGAGGTCTGTATGAAGAAAGCGCGTTTGACCCCACCACCTTAATAGGTATCATCTAGGAGTGAATGCGGAGTTCAGTAGTTTACTGCGTATTTGGGAAAGCTTTTTAATTGCCTATTTGGAAGATCCTGCGGGGGCATTGCAATAAATGAAGTAACAGCCAGAAAATAAAAATAACATGCAAGAGATAAATTTATCAACTGAACTAAAAAGGTAACATTTAACGGTCTCTTCCCTTTCCTTTCTCGTGAACCCCGAGGAAGAACCAGTGCCCGTGATGCTCATCTTTGCGCGGAACATTACGTTACTCCGCCAGTATATGATTCCACGACCGACGAATTCTGTCGGTTGTTTTGTGGATGCATTTTACGGGCGTGTAACCCATTCCTATACCCATAAAAACGTTTTCATTTTGTTTCTCCCAGACGAGACGGCGCAATCGTGTCGAGAATGTCTCAAGGAGGGGAAAACTTGGGAAGAGTTTATGTATTTCTGTATCCACCTGCGCCAGTTCACCTAACCATCCGACCAAAAGCCGTTGTCATCTATGCTGCATTCTCGACGTAACTTACAATTATTTTCTCTATGAGGTTGTTTACATGATGCCTGTTCTTGTGTGACTAGATACGTGAAAACTCTTTGCTTCGAAATTGCATCGTCTAAACGCGTCAATTAGCGCAGAATTGCGAATACATATACATGAAATAACCAACGCTCTAGTTGTGCATGTTGCATGCGTTCTTGAAAATGTTCGCGTATGTACAAGTACATACATGCATCGTGTAAACAGAACCCAGCTATCCTTAATGCTCGACATCATATTTCTCCATTGAATCTCATTCGCTTAAATTCTCATGTTGCATTCCCAGTTCTATCTGTCCGAGACATCTGCGGAGACGAATACGTCCTGGCCCATTCAATCGCCGTACTGACAATTATCTATAAAGTCTTTTCTCACCTCCGTTCAGGACTTGCATTGGTCTTTTGGTATCTCCAGCTTTCCAATCTTGTCGTTCCATTAGATAAGACCGATGAAAGAGCCCGGGACGTGTCAGCGCCCTTCGGTCCTCGACGATTCGAAGAGGCGTGAGGGATGAACTTGAAGCTGACTTGGAATGGTAGCTCGGCTGCTAATTCGTTTAGAGACCTCCCTAGGGCCGGGATTGTTGTTTTCCGTTCGTTGGTCGGCCCTTAAAATGAGAAAAGTGTTGGATTTTCGCAGTAGATTGCTCGCCATCTAAGATACGTTTTTTCTGCAACAATTTCTTTGAGACTGTTTGTTAATTGTCTCTTCGTGAGTCGAGGCAGATCGGGGTGGGCTGGGATTTATTCAGCCTCCGAATTCATCGAATATAGTAATTTTCTGACTATCTAATCGATCGCTTACTCCCTATTGATCTTCTATAGATTAATTGGGAGTCAATTGGGAGTTGAAACAATAAATGAGTTGAATAAACGAGACTCAAATCCTTTTATTTGCCTCGCATACACTGAAATGTCCGCTGTTTTTTGTATTCTCCTGACTCTTTTGACAGCCGTGTTCACTTTTTAAGGTCACTTTTCCGATGTATTTTGAGCTGAATAGAAAACTGTTCATTGAAGGAAATCAATAGCTTCCTCAGTTTAATATAGATTTCTCAGATGACATAAATCTTAAGACCTCAACCCACGTACCCCTTGGTCTCATGGCAAACGAAGGAGACGCATCCTGTGTAATCATTTCACCACTGTCTTTTTTCCGTATTTTTTGGCCTCTTTCCAGCATCGACGCATGCTTCTGTACGGTTGATTGATTCTCAATATGTCACTGCACTCGCCACTGACATATCTCGGAAGACCAGCTGTCATGATGGAGAGACAGGGTTGCCTCTGCGTGCCCCTACCAGGGGTTCTCATATCTGACAGGTCCAAATGTGTTCTCGTCGTCCTGCTGCAAGCTTTTTATTTTTATACTTTTATTCTCCATTAACGACGTTCTTTTCAATTTCGATTATTATTTTATTCGAGTTTCCCATAGTTGCTGATTTAAAAAATCCTTTACCGGAGAAACCGAAGCGTCGTCATGTAATGCGAAATGGCGAAATGATGGCGAAATTGGAATGAAATGTAAAAATTTATGTACATGGCCAAAATTCAAACAATACCCGAATTTTTTCATCTCTGTTGCTAATAATTCTCTTTGATAATCTATGCAAAATTATCCGTTCATATTATCCCAAGCCCTCGTGAGGATGTATTTTTCAAGTTCAAAATATAGGAACTCATTCCTATTTGCAGTTCTATTCTTATAAAATGTGCTTGTGATGGGAGTTTGAAGCTACTCTGTTGGCTCAGGGCTTTTTGCTGACGCACTAAAAATGTTTTTCCTGCCCCGTAGGGTACATAGGTATCAGGTTGTATTAAATTATCTAGTCATCACAATATCATCAAGCTGCATAGATTACTGGATCTGCGCAGGTTAACACTTCTCTTATTTTTGCGCTACTTGTACAGTAGAGCTGAATATGGCAATGATATGAATCTATTCTTCGTCTTGTCTATCGAGAAGAATGAGGCAATATTCTTCATTTTTGCAGACATTGTATCGCACTTATTCATTCGTCTCTGCAGCCAGCCAGAGTTTTGAGATTCTTTAAGAATATTAGCTACTCAATTTCAGCATTTGCAAATTGTTTGTTTTAAGGTTAAATCTCTCCCAACTTTATTTCAAACGGTAACTTAGTCAAAAAACACTCCTGAGGGGATGATTAATGTTTCAGTTACATTTAATCTACTGCACTTTGGACATTGCTGTTCTTTATGTTATAATTTTTTCTCCTTCCTAGAAGGCCATTTTTGCTTTCGTCTTTCTCCTTTGTATTCCTCGAGAAATTCCTCCGTAGATGGCAGAAACAATGGAACTTACTTTATTTCGCCTTTCAGATATAATTCTTAAGTTCTGGAGGAGACTTCATAAACCGTGAAGACTTAAAGCGTCGATTTGTCTATATCTCATTTAAAATATTTCATCCCAAATTAGTGCGTCACTTTTTTAATGTCATTTCATATATCATAAAATAATATTGAATGCTTTGTCTGGAGCTTTGGTCTATTATTATTTTTCAATTAAAAAACCACCAATTCGCCAACGTTTCGCCTTTTTAAGTAAGCTTCATCAGGGCTAAAAATACAATACATAAGTCATACATGAAAAAAGTGCTTGAATATACATAAATATTGTTAACTGCTATTCAGTATATACCTTTAGGTGACATTTAAAGAGGAGAGTAAAAGGTTTTCCCTAGGAAACTCGCCAAATCACTTTTATACAGTAGCAGTTTTCAACCCAAGAAAAATATGAATAATATAAATGCAACCCCAAGGAACGAACAATTTTCATTAACCCAACAAACATCAGCTCAAGACACCACAATAATAACAGAACAAAAAATAACCTCTAACCACTAAAGGAGTATAATTTATGTTAAAAGGTTATCTGCACAAATATCCAAAAAATATTAAATATACTAATTTTAAAATAACATATAGACCAGATAAAATACAACATTGAACAGTATGTTCAAAATAAAAAAGAGCTAAATTCCAAAGGATTACAAGAATAATGTTATTTTTACCATATCTTACCAAGAATGCAAAAAAACATGTATAGGACAAACCGCACAGTACCTAAAAAAAATAAGATTGAATGGTCGTAAATCGTCAATAAAAACAAATACCGAAACCTGTGCCTTGGCTAAACATGCGCTTGATAACAGCCATACTTTTAACTTTAAGGATGCAAAACCACTTGATTTTGAACCTAACCTCCAAAAGCGATTATTCAAAGAAATGGTGCATATAATGCAAAATCCAAATGCATGCAATAATAGAACGAACATACAAAAATTGGGAAAAATATATCATAATCTGATTCATAACATGCACAGCAAAAATAATATAACATAACCCCATCAGCATTAGACTATTCTTCTTTTTTTCCAAATTTGACATGTATTTTATTTACTTTTGATTGTTTCAAATTCAAATTTATAGTACGAATATGTCTTGTATATTCGTTGAATATGTATTAACTATGAAACTGATATCTAGCTGATTTTTATTTTTTTAATATTTACTTTATATTTTTTGCTTAAGATTATTGATTTAATATTTTGTTATTTATAAAAAATTATTTGTTCGTTTAAATATTTTTTATGTTGAAATTTTTATAACTAAGAAGAACATTGTTGTTATACATTGGAAACATACCGTGATAAACCTTTTACTCTCTTCTTTAAATGTCACCTAAATGTATATACTGAATTGCTGTTAACAATATTTATGTATATTCAAGCACGTTTTTTCATGTATGACTTATGTATTTTATTTTTAGCCCTGATGAAGCTTACATAAAAAGGCGAAACGTTGGCGAATTGGTGGTTTTTTAATTGAAAAAAAAATAATAGACCAAAGCTCCAGAAAAAACATTCAATCATAATTAAGTGGTCAAGATTATATACATACAACGTAAAATAAGTACTGACATCCAGTACACCAAACCCATCAATGGTTATCTTTTGGGCATTTTTTCAGAAGTTCCGCTTCCTCAGTTTCAAAATAATTGTTTGGACTTAAACTTCCTGCTTGTTCTCTTACAATTCTTTTATTCACATGACGTCGCTGTTCCGGTAAGAAATTGTTATTCCTCTTGTAGCATGATATATTATTGAATAGCGATATGAGAGCTGTGAAACCTGTGAAATGATGATCCTCCTACCACTTTTCACTAAGTGTCTTTCTGTCTTCAATTTCTATAAATATTTCCGTGGTCCAATGAAAAGTTTAGGAATTTTGAGCGTTCTCTTATTTTAGGCAATTTATTAACGTTAAGCCGCGATAATCCGTTTATGATAACGAAACGGATGACTTTACTTGTATTTTATAATCCCCTATATCAGTTACCTTTTTTTCGAAAATTACTCTTTCCGCTTCTTGTATATTCTGGCGATGGGTAAAAAGTGGGCTATGATAGGTAAATATTAATGATGGGACGGTTCCACTTTTTCCGGATTCCGGTTCTATAAATCGGATACCGAATCTCGATTCCGTTTTGGCTCTGGTAGCGGTACCAGTACCATCACTAATCCTTTATGAAGCCTTAAAATAACTAATAACAGTTTACTTTTCAACATTTTTTGCAACAATGCTATATTTCACGTTCTTTTTATTTTTTTCTCAGGGTGTGAACGGTGGTGCTCTTTTTTAAATTTGGTGGTTATGATTTGCATATGATATGGTAGAGAGGTACATCGCTGATCAATCACAGTAACCTGGCGTGGTCTTAGAAACCGCTCAGTTATCTTGTTTCTGCTATCATTTGTGACGGTGCATCGTTCTCAAAACTAGCTCTGGGCGGAGTTAGACGTTGTGGGCGACAAAGCACGTCAAGGGTCGGGTAAAAACAAAGAAAAAAGGGTGGGCGCCAGCACAGGTAGGGGTAAGGAAACGTCCGCCTGTATACGGACGAGAGAGGTTGGGTTAACAAAGGGCAGGAATTTCACTGTCGTAATTCTCTCAGCGTCTTACACTCATAACAAGTGTCGCGAGTCACATCTCATCATCGAGAACTACGAAAAGGAAGGAAAAGGCAGAGAAGGGGGAAGCTAGGGAGACGGATAAAAAGGAAAAGAAATAACTAAGCGACGGAAGTTTCATTTAGTTTTACTGCTTCGCTCTTATGGTCAAATATTTATTTATTCTCTCGTAATTAGTGTAATTTCATATCTACTACTGTTTCGTCTGAATTTGTAACTACTATATCGTGATGCGTTTGCAATAGTTATCTTATCGCATCCTTCACTACCCTCTGAAGAGATCGAGGTGCAACCCTAAAATATAACTAAAATCGTCATAATTTCATCATGGCCGTGCTGATGGCAAAACGTCTAGCTCTTTGCATAAACTAAGGTGATCTATTTCGTCATAATTTTCTCTTTTCCTTTCATTCCCACGGGATGGAAAAATTACACGAGAGCACTTTAATTTTGAATGAGTTTTCCATGACGACTGAAAAAATCCACCTATATTCCCTGAAGTCACTCGCTTTGTAACGGGCATATTTCATTTTTGCCATTAATTAATTTCCTTTGAAATGGTCGATTAATTCAAATTGCATTTTTTACGTTTGAAGTTATACGTGCGCTGTGAATGGAAAATTTCATCCTATAGTTTTGGATGGTAGTCCATAAATCAAGATTTTTAATGGTAGCATTCAGGTGGCATAATTCTTACAGAGCTCTGGGATAAATATCCTCAGGACATTCGTGTTATTTTTCGCGCTCGACTTCATACGGAAAATGAGAAAAAAAGATACAATTTTTTATGTGAAATCACATCTGCTTATCTGAATATGAAGCCCGTTTAGCTGCGGTAACGATATTTGATCGGTCATATCATCTGGGGTTATTTGTAGCCTCAAAAACTCAACCCATTACTTTTTTGAGGATGGATTTATTTCATTAATGTACCGATATTCTCATACATTGATTCATTTAATGACATTTTATGACGGACGGACGGAATTTAATAACTCTATAACGCTGGTAGTAATTTCATCGTTGATTTTATATTCCATAATTTGTATCCCTGGTTTCGAACACTCCTTTCCCAGCCAACAAAACCTACATCTGGATGGAAAAATTCAAAATACACAAAAACTCATAGTATGTATTTTACTCACAGTATCTTTAACTCATAGTATTCCACAGAGGATTATTGGGCTGCACTTCAACGTCGATTTTCAACAAAATGTTTAGCCTCGTGGAGAATAGGTAGCTGATGATCGAATATATTTTGGGTTTTACGGGAAATACAAGGGCTTACAGGAATGAACTGCATCCATTGAAGACATCAAGAGGAGGTGAAGTTAAGATAGTTGGTGATAAAAAGTCGGTGGATGGAGCACATTACTAAGAGTAACGAATACCGACGGCCTTTTTTTAATTAAAGAATAAGTGGAGAAATAAGTGGAGAAAATGTGGGTATCCCCATGAAACGCTATGTTCGAAGTTTTGTTAGTCTTAGAACGCTCGACGCCTAGTCGCCGTAATTCAAGTAATCACCCCTACGTTTTAGATTAGCAATAATTTATTTTTAATGTAGTCATCTGGAGAACACATTGACCATCACTAGAACATCACACCATTCTCTCCCAGCACTCCTCTCAACATCCAGATATCATCGCCACCGTATAACAACCAACTAATCAATTATAGATGTTTTTAGCTATAAACAGGTAATGTATATAATTCGAATACAAGAAAATTCAGTGCAAAATCAAATTGATAGGTCCTAAAAACAAAATCGACTGAAGGTAAATCAGATATTACAGTCTCTCCTTACTCCTTTCCATCCAAAACTACCTCAACGGTAAAATATTAGGATATTTTATGTTTACTGAATGGACTGAAAATTCATTTTCCAACGTGCGATTAGTTCAAGTAAGTCGTCTCCTCCTGTCTTCCGCTCGACAATTCAACGCCTCTCAACGCTCTTAGTTAGAACACCCTTGGGAAGTTCAAGGGTGCCGAGAAAAATATATCGATGGGAGGTAAGAGGAGGAAAAGCCACATTCGAAGGGTTTGAGAGAGGGGGAAAGGTGCCTCCTTTCCGCCCTTCGCATCCTCCAATCCCTTTCTCGCTCTGACGTGATCGCAATTTTCCTTCAAAAATGCCCTCTGTGCCCCACTCATCTTCAGACTTCAAAACCTTTTCAACCCTCTCAACTTCTTTAATGGCGCCTCTGTAGCATCACCTGTTCAGCCGTACTTTCTTCCCCAACGTCATCGAGTCTCCTCCTTCCATTTCTTTCTGCCCCTTCACTGGCCGTGGTTCTCATCACCCCTCTCCTGTTCTCTATCTCTCTCTCCCTCCGACCCTTTTTCATTCCCTCCCTTTTCTCCTGCACTCCCCGTCCTCCGAAAAAAAACATTGGAACAGTCCAGTGGAAACACCTGCGGCTCCTCTGCGATAGATCGGAAGTTGAATCCAATGTCCACCACAGCTTATTTGCTCTTCCTCCCCTTCCGGGTTGAACAGAAACATTTGACTCAGAACAGAAACATTTGACACGACAGAAACGTTTTACAAATTGTTTCTCTTATCAATCCATTGGGTCAATCGACTTTCATGTATTGTAAAACATATGAATTTTTGCGTCAAACGACAACTATAATTTACAACTTGATGCGAGGTATGAAATAACGAATTTGAGATTAGCGTTGGTAATTAGTGCTGAATTTGCAAATTGAGTTAATCTCCAGAAATTTACCAGATTGCCATGCAGGAAATTCATGTTTGAGTATGTTTGGACCGCAGCATAGTAGATTAGTAAGCATGGAAAAGAGGTCTGCAAAACCCTGTTTAATGCCGCTCGACTCCCAGGCTATGAGGCCGCAGGATCCCGGCCGGACTGAGCTAGGTACCGAGCAATCGACGGTCGTAAGGATGGGGAGGCTCAAGCGCAGATCGGAACTCGGATGATTGGCCCATCTCGTCGGAAGTGACGATACCCGACCGTTCCCGGAGACAGCGGGCTAGTCTCGCCACACCCGAGCCGAGTGAGTAATAGTGTTTATTTTAGACGCATAGAGAGAAGCGGCTGTAAGAAAGCAACTCACTCCTCACAAACCTGAAAAACACACTGTAATTGAATCAACTGCCCACTGTTGAACTTGCGATCATCGCCCACATATCGGAGTAGTCCGATGCGCCGGGCATTGATGAACTAGGAGCGACGAGTCCCGCTATCGAGACTTGCCTCCCGGGAAGTGAAAGCCGCGGGTAGACTACCTTGGCGAAACAATAGCGGTAGGGAGAGGGCCTTCTCTTACCTCTAGAATAAGCACAATGGCCAAAAGGACCTCGTATTCAAATTAACTGCCCTCAAATGAGCCGGATATTGGTTAAAGGATGAATTAGGGAATGCATACATCCTGAAGAATAAACTGGGAAACGAAATTCCCTCACTTGGGAAATAAGTTTCCTTCATTTATCTCACGTCGTGCATGCAGATTATCTCTTTGAGTGAGTTTTAGTGAGGTCTCATTCCTTAGTCAGTCGACTTATGAGGAGGCTTCGTAAAAACTGGTAAACATTGAAAAGGACGACCTCACCAATCGGTTAAGATTTAAGTATATCGGGTAAGTGCGTTACGACAATGACCTGACCTTATGACCTTTACGATCTATAATATCGACCTTTACGAAATCCACCAAGTGACTGGCGCCTAAAACACCCTGAATCTACTTTTCTTATTTTTGCGTATACAACGTTTTTAAAAATGCCTTGGGCATTCTGAAAACGTAAGACTGTTCCTTTAAGTCATTGCCAAACCACTGCATTCATCAATCACGCTCATCTACCGCCCATTTATTTTTTTGTACTGAGAATATGGTAATTCGCTTATTCATGTGTTGAATCAATTCTTTATAGTAGCGTTCAAAATATTATTCAAAATTTTCTTCGGAAAGCGATCTCTGCAATGAAATGTATGCAATGGTAAATGAAGAAGCGTACTGGCCGAATGGAGTTACGTTCAAACTTTAGATGTGCTGCTTTGTTTATCATTGTCGTCATGTCAAACTCAATCCCTCTCTTCCATAATATAAATAATGAAGGTTTTATCACGTACCTATTTAAAGACTATTAAACCGGATATTAGAAAATTAATCAATTTTATTGCTAAAAATCGGGTGAGAATTTGACCGGTTGATCGGTAACCCGATTTTAAATATAAGGTATTGTTCTCATCCTTCCCCGTCTAGTCACTTAATCATTCATGTACCGTTAACTAAAAATCAGGGAATCCAAGGTGTTTGCATGAGGCTTTCCAGGAGGATATCTTATTAAGATTAAAATAATTTAAATCTCAGAGTCGAAAAAGTATTCCTTTGTGTTCCCATTCTTTCGATAATTATATTTTCTCTTGCTTCCAACATGTTCTGAGGTATAATTATTGTTTCCCATTTCACCAATCAACCGTTTTTCTCACCCAAAATTCATTCTAGTCTCTGCTGTAACTGATATTTCACAGTTATCAGACCTTCGTGCCATTTCATCGATGGTTCAAACAACGTTCTAAATAACGGAGAAATTGCCTGGACCGGGAATCAAACCACGGACCTTTGGCTTGCCGGATCAATGCGCAGACCACTTCGCTACCCAGGCTTCCTGATTCCGGTGGCAATTTAGAATGATAAAAAGGGACTGCATGTTACTGGTATTAGCGGCAGGCATGAATATCTTCATCCGTGGCCTAGCACGGCATAAGTGCTGTTGCATGGGTTTTGGCTTCCTAGAAGTCCTTTGCTCCCTTGCGTTGCCATCTTGGATGGACCGCAAGGGCTTAAAACCCAGTCCCCTAGTATCCTTCTAAATTGCACCCGCAGTTAGGAAGCCTGGTGGTAGCATAGTGGTGGTATCATAGCCTGGTAGCATAGTAGTCTGCGCATTGATCCGGCAAACCAAAGCTCCGTGGTTTGATTCGCGGTCCAAGCTGTAACAATATCCTATGGTAATTTCTCTGTTATTTCATCACGTTATTTCATCGCATGAATATCTTCAAGCATTCGTAATAATTGCATGAGTTCAGTGATTGAAAAAGGTTGCGTCAGTTGTTACCCACGTTCTTTGATGTCAAAAATATGGGCGTTGCGACGTAAAATTGGCCGTCAAGGAGCTCTTTTGGAGGATCGGAAATCCTTCCCTTGTGCCTTCTTTGGAACGTAAATCCTAAACGTACGCCCACGCCTCCCAGCCAACAGCCACCTCATTCTCCCGCCCTCAAAGTCATAACTCGACGACTCGATCTCTCTCCTCCTACGCTCCCCCTTCAATACACCGCCCTCATAGTCGGTCGTGGGAATGCAATCCGATTTCCCTCCGTTTCCATGACAACCACATCTCGTTTGCGTTGCCGGTAACTCTGCAGAGTCGGAACGAAAAGGTCTCGTAGCTGGAACATCACCGCTTCAGAAAAAGTGGAAAAGGTGCGTTAAGTAAATAACTGGCTGAATTCCGTCAGGAAAAATATGAATTTAGACTCGAGAAAATGTTTTAGAAACGTAGCCCAATTGGTATTTCTCGCAGAGAACCCAATTTGGGAGCATATTTGAGATTGGCGAGTGGTGAAATACTCCGTGAAAAATAAAAATTGGTGATATAAAAGATTCTAGGCAATGGTGTGTAGTGAAAATCTAAATGAAATTCATCCGTAATTTAATGGCCAGAAAACATTCTACAGTGTTTTTGGTCGAGGAGCGTTTAAGGTGGCAGCATATATCATGGGTTATTGAGTGCACATTTTGATAATTTTTCAAGTAAGTCGATAAAAATTCTAGGACCACGTTTCATTTAAGTTCATGCGGTGGAACTCAACCATTCATGCAGTTATGGAAATTATACAAAAATTATATTTTATAATCTTAGCATTTTATGAATCATGGCCGACTCTGCCGACTTTGGTTTTCGGGGTGGTATTTGAATATCAGGCGAAAATTATATTTAAATTGTTTTTTTCGAATTTTTGTCTCAGCGCGACACCTTGATATTTGTCATAAACCATTATAATAATGTGAAATTTAGTATTTTGCGTTTAGAAGAAAATCTGTTCTTATATAATCGAATTATGACGAAATATATCTAATATGACCTTGGACTACATTATAGCATTGAAAATATAATAAAAATAGCTAATAAGGCTAGCTTGGCATTACATTTCCCTAAAACCAAATCGGTGAAATACAATTTTTCACTTTTATCGATACATATCACTAATAAGAAAACTTAGCCCAAGTTTAACGCAAATTTGCGCATAAAAATCGCTCCAACCACCTTATTGTCAATTGTTTCAATGTTTTTATCCAAAAAAGATTAAGGGTCCCTTGAAAGGACTTTACTTTTGTCAATTGGAATATTCTGTAAGATTTCGATCGAACATTTTTCATGTGAAAGATGTGATTCAATGGGTCGTGATGTAATAAGTTAAAGTACCAATTTTTTAGCCTTCCCTTGTTCCGATAAATTCATCTTTTAGTTTCTTAATTTTCCGAACATACTGAATAATAACAATCGTAAATTTATGAAAATTCAAGATTAATCAAGCACACATTGCAAAATGTATTAGAGCGGTATTTTGACGCTAAGAAAGTCCGTTATAGTAGTGGGTATTTTAGCTTTGTTTACCTTCTTGTGATTTGAGGGTGCAGGGTCTTCCTAACGGCAGGTAACGCTTATATAATTGGCGTGAAGGTACATTCTTTTACATAAGTTCTACCGCATTGTTATATTTACAATTTTATATACAAATGCCATTGAAATCTGGTTCTTTCAACTAAAGTATGCTTACTTGATCTGAAGGATGTTATAACATTCCCTTGTCATTCACTCCCATTTATTTCATGAATGGAAATTATATTAATAACGGCACATATCGCCTGTAAATAGAGTGAAAGTATTAACTTGTCCGTGTCACGCGTGGACAGATATTGAAATCGGATCATCCATTACTCCATTTGTAACCCCAAGTGAGATGTTTCATCCTAACTTGATGATTCGTCATTTTTCATATGCCTAGGCCCACAGCATCATCAAAATCATTATTATTTACCCCTTTGGTTCTTAGTAGAGTTTAATATCCTTCGCTCTCCTATGCATTGCGCTATTCAGAGTCCATCACAGAGTTTCTTTTAATTTAACTAAATCTACATTATGAACGGGAATAACCGTTTCATTTTTACATATGAAAAAATAAATAATAATTAGATGCTCTCTTTAAAGAGGAGTTGCTGTGCGTAAGCACTAGGTTAACAGCACCTTTGAAATGTTTAAATGCGCTTCTTGGCCACTTATGATGACTTGGAAAGCTATCCGTAGAACTTTCAGTATCCCTTTAAAATATCTTAGATATTGTCATACCTTGAATTAAGTTTCCTTCTGTTCAGTGAATCACTGTTAATTTTTGCATGCATTCTTAGAAGATCGTGACTGCTTTGTTTGTTCTTCCCATTACGTGGATAGTGTATGATGTTTTGCGCCATAAATTCTAAAATAAATAAACACATAGTAAAATTCTTGCACCTTTAAAGCTATGGATTATAAGGAGACTTTATTCTAAATGTAAAAGCGTTTTACGCAATTTTCATTCCAAAATTTGAACCATCTACCACTAAATAAAAACGCTTATTATCTTTATTTTTCCTTCCTTCGTCGGTCATTGTTATAAGTTTCAGCAAGTTCCTGCATGTCCGCGGCGTGGCTCAGACGATAAACATTGAGTCGGGCGCGTATTATTTCGATGAATGCTTGGATGCAGAATGTGGGGTCCGAACGAAAGGAATTTATCCGTCGGGGGAGGGAGATCACAGTCTTTGCGAGAGAGTCGTATGTGTCAGCGGATTTGTAGGAGAGCAGCGCTAGGGGGTCAGACTCGCTCCTCTACCCCCCAGACGATGAGAAACGTGCCTCTATCTCCGCCAAAGGCCTGCAAAGTAATCCTTTCCTCCCTGGTGACCGAGGAGGGTGAGAAGGAAGTAGGGACGTAAGAGATTCAACCCAGTTTTCTAATAGCGCCGCGAACTCCCCTGGTACACCTCGTCATAATTTATGATCGGGCTCAACAGGTGTTTTGAAGGGTTACATCCTGCTGATAGACCATATGAGTCATATATTTGTGTTTAACCTTGAAGGAGGGAAGCCAATCGAAGCATTGTTCAGATTTATCCACAATAGGTACAACGTTTATTCTAGGGTTATCATTTAACTCAATAAACTCTATGGAAGGAGAATATCTGAAAAGAGTAACTTCAGAAAGCCCCTTTAAAGTTAATAACTTTCCTTGCGTCATCTTCCCATATTTCTACTTCAACCACCTACGAAGTGACAACGGACAACTTCAGGAGGCAGTTTCCAAAGATTGGCAAATAATACTAATAAAAATTAATGATAACGGCATTATATTGCTCAGAATTTCATGCGTACAATTAGTGCACAGAATAAAAATTGCATATTGACCGAAGTGGAAAGAGTGAGGGGAATGGAAAGTGGGTTTAAGAATTCTTTCTGGTCTAGTAATGATTGAAAACGAAAATAGATTGAGACCTGAATCCGTCCAAACACATAGCTTGCTTTTCGTTATTTTTCTCATCCAATTCCTTGTGGAGGCTCCGGCGTAGTAGAAGTTCGTTGGGGAACGAAAGAAGGGTATGCGTTAGCCTGCTCTCAACAAAGGCGGTCAAGAAATCCACAGTTTAATATCCCATCTGACGGACAAAATACTGCACTTGGAATGCTCTCCACATACAACTCAAGAATCCACTGAAAAATCCCCGCCTTTGCTGGGATTTGAGCCTGGGCCTTCGAGTTAGGACGGTATTTCTCTATCCACCACACCAACCCGATCCTCGAATGGGTACTTCAGACCGGAGGAAACGTATTAATTAAGATAGGTGTAGAAGGTAGAGTGGAAGCAAAGAGAGAAGCCCCCCGCCGGCATTATCTGTATCTTAACGAAAGACGAACAGGGGACCGCAGTGAAACGTTCCATCTGCACTTATGTTCTCATTTCAAATCACCCAAGTAGGGATCGTATCAACCCTTAAATGTTTTCGCCGCCACCGGGACCTGAACCCGCACCCTTCGCGTGGGAAGCCAGTGCCCTAGCCTTTGCTCGTTCATCATGTTAGATGCCTCCGCGTCATTTGTAACCATCAAAGAAGGAGAACAAGATGTCTGTTCATTCCGCCCGCAATCTAATCAGCCCAAAATGTTTTCATCCTATCCAGGGCGGAAGAAATCCCCCTTTTGTCATCGTTAGTCCCGTCACAATGAAATCCCCAATCTTTAGTGCTTGAGAACGAGGCAACTCTATCGACGTTACCCTCAGGAAGAGCCTCACACCTCCATTTATTATTGTCACCGTGAAGCTTCGGGGGAAATAGTGGCTCCCTTAGTTCCCCAAATACGTAGGGGATGGCCACTCGTCCTTTTGGATGTGAAATTGGAAATTTTTTGAGACGTGATATTTGCTTATTCCCGTCCAATAAAACCGTGGAATTCATTTTTCAATCACTCCTAAAAAAGAAGCTAGTCATATTTCATGTATCATCGGCGTCCAACTAAAGTTTCACCCAAACTCATATGAAATGCTGGAACCAGACCCGCGCAACTTCTTCGGCAAAGCGTTGAATGAATTTTATTTGATAAACTTGACGTTATCAGGAAAGACGTAGTGTAAAAAAATCCATAATAAATAATAAATATTCAGTTGTAATTTTCCACTTGATTCGTTTGATTGCTTCGCGTTTCGACGCAACTACGTCCTAATCAAGTAGGTACGGGATGGCTAACTGGTACATTTTACTCCTGATGATGACGTAGCTACGTCGAAACGCGTAGTTATAAAGTAAACCTAGTTAAAAACCACTAAGAACTCTTAGTTATTTGTGATTTAAATTAACTCTACAGTATATACATTTTAAAAAATATTCAGGAGTTTAGTTGAAGAAAAACCATGCAAAACATCAATTTTGTGCATAGAAAGCTAAGCTAAGCACTCAATGAATTTGAAAGCATGTCAGGTGCATTCAACAAGTGGTTTAGTTAATACTGCCAACCAGACGCCAAAGAAGTGGCTACTCCCACATAACTTGCTAGGATCATTCAGTGACTCCCGGGTTAGGTTCGAGTTCCGGTCAAGGCGAATGATGTTTCCTCTGTGGAATTTTCACCATCAGTCCTTCATTAAACACATCAGCGTTCAAGTAATAATTCAGCTACAAGTCTACTCGAATTCACATGCATAAGAAATATTTAATTTTTTCTTTATGAGTATATGGAGAGGTCAAAAATTAATAAAAACAAAAAAGCTGCTTGCCATTCACGGAGGGGAAGATGTGAAAATATCTCTGCCTCTTGAAGTCTCATTCGCCATGTACAGGGTGTTCCCGGAGTTTTTGCGAAACTTCTGGAGGTGATGGAGGATGTTATTTCAAGCAATTTTTTGTCCAATGGACACTGGATTACTACTCCTTACTTACGAAGCCCTGGCAACGAAAATGATTAATCTGATACATTTTGCGGTTGCTATGAACACGCCGAATTTCTACGGATTTTCGCAGGCCATCTTGAAAATAAGCTGCTATAAGCAGGAATGAAAGCTCTGAGAGAACGATGTATGCACAATGCAACACTGAGACAAGTTTCAGATCTCTTCTATTGGAATGGGTCATCGTTACTCGACATTTTTATGGCAACTAAGAAATGCACTGAATAAAATGTTTGCGTTGCCATAGCTCAGTAAGTGAGGAATGACCATCATACAAAAAAATACTTGAAATTACATCCCATATCGCCTCGAGAAATTAAGCAGATTCCTCCTGAAACATACTATGGTTTAAATACTTTGCGCATTGAGCCTGGGGTTATCAAAATTTGATAAAGACTAACCCATACGCAGTGATTAATGTTATGTTTGTCTTGAGTTTCAAGAGTATGGATTAGTCGATGTGATGAGGCCTTAGCGGTTGGAGTATCTAAAAAAAAACCAAAAATAAAATGTACCAACCTTATTATTTTTCCTACCTTCGTCGTCATTCTCCTCTAAAATGCCCATAGTTTGTCACATTTCCCTTTTCGGATTTCAAAACATCACATTGCTGATGGCTGTTTATATATTTCACTCATAAGTCATGCCGTACTTCAGTGCCAATCCATCCGTACACCATCTCCCATCGCTCTTCTAATGTGAGTATTGGATGTTTGAGAGCTTTTTCAGAACTCTCCTTCTCATCTAGGCGGAATCGGAATCAAATCGGAAAGTAGAGGAATAAGCATATTTACCTTGCATCAAAAAGACAATCATCTACGCTTCCATGATCCTGATCAAGCAGTCAGGGAGAATATTCATGCTGTCGTCCTTTCGCTATCTTACTGGAAGGGTTTCTTCGGTGGACAAAGGGGTCAAACGTATTGCTTGATTGCAAAGGATATGCTTAACTGAAAGACCATGCTGTTATTAAGAAAAATCATTTATGAAATCATCATTTAACTTCTGTAAGTGCATCATTCTATTCAGTGACTGATTTTAAAGCCGTAAAAACCGCTGCAATTATTCTTATTTTTTCACGCGTATGCATATACAACGCTTCCGCAATTTCGCCTTTGAAAAACGGTCCACTGAACACATACCTGAACGTACCAATGAGCATACCTTAGCGACTGTGCGGAAGACAATCTATGCTCTACTAGGGACAAAGTCCACGAGGACAGTCGTCCGCGTAACTTGAGGTAAATGCTGATGTCCTCACAATACGTCCCGAATGAGTGGAAGGAATTAATAATTATTCGGAAGGCCAAAACCTAATACATTTATTAGAAATGATATATCTGAAAAAGATCGTTAAGATGATTTATGAATGATATAACAGTGGTCGCTTTTTTCCTCATACTAGGATGTCTTTTGCGTTAGGCTGGAGTGAGAGCTTGCTCAGGTTGCCTGCTTTGAAGGATCAATCAGGCGCCATAGAGGGTAAACGGCTGCCTTGACACGCTGTGTATAGACTGCTTATAGAGCCCTACTTTCTCCTCTCCCGGCCTACGTGCAGGACTGAAAGTCATTAAGAAACCGGGTACCTATCTCACAGTCTAAAGTTGGAAATCTTTTTTTAAAAATCCAATATTGGACTTCTTCTTCTTCTGAAGGTTAATTAATGACCAAATTTCTCGTGTCCAGTCTGTTTTTTGTTTGTTTCAATAGACTTTCTTTTTAACCTATCCCATTGCCTTATATTATGTAGCTATGATATCCTATTATGTGGATCAATGCGAGGAAATCTTTGTCAAAGGGAGTCCAAATCCCTGAGTAGGTACTATTAAATTGTAGTGAAACTTGTGTATCCCAAGATTAGCATAAGTATTGGGCTTACTCTATTGTATTGGGTATGAGGTATCTGAGAATTTTTTGCGGTACAAGTAAGAAGGTTAGGGTTAGGATCGAGTGAATAATTAAAGAATGTGTAATAGATGCTCCGGTAATGGAAACAGATTTATGGTAGAGGAGGGAATGGTGTGAAAGTGAGGAGTTGACGAAGAAAGTCAGAGGTGAACGTGGTGGAAAGGGCAATATGGAAGGGATTATTGAAAACAGATCCAGTTTCCTAGGCCTAACACCAATAATTAAGCTCTTTCTGGCTGTGGCTACCACGAAAGGGAACGTCGTGATGGGTATTTATGCATGTATATCATATACCCTTCTTTTACCTCTTCATCTTTTGCCGTTTATCTTTCCTTCAATTATCATCCGCGCGATTTTTCCCATGCTTTCCGTTTTCCTTACGTTAATGACATTGTATATGCACATTATATGGTGTATGTATATGATCGATTCAAAATTGGAAACTGATATTGATTAAATATGGTGAATACTGGATGATTTACTCGTGTGATTAGAGATTTTTTACCCAAAACTATGTTAATGAGAAGAGGATATACACATTATACTGCAGTCAGGCCCCGTTTATTTCCTCTTAAAATGCGAGTGATGAATTCTTGGGCTACCTTTCATTCTGCAGATCCTGCTTTTTCCTCCTTACCTGCTCCTTTGTATTCCGTTGGCTTGCATCCCCTCACAAGAGGCTTTTATTTCATCTTCGTTCTCTCCTTTCTTTTGTAATCTCCGGTGTCTTTTCATCGCCTATATCCTTTCCGCCATTGCGTCATCAGTGCACAGTGATCGCTTTGCCGGCCGGGGAAGGTTATTCAATCCCCTTCGCACAAAGGCGATCGATCAGCAGCTGCGTCAGGTGGAGAGCCGTGAGAATTCGATCCGACGTGACTGAGGGGAGCGTGCGTGAGCCTGCATGAGGTTCCAGGGAGCTCGTTTCTTTCCAACTTGCTATGCTATCTTGGGAGTCATGCGTACACATCCCTAGCGCGCACGGAGCAGAGAAGAAGGTGAAAACTGCGTGCATAACGCCAGGAAATATAGTGGAGCCCACTATGGTTTTTTCATTTATGTACTTTTCATATTTATAGTAATAATATTTTATTTATTCCCACATTATTGATACAACTATGGATACAAACAAAGTAATGGGAGCTTTAGGTGGTCTTCAAGGTCATAAGACCTGAATTGAGCCACCAGCAAGTTGCAAAAAACGTATGCCATTAACAATAAAAGCAATAACAATTTAGCAATAATAATTTACAATTGACAATAAAAGCAGCACATTTAAGTTCCATGAAAAATACCATTTTAATAAATATTCAATATTTTCTTGGGAAAAAAGCGTCTTTGGTCAGTTTTAATTATTTAGAGAATTTACATTTTTTTTTATTTCAGTAAGCAGTGTATGTAATGTCTTTGGCCCCATTTACAAAAAGGAACATTTATATGATGTTCATCTTTGTCTGCTTGTTACAATGTTGGACTCATTCCTAAATTTTAATTACATTTGTCGGATGCCCTCGGCATATTTCCACTTCTGGCGAAAAAATGTTTAAAACTTTAAATAAATACTAATTAGTGGCAACAATCTAAAGGCCACGAATAACGGAAGTTTAGCACACAAATAGTTTAGAAGTGGAGAGTCAGGCAAATCAAGTAATTTGGCGCCTAAATGGAGGTGAAAATAAAAATAAACAGGAATCTAATAGTGTGGGTTACGGCCTGCCACGATTGAAACAACAATTCCCGATTAGTCACCGAAGTTAAGTAACGTTGGGCTCGGCTCGAATTTGGAGGAGTGATCTTTTCACGAGGCTTCTCTCACGAGGTAACGTGTTTCTTAATCTGGTTGATAAACCGAATGAATAGTTGCATTTTCCTTTGTTGATTGAATACCGTGTAACTCCATTCGTTGAGGCAGCGTTTTTACATGGTGAGACGAAATAGCATGTACCCGGGAGAGAACATTGCCCATAGCTTTTCAAATCGTGCCTTGTGTCGATCCAGTTTTTGAATCCGCTTAATTCACCCCCTGTTACCTCTCACTCTTGAGTGAGAACAACCGGCGTGGTATCGATGTAGCAAGCGCGCCTCTTAAAACTCTGCAGAAAATTGGTTCACTCAATTCCTATTAATGAAATAACGTTAGCAGCTAGTAGTATTTTGCAATTAAAACATGTTATGATGCTCACCTTAGCGATTGCTTAATTTTATAGCTGGCTCAATCGAAAGGTTGTTAGTCTTCGAAAGCAAAGACAAATTAAATGAATTGATGGATCGGCTATTGCATCCGTTGCTGTCATTTTAATGTACAGTATACCGAATAAATTTCCTTAGTGAAATGTAAGTTGCCTTTGCTCTCGTGTCTTTTTATCTGGATGACTGATTTGCGCATTTCGCCTGGGACGGATTCTGATATTCCGTTTTATTTATAAGGTTGCCGTGCACTTTGATTGGCAGCATTCCGCTTCAAGGTCTGGAGCAACCACAATTTCAGATGTTTCACAGAATAGTTCAATCTGAGAAGGTATTTATTAAAAAGAACGCTTTTAAGCTTGGTAAAATAAGATCGCAAACATGAAAGCATCGAGTAAAAATGTGGAATTAGGGATTTCATGAATCAACAACTTAGATCAGCGGGTAATCGGGCTGGAGGTATATTACATACAACCAAAGGTGGATACTGAATGCATTGAACATACGGATGAAGTAATTACCCTGTAGGTATGCAGAGGAACGTATGTGATTCGCATTTTATAACCAGATGATGGGTGGGCTCATTATGAGATACAATGGAAGGAGGGAACGGAAAGGAGAGAAAAAAGAAAGATACTGCGGTGAATACAGGAACACTTGAGTGAGATGTAATGGATAACAACTGCGGTGAGTTTTTTTTTGTAATTTTCAAGAATCGAGAAAAGCAACCAAGACAACCAGGTTTCATGTTGTAAGATAAAATGATGAATTTTATGGATCGTTAAAGTTTTGACATTACACCAAAGTCATGAAAAATCTACGAAGTAGCAGGGACAAACTCTTTGAGCACATTCTTCGACATAACAGCCGTCAGGAAACATTGAAATAAAACGATGTAATCGAAGGGAAAACGAATATGAAGAATTATCGAGGAAGAAAAAGAATGAGTCGAAAACAAATGTAGGAATGATGAAATGAGGAATTATGAAGGGATAAAGTGATTAGCTGAGAAGAGAATGGGATGGAGAGCCAATCCGATCTCCGAATCGATGATTGGTGATGATGAAGTTTGAGATCACTTTGCTCTCCTTTTATCTTCTTTTTGGATTCCGATACAATTCTAATTAGGCGGATATAAAGGTGGAAATCGGGATTGGCTCGGTTTCCAATCCAATTGGTCGCACTGCTGGGCCTCCAAAAGTACCGAAATGTCTTCCGCCGATCCCGAGGACCCGAGCGGTGACGAATGTGCGTCCGGGGACGCATTAAAACCTTCCCAACTTGCCCTGCCTTCGCCTTTCCGTCTTCTCTCCCTCTACCCATCTTCCAATTATTCCACGCGTCCTTTCCTCCTCAACCCACTCTCCTTTCCTTACCCTTCCACTCCCCACCTCCTATCGTTATTCTTAAAGTCTCCCCGTCTCCTTGTTATCTCACTCCCTTTGCTGCCTCACTGTCTCCACCATCCCGCATCCCTTAAGGGCCTTAACCCTCTCTTCTCCCGTCATCCCCTCCCCGCAAACCCTTAATCCGGCGTTTCAACCGCCGAAAAACCATTATCCTTCGCATCCCCTTACCCTTGCCCCCGCCACTGGCTTTTTCCTTCCTCCTCCTTCCTCCTTTATCTGTCTCTGTTTCTCTTCTTCGTCTCCCTCCTCTTCTCTCTTTCTTTCTAATTCTCCCTTCGCGTGCGAGGTCGGGGATGGAGGGGTTGAGTGGGTGTATGGAGGGCGGAGATCTTTTTCTGTCCCATTTAGTGACGTATTTCTCTTTCTTGCGGACCACTCGGCGTTCCATACCTTCTCAGAGTTTGTCGCTCATGGTTGAACATTTCTGGCGTCCGAGAAAGAGATTTTACCTTAAAATAATGGACAGGATCATGATTTTTTGTCGGAATTTGTGGCTCAATTGATGCGGCATGAGCATCAGCCATTCTTTACGTGTTGGAAGTAATTCCGCTTTAGCAGAATGTAACATCGTCGTGATCGATGAATGCTTGCAACAAGGACTGCTTTGGTTTTCTATGGATCCGACAAAGAAAACATTTTTCTACGAGCTCAAAGTCTAATTACCATTTATAAGGTCTTTTAATTTAGCAGTTACTCTTACTATTGACTCTTAAATCTTATTATAACAACGGAAAGTTTGAATAACGATGCATTCATTTCATTGGGCTAAATAATATTAGGTAAACTTTCCGAAAAAAGGCCTAAAACGCCTCCTTGCTTATGGTAAATGGAACCAATGAGATCTAAAGTGCCAAGTAGAATTAACTCAATTCTTTATATATATTTTTATTTCATTCAACTATTGTTTGGGCACGCAAAACGCTTAGGTTATCAGTCTTTCTTTGCTTTTCATTACTTATTTCTGGGCATAATCACCTCGAATTAACTGTTACGAACGAATTAAATAATATGCAAAGAATTGGAAATAAAATTGTTGTTTTTACATCGCTTAATTTTTTTTCAGTCAAAGGATTTTTCATTCCCTAGTAGCACAAAAAGGATTAAATCTGGATAAAACACAGATTATTGTGTACATGGCATCTATAAAATATCTGGATTAAATCTTTAGAAATCTTTAACAAATGTCCTCTACTTTTCATATATTATCTATGAATAATCTAGATTTTATCCTTTCTGGAAATACAGATTAAACAAGGGTTATATCCTATATCTGTATACATTTTATATACTTTTTTCTACACAGATTTAGCATTTAACGGTGAACCACACTCAATTCTATCACTTCTAAGATCATTTACCATAACTACGGTCATACAAGTATGACACCTTGGTATATAACTTAAGACATAATAGTGTCTTCAATTGACCCTTAAATACTATCCTCGAGCTAGACCCCAGCATTAACGCACTAATCACCCTTCATTACTATTTAAACACAACCTTCGTCCCAACACATCGAATAGAAATACCTAAGTAACTGACTTTTAGAAGACCGTTTACCGCCTGTCAAGGGCTTTCTTGTAGCAAACATGAATACCTACCGTGAGATATATAAGGCAGCTTTAAATCATTTCCACTATTTCTACAGTCACACACAGCGGCACTCAAATAGAAAAACAATCCATGGTATTGACATAAAGTCGAGTAAATGAATATATAACTTTTGAGGTGGTAAAATTTACTGAATGAAGCTTAATGAAACAACATAAATTGCATAATTATAGACAAAAAATCATCACTCTTTCATTTGGACGTAAATAACCAACCACACTCACAATTTAAGATATTTTACAATAACAATAATATCTGCCAAGTACAAATCCTAATGCCTATTTCTAATTAGTTATTATCTGAATTAAATATATACGGATTAATTATTTAAACAAAATCACATTGGACACAACAATGCAATGAAATTAATAGATGACACTTGGGATGGCAAAATTCACTGAATGTAGAATAAAAAAACACTTCACCGTTTAGCCATTCACTGGGACGTAGACACAATTAAAAGACAAGAGCAATTCACCTAGTCACAAACTTCACTTCAATTCAAATAGATTCCACATCTTCAGTTTCTCAATAGTAGAAACAACGAATTGATTGCTGTTACGTCTTCTCCAACACTGACTACATATTTACTACACTTTTAATACCATTCATGTCATAACAGATAGCACATTATTTAAAGAGATCAAGTCAAACTAATTTACGTAAAAATATCACCACTTAGGCACACGCAAACCAGCGCAGCACATAAATAACGCTTGTAATCCTTGTAATCACTGACATGCCTGAACGTACACCGTCAAAACACACGTAAAAAACCTTTGTTTAAATATTATCACAAAAAATGACACTGTTGTTTCTTGCACATTGAAACCTAGTGATGCTACCTTATTTAAAACTTGAAATTAAATGATCTACTGGCATAATCGTCACAGCTAAAAACAAAAAAAATACGTGCCATGGAAACTATCTTCCAATACGTTGCATAGAATTCTAGACCACTATTCACATTTGAAGTCCAAGAATAGTATGTTTTAAATGATTTGTAGTTCACAAAATATATCACACTGCGATACTTATTCAAATATCATTCAAATTAAAAACTAAATCAAACTGTGTATATAATCCATGAATATAGAATACATGATATTTATATATTCTATACTCTAAATTCATGATATAATCTTTGCTCGAACGTAATGTTAAAACATCGGTCCCATGCCTATAGAGATTCGCCGGAAAGCGCCATGTTCTTACGCCGTGTTCATAGTAATCATCCGCGCTTTAGAAAAAGCAAAATTGTCCCTTCAGGAGTTCGAGTAAATTCTTTTTATTGAGCATGTAATGCACATCGGTCGACTTAAATAGCTTGCTCACCTTTTCTAGAAATTACGCTAAATTATATTTTGTGTTCTTTTACAAAACTTCAACACGGATACTTTTAAACGAGGCGTACTACACTGAACTTGTTTCAGCACTTTTTCTAAAAATATTCTTTAAACATCGGAAGACAAGTTTTGTTCCCAGTAATGACAATTTCATGGAAAGGACGCTTATTCATCATTTACAACTTTCTATATGCTCTGAGATAGCAAAATTTGAGATTAAATATAGATTTATTCTGTATATTAGTGCGCGTCTATCCCATATCCAATTTTTCCAAATATATCCAACTTTAATTTTTTTCGTGTGGCGTTGAATCTAGATTTAATACAGATTTAATCTGTACTTGCAGATATAGATTAGCAAGTATCCGTCTTTCCTAAAACTATACAGATATAATTTTTTTGTGCTAGTATGGTTGATTTTTCTTTTTCTCGATAAATCTGCATGGAGATTTCTGAATATTTTCTCCAGTCTTCTTATGAGTTATCATTTTCCTTTGATATTACCAGCGTCACACATTGGAAATAGATTACCTACGGCGCAACGTAGAGCTCATCTTTCTAATTTAATAAAACCCTACCTTGAGTTTTTGTCATGACAAAATACCCTCCTTTTTCATTATGTTATATGCGTTGTTTTTATCTTTAGGTAAGGTTTAGCGCTAGTATGCTATCATCACTTATTAGATAGAAGTGGCGAAAATTATCTTGAATCCAGTCGTGTTCCTCGACTTCGATCAAATCCTGTGAATAGTATGTAATTAGTTAAAAAGATTAATGATGCATGTTTTTCGGAGCCGACAGTATCTTTCCTGGCATTTACTCCTCTTAAAGTTCAGACGTTGTGAATAGTGGAGGCTTCTTATATATTTCAAAATATTGCCAGAAAAAATACGACGTTCAAAATGAAGAGATCTCTTTGTGCTAAAAGAAGATAGGAAGCCCTATGTGAAAACCTTTTGTTGGGTTATATCTCCATGATGATCATAAATGTATACAAAGAGGTATTAGGGATAATACTAGAAACTTTCGAAACACCGAGATTCAGAAAGTTTTGAAATTTTGGCGGACAAAGTGATGGACGAGGAAATAAACTGATCATAAAAGAAGAAGGCTATGGCTATGTTTATGGATGGAATGAACAAGCCAAGTTTGAACAGAAAAAGACATAGGATTAAGGAAAATGAACTCCAATTCAAGAAAGGAAAGCTTACCCGTAAATAGTCGTAAAGTGGTAAGGGGAAATAGGGAGCTGTTATGTATCATTAGATTGAATAACTAAGAAATTTAATGTGCCGTTTATAATTTACTCAATATATATTTCTTATTTCCTATTTATTTCAACCAACCTTCGCCTTAATAATTTTGTCCAGATTAAATGATGACGCGCATTTGATATTTTTTTAATCTTCCCGTCCAAGAAAAAGCCCTACCGGAGAGGATTTAACGTCTCTTTTTTTCCTTTATCGAATCGTTTTTATGAAGTAGCGTTCAGGCTTTGGAGGCTAAGGAGTGAACTAGGGATATAATAAAATTTGAATTTCAAATGAAGCGCGCCAAAAAAGAGGATACAAGAAGAAAAAATGTATTCATTCCAAGAAGGCGCAAGCGCTTGAGTCTTAACTTGTTTTTATTCCGAGGCGAGGCGAAGGAAACGGACAAGAGACATGATGTTTTTTGCTCTCTGAAATTTCCCTCTGATGGCTTTTGTTCTCCCAATTTGAATGAAGCGCAAGAGGATAAACTTATAAGGTTTTTCAGATTGAGGAAATTCTCTTCGAATATCTGTGATTTGCACTCTTTCATCTTGCTGTTGAGATTAATTCAGTTGTTGCCTTTACCGCTATACCTAAATCGTTCCTGGTGAGGTGGAGATCAGATAAATATTATGCCTATGAAACAAACTTAAGTTTGCAGTCCTGTTGGTTATTTCATTGAGGCTTTGACTGTACAATGCGCCTTCTTCTCTTTAAATTATACACGCTGTTAAATTAAATTTTGAATTAAATTAATGAAGTGAAAACAAAGGTACTCCTAGACACCTTGCGAAAGTAATCTGATTTATTGGTCTCCTCTAATAACGATGCTTTTTTGGCGGTTTCCTTTGATAAATAATAATTGTTCTTTATAAAATGTAATTGAATATTTTTCCATTTAGCCATGTTTATTATTAAATGACCTTATTATGAAATAAGTTGTTCATCAGCTTTTTCTAATCATGTTAGGGTCAAGAAGCAATAAATGATGAGTGATAAACGACGATGCGTTGTCTCCCTGAAAGCAAATCATAGCCTGCCCGCATTTATTAAACTCATTTTACAGGCCTAAAATGTTTCGTAGCCAATGTTATATTGATCAGCGGGTAATTATCAAACATGGAAGAGTGGTATGTTTTGAATAATTTCATAAATTCATTAAATTTTCATTCACCCTTGAAATTTTCTAAGAATGGAAAGCTCCTAAGACCGTAGTCGATAGTTTCCTTTCTAATTCTCTATTTTTAAATATTTTCTAAACGGAAACAGAACGATACATTAATCCATCGAAACGCATTCCACGTTTTATTCCGTCTCTCTCCCAATTCCTTTTGCTCTACTCCCTTCTCACTAGCTGGTGTCCTAACTCCCCTTGCCATTCGCTCTAGCGGCGGCTCGCAGGGTAGTGCGCCGACGGAGATGAAAATATCAGATCGAGGAGAAGATGGAATAGCTGCCGCTCACGACAGCCGCGAGCGTTCTATTTTCCTTCTCCACCCCTTAGGCAAAAACCTCGAGCACGGGCTGAGGAAGGAGGGCCTCCTTTCGTTCGTCAAGGAATTCGACGGCAACGAGTGGAGCGAGGAAGGCGAAGGGGTGGTGTCCACGAACGAGGTAGCCACGTCCTCCGTCGATCCTGACTACTTCCCTCCCGACCAAGCCGACCTCCCTTACAATCCCGGTGGCGGGAAGAAGAAGTACTGGAGGTACCAGAGGTTCCTCCGTGAGACCAGCATGTACGCCAGAGGTACGTCTGGATGATTATTCTCGTTTATACATGTGCAGCAATTAAGCCAATTGTGTTATGCAAATATACTAATATATAACCGTATGCATTCAAAAAAATAAGGCAATTATTATGTATAACATGTTAAAGAATATTTTAATCTGAATGCATTCACTTTTTTTAAGAAAAAGTTTCAAATAATTAAACACGAAGTCACAATTATTGTTTCTTGGTTGTGCTGCAAATAATGTCTCAAATATGTCGGATAGTCTGAGACAAGTCGCCGATGAAATGAGAGTTCTGTATCATTCTCCATAAAAATGAAGTTGAATGTGTGGTGTTTAACTCGATTTTCTCAGACAAAAAATTGATTGTTTCAATCAATACCAAAGTATTCCTTTGAATATCCATAGTAATCCATACCAATCGAGTTGTATCTCTCATCTGAAAGGTATGATCAAATTTTCTGCAGCATTCAAATATTAAATATGAGTATATACGTATCTTACTACTCCAAAATTCTATCGATGAGGTAAAGTTAAATAATGTCAGTGAAACTAGTGCGTTATTTTACGAATAGATTCCTGAACCACTATATTATTTTTGGCGATGCAAAGTTGATGGTTCATAGAAACTGTACCACCTGTCAGTTGAATGGTAGGAACTTCGGTGTTATTCTTGCTTTGTCCCTGGAAATAATTATGTAATACTTTTAGTCATTAACATTAATTTTAAATTGTCGTTTTTGCTAAGTAGTTAATTTGTTATTTTTTTGCTTTTATTGGCTCATTGTGGCACTCTTCCAACTTAAATTAAATGACGAAGATTTTTCTCTCTTACACTGCAGTGAGCGTATAAAAGAGTATTTACTTGGTTATTCCCTTTTTAGTAAATCCACATTTTATTCGTTTATGACAGATGCAAGAGTACTCACAATTGAAATGGGCTAATTTTGGGACGAGTATAAATACTTTCATGCATTTTTATATACTTCTACCAAGCAAATTTTCAAGTTCATCTCTTCATGCATACATTGGGGCCATTATGGGCCTAGAGACATTTTTCCTAGCTATAAAATGATTTTGTTAGATTGTAGCTTTTATTTTGTTGCTTCATTAACTGATATAATAATTCAAATGTAAAAAACCTTTATATTTAAGAAATGTTTTTTCTAGGTATGTTCTTTCTGTTTCTCCTAAAAGAATTTACTGCAAATGGATGCCTAATGGAAAAATAATTTATACTTCCAGTGGTGATATTAAGTGTTCGAGGACACCTTGTGAGGCCGTTCATGTTGGCTGCTCATTCTCTTGGGATGACTAATGGAGACTGGATATTTTTAGATGTTGAAATTTTTCAGGTAATATTCTTGTTGGTGATTTTTTTAAGTGCATGCTTCCTTGACGTATCTAAGCTTATGGAAAACTGACCCATTATTACCAAAATATAAACGCATAAGTGCATGTATTTGTGACTTATAAGCATATGTCGCTTGGTTCCAAAAATTTTCTGTTTGAATAGAAAATGAATTTTAATAAAATATTTGTTTTACTTCGATAGCCGGAAATTTTAAATATTTACGCTTTTAACTTTTTCTACGATTCATACAGCTGGCTTATTTTTGATTTCAAATATCGATCTCTCATGTTATTAATTCTTAATAATCTAAAAAAAATAATCTTGAAATATTTTGTGTTATTTCTACTAGCATCCTATGATGTAAAGCTCAGTATTCACACACACACTTATTTCAATTAATATCTGCGAGTTATCTCATTTTTCTGAACTAAAAACGAAATGCCTTGCCCGATTGATACAAGTCACACTCTCTCCGTCAATGGCGATCGCTATTTCTATATATGCTACCGTTTATATATATTGATTAAAGGATCTCATTAATGAGGAGCTCGAAGTATGCTCTATCTCATCGCTGAAACTCCAACTTTTCATCTCCCCCTCATCTATGAACGTCGTGGTATTTATACGCTTAGAGACTCAGAAAATTCCAATTTTTACTCGCGAAGATCTGTATTGGTCGGGTTTATAGTTAAAACTTGGGCGTTGTCGAGTATATTTTCCACTTTAAGTATATTATTATTTTGCCCTCGGACTGCAAAAATTGCTGCTGTATGATTTTGCTCTTGGATTAAAATGTTGCAGCTGGATGAAATGTGAGCATGTTTTATTTGATACTGTTACGAGCTTATATCTCACTATTGAAGAGATGTTAGGTGGTTTTTAGTTCAAATGTCATGGTTTTAGTAGAAATATCCAGTTTTGTCTGCTGATTTGGCAAATTGTGCTCCGTCAGTTGAGTCGAAAATAATTCCTAATTTAATTATGGTGAGGGAGATTTCAGACACCCCGGCGACTATATCTCAATGTTTACCATGGATCAGGTTAGATTTTATAAATTATCAAAGTAATCTAGGTTTTTTAAGCTTCTTAACTATTCGTTCCGCTCTTCTATTGATGAAAGTATGCGTAAATTATTTGACATAATTAATAATAATAAATGGAGGTAAATTTATTCTTTTCGGAAGGATAAGGTTTCCTTGACGTTAGGCAACACCTCCGTCTCGGGGCAACTGCCGTGTAGTATAGCATCAAATCATTGGCGCTGGTGGTGGCTATAAAAGAATTTCTCCCTTAGACACAGCTCTTTTAGAGCAAAAATGATATTTTTACGTACTATTCTGGTGTTAACTGTCTCGCAAAAACTGGGAGCAGACGAATATGCAAAAAACTATGCCATGGAGCGGGTTACCCCAGTGAAAAAACTGTATACAATTTTTATACAGGCTCTATAGAGTGTATACATTTTGTATACATTGTATAGGGTGTATACAGTTGTATAGATTGTATATCCTGTATACAATGTGTACATTCTGTATAAAAATTGTACACAAAATGTATACATTGTATACAGTTTATACAAATTGTGTAAAATTTACACACTGTATAGGATATGCATGCAATGTATACAAGGTATACACTGTATACAAAAGGCATGCTTATATACATTTTATAAAATATGTGCAAATGGTATTTTTTTCAAAATGCATAGTTTGTAGGAAGTGCACATATATTTTGCATGCAACTTACACATTTACCCTTTTTGAAGATTTTGAATGATGAATCATTGAAAACATTCACAACTAGGGCCAAAGTTGTTTCTTGCTCTAGCATTTGTAATTGTTTTTTCTTTATATTTCTCCGCCGAACTCAGTACCCATTTAAATTCTTCGATTTCCTTACATTTATCACTTTTTCCTGCCAATTTCTTCTAGCTGTATAAAGCTCGATAACTCTTCTCTTCCTCATGCCATCAGTTAATGAAATTGAAAAACTGTGGCTCTGTGTATATAGTTGAGGCCATAGGAAATAACAAGTCCCAGCAACATACATTCAACATTTTATTCAGTGCTCTTCGCTTCCTGCCGCTTCGTGTACGGTTCTTTGTCTGTTGAAGTAGCGTGCACGAAATGTACGGAAGCAGTGCTTTCCGCTTCTGCTTTCCGACAAGGAGATTCAAGAAGAATCAAGCTGCCCAGAAACGACAGTTACTGGTTGATAGTACTGGTAGTACTGATAGTACTGGTTACTATAGTACTATAGTCTTTCTGTAGTGCCTTCCTTGTAGAAATGCCATCCATTGACAATTATTATGGAAGACAAATTGGCCTTGTTTACTTTTCCCAAACAGATTACAACCCTCATTTTAGAATCATCCCTTGGATTGGTCATCCATTTTGATCATTGAAATGACTTGGCCACTCTCTCTGCTTACCTTTAAAGGGTTCCTACTGGGGGGACCATGGCTGGGAGCTGAAAGATGGTGATGATGAAGCAGCCCGAACAGCTTATGAAGCTCTCTTGAGGGTTTCTCTTCTTCAGCCGACTAGCCCTAAATTCTGTGAATTTTCAGAGCGTGTAAAGGAGAAAGCAAAAAGAGACTATAACTACACTTTCTCAGAGAATGAAGAGGTGAGATTGAGCATTTTTTACTCATAATGATGTACAGTTTTGATTATGAGGATGGTATCTGCTTTTGTGCTTATAAAAAACCCTTATGAGTATTTTTCATTACCTTAACTAAAAGTATGAACTAATTATTGAAAAAATCTTTCTGTTGATCTCAAATGCAGTTTCTCTGCTAATTTTCAAATTCATGGTTGATGAGACTAGTTCATGAATGGCCATAGGATATTGTTTGTTTCCTTATTTTTAGTTGATTGCCAACCTTAGGATAGATTATGTCCCTCTATGAAGATGCACCTAGATTATATCTATGTATAGATAATTTAGATTATTAATTAATAATGTTTTTAAATGATTAATAATATTCTCTTCCAAATTTCTCTACTCTTTACAGGTTAATTTTTTTATTGGTGCCTTCTATGATGGAGTGTATTTACTTGGAATGGCTCTTAATGAGACATTGTCTGAGGGTGGGTCAATATTAGATGGCACTGCTATCACTCGTCGCATGTGGGATAGGGATTTCCATGGTAAGTGTTAACAACATTGTCAATTTATGGTCTCTAATTTTCATATAAATGTTTTTAGTGGTCATCAGATTGCATTGTTATCTAGTACATTTCTATGTCCTATTGGTAAGACATGTAAATCTCTGTCAAACTGGTAGCATTTTATCATTAACACTTTCAACGCAGCGGCATTTTTTTCGAGTTTTGCCGGTGACTGAAATTAAATGGCCTTAAAAAGGCAAAGCGAGCTTGGATGACAATTGTCGTCCGCAGTCACCGGATAGCACCCAGCGGACGACAATTGTCGTCAGTCAGTGTTCAACGTGTTAAGGTAGTGGGGGTATGACTTTCTCTATTGATCAGCATGTAATATCAATCCTGTAAATTATATCTATGCAACCAAATACTGCACTGTTCCTTTCATATGATTGGAGGAGATAAAATGAAACCTCATACTAACACCTAAAAACTATGCTTGCATAAAAGGGGTTGTTTTCAAATTAAGTAATTTCATTAAATTTTTCAACAAATATATCATTTGAACAAAACAAATGAAATTGCTAAATCAAAATTTTGTCACTAAGTGGCCCTGTATCCTTCTTTTACCTCTTACTTAACCATTCCTATTTGAATTATTTTAGTTAATGTAATCATTAGAGTAAAAACTAAAATAGAATGACATGAAACAATTACCTCTGTGCCAATTAGCTAGTTCTTTTTCATAGATTTTGTTTCTAAAATTGAATTGATTCATACATTTTGACTTTTTTATTAGTAGAGTTCATTATCCTGGAAATTTAATTGCATTAAATATCTGTGAATAATAGTTATTGATTCAGACATTTATCCACAACTCATAAATTAAGTACATTTGTTTATATTATTTTCAGGTATTACAGGCCATGTACGTATTGATGACAATGGGGATAGGGATGCAGATTACTCAGTGTCAGATCTTGACCCTGATACTGGACGTTTTGAAGTTGTGGCACATTATTATGGCCTTCACAGAACCTATTCACCTGTGGAAGGCAAAAGAATTCACTGGCCAGGTGGTCGTATGAGTCCTCCTCCAGACATTCCTCCCTGCGGTTTTATGGGCAACGATCCTGCTTGTCGAGGAAATGGTGCGGAAAGGGTACTCCCTAAATAACTCCTGAAATTTCCTTTTAATTAGATATATTTTTACATGTAAAGAACTAATGAAAGAGTTTTGGATTGTAATATGCAAAAAAATCCTCAATCTTTTGAGTTTTATGGCAACAAAAATCACTCCAGACAATGTCTAGTCTAAAGAGTATGGACTACAGTAACAGTAGAACAAATTCTACTTAGAAATTTAAAAATATGTTTCTAGTAATTAAACTTACAATGCTGAATAACACTGTGTATTAAACTTAAGCACACTTTTTTGAATGTTGACTTGCCTACAAGTGAAAGCTCTTCCAAAATATATTTTTGCTATCAAATAATTTTACTAGACTTATTCTTCAGGTTTCCGCAAAATCTGTAATTTCCTTCATTCTATTATGTATCATGTTCCATTGTCTTTGGCTACATTGTATACAATGTTTCACCTTTCATCCTGGAGTTTCATATGGTCAAAGACACGTCCTGAATGAGAGGCGAATCATTGTATACAAAGCAACCAAATGTAATTGAGCCCAAAAATAGAATGAAGGTATTTTACTAGACCTTGAAAGTCTGTCAAGGTTTAACTGTGTACTGATTAAATGTAATATATTTCAGAAGCCAAATGTGAAATATGTATCTCTGTAGTCTATTAACCCTTAAATAATATATTCTCTACAGGCAAGAGTTGGTTCTTTTTATAGTTGTGTCAGTTAATTTATTTTGCAGATTGCACTTTGTTTGCAATCCATACAGCTGCAACTATAATTCTGTATGATGAGATTCTCATATTCAAGGGCTAGGAAAGAGTAATATCTAGTTTTATAAAATTAGGGAGAGGGTCAAATGTCTTATTAATTCTGATGGTTTAAACTGTGAATAATGACAGTCAATTTCTCAATCCTAAGGATCATTTTACTTGTCCTCTAAACTAAGCATGATCTGTAATTTTAACTTTTAATATACCTTCATTTTTTAGCTAGATAAAGCGCAAGTAAATTGAAATCAGGCGACTCTGTTTATTCCATTGGAAAGTAATTGTAACTTGAATTGTAGCTTGGAAAAAATGAACTTCTGAGGACAAATCAAAGTAGCCAAATCACAAAAGTATATTAATAGGTGCAGCATAAAGCAAAATGTGTGTATTAATTCATTGAGTGATTTCCTATGTTTACATATGCTTTAAGGCTATCTGTAATCATTAATCCTAAATAGTCAATGCCTACCTATGAAGCTGGAGGTCAGTGGATTTTTCTACTGTGAATCAATGTCACAGGAAATTTTATATAATCAATATAGCCATTTTGTTGATTGTCACATTGAGGAAAAATATTCCATAAAATGAATAGTTTGATGATAAAATGTGTTCTATGTCTATGTATTGCCTACTTGTACATATGTGATCATACTTTATAGCTATAAACTCAAATTGAGGATGTGCCATTGATTCTGATTGTTCCCCATCAGATGCCCATGTTGTGGTGCTGTATGTTTCATTTGCCCTTGGAATCTTCCTGGCCTTCACAACTACCTTAGCATGTGTTACATACAGGTAAATATAATTCCATTACAGCCCAGAATGTTTCTGAGCATACATTGTGTTTTAATTAACTTGAAATGATTGTTTTATCTGCTCCAATGTGGTAGAATACAGAAAAAAAGTTCATTTTACATTGGAAGTGTGGAATTCATTTCAATAATATATGTATTAACTTTTTAAGGTCTTCACTTCCTTCTCATATTGTTCAGAAACATTTGGTGCAAAATTTATAAATTTTTATTTCTGAATTTAGAGAGCCCAAAAGGAAAATTATAATTATTATAATAATTTATTATGCATAATTATTTATTATTATATTTTAATTCAGAAATATATACAGGGGAAAAAATACTTTTTTATACTAACTTATAAATATTAAACCATCTCATTTTCTTATGTTTCACTTTTCGAAAATATCTGTATTTTTTATACATTTCTCCTACTTTTGAAAAAAAAATAATTTCATCATTGATCAGAGTAATTTTCAATTGGTTTTCCCGCAATGATATTGTGGGGTTCAGACACATTGGTTATGAAATTTAGAAATTTCAATCTCTAAAGTTGAAGAGCCCTTAATAAGAGAAATTTGTTTGGAAAAAAATTTACTTTTTTATATGAAAAATGTTTGATTATCAGGCCTTCTTCAACATTTAATTTTAGTAAAAATATTTTAATATTCTTCTTTACATAATACTGAAAGCACAAGGCTCTTAACTTTGAAAAACAAAAAAAGAAAATTATTGCATTATTGATCGGTGTCAGTTTTAAGATTTTCCCAGAATAATAGTTTGGACTTTTGAATGTTATTTTAGGCACCTCCGTGTTGCAGCTGATTTAAATAATATGGCATGGAGGGTAAAGCGTGAGGAGGTCCAATGGGAGATAGGTAGGCCGTTCTCTTCTCGATTGGGTCTTACACAGCAACCAACTCACCAGGCTAAAACTTTAGAAATTGATCCCCTCAATACCTATGTAAGTAAAATTTATTTAACTCATATCTCTCTGAATTGGTACCATCTATACACTGACAAGAACTCTCATGATCCTACCCTTGAAATAAGTTCAGATTTTCAATTAATCGTTTCAATTATTTTTTTTCATTAATCCAATTATCCCTAAGCTTTTTGTTTTCGTTCCTGAAAGCTGCTGAGACCCCTTTTTTGTAATCTAAGACTCATTTTTTCTTTTGATAAACTAATGTAGCAAATTTATCATTTTCTATTATGATTTTACTACAAATCAACAAACAGAAACTTTAAAAAATCTTTTTGTATCATAATTGAAACCCTGCAAAAAATATGTAACCATGATGCCTAACTATCTTAATTTTTTTCTTGGAAAAATCAAGCAAAAGTCATTTTTTGTTTTTTTTTATCAAAAAAGTTGGTCTGCATAAATCTTTGATTTTATATTAATACCTTATTAAAATAAAAAAATTGCTTTCAAGGCATGAGATATATTATAGCTATGAAAACTGATGATCTCCAAAATGCTCGAAATGACAAGACTTTGTCGTGTGCATGGCCCCTATAACTAAAGGCAGGAAAAATTATTCATTAGCTTTAATATACACAAATATGGTATAATAAGGCCATTTAAAGATTCCACATTCGACAAGACATATTATTTTGTGAATATCGCAAAGTATCATAAATGCATATACCTCAAGTAATAAATGCTACACTTATGAATTCATCACTGATAGTGAAATTGTGTCTAATATAAATGAAAAATCAAAAGAATTCAGTTTCAGGAGCTTGCACTGGATCGCAACCGTCCACACTGCAGTTCAATTTCTTCAAGTCAGTCCATGATGCCTGGAAAAGTCTTCACTACAGTTGGTATCCATAAGGTAATAAAACTGATTGTGGAGACAGAAGCACACATTTATATGTACCTAGGTACCTAAAATGAAATGTATATTTTACACATTCAGAGTTTGCAACTAAATATGCTATCATGTGGTGAATGAATTCGATTTTTAAACTGTATTTAATCTAATAATTTAATTGAGAAGTACCTAATAGAACTGCATGCTTGTTAATAATTGTGTAAAATTATATTTTAAACTGTCCTTTTAGTGATGCAATAATAGCCAATTTCTTGAATTCTTTAAAATAGGGTTCAAGAGTGGCCATAAAAAAAGTCATGAAGAAAAAGGTTGACGTCAATAAGAAGCTTCTATGGGAGATCAAGCAGGTATGGTACACATGCTACAATTTTCAATTAAATCAAATGAAACAATCATCAAATCATCCTACCCTGAATTGGATGTTCCTCATGGTATTTTCCCAAGCAGGTTCCTCATTCAGGCCAAAACACCAAGAAGCTCTCATTAGGAATACATAGTATAAAACTGTCCTTTTTCCTTGATAGCATGCAAGTAAAGGGACCTCTAGCAAATTTTGGAAACAAAACTGCCATGTATTTTGCTATGCAGTTTCCTGAGTTTCTCCTGAGGAATAGCTATGCATATCTTCCCATACAATTGAGCTATGACAAGTGCCAACACCAGTGACTGATGCTCTATATTTTTTAATATCCACCTTGCTGTGACAATCTACATTTTTTTAGGCAACTGAGAGAAATAATTAGGGGAAAACATGAGAGAAAATGCAATTAAGGTGTTCACTTCATAGTGCATCTTCCCCAGTTGAAATCCATTTGGAATCCTTTACACCTTTCCTCTAGAGAAAGATACTGTATTAAATAGGTACCCACATGAGGGTTCATAAACAATGTAAACTCAGCTGTACATTCTCAGAATGGATATTAAAAATTTGTATCATTGTCTACCTTCCATTTTTGTATATGCATTGAAAACATACGTATTTATTATTGTTTTTTTTATTGAAACATTTAAAATACATGGAAAATAATGTTTACTTTCAGGTGAGAGATGTTACCCATGAGAATACTGTCCGTTTTATTGGGGCTTGTGTGGACCCTCCAACAATATTAATTTTGAGTGAATATTGCCATAGAGGGTCCTTGAGAGATGTTCTGAGCAATGATCACATCCATCTGGATTGGAATTTCCGAATGTCTCTCATTCACGACATCCTTAAGGTAAATGTCAATATATAGTGAAGCACTGTTTTGTAATTGCCTTATTTGTGAAAGGAAAATCTAATATGTATGAATCACGACATGTATGTACATATTATTAACCTTGAACATTGTTGGGAGTTGCACTCCAGGTTGATTGAATCAAGCTGTTCATTTCTCATAACAGAAAAAAATAACATTGTTTTATATTTACTTTACATGATTACTGTCCTACTCATCTGGATAGATATTTACAATAACTTTAAATCATACTCTAACAGGAGAAATTAAAGCTCTCAAAAAACTTAAATTATTTATATTGTCATCAGAAAAATCAAATGAAAATTAAAATTTTCATATTTATTTGTTTAGGGCATGTCGTACCTCCACTCTAGTGAAGTTGGTGCTCATGGGAAGCTGAGGTCTGGCAATTGTCTCATTGACAGTCGCTTTGTTCTTAAGATATCAGACTTTGGACTAAGAACTCTTACCACTCCATCACCTCCATATCCACCTAGAGATGCTGCATTTTACACAAGTATGTAGGTTCAATCATAGTATGTACTCACTCATGGAATCATTAAAGAATATAGTTATTTAAGTCTACTTATTTGCCTGTTATGAAAGCCTTTGTCATTATACAGCCAAAGGTCATGCACTTAAAAAGTACTCAATGCTAGATTTAAAATTTTTATTTTTACTTTAATGGACTCATTTTTTAGATTCTTTTTTGCCCTAATTTTGATTATATGTGTGTACTTATTTGGAAATCCATGAAATTTTTAATGTCTTAATGACTCAATAGCTGACCAATTCTACTTAAATTTAACTGAGTATACATTGTAAATGGATTAAAAAAATATTAATTCCTGGTTCAAAAATTGGTGCAAGTAGTTTTTACCAACTTTTCTTTCCATGCAGAATTATTATGGGTTGCTCCAGAGTTACTGACTGAAACATTAATGAACCCAGCTGGAGTTCCCCCTGCCACTCAGAAAGGAGATGTGTATAGTTTTGCTATTATTTTGGAGGAAATTTTAGTTCGTGGGGGCCCATTTGAAGTTGCTAGTCATACACTAACTGCACAAGGTGAGCAATCGAATGTTAGTAAATCCATATGTTTTAATATGAGGTTTGTGTGTCTTGAAGGTTGGCAGTTTTTTCATAGCAGTTGAATTAGTTATGTATTTATAATTATTTATAGATCTTAGTTGAGAAATATCAATGCCAAAATTGTGCCACAATTTGTGAAAATACTTCATTTCCTCTCTTTACATGGCAATTAAAGTTTGAGGAGAGAGAAAATGTGTTAACGAGTCAGCATATATAATTATGAGGATTAAACGTTTGTTAGTTTATGCTAGATGCTTCATTTGCTGGCTACTTATTGGGCCACACATCTTTTTTAAATGCAGCTAAGACAAAAATACCATAATTTTTTAATTGAAAAAGTATGAGTAAATGGATTGAAAATTCCTTCACATAAGTATAGAATGTCAAAAAATTACTTAAATATATTGTGAATATACCTAATGTGTGCCTCATTAGATTTTTTAATCCATTTGTTTTGGGACCTACATAAAAGTTTTCTGATTATGTATGTATACTTACATGTAATTAGGTGATAAAGATGCACTAACAGCCGTACGTTCAAGCTTAAATGTATGTCAACAACCCATGCATGACTAGGATACATGAACTATTTTACAAATGTAAAAATGCATGAAATTTCAAGGATCAGCACATTTTGATCAAAATGAATATTACAATGCATGTGTGAAGCATGAATCAATTCCTGTTGTGGATGAGCATTTTTATCTGGGAGTCAAGTTCATTAAATAGCATATAGTGTAAATGCCTGTTTATGTAATTCACACAAGTATCTGCACAAGCAAACGTTTGCTCACTTGCAAGAACACATGCTGAGAATTAAAATAGACTGTATATAATTGAGATATGTCTGTTCATTGGTGCAAGTTGATGTGTTTACCCAATGAAATTTTGAAGGAACATTTATTCACCCATTAATGCTTACGTGTATCATGTAAACTTAGGCCATAAAACCAGAAATGTTCACTGCCTGGAATACTTGAGTTATGTGGAAACAATATGCAAGTTGATATATTTATTGGTCCCATAATTTTAAGTTAAATTGTCAAACATTGGTACTTTATGGCTTAGTTGTTTTCTCAACATCTTTGTTTTCTGCAAAATATGGAAGAACAGAAATTGTGGAACAAGTCTCGCAGAGGAGTAATCCACCATTTCGTCCCACTGTTGTTCTGGGAGTAATGGCTGGGGATAGGGGAGCTTCAAGAGGAAGCATAAGTGATGGCTGTCAAGATGAGCAAATGCTTCATGAACTAATGGAGCGTTGCTGGTCAGATACACCAGAGGAAAGACCAACCTTTGAAGGGATTCGCTCAGTTGTGGTGAAAAGGCTTATGAAGTGAGTCCAGGCTGTAATCATAAATCTTAAAATTTTTTAGGTTTGGATCAATATGCCAAAATGCAAAGAACACCAATAACATGTACTTTTTGTGGTCACATTTTGGGTATAATCTTACCTCAGTTTGGTAAACTATCAACAATTTTAGAGTGCATTATTTTGTTTAGAATTTTGGTACTACATATATTTTCTTTCTGAAGGTCTTTAATATGAAGGTATATCAGACTCTCATTCACATATGCCGTGAAGTGCTTGATTCTGGAAAAAATAGTAGGTAGCAGATAAAGTATATTCATATATCCATTTGAGCCATTGGCAGCCCCAGGGGGCAGTAGGGGCAATTGCCCACCCCCCCCAAAAACTTTGTCATAGACCTTAAATTAAAAGGCTAAATTATTTTGTTGCTTTTTTGTTATTCAAGTTTTGGTTATTTTACTTTAAAATCCACTTAAATTTTATAAAAACTAAAGGTGTTTTAAAAACCGCAAGCTAAATGTGAATGTAAATCAAAATAATTTTGGAATTAGTCGAAACTTGGTGGTAATCTGAAAGGGAAATATGCATTTAACAAAAACTTGCAACTTTTGCTTCCAAACCACTTATAACGTGTCATTTTGTACATAGTTTGTTACGAATTTCCCGGACAAGATCCATAAACTCCCTTTTTCCTGGAGGGTGTTCCATACCCCAAGATCGCCCCCACACCCCGAACCTTGGGACTGGAGCCGCCCCTGATTTGAGCATTATTATTTTTATAGGAATGGACTTTATTTTGGCTAAACTTCATGATCTTGGTGTTCTAATTTCCTTATTTTTATTTGTGCATTTACAACAATGCATGCCCTTTATTTGATCATTAAAGTTTCTAACCCACACATTTCATAGCAGTAAAGAAAATGTAATTAGTAGTGAAAACGATTGGTTTCATTGTAGATCCAAACAACATCACTGCTCTATAAATGTTGTCTCATCCTTTGACCAATTGTCTAGGGAGTGATTTGAAGAAGTATGTATGAGTATTAATTAATACTAATAATAATTAATTTTGTAAATTCCAATTATCTGTGAGGCACATCAGTGTTGGCATTTACGTTGTGTTAAGTACCGTATTTGATGGCATATAAGACACATGAGTATGTAAGATGCACCCCCTGTTCATTGGGACATATTCAGGGAAAAATGTTTTTATACATACATCGTGCTCTAAATCATGGCATTCTTAGGGGTAACATTTTCTAAACAACCCACGCCACCAACTGAGAAGAACCCCCTATAAATACTGGCAATTAGAATAATGCTGATTGTATTGGTACATAACAACAATACCTTGAAAGTAAATAATGATATTTTTAGTAGGGGTGGGTAGTAGTTGACCTAGAGTAAAATTTGCTAACAGTAGTGAGTGTCAGGGATGACTAAGCCTGCTGAATTGTCTTTGCATATAAGATCTGGTGGTGATTTTCAAGCCATTATTTTGGAAAAAAGTGTCTTATATTCAGTCAAGTACATTAATTGTTATAATTGTGCCAACCATTATTAGATGCCATCCACATTGAGCCTTTCTGGGAAATGGCTATAATATCATGGCATTTCACAAAATTAGAGATAGTGGATGTACAGATATATATATTCTTTACATTTTTTATTATCTCAGAAGCCATTGTGAGAATCTGATGGATGATTTACTAAGACGAATGGAACAATATGCCACCAACTTAGAGGCCCTCGTAGGTGAAAAAACTGAGCAACTAAGTCAAGAGAAACGAAGGTCTGAAGAACTCCTCTATCAAGTAGGTAATAGGTTTAGGCATATAAAATTCCATATCTCCTAATCAAATATTATTTATATATCTGACAGTAGATTTCAATTAGCAATTATTTGAGATGCTTCATTTCTCCTACTGGAAAATGCTCCACATCTACATTATTTAGGATTGCCACAAGGATGAGGTAAAAATTCAGGACATAATCAAATTGTAATTTCATTGAGAGACAAAGACAAGTTTCGTCACTAAGGTGACTATATACAGGAGAAACAGATAAAAAGATACGCACATGGACTTCGAATATTTCGGTGGATCGCCACCACCTTCTTCAGCAAGAGGCAAAGGAAGATTCTTCATGGCGATCCATCGGAAAATACGAAGTCCATGTGAGTGTCTTTTTGACTGTGTTCCTCCTGTAAATAAATATATAAATAAATAAATATATATATTTATTTATTTATTTATATGTGTGTGTGCGTGTCATGAGAGCTATTCCACTGAGTAAGATGACATAATTCTATGTCATAGATCTCTTGTTAATAAGTACATGTTAGTAAGCTCTGAGCATGCCTGCTGCTACATTTTCATCCTCCCTCAATTCAGCAGTGAGTAAGCTCCCGTCTCAACTTTAGTGTTTTTTTGTGTTTGTTGTGGTTTTTTGTTAATTCCTTGTCACTTTTTAGTTGGGAGTATGCCATAATATGAAATCATCAAAAATGCCATTCTCATTGAAAGTCTTAAATAGAATTTCATCAGTTCTCCTGTGTTTTCATCTTAATTACTATACCTACATTCATTGCTTGCCTTAATTTTTCCCTAGCTAATGATATTGCTCCATTTTCATTAAGTTTTTCTGCTACCAGTTCCATTAATTGTCAATGGAATTACATTTCAGGTACTTCCAAGGCAAGTAGCTGAGCAATTAATGGCTGGACAGGTTGTTAGGCCTGAACAATTTGAATGTGTGACTGTTTACTTCAGTGATATTGTGGGTTTCACAGCCTTATGTGCTCAAAGCACACCTATGCAGGTAAATCCATGGTTTATATTGGATAAGCATGTCTTTGATGTTTGCATTTTGTATTCTAGATTTAAAAAACTCAATTTGGTTCTACAAATTAGGTATTTATTGAAACATATTCACTTTTGGTTGAAAACCTACCTATAGTTTTTTAAGACAATCAAGTCAATTGGGAGGGGCTGTCAGAGGAGTATGCATCTCCTCTTCCCTCTTTTTGGATTTTCTACTAGGTTTGATCTTTTTGAACAGATAGGTTTGGCGTTCGGAAAGATATCTCTCCACCATGCCTCCCTTGCTTTCTATTTTTCTCTTCTTACCATATTTTTAAGTTCTGGGTACATTTTATTTCCTAGTTCCATGTTTATGTTCTTCCATTTCCTTCTCTCTTGCATCTCCCTTATCCTCTCTCACTGTTTTCTCATTTTGCTGTACTCACTATGACACTCATTATCCAATAATCACCAATAATAAGGGCAAACCAAAAGGTTAAAAAAGAAAACAAAATGTCTCTAAGTTTCGTACAAAAATTTCATTTTCTAAGGGGTCAAAAGGAGCCCAATTCTATGATAAAAAAATCTCTGATTTTCTGGCCTGATGATAAGTGCACAATTCATTATCATTCATAGAGAGTGACTAGGTTTTTCTTTGAGGCTATACATAATAACTTGCTCATCTCATTATATCATAGAAATTACTTGTGTTCAGAAATTCTGACTTTTTTGTATTGTATTGGACTCATCTTTCCACAACAAGAGCATTATTTTATCTTAAATGCTAAGCTAGAGGTTGTATGGTTGGAAAAATAAGATTTACTTACTTATGTTACTTGCCATTGGTAGTTCATCTTGGGTTTTACTTTGCCTGTAAAATGCCCGTAGACACATAGAAAATATACTTCACATGCCTGCACCTAAAATTAATAAAATAGTTTCAAACTATTATTTATAATAACATAAAAATTAATTGTACTTTGCAGGTAGTGGACTTTCTCAATGATCTCTACAGCACATTTGACAGAATTATTGGTTTTTATGATGTTTATAAGGTAAGTAGTATTTCACAGGAATTTACAACACATTTAATCTATTTTGAATTATAAAGCAATATACTATCACAGAAATAATTGTCTTTCATCGGATTATAAAGTATTGCCTTAACTATTCAATTAATCCTTAATAGTGCCCTAGTGCCATGACAAATACTTATTGTTGCTGTTGAGTTAGAGAGAGGGAGGGACAGGGCCGGCTTAAGAAAAACTTTTAACCCAGCGAGAGAGTATTTCAGCACCACCCCCTCCCTTCTTATCAAACCCATTCACCTGTTAAACATTGTAGTAAAAAATATTTTTCCCCATCACGGTGCCCCGGGCATCGCCCTGGCCTGGGGAAGGATATAGTATGAAATTTTTGAAGTTTTGTAACAATCTGTGGAATTACTTTCTGTATCAGGAGGAATATGTCGACACTTCTTAGAAAAAACTTTCCTCTATTGACTTAACTCAATTTTTTGCTCAAGCATGCCCGCTATACCCTCTACTTGGGTTGTAGAAGAGCCACAAAAGGAAGTAAGTTCCTACCAAGGAGAGGCTGAAGAGAGGAGACTCATAGAATGAGATACATAGTCAATGCTCTTACACTGTTATAATTGCTCTGTCCTCAGGGCCATCTTAGGACATGCTCGGCTCGACATGCCCCTGGGAACACAAATAATTTGGCGCCCCGTCGGAAAGTAAAAAAAAGGGAATAACAAGAAAAAATATTTTTCTGTTATGATTTTATATATATGAACGCACTTCTTAGGTCTGAGCTCTGCAAAATTTGAAAATGAAACAGTATCTTCGGCATATTTCTCCTTAAATTACAAAATATCTCTTTCAAATTTCCCAAAATTAGTTTTCTGTTTATGTGTCCGTTTTCCATTGCCATTAACGCCGAGCAAGAGTTTTCAATCGATTGTGTCGGAGTAGTTAGAAAAAACTTCGCGCAGAGAAAGTGGGGATCAATGGTTTATTTCTCTGCAAACATCCATTTAACAGAACAAATAACAATTGTTGTTAACATTCATAGTTTATAATATATTTTTATCTCATATAGCCATGACCTTGAGCAATTAGGGAAATGTTTAGGCTTGTATCACGTGTCTGCTGCATGTATTCCAAATGGGAAGCTGACGGGCCGCGCGAGAGAAAATTGTAAATGTTTAAATATTTATAAAAAACGCATTTATGAATTTCCACTAAATTTTATTTTTTTACTAGTTAGCTGGATATGTTTATATTACGGAAAAACATTTCCGGCCGATTCTGAGGTGGAGTATTTGAGAAAAGTGTATTAACAATTTTTGAAACACGGGCCGCGCGAGAGAAAATTGTAAATGTTTAAATATTTATAAAAAGCGCATTTATGAATTTCCACTAAATTTTATTTTTGGAATAGTTAGCTGGATATGTTTAGATTACGGAAAAAAAGTACCGGCCGATTCTGAGGTGGAGTATTTGAGAAAAGTGTATTAACAATTTTTGAAACACGGGCCGCGCGAGAGAAAATTGTAAATGTTTAAATATTTATAAAAAACGCATTTATGAGTTGCCACTAAATTTTATTTTTGGAATAGTTAGCTGAATATGTTTAGATAACGGAAAAAATGTTTCGGCCGATTCTGAGATGGAGTATTTGAGAAAAGTTTATTAACAAAATTTTTAAACATTAGTAATTTACAACAATAGGGTATAGAAGAAAATAATTTTTTATTGATATATTTGCATTCAATAAAGATTTAGCTTTAATAAAAGCTATTAATCATTGTTTTATGACAATTATAAGCGGAGATATAAGTGATAATATGATTTAAGGCACGGATTTTTGCTAAAAATGCGAAAAAATTAAAATATGCATAATTCACTCAAAATTTTTTTTTCACAAAACGGTTTTAGGGTATTCAGTTTGAGTTAATATTGTACCCATACACCAATTTTTATCAAAATCTGAGACCCTAAGGGACAAACGTTTGTTGAATTGAGGTGGAATGACCCATATTTATTATGCTTATGGCACAGTTAATCAGTTTCACCAAATAGCAAATAATACGTATTTATTATTGCTAAAATGTTCACTCTCTGGAAAAAATTTAAAATCAGATGGAGATTTTAGTAGGTATCTACTTGAAAACTGAAAAAAAGTTGAGCTCCTTTTTTTGTCTAAGCAAATATATCGGCATTTCAGGGCCCCCGTGAGGTCGGGGGCCCTGGGCTCGGACCCCGTGTGCCCTTATAGTAAAGACTGTATTGTCTGTCCTACAACCCTTTTTATGTGGTTTTCTCCCTCTGTCTTTACTCAGGCTTTGTTCACCTGTTTGGTATATTACTTTCTACTTTCCTAGAAAAAAAATATTTTCATTCCACTCCAGGGTCTGTAAATTGAGCAATGTAAATAATAAATTTTATTTGTGTGCAAAACAGATTTATAAATCAGTAAACAGACATATTTCAAAAGCCTAAGAATATTTTGATACAAATTTTTTGTACTACTTGGGAATAACCAAATGGATGCACGTCACTGTAATGCACACTCTTCATTCTCTCATGGCATCTTTCATAACAAATCCTGCGTTCAAGAACTAGAATTTGATGTTCCTGGGCACTTATGGATGTAGTGCACCTCCCTTTGAAAATGACAACCTCCTTGTCATCTACTTGAATAGTTTGCATTATGGAGAGACTATCTATGTATATAAAAGAAGAAGTCCTGATTGACTGACTGACTGAATCATCAACACACAGTCCAAACTACTGGTGATAGAACTGCGAAATTTTGAGGATATATTTGTACCATTGTTACTATATAAAAATTGTTAATTAATGGATTAATTCCTAATTCGTTTTATTCTTTTTTTTGTACCTCAGGTTATATTTTGATGTAACTTTTTCTCATAATGATCTAATGTTCAAATGTTTATGCTTATTCTTATACTGCATATATTAGTATAATTCCCTGGCAGTTTTCACACGAATTTAAGCAATTATGCATGGCACTCAAAGGGTTATTATTGAATGGAAATAAATTTTTCATGGGAAAAAATAAATGCTCAAAAATTTTATTTTCAATATTGTTTACATTTTAAAATACATACATACAAACAACTTGTATGACAAATATAAAACCAGAAAATGTGTAACTTAGTTAAATATAAATTAGTATGCATCTTCCTTGATTGATCAATTCTGAGATGGTTAAAAGTGTTGAAGAAAGCGGTTTTTGACCTAAAACCAGGGGCAGATCCAGGGGGGGGGCAGTCGCCGCCCCCCCCCACCCCCCCACCCCCAAAGCCTTGGAGAACTGAATTTTTATTCTATAAATATTTTGAACTAAGAGGAACAAAAAAGCGAATAGGGAGTACAAAAGCATGAATTGGCATTATGGTCCCAGAATTGGTGCTCAAAGTGGCGGTGCTAACTTGATGGAGGTTCCTCGTACTCTTAAAGAAATACATAGTGGCCGAGCCATGAAATTCTCCAGTTTTCAATTGGCAGCACCCAGATCTGTTCCCAGCAAATAGCGACTTCCACCACTACAACACCAGACACAAAAGGGACATCCATATCCTGGATTATAACTTGTAAAAAAGCCAAAAAGGCCCCCATCACATATAACAGACTTCCTCCGGATATAAAAAGTATATCCCCAATCACACAATTCAAAAAGTCCCTGAAGACTTTTCTAATATATGAAGCATTTTATAGCTTAAGCCCATTTTTGTATGGTTCTTAATCTCATGAAAATACTACCTCCATTTTCTTTTTTTTCATAGTCCTTGTATACCTTTACTTTTTCCTTGTCATTTGATATGTATGTTGTGTACCTTAATGATAAGTTATCAAACAATAACCCAAGTAGCAAAAGAATGTTGAAAAATGATTTTAAAATGATTTGAAATCATTTTAAAATCAAAATATCATAAGATGGCTGAAATCATGAGTTTTTCAAGATTTTAAAATAATTTTAAAATAATGTATGATATTAAAGTTTTGTATCCTGTCATCTCATTTTGTTGACAACATATATATGCATATGTAGGAAGTACTGAGACATTTATTTGTGTGAAAAGTCTTTTTTAAACATTTCACGTTAAAATAATGAGAATGTTATTTCAAAATCATTTCAAAATTATTTTAAAATTATTTTAAAATTATTTTAAAATATTTTGAAAATTATTTGAAAATATTTTGAAAATGATTTTAAAATATTTTTAAAATTATTTTAAACAAATTTAAAATTATTTTGAAATAATTTTAAAAACCTCTTATAATTATATGAATATATATATTATATGAATATATTTCATGAAATATATTCTTGTAACATATTAATATGTTTAGCCTGTGGTTCATTCTTCGACCGAAAATTAGGCATAAATGGGAAGCTTTGAAACGAATCGGAGAGACTTGGGTTCTGCCAGTAAATACTTATCATTGATAGCTTTTTGTAATTAATTTCCGCAGTACACTAAATTACTGTTATGCTTTTATTGGTACATTAATCAGTTTTCTCATTTCCACATTTGTAACATTGATTATACATGCATATTCACGTTCGTAACATTTCCGCAAGTAAGTTATGTCTTCATTGAAATGTAAAAAACGTGTGGCAATTGGAAACAATATTGTTTATTCTCATTAATATTGATTTTATATTCATTGTATGTGGCAACATAGGTTTCAATTAATTAATACCTGAAAACTGTTATCGTGATTGAATGGTACGTTTCCTCAAACTATCACGGCATTGACATTTTAAAGTTAGTCCTCGCGAACACATTTACGCATGGGAATGGCCGTATATATACAGCTTTCTTGAATTGAGTTTTTCGGTTGAGTAGGTTTTGACGTAGGTAGTTATGTAGACAATCCGTAGGTAGGTACGAGCAGGAGCGTTCTTAATTGCTAGATTGAAATTAATTCTACATGGTCCGGAGATAGGTAAGAAAAGTCACCTTTTTTTTGCAGTTTGAAGCAATCGTGACAAGCTTGCGTAGCGCTCCTGACACCGGTTTCAGCGTATCCGACATTCAAAAAAGGGAAGTTTAGGAGTGCTAGACGTGCTGCGCAGTAGAATGTTCGCAGTGGCTGCAGCGCTACTGCGCAGCACATCAAATGCTCATCTGCAGCATTTTGTGTTTACTAGGTAGCTTCTTAAAGAGTTAAACTTATTTAAAACTTATGTTAAAATCATTTTAAAATGATGAATAAAAGATTTTAAAAGCATAAAAAGAGAGAGCTAATATGTTTTCAAAATAATTTTAAAATGATTTTAAAATATTTTTGCAATGTTTTTAAAATAATTTTTTCATAAGATATTGCTACTTGGGAAACTGCAGGGTATGTATTTTCGTGCATATGAAAATGGGTCTGCCAGGAGTTCGAAAAGAAGCACCCTTTATCGCTTTTTTTCAATATCATTAAGGCTATAACTTCCATGAATATTTTCCAAGTGAAAGTCAGGGAGATATTTATTATTAGTAAAGCCTACTCTACAGTGTAAGAATTTCTTAAGGATGATTTGCATAAGGGAACTTTTACATTGTATTTTGTACTTATTCATATCAAATACCGATGTAATATCTGTGTACCATTGCTGAATTATTTTTTTGTATTTTCTTGACTTGTTTCAATGTCATGTACCATAATCAAACTAAACTAATAAAATTTACAAAAATGTATCAGCACCGAGGAGAATTGGCTCCAATATTTTGCACATAAAAAGTATCTTGTTACATATTAATATAAACCATAACATAATAAAATATGGATCAGTAAATTTTAGCTGTAATTTCGAAGCAGGTGAACTGGCTAGATTTAGGGGGCAATTTAATTGACTTATAGCAACCCTTAACATAAGGATCAATGGCATTTTTTATAAAATATGTGAGCTTGGTGGTATGAAAATAACTTGAAGAAGGAAATAATTTTTCACCAATAGGTACTAAAATAGATCAGAAGTAAAAATAAATTCACAAATATGAGGCATCTTTTCTTTGGATTCGAAAAACTCTAATTCTTGTGAATAATTACATGAGCTATTTTACCCTAGGTGGAGACCATTGGTGATGCTTACATGGTGGTATCAGGTTTGCCCTCCCGAAATGGAGATGCTCATGCCAAAGAAATTGCACTGATGGCATTAGCAATACTTGATGCTGTCTCTTCTTTCAATATTCGTCATAGACCAGATGATCAATTGCGAATTAGAATTGGAGTACATTCTGGTGAGGATATATACAACAATTCCATTATAATGCAATGATCTTTCTAAGGAAGTACAATAAATTCCCTGATGATCACAATTAATATGGTGCACATTTCTGATTCAGAAAATCCTCTGTTCAAAGGTCCTGTGTGTGCTGGTGTGGTGGGTGTGAAAATGCCACATTATTGTTTATTTGGAGACACAGTCAATACCGCTTCACGCTTAGAATCTACAGGTGCACGTAAGTTGATGCAATAATAAATAAGTATTCATATATAGAATTACTACATCAGGAAAATGATAGTAGCTAATTTTTACAAAAGAATACAGCTTTAATTTTTTGCATTATTTCATGAAACTTTCTTGGCTAGAGTAATATTTTTGGAGTAAATGTTTTTAAGCAACTAAAGGGAGATGTATTTCAGGGTATGTTTTCTCGGGATAACATATGAAAATAATAGTAAATGCATAAGTTAGAGCATTAATGAATGGACTACAACTTTGTGTGGGCTCAGAGATGATAATTGTAAATTTGTGTAAGCCTTAATAATTGTTTTGTCAAGCATTGAATGTTTTTAAGAAATTTTTGTTTTCTCTGTTCTTTAGGCGCTTCTATTGTTTATCCTTTGGTAAAAGTCAGATACTAATAATATTTTTTCTCTCACAATTTTGTGCCACCTCAGCTCTTAGGATACATGTCAGTGGAGCCAACCGTGCCATATTGGAGAAGTTGGGAACATTCCAGTTGGAAGAGAGGGGCGAGGTGGAACTGAAGGGAAAGGGAAAAGTGACAACCCATTGGTTGGTTGGATGCATTGAACCAGACCCCAGACAGCAGCCTCTGTTTTCCACAGATCCCAACCCACCACCCATTTCACCCCCTCCTAGTGGATCAGTGGCTAACAATTCATCCCTCTTGCCTCCCTCTCCAGGCTCTGCTTTAGTGCCCCCAATGACGTCTTCATCTCCAATACCCTCCACACCCCCACATAATACTGATGCCCCACTCTACCCACTACTTATTCCAGCAGGAAAGGTAATGACCTCTCATAAACAGTAGAGTGAGTTAGCGTACATAAAGGATAAAGAAAGTCTGAATAGTTTTAATGAGGGATGTGCTGAAATAGTAGAAATATTAACCCAAAGTTTACTCACAAGATATATTTTCACCGGGTTAGGATTAGAAATGTTATTTTAAATATTTTTTTCAACCATAGTCTGGTATATATTCTGTTCAATGAAACTAAGTTAATGATAAGATTTTCATCTTTGTATTTCCTTTTGAATTACGTAGTTCAAATGTGCTATTGAGACATTACCAGATAACAATTGTATCCTTCCCTCATTCTGTAGTGCTTGAAAAATACTGACTTTATTAGATGGATATTTTCAGCTAGCATAAATAGGATTTGCATGTTATATGCAAAATTGGCAATAAGTGATATAAGTAAAGGGAAATGACCAGTGTACAATGCGAGAAATAATTTATTCTTTCTCTCTCTGTACATTCCACTGAACATAAGTGCCTGCAATTTGTTCACTAACGAAGCAACTAGCAATCTCTAAAAATCTGGAATTAATTTCAAATATTTTCTTTCATTTATTTTAGAGGCCTTCAAATGACATTCCTGAGTTTAGGGTGATAAGCTGTGATTCTTATGATGGAATGAATCCATTATTAAACCACGCAGAGACCCAAGTGATGGGATGATATCTGAGGAAGTGACTACTGCAACCTTCAATCTAATTTTCTGCTTTCTCCTGAAGAGCACCTGAGCAGATTTCAAGAGGCATAGATTGTATTGCATGCAAATAGTGCCCTAATACAATGTAATATGAGAAGCATCACAATTCTAGTTTCTTCAGACTGCAATTTACATTGTGGCACTGGTTTTTTCATGAACTATTACATGGAAATTTTTCCTGTGAAATCCCCGAGCTAAGAGAACAACAGATAACCTGTTAAACATTGCTGTAGAGAGGCTTAAAGCAGGCATTCTCTTGAATCGGAAAAAATGGCAGTTTGTTATCTCCAGTAACCTGTACCATTTCAGACTGATAAATGAAAAAATATATTTATGATTTTCCAAAATACTGCTTGAGCTAATTTTATTTTACCCCCAGAATTTCAAGAGATTTTTGCTGATGGCATAGATGGAAAATACCACAAGGAATAAGGATTAGTTTTTCATTTGGCAGTAATGACCTTATCTGTATAGTACGCTATCAAAATTTCAATGAGACCTGTATGTAAAAACAGTAAGGTTGGAGTGAAGGGAAGCCATTTACTCCATTGGTGGTACTTGAGCAGCACAAAATCAAGGACTTTACTCGGACAGAAAAAAGTCAGGAAGTTTGCTTTGGTTTCCCCATCTCTCCAAGTAGGCATCAATGAGAGAGGCTACCTAAAAGTGTCAATACAGATAGATACACCTTAACTAGATCAATAAAATTGATGAGTATGCAGTAGCACTGTTCTCATTTCCAACGAAAAATTGTTCTCATTTGGTTGAAAGAAAAGGTCTGATGACAGAATCAGTTCCTTCTACAACTAATTCCAGCTCAAAGAGTACAGCGAGGAAATATAAGTTTTCAAAAATCCTAAATCTTGAGTATCTAATAACCACACATATACCATTACTGGTATTGGCAGCTCCGTGAGGTTAGTGGTTTCAAAACAAAGAGGATGCCTCTTTGGACCAGCCCAGCTAAACCCACGTTGTGATTGTAAACAATATGAGACAACGAATTTGGGTAGATTTTCTTCAAATATCACTTGTTCGACAAAAGAAGGAAATGGCCACTCAATCCCAGATTTGCCCACTGTAACAATCGAAGTAGGAGTATGAACTGTCTTTCAAGTGGAATACTGGTTTATTTTTTTCAATTAGGACACCACTCAACCATAGGATCTAAAAACCGTAATCACCAGCAATTGTGGCATTTTCAGAACACTGTTTTTGGCTGTTACACACTGAATGCAAGAAATTAACTTCAAGGGTCAGTTTGAGCATTTACAGTCATTTGTAGAAGTCTGTGGGCAAAATCTGCAGCGCCTCTTTCGGCCAAGTAGTGAAGTTAAAATTTTTGTTGGCTCCACCTGACTGATAGAGACTTGAAAGGTATGTGACAGTTGAGGAAAATTTCACGTTAATACGTGAAGGAATGGAAAGGACCGCAGGGTATGGACCAATGTATGGTAAGAAGTCACACTTGATTTTAACAGAATAAAAATATTTAAATGCTGAAAATTATCAAACTCCAGGGTCAATTGAAGCAAAACATTTCGTAAGACAACTGAGAATCAACGAAAATGGTAAGGACGGGAATTGACGGCGTTCGTAAAAACATTTCGTAAAAAAATAACCTGGTCTAGTTTCGATGCCGTGTCCCTGCAGTCTACAACGCTTTTAGTATTTTATGCAGCTAATTAATAAACAATTTGTTTTTTTAATCGATAAATACACTTTTTGACATTATGGTACCATTTTTCTTTACAATGATAAGGGAGTATATTGAATGGTCGAACAATACTGTGGTAGAAATTAATGATAAACTATTTCTAATGATGAAAGGTAGAGTCACCCTCGGTCGAATTATCAAAATAATTTTCAATAAGGCATTTAGGCGTAAAATGGTGATATATATCAATCAATGGCACCGTGCTTCATATATATTTGCATCAAGCACTCGTAAATTTAGAACCATTGGACAAAATACCCTTTATTTCCTAGCGAGAATAGATCATCTTGTAAGTAACTATCAAAATTCTCTACCGCCATGCTAGCTGCCTCTCTGACTCCTCCTGCATGACTCCTGGCTGAAGTTTAGTAAATAGTGGTAACTTTCGTGGAAAAACAAGATCCTTAGGATGAATAAACTGAATAATATACCATTTTTACGCATGTAATCATATGCTTTTAAACATCAAGTCAGTTTGAATATTAAAAGTAAACACATATTTTTGTCCCCAATTTCCGTCTTTTAAAAAGTTAGCTTGTCTGCGTCTTCGAGTAACGGGTTTGGAATCACTCGCCTGCAGTTCAAAAATTAATTTCTGTCTTTCGCCACGAATTCTTAATCATCATATTATACAGTCTTCTACCTCCTTCCCTCCTCCATGTGGATTCCAGAGTACAAACTTCCCTGCGTCTTCTTATCGACTCTGCAGTTCCTAATATAATCCATATCAATAAACACTCACCGATCGCGTTCGTAATCTAGGACGGAATGTCTTGAGGAGGTGCTAATATGCTTGTACCGAGAAAATCTGTTGGCTGTCATTGTTGTAGTAAACTCTGGTAAGCATAGTTAACTTCTGAGTTATATTCGTTAGCTTTCTTTTTCTTCGAAAGTTATCGACATCGGAAATGTAAATGAATTAATACCTTTAATAAGCATTACGCTCCTTGTTATACAATAACGCTAGATATGGTAACGGCAATCCATATCCTGGGGCTTTTCTCCCAGTTCTTCGCCATATGTTAAAAATATTCCCTGACTTTCGTTGCACTAGGAGTTGCATTGCGTTGCTCTTAGGATAATGCGTTCACCCATAAACTGCGACAGACCGTCGCTGAGTTCGGAGAGATGATGCGTTAAACTCACAATCAGTTTCTTTATGTGAAAGTAAAATGGGGCGGGTTTCTCAAGCGCTGCGCATTAAGGAACCGAAAATAATCATCGAGTTTGTATGCTCGAGTCATGCCTCCTTTCCATGATGTCATGTGCTTTGTGCACGAGCGAGCTCTCTGTCCATATGCAGGCCTCCGGCAGCGGGGAATCGCAAATCCGCAAGCAAAATAATCTACATGGCGGTAAGTTTTAAGTGCCATATGTGTGCATCACAATGGTGTTCCTTATTTTTGTCATGAAATATAGTGAACTCAACTTCTGGTACCCACCCACGAAGTTGAGTCAGTGATGACAAACATCGATCATCTCATATTTGTTACATGCTAAGTTATAGTAGGTAGAGAGCCAAAAATTAACTGTAACGGGGTATCGATGAGTAAATTAATCAATGTATTTGTTCACGTGCAAAATGTTCATGAGTAAGAGTAAATAGTATAACGCTGATATGGAAGACTTGAGAGCCTTTAATGGCTCATCATCATGGAAGGAATGAAGAAAGTAATCACTCTGAGAATCAATCTTATTATTTGAGTTGAAGCCGACATTTTTCTTTTAACTATAATATATTCAGAGAATCCCAGCATATTAGGGTCTTACGGATAATGCAACGAGCGTTCAGCGGGACCTGTGACTTTAATTAGCGATTTGCTACGCAGTCTCGCGAGCAACACTCGCCCCTTTGCGTGCATTGCCGCGATTTTTGAAGGATGTTTTTGATTCCGCTTTCTTCTTATGTTAATTATATACTAATACTTTATTTTATTTTCTCATTCAACTAAATCCGTTTCAAATCAATCAGTTGTTACCACCCTAAAGATAATTTTACATACCTTATGCTCCCGAAATTATTGATTTATGTCCTAAAATCGGTATTTTACTTACAAGTAAATCACATTGAGAAAAACATGGGGATTTCAGTCATATCGCTTTCTACCTTCCAATACTATACTCCGCAATGTGAATAACTGATTTTTCAGAATTACCCCTTACCACCCCTGACGTCCCTAGTTCACGAACTAAACAGTCATAATATGCTGGAATCGTCCTTTTATGTTTGACAGAAATAGTATTCTTGGAATATTTTTCTAGGTAATTTCATTTAAAGCTATAATAAACCCAATTTCGAATACTTCTGGACCGTGTTTTTCTGTATTGAAGTATTCTTCAGTTCTTTCCCTCTAAATTTTTTCCACAGTATTGGTCAAGATTTTGACTGATTCTTACCGTTCATACATGATAATTATAGTTCAGTGGGAATGAAGGAATAGGGATGAGAAAATTTCGCCTGGTTTTTTTCCGGATTGAGGAGACAAGGATGTCCTTTTTCTTAATTCCCTAGGTGACTTTCACTCATTATGAGTCCTGAAAGTCGGATATCATCATCGGGAATCGCCAAAATAAAAATCGAAAGGTGAAGGTAGATATGGATCAAGGGAAAAATGGAGGGATATGACTAAAGGCATGAATAAATAAAACTCTCGTGGTAATGGAGGACGGGGAAAATTGTGAAAATAAAGGCACGAAAATAACGAGCACTCCCCGTACCTGGTGCTTCTTTGCTACAAACAAAAAAACTTCATATCAACATAAAATAAGTTTTGCACTTAGCGCTGTCATCAAAAATTGCAGACAAAAAGAGAGGGAGAATTAATATTCTGTGGCATCTCCCTCCAATTCTATTGCCCGCGTTAGTCTCAATATCATGGAATTTATTAAATTCTTACACAAGTCTGGGCGTCGGGAAAGGGAAGCCCACACCTCTCTGACATGACCCTCAAGATGTTGAACGATCCTCAAGCGGTCTGCAGACCACTCCCGAGATATTATCCCCCACAGATTTTCAATGCGATTGAAATCGGGCGATCGCGCCGGCCACTCTAGGGGACAAAGTTTTGGATTTTGTGCCAGGAAATCTTTAACAACTCGCCCGGTATGAACTGGACAGTTGTCCTAGACAAAAATTACTTCTTCTTCTCCGGGGACTATCTCAGAAGCGTACGGAATAAGGTTTTCCCTTAGAATACCGACATAATCCACAGATGTCATTATTTTAGGTGTTCTAACGAGAAGACCAGGCCCAGCTGCCGTCATTGCACCCCAAAACCTGACGCTCACGCGGCCAGACCTATTGTTTCTCACAATGTAGGCGGGATCATACCTGTTGAGAAAGTAATTGATGAATATAGACGCCTTTTCAGAATAAGGAAGAAACACAATACTGAAAACAATTTCATTTATGATTATCTTTTCCCTCGCGGGCGCCATAGTTGAATGGTACCATCCTCATTGCTCTGAAATGTTTTTTCGTCTGAAAAAATAACTAAATCCCAATAGGCCTGGTCCATCTCACAATATCGTTGAGCAAATGTGAATCTGGACTGTTTATGAGCCGGCGTTAAAAATGGATTTTGGCACGGTTTGTAGTTTCTCAGGCCTACTTCTTGAACCCTACTTCGATACGTAGAGTAGCTGCAGCCAAAAACCCCATCTCTTTCGGTAAGGACGCTAATTCTCCCCTTGAAACGGGGTGCTGCTGGACATACTCTATTATGGAGCGATTTTGTTCCTCGGTCGTACACCGCGGTCTTCCGGGACGAGCTACACTCTTTAGCAGGGGCGGATTAAGGGATGGGGCGGGGGAGGGGGGCGCCCCCCCCGTAATTCCCAGGAAAATAGAAAAGACGATGGTTCTCCAATGGAAGTTTTTATTTCACCAGCTCTTTATACAATGATCACCAGATATTTACACAATGTTTAAAGATTATTGGAAAATATCTAAAAGCCACTTTTCTAAACAGACACAGTATCCTCGATGTTCGCAATTGTACTTTAGTAGGCCTTTTGATGAACAGTGTTGTGAAAGCTTTGGTGCCGTAACGGAATAGTTATAAGATATTATACTATGTATGCAGACCTATATACACCTATTTACTATGTATGCAGAGAATCGTGCAGCGAGTTTGGGCAGTTGAGCCGTAGTGCGTCTGCGAGAGGGGAATACAGTCTCCATGCCCTCCTTCAGCATTGCCTACTATGCGACACCCTCCACTCTCGTGCTCGTCGCGACATGTCAGTTGCCCGGCTCTAGCGAGTGTATTGTTTCAGTTGTAGTGAGTGGCAAGTTCAAGAGTTCTTCACATGTTTAGGACCCTGCGTCCTTTTTCCTTTATTCTGTGATATACCTGACTTGCAGATCAACCTTTCAGCCAGAGATGGTAAGTTCAGCCGGTTAATTACAACGACATAACTTATTTGCGCTTTCTCGCGCTCGCCATTATGGTCGGACGGCCGGCTTCAAGCTCGGGCCCACATTAGCCTCCATTGCTATTTATCTTCTTTTTTATCAAGGAATTGAACACCCACCTATTTACTGGACTTTCATTTTCATTGTGTTATCATATAAATGCTGTAAGAGGTTCACCCACCGTAGTTTTGTCCCCTCTCCTTTTGATAGCAGTAAAATTGAGGACTCTCTAAGTAAAGCAAAATAATTTTCAAGTATTACGCTATAGGGTGAGAAAAAGATATGCTTCTAATGTTTTTTGCAACTCGTCGCAGAAGGAATAGCTAAGGTTTACTTTTGTTTACAGGCGTCTTCTTCTAGTAGGCCTGGTGCAAAGCGGAAAACTAATAGTGCCTCTGCGGACCTTCGAAGCTTTTTCTCTCGCGTCCAAAAACAAAAGACGCCAGAAGCAGCAGGAGGAAATACACAATTTGCTAATACCATGCCTTCATGCTGCACAACTGACAATGAGACTCAAGCTGAGCCCATGGTCATTTTACAATCCCCTCCACGTAGCCACGAAACATCGACTGAAGCTTCGATTTCTTCACTTCCTTCGGTTGAAAATTTCAACTGTGATGTAGGTCTCTTCATTGTACCAGGAAAGGAAAGATCTGATGATAGGAAAATAGCGGAACTTTTGGAAAGCCCTTGGACATCCACAAGCCACTACAAGTATTCCTTTTCATCTCATAGGAAGGGAACCGCGGAAGAGCGTCGTTACGTGAGGATAGAACATCTTGAAAGTTCCCTTGGGTTGTGGTTTCTCCCTCATTGAATGGATGTTGTTGTAGGTATTGCCCTTTTTCCCAATCAACGGCAGCTTGCGATACAAATTTACAGTTAAAATCCCTCATTACAGAGCCGTTAAAGTTTTCAAAACTGCTAGGGAAACTAGATGATCTGGAAAACCACCAACACACAGTCTATCACAAAGGTTCAGTGCCGAGTTGGCCCTGAATTTTCTGGAAAAATACAAAAAAACCTGAAAATAAAAACACAAGCCAACTGGACGGCTACAGAAAGGAGAAAATCAAGGAAAATAGAGAAAATCTGAAGCTGATACTTAAAAATTTGACTTTTCTTGGCCGTCAGAACATACCATTCAGAGGTCATCGGGACGACGCGACGGTGTATTATCATTAAAAGAGCCCTTGACGAATGCTTCCGAGCATTACTGCCTTTTCGTTGGTAGGTATTATCAAAAATTATAAAAATATTAAAGGAAAATAGTACTTTCTGGATATGTACTTATATTTTTATTTCATTCCAACCAATTTTCATTTTGTACGGCATTAAAGAAGACAGGCGGTCGAAATCCTTGTGTAGGCTGCCGCGGGTTGATGGATGGGAAGATGCAGGTCTTCCGCGTTTTCCACCGCGTTGGTCTATGTTCCCTTCGACGACAGTTTCGTAGGCGTTGTAGTCGGCTTCTTCTGGTCGGTGAAGTGAAGGTGCAGCCATTCGTCGTCTTTTTTATCTCAAGCGTTAGGACTGACTCAAACGGGTGAGATATATAATAATACGACAAATGGCTGAACCTTCACTTCACCGACCTGAAGAAGCCGACTGAAGCGCCGCCGAAACTCTCGTCCGAGGAAACAAGGACCAACGCGGAGTAAAACCCGGAAGACACTTCTTCACAAAAATGGCATTCTTTACATCGTTTTTTTTACGTTTTTCAAATGTGATTAGTTAGATCTACTCAATAAATTATCACATCTCTTATATCTAATAAAGCCACACCAAAAATACGTTTCTTTTAATTTTCCGAGGGAAGTGCACCCGGACCTCCATTTAGTTGAGATGTATTGCATACCCCCCAGGCGCCGCGGGAAGTATTGAACCGCCCCCCCAAAACAACGACCTTAATCCGCCCCTACTCTTTAGCTCCGTGTCCCCTTCTCTGCTTCTCTTCAGCCACCTATACACACAATTTCGGTGGACACCAAAATGTCTTGCCACTGATCGGCCAGCAGCAACCATTCCAACCATTTCCCCCCTTACTGCGGGAGAGATTTCGATGAATTCCTGCGTTCCATGTTGACTGATCTGTATACTGCGTCAAGCTGCACTTATCAAGCGTCGCAGGTAATATGAGTCCCTGCCGCGATCAACTACGCTTGGTTTGGTATATTGTTGAACTTCAATAGTGGCGCTGCTATAGTTCATACTCGCCAGGCCTATTTATATTTATGGAGATGGTGTAAATTAAATCAAGAATTGAAAAATTTATTCGTTTTATTCCATTTTTTAAATAATTATTAGTTATTGGAAATAATCAGCCTTTCACGGGAGAAAAATACCACGATATAGCACTGTGTTTAGAAGGGGCGAAGAGCTGAGGCCGAGAAACACCTCCTTGGCATTCGAACGAATTCATTGAAGGTCAAGGCATCAGAGTTGTCAGGCTATTTTGCTTCCTCCAGAAATACTTTAAACAGGGAGCTCGCTCGTGCACACAACACATGACACCATGGCAAGGAGGCATGACTCGAGCATACAAACTCGATGATTATTTTCTGTCCCTTAATGCGAAGCGCTTGAGAAACCCACCCCATTTTACTTTCACTTTACTTTACTACCCCGCAAGCCGGCTCAATAGGCGTGTGGCGGAAGGTGTTAGGACACCAGCCGCTAACATATAAAAAGGAAATTCTCTAATTAAATTACGCCTATCATTTATTAAAGTCCCTTATTGTTCGGGGGAAAAATGAATTCCCATATCTATCCGTTCGGCAAAATATCTCTCTTAATTTATCGTTTCTGTCGGACCTGGAAATATAGTGGAGTTCTAATATGATGTTCTCAGTGTCGCTCTTAAAAATATCTATTCTCAATTGCTCAAGCACTCTAAGCCTAGCGCGCAGCCTCCGAGTCTCTAGCGACTCCCAGCCTAATTCGTTTAGCATCCGTGTAACGCTGTCAGTACGCCCGTAGCTGTTTTTGACGAATCGCGCAGCTTTCCTTTGTATTTTATTAAGTTCCCGGATTAAGTCTTTCTGCGCCGGATCCCATATGCTCGCTGCATATTCAAGGTGTGGCCGGACGAGTGCGAAATAGCACCTCTCTTTTACTTTTTCATCCGAAAATCTTCCCACAATACGCTTGACGAATCCTAGCTTCTTCAGAGCTCTGCCACAAATATTTCTTATATGTGTTCCCCACGATATGATCGAAGTTATCGTAACTTATAGATAATTCACCTCATCTGTCACCTTTATGTTAACACCATCCACAGCATATACATAGGGATAGTTGGACGACCTCCGCAAGAAATGTACCACCGTGCATTTGCTCAGATTAATTTCGAGTCCCCACACTTGGCTCCACACATGAACGTTGTTTAAATCCGATGATAGAATTTCAAAGTCAGAGTGATCACTAATTTCGCGATAGATGACAGTATCGTCAGAAAATAAACGTATTTTACTGCTAATTCGAGAGCATAGGTCATTTATGTATATAGTGAACAAAAGGGGGCCGCTTACGCTTCCTTGTGGGACACCTGATGTAACGTTAACTATATCAGAGCTAAGTCAAGAAATACTTTTTTGCTTACGATCACTCAGAAAGTCGCGTATCCAGTTTACTACTGTTTCGTTTAGCCCGCATGGCTGTAATTTGTATAGAAGTTTGTTGTGAGGTACCGTGTCGAAAGCTTTCGTCTAGAAATAATGCGTCCACTTGTCTTTCCGTTTCACCAGATTTGAGAACGTCATGAAGAAAGAGCGCGAGCTGTGTTTCACATGATCTACCTTTCCGGAAGCCATGCTGACAGCCGTGGAGGAAGTTACGACTGTCCAGGAACGTCATGATATTGCTAACATCGATATGTTCGAGTATCTTGCCTATAATCGACGTTAATGAAATTGGTCGATAGTTCCCTGGGTCGTGTCTGTTTCCCTTTTTGAATATCCGTGCAACGTTTGCAATTTTCCAGTCTATTGGTATCTTTCCTTCAGACACTGTCTTCAGATGTCTCTTTAGGAGTGTACTGCAGGTTCGCAAGTAGCACTCTCCCAGTTTCTAATTTGATTGCGCAAACTTCTCCTGACTTTTGGTCTGTGCTCAGCGACCGGGGTGCGAGGTCCCAATTTGTACAGGGACGAGTGCTGCAAGCCTGTTTGGAATCACCCCGTGCCACACACCCTAGAGGTGGTTTCCACGGTTCTTCGTAGATGTAGTGATCGATGGCAAAGTATTCCATTTAGCATAAGGCCAGATTAGACCGCATTAAACAAGGCTTTTAAGTTTTATTTAACTATAGTATAATTAAATTTTAGTATGATTTAGTGGACTATGATATCTGGATCACGTTGAGAATGTCTTATTGTTTTTCAGGCAAGAAGAAAATTTCGGAATTACATTTGGCATTCAGCGACCGTTTTAAATCCTGATATTTAAATAAAATTGATTTTGAGTGTGCATATGCTATATAGACGCAATAAAAGAAAAATTTATGGTTATTTTATGCGTTTTGAATATAAGAAGACCGAAATGACGTGGGATCAATTTAAAATACAGCGGCTGATTTTCTGCCATCTACAACTACAAAATACCCTGCAAGCCACCTCAAGGGTGTGTGGCAGGGGGTGAGTAGTCAACAACATGCATTACACTATACCCATGAACTTAGAAAGTAACACTAACCCTAAAGTTAGTGTAACTACGAATCATATGGGGTCGTCATGGTGTCGCTTAGGCCAAAGGACATAAAATATGGCGGGTGGTTTGCTCCTCATTTCTTACCCTAGCACATTGGGTGGATTCAATTTTAACGGCTAACAGTGGACGTTTTTCGAGAAGTCGGTGCTTCATTGCTTCAAACTGGCATCAACGAATGAACACAATGGCTGTAGCGGTAATCGCGTGTCAATGAGAGCACATTTAAGGTGGTTGGAGCTATTTTTATTCATGTACGGACTTGCGCGAAACTTAGCATGTACGTGTCCTTTGCAGGTAACATCTATAGATTAAAGTGAAAAATTAGTATTTTACCGATTTGGTTTCTTGGCAATTCAATGGTATTTTAACACGTAGCCTTAGGTTGCATGACATGTACATCGAAATAATTCGATTGCATATGTGCAGATTTTGCCTCAAACGCGAAATAATTCGTTTCAAATCATTATAATAGTTGTTAGCAAAATACCAAGGTATCATGACGAGTAAAAAAACATTATAACATGTAATTTTTGCTGGAATTTCGAATGCAGAGCCGAAAACCCAAGTCATAGCAATGTTTTAATTAAAACGAATACTTTAAAATATAATTCTTGTATAATTTCCATTTCCACTGCATAAACAGATTTGCTTAAATGAAATGTAGTTCAAGAATATTTTTTGCCTTGAAAAACTATTAATATGTGCGCTCAATGACTCACGATTACCACTCCAGCCACCTTAACGTACTGGTATTATGTACCTCGCATCAAATATACAATTCCTATATAATTCAAAGAAGAGCAATTTTTTATTTCATTCGATTCATAGGAAAAAAGTCATACATTGTCTCCAAGTTATGGAATACTTTATGTGGATGCCCACAATAATTATGTTATTGCACACGACTCCTTTCATGCCTTCTTGCACTCCTATGCTGGTTGAAATTCAAATTTATAACATTTTACACCTAGTTTCCTTCCAAGGTATTTCGCCACTATGATTACGATTCAAAAAAAATTCCTGTTCTCATTGACCTTAAACTGATTAGCTTTAACTCTATCGTGAACGTGGCGTGGTGGTTTTGTCGATTTAACACATGATAATATTTTTAACGACATAGTAATATAAAACCAAATATTTAGAAAATATTATTGAGTGAAGAAAACTCTTAAATAAAAGTTAAAAATATTGATGCGTGAATATGGACATCACCCGATGTATCGGTATGACAACCGATATATCGGGCGATACGCTTCAAAGGGATGTATTAAACACCTACGCGGTGCCGGTATGTTGTACCAGTGGGTATATCGGCCGCGACAGCAGACTTTTATGTGGTCTAGTATATATGCTTGTTTCCCCCCTGTAGTTTCCTTTGTCAAAAAACAAATTAAAAATTTCGGGAGGGGGGTAGAGGGTTTCGGATCCCATGAATCCCTTTGGCTAGGTTGCTGGTTGTTGGAGCATTGAAATACTCAAGTCAACCACGGCTGAATGAGCCGTCGCAATTGCTCATATGTTGGAGGGGGAGGGGGTTGTTATGATACCAGAAGTGAAGGACGGAAGTGTAGAAGAAAAAGAATTTGGGAGTGGAGAGCGATGATCCGTGAGGAGTGTTTAGGTCGAATTGGAATCTTTTTGAACCGGCAATACCAATTTGATCGCGGCCATTTTCAAGAGAGTTCGCCCGAACCGATACCAGAAAATACTATCTCCCTCCCTCAACAACACATCCCATTCCAATTCAGTAGATCCCGATATCCACCCATTGCACCAACATATCGCTCGCTGAATGACGAACGTATCGCCGACGACGTCATACGCGCGACCAATCATATCTTCCGTTACAGAAAGTATCCAACCAATGGATGCTATCCGTTTGAATCGTTGATTCACTCCCTCAACTCCCCTCTATGCTCTCAGTCATTTCAGCTTCAGACATCGATGAGTTGGGACGGACAACGTTGGTACGGACCCAACTATCTCTTCACTTCGCGAAGGACTTTGAGACGGCGTGTCATTCATTGGAGGCCACGTGTTTAGAGTCTACGTACGTATGAGCATATTGAAGTTTAACCCCTCCTTATGTTAATATTTAGCATAATTTTTTTTAACTTAATTATTTACTAATATCTTACGAAAGTGGAGTAACTCGAATGATTTAGGACCCCGAGGTAATAGTGTTCGACTCACTATTTTATTATGTACGAGAGTCCTGTTCTGTCCCGGTATTGTGTTCCGGGAAATTTTATTCTTATTGAGTCGTCTTAATATTGCCAGCGTTGGCTGTTTGAGGGCATTGACTCGCAATGCTCTCTCGTAAAGTGGGGATCGGGACGGGGTGGTGGCTGTAGCACAGGCTTTCCATTTCGATTTCCCGGGGTCGAATGTATTAAGTGGCAAAGAGATTTTAATACCATCCCGATCCTTGGCTGGGTGCATTTGGAAAATGAGCACTTAAAGTGAAGTACTCAGACCGTTGGATGTGACTTCAATCTGTGCAACCCTTGGCACCATTTGTTAATAGCAGGCTAATTACGACGCCAGGTTTCTCTCATCCTAAAAATCCGAAATATTCTGTCCCCTAGTACAACCTGTCCACCAATCCTGTAGGAAACATATATCGCAAGTAATTTTTCTGAAGCCAGGATGCATTTTCGGGAATTAAATAATTTTGCAGTTCATTTGTTCGTATGTTTGCAGCGTATGTTGTATATCTGTTTTAGTAACGGTATCTGATGGTTTGAAGTTAATTTCATGACTAAAATTTCTTATCTTCACTTGTCTAATATTGTGGTTAGCATTTAATTTTTTTCTGCCATGCTGTCAACCAGTTTTCGCGATATTTTGAAATTCATCATTTTGAAGTCTTATTCTGATTGATATAAGTTTCTAGCTCTACTTATATCCTTTACGGGGTTAGCCCAGAGTATTCACCTTGGGAGGAATCTTAATATAGCTTTTAAAGATGAAACATTTGTCTTACTTAGCTACTCTGCCACATATTGTCTTCCATTCTGGAATTCGTAAATATTTTTCACCCTCTTTTCATCTCTCTTTCGCAGTCGCGGCAAGTGAATGGAAACAACTGCAGTCGCCTTAAGTGGAATTGAGGACCAGAAAGTGTTGGCCGGAGATTGCAGTTCCGATGCAGTTGCATGAGGATTCATGAAGTTATCAATTTTTCAAGACGGCCAGTGCAGCGGTGAAACATCTGCCACCTGCTAAGCAGAGAGATGATCCGCTGTTACAGCGTTGATCCCGTCGAGTTGACAAACCCATGAGACGGCACAGATTGTCCAGCAGACTGATTGGGTAAGTAGCTGGTTAAATTTCAAATTGCATGAATGAGTTAGTTTTTTCAGTGTTATGTAATAACGTCACGCTTCTGAAACGTAATCAAGTATTGTCACGGATTTCTGCGGTACTAAATCTTGCTCCTATATTCTCACGTTAGCCGGAACGTAAGCTTCTGCAATGGGTTGAAGAACCGGATTCCAGGTTTCAAGGTTGAATTGCGTGCGTCAACGTTATGATTTAAAAAAATTTCTGTTACGGGAGGCGTCTTCATGTCGAACTGTGTTGTTTGTTGGATCGTAGCCCGATTTTAATTGAGTTAGTGGCGCCAAAATACCTGCTCATTCGGTTCTGTTTCTCCATTGGTTAAGGGGTTGAATATCCTTTTCCATGTTGTTGTCCGTGAATACAAATCCTCGCTGCATAAGTTTCTGGATTTTTCATAACTTAAATGGCCTCACCATCAATCTCAAATCATCTTATTCTTAGGAAGGATCAGTTCGACACTTCGACCTGAAGACGCCTCCTGTAACGGAGAAAACGTTTATCATAACGCTGACGTACGCAATTGAACCTGAAAACATGGGATCCAGTTATCTCATATCTCATGCTATGCGAATTTTATGAACTTTACTATGGCGTCAATTTTGGATCCAAAACGTAGTACTTTTCCAAACTGAATTTAAAAACTGCGACCGTCTTCACCTTAATACAGTCTTCTGCCAGTAAATGCCTTGAGGTGAAACCGGTCGCAGTTTTTTAAATATTGTGTGGAAAAGTAAGAAGTTATTTTTTATGAGAAATAGAGATCTATCTCTTCCACTAAGCCAAGCCTGATACAAAAAATTATATGATGAAGGTTAGGCTGGTAGTTAGTCCCACGATAGGGGTCAACTATTTTTTCTGTGATGAATAACTATAGAATTGCATCATCGCTGATATGAACAAGCATTTTAAGGGGTAAAGTAGTCTGTGTTATGGTTCTAGGCTAGTTCCTGGGATGGACATCAGTTTTTTTCATTAACTGTTTTGTTACTCGACTTACTCGAGCGGTAAATATTTTTCACCTGTTTATCCGATATTTTTAATGCGTTAAAACTGTTATATATTATTTTAGAAACAGAATCTGACATTTAATATCTGGCGCCGCGAATACCTCTATTCGAACTATTCTTTTATTCCGGCTAATTCTAATATTGTTTTATAATAGCTGATGTAATAACCCGGCTCTCATATGGAATGAAAGTGATTCTCGGCAAGATAGTCGTACATACTTTGACGCTGTAAGTGAACCCTGCGTGCGGAGTGTGATTAAGAAACCCTTTTATGATTCAGCCCACCGCGCGTCTTTTTTCCGTAAATGTTATCACCTCTCAACCTTGGTGTTTAAATTTAATTTTTCGTAATGAAGGGAAGGAAAGATTTGTGAAGGGCATTATAAATATAAAAATTCTTTGGGTCTTACTCAGATGAAAAGTTAAAACTATCCATATATTACATAGACTAAAGTTACTGCCCCTCTTCGAAACAAAGAATTACAAATATTCGCCTGATTATCATCGTAATAGCTATTGGCACCGTGTAATTAGAGCCATATTGTCGAGGGTTATTTGCATTATACCCTTTTCATAAACTGATGGCGGATGGGCGTCACAGAGCAAGTAGCGTCAAGGGCCTTCGTCCTTCCATCTCAGTTTCTGGCACTCTGGCACTCTTTCACCCACTCTGGTTCAGCCACTCTTCTGTTTATAATGGAAGTGCGATCCAGATGAGTTTGAGGTACCAGTGATTTTTAATGTTAATGATCATTCATTGTGTAAAAGTATCTTGAAGGTACAATTGAGAAATATTTAGTTGTGAATTCAAGCAAAGCTTAAAATGAAAAAATCGAAGCCTAAAAAAATCTAGAACCTATCACTCCTTTAGTCTTGGGCCATGTTCATAGGAACGCAAAACGGAATTCTAAATTTTACAGTTGCATTAAAGTAATAAAACTTAAGTGTTTTATGCTTAAGCTATTGGGTATGTAACCCCAGAATTATCGCGATTCGTAAATTTACCACGCACTGGCTGCCAGCCAACTTTCGTTAAAATTCTATAACCGGCTATTGGGTACTCCCCTTGTTAGTCTCAGGTTTAGGCTAATGTTTTAAATAATTAAATCAACTTTGAAGTTCATTTATAAATTTGTATTTATTTTATACCAATGGTGTGATAGTGATTCCAATTTTTTTTCATAACTGTTTGCTAGGATTTTGACCCTAATATAATTATCGCGACACTTTTCATGATAAATTGAATTATTGCTGAACTTGTTTATTTTTTACTTTTCAATAATTTGTAGGAAAATACTTATATTAATTCACATGTTTCATAGTAATTGATGCTGATTTGCATAATGAAAAACTTTGGTGGGACATGAATATGCTCAATGATGGTTTCTTTAGGCTTGCTCAGTTATTGTGACTTAAGTTGTTAAACAGTAATTCAGCGACTTATATAAAAATGTTTCACATATTTTAGTAACTTTTTTATTTCTAATCTAACTTATTTGCATTTTTTAAGATATTTTACTTTCATTCCTTTAAATGTTACTCACTAGTGTAGTCATCTGGTGGATTGTATTATTTTTCAGCATTTCGTTGAGCTTGGACCGGGGGATATTTCTGTGAACCAATTTGAATTGGATTGGAATATTATTAACATAAATCTACTGGTGATTAGTCAAATAAAAGCAGTAGTAAAACGGCAGGGCTTTTAGATATGCCTTCACTATTTCTTCGACTTGCACCAGCATCGTAGTATTTAATGACAATCGCTCGTTTTCTTGTTGCTGTAGGGGTCATAATATATGCCGCAATTATTTTCCGTTACTTCCTCAAAATTCTCTGCAGACAAAAATATTTCGCTCTTACTTCTCGTGGATAATCTTGGAACTTCAGTTTCTACTTCTTTCATCACCCTGATTATTAATTTTTGAACATCTACTCGGCACTCTTACTCGGTGGCCTGCTGTCCTTAAAAGTAGTTAGTTCAGCAATTTGTTAATGGAAAACCAGATCCAGCCACTCTGAATCAAAGTTCTCGTCACTACTGCTCATTGAGGTTGGTCGGGGTCAAGGTGTTCTATCACCTTGGGTCGGGGTACTAACTTGTACAGAGGTGATTTTGGAAGACTGATTTATTTGGATATTAATCTTTGCTCTGCAGTCAAAGGCAAGGACAAGTAAACGATCCCGATCAAGAAATTTCTAAATGGTAGATAAGACAAAAATTAATTTTATTTGTTCTTTCAAATGTTACACGGTGAATACTAGCCTCCCTGTTAATCTGCAGATTGAGTACGATTTTATCTCAAATCATTCTCAAATGAAATCATTCATTCACGACCAGTTATGTTCTGCCACTATTATCGTCGGTTTCAATATGACAATTAACTTATATCAGAAGAGTGCTTTCGTGCATCGTAGCTTACGCTGTTGGCCCTCTGTAGACTTATTCGGATGAATGCTTTCGCTTCGGTTTTGGCTTGGGTGGGATGCTTTCTGCTTCTCGCTTACTAAATCAATCTTTCTTCCAAAATTGCTCCTCCTTCACTCGTCAAAGAGTATTTGCTTAAGTCTCACGGTGAATTAATCTTTATTCCACAGAACAAAACTATTCTTTACGTTCACCTTATGTTCTATGTCTTTGTAGTTTTTATAGCGGTTCTCAATCTCATCAATCGTTCTTCACTGCCAAAATTATCATTATTTCAGCACAGCGCGGCATGCCAAATGTTTAATTTTTGGATTTCACTCCTCACTTTTTCAATGTAAACATTGAAGATCTCCTTTCATTATATTCCTTCGCATTTATTTACATCAAACTGGTCTTTATAAAACTGCCTTTTTATTCGATTCATTGAAAGACACTCCTTTCATGTAGTCGGCTAGTCTACTTCAATTCATCATTCGTTGTAAAATGACATAGTTTTTCCTGAAAAATAATTTCTCCATCATATCCCACAGATTGCTTGATCGATAGTTTTCCCAAAATTGTTTCACGCATGAAAATAATGAAAAATAAAAAAATTCGAATATGGTCTTCATTATGAATAGAGGATATCTCGCTCAAACTATTTTCAATCCACACACTACTCGTTGCTCATAGCGACTCGCCTAAAGGCATAGTCCTGCAGTTACGAGACAACTACAGCAACAAGCGTCAGGCACTTTAGTTCCTCTATCCCTTAACTGATGCATAAAGTTTTGATATTTACAAAATCAGTTTAAATCTACATTATACCCTGCAAGACACCATAAAAGCGAGTGACGGGATTGGCTAAGAAAAAAGACCGGCCATGAAAAGGGGAGGGAATAGCTAAATGGACAGAACGAAAGTGATTTGTTATTGGTATTGTTGTATGTTGAGTGGTATGTAGTATTGTTAGTGGTCAGCTGTTTTTGCCATGGTAATTAATGTTGCGCTGGATGAGGTAATTTTCGTTCATATCAGTTGGGCAGCCTTTCATTCCGTCACTTCTATCGTATATAGAGATGAAGTGCGAGGTAAAAATATACTGTCATCCTGAAACTCGCGTGAACTGAATTTAAGTAATCTCAGCCTGGCGTGCAGCCTCAGTCTCCAACGACTCTTATCTAGTCCCGCCATTCTCTGCGTTTACACTTTTAGATCGGAGCTGTTTTATTTAACAAACTCGGCTTTTCCTTGCTTTGAATTTCGCGAATTTGATATTTGGTCATGGGTCACAAATGCTTGCGGCGCATTAATCTTCATGCAGTGTTTTTTAGGAGTGATGTTCACTCATTGGGACGCGCATGTCCTGTACGTGTGAATCTAAGAATGCGCCTTAGGTGCAATTCTCTGAGTCGAGCCGGCACTACTAGGATGTTATGTTTTTCGCTACGATCCTTAGGAATTGAATTCCAAGACGCAGAATGAGGTTAAATTCACTGTGGGCACACTACCAGTCATTATCCAACACCCCGGTGTTGCACGACTCAGCATTAAAACGGTTTATTGGTACTATTTTCATTTATTGTATCACTTAATTTTTTGTACATCCCAATCTCATAATGATATAGGTATTATCGGGACTGTTCAGTAGGCAGCTCCAACATTTCCCTGCTGTAATTGTGAAGGTCCTACTCAGGGACTTCAAGATTTTATCCATGCTTCCCTGGATGTCACATGCATTGCAATTGTAATATCGTAATTTGTACACTTGCTTCGTTTATGCTCGAATGCGTGTATTTTGTTCTACATTTAGTTCTCTGCAATACCTTCTAATGGGTTTCCTATTTTTTTTTACTATTTTCTGTCTTCTTCCCAAGTATCTCTGAGACATGTTATTGTTTTTAAAATCAGGTGCCAATGTTGAAAATGCCCATTGGGAGAATAAGCTCCTTATATTATTTGTCCTCATTTTCTGAACGTTGACATAGGACGTTAGCGTTGGCTTGGTTCGATTTAATACGAGCAGAAGGCGATCGGTCATCTTGATCCATCATACATCCTTAACAGTCAGTGCCTTTTATAGGTCTTAAAATTAATATTATTATTTAAGCCTGTACAGCAGATAATTTACTCGTTGTGTAAATATTTCCAGCTTTTATTTTAAAGTTAATCCAAAATTGAATTGCTTGGAGGGGAAGCTTCTTTTGGTTGTTGAATATGAGGCAACTAAGAGACAAGGAGAGAACAGGTTCCAGACGGTTAATAAGGATGAGCGTGGTTCATCTTGTTATTTCACTATAAATATTCAAGCAATCTTTTACTTCACCTTCCTGCCCATTGCAACATTATTTAATCGCATCCAATCCTTCTTCATACATTTACTTCTTATTGTATACATTAAATGATGTTGATTTCCTTTGTTTAGACGTGTTCAAATCAAGAAACGTAAAGAGAATTCTCGTTTCCCAACTTTTTCTGGAATAGTATGTCCTTATCTTAGGCAACATTTTGTTCCATTCTTCCGTCGATAATTCTTGAAATATTTCATGTAGATACACAGAAAATACTTCTAAAATGTTTGCGTCATTAAGCTCTTCTTTTTCATACAGATAATGGCGTAAATCTCTCATACTAAAGTTATTCAATGCCGTCACCATTAGGCATAGTTCAGCAGTTCTGATGAAATTTAATCGATGCATCCTGTGGAGCTTCAATTTCTCAAACCATTCTCTCTTCTTGGTGCCCGAGCGTGCTTTGTTGGATTTGGCCTCCTCCACAAGTAACCTCAAATATTTCATATATTTAATTCTTCTCCAGAAATGTGAATCAAGTAGTGAATAGCAGTAACCTTAATCAAAGTGTTGCCCTAATATACTTCATTTTTGCCTAGTGAAACTTTACCCTCGGCATTCTTCTGGCGAGAAGTTCTTCGTCATTGTAAAGTCAGTACTACGCTTCGTTCCAGAGATGAAAATACTTCTTATTCTGATTGCATTTTGTAAAATATCTAACGACTCATGCCAGGAATTTGTCTCAATGTCCCTATTCTTTTATTAGTGGTATCAATAGCTCTAAACAGGGTGTTACTCTTGGAACGCTTCTTTAGATTGTTCAATACGAGGCAAAAGACGAAATTTCGGCGAAGCAGCTTTCTAAATATTTAAGAAAAGCTTGTCAACCTTGACTATTTTCCTTCGGTATAATAATGTGCAGTGAAGAATAGAATATTAATTGGCAACCAATAATGTATTGTTTATGGTTACTTCAAGACTTCGTAAAAATCGTTGAACGTTACGAATGTAAATACGAAGCTGTCGTCAAACCCATTATTGGTTTGCTGCAGATCTCCCTTTGAATAAATTTATTCATTTATTTCACCATTCATTATTTACCACCGTCCATTCTTTGCTTGAAATGACTGTTTGCATGGCTGACATACTTTAGCTTCAGTAATTTTCCCCGTTCATCATTTCGTCCATTGCCATGAGGCAGCGGTTATGCTTCCAAATATGAAATTATTTCCTCCATATTTCGTCAAAATGTTTGTCCCCTGCTCTTCGTAGAACTTGGTCTGATTTCCGCCCATTTGACAGTTATTTATTCTTCTAGAACTCCACATTTCCCCATTCTCCTCTCTTCGGCTACCGTTTTCGTCATAGGAACAATGCAATTCATCCTTTCAGTTTATACGTTTTTAAAGTTCTTTCGTACTTCTAAGAATTTCTTTTCTCGAGCTTCTGCTCTGTTCATAGTTCTCCAGTAGTTTTGTCTTCTCAGATATTCTTGAGCTCTACAGGAATCATTTTATTCCTTCTAACTTATTTTTTATAGTATTTTCACCTGTTATGTTAACATTGCTAAAGGTAAATCATAACTTGCAAATACTTTCGGAATGATCGTCATATTCTTTTCATCTCGTTCGATTTTCCGTAGAGGACTCCTACCTCTATACTCAGAACTGCAATAAGTTGAGTGTGAAAGGACACCTTACAAATTAATAGCCTAATTTCGTGAATAATAGTTTATGGCACCTCTAAGGTAATCTTTCCTGGAGTATCTTGTCTTATGACTAATATTTTACGAATTTACCGTTGCTTGTAACTCCTGCTTTTATTTCTAATGCTTCAAATATCCATTCCTTGCCAGCTTTCTCCGGTTGATCTTTTAGCGCTTTTATCCTTCGTCTGGAATATTAGGAAAATCATTGTTCGGTCTCTAATACCTTTTATACCTCCCGTCCAACTAAGAGCATGTTTTCCTTGCAATGGTAGTATTTTTTAATGGACTGATAAAGTAATCAGTAATTAATTATCACATTTGAAAATCTCTTCAGGGTTAGAAATATTTGTATTAAAATAGAATTCTATATCGATATCACACATGAATATTAAATTGCTAGCCAATTTTTCCCCTTGCCATTTCGTTTATTACGCGGGTTAATGCCAAGACTTATAAGCACTAGTCCTTAGGCGAAGTAGTTCAAGCTCTGTCTATTCCATTCTGGTTCTTATGGAATTACAAAGTTTGATTTTTATGCTGCCGTCACTATACCATCAAGTAAATCTCGATATTAAAATCAAATTACTGCTTGTTGCAACGGTTTTTTAAACCTTTATATCCTGTTAAACATACTTCTTTTCTAGTTTAACGAAATAAAAAAACTATAATTAGAAAATTAATATAAAAAAATTTGTTGACACAATTGTAACTCTTTTTCTCTTGTTTCAGATACTTGACCACGTAGTACCACGTTCTGCAACTTCTACTTCGATGCGTGAATCGGCTGATGATCACTGCACCAAGAGCTCGAGTTTATCTCAAACTGGAAAGCAGCATGAAGCAAGCACAGCTCAGAAGATTCTACTGCCAACTCTTTAAAAAGATTCATTTTTTCTTCTATTTTCTGTACTGCATGCAGTCACGTCAATAAAATACAATTAAGCGTGGCTGCATGCATTTATCAATGGCAACATTTGTAACATTTTGCTGATTGCCACAATTTCTATAGTTAAGCAAGCATTGTTTTTTACTTGATAAGAATCTCACCATTTATGCACTTGTATTTAAAGTGAAGCTAATAAAACTTGTTAACCTTGAACAGCTTTTTCATTCGAATATTTTGGCCCTCAACTGTTTCTCTCAATTTGAACTGCCCCGTTCAACTTTCGACTATTTCGCTAATGTTTACACTTTGGACTTAGAATATTTTCGCGACTTTACTCAATACCGAAGACATCAATGAAAAATAAATAAAATAGGAAAAATATCGGTTTAGCAGCAGATTTTTAGCAATTTTTATCGATTTTTTTGAAAAAATGCCTTAAATTACTACTATAAGTCCAACGTGATTCTTAGGGTCTTCTGTCCAGCGTCGAGACTATGGTAAATAAAATTTTGGTAGGGTCAATTTAAAAATTTTATTTTTATAAAAAAAATACAGACTTGCACTCTTTCACATTCGACGACTAATGGGAGACTAGCTCTCAGAGTTCATTTCCCGACTCCCAGCAGCTGAGAATCAGGACTTTTACTCCATGATACACCAGAGTCCCAAGAGTCGCCGTATGTGAAGGAGTGCTGACGATGGTATGCTTCAAAGATTAGAAGATGTCAGCAGAGCCATTCCGGATGATCCACAATTTTGCTTCTGGTCGGGGTTCTTGATCCCTGCCACTGCATCACTGCGCGTTGGTGTAACAGCGAGGAATCTCTCACGAACAAGACGAGTGATGCCCTCATCCCTCATTCGTTTTTTTCCCTCATCCTCATCATCATTTTAGCCCTCATCCTGGGAACTGCTCCAAGTACGGGCTATTCCTCCTCTGTAATCAAGAAAATTTGGAAGTAGATCAATTACATCAATCTGCATAGCGCTATAAACAGTATCAAGTTAGACGATAAAAAAATAGTAGTAGTATACCAAAATAAATAGAATGAAACTGGTGCCAAGAAAGGAAATTAAAGAATGTAAATTGTACGGCTAGGACACTAAAAGAGTAAAAAAAAAACCTTGGCTTATCACCTAAACGCATACAGAAAAAGGTAAAAAGTAGTAAAAAGAACTAAGTGGGAGATCAAGCAGCAGAAAGTGACCTGAGAATATGGATCTTAAGACTGAAGTTCGATACGGTAAGAGTGGCTCCAACAAACAGCCTAGAGTTTGGAGTTGGAATGATCACGGCAGCAGAACATAGAAGATTGAAAGCAATGGGAATGAGGCGTTATTGAATAACTGAATGATCGTACGGTTAGACATAATCACCAAACATAAGTCTTAAGAAGAGGAGAGAGAATGTATGTTTAATGAAAATTATGTACATTAGAAGAGATGAGCTTATAGGGCACATCCAGGATATAAAATTACCATTGAAAGAGTAACTAATCAGTAATTTAAGGAGAAACTAATGCGAAGTGTGTTCGTGGACGACTATGGATGGAATAAATTAAACAAATCATTGGGGACTTGAGCATGAAGACTAATAAGTAAAAAAACTATTTAACTGCAAGGAGATTGGAGGGGAGCAAACCATCCTTCGAATAGATGACTACTGATGATGATGAACATTTTTAAAAAGTAAAAAAGACATTTTGAGACTGACAGATTAAAAAGACAATTAATGGAACATTCACCGAAGAATATCACGTCATGGATCAATTCTTATGCGTTGCGATCGGTCTAGGGCAACACATTGTTGATCAGTGAAAGTTTTTAACATTGTCTTATGGAATGTGTTCATGCAAGTGACTAAGGACTGATATTTACATGATATATTGACACCAGCTAAGGAGAATTGACTGAAACCAATCAGTTCTGCACAATTATGAAGATCTCATAGTCGGAGTCATAAAATCTTGAGATTGGCCGACTAAAAAAACAAGTGGGATAGACAACGAATGAAATCACTTCATGGATGAGCTCTCATCCTTTGAAAATGGCGTAAGGCAACTCTATGTTGATGATTTGGTGATATGGATAGAAGGTTGTCAGGGCACTCGGGGTGTAGATTTGACGCTGAAGATCGAGTATATCTCCTCAATATTGCTTAGAATGCATATAAAAGTTACATAGAAGCATAAAAAGGAGTGAAATTGCGATTATAGCATGCTAAGGGACACTGGATTGAGAGGCTGAAAATGTGAAATGCTGGCTGTGAAATTCCGGAAGAAGATTTGAGAGACCGTCACAAAGGCTGAATACTAGGAGTACCCAGGAGTTCACATGATAACCTCGATTAGCGTGAGATGGGATGCTTCTAAGGTCAATTGTTGACCCTCAAATAAAAAATAATTGTGTACCTATACTTCTAAAATGGTTCAATGTAAAAAGTTGTTTGTTTTGCTTTTAAATATTGACTTCAACAAATACGGACGTGCGATGAGGTAATTAGCTACAAAATCATCAGATTTGGCAGACTAGAAATTGAGTCTCCTAGCCGCCGGCTAGTTTAATGAACACACATGAAAGGCAATTAGTTTCTATCTAGGGGCAGACGGCGTTTTAGGACAGTATTTCTGAGGCTAATTGCCCCGCGTTGATGTCATACCTTACACCTGAGTACCTAAATATTAAATCAAGAGAAGTTAATTTTTCACTGTTTAGTATACTCAGTGAAACACCCATGACTGATGCACAATATCGTTTGGAGATCTCTAGTAAAAATTTCTAAATACCATGTTGTTAGTCATGCCGCTTAGTATAAAAGGCTTACATTTAAACTTTCAAACGCAACGTCAAAGAAAAGTTTATTAAAGAATAAAACTGTTAAATTAATCCCAACACTTGCATCCTACAAATTTCGTGTTTCACCACCATGACACAATATACTGGGAATGTTTTCGACAAATAAATAGTTTTTCACATTATTGTACGCATATTTCATTGCATGTACGCGAACGTTTTATTAAAACTTGAACATACGCCTAGGAACGTAATTTTAGGATGAATCATGCCTTCAAGTATAGAAAATTTATCTACTCACCATCGATTTTATTCCTATTGTATAGCTTAAAATTGTTATTTAATCATTATAGCATATAAAAAGTATTTAAAGGCAATTTTAGCATGCATAAAAAGTGCTTGATGTGGAAAAGACTACAACATATTCGATTATCTCTATCGTGAATGCTAGTTAAAAGTGATCGAGGAAGAATAAAGCGTATGCATAAAAGAGAAACTGTAGTGAGCATGTACGTATGTAACTATGTATGCATGGATGAGGATGAACTATTCTCGAAGCAGGAGCTTAGAATGGTAACATCGAGAGAGAAAGTGCTAAAGAAATACTTTGGAAAAACTGATTCAAGAATTATCGAAGGCTCTGAAAGTCCGAGTGAGTGTTGGGTGCCAAGGAGAATAAAATACTATTCATGGTGGAATGACATGATGTTTAAGAAGCGAAAAGAGAAAACCGTATTGGAGGATAGCGCCCACTCAATGTAGTAAACACTAAAAAAATAGTGAAGGGCTTGTAAGAAATTAAAGAAAAACAAAGTCACAATGCCACGGAAGAGAATGCAGAAAAAAGTGCTTAGCAAATTAGGAGACTAACTTGGAAATGAGAAAAAAGGGCATAGCAGTAAGATACCAAAGGGAGTGGTGTAATAACTGTTGAGGCTTTCTGGGATGGGTACAAAATCAGTGATACCCGGAGGAAGCACGTCGAAAATGTGTGCGGTGAAGATCTTGAGAATGGGTCATATGAATTACAGTGTGAGAATGATGATAGGAGGAGAAGTTAAGTGAAAAGGTCTTAGTAAGATTAGTAAGACTTCACAAAGTGATCCATCTCAAGAGACGTTTGATAGGCAAGTACATAGGCCACCTTATTTTAAACCCAAGGGCTTTCACTCATTACGGGTGGAGTACGCTTCCAATCCTCTGAACTGTATGGACAAAACTATGAAAAAATATAGCTTGAAGCACACCAAAGAGGGTGAAATTCGCCCAGAAAAATAATTTAACTTCACCGGGATTTGAGCTCGGATCTCCCAATTGTCAATCAGGTGTGATAGGCCAACAGGTTTGGTGGCATAAATGGCTAGTACATCTGACCGGCAATTAGAAGATTCTGTTGGAATCCCGGTGAAGAGAAATGATTTTTCTGCGCAGACTACACCCTCTTTACTGTGTATCTTGGCACCTGTGACCACGACTTGGATACCACATCGTTTGTGCAATCGAAACGATTGGAATAAATTAACGACTTGAAGATAAATATTAAGAAAAATGATGTTACGGTTTGTGGAAGAAACGAAGATGAGAGAATCATTGACACATTTTGACAACAAACACTTGCGCAAGAGGAAGAATTTTTTTTATTTAGAAAGCAGGATCACCAACGATGGAAGAAGGAAAAGAGACATTGTAAGAGGAACAGCCCAAGCAAAGAAGGCATTCTAGAAGAGGAGTCTGCTGACAGCTAGCAACACAAACGTGGAAGTAACGAAGTTCTTTCAATAACAGCTGTAGAATAGAAAAAAATGGGATGAATGTAGATGTTGCGTTACCGAAGAATTATGAACATCAAATGGGTGGAGAGAATCAATAACGAAGAAGTCGTGCAAAGAGCAGGAGAGGAAAGAAGTATGATGAAATATTTGCAAAGAAAAAGAGACAAACTTATGCGACACATTTGGCGACTCATCAGCCTACTGAAACAATTTTGGAAGAAGAAACGAATGGAAAGAATTAAAGGGGAAGACCAAAAATGGAATACATCAGGAAAATTATGGAGTGAAAGTGAATAATTATGCAGGAATGAAGCGCTTGACAGAGATGGGAGAGAAGTGGAGAGCCCGTACCGACCAATATTTGGATTGATGACTACTGATGATGATTTTGCATGTTCCTGACGATGGTGATAAAATGAATTTTTTTGAACAGTTATTAATTTCCTCTAAGTTAACCTCCTCTAGCATAACAAACATAGACCTTTATATTCCTTGATTTTACCACCCAAATCCAAGTCCCCCTGAAAATTCCACTGCCTTATCTCTTACCTTGAAATGTTTACCTCTCCATCTGTCCCTCACCTTCCCAGTATGTCTGTATATTACTGTTGAGAACATGAAAAATGTTGTTTTGGAAATGACTCTAGAGCGACGAAACTGGGGTTAACCGAATAAACTATCGCGTGCAGAGGCGAAGTGGTCTTTTTCACAATTCTGTTCTTCCATTAAGTACACAGCCTGAATTTTTAAAGTTTTTCACCGGCACTTTTCTACTCAACTGGAGGAAGCAGCCTAATACCCCAAGAAATGTGAATCAAAGGAATGAAGGTAAATATAGAATAAATCAACGAGGTTTGTTTCGCCGATGACTTCGCAGTCATAGCAGAGAAGCTAGAAGACCTGCAAGCATCCTTGATCATGTGTTCACAGTCAAGTTACAGTCAAGAAAACATCAAGTGTTCCACAGGGGTACAACATGAAGATCAACGAAAATAAAACGAAAATACTAGCATTTGAAAGAGAGAAGCTAAAGGCACAAAGAACAAGTACAATCTTTAACCTACCTAGGAAGATTTCTGAAATGGGATTAAAGGTGCTCAACGGACGTCAGGCTGAGAATAACTCAAGCCAAGAAAAGATTCATGATGAAAAAATAACTCTCGTGTAAAAAGGAAATTGGATTGCCAATAAGGAATCTTAATTAAAATAAATTCGTGTGGAATGTTTCGCTTCATGGCTCAGAGAAATTGGCCATGGGAAAGCAGAAACAAAGTGAATAGAGGATTTCGAAACTTGGTACTGGAGGCAGATGCTGAAGTTCAAATTGACTGATATGACCAGTAATCAGGAAGGGTATAAAAGAAAAGGAGGAGAATACCATATGGCGAACTTGCAGTAGGATAAAGTCCAGATGGATAGGTCACACTTTTGAGACACAACGAGTTTGTAAAGAGCATAATAGAAGGGAAAGTCCCACAAGGAAGAACTCGGACAAAGGCGAGGTAAAGCGGTGTGCGAAACAGAAGAGCATTTAAAGTTTAAAAAACTTAAGAGATAAATGAAAAATCGCTAGTGGCTTGACAGACTGGAGGAAATAGAACACAGATCGCCGATCAGAGTATTCCAAACAAATCAGAAGCGGATGGAGACCAGACACGATTAATTAAATGGAGATGGCAAGAGATCGAAAAAGAATAACAAAATGCAGCGGAAGAGATATTATTATGGAGGAAAACCGATAGTCAGTAACGATGGATTACATAGTGTCCCGGACATAATATATGAAAGAAGGGCGTATAAAAACTCTAAAACGGAAGAAAGACAGCAGATGCATAAAATAATGAGAAATACGATACGCCATAACGCTAAAAATGACGGAGACGAATGGATGAAAAACTCTTTTAAAGAGATGGAAGGTAATCTCCCAGAGAAAAATTTGGACGCTGCGTATAGAACTGAGAAAAGTTACTTTAAAGATAGTTTAATCAAAGTTAATGTAATTCGAAATAAATTAAATTACCATTGAAATTCCCACAGAGTTCGCATAATATGCTGGGTTGAGGACCCCAAATAAGCTACATAGATTAATATGACATTTATTCAACAGCGCTAATGACAACGGACTTAAAGAAAATGTCCTCATCCCTATTCCGAAGAAGAAAAGAGCCGTGAGATGCAAGGACTTGGGAACAGCACATACTTAGAAAAATCTTACCCAAATTGTCTGCAGGAGGATGGAACAAAAGATGGAAAATTTCTCTATGAGAACCAATTTGGTTTCTGGAAAAGTAGGAGAACGAGAGAAGCTGTTTTAGGCCCGAGACTTATCGTAGAGAAGAGGAATAAAAAGGACAAGCACACATATCATCACAGCACTATTTCAAATAAAACAATATTGGTAAATTTCCCACAGTATTTTATAAAAACACAGTTACAATACACCACCGACCAAGGTTTCGGGACGTAATGCCACTGTCAAGGTTATTATATTATCAAGTTTATTATGTTATCAATATTATCAAGGCCACCTTGATAATGGCATTACGTGCCGAAACCTTGGTCGGTGGTGTATTGTAACTGTGGTTTTATAATATACTGTGTGAAAATTTATCAATATTGTTTTATTGGAAATGGACATCAAGTATTTCCACAAATTTAAGCCTGATACGTTTTTATACGATCATAGCACTAGTTTCATCGATCTAGAGAAAACATTTGATAATGTGTATTGGAACAGAGCGCTGGCTATACTGAAGAGCATAGGAGTGTCATTTAATGACAGAAGAGCAATATGTAGGAAAAATGCAGAAATGTGGAAATGAGTACGACAAGGATGTGCTTTGTCACCTATGATTTTCAATGAGTACTATGAAAAAGCATTATGTAATATAAAATTAAAAACAGGGAATAAAGGTCGCGGAGAAAAAAAATAAGCATCCATCACTTATCTGATGTATTGCAATTCTCGCGGAGAAGGAAGACATGACAATAATTCTATACTGTATGAACAAAACTATGAATAAATAAACTTGGAGTAATGTTAGGAAAACTAATATCATGTTTTGCTAAAGAAATCATGAAGCCAGAATCATTGTCAAACTTGACAACAATAACTTGCGAAAGTGAAAGAATTTTGTTATCTAGGACGCAAGATCATCGGCGATGGAAAAAGCAAGAAAGATATTGTGAGCAGAATAAACCAAGCAAAGACGGTGCTTTACTAAAAAGGAGTCTGCTGACAGTTAGTAACTCAAGCGTGGAAGTTAGAAAGAAGTAAATTAATATGGAGCACGATCTTATATGGCAGTGAAGTCTGGGCAATAACGACTGCAAAGCAAAATATATTGGAAGCAATGGAGATGTGGTGTTACCGATGAATAATGAACATTAAATGGACTCAGAGAACCACCAACGAAGAGCTGTAGAGAAAGAAAGCATAACGAAAAACCTGGGATGAAAAAGAGAGAAACTTATTCGGTGCATTTGGCGACTAATCAGCCTATTGGAAACAATAGTGGAAGGAGAAACGAATGGGAAGAGGAAAATGAATTAAAGAGGAAGATTAAGAATGGAACACGCCAGGCAAAATATGAAGAAGTGAAAGTGATTAATTCTGTAGGAATGAAGCGGTTGGCAGAGAGAAGAGTAGACTGGAGTGCTGAAGCGTACCAATATTCGGATTTATGACTACTGACGAAATAACGAATGGAAATAGCGAATAGAAATAACGAATTGAAATACATTAGAGTTCAAGATTTACAGTAGCTGCTGAATATTGCCGACGAAGTCATGGATAGAATGAGTCTGTGGTTAATTGCGTTCAAAACACAATTACATAGATCGAAAAGGAAGGGAGAAAGGATGATAGCATAACTTGTTGAAGTTTTAATTCAAAGTAATCCCGCACCGTCTTCTTCTGTACTTGTGATCCATGTCTTTTGTCCAGAAACAAATAATGATGATTATAATTAAATCTTGGGCTTCCGGTATCAACTATTGTCATGAACTGTGTTTTTATTGACAACAAACTCTGCATCACAACCTAATCATAACATAACTATGGTAACGGATGAAATTACCGAAAGAGTCGACAATGCTACTTTCCTTGGCTAAATACTGAAATAAAGGTCTTAAGGTGTTTAATAGAACATATCTAAAAAATTAATATTAGACAATGAAGGTGAAAACTTCAATGTGCAACACTACATTTTTCCTCATGCTAATCGATAATAGCGTAGTAAGCAATAAGGAGAGCCAGGGAAAGCTAAAATATTGGCCAAGTACTGTGGTATACGGTTCCTGAGAAGAAAATAAAATATTAAGGTTCATAGAAAGAAAAATAGCTCAAAATTAACTTTAGCGTAGACTTTTTGTGTCAGGTACCATTCCGACAATAATAGCCATTATAGAAAACGTCACGGGAAACTCTAGTCGAGGAAAATGTTAGGGTTGGATTTGATCGAATTTGAGTACGCACGATACTCAGGAGCGAAGTTTTATGTTTTCTAGCTATCAAATTAGTTTTTAGCCGTTCACCAAAACACTCTAAAACTTTCGGAGAAAGACAGAAGACGCACGCGAAGTATTAGCAATTTGAACTCATGACGCCCAATCCGCAATTTTTTTTGAGAAAGCTCTCAATCCGTCACGTTTCGTGCTTGAGTTTTCGTAACGTTAATTGTTTTGTAAAAAACAGCCTTAAATGCAATAGTGGAAGTTTTGAGTTGAAAATGAAAGATTCATAAAATATTACGGCCTGAATGTCCAGGTAAGAAAAGATACGAAAGAGCTTGCTTCGTGGGTTGTGTCATGTTATGAGAAGGGATACGAATTGAATCATTCAAGAATACTAATAAACCCTAATTTGTAATTGAGGTATTTTGAGTGAGATGTCACTTGACCTAGAATTTGATGAATTGGACTTAAGTAGATATATTTATTTAATAACTGAGAATTTTTCCCCTGTATAAGTTAACTTTAGCTTCATTATATTAAAATATTTTCTTCATAGTTCTTACAGACGCTGAATTAAAAAATAAAATTCGAAAATGGTTTCCATTATGACTAGGGAAATATCTCTCTCAAACTACCTTAATGTAAGAGGGGAGAAAGATCTATAAGAGCCATGGCTTCGGTCTGAAGTGGAAGAAGATGGTTCCATGACGATTAATACAGGGTCACAGGTGAAAGGGATTTTTTCAAGGGTTTCACTCGAAAAAATCAAACGCTGTACGCAAATTCAGCAGGGAAAAAATTTCATTTGAAACGGCCATGTTCCTGGGGATAAAAGAAAATTTTTGGCTTCAGTTAACCTAACTACCTAGAAAACTACACACGAATTTATGTATGCTTTACGATAACTTTAGAGGAAGGTAAACAAGATACTTCATGAATCAAGAAGGAGCGATTACTACGACTCCCTCCCTTTCTATTTCTGGAATAATTTTGCCTCCTCGGAGCGCGTTTTTCCCGAAATAATTATTAAGCATTATAATATGTCCTGATGATCCCAGCCTTATGGGTATAGCTGATTCACAATGTCCATGCAAAGACCTAGAAATTGGCTCAATCGACGATTTTCGCTGGTGCTTGCTTCAGGAGATATTACATTTCCATAAATAGTTAAATAATAGCTAAACGCATAAAGTTATTGGGGTGTAATTTCATACGTGCTTGTTCTACAAAAGCATTATTCAACAGAAGTTATTTCAATCATTAAAAAAATCAATAGGCATTATTTTTAATGCAAGTGACTGAAATAGCTCCTCCCGTTTTTGAAGCATTTATCTTCAAACTCGGGTGACAGAATTTTGAAACGGATAGTAGGAACGAATAGTACGTAACAAGGGGGTCTATATGAACAAAGAATTCTAATTCAGAGTTTAAAAAAACCAGAGTAGTATGTAGTAAAGATATTGATGATGATTAAGTGAATTAAAAAGTACGTATAAGCAAATAAATTCGATTGGTGGAACCCTGCTGCAGAAGGTTACATGAACTTTTAATAATTGTACATATGTCATGTAAATAATTACGCTAGATCAGCTGGACGCAGTGAATTTTTGGTAGCCGACCAATGGAAGGAGAGATGAGACGATACACATCTTTATGGGGTAGCTATAAAATGCCAGTTGTTCCTCATTTCATAATATGTTATCATTTCAAACAAGAAGGTCATAATAAAAATGGAAACGCTCCCTACCTAAAATTTCTAAGTGAGATTCGTACATAATATTTCCGAAAACAGCGTGAAAGACCCCGATTCAAACCTTCAATTACAACTACGTAGTTCAACCACTGATCACTAGTTTTCGCTACTTTAAATAGCGTATAATTATTGTAGAACCTTTCTTATTCCACGTAACTACATCGAAATATCCAAGAATAAGACCGTCATGAATTATGAGGATGAATGTTAAAAAAAAGTAAATTTAGTTACACTCAGGGAAAGAAGGACCACGAAAAAAATAAGCATGCTGTGAACAAGCACCATAACTATCGCTGGATCAAAAATATTTTATATCCTGATCATAATTGAATTCTTCTAATTTTATCGCTTATAGGCATTTAAAAAATGATTTTTTCACTAATTTATTGATCGAAGACTATTTCAAGAGATCGCTGTGATTTTAAAGGTCTCATCTAAATAATGGTCGCATGATAAGTTTCTTATTCTATCTCTAGCGCTGGGTCTAGACTATAGACCTCATTGCATCGCCAGGAATACAGTAAAATCACATATAATTGGTGGACGCGACAATACTTCAAAGAGAATACCAAGCAGCCTCCAAATTAAGCGGAAAGGTCGGTATATACCTCATAAATAATTAATTAAAACAAATTAATTTCCAAAAAAACAATCAATATTGGATACAACGGAAAATATAAGTAAAACATAAGAATAAAATAAGTTGATCACACATCATACACGTATAACTGGTCAAGGGTGGCTAAAGGCATTGAAGACCACCTGATGCATCACTTTGTTGGAAGTGGGGTGCCAAATAAACGTTTAATCTTCACTAAGGTACAAGAAAACTTATTTAATTTATGTACAGGAAATGAATAATGCATAAAATAGTAATATACTTTTTTATGTTTCCGCGAGGCTTCGGTGTATTTACATGTTGGACTCCCCCTGCATTGGGGTGTGCCTGATCGACTCATCTCAACATTGCTTGCATTGGTCGATCAGACACACCACAATGCGGGGGAAACCCGAATGTCCAAGATATAAAGACAAAAGAAATATGAATTTTTAAGGGCTAACATTCATACATTTTTGTAATAAAGCCTTACAGGGCTTTTGGCAAGGAAGACGATTGAAGGGTGCTGAAAAGGGACTTTTCCCGGGTACAAATATTCATTGAGCCACCCCGTAAATGATTATAAAATCAATTGTGATCAATACAAATAAAAAATAAATGTGCAAATACGGTTGAAGACATTATTTGTGGTTGATCAGACGGCTGTCATCAGAATCATTAGAATACAATGACCCTATTTATAGGGCATGAAAAATGACCAGTATTTCCGAGTTTACAGCATCTAGATAGGCTCATATATCTACGTATCTATATAATGAATAACTCATCGACATAAGAAGCCATGCACTTTGCCTCTCACACAGCATTAATTAAACTCCAAAAAGATGAAGGCGTAGGGGAAACAACAGGGATTTTCAAATACACGACACTGACTTATGCCCGCAGAACTTTTTAAGAAAGTTATTTTATCAATCCCACAAATGTGAAGAAAGCAAAATGCAAGAGGAACACGGAAAAAGAAGTTTGATAGAGCGAGTTTCGCACATGTTGCTAAACAAATTGAATCAAAAACCGCATTCTTATGAAAAAATTGCAAAATAATGGTAGTATGGCTTTAGAAGAAGAATAAAAACTCCACCGTGCACTAAAGATAACTATATACGGAGAGAGGAGAATGAATAAGTTTGTTCCGTAAAAAACGGGATAAGTTTGTGACCGAGTACAATTGGTAAGGTTGAGAAAGGTAGACTGGACAGATGTTAAATTGATCAAATAATTGAACACGAAATTAAAATTAGCACTGTAAAATTTTGCAAAGTAAATATTTGAAGGAGTTATAAATGGAATGTGAGACGAGGAAAGAGAGTGAAGTTAACGGAATCGGCCGGATCGGGCTGGGAGAACGAAGCGCCAAAGGTGAAAAACTAGTGGAGTTCTGCAGTGAGAAAAATATAGTAGCAGCAAAAACTTTCTACGAGCAGCATTGGAGTATAAGAGACACATGGAAAATTCAAGGGGAAAGAGGTAGGTACCAAATCGATTACATACTTGTCAGAGATAGATACAAGTACCAAGTGAAGCAGTGCAAGAGCTATTCCGGTGCAGATATAAATAAAAACCACAACAAAAAATATTTTTAAAATATTAGAAAAATTATAGACGAAAGAGGAAAATACCAGAATTCCAGAAACGAAGGGTCGGTAATTATCTTGAAGAAATTTTTGAACCACGCCATAAGAGAATGCAATAACTTAAAGGAGGATTGGATAGAAAGCTGCTGCGAGGAAATAAACGAAAAAAATTTGAATGGAAATACCAAAACAGTATGCAATCTAGCGAAAAGGCACTTCGGAGAAAGAAAAACCAAATTCAACAACATTAGGGATGTGAACGGGAATATACTGATAGAGGGTGAAGGCATTGGGAATATATAGAAGCAATAAATTGAATATATGGACCAAAACCGCTGAAAGACAGTATATTGAAAGACGAGAGTGAGGTTGAGAAGAGGAGTGAAAGATCTTAAGAATATCAAGGTACCTAGAGCAGATAACTTCAACGGAGAAATCATCAAGGCGCAACGGAAGTAAATCTAAGGGCAACCTGTCCAGAATAATCAAAGATAGCTACGAAAGCGGAAGAGTACCGAGTACTTTCAGAGGAGTTTAATGATAGTGATACCGAAGGAGAAGAGGACTGAGAAAGGTGAGGAGCAGTGAACTTTGATCTTGTTGTCACATGCGTTGAAAATACTTACGCGACTAATAATATAATAATAATTAGGATAGAAGGGAAATAAAATTGAAGACAAACTCTTGGAAAACCAATTCGGATTTAGGAAGGACGGAGGAAAAAGGGAGGTCATACTCTGTCAAGAGTAATGGTAGAAAAAACTATACATGTGAGCAAGACACTGTATGAGGCATTCGTGGAGTTGGAGAAACCCTTCTACAACGTTGAGTGTAACAAGATGTTCAGGGTAGTGGAAAACCTCTGAATGGATTAGAACGGCGGAAGAATAATCTACCAACAACGCATAAAGCAAGTCGCCACGATGTGAATGAGATACGAGAGAAAAATAGAGGATAAAATTAACAAAGGAACTAGACTAGGATGCAACCTTTCATCATAACTGTTAAAAATATACTAGTGAGGAGGCAATAAGAGAAGCAATAGAAATGGAATTGAACGGAATTAAGATTAACGGAGAAGAAATAAACATGGTCCACTTCGCAGATGACATCACAGTCATAGCTGGAAATCGTGATGACCTTCAAAGATCATTTTCAAAATTAACAAAGTACTTCAAGAGTAGAACATGAAAATTAACTAGAAGACTAAAATCCTAGTATGCGGAAGACAGAAGCGTAATGCAGGAGTCATACTTACAATTAGAGGAGAGAAATTTTGTGAGCGAGTGGATTCCTTCACCTACTACGGAAGTACCATCACGTGGGACGGATCAAGTACAACAGACATCTGGCGCAGATCTAAGAAATCCTCCATGATGAAAAGAGAACTATTGCGTTTGGAGAAAACTTTGTTACAAATGAGAAAACAGTATGAGAAAACATTCGTGTCGGACGTGGCACTCTATGGATCGGTAACATAGACCACTGGAAAAGCAGACCAGAAAATTAGGTGGCGTCAAAACCTGGTGTTGGAGGCGGATTTTGGATATCAAAAGAACGAATTAAATGAGAAATGAAGTAATTGACAGAAGAGTAGAAGAAGGAAGCACCATATGGAACACTAAACAGAAAATAAGAACCAGATGGATTTGGAACACCCTGAGGAACAATGGGTTCGTGAGGAATATAACTGAAGTAAAAACGGAGGTAGAAGTCCCCATAGGAAGGCAAAGGGATAAATAAATAGACCAAACAAAGAGGGAAGTACATTAGAACAACTAACAGGGAATAAGTGAACTAGCATTAGATAGGGAAGGATGGAATTCTGCAGTCAATCAATCTTAGGATTGAACGACCAATGATGTACGGGATGGAGATTGTTACAGAATAAGGCCAGTCTGCTTCCTTTGGCTAAATATTAGAATTTTATGTTGAAGGCATGATAAATAATCTACAGGAAGAATTAGGAGTTCGTAATGGGAAGAAGGAAGATTATTTGGATTGCATCATGGACCCTGCTGAAAATAATCCAGCGTATCAAAGGATTATTATAGGCTGAAGAGGAAGTAATATATAGAAGAATGAGGTGAAGATAAATGCAGCAAATCGGAAGTATTAAGAATATACGACAGAGAAGAAATGAAAAATGGGACAATTGGAAGACATATACAACAAGTGGAACGGCATATATATCTCGGTAGCGTATGGTGGAGCAGTGGAAGAGAGAAGTAGCAAATAAAATCAGAAAGGGTTTCAATACTAAGGCAGCCGTTTTCCAGAGAGTGAGAGGAGACTGATGAAATACTATGGGGGGATTGTTTACACTGAATAGCTGTGTAACGTGGACCTTGAGAAACATACAGGATGCCAGGGTCGATGCCTTTGAAATGTCGGGTTTGAGGAGACTGGAGAATATAAATTTGGAAGACAATAGTTTGGAGTGAGGCATTTAACAGAGAAAAAAGGAAGTGAGATAATTACTATGGACATTATTCAAGAAAAAAAGAACCGGATCAGATTAATGAGGGAAAGGAATACTGACAACACTGAAGGTGGGAATGGTAGAAGATAAAATTGGGTGACTCATTGATAGATGACGTGGAAACAGCTCAGAGATAAAGCAACAAGCGAAGAACAAAATCAGACGTGCAAGTGTTGTACAGAGCCTGGTACTCGGAAAATGACGAAGGCGATTAGGCGAGAAATGCATTGGGAAGAAAAGTTTTGACGATGGGATAACCGGAAGGAAGAGAGTCAAAGATGGAAATGACAACGAAGCAAGAGAATCTGAGGGAGAAGCAAGAGAATCGGAAGGAAAATCACGACAAGGGCTCAATACTAATGATTTACCAAGGAGCATAATTTAGGTGGTTCATTCTCATCGTCAAGTTTCTCACCAACTTCTGTGAATAGACAATTACGCGTGTACTCATTTCATCAATCAAGGCCAATCCATCATTAATTCACACTTAATTTTAAGAAGAATTCATATTCATTTTCCCATCAAATCAATAAAGTGAGGTCTGACTTCAGCCGTCGATCAACACACAAAAATACTGTGTAAAAAACCAAATGTACTTATCTGAGCAGGATATCACCAGGGATGACCACTGAAGGTTTTTTGACTGTCCTGCAGACAATCAAGGTGACTTCGTGACAATCAAGCTAACCTCTATGGATAGCAGTTGTGCACTTGTACTTTGCTCAATGGTAATCCAAATATGTAGGCGACTGAAAACCATAGCAGCTGTCGACCATTTTCACTTTCACTCTGCAAGTAAAAATAAAAATACCAGCGTTAATATAAAAAATAGGCCAAAAACATTACAAAACATAGATTAAACACTGGGCAAGTTATTTATAACTCAGCATCCACCTCAAAGTCTAACTTTAGTATCTATTTATTATTAGTAATTACGAAATATTAAAAATATATATATATATATATATATTTAGTATGGCTTTCAAAGGGCTCGTGGGCCAACTATTCCAAAATAGATAGAGAAATTGATCAAACCCAATTCCTTTTAGCCTTCTAATCCTCCGCATTAGTTATTTTACCACGATTTTATCAGTTCGGTTTCCGTCATGTCTGTCTGTTCGGGTGGAATGTTGCAACCGAGTTTAAACTAACTTCCCGATCAGATAGAGACTTGAAATTTTAACCATAGCTCAGAAGTGGATGACAATGCAATATTAGCTATATATTTTAACAATTAATTGAATAACTAATTAGCAATTAATTAATTGACATATTTCCTGATGTGCTAGTAGAGGCTTGTAATTTTGACCATTTCAGAAGTGAATGAAAATGAAATGTTGTGGATTCTACATGATATAGCAATTAATTAATTAACGATTAATTAATTATTTCAATTCCACACACTTTCATCTGTACAGAATCTGAAATACATCGGGAATTTCCTGTGTGTTTCTGTCAGAGTCTCATCAAGATGTATAAAATCGATTGGAAACTTTCACCCGGGCATAAGACTAATAAGCAAAAAATAATTTATTAAATAAATTTTCTTTTGATATACTACGTTTTTAAAACAGAGTAAAAAGTATAAAATAATTTTCCCTGGGTCCTTCTAAATTTTTGAGGGTGAATTTTTAGTGGCTATGGAGATATTTGTAAGACTTGAAGAGAAAAACGTGGGGTGCAGGCAGCAGATAATAGAAGTAGATAATCCGGATGAATTCACAACCAATTTCAGTGCATTGCAATTGGCATTAATTGTGGGAGTTTGCTCAACGACACCTGGTCCCTTTACTCCTCCTTAATTATCATGGGTTGCCTGCGCCCCACGTTTTTCTCTTCAAGTCTTACAAATATCTCCATAGCCACTAACAATTCACCCTCAAAAATTTCGAAGCGCCCAGGGAAAATTATTTTATACTTTTTAGTCCATTTTAAAAACGTGGTATATTAAATTTTTAAAAATTTAATTAATTATTTTTAAGAGAAGATGAAGATGGCTGAGGCAAACTACAACCATACTTCTGTGGAAAAGTCTATATATTTGGTGTCACTTTATTTCATAGACTAGATTAAGTTGCTGAAGACTATCAATACGAAATAGGAGTTCTTAAATAAGTTGTGATTTTCAAAAAACTTAGTCAAATATACTACAATCATTTACATGTGCTCTCAACATGCGTTGAAATTTCCAAAAATTGCGAAGCTTAAAAAATTTGGTTCGATAAATGGGTCTTAATGTGCTAGAATTGTAGAACCAAATCACAAAAAGCCTACTATCTGAATAATGGGACACAGATGAGTAATTGAAAGTTGATTAAAAAGAGGGTACGTTGAATCCATTTCTCAGGGATAGACTGAAGCCTTTTGAGTCATGGGAATGTAGAAGGGTAATGTAATGGGTGCAGAGGAAATAAATTGAAGTAGTATTAGATACGGTAGGAGAGGAGTTGAAGCTGATAGCGGGGATTTGAAGGAAAAGGAAACTGGTTTTGCGTGCTTCGTCTGGTTAAGTTATTTCGTACCGTCAAACTAAAGACCTAAGCCCAGAGACATACCATAACTATATCATTTATTCCCGAGGGAGAGGGATTTGAATCCGCAAACTTGGGATTGCCAGGACCGTAAGTTGCCAACCCCATTCGGAGGAGTCGGCAAAAGTGGATGGGAAGGCGATATTAAGTTGGAGACTGAGATGAAATAGGGTAAGTAACCACTGGAAACCACGTAAGGTTAATCACAAACCATGGCATCCCAAATGGTGTGATCAGGAGTCCCAGTTGCTGAAAAAACCGTCCTCGGTCAGGTGGGAAGATTCAAAGCGTTGCTATTAATATTGGTGACAAAAAGCACGATAGTGGTAACGCCAAGTTTATGGTTTTGGCAAAATCAAGTTAAAATTGTGTGTACACAATACAACTTTGTTTTCATCGGTTATTTACGAAAAGGATTAGGGTAAACTAACGCCTTTACTTTTATTAACCATGGCTGTTCAGTCAGGTATCTGTTTACTATTCACAACCTACTTAACCATTCAAATTATCTGCAAAAACTGGCGTCAGATGAACGCAAAACAGCTGTTGTGAGACCAACAAGACCAAACAATGGTAACTTCAAACTCGATGTCGTCTCCCGATATTTTTTCGATACGTTTACGCTATGCTACAAACGCACATCACATTTGAAAGCAGTTCATTCGAATTCCACGATAAGTTCACGGCAACGTCAATGTAAGATTAATTATTTCCTGCATTTAGGTTTCGTTTATAATGCGTACTGCCCTTCAGCAAAAAAAACTGGAGAATAGGCTCCAAGTACGCTGCTATAGGCCTGCTACGCATGTGGGACTCGCCAATCTCATAAAAAAGAACAATGTGTGATGCCTACTCCAAGGAGTGGCATGCGCTCCTTGGACTCGATGCACTCCAAGGAGTGACATGACAAGCTGGGAACATATCAAAATTGCTTACTACACGCGCTGTATCCATTCATTCATTATTCATTCTATCAGGTGTTTGGTAGGCTTTTGGAGTCCCTGACTTCCCATTAAAACGCTAACGGGAAAAGCCATCGAGAAATCACCGCAGCTAACAATTCCACGAAACATTGGCATTAATGCATAAGTGTTCATTAGTAATAAATAAAATACTTTGGAATTTTCTACAGTTAAAATCTTTTAATTGTACGACGCGTTTCGACGAGCTACGGCATCATCAGGTACAAAATTAGAGTATGGTTATTTAATTTCCATATATTGTTGTTGAAGTTCAGTGGGGGAGGGAGGGGAGAAATTACAAAGGTTCGGGGAAGGTTGAGAAAGGTAGAGTCCATTATAAACGTGGATCAAGGGCTGGTGGTACCGGAAAGGTTATAATTTTTCAAGGCTGTTATGTCGGAAAGGAGTGTAGAAGCGTGCGGGAATAATTACTCGTTGTAAAGGTTTGAAGAGTGCCCGATAGTTTCGATATGCTCGAGGTTGTCCACTTTTAGGCCTTTTGGAAGAACGTGTGAAGTTTCGAGGGTAAAGTCGCTAACATGATTGTTCTGATGTAGGTGTTTCGCATATATTGAGAAGGAAACCTTATCCTAGTAAATTTCGGGCGTATTCTTTGATAAATATGATTAAATTTCTTCCAGTTACACTGATAAATGCCTTATTGCAGATATTGGATATAAATTTGTAAATTCCTGAACATCTGAGTATATCCTGGCCGTCTTTGCCGTTAATTAGAAGTTTGAAAAGGGTAAGGGGAGTGTAAAATGCTACTTTAAGGGAGCTTGGTAGACGGTTTGATATCCTGTAAGATATGTTACCAAGGAATGGGAGAGAGAACAGCTTGAAATTCGTCGGGCCTTCTGTCTGTGTAAAGGAAATTTGTTTTATAGCTAGGGTTTTTTGTTTTTACGAAGAGTTGTTTGGACGAAACTTGTATTTTAGCCATTGGTAGCGGCTATATAAATGATTGTCTATAATTCAGTTCTGTAGTTGTGGGTGTAAGGGTAATATGTAGGGGACGATGAACCATATAAGTAAAATCAACATGTTTGTGGTAAAACTGGTTAACCGAATCGCTTGCTATGATGTGATCGGCTGTTTCTGTAGATTGAAAATGATTTTCTTTGCCCAGAAATAGAGATTTGACAAAGACAGGAAATTCAGAGTGCCATCGAAATCTTTTTCCATTTTAAAGGAAATATTCGAATCGAGTTTGTTCAGATGGTTGATGAAGACTGCAATTGGCAGTTCGTTCCATTCCGCCGACAGAGGATGTCATCCACGTATCTAAGGCATTATCTAACAAATCTATTTTATTGGTTACCTGAATTGAAAAACGTTTCCGCAGAATTAAGTGCTCTGATTAAAATGGCAGTAAAACAAAGTTACTTAATTTTCAAAAAACAGCTATGCAAACAAACAGAGGGCAAAGCAATTGGAAGCAAGCCTCTCACCCCCTTTCAGCGAAATGTTTCCTCAACTCTTTGGAAGAAAAGTTATTCCGTTCCCCCACACTCCTTTCCGAAAAAATAGCATTGAAAAACTATAATCTTTCCCGCATCACCAATTCACCAGCCCTTGATCCGCGTTTCAACTGACCGCGTTTCTGCCTTTCTCAACCTTCCCAGAACCTTTGCTATTTCTTCCCCCTCCCGTATCTACGACAAAAATCAACGAAAAATAAACATTCCGACTTTGCACTGATGATGCCGTAAATTGGCGAAATACGTTGTACAATTAAAAGATTAAAATTCTAGAAAAATCAAGTATTTTAATGAATATTAGCATTCAACTCTTCTACGAAGTGGAGCCAACAACAGTTAAGTTTATTAATGTATTACTTCAATGAAATAAATATTCATTTAAAAATTGTTTCCAGCAGAGTCGAAATGGTTTTGACCACTCATTACATGACATCGTATAGTGATTATATTCTTGATGAAAGGTATCCTTCATAAAAAAATTTGATATCTCCGAAGTATTCTCTATGATTTGCTCATTAATAATATTGATCATCATACCAATAAATATGTAATTAAAGAAACATTTTTTCATTAGGATGTATCTTTAGTAATTTGAAGCTGACGCATATTATACGCTACTGAAAGATAAAACATTTGGCTAAAGATGGATGCTAAAAATGTACAGATTCGCATTCATATATAAATGAAAAATTCTTCGATTCTATTAGTTTGATGCATACTATGTAGGAATTCAAGAAAACGAGTATTTTTTACCAATATACTAGGTGGTGGAAGGGCTTGCGCCCTCCGATCACCCCCGAGCTGGACTGGAGATAGTGATAACATTGTACTACCAGGGCAATATCAGCCACGACGGGAACACTGGTCCCCGTTATATCGCCTAGCTGTACATTGCTGCTCGAATTCGGAGGGGCGATCTTTTTATTCGTCCCAGTGTTGTTCCCCTGTTTGCAGGCCTTGTGCAACATTAGTTAGAAATACCTTCGCCGTCGAAGCACTTAGGTACTGATTCTACAACGATATTGTTTCTAGTAGGTCCGCCCATACGTGGAAGTTTTGGAGACAGACGAATGGTAGATAGTTCAAGTGATAGTGTCACATCAAAAGCACTTTCGTGGAATGCAAAGATAAAATACCACAACGTAGGATTGATGGACAGCCCCAATGTGTGAATAAATCAAAGTAGTACGCCAATCTATTGGTAGAATACCAAATTGATGAAATGATATTTTTCAACGCGGGTATTTGTAAACATTTTTGCATTGTTTATTTTAATGCTCGGATAGCTGATTAGAGGGTAAACTGAGAAAGGAAAATACATGTGTCACTGGCTCCAAATGACGCATGATGAAAACAATCTCCGCAAACTTTTTCCCAGTCCTCCACTGCCTCCCCTACCCCATGGGGTCCATCTCTCAAGTCAACGCCAACGTGGCAAACAAGCTTTTGGGATTTCAATTCCAATGGCTATATCAGTGCATCACCTATTCTTTCAAGGCAAATTACTGTGGACGAAGATGAGTAAGACTTGATGTTGGAGGGGTTAGACTCTTAAATAAAATTAACAACATTGAAAAGTATCTATTAGTTTAATAATTCAATTTATTATTTTTATTGATCTTTTATGATTTTTATGAGCGTTGCGGCACACTTGGCTGAGGCTTGCGGCACACCAGTGTGTCGCGGCACTCAGGTTGAGAATCACTGAGTTAGAGCCTACTCACTCCCAGGCGACGTAATCATTTGAAGGACTGTGCGGCACCAAGCCGTAAGCAAAACTCTAGAATTGGAACTAAGTCTGCCAGTAAGATACCACCAAATTTCCCAGTAAAATAGGCCATTGCGAGCCTAACAATCACGGCTATCCCCGGTTATTCACCTCGCCACGACTTAACGGCCCCTCCGCTGGCCTCACTTCTACGGGAGAAAAGGGGGTAACCCACACTGGAAAAACGTACGAACTGAAAAAAGAATGCTCTTGTCGACTGCAAGGTCATCATTCAGTGCTATTAACTGAAGTAAGTAATCTCAAAATATCGCCAGAATGCCTACATTTATAGCGCCGCAAGGAGTGGCTAGAAACAAGTAAAAAAAGTATCAGATTTAAATTTACTCTTTTTTCGTAAGTAATATTTCATATTAATAATAGTAGGGAGAAATCATAAGACCAACAGATGGCAAAAACAAATGAGTTTCTACGCATCGCAAGATGGCGCGGAGAAAGAGGACGTAATACCGCTCTATCCTTCTCCAAGTTAAGCTAGTTGAAAAAATACTTATTGTTAGTACAGTTCCACATTATTTTTCCCGTTCGATTTCGACGTATAAGGCGTACTTTTCAAGTTAAATTGTCCAATTTATCTTGAAAATGACGCTGTAGGAGTTGAAATCGATCGGAAAATAAATGTGTGAACTCTACGAAGTATTATTTCATCATGCTTAACGTTGTAAATTTCCACTAAGTAACTTCTAACTCAATCAATCCAATTAAGTACTCCAAGTTGCTAGTTCTGAGACAGACAAATCGTTAGAATCGTTAATGAATTAATAAAATGCCCTGCCTAAACTATCACACGTAGTCAATCAAATTCTGTGTAATCCAGCCAGCAGTTCGTCCAGTGAATGATTATTTTAGCCAAGTGAAAACTAAAATTTCTCATTGCAGCTTGACCGTGGGGAAGCTGCTCTCCTGAGAAGCACAAAAACCTATAAATTAGAAATAATGAAGAGTGATCATGCTTGCAATATTCATAGGACCTGTATCCTAAATCTGGAAAAATATCGTGTCCATCTAGATTGTGTGTAAAAGAAATTCTGATTTTACATCATATGATGACTAAAAGAATATTTTTCTTTCAATACCAATAGTGAAAACCAGTTAACTTTAATGTCAGGAGAGACGAATACTGTTTTATCACTGCGGTTTTCGTATCATGAGACAACAATTATACAATTAAAGCGTTTAAATAGCATTGCATTTTTATGGCTCATCCATCAATGAGTTGAAACGTAACTGAAGCCAAAAGCTAGATTGTACATGGTTTAAAATTGAGGGTCATTCACTGTCTTAATTCCGAAGTCGCCGAGCAAGGCGAAGCTAGAAGAGGGTCTTGTGCGAGAATCGTGACTTGGGGCGGGTTCATCAAATTACTTCGCCGAAGGGAGTTTTTCCGACAGATCTTGGTATTCATGGTTAAATTCAAATTACGCTGACTTGTCCGAATTGGCAGAGTGAGCAACTACAAAGGAGCTTTTTGATTTAAGATTACGATCAGAGGATTTTTTCAACTCGGGTCAGGTGGGGGTCGAAGGAAGGAGTAAGGAAGAAGGGGTGGGGACACAAACAGGGAGAAAAGGACGAGAAGATATAAGGCTATAAGGCTTTCGCAATGCTTCGTAAATTAAAAGGGGGACGTGCAGCGGCGAGCATGGATAAGATGGACAACCAATCCTATTTTGAAGAAAGTAAAGAGAGCAGAATTGGCGATTAAATACAGACCTTCTATAAACGTGTTCTGCACGATTAGTAATACAGTGACCGCATTAAGAGAAGTATTTCTCAGCTGAGAAAGTATTAGCCAAAAGACGTTCTGCCGGAGTTAGAAGAAATGACGCTAAGGAAGGATTTTGAGCCACGAAAGAGCATTTATTCGATGCGTTAAAGTTGCATGATCAATGTTATTATTGGGAAAAGAAATTCAATTTAGTCGAAGGCGTTTGAGATGTGGGATAAAAAAGAAAAAAGTTAACACTTTTGGCACGGGGAGGAATATACAAAGAGAATAATCGAAGATAATTAATAAGCGAAGCTCAATCAATAATAATGGGATGTCGAAGGTCAGTTGCTGATGAATATGGATGGAAATTAGATAATACAATACCATCTGTAAGCATCGTGATCGTAAGATCGTGATGGACTAAAGGTATTATGCAGGTACCTACGCTTGAAGAGTCCGAAATTTTAAAACATAATTGTACCATCCCAAAATCTGATTTTTAAATAGACAAGTAAGGATCTGATCTGACCTGACTGACACACACAAACTAGAAGGAACGAGAATCGTTAAAACTAGAGGTCGTAAGAAAAAAAAGTGCGGAATGCCACGGGGTTTTAATTTACTTATAAACTGAATAAAATCCATAAAATTAGGCGCCATGACCTTTAATTCCTCCAAAAAGCGTTGCGCGACCTTAATTAGGATTTCCCTCTGGTGTAAAGCAATTCCATAAAACAAATCTCCCAAAAAATCTCCCAAGTCACTCCACACCTAAAACATTATGCTCTCATATCCCTTCATCAGACTCACCAAGCATGCCGCAATCCTGGATGATCCACGGGAATATTCTGCTAGACGGGATGATACTATGTAAGCTAATCGTTCTTCAGCTTGGACTTCCTGAGAAATAGAAATAAATGTGAGATCTTAAGAGTAACAATATACAATTTCGTATTTTAAGATAGAGAAATCTGGATCCCACCTTCATTGGCAACACCAGAACATTAAATTATCACAAAAGAAGAGAATATAACGGAAAATCAAGAATGATAAATTTGTACACGATATCGTACATTAACATTCACCCTTGGCGTGTTTGGATATATTGGTTTGAAAACGCATATTGATTAGCAATTAATGTCTATTAAAATATATGACTGAACGTATTGGGCACATTTACCTTTAGCAAGTTCTTCCCTCCTAGCAACGCTGCTCCGTATTCCACGCGAAATTACCATTCAAATGAATGTTTCCTCAAAAGTCCTAGCGGTGGCGCGCCGTGCGTTTCCACTCCAGTTAAATAGGTGGGGTAAGTTCGGCCGATGACAAATTCTCCCTTGTCATACAAGGAGCGTTGAAGCTTGAGCGGTCAAATGCTTCTTGCTTTCAATTTTATTGCTTATCTTAGCGAAATCGTTAACCCCACGCAGTAGGTACTCAAGTGTACCCTTCTGAGTGAGATAAAGGTTTTTCGTCAACAAGCCACAGGCGAAGGAGAAACCACCCGTCCCACGTTAACTTTATTCCAGAATTAACGAACTGGCTATGGCTATATAAAAATGTACATTCTGATAATAATTCAATAATTCATCTAAGTTATCAATACAAGTGAGAATTTGGGTGACACGGCTTGTGTCAACGTAATCTTCATCTTAAAGCAGTGGCGGTTCTATCGGGGGGCAAGCCCCCCCCCCCCCCCCCCCCAATTGGGTCGAAACTTACACTACATAAAATCGAAATATTAGGAGGACTCCCCGAACCCGCCTTCGGCTGGGGGGTATCCCAGACACCCCAGTTTGCCACTCCCATTGGTCCAAACCTAGATCCGCCGCTGTCTTAAAGCATAGTTTTTATGCGGTTTAACGTTTGAGGCTTCACTTTGTGGAACAACGATATTGGAAATAAAACGTCGCTTTGCACATTCCACACACAAACTTTATTAACTTTATTAAAAGTGTGTGTGGTCTGTTAATAAAGTTTGTGTGTGGAATGTACAAAGCGACGTTTTATTTCCCATAGTTTTTATGCTTAATTATATGATGTTTGTAAGATTTTTATATAAAGCCGCATTTACACTATGTAGCAAAACCTGCTATATAGCAAATTTGCATGACATTTAGCAAGTTTATATAACATTTGCTAATAGTAGAAAAAGTCACTTCTGAAAAGTGTCATATAACATTGCTATATTTAGCAGATTCTGCTATATATAGCAAAAATTGTGTTATCCATTGGGAGTCGGTAAAGATCAAAAGAAATCCGTGGTATATCTAACTTTGCTATATGTAGCAATATTATACGCAGGTTTTTCTTCAAGCAGCTGCTACATTTAGCATTTTCTGTCATCAGTTCAGAGTTGTAGCCTCGTGTGCGCGGACGTTTGAGACTGTTCTGTATTGTTTTTTTATGTTTCTCTCAAATCTATGGCCAATCATGCAAATAATATATTCAAAATCTTCACTTGTCATACGTAAAAAGTTTTTGAAACAACCATCGTACCGAATTTCATGTCTTAACGAGGATCACTAGCGTGATCATCAGCATTCAGATCACGTTATAAATCGATGCCACTGTATTTCACTCTTAGCAGCCCGCGACGGCCGAACCCAAAACCTTCGTCTTTGACTTGCCAAGATCACAGTGATGGCGGGCGCAAGCAGTACATCCCTTTTCTGCGACATTTCTGATACTGGATGCGGTTGTATGCTATACATAACATATAGCATGGGCACCGAAATCACTGACTATAAAAATGTAACATAACTTTTTGTTGAATAGCATAAGTTAATGAACAATATTATATAGAAAAAGTTATATAGCAGGTTTTGCTACATTGTGTAAACGCGGCTTAACTGACCATCGTCAACACACATTTCAGTGGGAATCATAGCGCCACACATTTCCGCCAAAGCAGGCCGTCATGCTCTTCCAACAAGTTAAATGAATTCAATAAAAAATCGCTGTTAATGATATGGTACGTTTTTTAATCTGTAACTAATTCCATGGAAACCGTTTTAATGTGCATCTTTCTTAGATCATGCATGTCTAGATACGACTTCAGTGGAGGAAGTAGTCTCCGCAGCAACTACAAGATGCATGACGTCAGCGAAGATAATATGCGTAAAAATCATTACGGCATTTATATTTTCAAGTGGATTTTGGATGTAAATTTGTCACTAATGTACGTTTTAATAAGAAATTCAGCATGCGGCGCATGCGCATACCAACGGCATCACCCTCTAATGCGAAATTTTCAGAGCCGACACGCGCGCCGCAGACCATAAGGCTTTCCCTACTGAAAGGCCCAAAAGTATTCTTTTTGTTTGGAAAAGACAAAGTTTTTGAGCTGCAGAAAAATATGCAACAAACATAAAACGCCATGGCTTTTTTGACGCCGATGAAGTTGAAACATTTTCAGCAAACCATTAATGGTGCTCAATCGTTCCGTAGTTTTGCGCCGCTAATAAAAGGACATGCATTCTAAACAGTCCTCCGTTATGACTGATCAGCAAATTTAAACCAGATCCTTTGTAAGGAATATTAAAAGAGTTATTAGCTTCTGAACATGGATCAAATTTTAATAATTTGGGTAATATTAAACTGCGCTAAGGGGTCGTACATAAACTCCGTTACCGTTTTCGGTTTAAATTCTAAAAATCAACCATGAATCACGGCGCAAGGTGCTGTGCTCATCTACTTTGTTCTCTCCCCTCCCCACATTTCTGATTGCTGCCTTGAAAAGTGTTGTTGCGAGATCGCTATTTAACCCCAGAGAATGTTAAAATGTTAGCAATTTGATTATATGAAGACTTGCAACATTGTAGAGGCAATGGTTCAGTTACATTGAGTAAAAGTAGAAGCTTGGGGTGTAAGAAACACCCCGCGCGCCCTTCCTCATGGTAAACTCTGTAGTATTGTCGACGTGATTTTGGCAAGCAAGAAACGTAAACAGGCGCATTGTAATGGCTACATTACTTTAGAGTGAACCCCCCCGCCCCTCCTCTCGTTACTCACCGTATAGGTTTTTAGGCCTCCCCCTAGGTTGGTACCTAACGTAGTTTATGCGCGAGCCACAATTGAAGGGAATTAATACCTTTTTGCGGCAAAAAGGTATTACAGTGAGAAGTGTACAACAGTGAATATTTTTTTGTCTTCTAATCACGAAGAGGTCATTGGATTTGAATGTTGACCATTAGATCGTGATAAATTGGAGTCACAGTTTGAAGCAGCTTCGCAAGATTTTGCGCTAAAATCAGATATTACAACTGCCTCATCATTTACATTTACCAATATAATAAGATGTAATATTTTACAAAATGTCTACTCGTATATACCCTTCGTTTGTTCCTAAAATCGTGAGAATCAAAGCTGGCCTGGGTCGTTTCACAAAGGGTGATGTGGCTAGAAATAATTCCCATCCCGATGGCCCGGGTTCGAAACCTGATGGTGGCAGAGATTTTTCGATGGTATCCCGATCCTAATACTTTGGTGGTGTGTAGAGAGAACTTCAAGTGCAGTACTCCGTCCGTCGGATGGGACGTTAAACTGTGGTCCCTTTGAGCCTCTCAATAAGAGCAGGCTAATTCCGACGCCGAGTTTCTCTCCATTCTTACTCCTATCCCCATACAGGGCTGGGCAGTATTTCAAATATGTATATGAAATACTTCAAGTGTTTTCTATTTGAATTGCACTAGAAAAATTATTTTGCATTTAAAGTGCATATTTGAGGTATTTTCAGTAGGTATTTAAAAATAACTCAAAATACTCCAGAAAAATATATACCACAAATAAATGGAGCCCAAATTCCACTTTGTGAATTTTGCATCCAGTGCTACACAGTTGATCCTAAGTCAGTTGAGAAAAATTTTTAATTCTGTCATAACGCCATAATAGTTCATTCGCATAAAAGAAAAACCTATGACACCAATGGGCCAGAATATACTGAGTGACTTTTTATCGTTATGACAGTTTTCTTTCGCACTTAAGCTTCATTCTCATTTTTCACCAGTCTGGCTTCAAACTCGGTTCGAGAACTTCATCAGCACATCCTAGAAGTAATTTATAACAAGATCATGGGCATATTAATGGGGGGGATGAACAGGATTGTACCCTCCCCGCCCCCAAAGCAACTTTGTTAACGGAGCCATCATTAATATATAAAAATTTAACAAAGTAATATCTTTAAATACTTCAAAAAAGGCTAGAAAATGCAGTTTTATTGTTATAATTTTCAAAGCTTTTCTGGACCTTTCGGTACTTCACCTATCAAAAATATTCTAGACCCCTCCCCCCAAGGGCCAAATTCTAGCTATGCATGGTAGACACTGATAGAGATACATTAGTGGTAGAGCATTCCATTCTCCTAGTAGGAGCATTCCATTTTCATATTGAGTTATGCGAAATATATTTACTTACCGCAAATTTAAAATTATTTTCTCCAGATGTAGATAGCTCCACAAACTCAAATCTTATTTAACTCATGAACCTGTCTTTTATATTTAATATGAATTGCAGTGTTCTCATTTCTATTTTTTTTTGCTACCTATGGTAAACGCACAGTCTAAACAAAGTAGTTTAGACTGTGGTAAACGTTTGACCAATCATGGGAATTTAGTATTTCACAGAAAGTAGCAATATTTTCCTCAGAGAAGAATCTCTGATATGAAGTTGAACAGTTAAAAGAACTAACTGCAAGTGTGGAAAGTAATGGAAATATGTCTGAGATATAAGATATAAGAAAATTAGTTTCCACAGATATTAGGTCAATATTTGTAGCAATGTTTTCGATAACAGTTGCATGCACCTGTTATCGAAGTTGCTGCAGAAGTGAAAGAAGTTGCTGCAGAAGTGTGACTGACTCTCGTAGGCTTGTCATTAGTGATATTCAAGTTAAAAGAAGAAAGAATGTCAAATAATTCCCGTTTTTCTCTCGAACCTTCAAGAATATTACAGTTGAAGTCTCCGGTAATAATAAGTGAGGGGATTTCAGTAGCATTATGAATTTGATCCAGAAGTTCTGACAATTTGTCGAGGAACACACTGAAATTACTAAAAGCAGATCAGAGACACAGGGATTAAGGCACCTCCATTTTTCATAACAGAACGACAAAAAATATCGGCGACAACATATCCAGACAGATGGAAAAAGTTCACTTCATCGGTCGTAAGCCAGTGTTCGTTAAGACAAATTAATTCTGGGTTATGATTACTCACAAAAACTTCTAAATCAAGTATCTTATTGCGAACACATTGAATATTAATGTTAAGGACCTTTAAATGCTGCACTCTATTTGTGCTCCTATATGTGCTCCTTTGACGACAGCTTCGAATATTTTTACTCATCATACCAAAATTACTTTGACCACTGTTTTCCCATTTTGCCTAGAAGAAGAAGAAACTATTCCAAGTCAAGCTTCAAATGCCTTGGGTGTCTCAAGAAATTCGCAGCTTATCAACGTTTATGAAAGACATGGCTTTGTACTTCCATAATAAAGTAGACCCAACTGATCGACTTGAATATTCAGCCATGAAAAAGAATTACTGGCATATCCTTCAGAATGCTAAGAGGACCTACAATTGCCAAATAATCAATAATGCTGGAAACAAAACCAAAGAAATTTGGAAAATTGTCAAAGAATCTAAACATCACAAGATTATTAGGTCAGATTTTAAACTTTTAGACTCTCAGTGTAATACTCTTGGTGATAACTTTCAAATGGCTACTGCCCTCAATGATTTCTTTTTATCACATTAATTACCCAATATGAAACAATATAGTAGACATACCCAGACAATAAGCCCCTGTAACTCCTTATTTCTTCAGCCTTGCTCCGATTCAGAATTACTGAATGTAATCCGGAGTATAGGCAATAAGACTTCAGACATTGATGGGATTCCTACTGTCATAATAAAACGGTCTTTCCAAGCAATTTAGGCACCACTTCTATTCTTGATTACGGTTGATCTTTACGGTTAGGCACGTTTCCAAGTCCCCTTAAAGTGGCAAAGGTCATTCCTCTTTACAAAGGTAAGGGCAGTCGACAACACATGAATTCATATCGTCCCATTTCCTTACTAAATCAATTTAGAAAAATTTTTGAGATTGTTTTTTATTCTCACCTCATAAATTACTTAGAATCCCAAAATTTATTATCCACATCCCAACATGGCTTTAGGAAATCGAGGTCCACAACTACTGCCACTTATCATGTTGTGAATAAAATACTAGCTGACTTGGACGACAGGTTAGAACCCTTTATTCTTTTGTTTGACTTCTCTTAAACCTTCGGCTGTGCTAATTATAATTTTTTATTGCAAAAACTTGATTTTTTTGGTATCAGAGGTGCCGCTTATAGATGGTTTGAGTCTTATCTAACAATAAGTGATAGGCAACAAAGTGTTGTCCTTACAACGGATGGGGCCAATTTTGTGTCCCCTGAGAAAAAAGCTGTCTCTGGTGTTCCCAAGGGTTCTGTTCTGGGCCCAGCACTGTTCCTTTTATATATAAATTACCTCCAGGATATGTTTAAATCTGTACCAGGTGTACTTCCAGTACTGTATGCTGACAATACCAATATTTTAGTATCAGCCTCGTCAATTGAAAGTCTGGCTTTTAGATCAAATAATGCCGCGCTTCTCCTGCAACAGTGGTATCATTACCTTCCAAACTGTATAGATAATGCATTGAATTCCTGAAACTAAAAATATCAGAGTGATATTTTTCTTAAAAAAGTACTGCAGTGCATTTCACTATGGTTAATTTTGAGCTCCCTCTCAAGATACAATGAGTACATTGTGTTGTTTCTTTGCCTCCAGATATCCCGTCGTTTTTCGTTATTGTACCAGCAACGTTTTTTGCTTTCACGTGCCACCTTCATTGGATTATTGCAATCAATTGGTTTTTCCTAGAATTTCCATGATGTATCTTCATGCTCCGTTTTGGAATCTTAAATACCAGCTCCGAATTCCGAGCATGAAACTTCCATCATCTCTCCGAATTTTAAGAAATCTAATTTTTGGAATGAGTAAACTTTTCGTTTTGTTTTTACCATGGGGTCCGCTGTTGTTTTTAAAGTCAAAAAATAGCTTTTTGATGAGTAATGTTTTCTGAAATATGGGCGACTTTATTCATCGCAAGGAAACCGACAGCTAAGAGGTCTACATTAAAATAAAATAACAAGTTGTCTTGAATTACAAGAGGTGTAACACTTAAGTTTCCTTTTTTTGGGTTTGTTAGCTACTTGGGGTAGAAAGTGGATTGAAAATTAATTCAGTTAGTGTATCGGTGTTTTGATCTTGCTTATGGACTAAAAGTTTCCAACTTTATAGATGGGTAGTTGAAATCTATAACTGAGGCGCTATAGTTGCATGCCGTCCTTGATAAAAGAAGAAGCTATAGCTTGCGTAGAAACTAAGCTTATCAAATTTTATTCATACAATTTATTCATTGGCAATGACTCCGACTATGAGACTAATGAGATGGTTTCCAGATAGGTAGTGTAGCTAAAGGACTCAAAATGGTCAATTACAATACTGTATTTTCCAAAATTTTAAATTTAAGTATACGGATCTTTATATTGTAACACGCCATTTTGGCCGTGTTGGCATAAGTATACGATTAAGGACGCCATTGTGTATATTTTGGGAACACGTGCTACCGCGAGGCAACAATATCGTCTATGTTATGAAAACAACTTTAAACAATACCATTTTCTGTTTACGTAAACAAACTATAACAATGCCGTTTATGTTATGAAAACAACTTTAAACAATACCATTTTCTGTTTACGTAAACAAACTTATAATAATGAAAGGGGAATAGCCTATCAGATACGAGAGAAGGGGAGAAAACCTGGAATGTTCTAGAACATACAGGAGGGGAGATGAGATAGTATAAAAGGGATTGTCAAACAAGGAACGCTGCTTCTTCTTCTGCTTCTTCTTAACAAGGGAGCCACAAGAGACGTTTATCGAGTGAAAGTCATACGAGAGTTTTTGCAGTGATAATTTGCCGGGAGTAAGCAGCTTTGGACAGCAATTACCAACGCCAGTGTCCTGTGTTAAGGAAGGATCCAGGAATCCGATAAACAGATACTGGGACATAGAGTATCGGCGAAATTCACTTTGTACAATATCCGGTGAAGTAGAACAAACATTATAAATTAATACGAATATATTTGAGAAGGGAACATATATTGATTAATTGAGTAACTAAAGTGAATTTGTTTCATAAGTAAAGAATAAAAGGGTTATTATAAATATATGTACTGTTCAAGTGTATCATTTTTGTGCATGAATTAATCCATTAACCTTTGCCGCCAAGGATTACCGAAAGAACGGATCTCTCTCAAGGTAAGAAGTGATAAAGTGAAGGGTACCTTTTGTGTGTCGGGCTGATACAAGTATATAACGTCGCGTGTTTAGGACCGCGTGAAAGAATAATTATTAGAACCCCTGTGATAAGGAAATTGATAAGGGGGGGCTAGTACAATATGTTACTTTAACTCACACAAGCTTGCGGATTGAAAATAGTTTTAAAATTGATTCAATATTAATTGAGATATTTAAGATTAAAATAGTCAAAATTTAAAAAATTTTTATGCTGCTGCGAAACGTAATCTGATTGGCTTGACGTCATTTTCGCTGAGCGAGAAACGGAAGTGAGGGAGAAAGTGAATAACTGTAGATGAGAACGTATATTTAAAGAGTTTTCATTGAAAAGAAGACTATGGCGTACAATTGTTTTGTTAAAGCCACATCAGATAATTTATCTACCCAAAGTGAATATGTTTATGGTAGGCGTTTTTATGGAGAAGGACGACCGATTTAATGCCGCCGAAATTCGTGGAGCTAAGGTCCAAAAATATCATACCATATTTTAAGTAATAGTCACGGTAAACTTAGCCCTCGTGAATAATGGCATTTCTAAAGTTGATGTCCGTTAGAATTGCCGGCAATCACATTAAACCAAAATTAACATTTACTATAACTAGCGAATTCAATATTTTTAAACTTTACGCAGTATGGCTCACTTTGATGAAAACTATGGTGAAAGTTGATAGCTTTTAAAATTAAACCACCTTTGGTTATTAATATGAACTTGATTAATTGTTTTTCCAATACACTTTTAATCACAATGATACTTCTTCTTTCTTTCTCAAAGTCCATGCCAGTCTATACAACAGTGAACAAACAGTATCTTAGTAACATATCAATATAACACAGTACTTGATTAGTAATTAATTTACTTGTAAAAGTTTATTCATTTATATGCGATCAATATTAATACGTAATAAGTTGGTACAGACAAAAAAATGGTCTTCACAACAATAAAAGTTTGTTTTGCTCCGGACGAAATCCCGGCGTGCCGCTCGAAGCCAGAGTTTCTTTCTCCTTGCGTCGTTTAAGAAGCAGTGGCGGATACATATTGGGGGCGCGCCCCCCTCCCTTGCGGGGCCGCCCGCGCCGCCCCCGCCAGTCAGCCCGCCGCACGCTATTCGTTCGTTTCTTTCGTCAGTCGACTCTGAGTCGAGCTATCGAGTAGTTGTACTTTCTTATGTAGCACGCGCGCGCGTCCGCATCATCGTATTTTATACGTTTCTGTCTGGCACATAGATAGCTAACCTACGAGAAAAGTCGCGGCCATTCTAGTGATCTCGATACGTTATTCTGTCTGGCATTTGTTCGAGAAAAGTCGCGAATATTCTACTGTTTGTATTTGTTCACACTCCTTAAAAGTCTGGAAGCGAACATTCTGGCACCGAATGTTCTCGAAACAACCGAACTACATATATAAGGGAAGCAGAGTCGCTGCCAGGCAGTCAGTTTGAAAGCTACAATCGTCGCGATAACTTGCGCCCCCCCCCCCCCTTGAGTTTTTTCTGTGTCCGCCACTGTTTGGAAGCAGTATAAATTTCAAGTTCGGTGTTTTCACCGATGTATTTGTACATTGTGGCACAATTATCCCTTAGATGCCATTTAAAGACACATCAAGAAACAGGAAAACGTCCAAAAGTAATTCCGCCGCACTAATTTCCACCGTAAGCATAAGGATACGCCTGGGTCTAAATATAAACAGCGAAAATGACGTCACAGGTCATTCGGTTGTTTTCGGAGTGTGCTCGGGAGCATTCGTAGCCTTCGACTTTCTTTAGCTTTTAAAACCGAAATTCATGCAATTTGATAAGAAAAATTTTAGCCAATGTAATAAGTTCCAGTAACAATCAGAATATCGATAGTTTGAAATACGTGGAAAATACCCAAATTGGGTATTTTCCAATACTCTCAAACAATATTCTTGAATGGAATTTCATAATTTTCTGTTAAAAATGCCAAAATTTCTTGAAAAAATACGATCCACGGACATATATTAAAGCCTAGGGCTAATAAATTTTTATTGTTCTGAATTATTAAATTGTTGTTATTTTTCAAGTGTCCTCCTACTTTTCCCATATGTCCTCCTTTTTCATTGGGTGCTGTCCTCTTGTTCATCTCTTGACATCTGGTCACCCTAGATATGCAGAACTTGCTAAAGACGAAACGCGGATTCAGAAAGGATTGAATTTTACGCAACTAAATTAGCACTTTCTGCCCACGATACTTTAGTCTCGGGGGAATTAATTGACGCTATTTTTCTTGACTTAATAAGGCATTTGATTGTGTCCCATAGAAAGTTACTTATAAAATTAAAATCTTACTGGTTTGAAAACGACGTAGCAACCTTAGAATAGTCTCGGGTACATAATTAACAATGTTCCAAAGCGTCAATTGTTGGGGTTGCTTGTTAAGCGCAGATGATGTTATGATGGCACTGTACCATGGCCCCCTCTAGGGGGCCATGACTGTACCGTGTACCCGTTTGGCGTTTAGTGAACGAAAATATTTGCTTGTCAATAATAGTTTTACTAATGTTTCGTAATACCATGGTCAATACTGACGTGCTATAATGAACGACATTAACGTCGACTGATGTCTATGCACGACGGTCGTATTTCTAACGCAATTCACAGTGGTTTTCAGAGTATTTCAAAAATTGCTCTCGTGCCCGGCAGGCTTCGTACGAGAGGAAGGAATTCATCCCTGAGGCAGTGGCGGATCCAGGACCACATCTTGGGGGGGGGGGGGTAGTATGAAATATCCTCCAATGGATTTTCTATGAGTTTTGTATGTGCAAGAACTATGAGTTTTTTTGTCTCGGGGGGGCGATTCCCCCCCCCCTGGATCCGCCACTGCCCTGAGGACAGCTGTCCCTCATCGCCCTGGGAGCAACCTTTTCGACAAATCGCCTATTTGCGTCGACTTTCACTCGTGGATTCTTGGCACGGTGGTGAGACGGCGATTGCTTTCCGATCCGAGGGTCGGGCGTTCAAGTCCGCTCCCTGGCTCCCAGATTCACGGGGTAGTGGAGGACGTGTTGGGGTCATGATAAAAGAGTCCGTTGGATGGGACTATAATCCGTGTGACCCCTTGGTGCCAATCTTTAAGAGTAGGCTAATACCGGCACCGGGTTTCCCCTCCACTCTTGCTTGACAAAGGCGCAACTCACGCCGGATATCGCATAAGTAGAAATCCAAAATAAACTAATATTTTGATTCTAAATTTTTGTTGTTGTAGTTTTTTCGTTCATCCTCAAATTACACTTTTTGCCTGAGAGGCATAATAATTTTGAGAGAATAATAATTTGTTATTAATTTATTATCTATTTATTAATTTTTATTTTTAATATTTATCGAATTATTATTCATTAAAGTTACAAATTATTAATATTGCCTGAGAGGTATAATAATTTTCCTCAGAGGAAAAATGAATAATCACAGGAATTTTTTTAAAGATGTGTTCAGCATACACATTACACTATCAAAAAGGCCGCGTGCGAGCTGGGCTCGCGCGGAAAGGCTGCGTTGTTCTCGCGGTTCTCGCTATGAGAGTCCTCCCGGGTTAAATTTATACGCATGATTTCTATTTTCTGTTTTTTTTTTCGTTGTTTAATATTTCTACTCGAAATTTAATCCAAGAAGTGAGCAATTGACAAGTAAATTTTTATCAAGGAATAATATTGAATTTTCATTATAATCAAAGGAATTTTGACTCTTATGCATGCATTGAGTTAATCCAGGTGACTGTCGACAGGGAGAATTTAAATCCCGAAAGCACGTGTGTTGTGTCACGTGTTTACGAGTAACTCACGCCGGATATCGCATTAAAAATAATCCAAAATTTTGCTTTTTTATATATTTTTTTCGTTCATACTTAGATTTTGCCTAATAGGAATTATCAAAGGAATTTTTTAAAAAGACTCGTTTTATTTTAACTCTCGTTCTCGCATGGATAATCTCGCTTCGGTGAATGCATCCATACCTGCCAAGGTCAGCCTACACTTCGGAAACCTTCTGTGGAGTTCATATTGAAGCGCTAATCCTCGGTTAGATTTTCCCTTAAGACGCCTCAACACGAAATAGCAGACAATGATTTTCCGGACGTTCAACATATTTTGCTAGAGCCAAAGTACTACGGTAGAAGCGATCACAGGAATAAGATAAAGGAACTAGACTGCAGATCCAATAGGTTTAAAATGTCACTTTTCCACGTACAATTAGGGATAATAATAGTTGCGACAAATTAACCATATGAAACTCCCACCCTCACTAGATAGAGAAGAATTTTCACTTGTGTTTAATAAAATAGCATCATTACTAATACTTCGCCCCGCTTTATAAGTCTGGCATTATTTTGTTCTCTGCATGAAGTAGTATCTCGTAGCAGTCATAAATTAATAGTATTAGTGAAATTAACTAGTGATAAAAATAATGAACACGCTTGTGATGCACACATATGGCACTTAAAACTTAGCACTACGTAGATTATTTTGCTTGCGGATTGGCGATTCCCCGCTGCCAGAGGCCTGCACATGGACAGAGAGCTCGCTCGTGCACACAGCACATGACATCATGGCAAGGAGGTATGATGACTCGAGCATACAAACTCGATGATTATTTTCGGTTCCTTACTGCGAAGCGCTTGAGAAACCCGCACCATTTTACTTTCACATAAAGAAACTGATTATGAGTTTAACTCATCATCTCTCCGAACTCCGCGACGGTCTATCGCAGTTTATGGGTGAACGCATTATCCAAAGAACAACGCAATGCAACTCCTAATGCAACGAAAGTCAGGGAATATTGTTAACATATGGGGAAGAACTGTGAGAAAAGCCCCAGGATATGGATTGCCGTTACCATATCTAGCGTTATTGTGTAATAAGGAGCGTAATGCTTATTAAAGGTATTCTTTCATTTACATTTCCGATGTCAATAACTTTCGAAGAAAAAGAAAGCTAACGAATATAACCCAGAAGTTAACTATGTTTACCAGAGTTTAGTACAACGACAGCCAACAGATTTTCTCGGTAGGATCATATTAGCAGCTCTTCAAAACATTCCGTCCTAGATTTCGAACGCGAACGGTGAGTGTTTATTGATATGGATTATTTTAGGAACTGCAGAGTCGATAAGAAGACGCAGGGAAATTTGAACTCTGGAATCCACATGGAGGAGGGACGGAGGTAGGGGACTTTATAATATGATGATTAAGAATTCGTGGCGAAAGAGAGAAATTAATTTTAGAAATGCAGGCGAGTGATTCCAAACCCGTTACTCGAAGACGCAGACAAGGTAACTTTTTAGAAGTCGGAAATTGGGGACAAAAAAATGTGTTTACTTTTAATATTCAAACTGACTTGATGTTTAAAAGCATATGATTACATGCGTAAAAATGGTAGTAACAAAAAAAAGCAGAAAATATTTTTCACCCTTGAGTTTCGAACCTGCGACCTTCGATCTTACGCTCTACCCAACAGACCAAATCCTCCTTATGAACGGTGAAGGAAAACATAGCTAGATGTGGCAAGCTAATGGCATAAGTACGAGTGTGAGACGTCGCTGTGAATAGATTTCGCGCATATTATTCAGTTTATTCATCCTAAGGATCTTGTTTTTCCACGAAAGCTACCACTATTTACTAAACTCCAGTCAGGAGTCCTGCAGGAGTCAGAAAGGCAGCTAGCGCGGAGGTAGAGAATTTTGATAGTTACTTACAAGATGATCTATTATCGCTAGGAAATAAACGGTATTTTGTACATTGGTTCTTAATTTACGATTGCTTGACATATATGAAGCACGGTGTCATTGATTGATATATATCACCATTTTACGCCTAAATGCCTTATTGAAAATTATTTTGATAATTCGACCTTTCATCATTAGAAATAGTTTATCATTAATTTCTATCAATATATTGTTCGACCATTCAATATACTCCCTTCCCATTGTAAAGAAAAATGGTACCATAATGTCCAAGTGTATTTACCGGATCAAAAAACTAATTGTTTATTAATGAGCTGCATAAAATACTAAAAGCGTTGTAGACTGCAGGGACACGGCCTTGAAACTAAACCAGGTGATTTTTATACTCATTGTTTTTACGAACGTCGTCAATTTCCCGTCCTTACCATTTTCGTTGATTCTCAGTTGAGTCTTACGAAATATTTTGCTTCAATTGACCCTGGAGTTTGATCATTTCCAGCATTTAAATATTTTTTTAAAACCCGCCCTGTTAAAATCAAGGTAGACTTCTTACACCTCAATGGCCCATACCATGCGGTCCGTTCCATTCCTTCATGTATTAACGTGAAATTTTCCCCAACTGTCACATACCTTTAAAGTCTCGATCAGTCAGGTGGAGCCAACATAAATTTTAACTTCACTACTTGGCCGAAAGAGGCGCTGCGGATTTTGCCCACAGACTTTTACAAATGACTGTACATGGAACTAGAAAGTCACAAAAGCATTCAGTAACATTACATGCACAATGACTTATCTTCCAAGTTATGTTGTCAATTAAAGAGGAAGAATGCTTCAAGAAGTGAGCAATTAACAAGAATATGTATTAAAGATTATTCCAAATTGTCAATTTGGATTTATCTTTAATTTAAGGAACAATGTTTGCTTAAGGCCAATCAAGGACATTTAGGATTTTTCCCATTGCTGCCAAATACATGAAAAGTAAGCCTTTAAAACATTGGGTATAACTCAAATACTTGGGAGATGTAGTTGGTTAAGGTAAAATACCATTGTCAGCAAGTTAGTCAGGAAGGAATAGAAGTGTTTTATACCCATCCAACATCTTGCTTTCACAGCTTTTTCTAATTGTAAGAACATAAAAATTAAAAAGCATCAAGGCAGCACCGCCAATAGCGATTAGTCATCTATGCAAAAGCATTAAAACTGTAATCACTTCTTTTCATAGATACAGTAATGACTAATGAGGAAGATCATTGAATATGAAGAAGCATGCATACAAAAATAAGGGGATAAAAGAAGACTCAAGAACCAACACAAAGTTCATTATTAAGGCTATAAATGACTTAATGAATAAGTACATATATTATAAACAGAGATTTGGCACAGAAATTTCAAAGAAAACATGCTGTCGATAAAGAAAGTAAAAAAGTCATGATTATCAGGAATTCATAGACATATGCTGTGAGGTGGTGGGGGGTGAAGTCCTTAAGAATTTTGGGAAATACAAAAAATAGCAGGTGGTGTTCATTGTAATGTTTACAACCTGCGAATTGTTTCAAGTGCCATTTGTCAAGGACGAGCGTTTATCAGGGAGCACTCAAGGTCTAGATCATTGAAACATGTTTAGGTAGCTATGGAAACCCTCCAAAAGAAAATTCAGGGTGAGCACCTTAAGCACCTAACTAAAAATATCAGTGAGTGTCTGAAAAATGTAAGTCACTGTCAAACACAAAAAAAACAACAAAAGTGGCAGAATACAAAATAAGATCCATCAGCCAAAGCTGAATTGCTGTAAGATTGGCTGATATCAAGAGCATACACATACTATCCTTTAAGTCATGCATTAATCATTATTTTTTTCATTCAAGAAAGCAGGTTACTATATTCTATGAAATTTGTGCTTAAAGGTATTTCACCTTTATTTATTTAAACTCCAATTTTGTCTCTGCAACAGACTCAAAGGATGACATACACATTATGACACATGGTACATACATCAGTCATTCCTGGAAAATATAAAAAATGCTTTGATCTAATACCTTTTATTGCTGACAAATAATTTTCAACAATTTTTTTATAAAAACAATTCACTGGCATTTCAGTCACACTGTCTTTACTGTACATATTAACAGAATATTGTGATTGTTTATAATTGCTGTAGATCAAACATGTGGATAATGCATAATTTTAAAGGCAACCGCTTGAATATTTATGTACAATATAATAAGGCACTCATTGGCTCTGAAATAAATGTACTATCACATGACATCAAGTATAGTACAGAAGATGCAGAGAGAATGAACCTCCCTGAAACTCACAGAATTAGTATCAATTAACACTTAGCATATAACAGTAAAAATAGTTTCCATATATGCTCCCAATCTTCTTTTAACTTCATATATTTACTTCAGGCAGTAAATGGAAGACATGCATAACCATGTTATTTCTCACGTTTCCAGCTGAGAGTAAGTTTCTGAGCCATAGATTTGCACATGGAACAGTTAAAGTAACCTTCCCACGCAACAGCAATAACACAACTGACAACAATCCCAAGCTGGAAACTCTCATGACCATTCAGATCCTAAACTTTACAAAATATAACACTTTGTGCACAAAATTTTAGAGCCCTCTATCCCTAAATAAAAAAGGAAATCCAGAGCAATATGTGATAACAAAATAACTGTGAATGATTAATCCAATCATTATGTACCTTAGCATATGAGATTCATAATGCCACATTCTAAAAATGTAGCTACACTAATTTGGGTCACAATGGTTTCTTGGGGTATTTTGTAAAAAACTGCACGGACACACAATGATCACAGATGATTTAAACTAGTCAATTATAGAGTAATTAGACAGTATGGTCAACTGGTATTACTTTTGATTCAGAGAAGTAGTTTAAAGGCATGCTTTTTAAGCAAGCAATTTCAGTCATTTAAGGTTGGCAATGATAAGAGAAAGGATAATTAGCAAGGTGAAAGATGGAATGATAACATTCATGTTTAGAAAATGAATTAATATGCATAATAATGAAGTATATATGAATTTAATACTTAAATCAATCCCTCAATTATCATGGTATTAAAATTGATTCCAAAAAATAATATTCTTCCAGTCAGAAAGCGTTGCATAGAAATGCTTGTTATAAAGATAAGCTTATTCCTGAAAAGTTATCACAGTTTAATAAGCAAATTAATTGCAAGCATTGTGGGGAAATGTTTTAGTAAGATTGCACATCCAAAACTGGAAGAGTGAACTAACTGCATTGTATTGTGGTGCTATTAAGTACTAGCAGTAATTAAAAGCTTTTTCTGATTACTGGCAATATGAACACTAATGAAGAGTAAAAATATTTACTTGGAAATGTTAAAAAAAATCCCAAACTTACTACTTTCCTTGAGCTGACCGAGATAAGACCACAACACTTCAGTCTGGACGGCAAGCAAGTATGCATGTAAGGTCATATTCAAGTAGAAAAAGGCATTCCCAAAAATACATATGATCAAAGGCAAGAGCATTAGTCAGAAAGGAATCCAACAAATGAATGGTGTTCCAACAACATTCAATAAGGTGCAGCCAAGTTCAAGACCCTTCTCCAAACATTGGACCTCACTCCACACCAGTATGTTTACAAAGAGGATGACTTTACAACTTCACAGGACAACAGCTACTTTTCCTCACCAGACACAGCAGTTCCATAAAATGTTGGCTGAAAAAATATAATGTAGAGAGACAAATAAAAAATCTTTCAATTATCCAACAACGCAAAGAAAGGCTTGCAACTTTTCTACTATTTTAGCTATCTATTGGTGCTGGCCATTTATCTTAACCTCTGAGTTCGCCAAATCCACTATAGCAGCCTCATATGCTTTAGAAGTACTTTCACACATGAAGTATAAAAAAATGAAAACATTTTGACATGACAGCAGTATATTATATCTGGCACAAATTATAACTTCATAGTTTGACTTTCATTCACATACTTATCTTATGAATTAGTCAGATTGCTCCATGCATTCACACACCATCTTGAAAAATATTTGGTAAGTTACCCTCCATAGGCAATTTCTGAAGTTAAATTTGTCAAGTAATTGAGCTATGAACAAGCAAGTCTACATACACCAGCAAGCCACCAATGGCAAGCACTAATTGACATGGATGGGGAATTGTAAAGGGTTAAATTGTATGGAGCATAGAGAAAAAGATTTCAACCCTATTCCTATCACACACAATTCTCAGGAAAATCCACACTCTATATATACATATTTCTATAAATCCTTGATTGTGATGGGGAATTGTAAAGGGTTAAATTGTATGGAGCATAGAGAAAAAGATTTCAACCCTATTCCTATCACACACAATTCTCAGGAAAATCCACACTCTATATATACATATTTCTATAAATCCTTGATTGTTATCTATTAGTCAACCATTTCTTTTTCGATTCTCAAACCAGGTATGTCAGCACTGCATAAAATGGTACATATTCATGAAGCTAGTGACAAGTCATAACTCACTCAGGTAGCCACCTTGATGTGTCACTTAATGGCATAGAAGCTGGTTGATTCCAGATTTTGTGACTTAAAGCCAAATAGTTTTTGTTTCATCTCAATTTAAGAGTTAAACATTCAGTATATCAAACTAAGTTATACTCTCTGAAAGCTCATAAAAATGCCCAACACATCAATAACAGAGGTAATGACATTCCAGAGATTTACAGTCCAAGCATCACTGGAAACAAGTCCAGGAATATCTGTATTTTTATTTGTTTCTGCAGATAATAAAGAGAAACTAAGGACATAAAATTAACATATTTCTTGGTGACAATTCTATATTTCCCGTATGTGAAGGAGAAATTTATAATTACATGCTAGCCATTAGTGATCCTGAAAAAATCACGTAATTTAGTGACTGAACTGTAAGTTGAAGTTTTCATCTACTGAAGAAAGCTAGAAGTTTCTCAATTCATACTGAATGGTACACAGTAAATTATCAATCTTGTAAATGTCATTGTATTTTCTGCATTCAAATAATTCACAGATGGTTATAAAATAAAAGCTCCATCAATAATGTAAACACTTCCAGTAAAATGTTAGCATCCAATTGATGTTGAAAGATTTTTGTTCTCAACACAGGGCTGGGGTTTACACCAACTTTCCTTCCACTCTACGGGGGACTTAATCAGGGCATGAGTTTTATTGGAACTGAGATTGTAGGAACCAGGAAATTTTGTGTTTGCTAGCAAAAATGATAACAAGAAAGATAAAAAAACTCCTTAAGTCGATATTAGAGATATGTATCTTGAAAAATATCCCTAAAACATAGTGTTTCACCAACTCAAGTAATATGTAATAAGAAAAAATATATCCTGGATCCACAAGGTATTCTCATTTCTACCATTTTTCTACCCTGTTCCTTTTCCCACACTCCCAACCAATACCTCTCTCTCACCCCTCCTCAACCTCCTCCCATTTTTTCCTCATCATCCCCTGCTACTTTCTCACTTCCAGTCTTTTCTTTCATCAGTCCACTTTTCCTCCTTCTTGAGGAATTATATTTCATAGATGTGGCAGTTAAAAAAACACAGAATGCATCATAAAAAGGACAGGCTAATAAAATTTTCAGCCAGTCGCAAGCCTACCTCCCTCAAAGAAGAGAAGATTGGGAATAAGAACGTGGAAGGAGGGGTAAGGACGGGACAGAAGGAGTATAAGATTGAGAGAGAGAGAGAGAGAGAGATAGGGAGATGGGGGCTTGGAAAACTGGAAAAGAAAGGGGGAGAGGGCCAGGAATGAGAAACTGATGGCAGGTCTGTTCAGGCCAAGGGAAAAGAATGCTTGAAAAATTCAAATGCGGATCATCTATTGGATTGTGAGTTTACCTATTTCCATCAGAGAATTAACAATGGCTGAGCATAAAGAGATGGCCACTGAAGTGAAAGTGGACAATGTTTTACACTCGATTACATGACTCAAATTCAGAAATCAAACTTCTGGGGAGCATGCAATATTGATATGTATTAAATAATGCAAAATATTAGCTAGCATAGCCATCCACACAAAAAATTCAACACAATCCAGATTTTAGTTCGATTTACTAAATGTGGCTCCAATAGTGCTACACACAACAATACACATCACACACAAAAGAAAATAAAGTCAACCCAAAAAGTAAGTAAAATGCAATTTAAAAAATACATAATCCCAAACAATGCATCACAAATTAATGAAAAAGGAATGCTATCATGATAAATTATGACTACTCTAAATACTTGCAAAGCAATCACAACTCTTAAAAGCAATAGACTGAAAAAGCATGTCGCCATGAACACTTTGTTATCAAGGTATTCTTTTGGGAAAAAATGCAAAGTTAATGATACATATTCAGGAAAATATTCTTTGGAAAGTAATTCGACATCACGACTTTACCATGAGAATTTAGCACACACTTAAGATAGAACTGGGGAAAATTATTAATGGAGGCACATAGAAGTAATAACAAAGGATAATCAAGAAAAATTCAACGCCTCAACTGCAATAATTGTTTGTATGTACAGTGAAACTGCTTTTACGTTCCCGGAATTTACATTTTCCTGTGATTTACAGCATTTTCTTCCGGTCCCAAAAATGTTTGAATCATTCCAATGTATTTTCATCCCCCTATTAACACTTTCAAATCCCATCATTTATGACATTTGAAGGTGAGAAAGATGGTGGCTGGCGCACTTCAACTGGCGACCGTGTGAACGCGATAAATGTTAACTACGGATAAAATACGGATTGTGTTTGGTGGTAAAAAAACGACATTGACTTCCGGACTTAAATTACAAAGGGTTCTTGGATGGCCCGGAGTATTATCTAGTATCAATAAAATTTTAAAATCTAAATTTTCTGAGCACAGTACTTTTTTACTGCCAGACAGAAGTAAGACGTAAACCTCTGCTCAAACACGGGAATTGTTGCCCAAGCTTTTTTATTATATTTCCAAAGGACAGGTAGATTTTACTTGCCATAGCCCTTCACAGCCCTCGGGTTTTCGGAATGGTATAAAACCGAATGGTTTCCGACCTGCTAGTGCTAAAAAGTTCCTGCAAGAAAGTTTAAACGAAAGAAACTATAAATTCTAACAGCATGTTTAGCTAACGGTACATGGCAATGTTTAGAGGTCTATTTGTATAAATACAAGCACTTTAAAGTCCTAGCTTTCAAATAGTATTCTCTCAGTCTTTACAAACTCGTTTTTTCTCCCCTACAAATATTTAAATTGACTTTAAAAAAATAAATGTTGAGATAGGATTGAAAAACCTTCACTATTATGTAGAGAAGTCCCTCGAGTTACATTTATTTCCATCAGTTCTTGCGCATACTTGCGCCTTTTGTGAATTATTCCCTTTTCGTCTCATGAAGTTAACAAGCAAGGGCCATCCTAAGGGGCATATTGGGGAGCGTGCAAGTGACTTACAAACCAGGACGACGCCAAGCATATCTGGAGAAACAACGTTTGTACACACCATAATAAGGTATTTAAAATTATTGATCTTTTTTATTTATCAACCTATTAATTATATAATGTTGCTAAACAATAAGTACCGTCAATGTGTATTGAGGAGGAAGTAAAATTTTGATGGCTAGAAAGTATTAGTCGAAGCTTTTGGAATTTTGGGGAATTTTTTAAATTGTTTATTATCAAAGTTTAATTTTTATATAAATTTAAACTCATACTTTTTTAAAATTCTAAATAAATAGGAAAGTCATGTCGCACTCCATGAGGATCAAGTTACCGACATTAACCCACATGAGGTTGTTGCATTTGTTGTGGGAAAAAAAGACCACAGATGACTTGTATAATTACGTAGAGCAAGAATTAGGATTTGAAAGCTGGTTGGAAGATACCTTAAAGGCCATTAGAAAAACTGTAAGGCTAATTAAAAGTGATTTTGAAAAATTATGGAAACAGTGCTCCAGAAAATACAATAGGCTTCCATGAAAGCAGAGACCCTGAGTAAACTGTAAACTGAAATTCCCCTATACCATTACTCAGAAGATAGTACCTCATAATGCTTCTTTGTCAGATCCTCTTTTATCCACTTTAAAAGTTGGCGGGCCCTGGAAATCCTTTTCTGAATGCAGCCTGAAAACCAGGAGTAGTAGACAGTCTCTCTAGTATGTACAGTCTCTTGTGAAAGAAAGATCGAAAGGACAACTGTTTTGCAAGTCAGCTTTCATTGCAGAGCTCAGGAAACCTTTGCTACCAATATCATATGCATCAGCGGAAGCATTGTCCTCTTTCATAGAAAATAACCTTACAAAGCAAGAGTACATAAACTTCAGCAGAGAGACCAAACGGAGGTGGTGTGATATTTATCCCTCATACAAAGTAATTTGAAATTCAAAGTTGTCTTGCTACCCCACGCTTCAAGAAATTATCATTAGCGAGACTTTGGCCTAGTTCAAATAACAGGCACTCGTCAATCACACCATTTCGCAATTACTTTTGGCTGAAGAAGAAGTTGTCACCACTTTCCTTAGATCTGGCAATGAATTCAAACATAAAATGATATTTAAGTGGGGTTTTGATGTCAGTAGTGAACACATGCAATATAGCAAAGATTCACATTTCAGGAAGAAGCAGAACCAGTGGATGATTCAAATATGGTTTCTATTTCTATGGTGTCACTTCTGATAAAATCTAGTGCTGAACACAACACCTATGGCAAAATCCCAGGCCAAATTTGACCAGTTATTGCCCATAAAATTATTGATTGAAAAGACGAGTTTGGAGTGAAAGTGTACAAGAAGTGAAAAAGATAGAGAAACAGATCTCTCAGCTAATCCCGGTGGTCATCAAAATACATGGGAAGAAATTGTCCATAATTTCAGAATTTTTATTCAAAATGGTGAACGATCAAGTATGTGATACTATGACTGTCACCTCATCCCAAACGTGTTACATTTTTCAGGCTACTCATAAAAATATGAATGAAAACCGAAGGATGTGGATTTTATTGCCTACAAATTTGGTCTTTCTACATTGCATGCCTGAATTAGGCTTTTTGAATGCCTTCTCCATATATCATACAAGATAGAAGTGAAGAAATAGCGTGAGGGAACGAAGAAAAGGTTTTGGTGAAAAAAAGAAAATACATAATATATTTGCTAAAGGTTCAGATAGGAGATGGGTCTCCTTGGTCACCAACCAACCCCTGGAGGAAGGGCAACGATGACAATACTGCACGTAGATTTTTCCAGAGTCCTGACATTTCGTCAGCTGTTACTGAAATTAACAAATAATTAATTCAAAGAGTTGGAACTATTCTATGGGCACTTTCCTGTGGTTTACCCAAAAATGCAACTGAATTTTAAATGTATGCACAAAAAACTAAAGAAATATATATGAGGTCATATTCATGGTTTTACGTGCCTGTCACTGTGCATAACATATTCATGGGGCCAAAGTGATGCATTATCACCCATTCGCATGCTTTCCGAAGAGGCCCAAGAAGCAAGGCATAAGCAGATTAGGAAATACCAGGAAAATCACATGTGAAAATGCATGCTAAAGGACAGAATGCATGATTTAATCTGCTTTTAGTCACATCTGATACTTTTTTTCAAAAGCGCAATTCCCGTTCGACGGTAGTCAGACAGCTTCTCAAGGAACCGATAATACCTGAACCAAGGGAAGACGAGGAGGGGGAGGACGTGGAGTCGGCAGATAATGAGGACGAAGAGAGTAACGATGATGATAATGATGGTAGTGACTGTTAATAAGCGCAAAAAGGGAGGAATCAGGCGAGATGTTGTGGAATATGAACATAATAAGAACTAGGATATTACAATTTTCCACAGATTATCTGTGGAAAATTGTAATATCCTAGTTCTTATTATGTTAATAAGCAGTTGACCTTTTATGAGAATTCATTGTACTTTTAAAACCCAGTGTTTTGGGGTGTATTCATGTGGTATTTAGCTTATAAGATTAATGCTACAGCAGTACGTAAAAAAATGTTATAATTTTCTACATACTTTTCCTGAATGTTGTTCTATATGTAATTATAAAGTAAAAATTGATTTTTCTCTTAAAACCAAAACATAAAAAGCTTTTGCCGCTGTAATTTTGTGCCTATTTCTGATTTGGCCGTACCGAATGCTTACACTACAAGAGCTATTAGTTTAAAAGGAAAAATGATTTTGTCCCGCTAGATTTGCTATTGGAACCACTGTGCTGTGGTAAGAAGGGTGCAGGCATGCATGATAAACTACCACCACTTCCTCGCCCCTATCCAGGGCATGAAACTGGCTTAAAATGACCTTTAATTCAACATCCAATGCTAATTATTGGAAAAAATTAAGAGTTGAAGGGACCTATGCAAATAAAAACATAACTTCAAATCATAAAGACAGGTCATACAACAAAAGAAGCAGATATCACCATTGGAGTCATATGAGTAAAGTGCTTATATTGGTTAGTAGTCATCAGAAATCATGCCACATGAGGTCTTGATGAGAGCATAACCGATACAGAGGATATTTCTGGAGAGAAACGTTACAAAATGAAGACATTATGAAGAATGTAAGAAATGAAGAAAACCCAGAAAACAAAGACCATGAAAAAGAAGGTGGCATTGAATGGGCACCAGTGCTGTGACAGTGAAAATAAAAAATAGTACCAATCATCCCTTTCCTCAGACATTCAGAAATGATGAAGGGTCATAGCAGGGTTGCTACATACCAGAGATTATGAAATTCTAGGACTTATCCAGGCCAAAATTTTCATTTTTTTCAGGAGAAGATAGCATTTGGGTGTATTTTAAAGGGGGCAAAAGAATAGAAGCACCACACATTAATGCATGTTCTATGGGGGTTTATAGTTTCCCAACAAACAGAGCACCACCACTATTGCTCCTGGAAAATTGGCTTCCTTTCTGATAGCATATTAGACTTAGGTCTCGGCGACAAATCACTTGTACAATATCTGAGGAGAAACAAATATTTCATTGTCCTCAGCATGAATGTAAAGAATAGGACCTGAGTCTATTTTAGGGGCATAATTATGTAATTGCTAATTAAGAGCTCCACTGCTTGATTCAGTCAGGGTACTAAAAAGTGCCAAAATTGGCACTCCTAACTCAATGAAAACAATCGGATTTTGACTTGGAAAATAAAATTTCCAGGCTAATTTCTCATTTCCCACAACTTTTCCAGGACCATTTTCAACATCCATGAATTTCCCAGATTTTTCACGATTTCCTGGCTTGTACCAACCCTGCATCGGCTTTCCCGATAGTCAACTTGGATGAATTCTTCTAGGACGTGGCAGAGTTTTGCCCAGAGGAAGATGAGCGAGTGACTCATCAAAATGTCTTCCATGGAAAGCCTAGCCCAGGGCAACATCTGTGAAAACTTCATCCAAATCAGAAACTATGTAGATACAGTAGAATCCTGATTTAACGTTCGTCAGAAGGGACCAAATTTTAAACACTAAATGAAGACAAACACTAAATGAGGACGTAACATTTGTGAGATATTCCACAGAGGAAAAATCATTCGCCTTGACCAGGATTCGAACCCGGATCCCTTGATTTCCCACCGAGTGCTTTAACCAGTCAAGCTACCGAGGCATCCTTCTCCCCTGTGGATTATTTGGAGGCTTTATAGGAGCATGGTGGTCAAATTGGTCAAAAGAGTGAACAACTCATCGTGTTCAATGTATGGCTTTATCCTCGCGGACTGTGGCGCTAAGCGCATGCTTTGGACTGCTAATAACATCAAATGTCTAGCAGTCCTGACCACCATGCTCCTATAAAGCCACCAAATAATCCACAGGGGAGAAGGATGCCTCGGTAGCTTCACTGGTTAAAGCACTCGGCACGAAATTGAGGGATCTGGGTTTGAATCCCGGTCAAGGCGAATGATTTTTCCTCTGAGGAATATCGCACCTATGTGCACTTGCGGGTGACTCCGTAAAGGTTACTACCGTGGCTAGTCCCAGTTTCCTCAAAATTGACCTAACATTTTTTTGAGGTTTTAGAGTCTGTAATGAGCTGGGACAGTTTTACATGAATAAAAAGGATAATCTAAAGTCACTAAAAGGTGTAACAAACAATAATAAAAATTACCATCAATTTAGCGTGCTCTTCCTAAAATAGGTTGCAAAACACTCTCCAGGAAACAATTATAAAAATGAAATTAAATCAAATATGATAAACAATTTGTGGATGATATTTTATTAATTAGCTAATGAACCTAACAGAATTAGGAGCTGACCCAGAGAAACTGTTAAAAATTGAATATGATATGATTAATTTAGTGATCTCCTGAGCTATCATGGAAAATTTCAAACGACTGGGTTGTTACTGGCAAGAGCAGCTTCTTTGCCAAGTCAACTCTCTTTAAGTGAGGATTTTTATCCACCTCGTCTATAATTTTTCTCTAATCCTTGATATTAAGAGATTTCCTTTTTGAAGCCATCCCAAAATCAAAACCAGCTACCTCTGCTCTCTTTAAACCACCAGCACCAAGGAGACTAGTAACTTGTTGATCAGTGGCCCTGTTGAAGAGTTATTTCTTGTATTCTTTTGAGTTACAGTTGCCTCCACACTGCCGCCTCGAACACGAAAATATAATTTACAACACCAAAGAAATCACCAATTCTCTTTTCTGTAACACTTCTCATTAGGCTTCAAAGGTGACCATATAATACATTGTATTTTTTTTAATCTCTTACGCAACTAAATTAGCCCCTATTGCCGGCCGACTTGTGCTACTCTAGCTCGCAAATGTAGTAATTTGAGTCTGGAGGCGAAACTCATTTGAATACATTGTAATTCAACCCTCCCGCATTTTTTTTATGCGGCCGTAATTTTTTACATAAGATTTTCTCCCCTCCCCCTCCTATAGATTTCCGAGTTCCAAGATAGTTGCAGTTTGTGAACTAAGGTATCAAGTCCATTTCCGAAATTTAAAATAATACTCGACTTGGAGTGTATTTCAGTTATGAATGGGCAAAAATGATTTCTATTTCCCAAAACATTTTTATTGTTTACGCATTCAAATGCTTAGGTTCTTGTGTATTGCTACCAACCATTTCGCTTCCAATGCATAAATATTTTTGATGTTTTTCTTGATGAGATCATCATTTTTAGTCATAGTGCAATATGACTTATAAAAGATTATAATGACATCAATTTAGCCTCAGCATTTTCTAGGGTTAAACTTCACTGACATTGTCACCTCATACCATCCTTTTAGTAGATAATGGAAATTTTCCTTAGCTCCGTCTACACTAACATTCCCATTAGGTCAGTAACAGCAATAAAATTCTTTTTACGCAGTGGTCTCAGCGCATAGTTACATCAATTTCCTTCTGTAAAAATGAGATAACTTTGGCTATAATTATATGCACTCGGAAAATAATTTTGCATCATTTACTGACGAGTCAAAGAAAGACATTTCAAATGTTACGAAATAGTGATACTTTCCGAATTTGTGAATATTACTGATTGTATGAAATAACGAGAATGCCTTATTTATAGGGATAGGAAAATTTCGCGATCGCGAATTTCGCGAATTTAGGCAAAAATGTCCTAGGAGTGGTAGTTAGTTACAACATACTCCATACTGACTGGAGAAATGACTTTTGAACTCGCGAAATGTCGCGAATTGTGCCCCAAAATGCGAATTTTCATTTTTATGAGAAAATGGTTGTAAGTACATTTAAAACACAAGAAAAACATTAAAATTGCAAGCAAATGTTCTCAATTCGATTTAAACGAAATCGCGTGCAAATATTCCTGAGGTATGCATAAGTTTTCAGTTCATCGTAGCATAACCGGTGTTACGATAACAATCGCGGGAGGATGACACGGGTGCTTTCGATTTACGGCGCTAACCAGCAATACACAGCTCGTCACGCTGTGGTGCTTTCAATTTACAATTAGTGGAATTCGGCATCTATGACCGGTGGCTCTCCGCTCCGAGGTGAGTCTAACAAAGAAAAAGCAATATGCGCATTTATTCTAAGTAATCTGCTACAGCATGAGGGTTTCTCAAACTTTTCCTGCAATGGAACACTTCGTAAATCCTGAAATTTTAACGGAACACCTTGTGGACTTCACATATATTAACCATTGCGTTTAGGTAGCAGCGTATAAAGCCATTATAGGTTACTCTGAACACCCATTAGCCTTCCGCGGAACAGTTTGGGAACCCCTGTGCTACAGATTTGAAGACGAGAGGTGTTTTGCACATTGCATCACTCCAGGGGCAACGTAAATATAATTTTTTTTAAAATTCCTGATACCATTCCTGCTGATTCTAATGTTAAATGACCTCCTGAATCCGAATATGACATCCGTTTTCCTCCATCACCCACCATTTTCGGGGGAAGCCCCCCCCCCTCTTATTTTTATCACTATGTGATAATTTAGATAAATAAATACAAATTTATTGTTCTAGGACGTTTGTCCTATGGAACAAGTATTACATACATACAATCAATGGTCTCTGTGGTTTTACAAGCCAAAAATAAGTATTGGAACTTATAAATATATGAATTCAAGAATAGTTCAGTAGGACAATATTTACAACAAAAAATATGAATAGCATAATGATTGACAGGCATACATACAGAAACAGGAACAAGGTAATGCATATCCAAGTGGTTTATAATGAAATACAATAATATTTTTCAAATATAAATGATAACATTTTGAATTTAAATTGGTGTATATTTATAGAGTTAACTACATTATCAGGAATACTGTTCCATATTCTTAGGCCAGAATTTATTGTAGAAAAGTGATATACATTTGTCCTACACTTTGGAATTTTGAATTGTCTTCTGGCTCTAACAGGTCTGCCCGAATCGGTCAGGTTTCTAATGATGTAGTCATACAGATATTCCGGGGTTTTATATGATAATATTTTATAGATGAAAATAGACGATTGGAATATTTTTCTATGTTCCAGTTTCATCCACTTTAACTTAATATAATAGGGAGTTACATGTTCGTAAATATTGGCTTTGAAAATATATCTTACTCCGGCATTGAACAGTGTTTGTAATTTTTTATGTGACTCCTTTGTTAAATCAGCAAATACGAGTGATCAATAATCAATATGAGGAATTAATAGGTGATTAACGAGTTTTTTGCGCAGCTCAAATGGAATTAGATGCTTAAATTGTTTCATCTGCGCCAATGTCTTATAAACTTTGTTGGAAATAGAAGCAACATGTTCTGTCCAAGTTAGAGTGTTGTTAATATTAACTCCTAAGTTTATAATTGAAGTTGCATAATCGATTTCGGTGATAGTTCGAATAATTGATCGAAACTGGTAAATCGCGAATAAATATTGAAAAAAGGAGAGGTCCAAAAATAGAACCCTGAGGCACACCGCAGGGGATTGATAGAAAACTGGATAGTTGATCCTCATTTCCCTTAACTGCTTGGGTTCTCTGAAGTAAATAAGACCGAAACCACTGAATTGCTGGTAGAAAGAAACCAAGTTTTTCCATTTTATAAAGTAATAGGCCATGATTAACACAGTCAAAAGCTTTCGTAAAATCAAAGAGGATTAGGATGGTTACTTTCTTATTGTCTATTGAGTGCCGGATATCTTCGGTCACTCTTACAGTTTGAGTACTATGTCCTTTCCGAAATCCAGACTGATATTTATCTAGTAGGTTGTTTGATGAAAGGAAGTCTGCAACTGAGTTGTGTACAAATCTTTCTAGTGGTTTCGAAAAAGTACATAGCAATGAAATTGGACGATAATGCGATGGCTCAGCTGGATTCCGGATTTTCTTTATTGGTTTGATTATTGCAGTCTCTGCAGTTTCTTTTGGGACCAGAGTATCATGAGCAACATTTTTATAAACAAGAGTAACGCTTTCTCGCAGAGGCCAGTTCCGTACGATGTAATGTTTTTCTCGGGCTCGGCTGTCCCATTCACAAAGGAAGCAGCAGTATTTCGTGAAGCCTGATTGTAGTCCCGTGAGTAGAGCGACAACTTTCAGGTCAGTGCAAACTTTCCAATTATAGTCATGATAATTAATTTTTTCAAGGATTCAGCATATTTCCATACGTCTCCTTCATATCAACAGAGTATGCAACCGGGACTGAAGGTAACTCATTCCCATTGGCCAACAGGACCACTTTCAAGCTTGTCTTTGACGAATCTATAAACAGTCTCCATTTTTCTGGGTCACATGGCATCAGTTCTATCATCAATGCATTTGAATTAGGGCAAAACACCAAGCCTTCATCTTCCGTAAAAAGTAATTTCAGTGTTGACTGTCTGGTCCTATAGGAAGAGATTTTTACACCCTTTTCTAAGAGATTCCACTGCTGAAGTCGAGATCCAAGAAGTCGAGATTTCGTCTTAGGCAACTCCAAATCCCTTACGAGATCATTAAATTCTGACTGAGTAACGAGGTGAGGTTGTCGATCAGCTGAATTATCAGAACACTCTTCATCATCGGTGGAAGTATCACTTGGTCCCGGCTGTTGTTCAAAGTCTTTCAAATCAATTTCTGGCTCTAGAGTATAGGTTTATGGGGGCTCAGGGATTGGCAAAGACTTGTTTGGGAATCCCTGTGCTACAGATTTGAAGATGAGACGGACTGCGCATGTGTGAAATGCCGCTTTGAGTTGTTTCATTTCAATGGGATCGTTCACAAAGAGATACGTATTTTTCCGATTTTTTATTTTGGTCTGATTTGTTCATAACAGTCTACTATGGATTTGAAGATGAGACGGACTGCGCATGCGTGAATAGCCGCTTTGAGTTGTTTCATTTCAATGGGATCGTTCACAAAGAGATTTTAAAATGCCAATTCTGATAGTTTGAAAAATTATGAGAGACATATTTTTCCGTTTTTTGATCCGTCGCCTGCTTTTTGAATTATCGGCGACGAAAAATCGGGGTTCTTAACCCTTTCACGTAAAAGAACCAACATGAAAAGTTTTTAAGTCACTCGCTGCTCCATCCAATCACGTTGGGCGCTATGCAGCATTCCCATTCCCTCGCTTTTCAGCGAGCGAATTACAAACTGAACCGGATCTCTGATGACCACACAAACTTTTTGAGTAGGCGGCAAGTTTTGCAAATTTTTAATTTTGATTTAAGAGTGAGTGGCTGAATATAGAAGAATTTTGTCTCCACCGAAAATTATTTTCCAACCCATCTACTGAATTCGTGAATTAAATTGCAATTTCGCATCATAGTGAACGACCTTATTGCAATGGGGTTGTTCCATTGCAATGGTTGGGTAGCTAGCTTTAAAGCACCAATCAAGGCCAACTACGACATCAATATCATTGTCGATATATTTATTTATTGCGTGGCACCAAGATTGAATTTATTGTTTGAATCTCTAGTTTTTGGCCATTTCCGTCAAATGACTGTTTGTTTTCCAGTGACAACTGTTAAGTATCCTAGTTTTATTCCTGGTTTCTGTGCTTTCAAGTGATTTTGACGAGTTATTGAGATGCCGAATGCAAAATTAAGCGCAAGAGACCTGGCTTTCCAGTATCAAAAAGATGGATTTTAATGTATCGATAAAAGTACGGTCATGCACATATTCTACAACTGTCAGGTTGCTTGGGAAAGACTCAATTGGAAAAATTTAAAATCTTCGAAGCACGTAACTGCAGCAAACTTTCACAAGGATGGAAATTCTCTAAAGTTGCATGTAAATACATGAAATGTATTCAATTTTATTTTTAAATTTAGTGCTACTTTTCCAGGTTCTGCCATCGAGGTGATTGTCTTCAGTCATAACATGGCTAGAAGGGGAAGTGTCGCAGAATAACCCAGATCATATTGGGTTAAACTATAGTATAAGTGACCCTTTTCTAGACTTTGAAATAATCGGTATTTTATGTGTATATATATAAATTTGTGGTCACTGTGAAAACACCGAAATGTCTTGTTGAAAGTACCGAATTCCTAATTTCAAAGTACCGCTTTTCTCCCTCTCAAACCACCGAAAAATTCCTATCCCTACTTATTTAGCAATCAATTTTGATCTGCAGTTACGGGAAATAAACTGCAGGCATGCACTTGAATTTTCATATACTGCTCAATTCGACATTCATTTTTTCTCCATATACTGCACCACTCTCCGGGGAAAATTTTGACGATTTCAACTGCGTAACACGCCACAGCATCATCAGGTAAAAATTTCTAACGGGCAAAAAGCGGGTGTATAATCATCGTGGGCATATATATGTATATATTATCATGAACATACAACATCTTCATGTTATTATGTACAATATCTATGAACATCTTCAAGCGAAACCTTAAGCACCTTCGACCCAGTGAAAATTAATAGTGGAGATAATCATCATTGATGTTTTTGGGAAATCATTTACCTACACGATCATGAAAAAAACATTAGAACGGACAAAAAAGCTTATGTAGGCAAAAAGTAAACGACGTAGAATGCAGAAAAAAGCAAACGTTAAATAAGGATAATTTTTACATTGTTTACAATGAAACCGGGACCTCAAAAATAAACGTTAAATGTAAATTAACGTTAAAAGCAAAGACATTAATTCCAGATCCAACTGTACCTAGATCTCAGGAATATAGGGGAGCCATTTATTAACCCTGATAAGGATCTGACAGAGAGGTAGAAATGTTAGTTCAGAGTAAATACTGATGTGGTTTTGCCTTAGTGAATGCAAGAGTCCTGAGTATCAAAAAAACTAAGTTTCTTCTCTAATAATTGCAGTAAACATAGCAATTCATTTTACTTCTTTAGGAAGAATAGTGGAATCTGCTGATTCTCCTACATCGTTTACATTATCTCTGGCATGTCATTTATTACTACTGATTCACCAGCGAGGCTAGAATACTTTATGCAAACTACATAGCAAGCAGTGGTCTCTTAAAGTAGGACTGTTTCTGTTATTGTCAGTCTTTTGCTAGGCATTCTAACAAGTCTTCAAAAAGAGCAATGCTTTCTTCACAAGAAAAAACATAACACTCCCCAGTGAAAATATACATAGCAGAGGATACATAAACTTCCAAGTGACTGCCATATTTTCTTGTGATTCTAAGAAACATGCCCACCTCATGAAGGGTCCCAACAGTTATTCATAGTATACTTCTCTAGATGAAGTGTTCTACACATTGTTTTGACACCTAAGCACCCAAAATAAGTGAGTAAAACCTGTATAGGCATGCACACGGGTGGTGCTGGTGGTGCACCGGCACCACCTAATGGCTAGAAATAATTAATTAATTAACCTAGAAATACGTGAAAATGATACTACGAATGTTTAATAATTTGCAAAAGAATTAGACGAACCAAAAACTGGTAAATAAATCAAATTTTTAAGTGTTTTTCCCTCTGTCTTACTGACAACCAATGCTTAAAATTCATTCATAAATAAAGTTAGCTGGATGACTGGCAGTACAAATAAAGTTTTTTAACAGCAAATTTTCATAATGAAAACAATGCCAGGCACCACATAGTAAACAGGTCTGCGCACGCCTATGAAAACCTGTGAAAGATAACAGTGATCCTAGCAGCATCATGATTCAGCATGAGGTAGATTGGTATGGAATTAACCTGTTGTACATACTAGCATCAGCAGCATAAAAGACTTGTACCAAAAAATATTCTTTAAGTCCCCATGTTAATTCAAAGTAAAATCAAATTCCACAAACTGCACACATTAATAAAAATCAATTTCAACATTAAATTTTCTGCAACTAATCTCTAGCAAGCCAAAAAAACTAAAACACAAAAGATTTTGTAAACAAACCTAATGTGCAGGTTGATGCCAATAAAGAAAAGATGGCATACTGAATCCACTTCAAATATCAAAGAACTGTCTCTCTTCCAGGATGGATAGCCATCTGTTGGAGATGGATCAAATCTTCCTCAACCACCTGATCATTCCCTCCTTCCCAAGGATTCCAGGAATTTTGCTGTATTGCACAGGACACCACTCATAGTTTGTCACTTCACATGAGTATATACTTCCTCCATTTTGGGTTAAAGGCACAAGTGGGTTTTTTCCCAAGTGAAATGAGCAATTACATTTTAAAACTTGCACAACTATGAATAATGACTGCGGTTCACTGCCAAAAAGGACTTGGAAGAGAATATTTTATGAGAAAACTTTATGTTTAGTTTACTTCTCACAAGGATCATCACTTGTCAAAGATTGAAAAACAAAATCAGGTATGGTCGAAAGCAGACCAACATTAACTCTAATCACATTAGGCAGCTCACAGTCTCCAAAGAAAAGAAACGAGACAGCACATCTTGGCCCAGAGTAGGTGAGAAGGGCCTGATTGAGTGGGGGAAGCAGGGAGTAAAGTTTACCTCTTCGTGGGCTGCAGGGTCACCCAGGTTGCGACCAGCATTAGATTCATCTTCCTCATCCGAGTCTTCCTCACCCGAAGAGTCAGCAGACCCGCTTCGATCTTTGGTACCATCTAACAAAAAGAAAAGCCATTAAGTTTAATCCACAATAATATTGAATGCACAACTTGCACGCATAAAAGCGTCACCAATTGTTTATCAGCTTTTCAAATGGATAAACCTTAAAAAGTACCTATTCTACTTATGGGAAGTATTTTCTCCCAAAGACATTAATGGAAAATCACCCTGAAAATGGTGAGGCCTAAAGAAAATGCCACCCTTCGGCAAGAAATTACTGATGACCAGTTTTCATTGATGCTTTCAGCCTCATTGAAACAGGAGTAAACATTTTCACCGAGGATGATTCCAGTTTGCAGAGAAGCAGCAAATGTACCAAACAGATTGAAGGCACATTGACCTGCTGTAGGTAAATTTACCATGCAAAAAAAGAAACTCATTTAGTCTACCCTTCATTCTTTTCTCACAACACAACAAAACGAAGGTGCCGACCACACGAACCCCATGAAGATGCATTAGAATAACTAAGTGACTATTTCTCCTCCTTTGCATACACACATGCATATTTTTTGTGACTTAACGTATGTTCATGATTATTATTTTAATGAAATATTTTAATTTAGTACGTGATGGTTTTTTGACAATTTAGACAAAATTAAATCAGATTTTTTCCTTAAAAAGGTACAACGATTTGATGTACACCCCAGAACAATTTATGAGATGATAAAGCCCCATCAATATATGAATGTGCTTAAGCTTAAGGGCAAATAAATATTAATCTTTTGGATTGTCACAAAATATTTTATTACCATCAAAAGAGCATTATTTCATCTAGTGATTTTGTCAATGAATATTTCTTTTCGCCTTTTTACTTACTCTCAACCATGCTTGTAATTTACATATTATGCATTTTATGTGACAAACCAGGACTCAAGAAGTTCATGGCTGTTGTCGGCAACATAAGCAAGAGGACGGGACGGTAGAGGGGAAAGTTGATGACAAAGGATGAGCGCAGTAATTAAGTTATAGTTCCATTGAGTCTATCAACAATGAAGTACATGTTCCTTCCCCCAATGTCCTCTCCAGTGCTTAAATTCAAGCATTTATCCCCTTCTCCAAACACTGCAACCTTTGGGCAACGTTGTTTTGAGGACAATCCTCTTCCTCTTTTCTAGATTATCTCGTACTATTGTGCTCTGCTGCCATAAAGCTTGTATGTAACCACTATAAGCAATTGTATAATCTGCTGCTACCTTCCAAGATTGTGGTCGAGCTTCATTCGTTTGTTTGGAATTGTAAATCCATCAATAGTTATGTGATATCTTCTATGATACATAAAGGATTCTGCTGGACATACGAAATAGTAAATTAAAAAAAAAAGTTTTTAAAAAGATTTTGCAAATACAAGTAGCTACTATGATGAAATTGAATGTCAAATGTGTAAGCCACATACAATGCTCTTAGCCACATTCAACTGTCTGTGTCCAGGTAAGAATCATAGAGGTGCATAATGAAGAAAAATGGAAGTCACAGGGCTTCATCACAACTTTTATCTTTTTTCTAAAGTAAGCGTATATTCATCCCTTTGTTTTTGAATGAAGACAAAAAAAGCAAACTTAGAAATCAGTGCCTTGGTAAATAATTGAGTAAAAGTGGTCACGAAAATCTGGTTCCATTGTCATTTTCGACTTATGTAAAACTTCTTCAACATGCATCTCCAACATTACTCGAGGATTAACTTTTAACTAAGTTTTCTTTATCTATGTTCATCTATCAGTTGATATGTACTCCAAGCAAAGAAATTGAAAGGTACTTTAGATATTTCTTAGGTTAGCATTCTTCCTATTATTGATTCTGCTCTCCTTTACATATTTTTAAATCAACAAGTTGGAATAACTTCACCCTTAGCTGTAAGCACCTTATGGGTTCATCCATATCCCCCTTACTGGCCGAATTGTTCTTAGACAATCTAGAAAATAAGCTTTTCAGCAGCAGAAACAATCTCTGCAAGTACGTCCACTATTACTTCCGGTACGTAGACGACATCCTTTGTCTATGGACCGGTAGTGATAGACAACTGGACCTCTTTCTTGAACTCCTTAATTCACAGCACTCAAACATATCATTCACCATAGAGAAGAGCCATACAGGCAGTATAAACTTCTTAGACTTGAGAATATCAATCCTTGGCGGAGACCACGAATTCTCTATCTTCCGGAAACCGACCTACACCGACCACGCTATTCCAGCAGATTCGTCCCACCCCTACTCACACAAACATGCGGCTTTCCACTCCATGATTCCCCGTCTAGTGAATATACCACTCGGGGAAAAGAACTTCAACAAAGAATTAGCCACCATCAAAAATATAGCCTCCAGGAATGGGTACAACCCCAAACTTATTGAAAACATCCTTAAAAAGAAGAGAAGACAATTGACGGTCAAAAGCCTCACGCCCCTAACGCCAATTCCCTCAACCTCCCACAAGTGGTGCAAACTCCCCTTCATTCCCAACCTCTCCCACAAGATCGCTAAACTGCTTCCCACTCACCTCAAGGCAGCCTACTATACCCCAGTGAACACGGGTAAATACCTAAAAAACGGCAAAGACGAGGCCCGTTGTTATCCCATTCCGGAGTATACAAATGATCATGTGATACGATAAACTGCGGAACAGTATACGTAGGCCAAACCAGACGAGCTATTACAACCCGGATGAAAGAACATGAAAGATGTTTCCGGAATTTCGACCCGAGGTCAAACTTCACGAAACATTTATATGAAAACGAGCATGTTAGTGAATTTAATCCAGTGGTGTTACACAAGATAGGCAAAGGGGCAAAACTAGACGCCCTCCAGCAATTAGAAATCGCACACCACAGGCTGAACAATGAGCATTTGTGCAACGAATATTTGGTTGAAAACTCCTCCCTCCTCCTTACGCCATGCTTAGTCCAAAAAGTGCCGCGATCGAACCATATGTAGGTGACGTTGCTCCTACCCTAACTGCATGCCCCCTTCCCCAACCCCCCCCCCCAATCATGCCCTTCAAACTGTCAACCCCGACAGTAACGAGTCCCTTTTCCCATGGTGTCTCTATCACCCCCTCCCCGCCCACTCCCCCACCTCCCCCCATCCCTTAGCCTTGTCTCAAACCCCACCAAACCCTAACATACGACCTCGCCCCCCCCATCCTCCTCTCCGTTTAGCAAAGACATCTTCACCCCCCCCCTCCTACGTGGGGTGCGATGAGTGAGACGTATAAGGACTAGTGTTTTTCCTGGTGGTTAATTTTTAGCAGGGCACGGCAATGACAGGGCCTATAGTATACTATTTTTAGTCACCATTATGATGGGCACGAAGTTCTTCTTGTATGCAAGTCATGAGTGTCGTATGTAGTCTATTTTATTTTTTGTGTGGATAAATATTTAGCAGGACACTACAATGACAGTGATTTAATATATATGTTTTTCAATTTTCAATCTTTTCACCATTCTTACAATGGACAGGGTACATATTGTGTGCAATTGACGAGTGTGGTATATATAGTGAAAATTAGTTTTTATTAATATTAGGCCATATAAACTCTAGATAATTTTTGTTGGTCAGGGAGAAGAATTAGTTTTTGTTTGTGTGATTTTTAGTATGACACTGTAAGGACGGTGATTTAACATGTGTGTTTTTCAATTTTTCATATTGACATCATTCTCCTGATGGACAGGAGGTACATATTGTGTGCAAGGGACGAGTGTGGTTTATATAGTTAACAGTAGTTTATATTACCAGTAGGCCATAAACTCTAGATAATTTTGTTGGTTAGGGAGAAGAATTAGTTTTTACTTGTTTGTGTAAAGTTTTAGTCGGACACCTTAATGACGGTGATTTCTTAAAAATGTGTATGCATTATATATTTTTTGTTAGAGATAATTAGACCTTTCCTCTTGAAGAGGGTGGTCACAGCGGATTTTAAAGCGCTTGGTCCCCAAATCCTCCTACACCATGCACCTCTTCTCACCCCCACCCCTTGCAACTCCCCATCACACCCCTAAAAACCCCCTCTAAGCACTCCACCCCTCCCTCCCCACCAGCCATCGGAGTCGCCTAGCAGTCTTCCAAGAAACCCATAGCCTCTTTGGTACTCATTTTAAAACTTAACGGAAATCCTCTCCCCTCCCCCATCCCCACCCACTCCCTCTCCTTTCCTCAACATAAGCCCAGGCTATATATTCCCACGCAACCTACCGCTAAATGCACATGAGTATGCCACAGGGTGGTGAAACGCGTGTCGTGCCAGCATAAGAAAGTTTGTGGAAATAACAAAGGTGGTTTTCTCATCATGGATATCCATAATTTCCACGAGGTCAGGCCTGAGATCATCAGCTTTATATGGGCTAATTCTTTCTTTACTGTTTATCGTAACCATCTTCTTGTTTTTATATAATTCAAAGATATTAGTGGAGAATTTGAGATGAATGCAACTATAGTCTTATCCAAAACAAATTTTGTAAACTTAAAATCCAGTTTGAATTAAGCTTTCAGGAATCTTCCTGAATTTATGATGGATCTAGGTTAGTACATTTTTCAGGCTATGCATAGTTCAAATTCCAAGCAAAAATCCACACAAATTCCATTCCATTAATTTTAAGTACCTCTCATTCCATCAGGTGAAATAGGAGTGATTCCAGCTGCATTTGAGGAATTGTTAAGCTGCTGTGCTTTGAGACGAGACAAAGTGTCATGACATGTAAGGCACACTCGCAGTGGTTTTGATGACTGGGATGGCAGCAAAAATCTCTTGCTTGAGCATGGTCCACAGACCACAGCACCACACTTACGACAATGATGCTGAAATAAAAAAATGCCATACTTAAAACCCTATGCAAGTACACCTTGTATTAACAAACTAAGAATTTAAAAGCTTAGACGTAACAGGAGTTACCAAACATTACTACACAATACAATTTGCTCCCTAAAATGAAAGCTCATTAAATAAGAAATATGATATATGTATCACACCAATTAATCAATGAAATACATCATGTTATTAATAAAGTGTTCCAAGTTTAATTAGCAGGAATCAATGAATAGACAATCCTGGTTTTTTAAAGAATGTCAGATTAGATTTATTTACTCATAAACAATCCGTAGTCATGGAAAAGTAAAGATCCAAATACATATAGCATTCCTCCCCACGTACATAGATCAATCATATGTTAGACGAATTGGTGCTCTTCCATCGCGGAGGTCTTATTGGTCTATCCTCGACATTAGTGTTGACAGGAACGTTAACAGGGACAATGGAAGGAGGAAGGATCATTGTTAGTAGGCCCGGCTTAAGCCCAAATTAATATCCCCTGCCATGAGCAGATTTGATTTATCTTCAAGGTCTACGTTATAAATAGCCCTGTTATTGAATGGGATGGCACAATGGACCAAAAGGTCTGAGTGCCAGGAGGGCTCCAGAAGGCCCTCACCCACCCATACAATCTACGTTCAAAAATGATATGCAACTAGAATATTCGGGTGAAATAACTTCAGAATACATATTAAGTCATTAGTAAATTAATTTAAATTTTGGGGGTCTGCCAGCCCCCATGCGTCTACTTGCACGATAAAAACGTGAGTGCTTACTTAAGGGTCAACAAATTTTAAAAATACTAAGGAGAAGCTCAGTAACTCTAGCACATTACTAAGCGTATGCACTTGAAGTAATTAACTAACTGTTTGATGATATTGAATGTAAATAATAAGCTCTACATACAAACTTTATATTAAAATATATAAACAATGCCTATTTCTACAAAGCACATTTAACTGATAAAGTGTTAATAAAACATTATTATGCATGACTAAGGATATAATCAGTACCAATGAAAAGAAAAACAACTTACTCGTCTGCTTATGACATTGAACTGAGTTTTCTTGCAATGCATACAGACTGAGGCTTCTGAGTCAGGCACCCAAACAGCTGCATGAACTTGAACAGCCTTCTTTCCACCTGCAAGCAAAAATACAAAAACGTACTTAGCAGTGTATTGCTCTTAAGGCAAAAACTGAATTAACTAGAAATATTCAACTTTGAAAGATAATAATCTAAGACTTATGAGGAATCTGCAAAATTTTAAAGGGACTGTTTTACGACTGTATCTCACATACACGTATATTATGGTACATATGAATACACGGAAGAGGGAAGCCAGAGGCAATGGTATGCAGGCAATAAAGTTAGTCCCTTCAGAAAGGGTCCAAAGTCATGCAGAAAAGTAAAATTTGGCTACAACCACTACTGTCCGTTGCAAAATTCTGTCACCCGAGTTTGAAGACGAATATCTCATAGATGGCTCAATCGATTTAAAATGACGTACATCACATTAAAGCTTGTTTATTTCTGCGTTTACTGATGGTGCACAAAACTATTTACCGTTTATATTTATTTCAGTGTGTGCTTAAAAACAGAATTTTGGTGCATTTTTCCGGGTACCGGACGGAAGCATGGCATGTACGGCTTCGTAATAACAACACGGATCAAGATATCGAAATTTCCTTTTCAAATATTGTAGCAAAGATCTGTCTTGACAATTATACGAAGTTTCATATTATTTAATGCATTATTATTTTAGTTATAGGTGCAAATGCACGGATCCGTTATTTTCCGTTCCGCGCATCCCTGAAAACTGCCGTTTGGACCTTATTCAAGCTCTCGAGTTCATCATCATGAATCAACTTATAAAATCTTGAAGGAATTCGTTGGTTAATCAATATCGATTAACATTTATTTTCGAAAAAGAACGCGTTGAACTGCCAGGAGCCTGCACGGAAGAGAAAGGGAGAGGCGCGCGCTGTTGCCCAGTCAGAGGGTTGTCCGTAAGGTGCGCGAGGGAGTCCACTACAAGAATTACCTGCGGGGGAAAACCAGTCGTCCTATCTCTGTGCATGAGTCATTTGGACTCGGTAAATAGTGGCAGAAAGGGTCATTTTTAAGAATGGTCATCAGTGTCAATTTAGATCTGTTGGAAACATACCGTCGATATGCCTCCTCGTGCCAATTTTTCGGAGACGGAGTTAAGAATGGTTTTAAGCACTATTTGTTTCTTTCGTCGAGAAGCCGAGAAATGTGGTGACAAAAGATATCCCACATATCGTTATGCTTCTGAGTGCCTTTCGCCATTGGAGGTCCAAGCCCTCATGGAAAACGTTGATGGTAAGTGGTGAAAATATGCCCCTGGTTATATTTTGGTGAGTACAGCAATTTTTATCATCTGCTACAGTTATGTTATTTCAAGCGAAGTAGTTTTCCCCCGCCGGTAAATACTTCCCTCGCGTGCCGGACGGACAACCCTCTGACTGGGCAACAGCGCGCGCCTCTCCCTTTCTCTTCCGTGCAGGCTCCTAGCAGTTCAACGCGATCTTTTTCAAAAATAAATGTTAATCGATATTGATTAACCAACAAATTCCTTTAAGAATTTATAAGTTGATTCATGATGATGAACTCGAGAGCTTGAATAAGGTCCAAACGGCGGTTTTCAGGGATGCGCGGAACGGAAAATAACGGATCCGTGCATTTTCACCTATAACTAAAATAATAATGCATTAAATAATATGAAACTTCGTATAATTGTTAAGACAGATCTTTGCTACAATATTTGAAAAGGAAATTTCGATATCTTGATCCGTGTTGTTATTACGAAGCCGTAAATGCGATGCATCCGTCCGGTACCCGGAAAAATGCGCTAAAATTCTGTTTGTAAGCACACACTGAAATAAATATAAACGGTAAATAGTTTTGTGCACCATCAGTAAACGCAGAAATAAACAAGCTTTAATGTGATGTACGTCATTTTAAAATCGATTGAGCCATCTATGAGATATTCGTCTTCAAACTCGGGTGACAGAATTTTGCAACGGACAGTAGGTTTTTGTTTCCCCTATGACATACTCAGGAACATGGAAAAACTTAAGGGTATGAACTGCTGTAACCAATGGCAGGGAAAGCTGCCATTGAATCAATGGCATGGTGTGAAACTCAGTCAAAGAGGAGCATTGTAACTGGTGACAAATGGTGGCATTGCATTACGGTCAGGAATAAAACTTTCCTAATTCTTAGGTCCTTATAGGTTACATACCCTTCCTTTTTATTCTAGGTGGTTTAGTTAGATAGTAGAATTTATCATGATTTGTTTAACATGGTCATTTTATGCCCTCCTGATCAGATTCCTGTTTTCAGAATTTGATTTCAGAATTTGATTTTCATTTGCATTAGGCCAACATCTAATTTACTAGCCTTAGATGAGGAATTACCCTATTGGCACGAATCTAAGACGAACCCGATTCTAATACAGAGGGAAAAATAATACAATGGGAAAAAATTTTATTTTGAATAATAATTAATAATATTTGTGGTGGAGTGCTACACCCATTCCTCATGGTTGCAAGCGCTGTCTCAAGTCCTTACTACATGTATAGTAAAACTAAAGAAAGATCAGATATAAAATAAAATTTAAAATAGGCATTTTTTATGAAAATACTTCCACTAGATGACTTAATTGACAAGCTTAAAATAATTCACATTCACAAAAAATCATTTTAGTAACATTCAATATCACTTTCATCATTTCCACTTGAATCTTTATCACTGCTCTGCCAAAGTTAATCGTCCTCACTTCCATCCATAACATTAGAAATACCACATTTCATATATGCTTTAATAATGCAGGGTGCCCACAGCTTTTTCTGCATCATTTCCCTGTGTTTTCCCTGTGTTTTCCCTAGCAGTTTTCTCCATAATATCCTAAGAAATGTGCTAACTAAATGGTTTCAATAAGTCATGAAAGTGCACCTAAATAAATTAGGGTAAATGGGAACAGAGATTAAGACACACTTCTCATCATAATAGACTTGTATTTATTTTTATGAAAAAATATTCTGATAAGAATTTACAATAAAAAATGAGACAGCACAGGGAGAAAAAAAATAAACATGTCTATCGATCCTCTAACTTGAAAGATCAAACATAACGAATTGAATAATCAGGAACTTTCTGAGAAAATATTGCTGTCTTACATTAAATGACCAAAAATTAATTATTCAGGTAAAACCCGACAATTACACTAAAAAAGCAAAGATTTTAATTTCTTCATCTTCTTAATTTTTTTCTCTACTTCTTCCTGTTTTTCCTTCAGAGCTTGATTCTCTGCTTTTAACTTATCTAGCTCATTTTTCTTCCTTTTCTCTTCTTCTCTCTGTAATCTACTCTTCTTTGCCATTTCAGTTTCAGTTTCTCGCCTCTTCTGAAGCGCATCTCTGTACTTGGCGCTTGCTCCACGCGCATATCTGACCAACTTCCACTGACGCCTCACCTCCCGCATAAAAAATCCCATCCCAAACTCTTCTCAGAGCAATGAGAGAGTCTTCATGTAGGTTCTCTACTGACATGTCTTTGTTCACAGAGAACCCACTCTTGACAAAGGCGTTACCATGCGAGAACAGCAGGATAATTTTAACAACTGCCCAAACATCTTTGAAGTCCTCTCATTTGTTTAGTTGGCTTGTATAGAATGAGTCCAGTCTATCCATATCCCTATTTAAGCTCGTGAGCTGTACTTTATCCACCTGGGATACAAACCTTTTGAATTGGATACCAGCTTGGTCTGCCTGCAGAGCGGTCATGTGGTGTGCAGACACGAGAACCCCAAGACAAGAATCCATGTGTGTTTTACACTGTTCAGGTTTTTTAAGAATTTTGTTAGGATCCAGACATGATGCTGCTTTGGTAAATTTGTACTTTATTGGGCTTCTCTTAACTATTTTCTTCACAATAGAGACCAAACACTTCTTACATTCCAACCTAAATTTATCCTCTTCGATGTCCTTTACTCTTGCATCACGGAATGCAAGGGTTGCCCCCACACCAATATTGATCTGGGACAGTTTCAAACCATTCGCAACATCTTCAACATTAATACTGATCAGCCCCTAGGCTGTCTTCGCATTTTTTAGGACGTCTGACTTCACAAACCGCCCGTACACCTCTCGGAGAAGATCCTCAATGTCACCATGAAGAAATGGGAAGACTGGTTTCAGCGTCTGATATACCGTATAAACTCGTGTAAGAGGCGCACCTTTTTTCCCAGAAATCGCAGCCGAAAATGAGGGTGCGCCTCTTACACGAATCTGTCCGTTGCAAAATTCCGACACCCGAGTTTGAAGGCTAATATCTCAGAGATGGCTCAATCGATTTTAAAATGAAGTACATCAAATTAAACTTGTTTATTTCTGCGTTTATTGATGGTGTACAAAACATTTTACCGTTTATATCGATTTCAGTAGGCTTAAAAACAGATTTTAGCGCATTTTCCCGGGTACCGGACGGATGCATCTCATTTATGGCTTCGTAATAACAACACGGATCAAGATATCGAAATTTCCTTTACAAATAGTGTAGCAAAGATCTTTCCTAACAGCTATACGAAGTTTCATATTATCTAATGCATTACTATTTTAGTTATAGATGCAAATGCACGGATCCGTTATTTTCCGTTCCGCGCATCCCTGAAAACCGCCGTTTAGACCTTCTCCAAGCTCTCGAGTTCATCATCTTCATCCACTTATAAAATCTTAAAGGAATTCGTTGGTTAATCAATATCGATTAACATTTATTTTGGAAAAAGAGCGCCTTCAACTGCCAGGAGCATGCACGGAAGAGAAAGGGAGAGGCGCGCGCTGTTGCCCAGTCAGAGGGCTATCCGTAAGGCGCGCGAGGGAGTCTACTACAAGCATTACCTGCGGGGGAAAACCAGTTGTCCTATCTCTGTGCATGAGTCATTTGGACTCGATAAATAGTGGCATAAAGGGTGACGTGGCGTTCGGGCACACGGGCATTCCTCCGCGTTGTCTTGTAGAGGAACGCCCGAAAGCGGTTACCAATATGGAGAAACGCCGCGGAAACCTCAAATCCAAGTGAATACTTACCTCCGGGGTCTATATCTGCCTATGAAAAATGCCGCATAAATTATAGGAGAATATCGCAAGCGGAAGGCTTTTAAAATGGCCGAAAGTTCGCAGTTAGGCCCGCAAAACTTCGCAATAGAAGAAAAAAAACTCAAAATTTTTTCTTCAACTTCGACGCATAAAAAGAGGGGTGCGCCTCTTACACAGGTGCGCCTCTTACACGCGTTTATACGGTACTTTGAGAAATGGCTCAAAAGATGATGCTATTGTCGCAAAGAAATGAAGTTTTGCCAGCAGAAGAGGGTCAGCAAAGCACTCTTTCATCTTCCTAATCGACCAAGTGTCAGGCAAATCCTTCATAGTGGAAAAGTATGTCTATAAATTCTTGAGTATTTTAATGGCTCTTGCACACACAGGACCATTTTCAAGCCATCGGCAATTGCAAAATTTGAGAGGAAAGTCACCATTTTCAGTAAGACGTGTAAAGTCTGCATGATTGAGCTTGATGATAAAAATGCTAAATGTGAACAAATAAAAAATGTTTTCCTATTCACTAACGTGCAAAAAAATTCTTTGAAATGGTGTTTATTTTTTAAATAGCTCCAGCCACTGCTGAGATATCATGCTTCAAACTCAGAAGATGGAATTTTGAAACGGATAGTGGATTATGAAATCCAATTGAAGTCGAGAATTTTGCTTCCGATTGTAAGACACTTTTCTGCAGGAGTCCGGAAGGGAAAAAACATAGTCTTAGACTCGTGCAAATACAGTAAGTTTTTTCTAGCAATCAGAATCTCATTTGTTATCTAGTTTTTTTCCTTAACTTTATGATTTATTTTAATGACACACATTTGCAATGAAAAACGAACATCAGAGGTAAGTTTAAAATTACAAATTTGCTTGTTACAAGAGTTGCATTTAGCATTTCTGCCAAATCAACTCCCATTTTAATAAACTCACATTTTCCTATGAATATACGCAAGTGTAGTGTGTGCCTGTACTTCCATCATTACTTTCTGTTGAAGCGCATGGGTCCAATTCGACAAGTTGAGCAAGATGGACTGAGATAGTAGTTTCTACAACTAATAACAGATTTGAAATTTTGCTTGGCTGAATTACTCACTATGTTGCCAAAAACAGTTTTTGAGTGACCTGAGTAAAGTTGGGGTAGACTTTGTTAACTGCATATTATGGTATAGAAGAATTTATTTACACGTAGAGCAGACCAGACTGAAAAATATATAATGTATTGCCCTATTGTTATATAATGGAAGTATAAGTTGTATTGTTTCTGTGCAATGTATGTACGTATTTAAAAAGGGGAAATACCGTTAATAAATTATGATTTTAGCTTCTGAATAAAGCTGGTGTTTTTTGATACATCTATGTTTAAGTCCCCAGCAATAATATTTTTTCTTGAATAAAGACAGTGAAATAAAAATAAAAATCACTGGGTGTCTGTGCTGTATTATTATGGTTAGGAGTAGAAAATTGTGAAAACATAATTCAGGAAGTATGCCATGCTTTCCAAGAAAAATCCAGGATGCTAGTGACGATTAAGAAGCTTGTGTTCTTTGCTTTTGTCAGAGTATGCATGAATGAATACTCACAGCAGATGAGTTTCAATTGTTGCATGTGGTTGTGGCACTGCACTAGGTGGTGCTATGGGCTTCAAAGTTTAACATTGGATGGAGTACTACACTTAAAGTGTTCTCCACATACTAATTAAGCAGGTATTGGGATTCTGCTGAAAAATCTCAACCACTGCCAGGATTCAAACTTGGCCCCTCAGGCCAGAAAACCAGTGCTGTAGCTACTGCCCCCACCCAATCCCTCACATTCACTTCCCTAGATGGTCATAACTAAGGAGCCTGTAAGAGAAGGAGAAACTCCCGTTTGGAGGGGAAGGGAAAACCCATTCCAAGTGTATCGTGAGCAGAAGGAAGGTTTCAAACACAGCGCCACGCAGGCGGTGAGAAAGCAAACTATTTTCTCTGGTGATCTACATCATTTACCGCCAATATTTGAAGTTGGAGACTCGTGGGTGAGTCAGTGCGACGCTAAGATTCTACATCTACAAAATACACTGCAAGCCACCTCAGGGGTGTGTGGCAGGGGGTGAGTAGTCACCAAGATGCACGTGCTATTAGTACTAGGTAACAGACAAGGAAACAACTATTACGGAGTCCTACAACTACTAAGAGCTACACTACCTATCGACAAACCTAGATAAAAGTCTCATTGGCAGCTGTTATGGTCCCTCATCGTTCGCGGGAAAAATGACATTTTAAATCTGTCCGTTCTATAGTCTAGTTCTCTAATTCTATTCTCATGATCAGATTACCGTAGCATGTCGGATTTCGTAAATAAAATCAACGTTCTAAGAGAATATAACGGTTTGGAACTTACATAATAGATTGAGTCTTTGACTCCGGTAATTTCTCCAATATGTTTACTCCACAAGAGATCATTAGTCAGTTTAACTCCAAGGTATTTATCCAATTCTACAGTCTCTAATTTGCTGTTGTTTATGCAATAGCTGTTACAAGGAGAGTTTTTCCATATCCAAAAATTCATTACAATGCATTATTTCAGGTTTAGTTCTAGCTGCCTCACATCGCACCACTCCTGTATTGCCTCGAGGTCCTTAGTTAGCGCTAGCTTATCAGTAAGGCTACGGATTTCTCTATACACCACTGCATTGTCTGCAAATAATCTAAGTTTACTATCAACTGTTTCACCAAAATCGTTAATGCACTAAAGGAACAAAAGTGGGCCTATGACACTTCCCTGTGGGACACCCGATGTGACATTTACTTCATTTGAGATAGCGCCGTCTAATACAACCCTTCGAATATTAATATTTTTTGTCTCATTTTATAATTTCAGGTTAAAGCTTACCGTCAGAAAATGTTTTAATGTCGAATTGGTATGGCGAAGTTCTGGTAATGTTCTTAATAGTTGTTACACATGTTAGTTGACGACGATATCGAGGTGAACGCTAATTGGCATGGGTTATCAAGCGAGAATATTTAACCGGTCGTTATAGTGTATTTTCAGTCAGAAATGTGAGATCAACGTGTGACATGAATGTTAGTCTGTGTTAGAAGACTTGTATCACGGTATTACAAGATTTGTATCGTGGCAGGAAACATGAGTAGAACGAACTTTTAACTTACGCCACGAGCGGTGCACCGTACACAAACTTACCGCGCAATGTCGACGCATATGGCTCGTTTTCAGGAGCAGAGTTTCTCCTCCTCTTACAGATTCCTTAGTCATAACGCAATCCTAAGAATATGATCAACTTCAATGTGTACGATGAGAGACTTGAGGGGGGCATGGAATTCGGAACAGACTGCTATTTAGAGATCTATATTGAATGGACCTCAACATATAGTGGACCGCTAGAAATAATGGAGCACCAGAGGATCATAGAATAAGAATGGAAGTTACAAGAAAATAAGGTATAATTGCACAGTGGATGAAATGCTTGTGAAGTCTCCAAAGATGTTGAAACAGTGAAATGAATTGGAGATAAGAATATAAGTAATATGTACAAGAGAGTACTTAAAAGGAATGTTTGAAGAATGTGCTTAAAAGTGGACATGTATAACGAGTGTACAAACTCAACAAAGTTAGCAATATGCAAGAAACGAATAAAACAGGAAGTCTACCAGGTCAAACATAATGTTGTCAACTGATAAGCTTTTATTTGACTGTGTCTACCCAAAGAAAGAATGACTGGATACGTCTGCACATGCTTTCAGATTACTATCTCACTACCAAATGGCTTCAGATCAGAACTTGGCCTTCTAGAAAATAGATTGAGAACTGTTACCATTTGAAAATTGGGACCCTTATTACATTCAAGTATTCTACCAGCTGACTGGTAGGTTCTTGGACAGTCCCCATTCTGTATCCCAACCTCATAGACATTGTCTCGCTTTCCCTCCTAACGATGGCCCGTTATTAGATTCCTCTTCATATCTTCTACCTCCTCTTATTTCGTCCAGAATTCCTATCCTCTTCCACACTTCCCCAGTGTTCTCCCCTCTATCACTCTCTTCAACATGCCCATTCCTCTCAAAACCTCCTCCATCCATCTCTTCTGCCTTCTCCGAACCTCTGACACAAGCTTCCTCTCCTCTCCGACCATATCCAGTACCTCCTCGTTCATCTTCCTCACCATCCAGCTCACCATCTCCATCCTTATCCAAACCCACATCTCAAATGCCTCAAGTCTATGCACATCCATGAGGCAAGGGCCTAGCTATGTTGAAACACAGGTTCCCATCAGAACATCGAAGTTAAGCAAAGTTGGGCCCGGACGGTGGTTGGATGAGTGACCCTCCTCCATACCTCGACTAGGCCTGGATGGAGAGATGATACTCCCTCCACACCTATACCAGGGGCCTAATTCTCGTTCTTGTCGCGGGACAAGATATCATGCGTTCCCCGCAACGCAAATTGCATTCGTCTCTCATTCTCGTTTTTTGCGTTCGCGTTCGTGATAAGGCTCGGGCAACTTCGGCTTTGTAACCATGGAAGTGACGTCAGCACTGCTAACGTCATCGATTTCAGCCAATACGATAGGAGTGGACTTTCGAGTGGCAGCTGCTTGCAGACGAAAAGGCGAGAATAAGCCATGCATAGGCAAATAAACATTTTCAAGCGCTTAAATGTTATTTAAATGTTATAAGTTCGCTAGCAATAATTTTATTATGAATACAATTGTAACTTAATCGTATTCGATAATTTACTTACGGCGATTCGGTTCACTTATTCGTTTAGACAATACGATAGCATAAAATATAGTGCTCACGGGGTACCCTTAGAAAAAAATACTATAGAACTATTCATACTTAATAACTATAGCATATAGTTATTTGGAACAACAGTGTTTATATATAATTACTGAAGTCCTATAGATATGAAATATAATGACTATTGGGCTGCATGTAATCCTATTGATAATTAAAAAAATTGACCAAAAACATTTTTCATTGAAGTACCGATGATAAGAACACCATTAATAAAACAAAAACGAATAACTTAGAAAGAAAAAAACTTACCCTAAGAGAGAATCGAACTTATAACCTTGGCATTGGAAGCCAACCACATAAGCTACTAGGCTAATACGGCACCTTGGAGTGAATGACTTTCACAGGGTATACAAGCCGCGACATTAATAGCTGGAGACAATGCTGACGTTTGAGGTCTAATACCTCTATGTTTTTATATCGTTGCCTCTTGCTTGGTATTGCCGACGTTTTCCTACAGTTTACCTTATCATGATTACTCTTCCTCATGATGTTGATTACTAGGCATGCTAGAAGAAAATAAAATCAGTTCAAAAAGGTCCTAACCTAAATTTGAAAGGAGAGTATCTAGACGATGGGCACTGTCCAACACAAATAGATCCAATTACACAGGTACCTAACAACAAATACGTCTAATTCAAATTTTGGAGAGGAAAACACAGCAATATGAATAGCGAATTGACGACAATGGCTTAATATGATATTGTCATATCAAATAATTTCATTTCAGTTCCACTTCAGTTTCAGTTTCAAATTCTTTTGAATCCTAGGCAAAAAGAGACAAGACGTTGACGCTAAAAGAGCTTAGTCAATAATGAGAATGTTAGTAAATTAATTTATTAAGCCTTGTTTGGCATGGGTATATTTCAAATACGAGATGAAATAAGGAAGATGTTTGGAGAGCATATTTAGTTCAGAATTGACCTTTATTTAAAATATAAAAGTGCCAACAAAACAGCAGCCACTAAATTTCACTCTTGAATTTCTTAATTAGTGATTGAAAAATTATTTGTACTGGACTTATTCACACAGAGCCCTCTCAATCTCACTTTTTCACTTCCTACATCCACAACATAAACAATTTCCAAGACATCCATTTACGGATCCTGTAAATTTCATTGAAAATAACTTAAAAGCACCATGTAAGGTTTCACTTAATAGGTGTTAAAAGAGAACGATCACTTGGTATTTCAATATAACGTTACCATCAAATGCACAAACATTCACCAAGACATCCACTATATATGGATCTTGTATTTCATCGAAACTTAAAAGGTCCATGTAAGGTTTCACTTAACAGCTGTTTACAAAGAACGATCACTCGGTATTTCGCATTACAGCCGAATAATAGCAATTAAATACACACTTTACAGCATATTTAAAGCCGGTATATGCACTTCGTTTACCAACATAGTTATCCACGCATAGCCTCAGATGTAACACAACATAACAACAGAGGTTCACTTCATCAAAGCAGTTGCAATACTATTTCATGAAATGGCATGCATATCTAATTGGTGGCGTATATGACACTTCACGAATATGAGTAATCTTGTCGTTGAAATTCCTTCGATGCACACTGAAAACATAATTCCATGTTGATAATTAAAATAAACAACCACCAAAAACCTTGCTCACAAAGATGTAATCTCATGAATAACCGAAATTAAGTTAATGAAAGCCTAGCATGATGATTACTTACATAAATATAATTGCATTATTCCTCCCTAATAGTGTTCATTGGTATCTCAAGATTAAATATATCCTCAGAAAGCTACAAAACTTTCTCTGATAATACCACTCGCATCACAAACAAACACGCATTTCTCGCTGGAACTTGAGGAAGCTAAGTGATACACTGTTGCCATATTTATGTATAATAACAAATAGTAACTAAACAAGTTATTCTAAGCTTCTTATTTTCTCCATAATAAAATTCCATCGACTTATCACGGCCTCGAAAGCCATGATAACTTCTTCATCACAACGTGTGTTAACTCTCGTGATAACTAGTAAGAGAATACCGAGCACCACTGTGATTGGACAAGCCCTAACGCTAACGCTATCACTAATGCTGTCACTGTCCCTGTCACTAAGAGAATACCGCGTAACGCAACTTGCGTTAGAACTGGCGTTCGCGCTCGGTATCGCACTATACGAAAGAACCAGAATTAGGCCCCAGTAGGCCGGAGGGAGACCCAGACCTGGCCGGTTGGAGGGAGGATATCCTCCATACCTCTACCGAGTTGCTCTTGTCCCCTGTCTGCAAGTGGCAGACAGGCATGGGGTTGGCACAATGGACCAAGAAAGGTCTAAGTGCCCGGGCTCCTGAAAAAGGCCCCCCCAACTAAAATCTAATATAATCTATGCACATTCTCTATTCGCAATGACCAAGATTCCATCCCATATAGCGCCACGCTCCATATTAAAGTTTTCACTAGCTTCTTCTTTACGTCTCTTCTCAGACCCCCCCTCATCAATTCCCTTCTCTTCGAAAATGCTTCTTTAGCAAGCGCAATTCTACACCTGATGTCCTTACCACTAAACCCATTCTCCTCCAAAATACTACCCAGTTACGTAAACTACTTGACCTACTCTATCTTCTGCCCTCCCACCCTTATATTCAGCTCCACCTTCTTACTTCCAGAAAATCTCATTACTTTAGTTTTCTTGTGGTTGATCTTCATTCCATACTTTTTATACTGGACCACTAATGCATTCACCATTGACTGTAACCCCTTTGCAGACTGATTAACCAATGCTTGATCATCTGCAAATCTCACTGATTTTATCAGCTCACCTCCTACCTTTATTCCTACCTCCTCCTCCCCTCATGCTTCCCTCACCATTTCTTCTGAATACACGTTAAAAAGCAGCGGTGATAGTGGGCACCCCTGCCTCACTCCCCGTCCTATCGTGGCCCATCCCGATTCTCCATTGGCTACCCTAACCTGCACCGTCTGGTTCATATACAAATTCCGAATCAGACGCCTGTCCCTCCAATCGACCCCTAATTTCTTCAACACTCCCATTAATTTCATCCATTCCACCCAATAAAACGCCTTCTCGAAATCTACTAAGCATGCAAAAACATCCTGCCCATACTCTAGGTTTCTTTCTACTAGGGTCCTCATCACCGCAATAGCGTCTCGGGTTCCCGTCCCTCTCCTAAACTGGTCGTCACCCAGGTATTCATTTGCCTTCTTCTCTAGTCTTCTGTTTATAATTCTCAGAACTACTTAGGCCACGTGGGATATAAAGCTTATTGTCCTATAGTATTCGCACGTTTTTGTCTTCCTCTTCTTTTGTATAGGAATTAGTACAGACTTCGCAAAGTCTTCCAGCCACACTCCATCCTCATAAATCCTACGAATAAGCGCAAAAAGTGTTCCTCTTCCATTCTTCCCCATGCTCTTTAAAAACTCGGCAGGTATGTCATCTATTCCCACCGCCTTATTCCTTTTCATATCTTGTAGAGCACTTTTTATTTCACTATCTAGGATATCTGGTTCAATGCCATCTCTGTTGATATCGTCTTCCCTTTCTATATCTAACCTATTGGGCCTTATTTCTTTACCATACAGCTCTTCAACATACTCCTTCCACCTCTCCTGGATCTCTTTCAGTTCTACGATCACCTTTCCCGTCTTGTCTGTTATTAATGTAATTCCCCTTCCCTGATTACCACCCATCAGTTCCTTTACTTTCCTAATTAATGCATCTGCTCTTCCCTCTTTTCGGTATTTCTCTAACGAGCCGATCTGTTCTCTTCACCACGCCTCTCTTGCTTTCTTTGTTTCTCTTATAGGCCTGCTATTTAATTCTCGGTATTTTCTCTTACCTAGCTCTGAGTTGACGCTCTTCTATTTCCTTCTCTCCTGCATCTCCTTCGTGATCCACGGTTTTCTAATTTTAGTTGCACTGACTATGCCTACCATTGCTTTCACCTCTTCTACAATTCCATTTTTCAAACTTCCCCATTCAACTTCCACTGATCTAACTCAGTGGCGGATACAGAAAAAACTCAAGGGAAAGGGAAAAACGCAAGTAATCACGATGATTGTAGCTGTCAAACTGACTGCCTGGCAGCGACTCTGCTTCCCTTATATATGTAGCTTGATTGTTTCGAGAACATTCGGTGCCAGAACGTTCGCTTCCAGACTTTTAATGACTGTGAACAAATACAAACAGTAGAATATTCGCAACTTTTCTCGAACAAATGCCAGACAGAATAACGTATCGAGATCACTAGAATGGCCGCGACTTTTCTCGTAGGTTAGCTATCTATGTGCCAGACAGAAATACGATGACGAGGACGCGCGTGCTACATAAGAAAGTACAACTACTCGATAACTCGACTCAAGAGTCGACTGACGAAAGACACGAACGAATAGCTTGCGGGCTGACTGGCGGGGGTGGCAATGCGGGCGGCCCCGCAAGGGGCGCGCGCCCCCAGCATGTACCCGCCACTGATCTAACTCCATGATCCTCACCCATTATCTCATCCACCTTCTCTCGATACTTCTTCATTGCCCCAGGTAATGCCTCCGTATTCCACTTTCGTCACAGTTTTACCTGACATTTCATGACTAATAAGTAGAGATCCGTGAAAGTGGTTTTATTTTATGCCAAATTGCGTTTTAAAACTATGCGACTTCGGTGTTATAGAATATCTTGGCGGTGTTATTACAATTTAACAATTTTAGCACATTTATAGGTGTTTTATTATTATTTGGTACACGTTTTGTGAATGATATACTTTAAGCATTTTACATAACATATTTAATAACATTTTGATTGAACTAAATTTCTGATAAAACCAAATGAATAAATGAATTGGTATATACCATGCTATGAAAGAATGGAAGAAAAATGCCCGCCATAGGAGGTTTTGGGTTTCCCCCAATAGTGGCACAGAGATCTTAGACCGAAGGATAGACAGTGCCTATTTCACCATCCATAGCGCAACTCGTAGTGGCCTTTCACCAAGCTCTCACAACAAACTACAACCTGCTTCGTCCGCACAAGCCGTCCACGTTCATGTGTAAGCACCAACCTGTCTCTGTGGCCCGTACACGTGCGGATGGACGGCGGTGCGGAGGTGCCACGCGGATGGCTCCACCGCGTTCGGACGGTCCACGTTCATGTGAAAGCTTACATTACTGCATATGGAACTTACTATCAGCGCAAAAAGGTTGAACGGTGAACTTTAAGCGTTTGTATAAAATTCCACCGCAGCTCCATAATTTTTCTTTTGTTAAACCTAAAGATTGGGATTACAATATAGTTCAGTGCACGATATATATTAAGCTAATACAATATGTGCGCAAAAAAGCAAGTTATCCGCATTTGGATCATAATGAGAACACGTGAATGAACTTCAGCAGCAAAACAATGAAGGCCTATGCTTTAATCGATTATGAATCAACATTTGCAATTTTTTCGCTAATTCACGTAAAACTGACGAAATTTTGTTTTATTTATCAATTTTGCGGTATTTCACATTATTTTGCATTATTTCGTGATACAGCATATTTCACGGATCTCTACTAATAAGTTGTGGTCTGTGTCTGCATCAGCTCCTGGATAAGTATGCACGTTTTTACCACTATTCCTGTATCTGTGATGAACCATTATATAATCTATCTGGAACCTATCTGTGTCTCCCGACTTCTTCCAAGTGTACCTATGTCGAGGATAATGTCTAAACCATGTATTTGTAATTACTAGGTTATTTCTACAGCAAAACTCCACAGCTTTCTCCTTCCTAGCCCGTAATCACCCACCTCCCGCCCATCTCTTCCTTCACCCACCACCGCGTTCCAATCCCCCATTACTACCAAGTGCTTACTCCCAGGTATCCTACCAATTATTTCCTATAGCTGATCGTATACCCCATCTACCTCCTCTTTATGATTAGAGGAAGGCATATAATCCTGGATTATAACTAAATTTGTTGGATCTGCCTTTAGCTCCACGACTATTATCCTATCACTCACTTGTTTTGCATACACTACTTTTCTACCTAGTTTCCTATTCATTACGATTGCAACCCCGTGCTGACTTTCATTCCCTCCACTATAAATTACTCTATAGTCATCGCTCCAGTAGTCCCCGTCATCCTTGCATCTTACTTCACCCAGACCCATGTCTACACCCACCCTCTCCATTTCTTGCTTTATATTCTCTAGCTTCCCTGCCCTCAGCCTAGTCCTAATATTCCACGTGCCTATTCTGATTGTTTCGTTCCTCTTCTTTATCTTCTTTTCCTCTGCTGCTACTACGTCTGAGCAAGGATTTCGAGTGATGACGACCGCAGGGGCCTTGCTCCCACCGCTGCCGGGCACGATACCCGGCTCTCTGGGCAGAGTCCCGTAGTTGCCAGGATTCATTATCATTTAAGAACTGTCCATAATTTCACAGTTTAAGTTTTAATTGAGATAGTATTCCATGGCCTTACTCATTTTTGACATGACACCATCACTTTTGCAGCCACCTCACTGAGGCTCTCGGTGTCATTGGAGCACGAAAGCCCTTCCACCACAACAAGGTTGTAGTCCAAGGGGAGGGTGGGACCCTAAAGCACCTAAATAATATTTTCCACAATTGTACAATATTTAATTGAATTTCTGTGAATTTTACCAGCACCTGTACAGTGCAAAAACATACTACATAATATTCACTAACTTTTCCTCAGAAGATCCTCAATGCACTTGTTGATGTGAGCCATCCATTCTTGTTTCTCGGTGGAAGTCGCAGCGTACACAGCAAATGACTTTGATGCCGTACAAATAAGCCAGCCATTCCTCAATTCTATAAAAAAACAACCATTTATTAACAGCAAATACTCCATAGAACTTCTTCAGGTTGCCCACAAAAATGAAAGAATAAACATTATTGGTTTGTTTGGCCACTTTGTTGTTGGGTGAGAACAGAGGAACCTAGGTAATTTGCTCGATAGCCAGTTACAATTGCAAATCTGTCGGTCAATACAAATACATAACCTATTGGGCATCCTTCAACTTTCCTAACCAACATTTAAATTAAACATTAAGGGTGGCATGCAGAAGGTAAAGAGTTTTAAGGATAACTATGCAATGGATGACATGAAGGCATGGAGATATGCAAAGCTAAATACTGAAATAACATGCAGCCACTGGTGTTCATGGGCTACGGTATTGGTTCATGGATTTCATGATTCACAAAATCAACAACAAAACATAGGCAATAATGGAAAACCAGATCTCAAATGATTGCTATCATATAAAATCAGAACTATCCACCCATGAGAGATTGCCAAAACATTAAAAGACACTGAACAATGCAAAAAATAGGATTATCCGGGATAATGAGATGGTGAACATAGGGAGACTGGTGTTCCACAATTTTTTTTCCATGAGCATAGAAAGAGAATCACAAATCTAGGCATAATTCATACCAACTAAAAAATGTCAAAATGAGAATGGCATTCAAGATGTCAAAGAGAAGAGTAAAGTAACGACCAAGGTCTACATTCACAACAAAAATACTTACGGCCATCATCCTCTAACGACTCCAATTTCACCTCCTCCAATGGTATTATGTGTTGCTTGTTATACTGCAAAGATAATTTTATCATAAACATGTTCTAAAATATTCAAGGCAAAATCCATGAATAAATGAATGCCATAAGCAATTATAACAGCAGATTTTAATTTCATTTCCGTGACTTTCGATGCAATTTACATTTTGATAGCAGATATAGTAAAAGCTATTGATCTATATAGCCATACTTATACTGACTGACCAGAGTAAAAACATTTAAAACCAAGAAGATACCCTATGAGATTGAGGCAATACAATATCCCAAATAAAAGAGGCGGGGTCTTATAATAAATAGATGGAAATATAGTCTCATACACACCTTTTTCTTGTTGATCAAAATGTTACCGTAAACCAAAATATCGTTAAATAGGAAGAATTGGCGAGCTTTTGGTTTTTTCCTGCACATTTTAGTTAGAACTCCTTCCCCTACCAGAACTCTGCCAGGTACTGCCAAAGGCTGAAATGAATCACGTTAATTAGAGGATGATACGATAACAAAAAATTATTACTTTGAAAATCAACCTACCTGTCCTGAGCTGCCAAAACAGCTCTCAACCATTGCAATACGGCGAGCATTTGCTTCGCTATTCACTGAAAAGGCAACACACAACCGATGACTGTTAAAGCCCCTTCTCATAATCAGCATCAATTACAAAAATTACACGTATTTAACGTATTAAGAGGTAAGACTAATTTAGGCGGTTAAATCTTAGTGAATCATTCATGACAAGCAGGGCTGTGGCTTGGAAAGCATTCACAGAACCAACTCAAAAAAGTTCTCCACAATCAACTGTGGGAGACTAATCCCAGCTACCAGTGTTGTATAATCTTTTACTACTGTGATTATTTGAATTGCGGTACTAATTGACATTAAAATGCTTAAAATGTTTACCTAATCGATCCACCATCGTCCAAGGCCTTGTAAATCCTTGTACTCGAGCTTCAATGCCGAGGATGTGAACGGGATGTGAATCACTTTGAAGGGCAGCCAACACAAAGTAAGTGGATTTGCGGCAAATGTAACGGAGGAACGGAAGAGGAAAACTTAAAAAGAATTCATGAGTGTCACAATTCCTACATGCAATGGGTTATTATCTGCTATAAGGTACTTTTAAACGCAGAACCGATAAAATATTCTGATTAGATTGGAAATGTATCTAGCGTTTATTCCGGCAATTTACAGCCGCTTTGTCAATCAGCGCTTTAAGTAATAATAAATAGGTTAGTTCGAATAAGAGCCAGTGCCCTAAAAATTACTCTATCGAATGAACACCATCTATCTCACACCTGTCAATAACAACACATAAAAAGTCCCCGAATCCGTGCAACACCAACAACGGCCACAGCCGCTGACCACAGTACTCACGGATCTCACGTTCACGTTTGTGTTTCACAGCCCTAGTTGAAATCCAGTAGGTTGGCCATCACGGATGCACTCAGACGTGCTTCATTACATTTTGGCAACGTATGGAAGTGATATAGCTATGATATGCTCAATATTTTAAATAATAAAATACCGATATTAGCATTAACTATTTTTCCACGGTTTATATTATTTTGTTGTGAGTCAGGTGCCGGCTGGGGGTGAGGCTAACAGTCACATGAATGAAGACAATTGAATGCATGTAGGCGTGGATAGTCCTGTATTGTGAAAAATTTTGTCGTCTGTCATACAAACATTAAGAATGAAAATCTGCGGCCCGAAGTTGTCCCTTTGCGGGTTGATTATTAGTACTTGGGGTATAATTCAGCTGGTAAGAAAAAAATGTTGATATATCTCTATTATTCAAATATTTGGAATCAACGGTAATGCATGGGTGGTTCTTTACAGATTTTGATGGGCATATTTTACTATGTACAAAGTGTAGCCCTATCGGAGGATATTGCCTTAGAAGGTTCTTTCAACTCTATAGAGGAATTTTACTCAATTGCGGAGAGAGGGTACACGCAGGTAAATATAGTTCCATTGTGTGCAAATTTAAGGTGCAGTTAATCCTTAGGTTGTTCCTATTTAATGTGTTCCAATTATTTTCAGACCGCATACAATTGCTGGATAGCGGCTCTGTTTTATATATTTACCCTGGTTATTTCTGGACATCAGTTTTATGTAAACAGCAGGGCGTCGTCTACGATGTAAACTCGTCGGTGGGATGAAGCTCTTCCACGCATTTGTTGTTGGTGACCCTATTAACTTCTTTGAATGAAAATATACTCTATGGGTAGATGTTATTGGTTAGTCTGTGCACAATTTCTCTATTGTGTTCATTAAACTATGTAGAGTATTTCATTTTGTACATTGTTCCATCTTATCCATAGAGATAGATTTTCGTTTTCTGAGGATAGATATTACCTAAAAGTTTCTAAATAGAAGTTTCCAATGTTAATAACCGAGTGAAAGTTATCATTTAGAAATCCAGGCCCTTTTAAAACGGTGTGTAAATATGTATGTGTGAAAATAAATGGCAATGACTATTGGAGTCGAGCCTTCGAATGCTTTTGGTTCAAGTTAGCTAAGTAGTGTTGTAGATTGATATGGGGAAATATATTTATCAGTAGCAGAACTAATGTGTACAAAAGTGAATGAATAATTTTTGGTATTTGTATTCAACTCTTAAACATTACATTCCATAAGTGTTAGTGTTAATAACGGTTCGCGGTTTTTTATGTTAAAGGTAATCATAGAACAAACTCGATTCATTCACCTAAATTATACAGGGACGAGAAACATTTATGTTATTGTACAGAAGCATGCACTCAATTAAATATGGGCATTCATCTAAAAGTATTACAGATTTGGAGTTTGCACAAATAAACTTTAGTTTGTGTGGTCCCATCCATTAATTGGATAAACACACTTCTTGTTTTGTATTATATGTAAAATTATGTAAATTGTGAGAATATAAGTATTTAAAATGACTTGTATCCTGGTTACTTAATGTTTCATTTCCAGACTTTGTGTGGAAAGTCATTTAATGGTTCTGGGAGGTGTCATGAAATGGAAGGTGGAAGCGCTTATGATTGTGCTGCACCAGTATAAAATTATTAAGGATGTTGCTTGTGAGAAATAATTTTGGCGGCAATTCGTCTCCTCTATACACATTTTTGTGCCATTGCCTCTGTAGTTAATCTACATATTTATAAGGTTTAAAACTTTTTTGGGTTATTAATTTTTAAAAATTGTCTTTGTTCAGAGATGAGGGGCACTACCTCACACCATCTACTCAAAAAATTTACCTTGTAATTGTCACTCACTCAAGTAACAAAAGCATTAATGATTCACAGATTTTTGATAATCCATATAATGCCATCTACATGGAAAAGATTACTGGAGTGCACCCTATGCTGCCTATTGCCATTTTGTGTTCCGGGTGAGTCAATCATATGGCCCCATAGATGACCATTATGAATCAAATCACTTGATTAAGTGCTGTAATTGGTCTTAAATAAATCCATTGAAAAGCTGTGTGTTAGGTCTTCTTAAGTAAACCCTAGGGTCATTGTGAGAATGAACTCTCAAATGAAATGTGTGCAGTTGGTGTTGTGCTGTGATTTATGCATTCAATGGTTGGTTGTTGCTTCAATTATAAATGCGCTACAAAAGAAAACTGCTTCTTTTGGATTACAAATTTGGGTGTTCTTAAGTTTACCTGCCTCATATTCTTTTCAGCTGACTTACCAGTATTTAGTGTAAAGCATGAGGACAAAGCGAAGTAAAATTGAATAATCTTTATGTTGTTTTCATTTATCCCTAATTATTTACCATGACAGAAAACAGAGTCAGCTGAATCTCAAAGCTATGGATTTTGATGATTGGAATCTTGAAGCACTTCAAAACTATATCCTTTCAGTGTTAAAATGAAACTACATATATACACATTTATGGGCAATTAAAAACTATGCATGCTTGGGTAATTTGACAGTGCCTGCCTGAAGCATTACAGGTGGAGCCTGGGGAATCCTATTTTGTCACACTACACTTTCAAAATTCCAATGCCTCACTCCTCATGAAGCCATATGCTGACACTTGTTAGAAAACATCTTATCAATATGCTATACATAATACCTCCGGAAATGCCTAATCATGCCTGTTGTATTCCAAACTATCAAGGTCACCACATTGATATATACTTTACTGTTGCAGGCTTCACTTCGTAGAAGTTACTAATATCAGTACTCATGATTGACAGCTTAGTACTTTTCTACAATGTTTCTATATTGTACGACGCGTTTCGCCTCTTGACGTCATCGTCAGGTACTAATAGAGATGGGAAAATTACCGTAATTTTCATCTGAGGTAAATTACCGTGGTAAATTACGGTAATTTTCAAAAATTACCGTAATTTTCCAGTAATTTTCAGTTTTAAGCATTAAACAGAAAATGTATGGTTAAATAAGAATGCCAATAGCAAAAGGGAGAGGATACGATGTTTAAACCATACCTAATTTAACATTAATCTATTAGAAATTTTCAAAATTGTAAAAAGAAATACAGCAGCAACACGCAATCTGGCTTTCTTTTGTCAAAGTATGAAAAATTTTAAAGAAGAATATTCGACTAATAATTAATCAATAATGTTATAATTTAAGTAAAATATGCCAAAAATGAGTTGAACATTCCTAAATTTATAATTAAACACGTCAGAAATGTGGACTTAGCTTAAAAGAACATCTTGGGAATTTATCTGTATGAAAAATTATCTCAAACATGGGTGAATTATCTTGAAAATTACGGTAATTTTCAAGGGGCGCGGTAAATTACGAAAAATACCATGGTAATGTACGAAAATTACCGTGGTAATTTTCAAAGTTGCCCATCTCTAGGTACTAAGCTGTCAATCATGAGTATCAATATATGAAGTTAGGAAGAAAAAGTTTTCATTGAGAGTACACTGGCTGTAGAAAAATAAATGATATCCAAGGTTACCTTTGGCCAAATTTGAACTGAGTGCCCATGCTAACATCGGTCTTCATATTTGAAGGAAATGGGAGAAATATGTATTTTAATGGTTACCTGAAATAAGGACATATCGCCACCTGTCCCCACAATCAGAGCTATTCAAAATTAAGCTTTTAGGGTCACAATTGAGTTCTGCCTAAAGCACTAATATTTTCCTGCCAGTAGTGCATTTTGTCTTTAGCATTAAACCTATAGGTGGGCAGGGGCGGATTAAGGGGGGGGGCGGCTGCCCCCCGTAATTCCCGGGAAAATAGAAAAGATGGTAATCATTAAGGTGGTTCTCCAATGGAAGTTTGTATTTCACCAGCTCAATATACAAAGTTTAAATATAATTGGAATGTGGTGTAAAACACTGGGGACCTGCATCTTCACAAGAATGGCATTCTTTACATCGTTTGTAAACGTTTTTCAAATGTGATTAGAGAGCTTTACTCAATAATTTATCACATCTACTTTATAATATAGCCACACCAAAACTACGTTCCAAGCGCTTCATTTCTTTTAACTTTCCGAGGGAGGTCTGTCCGGGCACGACCCCCGAGATACATGTATCTCGGGGGTCGAGCCCGGGCCCCCGATTCGTTGAGAGGTATTGCATACCCCCCAGGCGCCGCGGAAAGTAGTGAACCGCCCCCCCCCCCAAAACAACGACCTTAATCCGCCCCTGTAGGTGGGTGGCATAAGTCTTGCTTATTGGTACTTGATAGTTCAATTAGATTTTTAATTTACTTTGATTTGTCTCTTTCAAGCATAAATTTAGCAATTTGACTGATCAGGCCATAACATTGGTGAATATTTCTAGTGTTCAGCACAAAATAATTTACCACGAAACATTTTCATTTATTTTGAAATACAACCTGTTTTTATCAACAATACTTTGGCATATTCAATTGATAATGCACGGCTAAAACAGGGTTGAGCATTAACCCTTTTGCTGTGACTGTCATGTTAAGATGGGGTAGATTTTTCATCTCATATGAATGAAAGACGTTTACTAGTGGTGTGAATATTTTTATGCAAGAGAAATAACACTGTATAATAACGGCTCTGCGACCATGCAAGAAATAAGGCCCCTGGTCATTAAGGACCCCACCCAGCCGAACCCAAGAACCTATCCTTGACCTGGGGACTGTCACTACTCCTCTCAGTACAGCCCCACTCGTGGCATGTGGCCACAGTAAAATATTTATTTTAGCAGTGGATACACTACAAAAACTATATTAGTTGCTCACTTGAAATATAAAGGTTCTGAGGTGCAATCCTTATACTGCATTGATCATTTACAAATTTTGAACAGATCTCCAACATTATTTTTAGCCAAGTTGTTGGGACTATCCTTAACAAAGAACTAGAGTTAGTTTAAAATTTGTAAATTCACATAAAAACATAATGAATACACTTTTGAGTATGGAACAAATGTTTTTTCTTTAGTCAGTCAACTGCATATATAAATATTAGTGGACACATGCTATACATGAGCTGCAGCATAGGCAAAGGATGAGATTACCTCTGCTCACAGACAGAGGAAAGGGGGTGGCTTTCCAGGAAATTGGGTCCCAAAACAGACGAAATGCATTTCTGTGCAATTTCTAACCACGAGAGAGTTCCATACTGTATCGGTCCCGAGCCATTAAGTGATTCTCGGAAGTTGCCTTCCGTGGTGGATGTTCCGCACCCTATGGGGGGAAATTTCCTTGTTATTGTGAAGGATGCAAACACGGTGAAGCCGTTGTTTGTGGGGGTAGGAATTCCCATTCCCTCATTGAACTACCTACCAGCTGGGGAATGGACTATATGGTAGGATGTTGGCTAGTTTTTCATGCAAATACTCATCAAAAACATAAATTCTCTACACATTCTTTACTCTTTCTGAACATCTATCTGGCTAAGGTATTTTTACCAATGGATAGTCAGTACTCCCCCACTGAATACTACCTTTAGGCAGTGGCGTACAGACGGGGTTTAACCCCCCCCCCCCAAATAAATGTTTACCTGAATTCATAAATTATAATAATAATCATGCATAGCTTTGTTGTTCTGTTGGTTGTTGTTGACATAGAACATATTCAGAAAGATTTATACATAATAAACATTCACAATAGATTTAAAATATCATCTGAAAAAAACTTTTCAGTACTACTTATAATAACATTTATTAAGCAGTAGTTCTTTGAGTTTTAATTTAAAAGAAGACACAGAGGACGCATTTAAAGTTTGTTGGTAACTTACTGTACAAAAGTGATGCCGAGTGAATAGGGCCATTATTACATACAGTACGTGATTGTACTCGCAGATGAACATTCTCCCTTCCCTGAGTCAAGTGACTATGAACCATCGAGTTAGGAATGAACATGGATGGATTCTTTTTTACAAATGAACATGAGTGAAAAATATATATGCTGGGTAAAGTCATAATATTCAGTTGCCTAAACAAAGGCCTTCCAGGAGTCCGGATGGGTACACTCATCATGGCCTTTATAGACCTCTTTTGCATAGAAAATGCATTCCTTGCTGCCCTCGAGTTACCCCATAAGACAACTCCATACATCAAGTGAGCGTGAACTTTAGCATAGTATAGCAGTTTCAAAATTTCCACAGAAGTAGTAGGGACAAGTTTCCTGATCATGAATGTCCCAGTGGCCATTTTTTTAATTATGTCATTAATGTAAGGATACCATTCAAGGTTTTCAGTCAAAGATATTCCCAAGAATTTGACAGAGCTAGACTTCTTTATAGGTTTACTTGTATCCAATCTAAGAAGAGGGGTCAATATTGGTGGATCAATTTTATTGTGAAACTGTAGAAAATTGGTTTTGTTCTCATTCATTTTCAAATTATTCAATGTACACCAATTAAACATTTTGATTAAAGTTTGATGAGCGGAATTACAAGCATCTGCAAAATTGTCACCTACACTTACAATTAGTGTAGATGTGTGATCAGCATACAAAATCACTTCACAATTGGGTAAGTAGGTGGGAAGTTCATTAATGAATATGACGAACAGAAGTGGGCCCACTATGGAACCCTGTGGGACTCTGAAATTGGTGTCAACCAAATTGGACTTAAATGTGTTAATGCCCGATTGGTTTAAAGTTAATTTGAACCATTTGCTTTCGGTTTGATAGGTATGACTTAACACGTTCAACGCGGCATATATTTTGCAAACTCTTGCTGGTGACTGAATTTTTTTTTCGCTAATTCTTATGTAAAACACTAAGTTAATATGGGATACGTTATTATTTTTCGTTTTTTCATCCAAAATATTGTGCAAAAAAGGATTTTGTGAAGGACTTCATTTGACGTCCGCCGCCATTGGATAGAACTTTAAAATTATGTTGCGGGTTGCGTTGCAACCCCTTGAAACTGCAAGAATTTAATTTTTTTCTCGTCAAGGTTTTATAACTATTTTCTTTAAATTTTATGGATTAATCCTTGTTATTTCTTGGGGAATATACCTATTAAAATCTACTACATGCTGGCGAAATTTATCAACGTTCGCTGTTCAAGTTTCTGCATGCGAAAAATTTCTTATACACTAATATGATTATCGTTCATCGTAGTGAAATATCTTCTCGCATCTCTTTCACATACGGATTAATATCTCAGTATACATACTCCATGTATCACGGTCATAAGCAAACTTTCACATAAAAGTCATATGATGAAGTGTTTTGAATCTTAAAATCTTGACCGAAAATAACGAAAAACGGTGACGAAACGTGGAGCACTTTATTGGAGTGAGTCTAAAAAGTCTGAAATATATATATTTATTACGAATGTTTGCGTTTATATTTTGTTCCTTAGAAAATTGTGGAGGAAATCTATTTTCAGTGGAGTAGGAAATAGTATAATACAAACTGTACAACAGCCATCTCATCTCTATACTTTGTCTTTCTCCGCGCATTACTATCAAGTGTTCTGTAATGTCTTTCTTTACCGACCTCAACACATACTCCCAATCTCTGTCCCTAAATCTGAGGAACTTTCTTTCATTCTCCCTTGCCCCGTTGATCCCATGCACGATACTTTCTTTCTCTTTCCTACCCCACTTCCAAACCTGCGGCACCCGAAACTTACCACCGTTTCGAAGATCTAGTATTTATTGAAAAATATACTGATACCTGAAACCCTGCAACTTAAGCCATCCGTAATGAAAATATTCTTTTAATTTTCTGCATCATTGAAACTATGCAACTGGAAATGAATATATTCTCTACCCCCCCCCCCCTCCCCCGGCCCAAAATTACCGTGGAAGTATATCATACTTGGGAAGTCGTGCTTTATTTTCTATTACATCATATTTCAGATTCTTTTTTAAGCTAAAATAAATTGAACTCACAATGAAACAATAAAAAAATTCAGTAATTAATACTTTCATTTTGATTTTCACTAATCTGTTAAGTATATGAATACGATTGAGTTTTTTATATTTACTACAAGATAATATTTTTTCATAAAACGATATTTAAAGTTTTTAGACGTAATTTGACGCCTGCCAAAAAAGAAAAGGCTAGGATATGGTTATGCATAATTTCTACCAAATTGAAATTGCACTGTTTTTTTGAAAATTGTTTACTTTACAAGAGAACATATTTATATTCTGCTGAACATATATGGTAGAATCTTCAGATAAATTTCACAGATTTGAAATTTTAGACACAATAAAAGCAAGTCAAGTTACATAACTTACATGAAAATCAATTTCTATGAACAATAATGATGACCATGACAGAAGATTTAAATAAATTTCATCAAAATTAACGTACAATAAAGTTAAATAAAACATAAACTAGACCCTATTTTTAAAACTTACAAAGAACCCTCAGATTTAATTTCAAGTATTCACTCTACACTGACTATATTAGCGTAATTTATCCTTCTTCATTAGTCTAATTTAACATTCTAATACATACAATTTCTTGATGTTTAAAAAATACAAAATGCATGTACATAAACAACAAAGTATCTATTTATTAACATGATATGCTCTAAAACATTTTGATAGACAAAGATAAGGAGTTCCTTCGCAGGCAGGGCAAAAATATGTTGTGTCCTTTCGTATTCCCTTGGAAGCGCATTCTTTACACTTTCTCTGGCTAGCCCGTTTCTGTCCGGGCTGTTTTGGGATTGTATTAGGGAAGTGCTTTGAAAAATCTACGGTCCTGCGGAGTGGAGAGGGATTGGGAGGAAGTGAGGCTTTGTAAGATGGTAGAAGAAGAGATTTTATCACGGTAAATCTAAAGTCATGCAAGTAATTGAAATTAAAATGATAAGAAATAATACATTTCAACTCACCTCAAATCTATGCTTGCACAACGCCACACTTGCGCAGTCTAAAATCTTCGCACAGTCGCACAGCGAATACAAAAGCCACACGCTACACGATATGAAGAGGACACTGAACTTCAAACACGGTATGAACAGAATGTGGAGTGAAAGACAACTGAGGCCAGAGAAGCAAGTGTGGGAGGTTTAGGCAAGAGTGGCACCCTACCCCTACCCTAAGGGTACCCCCTCCGATTTACAGTTACAAAGAAGGACAGGGTGTTGAAACTTCGGAGGGCAGAAAATCGGAAAATTGTTAATTTTGGAATCTCTTGTAGAAAAATGGAAATACATATTTCGCGACAGGGACGGGGAAAATTTCTTTGCTTTGCCAGTACCACGGCCAGTACGGAGCTTTCACTACTCTGGGATCTTCTCAAGTACCTATTTCCCCAACTTGGGTCGGGGCCTAGAGGGGTGTTGAACCTTTTTCTCGACCACCGGGCGGAGATAATCTCCTCCCTTTTCTACTTGGGGTGCCCATTACGGCATGCGGTCGCGGTCAAATATTTTTTTATGCGTCGGTTTTTCTAATAGCATTGTTTCGACAGGATCGATATTTATTTATACTGAAATGAATCATTTTGGTTTTACAATACCTTTACAGCTTTTAAACGAAATTCTACCGTTAATATTTAGCTCTCCAGCAACAAAAATCGTATAAATGGTTAAATAAATAATTTCGTCATTGCATTTCGCACTCGGAAATGATTTTTACGAGTATTAACGTAAAAATTATAATACATTTAAAATGTCCTTATTCAAGATATTGGCATCTTCAGTGCGCAAATCAAAGAATCGGTACTTAGAAATTTTCACCGGGTTAATTCATGAGATTTACGGTTTACGGAACTCTTGTTTTTAGAAATTTATGCACAGATCACATTCATCAAGTACAGATATGTAAATTATGTAACAATTTCGGTATTTCCGTAGTATTTCCTCACATTTGTAGCTATTTATAATAACTATGTACAAAAAAATTAAAATAATATAATAATTAGAAAAAATTGTTGACGTGTCTCGAAATTTATAATTTTCCTTCGCATAATGAACAAAATATTCAACAAATAAAGACGCATAATAGGAATATATATGTTCAGAATGATATAAAGTTAATACAAAGGAATATACAATTGTAATTATTCTTAAAAGAATGTTGAATGCTCACTTCAAGAGAAAAAAAATCAGAAAAATAAAAATTTTACAGAAAAAAATGTATAATAGTTATCTCAAAACGGCAAAAAGGACTACAAAGACCGGGTGCTATTTGATGGCTGAAAGGCAAGAGGGAGGCACTGAGAGATGGCTCAGCGAAACCCAAGGCCATTGAAAAAGAAGCGGAGCAAGACTTCAATTGACGTCCTCAGTCAGTCAATAGCATGGCGTAGGACGTCAATTGACGTCCTCAGCGTTGAAAGGGTTAACCCAAGACAAGGCAACACCATTAATTCCAAGACTATACAATTTATAATAAATAGTACATCATGATAAACTGAATCAAAAGCTTTCGACAAACAAAAAAAATCCAATTAAGTCTTTCTGATTGGAAAGTCCCCAAATAATTTTACTTATAAGCTGAAAGGCTGCAGTTGTGGTCGACTTTCCCATGATGAATCCATGTTGAGAATGGTGTAGAAGGTCAAAATGACATAAATAGTTAATGATTTGGTTATAAAAAAGTTTTTCAAAGATTTTGGAAAAATAGGATAGAAATGGGTCTATAGTTTTCTGATTCACTGTATGACCCTCTTTTATGAGTAGGTACAATCAGAGAAGTTTTTAGTGCTGCAGGAAAATGACCCTTAGAAATTGACATTGAAAATATCACAAAGGGGCTGGGAGATTATCTTAGTTGCAAGTTTTATGATTAGAATTGGTACTCCATCACATCCAGCGGACCAATTATTGTCGAAAGTCCGAATTGTTTTTTCAGCTTCAATTGGGTCTGATGGCATGAGAAATATTGAGTGAATACAGTTTAACCCATTAAAAATCGATGGAGTTACTTTTGTTTTAAATTGACAAAGCTAATTGTTAAAAAAATCTGCTAAATCAGCAGGATTAAATACTGGAATATTATTGAAGGTAATTAAGGGAGATTTTTGTGATTGACGTCACTAATTGTTTGTTCATTTATAGCATTCCATGCTGCTCTGCTGACATTACTTGCTGTGGCAATGTGCTTATTAAAATAATCTCTCTTAAAAAAAATCGCTAGGGTCTTACGGAAGCATGACGTGGTCACGAGGTTTAACTGTGTCACCAAGATAGCCGACATTCTTCCCGGCACAAAGGACAGACTTCCATCAACCCTCTCCGAAGGCGTTTACCAAGTGCCATGCTCCTGTGGGAAGTCATACATAGGCGAAACCTGCAGAGCCTTGGGCACTCGACTAAAGGAACACCAGAGAGCGACAAAAAATAGACAATTCAAAGCATCTGCCATCTCAGAGCATGCATGGAGTGAACCGGGACACACCGTACAATTCGAAGATGCAAAAATAATAGCCAAGGAAAACAGGTACTTCCCGAGAATAATTAGAGAGGCTATAGAAATCATAAAAACACCTAAGAATTTTAACAAAGAAGATGGATACCCATTGCACAGCGCTTGGAAGAGAGTAGTAAGCTTCCCGCGCAAACGCGACGCTGCTCCATGATTGGCCGGAGCATTGATCGCTTTTTAACGCCTAACTTGGCCTATATAAGGACGGACCAAAACCTTCTCACCATCCTTCACCTGAGGACGCCAGCAGGATAGCTGGCGAAACTGTTGTGCTGAATGACAACGGACGCGGATGCAACCCGAGAAATGTTGAAATAATCTCTCTTAAATTCATTTATAGCATCTTTGTAGTTTTTAAGATGTTTTTTTATATCCTTCTCGGAGAGATGGATCAAAGTATTTGCATTGTGCATGGAGATGCCTCACTTTGGAGCCCATATTAACAAGTTCAGGGGGGAATTTGATATTTCTGCGACAACCATTGAAAGCAATTACTTTTGATGGAAAAGCCAAGTTAAAGACACTGATGAACTTATTAAGAAAACTATTAAATATCATATCAACATCAGGCACAGCTAGAGATGGGAAAATTACCGTAATTTGCATCTGAGGTAAATTACCGTGGTAAATTACGGTAATTTTCGAAAATTACCGTAATTTTCCAGTATTTTTCAGTTTTAAGCATTAAACAGAAAATGTATGGTTAAATAAGAATGCCAATAGCAAAAGGGAGAGGATACAATGTTTAAACCATACCTAATGCGACAATCTATTACCCTGGTAGCACAGCGGATATTCCTTGCAGATATAGAAGAGCAATCATGGGGAAGGCATGTCACTCTTGAACCCTAATGAGTATTTCAAGGAAAACTCTTCCTCGACTTATCCATTTCAGGGGTTTCGAAATTCAATTGTGTTTAGTAGCATTCATCCATCGCATATGCGGTGCTAAAATAAGATAATCTATAGAAATTTTCAAAATCGTAAAAAGAAATACGGCAGCAACACGCAATCTGGCTTTCTTTTGTATGAGAAATTTTAAAGAAGAATATTCTACTAATAATTACTCAATAATGTTATAATTTATGTAAAATATGCCAAAAATGAGTTGAACATTCCTCAATTTATAATTAACCAAGTCAGAAATGTGGACTTAGCTTAAAAGAACATGTTGGGAATTTATCTGTATGAAAAATTATCTCAAACATGGGTGAATTATCTAGAATATTACGGTAATTTTCAAGGATCGCGGTAAATTATGAAAAATACCATGGTATACCAAGTTTCTTCAGCCAGGTATACCAGAAATTCTTCAAATCACTACTATCACTTGGTATATGTTTAACGCTTTAATGTTTAAAACAGTTGAATTGTCTTCAAGAAAAGAGAAAGTAAATTTAATTATTGTTTTAGTGAATACATAATAATCTAAACATCATTTAATGATGATGCATTTAAATAATAATGAAACTCCCCAGAAGGAAATCCAGTGTTCACCACTGCCTTTAGGCATCTCTATACTAAGTACTCATTTTCAAATACTGAACGTGGAATCTGAATACTTATAGACTACTGAGGTTTCAGTACTTAGAACTAATGTCCATATACCAATTACTTGACTCTGAGTACTACTTTTTGGCAGGCTAGCCTAACAAATTTAAGATTCAAATATTCTCCACTCTTCGTAAAGGTTTCTCTGGTTTGGCACATAAGATTATTGAAATTCATCGCATGATTGGGATAAATTTCAATAATCTTACCCGGTGTCGAACCCGAGAAACCTTTACGAATATAGTTCACCGGGAATACCTTAAATCCTTTTCTCCACTCTTTTTTATTAATTCCAGAATCACCAAAGACATTTCAAAAGTTCATTTTAATGCATGGTTAATATATCAAAATAAATTTTTGAATGAAGATAATTGAAATGATACCTTTTAGGAAATCATATGCATGTTAAATTGCCATCATTACAAAACTTTAAGGACGTATCTATACATATACATTAACGATTTTGCTCTAGGAAAAAAATGAGCATGAGATAGATCTCTTATTATAGTAGCATTACATATTTGTTGGTAAATTTTTTTTACTTCTTACCTTCCTAACAATATACTATATAAATAATGATGCAGAAATTTATACTATTTGAATGAATGCAAACCTAACAATAAGAGGAGACATAACAGTGAAAATTTGTCATAATTCTGCAACTGATGATACGTGCTAATTTAAAACTCCATTACAACAAGCATTAACATGAAAGCATATGAACTAGGTTGGTGAATTTAAGTAATTAAAATACCTGCTATTTTTTATACTAAATACATCTGATGTATAAATAGAACATAATATGCAAGAAATATATTATAAAAAAAGTAAAATTTATTATCATATAAACATGTAGGATAATACAAAGTCAATAAACTCAAAGAGAGGAATGTGACAATTTCCATTGAATGGCACAATCCTGAATAGTTTGTTTCCATGCAAGCAAAACCCATACTAAATACATAGATAAAATTCCAACTTCTTTGTTCAAATTAACCTTAATCACATTTTTTTTCCAAACCATACATTTACAAACACATCAGTTGGTTAGACAAATATATATATATATTGGCATCTTATTAAATGCTTTTCACGAAAGTGCATATTTTATAGAATATATATAATCTGAATTTTAGTAGTTTCTCTCTTTTTACATAATGTAAGTTAGTAGCAATTCACTTTCTTTTACCTACTATGATAATCTCCTTCCTGCGATGGTCTTCACAACAGATATAATGCCTTTTTTCTTCAATAACATTTACAGTACCACTTTTTGCTTCACAGCCTTCTGATGTAAATAGGACGACTGTATGGAATATCTGTGAGTTTAAAATATATGACCACAGAATATATATATATATATATATATATATATATATATATATATATATATATATATATATAAGTATATATGCATCATTATAAATGCTCATCTCTTTTGTGGCATGTGATAATTACGACACAACAATCGTGCATTATTCAACTTCTAAATCAGAGCTAGTGTACTGAAAATTCAAACATTTACAGAAAATACCTAACAAGCACATAAAAATTTCAATGCACAAAAGATTTAAGAACAATTTCAACAAAAACATCTAACTTCTGATGTTCTAGTTCTCCTTGATTTGCACAACGTACATGTATTTGAGAGTGAAACATTAGTAAACATTAAGATGCTTCCACAATAAGATACACTAAATCCAAATTTATATGCACATGTTACCCAATTTAATGTAATTCATGAATCCAATGGAGGAAAATTAAGTTTCTTTAAGGGCATTTATTATATATTAGTTTTTGTTCGGTTAAAATTCAAACTTTCCACAAGGCTGGGCTGCACATGAATTAATCTACCCGATAAAATAACTGGCAGTGATGACAGCACAAAAACGTTTTTCAACTATCAAACGTTGAGTTTCTCACCAGGTATAAATCTGGGCCTCAGGTTTTTCTAGGAAATAATTTTTGTGCATTGTTGAAGTGTTTAAGTTCAGTAAGGTTGAATCTCACACTTAAAAAGTTGAAGTAAGGGAATGAAGTTAAACAGCAGAGTACTCTTATAAAACTCCTCAAAAACAAAAAACCAAGTAAGAATAACCTGAAACACATGATGTACCAACCATTCTGTTATCAGCCTGATCCAACTTTCACATTGCCTCCAACCTCATTCATAGGAATAGTGCAGTCCATTTGGTGAGAGAGAAACATTTTATCAAGAGGAATCACAGATGAAAATAACAAACAATTCAGTTCATCCAATGAACTAGAAAAAAAAATACAAGGAGCGCTTGAAGTTTCACAGAAAGACTTGACATTCAATACCATTCATTATTGCTCATATTCTTACTCATTGACTTCCATGGTAAAAAAACAACACAAGTTTCTCCAGAAAACGCCAGAATTTTCAAGAGCAAACAATTCAACTCTCTCTCCTGTATATCTTCTCAAGGAATTTAAAGAATAGCTTGTGAGGCAAACCCCGAGAAATTTGCTGAATGTGGGTTCTTATCAACTTGTAGCTTTCTTCTTCATAAATAGCATAGGTTGCTGGCAAGGCTAATTCTTCATAGAGATGTTTCACTGCAGCAATGCAGGCTGGATCTTTGGAGCCATAGCATTCCTATGCAGAAAAATGCCATTAGACAATATTTAAAATACACAACAATTTACAGCCATTAATGGATGTAATATACTGCATTACAGTTGTAGCACCTGAATATAAATTTATCAGGAAATAGCACTGAAGCCCATATCTTGAGTATGAGTCTGCCACCATTACTGTCATCTACATATACATATGTACATATTTACCACGCTGAAATCCGCAGCAAAGGGATGCTAACCATCAAAAGGGACAGAATATGCAGAAGGACTAGGGAGAGGAAACGAATTATAAATTAATTGTGTTTAGGAGGTATAGTTTCTCTGTATTAATTTGTTGAAGTCATAAATACCCTAGTGGCAGAGGATGTTGCCACAATGCTGCATTGACGTCCACAATGTTGCATGACAATGTGCACGTTGCCACAATGTTGCATCAACGTCCAAGCACAACGTTATCACTTCACATTGCCACAATGTTGCATCCATGTCCAAACACAACATTATCAGTCGACATTGAGTCAACATGCATGCAACATTGATGTCAGCTATGATTTAAATTATACTTTATTTATAATTATACCACAGTGGTTGGCAAACTGCGGCTCTTTGGATTAGTGCAAGTGAACATTGTCTTCACGTATAAATATATATTTAATGTTTTGAATAATTTATTTTACTGGTTGGTTGTCTGCTTGTGAACAAACGTGTGGGAATTGGGAAAAATATTGTTCATTCTCAGTAATATTGCAATTATATTCATACTATGTGGCAATATAGGTTTCAATTAATTAATGCCTGATAACTGTTATCATGACTGGATGGTATATACTTCCACAAACTATCACGTAATTGTCATTTAAAAATTAGTTCTCGAAGTTACATTAATCCACGGGAGAGACCATGTATATATAACTTTAGCGAAGCGAGATTTTTAATTTCAGGTGCGATGATATGCGCTTTGAGCTGCAGGACATACATAATATTACGAGATAGATACAATGTCGTTAGGTAGATACAAGGTAGGATGATACATTGTACTAAAACATGCGATCACGTGATAGTAACATACATAGTATTTAAAACATAGATTCTTTTTTTTTTATTTTGAGAGGGCAGGGAAGAGTCAGTGGAGAGGGCAAGGGAAAAAGTTTTCCCTGAGTAACTGGGAAAGAACCATCTGTTGACAAATTATCAACATTAATCTTAATTATGGGACAATTTCATTCATGGCTAAAGCAAGGGAAATTTTATAACGTTTCCTTGACAATGTTGCACAGATAACGTTGCAGAAATGTTGCACTGATAACGTTGCAGCTGCGTGGTTTTGTGGGAAATTCAGATGTTGAGGCAACATGCATGCAACGTTGTGATAACCAACATGAACATTATGTACACTTGTATTTTTTCCCATTGTAACGTTGTGACAACGCCCTCTGCTACTAGGGTAGTGCATGGGAAGAAAGAATTCTAAACCTTGCTGAAAGGATATCTGATATTGGGGTTTTTGTCTGTCCTACAGATGATGCAGTGAGGGGGTAAAATTATGTCCTCTGTACTTACCTGAAAATCGCATCATTGGAATTTTCCAAGTAACCATAGCATAGCATAAAACTTTCAAAGCACTAGTGGCTTCCAGCCACGTCCCTCCAATATTTTTATCATTTACGGTTGATTCATATCAGTATGACAAAAAATTCAGCTCTTTTTAAATACTTTAAGACACCCTTCAAAATCGTCTGCAATTTTTTTTGGCATGTTCATTGATGTAAACCATGTAAACCAACCATAATGGAAATTTACAAAAATAAACTTAGAGAGAGCTTATATTTTTTTAAGAAAACCTACCTCATAAAGGCTTGTAAATGAGTAGTACAGGGATGAGAGTGAAAATGGTATAAATTACCAAACCTGGATAAATTCAAGAAGACGGTAGCTAGATTAGGGTGGTTCGAAAAAAATAAATTATTTTATTTCAAAATGCTATAGTGCACAAAAGATGCCATAGACAAGAAAAAATTATATTTAAGATATTTTTATTTACATATCTTCCGGTCGGGTATTGCCGTTAAAGTTCAATAAAAATCGTTAAAAACCATAAACTTTCAATATTTTTTGTAAGTATGTAAGGGTGGTATGACTGCAGTCCTATATCGTGTAAACGATTTAACAACTATTTAAAAATGACTTAAAATTATACAAATTATATTCATATCATATATTTTGGTCGCGCATCGCTATGGAATGTGATAAATTTGCAATTTTAGTAAAATTTCAAAGTTTTACATTTTATAACGATTTTATAACAAATATAGTTGAGACACTATAGTTACATTCCTGTACCTAGAGGTGCTTATAAAAAAGTACAGTAAAATAATCCTCCTATTAGCTGAAGTAGAGCACCTTTTGTCACAATCTGGCAGATTTAGGAAAAGTATCCACTGATTCAAGGAAAATTATGAGACTAAGTATTCAAAATATTTACATGCGAAAACAGAGATGGTGCCAAGACAAGTGATTTTTTCCTTGTAAATACATACCAAACATTTGTATATTTCATAATGTGTCACTCTACTGAAGTAATTTTTATTTATTTATATTTATTTATTGGTTCAAATATTTTACAATAAAATGTAGGACAGGTCATACAAATTCATAAAAAATACAGGAAGAATATATCTATTTTTTTTAATTTAAGTCCAAAATGCTCTTTAAAAAGTCCTGTATATTAAATGCTATAGCTAGTTCCATAGAGCCTTGTTAACTTCTAAGATAAACACCTACATGTTTAATACAAGAACTTTGCAATATTTTATGCACAGTATCTTGTAAGACCTCTAGTTCATTCAAAGCTTCTATGATATTCACAGAGTAAAGGGATGACTAGGTTTCTTATTTGGTAGAAGTACTCCGTGCAAATTACAGAGATGTAGGTCAAATTCCAGTCCAGGCAAATAAAATTTTCTGAGTAAATTTCACACTCTTAATTGGCTAATTCTTTAATTTTAGAAACACAATAAAGAGAGATTTACCTCAAGAAGAGCTCTTTGTTCTCGGTTTGCCCTCTGTAATGCAACAACAATCAGCCATGTGCACTTGCCATCTTCAATGTCCATTCCAACCTTTCCAGTTATCTCTGGGTTCCCAAAACAGTCTAAGAAGTCATCCTATTAAAAAAAGAATCTAAAATAAATCAAGTTAAACAAATACACATTACACAAGCAATGTTTCCGACTGAAAAAATCTGATTTTTTCCTTCAGTCTGGGAGATTTTGAGAAATCCACATGCTCAACTGTATTAGTTTATTGATAAGAGTAGCGTAAGAATATTTCTTTAAAACAAAATTTTCTCTTATCACTTCAGATTTGAAGGTTTCCCTGCATTTCTATAAACAGGGAAAGCATAATCAGGTAGTAGTAGTTACAAACACAATAAATTATTGTGGGACTCCTTGCCTCTGAAATCATGCAAAGATAAATAATTATGATAAGAATTATTTTCTAAAAAATATTGCAGCCTCAACAGAAGTGCTTGGGAGAGGATTTGCATCATTCTCCATTACAAATATGTATGTATATTTGTAGGCTGCACTCCAACAGCTTAGCAATACATATAACCATTTTGGAAAAGCAAACAAGCTGAGAGGGAAGAAAATCATCCCATTCCCATTTTTATTTTCCACTTTCTATTTACACAAATGTAATTACTGTGTTAACTCCAGTGACTATCTCTCAAACACATTCCCTTCATTCAATATTAACTCTGAAAGGTACAATCCCAAAGAGATTCAACTCATTAAGAGACAATATTTTTTACTCCAATTTCATGACACACACAAAATGTTGACCACATGATTTACATGCCCTTGCTAGTGGATGTAGGAAAATCCTTACAATAGTTGAACCTTGATGAGCCAGAAATGGATATGGGAGACAATTCTCTACGCCAGGCCCTGTCATTTCCACCCTAAAAACCACTAAAAGTGAGAAAGTAGAGACATCTATAAGAGGGAGTCGTTGCTCACATCGGGACCTCTATAAGTGAGACTGCCTCACCCTACACCTCTATAAGCGAGTGTGTCTTCAAGAAAATGCAACATATTGTGCGTGTTTTGACAGGTAACATGCAGGTTTTTTGTTTCTCTGAAAGGGGTCTACTTTCCAATTTCTCCAATTTGCAAACAAAGAAAAATTAGTGGATAATTGTTAATTGCTGAGTTCGTTCAAGGGTGGGTTAATCACAAAGTGAGATACAGAGTGAGTTTGGCTTGCCTGAGTCCACTTTTTTAAAGATTAAGAAAGACTGAGATTCCATAAAGTACCAGTGAACTGAGGGACATGCAAATATAAAGAGGGATTGAGCTCTTGAATTTCCTAACCTTGAAAAGTGTCCTTGGAAAGGAGTAAACAAACCCTTGATAAAAACATTTCCATAGATGGAAAATTGCTGAAAAGTAAAGCTAAAGTGTTCATCACAAAACTGGGAATACAGAAATTGTCAGCTAGTAATGGCTGGTTAGAGGGTTTTAAGAAGCAGTATGACATAGCCAGTGGCGGCTGGTGCAGAAGATCAGCAATGTGCTGCCCCCCCCTCCCCTCGTCCCTCCACTGCCAGCCCTCCCCTCCTCACCCCCACCCCAAAAATTAAATGTGTGGAAATATAAAATTTACTCAGTCAGTGACGAAAAAACAAGTCCATGCGCCGCTCCTTCCTACTACAGAATTTGTCAATCACCCTGGCATTGAACCCTTGTGTGGTGGATACCATCTTATTCTCAATGAAGAGCATTGCCAGTGCACTTAGCCGTTCCTGTGACATGGTGTTCCGTAGGAAGGTCTTAATCGGTTTTAGCGATGAGAAACACCTCTCAGGCTCCAATGTTGTCATTAGTGTTGTTATTAATATTCTCAGAAGCTTCATTATTTGGCAGAAGGTGCCTTGCAGATTGTCGTAAATAATGAACTACAGTAGTGGCACTGCTCCTGCTATATACTTAAAATCTGGCCTACCATACAAAACCGATAGTTCTGTTTTGAGTCTCTTTTTTTCCAGAATGTTGTAGGCCCTGATTGTTATATCTAATTCTTTATCTGGAAACTGTTTCGAATATAGTTCGAAATTTGTGGAATTTAAAAGTTTTGCAGCTTCTAAATGATCCAAGGAATGGAAACGATCTCGTGCTCCTCGCGCAATTCTGTCACATACTTATTTGGCATCAGTACGTCGACATGATACCTTTCTACGTTTGCTTTCTGTTCCGCGTAATTCTTGAGGATTAACGCCAATATTTCCTGTGAAGTCCCTTATTCTGTTGACTTCATGAATGAAATTCAAAACAGCAGATTTAACATTCACAACATCAGCTGTTCTTGATTGTAGCTGACTGAGGAGGATATCCACATGTGACATTAATTTATGGAAAAATTCGAGCCAGAAGATGAATCCCTCGTCTTTTAAAATGCGCCGAAGTTCGTTTGCTTTCAGGCAAGTTTTATTTGACGTGGTTTTCTCTAAGTTTAGCAAGCAGTCAAATAATTAGTCCCTATATTTAAATACGGTGTTATCAGTTCGTGACTTGAAATTCCACCTGGTTGCTGATCCTCTTGGAATTCTCCGAGATGCTACAGAATCTAATGCAGACATTCTCTGCGGCGATCTTGAAAAAAAGGCAGGGAACGCTGACAGATTTTCGAAAAAAACCTTTGCCGAATGATTTTGTGAGTTCCATTATTAAATTAAGTTGGTGAGCTACAATGGGTGTGATGAGCGTTGGGTAGCAGGCTTTTATCTTTGCTTGCACTCCTCCTGTACCACCACTCATTACTGAAGCACCATCATACGTCTGTGCAATCGCAATATGCGGAGTGTCCTTAAACATGCCGTCCATTTCATGATATACACACGATACAAGATGCAGCTCATTTTGACCCTCTGGTTTAAAGAAACCCCAAAATCGTCATAAGGAGCACCTTTGTTCTCATAACGAAACACCAACACAAATTGCGTCTGCTCATAAATATCGGATAGTCTCATCAGCCATGACACTCACGTGATCTCCTTGTCTTATTTCCTCTGCTATAACTTCTCTGCAGATTTCTAGCATGCAATCCAAAAGTTCATTTTGGATGGTTTTGGACGTCCCCTTGAAAAAATTATTTGACTCTATTTGCCCTTTCACTGCACTATCTATACTGGAAACTAAATCTACTAGGCCTAAGAACACACCAGGATTTTCGGAACTATCACTTTCGTCGTGGCCCCTCAAAGCTAAACTCAAATGCTCCGCAAAACTTTATGCAATCAATTATTCTTGAGAGCACATACCTGTATTTTCCACTTGTTGGTTGTGCCTTTCTTCGTGGTAAGCTACCCTTAGTAATGTTGCTATGTTAACAGTACCTAGAGAGCTCAGGTTTAAAGCATTAATAATATGTCTTTCACTGTCGTTGTGTTTTTTTTTATTAAAGCATTACGGTGTCCAAGATCTTGAACACCAACTGTTCCCCAAGAGTCACTTTTTCCAAAGAGCAAACACGGAAAACAAAAAAGGGCGTACCTAATTTCGCATCCACACACCCAATCATGCTCGTACACTTTCTTGTTTTATTTTCTTGTGTACTTGGTTTTTTTGAAGAAGCACTCTGAGTGATAGCCAAGTCCGGGGTGGGTCTTCCTAACTCTTTAACTTTAATTTTTTCTTCTAAAGTTCTGGTAGAAAATGGAAAACTCAACAGTTTTTACACAGAATTATCCATGTTGAACTGTAACTAGATACACAGAACACGCAACGCTCACACCTTAAACTTAATCGATCATTCAAAAATACACGAGGCACTTACTCCAGACCACGGTCGTGTATACTAGACAGTAGACACCAGACTGATCCACGGAACAAGTAACTGACCGCGCAAAAATGTTTAGTGTTGCCAAAAAAGGTAAATATATAAACTAAAGATGTACCGCAAGATGAGATTAGTATTTTCCCCTAATCATGATTTTTTTATTAGAAAATAAAAAAGTATCAAAATCTAAGCTCCATTATCAGCATAAATATTATAACTTGGATAAAAAGTAGCAACAGAGTAAATAAGTTGGGAACCCTTCTAACGGGTAAATGTGTAGCTCCGTCTTTCCCAAGCCGCGCTATTTGATCTTACATTGTCTTTACAAAGTCAAGTGTGGCAAGCGTTGTCACCCTGTGGCCAAAAGAAGAAATTGTCCCCGCTTGGGCTACTGGAGGGGTAGCGCTGTCCGATGTACAGCACGCAATTTACGTAGCTCGCGCATGCGCAAAACCGCGTTTTCTACTCGATGAGGAGAATCCCTCCGAATTCTTGCTGGCTGTGAACTCGCCAGCACACGCCGCGTTCTTACCCCTCGTACGAAGGGGAGTCGGGGAGTTCTGAAGACTTCTCCGTGTTCAACGGATGAGTAAAGCAAGCGAGCTCAGATTGTTTCAGATAGGATCCTAGTAGGTGTCTTTTTTCAAATATTTAATGTGCTGCAGCTCTTCAGCACACAAGCACCAACCGCCACCGGACATAGCCTTTGAGAAAGGGGCCAGGGAAAGCAAATCTGTGGATCACGGTGAGTGTTATCAGTGGACTGAAGATCTGCCAATTCTTTCAGAAGGGTATGATCCAGATGACACAACGTGGATGAGACTGGTTTGTTTTTAAGTGCCTTCCGGATAAGTGAGAAACCTCTCAAAGCAAGAAATAATTCCCTGTCCCTTGAATTCTTGCTTATCCAGGTTCTAACGTTACAGTTATCCTCCCTTAAGTTTGAAACTTCAAACTCAAAAGATCACAATCAAATACCACAATGGCACAATCAGATACATATTGATAACTCACCTGCACTTGGAAAAACTGCCCCATTTCAAGAAGAATTGTTTTGGCTTGGCGATGAACCTCTGGATCTCTTCTTCCAGACTAGAAGAAAAATGTAACTAGTTTTAAATTTAATATAGAGGTGAATGTATAAATGTTAAGACTGCATAAAAATTCAACAGTTTTCATTCATATGTATAACACTTTACAGTCTATGATAAACACAATGTATACAATATTGTATATAACTTAAGTATTTTTTCAAATATTTCCATTTGAATGAATACCTACATCATTATCCTGACTAATTTAATGCCCTTCTCTATGACTTTCCACTAGTTTTCTTTCAGTGCATGCACTTGTTTGATTTTTTTCACTATACACCATCTGATGCGATTCCTTTCCAAAAGAGAGGAAGAGGTAGCTTTCACAATGTATAAATATATTTTCCCATTGACAATAAAACCAATGAGCAAACAACTGATAGCTACATCAGGGACGTTTTTAAGGACAGAGGCTGGCAAACTAGAAGACTTGCCAAGGTGCAAACACCCCTGGAGACAAGAATCATCCTAAACCATTCACTCCTCTCCCGCTACCCTTCTTCTCTGCAAGATATTACAAAATTATGGACAGATACGTAGTCACTGTGATACCCCTTGATACATATGTTCATAGGCATAATAACCACTGCCTTAACTTAACAATGTTGCAAATTCAATACATACCACAGAAAAAATGACTTAGGTCTAACAATAAGTGGACTTTCAAGCAGCAACCTTGTCATGAATCAAATTTTAGTTTTAAGTATTACCTGTGACTACATGTCATAGTAAATTTTCAACCACATTTATAATAAATGTACAAGTATGTATAGTTACGCTCATCACTGGCTGATTCTGTAACACTGTAAGATGGAGCCACAGTCACGAAAATGCATTTAAGCCCTGTGAACTGCCTATTCCTTCAAGGAAGAGGTAGACCCATGGTAAGGCAGTGGATTGTGGAGTGGAAGGCAAGGAGTTCAAACCCCTGGGTTGGTAAATATATTTTTTCTTTTTGTCAAAGTTTATTTCGCATATCTTTTTAGATATTGTGCTTCCTTCATGGCAACTTTCATTAAAAAAATATTTTCACGCAATTTCTTACTCTCTTAAGTGACACTCATTAATTCTGGGGAGCAAAGTGAGTTAAATTGAGCCACAGTGACTTGAATTTTAAAATACCGTTATTTTTACCTAAGGGTGTTTTTGCTTGGAAAATTTGCATGCCTCAAATAAGGAATTTTAATAATTTAGCGAACACAGCATGAAACTCATCTATAGGTGCCTTAGGCACCTCACAACTAACTAGAACCCTATAACATGGAAATCACTCCTGAGCTCAACGTAATTAACCAAAACACTTAAGTTCCCTCTCAATAATATGTATACCCTTTTCCTCATTGCTAGGCTGAGGGTGAGGATGCATTTATTTAAAAAATCAGTCAATCAATATAAATACATTCCACTGTAGCATGAATCACACTGCTCCCTATTTGAATGGGATCATTCATCAATTTCTTTCCAAATTGCTAATACTGAAAGAGTTTAAGAGATACAGGTACACTTTTTTCCATTCTTAAAAATGTCGCCAAGTTCTCAAGTCACAAACAATGAAAATTAAAGAATGTACCCTGAAAGATGTGTATATCCTGAAAGATGTGTATTCAAGTCACATAAGTCACAACCAATATCCTTCGACTTTCAACTGAATTCCACAACCACTAGATAGCACTTGTAATGACAAGTCTTTCCATGAATGTGAGCCGTTCACCGCAGCCACAAGCAAATTGCAATGTAAATGATGAAAATGCATTATACTTAATGTCTCATTTAGATAAAAAAAATTTGGAAAACTTGATCGTTCTTTTTAAATAGTGTATCACAAAGTAAATGCTGCAGCCTTATGTACACTCTTTGCTCATTAAATGTACCATTTTCCTTAAGTAGGGTTGGAAACAGGACCTCTGATGAGATAGATAACTCAATTTTAGGCGATAACTTTTGATAACTTTAACATTTGATGTCAGGACATATGGATGAGTTATAAATCAAACATATTTTACCAAAATTAATTTCCAGGGTCCATCAGGTGACTTCATTAATAAAATAAGGATTGTAGCTCAGAGTAAAGAACCTCATTCTATTTAAAAACAAAAATAAATGTGAGCAGTTTGTACATAATACCATAGGAAATAGTCATAATACACAGATAACGACATGAACTCTCATTTAGAGTGCTAGACGGTACTTTGTCCAATTAATATGCATGGGGGCATAGTTAAAACATTCTCAAACAGAAAAAAAATTAAAAGGAAATAAGCCATGGACTAAGGTAGGGAAAGTCATCTCATTCGGGAGTTGATGTAACCTTTTACCTGTTTTGATGGGAGAAACAAGGGCTTGCACTTCCAAAGTAATAATCAGATGATATCGGACAGATGGGTAAAATGAGGTCCATCCACATCCCACACAAAATACTTAACTAATTTAATGCAATTTGAATATGTACTCACCATATACATTGCCAAGGCAACAGGGAGTTGAAATGAATAATATGCTGTCTTATACTTGACAATAGAATTGTATCTTCCCATGGTAAACAGATCTAGCCGAGGTTTACTCCCAAACTGACAAGACAAGAGGTCTAAAGTTTGTCCCATGTTAGTCTTCAGAGTGACCTGAAAGAAATTTGACAAACAAATCTGTGATTTCAAACAGTAAATTTGATGATTCCAGAAACCTGTCCTATCGAACGCGAACAGAGAATAATGAAAAAAATACTTCAAGGGAATAGGAGGGCACGGAGATGGCTAAAGTAAAGAGTATGGCTAAAAGAGCAGACTGGAAGCTATGGCAGATGATCCACCAATGCACAGAGATGAGACCTTTCCCTGACATGTAAGAGCCACACAAAACATATGCACCACTCAAGTGTGCACGTCATGAACAGAGCGTGGAAAAAAAGTCTTTTGACTTTATGAAAAAAAGGGACTTCAGTAGTTTTAAATACAAATCTTCACCAATCTCTAAAAATAAAACATTTTTTAACGACTTGTTTAGAGACTTTTTGGGGCTTTTTTGGCATGGTGGGGCTTTTTCTGATGAAACAGACTTTTCTGGGCCTTTATATTTGAACCTCATGTCGAAGTTAATATTTGGCTGTAGTGATCACTTTTGTTTAACTGGATATTTGACACATCTGTGTTTTTTATGCAGTACTCCACGGAGTAGAGATGCACTACAAATTGTAAGCTCCTGACAATTGTTAATGCAAAATTTTATAGCTCCAGAAAGTGCAATTAATTCTTTCTATTGTTCCACCGTTCATGAAAGAATCACACTCACTCAGTGCTTCAACTCGAAGTTTGGTTTGGATAGGTGAGGGTCGAAATTATCCCCGGCTAACAATAAGCCATAGGCATGTGAATTTCACATATTCAGGGTATGGGGGCCAGTTACTTTCCCTGGGCCACCTCGCACTTCGAGCTTTTTTGTTGAGGGTGTCCAAAGACTTCACCCAGGATACACTGATCTGAAAGAATACATTATTCTAATTATGAACCAGCTTATTTGAACCCAACTGGTCTGCCGACAAGCCTACAGCTCTACACTGTATGCTAACACTCCGCTTTTTTTTTAGGAGATTAGGGGAAAAATGATACAATTATAAGAAAGACCATCTAGAATTTCCAATGAGGTGCACGCATCGCAGATGATCATTGACTGAGCCAACATTATGTAGTGATCCGGAAATGGAAGAATTCCATTTCCCAAAATATGCATAAATGTGTTGTTGTGTGACGTCTCAGAATAGCCAGCTATGTCAAACTATACCTAGGGAACTGTACCTTTCCCTTTCGAGAACAGCTCACCTTCCTCCTCTTCTTCCCCTCCCACCCTTGCCATTTTGTCGAAAACATCCTAGTTTCACCTTTCCTATATAATGGCACGGTGGAGACGCTATCGGGGAGTACACCCGACACTCGTCAGGCAGTCAGTCAGACAGTGATTCACTAGTCTCTCATCGGACAGTGATCGGCTATTGGTTACTCTGCAACCATTCACTGACGGTACAGTCACAATGTAGCCGTCAGTGGGAGTCGAAGCGCGGGCCATGGGGCCCGTGCTACCGAAGCGCCTCGCTATCCACCCGTGCCATCACCAGCAGCTACTCTCCTTCCCGAGACATTGGTAATGTTTTCACTTTCTGCTATTCTAGACGCACATATTCATTACTTGCTATTTGTACATTGAATTGATTCTTATGGGATTTTAAATGGAAATAAACTTTGAGTAAAAGACTTTAAATATTTGTGTGTGATTATTCGCTTCCCGACACCAAGGGCAAGAACCCACGTAAAATCTTATGCTCTCGGGTTCCCAAATAGGTGGGGGCCCGGGTCATAACAATTGTAGAGGGGCAAGCAATGCACCCTAGCACTCAGCGAGGAGGAAAAATGAAGGCTTAACAAGGACCAAAGAGTGTATGCACATTATATGAACACTATTCTCTTTTATATTCGAGTAAGCGAGGTAAAGTCTCAGTCATTTGCAGAGGTTTCTAAGCGTTGTAAGACCTCCACCATTCGGACCTGATGTGAAGATGTGGCCTGCATTGGCTACGAAACGTCATCATCAAGCTAAACAGACGCAGTTTTACCCAAAAAACATGAAGATACCAGTACAACAGTGCTGCGAAAGTCTCAAAAGATATAGCCTATGTTCATCCCATATAAATTTTATCTCTACTTGCCAAATTTCAGCTCAATCGGTTCAATAATTTTTGCGTTAGTTTTGAGATACAGACAGAAAGAGAGACAGACATAATTAAATTTTTATATATTAGTATGATAATGAACAGAGTAACTGATTAAATATTTAAATGTATCAACCCTTTGAAAAGCAGTAGCATAAGAGTAGCAAAAGTAGCAGCAGAGTATATGGCTATGGCTGATGCAGCTTATGAATTAAAGTGGGTCAGAAATTTAATGACTGAAATGTATCAGGAGAAATTTGTATGTAAGCCTACTACTATATGGGCAGATAATACGGGTGCTATTACACTCAGCAAAACAGATTTTTTGACTGAACGTACTAAGCACATTGATATAGAGTATCATATTTGTAAGGAACAAGTGAAAGAAGGGTTTGTAGAATATAAATATGTGCCATCAGCTCAGAATATTGCTGATATTTTCACTAAAAGTTTGCCTGGTCCTAAAACAAAATTATTTGTGAATATGGTGGGACTTCATTGAGAAAATGTATTCTCAATTTGTATGTTTGCATTGAGTATGTTTTTTCTCTGTTTTGTGTTTTAACATTTCTAACATGTTAAACAAGGGGAAGTGTTGGAAATAGTGTTTAAGATATTTTAAATGCATATTTGTAGTTGGTAGCAGTGTTTCGAAGTTCGATGCCTTTTTGTTTGTGTTACCAAATGAACATGACGGAGTAGTGACTAGTCGGTCTTCATTTAAGTTTATTAGTGCTATAAACTGTCCAAAGTAGTAGTGAATATGTATATCAAAAATAACAACAGGTTGGTTGGGTAGGCACATTGTTCGCAGATGAGCCCTAGGTGCAACCACCTCCATGTGGTGGGCTCTGGGTTGCTTGGAAAGCATCGCTTGCCAGGTGAGCTAAGAGGTGCACAACCACTTCCTTGTACTGAATTCACACCTTTTTCCGACCCTATAGGAAGCATCCCTGGCCCCTGGGAGGCATGTAACTGGCAAATTGAGGTTTGAATGCCAGTTTTTGAACTAAAATTAATGACAATTTTGGTGTTTCACAATGAAATTTCAAAAACTTTGAGGCAAAAATTCTTACAGAAGATGTAATCCGATTTTGGAAAAAAATTATATCTGTAATGTCAATGTTGATGGGCCACTTCTGCTGGGTATTACATTTTGCTCCGAGATAATAGTAGCAAAATGAGGCACCCTAGTGCACATATTATGCACTTTTACCCTCATTTCTCAGCGGGTGACAATTTTAGGATCAATTCCAAGATATGAAATTTTAGGATTTGGATAAGCAGTTGTACATGCATGTTATTAGAGAAATTTGAATGTTTTAACGGGCATAAATATGCTTGATAAATATATTAAATTAGATATGAATAATGACAATGAAGAAAAACAATGCTCATTAAAGATTAAAACTAATTAAAACTGCAAGGTGGATAATTTTAATGCTTTAGAGCCATATTACTTACATCATGAAAAAGCTCAACAATGTCCATGTAGTAAGGCTTATCTCGAAAATGCCTCCTCAGCAACTGATATATTCCTTGTTCTAAGAGAACTCCATCATTCAGAGCAGCAGGCCCAATGCCTCCCTTGCGATACCAACAAGGCTTTCCACGCCTCATTTCTGCGCCATCCATGACATCATCCACAACCAAATAAAATGCTTGCAACTGCAAATAAATGCAAAACGTTTTTCCAGTCATTATGTAACAGTTCTATCACGCTTGGATAGCAATAACAGCATTTTTGCAAATTCCAATGTCACAACATACTGCACAACAGTTTAGACAAAGATAAGAAATCCACATCACTAGATTTATCAAAATACAGTGTGTCCTCATTTATCGTTGTCCGGCTTAATGTTGTTTCGCGATAATGTTGTCCAACAATTAAAACCCTTAATCGTTCAACGTTGTCAGTGGTTCACGATAATGTTGTTCAAATTATGCACAACCAAAAAAAATGAACAACGAATAGGACTTTGGCACGTCTGATGCATAATTTCCATTAGGTGGAAAAGTTAGGCGTTACTCTCCATAGCGTGTGTAAAAGGTTCACCTGAGCGAATAATATGTAATTGCGTTATTTTTTTTATATGTATCTGTTATATTTGCTTATAATTTATTACACTGTTAATGGGGCAGTGCAGAGGATGATTTAAAACTCAAACCAATGTTAGTGAACCATTCTGAATGGTAGATCCAGGGGCAGATATCTACGTGAAAAAATACCAGAAAATCCCGTGTCGCCATAAGGTAGAAAAAGTTGATTCACTGCTGTTTGAGGTGAATCGAAAAAATGTTTTTTATCTTAAATTAGTGTGTAACAGGAAGTTTTCTAAACCCGCCCTGTTGCACTAAATCTTCGAGGGTGATACTGTTCCTGAAAAATTGTTACGAAATAATGAAAATTTTGTACACAGCACTGGGATTCACTCACTATTTTAATTGATTTCCTAAGTTTTCGTGATTGCAGCGAGTGAAATTTTTGCCCTTCACTCACACGCTCCCGCAGTGAAGGTTAAAATTTTCTATTCCCTCAGAGGGAAACCGGTGCTAGCAGCACTAAATATCGGAAATATAGGAGGGAAACCCAGTGCTTATTGTTTTTAAAATGCCTATTATGTTTGTTTCATCTAAGATATGAAACTCTCTGACTAGTGGCGCTATCTGTTCGGCTGCTCACGTAACTAAAATATGCCGTAAATCGGCGGAGGATGACGCGAAGCAGTCAATAAAAACACATCAATTTTTAAGGAAATGGGCCATTATTGAGCATTATTCCATTGATAACGTCTTTCAACCAGGTCCCCTGTATTTTTAAATGTCAACAGTAAGTTGCTATCACCTGTAGTTTCCATACCGCCAGGATAGAATAATTCCAAAATTTCTTTTGTGAGTGAAAATATCATAGTTTCGCCATTAAAATGTTTTAGAAATTTAGTTTGAACGCTTCATTTAATAATGCCATGTATCCAACTTTTTGTAGCTGTGCTGCGCGGAAATCGTTATTGCGCTGAAATGAAGAATTGGTAAGTTTGGAACCGATTTTAATATTTTACATTGTTTCTTATGGGAAATACTGCATCGTTTAACGTTGTTTCGCTTAACGTCGAGTTTTTCAGGAACGAGTTAACAACGTTAAACAAGGACACGCTGTACATATATATTTATCCAATTAACAAAATAATGACTTTCCAGCTTCCTTTTTATTCAAAGTATGTACTAAGGTGCAAAAGAGAAGATAAAAGGTATTGTAACTTCAGTTTCAAATCTCCCAACTGAGTAGAAAACTAATACAGTCAACTCTCGATTATCCGGCTTCCGATTATCTGGTTTGTGGATTATCCATGCTTTTTTCTCATCCCTACATTTAAAAGTTTGAAAAATATTCCAACGGTAAAATTAAGTAAATTCTATGAAAGTTCGATGCATCTAAATAGATTTGCAAGTTTTTAAGTGTCTCTTTTTAGTTTAACTTTTTAATTTAATCACAATGATATGGAAATTGTTTGATACGTTTAGAATGATGAAAACTCAGCCGCATCTGCTTCTGAAATTATTTTATCCGTTCTTTCCCATTACCCTTTGCCACTGGGTATTCCATTTTCCTAAAACGAACAGAAGAGTAAATATACAATAGAAATAATTTCAAATAAACTATGTACTTGGAAATAAACTAACTTATATTATACTTTTAAAAATAACTACTTATTGTTCCATACGTTCTTACTTTTCGGCCTGAATTGATAACTACGAAACAGTATCAGTGCTCCCAGGTCATTATTTGCCATTGAACAGTCATTTGTTTTTACCCAGATATGATTGTGCCAGTTCATTCATGTGGAAATCTCAATAACTTCAAAGTTGCATTCGCTACTGTAGTTCTGCAACAAAGCTGATGCAAATGGCAGAAAAACCAAAAGAAAATTGTCTTTTCCATCGCGAAAAAACTAGAATTAATTACAAGAAATGAAAAAGGAGAGAGCACTTAAACTGGCAAAAGAATATGATGTGGGATTACAAACAGTTCGGGATATAATTAAGAATAAAAGTAAGGTGATGAAGTTCTCTGCAACCTCGGACTGTGGTGTGGGACCCTCAAAGCATATGACTATGAAACAATCAACCTTTCAAGATTTAGACTCTGCCATGCTTCTTTGGTTCAATCAAAAACGGTCAAGTGGTATACCCGTCTCAAGCCCCATGTGCGCACAGCAGGCTAAACTTTTTCACGAGTCTCTAGGGATAGAAGGGGATTTTAAAGCTTCTTCTGGGTGGATGACGAGATTCAAGCAGCAACATGGAATTCGTGAAATTGCTATTCAGGGAGAGCGATTGAGTGGCAATATTTCTGCAGCTGATGCTTTTCAATTGGAGTTCACAAAACACGTAAAGGAAGAAGAGTTGACACCCACACAGAAGCCCTGGCGAGGGTTGAAAATTTGCTGGATTACATGCGACAAAATGATTTCAATTATTGCGACGTAATCTCAGCCAGAAAAATAAGAACTACAATAAAAGAAAACATGAAGAAATCAAGTAAACAGCAAAAAATAACTTGTTATTTCTGAGATTCACAATAAAAGAATGTGCTCTATTCTGATATTCAGTTCGATAAAGATTTTTACATTTACTCAAATACGCAACCCCAATGAAAAATTTGTACACAATTTCTATACAGGATGTGTACAATGTACACATTTTGTACACATTTGTATACAGTTGTATAGCCCGTATAAAATGTGTACATTGTATACAATGTACACAATTTCTATACAGGATGTGTACAATGTACACATTTTGTACACATTTGTATACAGTTGTATAGCCCGTATAAAATTTGTACATTGTATACAATGAACACAATTTCTATACAGGATGTGTACAATGTACACATTTTATACAAATTTGTATAGCCCATATAAAATGTGTACATTGTATACAATGTACACAATTTCTATACAGGATGTGTACAATGTACACATTTTATACAAATTTGTATAGCCCGTATAAAATGTGTACATTGTATACAATGTACACAATTTCTATACAGGATGTGTACAATGTACACATTTTATACAAATTTGTATAGCCCGTATAAAATGTGTAAATTGTATACAATGTACACAATTTCTATACAGGATGTGTACAATGTACACATTTTATACAAATTTATATAGCCCGTATAAAATGTGTACATTGTATACAATGTACACAATTTCTATACAGGATGTGTACAATGTACACATTTTATACAAATTTGTATAGCCCGTATAAAATGTGTACATTATATACAACGCACACAATTTCCATACAGGATGCGTACAATGTACCTACACATTTTGTGTACATTTGCATAGCCCGTATAAAATTTGTACATTGTGAACAATGTACACATTTTTATAGCCTGTATAGAAATGTATACATTGTGTACACTGCATACAATATACACACGTGTATACAATGTACAAAAATTTATGCAAAAGGGGCAGTTTAAAACTGTACTAAAAACAATTAATTCCCTGATAACAATAAAACGGAAGCTTAGTTGTAAGATGTCAATAATATGTACTTAATCTGCATTTTAGTAATATCTATATAACATTATTTATATATATATATATATATATATATATATATTAAGTTTCCTCTCCTCGCCCACCATGTCAAGCACTTCCTCATTTGTCTTCCTTTCCGTCCAACGCACCTTCTCCATCCTCCTCCACACCCACATCTCGAAAGCCTTCAGCCTATTTTCGTCTTCCTATCTCAAACGACTTTAAACTAATGATATGAATCTAATCACTAATGATAACTGATAAACTTCAAATGACGAAAACGTGGAACTTGCGTTTTATATTATGTAAATCATAATTCAAACTGGCGTTTGATAAATAGTTCTATATTAGTATAAAACCTCTCTTGTTATTATTTTCAATGACTTTCAGTAACGCCAGGTACGAGTTTTACTTTCATAATTCGCGGTCTTGCCTTCGACCAGAGAGATCGATACGATCGATATTTCCATATATCCGGCGAGCGATCAATCGGTTTTTAAAATGGCGTCTTAAGAGGTTCATGGAATACGAGTGAAGTGTATTTACGTGTTTTGATTAAGGTCAGCGAGTTTATAAAACGTGATATTAGGAGGAAAGATTAGCTAATCGCTTCGGTTGTCATATTTCCGGACTATTCCTCTTCTGCCATTGAAAGGAAAACGTAAGTATTTAACACTCTCGTTGGAACTTAAGAAACCAAGTTGTTTACTAACTTAAGATCTTTGTCAACATGTATTTTCAGGCACTTCGCAAGTAAATGGTAATCAGCATCCATAGTGATGATTTATAAAACCTGATTTTCATTGCACCCACGCAATGATGGGTGATCTTTGGCGTTCTGTTTCATCAGGGAGTACTGGATGCATCTGCGATTGTGCCTTGGAAGCGTCAAGAAAAATTAGAACATGAATGGAAACATTATAAAATTGTGTAGTTTCCAGGAGTTCGCTCGTAATTCTTCACCAAAGAGTTAATAGCGAAGTGTGGCTTGATTCAGTGATTCAGACAAGTGTGTGGTTTTATATGTTATTTCTGTTGCCATATGGCATTCAGGGGATGTGTGGTGGTATTGTCGGGAAGCTACGTTCTGAGTGTAATGGCTTAACTTGTCTTTTCATGCTAATAAATTCAATTCAGTTTCATTCATATTAGTTGTATATTGTCAATTACCACATGGCAGTTTGTGTACAATTTATGCAATGTTACACCATGTGTACATTGTATATAATTGTGTACATTGTATAAAATTGTGTACAATGTATACATTTTACACAATGTACACATTGTACACAAATTGTGTAAAGCCAAATTTGTGTACAATGTATACATTGTACACAATGTGTAAATTGTACACAAATTGTGTACATTGTACACAAATTGTGTACATTGTACACAATGTGTACATTTTACACAATGTGTACATTGTACACAAATTGTGTAAAGCCAAATTTGTGTACAATGTACACATTTTTTATACAATTTGTACACAATTGTACACAGGAAATCCTGTGTACATTGTGTACAAATTGTGTACAAAATTTTCATTGGGGAAGATATGGTTTTGTTTTTTTTTAATTATCTATATGGTCAAGTTAAGCACCCATTATCTTTCGTTTCAAGCAAAAGAAAATATTTATCGATGAATTTTGAAGATCTCATGATATTCGAAATAAACAAACCGAAAAATTAGTATTTTGTTATTCACTTGTTTTCTGGGTGTAACACCTGCAGACAATTTAATGCGAAATATTTTTAGTCCTACTAATGCTGAATCTATATATTATATCACATATATTTATATTTTCAGAGGCTCACAATATAACAATGTTTTGTATTTTATAATCACTTTGATGTCACACATTTACTGAAAATGAGCAAGATGTCAGTTTTTTATTATCTGCAATATTATTATATTTCAAAATAATAGTAATATTTAGTATTTCATTAGTTGTCTTGCGGTAACCGCTGCAGTCTTTTATGTGAAATAGTTTCCATCCTACGAAGTGAAATGTCAATATCACGATCACATTTTCCATGTTTTTCGGTTATCCGTGTTTTTCGATTATCCGTGACTCGTCGTGCATCCATTAGCACGGATAATCGAGAGATGACTGTACATAAATAGAAGAAAGCTCACTAGGGGTATGGGATATTATACCCAAGATAGAAAGACAGACTTAACACATAATAACTAATGATGGAAATTCACCAGGGACTAAAATTTTATCATAAAAATTTTCATATTTTTAAAATAATGAAAATACATCTTACCAGCTCCACACACCAGCCAAGGATCCGAGCTAATCTAAGGTTCTCTTCAGTCAGTTCCTCAGGAGAGGCTAAAAGACAATATGAAAGAACCATTGCCAATCCTCTATTCTTCTTCCCAGTTGGCACATTATACTGCAAAACCTGAAATAAACCATAAAAACACATGAGAAATAGGTAGAGATCTGTGAAAGTGGTTTTATTTTTTGCTAAATCTCGTTTTAAAACTATGTGACTTCAGTTTTATAGACTATCTTGGCGGTGTTATCATAACATCATTATTGTCTGCAAAACTTAATTTATTTAACAGCCCTTCACAGAATGTATAAAATTATGGTAAATGGCAACCTTAAGTTAAAAAAAAGACATTCAGCATGAAAATAACTTTTTATCCCTTAAAAAATTCCATGACTGGAACCTATATTTCTTTTCTTAGTTTGTGAGTTATTTTGCCCTGAAATCTTAAGATGGAAAGCCTAACCCTCTTCACACCAATCCAAAGCTTCTTCACTAATCAAAGTAAAGATCTAGGGTCTTCCACACTCAGTGTGAAGTTAAAGAACATCACAAACGAAAAATGTAAACTTAGGTAAGTCAATAAATGAGAAAATATTAAGATAATAAACCTGGATGAGGAGGAAACAACACTTTTCAGCAGTATTCATGGTCTGGCCATTGAGTTATCACTCACACATTTTATCACAGATCCTCATGCAGCCTCAAGTTTTTCTTTAGCATTCCAATCCATTACAGGACCAGAGGATTTTTTGCCCTTTGTGCTAATAACACATGCCTTGCATACAAAAAATCTCAGTGAAAAATAACAATTAAACCTGCATCCTCCCAATTTTTTTCACTGATAAATTGTCCATACTATTAGAATCATCTTAGTTGTACCTTACTGGTATGCTCTTTCATTAGTTTTATCTTAATACAATCAGTAGATATCTCGATATTGGGTTTAAAATAAATGTCACATTGGGCAGATGTGTTGTCTTTTAGCGAGGAGCTGCAATGACTTTTATGGGTATATGGGTAGTATACACTAAAATTTATATAAAAGTATATCATATTGTAGCATAAAATATGATTGTACATGGTTGTTTAAAAATGTGCCAATCATATACCATCTGCTACCCACAAATTTGAGACACTTTTGTGCTAATTGATACAAAGTTTTTATGAATATATTTTCTAACAAATGCAAAATTTTCTATTTTATTTAGTAAAAGGGATAAATTTATTTTAACAATTCAAATCTTCCATTTGCACACTAGGCATGAAGCATATGTCACACCGACATGCAGAATGTTATTACTAGAAAAAATGAAAGAAATACCCATGTAACTTACATGTTAAAAATTATCCTTAAATAATCATTAACAAAAATAGTAAGTAGTAGCAATATCCATTAAAAATATTCCATATCCACGTTAACACAAAGATGTTCCAAAGAAAGAGCGATTAGTGTGGAGGAATAAATTGTATGACATTAATGTCACATTGGGCAGATCCTGGTTAAAAATAAAAAAGAAACTTAAAAAACTTTCAAAACACTTTAAAGAAATTTAACTTCTAATCATGTCAGGGCTGGTTAGCAGCCTTAATAACAAATAATAATAAATTAAAAAATGTGGAAATGTAAAAATGATTCACCAGAGTATTCTGTACTGGAGGAATGACTCCATCATAAAACATGCCACAGTGAAGAGGCTAATTGAATTGGGGTTTGGTATTTGATTTATGTATATATGTACAAGTAAATCCACAATGAATCTGGTTAGAAATAGGGATTGGGAAACATGAAAATTGAGAAACGAGAAAAATTTCTGGATGGACCTTAGAAAACCACTTTGTGGCATCGGGCACATCAAGATGGCGTCCTGCATCTGTTAGATCTCTGACCACATCAGGAAAAACAGCCATAAATTCCCTGCTCTCATCCTTGCTCGCAGCTGTGCCTGTCACTGCAATTGGAGCAGTAGTAAGGTTCAGAGTTGACAGAGACCTGCAAAGTTGAAGAATTGAACAGATAGAGGAGATGTAAAAACAAATAACATTCATCACAATGTGTAACATTCATCACAAAATCATAATCATTCCACACAAGAAATCAACGCCACAGTAACCAGCTAACAAGACAATACTTCATACACATGAGGGAACAGTTACTATAAATGTTTCTAAATTAAATTTTTCACAGCTACTCAGCCTTCTCTATGTTCTATGACATTTCCAATTGCCTGCATGCCCGTCAAGGTCAAAATAAGTCCCTCTGGGCCAGGCATTAAAGTATGCCTGGTCTCATACCACCATATTTTTATAAAGCACACATCCCTGAAATTCAACCCCAAACTTATAACCAAGAACCCTGTATACTCCCTGTACATTCATTAACGCAATGTTGGAGGCACAATGAAATGTAAACACTGCACGCAGTATCTCTCTGCAGTAAATGAACGAATGAATACACCGGGAATGCCAAAGCAATGGAGGCACACATTCATTAACGCAATGTTGGAGGCACAATGAAATGTAAACACTGCACGCAGTATCTCTCTGCAGTAAATGAACGAATGCATACCCTGGGAATGCCAAAGCATTGGCGGCACACATTCATTAACGCAATGTTGGAGGCACAATGAAATGTAAACACTGCACGCAGTATCTCTATGCAGTAAATGAACGAATGCATACCCTGGGAATGCCAAAGCATTGGCGGCACACATTCATTAACGCAATGTTGGAGGCACAATGAAATGTAAACACTGCACGCAGTATCTCTCTGCAGTAAATGAACGAATGAATACACCGGGAATGCCAAAGCAATGGAGGCACACATTCATTAACGCAATGTTGGAGGCACAATGAAATGTAAACACTGCACGCAGTATCTCTCTGCAGTAAATGAACGAATGCATACCCTGGGAATGCCAAAGCATTGGCGGCACACATTCATTAACGCAATGTTGGAGGCACAATGAAATGTAAACACTGCACGCAGTCTCTCTCTGCAGTAAATGAAGGAATGCATACCCTGGGAATGCCAAAGCATTGGCGGCACACTTTCATGTACGCAATGCTGGAGGCACAAGAAAATGTAAACATTGAATGCAGTCCATCTCTGCAGCAAATGAAGGAATGCATATACTAAAACAAGCTTTTGTTCTTTAAGCCGAGAACCTTGTTCCTCCTATTTGTATTCGTGTGCCCTGTAGAGCATCCCGGCAAAAAAACAACTCCGCAAACCCATTTTTAATTAAATTATCCTCGTTTAACTGCACAAGCACACACCAATCTCTATTCCCAGCAATGCAAAACTGACCGTAAACATGCCTCGAGCTTCGCATCAGTGCCACCTATCGGCAAGCTCCGAAATCCTATTAAATTGCTACAGCAAATGTTAGCAAAAGACGGTCGAAAGCGCATCAAGAGAAATGTCCTTATATAGGGTTCTTGCTTATAACTTTTGAGTCAGAAGTTGAGCATATCATATATACATAAATATCCTCAATATTTAGATATCTATGCAGTTTCCTACTAAACCCACAAACACAACATGAAAATAATGAACCTACAGCAAACAGAAAACATTTTTTTTCATTAGAATGAAACACCTTTATAAAGGCATTTTATTGCATGAAATGATGTGTGGTAAACATAAGAAATCAGTAGAAAAGTAAAATCTAACTGCTATCTCTCAGATGAAGTCCTGTATGAGGAGCAATTTTCATAAAAATAATTTGCGTCATGCCATAGAGGTAGATTTTTTACAGTGGCTGCTGTATTGGTTCATACAATGTAGAAGGGGGGCTGAGAAAGTGGAAGTGAGATCCCCAATATTAACTATTACAACAACATTGCCTATGTTTCACTACTGTGGACTGACCTTATAACTACAATTTGAGGTAGCAAAATTTCATTCAATAATATCTCAGATTTGAACAAATCTCAGACCACACTATGTAAAACAAGCAAATTTATCGATACAGCTTTAGTACAGAGCTGTATTCAATCTTCGAACCTTAGTACATACAAACACTTAAGGGTGCTTTGACAGCAAAGGTAATTTCACACTAACTCTCTCTGCCACTTGAAGCTGAGGGCTAAAGCACCCAGGACTAATATGAGCAGCCTAGTGAATAAGTCAAGCCAAAGAAATAAACTTTGCTGGCAGGGTGGGAACCAGTTTCTCCATAGCAAAAGACTGTGGCCCCGAAATCTGAAATACACTACATGTACATAATTATAGTCTTGTTTGGAATGAACCCTGCCAATATTTTGGGGAGCTTCTAATTTTCTATCTATATTTAAATGCATTACAGACCAATTTTCCAGATAGCATGTAAGCTTACGTCCAGCTTGACTTTCCCTTGCAATGTCAAGTTTGGCATTGCAAGGGAAAGTCAAGCTTGATTCAAGCTTGAATTGTCAAGCTTGACATTGGCAAGCTTGATTCAAGTTTGAATTGGCAAGCTTGATTCAAGCCAGTGTGGCAAGCTTGATTTAAGTTTGAATCAAGCTTCGCAATCCGCCAAGAAAGTTTACTTTAGAAATTTCTAAAGTAACTTAAAAATTTTAAAGATAACTTTTGAATTGAAAAGTTTTTCTTAAGTCATGAGTCCAGCTTAAAGTTTTCTAATATTTTTTCTAAAGTTTTGAGCATGTATCCTTAAGTTTTCCTAGTTTTTTTTAAAGCTTTAGATGCATTCTTAAGTTTTTGTGATGATTTGTGTGCATTCTAAAGTTTCTGATTAATATATTAATGGTCAGAAAATCAGAAATCCATTCAAGTTATGAAGGCTAGAGTTTTAATGAGAAGATACTATAGTAAAAAGTAAAAATTGACGGAATTCCGTAGCCTTCCACCTTTTCACTTTATCAACATATTAAATATATTTAATATGTTAATAAAGTTAAAAGGTGGAAGGCTACAGAATTCCGTCAATTTTTACTTTATACTGGACCAGTTGTGTTGCAAGATATGTTACTGCCAGATTTTGAGGATACATTTAATAACTTCCTAAGTTTACACATAGCAGTAACAATTCTTTTGAGCCCGAGATAGTGGTTTCAGCATCAAAGCAATGCTAGAGAACTTCTAGTGCATTTTGTTAAATCTGTGAAATTTAGTTATGGCCTCGAGTTTCTTACTCACAACTTTCATGGCCTGGTACATCTGACTGATGATGTATCTGTGTTCGGTCCTCTGGACAATTGTAGTACCTTCCAATTTGAGGGACCCCATCTTCTCAATTTTGATCTGAAACTTACTTGAAGAATGGTCTTTTTTATCCTTGGAAACCTTGAAATATCCTTGAATTTTGTACTTGATTTTCTTTCGACACCGGTGTTTTTTTTAAGTTTTCTTACTACTGCGCAGTAACATGCAAGGATCAACCGACCCTTTAAAGGACGTATACCTGGCGAAACCTATACGAGGCATAAACATTTTAAGGGATTCGAAACATATGCTGGAAACTTGGACGAAAACGGGTTTTGAAACGGCCGCAAGGCACTGCGCAAAACAAAAGCAGAACGATATATTGTAAGCGCACGGGAGGCTTGGGACCACATGGGACAACAACAGATAAAACAAACATGTGTAGTGTGCAGCCAAGTAAAAAGTATTTCATAAATATATTGGTTATAAATTTCGTGGTTCAACGCTTTAAAATACATCATCAATTTTGCCTTCTCTGCCAATCCGGTATGGACGTACTTTTATCCTGAAGTGCCCTTCGAAAGTCAACTTGGATGGGAAAATGTCGGGACATGGCCTAAATTCAACGCAGCAAGGTAAGTTTTTGTTGATTAAGTTTTCATTGTTGAACATGAAAATTTTCCTCTCCATCGCGGTTTAAGAAACCGAACCCCTATCTGTGAAAAGTTTACTTCTAATTTACAATTAGAGGGTTTCTTTGCATATAATTTCCAACTATTTTCATTATATTCACCGGTGTATTTTCACGTCGCGTAGTATGTACCTACGGTAAGACATTAAGAGTTCCACCAGTGCTGCGTTATTACCACGTACATTTTATCTGATTATGTATTGAGATAGTTCATTGCGAATAAAAGTGATTAACCCTTCATAGTCAATTATTTAACAAATTGTCTTCGATTGTTGCTAACTAGAGTTAATGTTTTATTCCAGATTATACGACGAAGACGGAAATTTGAAGAGAGAGACTTATCAAAATATGCGGGGATGAAGTTAAATAATGTTATTAAAGGAAAGCCAAACAAATCCTAATTATATATAAGCTGGAAGTGGTAGGCTTGACTCAACCTTGAATTGTTAAGCTTGATTCAACCTTGAATTGTTAGGCTTGATTCCAGCTTAGTGTCAAACTTGATTCAAGCTTGAATTGGTTGGCTTGATTCAAGCTTGAATTGGCAGGCTTGATTCAAGCTTGAATTGGTAAGCTTGATTCAAGCTTGAATTGGTAGGCTTGATTCAAGCTTGGTGTCAAGCTTGATTCAAGCTTCATGTCCAGCTTACCGGCTTCAATTGTCAAGCTTGATTCAAGCCTGACTGACTTGCCAGGTCAAGCTGGAATCAAGCTTGATTCCAACTTGCCTTGCTATCTGGGTTACTATGAGAATGCAAGAACTGCCTCGATAAACTTCGATTCAAGTAATTATCAAAGGAAAGAGAGAAATCACTAGGCCTAGGTAAACAACTTTTTTATGCAAAATAATACTACAATATAATTCAAAATTATAAATACAAACATTACCAAATATATAATAAAAATTGTCATAAACTCCAGGTTAAAAAAAACATTTTTGTAATTTTACAAAAAAGTACAAATTCAATAGCTCAAAAATCAAACTCGTATTAAAGCAATACTGTATAAATGATGCAAAATACACACTATTTAATCAATTTTTAAATTTTACGACAAAATAGGCATGACAGAAACAAGTAATTGTGTGATAGATAAATACGAAATCAGGTATGAGAGCCTACAAGTATTTAAGAGAGACTGTTGTGCTTTAGTAGTTTTAGCCATGAAATTCACTAGGGTCATAACTGTTTTAATTTTAGTCCAATATAAATACACTGGCTCATAGATATGCAGAAAAAAATGAACAACTCGGAAGTCAGTCTACTTTTTTCAATGATTCATGACAAAAATCAATAAAGAGGGGGAACAAAATGTAGTGCCCTTGTTAATATTTCTCTCTCTCTCCTCCCTATCCATGGGTGAGGGCCTAACAACAACCTCCAAATAACCTCGGGGCAAAAATAACGCATTTCGTAGACGTTATCACATTTCCATCAAGCCATCGGAGCCCGGTAAAGATGCATCCGCTGCCTACTTCAGCCTCCCATACGCGACGAATATACTTCCACTTCCTTTACCGTCACTATTACTTCACTTTACACCATTCCCTACTCCTCCAATGGCGCAATTTTTAATTGTTCCGCATATAACACATTAGCTCCTCGCTATAACTTTTCCATGGATGTGAAACACGAGGCCAATAGTGAATTGACTTTTATTTGGAAGAAAAAGGCTAGAGTAAAAAAAATTCTATCAACGGTTGAATAGAGAAATGGTAATGGAAAAATAATAAGTTTGAAAAAAATATTCAATGCCCCCACCCTCATCGTTCTTTCATTTTGTCCTTCTGCATTAAGGTTGAGAGTTTCCTAACCCTATCTAAAAATACTCAGGGTTGCAGCCGGTTAGGGTTATCTTGTGCATCTCTTTGACTTGTATACGTTTATTTTATCTGCCGCCAGTAACCCCCGATGAGTTGAGCAAACGGAAGGTCATAAATTGAATATACATGACGCAGGAAAAGTATTTTCGAAGATGTCAAGCGTAAACATCGTGGCCTATTTTACCATATTTTACGCACATGCGCTCCACGTGAATTTCACGCGTTCTCGCGTGAATTTCACGCGTTTCAGCCACTATCAATCAAGGCTGTACTGCCTGACAGATAAACCGCCAACTTTTCACAATGGAAGATAGTGGAATTCAAAGCAGAATAAGTTAAACTCTATATACATGACGTTACCACTCTTTGGGAAAGCTCTTCAACCTTCAACTTCTTGTACTTGAAATATACTCCAGCATCAACGTCAATATCCTCACTTTTGGTGAATCACTTACGCCTCGTAAGCGTTTCTATGTCATGCCGGTTTGCAAACCGACTCATACCATATCTATGCCCCATCATTGGCTTCGATTTCACTTCTGATGATTTAGAGCTGATAGACACGCGGAGGTAAATGAAATATTTTCACGGAAGGGTCAGAAAACGAATATTAGGAAGAGGAAAACTGCGTTCAATTTTTTGTGGCAGCGTCATATCCCAGAAATTCACCTAATCTATTAATCGCCAAGGCGGATACTTGAAAACAAATTTATCTGACTGGAAAAAGACTGTATGTCACCTGGATTAGTTGAATAAGCCTGGTATACAAGCGCCACTGACAAAAATTAAGTACGCGATTGGCTTCCGAGAGAAACAAGAAACTTATCAGTCCCCAACAGTGACCGATAGTGGATAAAGTGACTGACTTCTTTAGGGTGGTATGCACTCCTGGGATTAAGTACGCCGATTTGTAAAACGGGATTCATCACTCTTTCGTAAGAATTTGACAGCTTCAAGACTGAGCGCATGCACTAGAGACCTATGCACTGAGAGCATGTTGAAAGGGGTGATGGAGGCTAGGGAACGCTCGGTAAGCGTGGGAGAGGAAGGACGAGAAGAGGTATTTTAGATGAAACAAGGAGATGCAGGTTATAAGAACTTGGGAGAGACATCATGGCGGACAAGTAATGCATAGGGAAGTCAAGGTTGACCCCAAAAAGGGCAAGTAGGAAGCACCCAAACAACTATCAATCAGCACGTTGAAACCCCAATGTTGTTAATAAAGTATTCGAGTATTAGGTAATGGAATCGAGGAATAAACAACGAAGAGTTTGGTTTCATGAAGTCCCATACTGAAAGCCTAAGCATATCCTCAAAAGAGCATTCGTCATTATCATTATGTCACTGAATCAAAAAATAGTTTTCTGCATCTCTACACTACTTCCACTCCACAGCCGAATTGCTTCATTACTTCATAGTCCCCTCCTTTGACATCCTTCGTAATTTACCTCATTCCTTCCTTCCACGGTCTACCTCGGTAACTCCTCCATTTTTCTTTCCGTAAGTTTTCATGTGAATACTACTCCACAGAAAGAGTCCGTTGAGTCTTGTCTCCTCTACTTCATGAGTTTTTATTGAGCAGTTTTTTCTCCCCGACTATTCGTTAAACATCTTGAGATCGTGAGCAAGTGATATAAGGCGTGAATTCACGCGTCTTTCACTACATTCATTTGATCTTGCTACTAGACACGAAATACAAGTACTTCCTCATATGTATACAAAGGTTGAGGAATCCCGAAATGGCTATGGCTAGTCAATACGCACGTTAAAAAAAGTCCTCGGTTGAAAAAAGTTTTTCCGCTTACTTTCCGCGCGCAATCAGCAATATGTAATTGCAAGATCGACACTGAAGTTACGATACACTTGATAGGAGACTTCCCTATTCCTTCCATTAAAGTTGGAATTCTTTCCATGGCTTGGAAATCTGCCAAGAGAAGCTGAATGAAGTGTCTAGTGACTACAATGAATTTCCGGGTGACCGTAGTTGCGACAGTCTATATCAAGACTAATAAGTGAATGAATGCACGTAAGTATACTACTGCCAACGAGGCAGCGCAAAATAGAAACTTCTCGAAGACTAGTTTGGCACATTGTGCTGAACTGTATCATGTACAGAACAATGGAAAGTCGAAATATTAATTGACTAAGATAAATGCTGCTTCACAAAAACGTCGGAACGCGTAAGGCAAAATTATTCCTTCGGACTAGAGACGACGATACAAAATATCCAACGAACCTTACACTTCGAAAAATAATTCCGTAAAGTCGAACATGGTGTCCATCTGCATTGGAGGGTATAAATACGCATCATAATGATAATAATCCCCACCCTGCATCATCGCCATACACGGAGGGCCGCCAAAGTAAGGTAAACATAATTGGTTTAAAACAGAATAATGCGTTCATTCATTATCAGGAGTCATCAACTTGAAGATTGAGTGGCTGCAACTCAAAGAGCAAGAGAACTTCACTCCTTCATCATCATCGAATCAATTATAATTATCAAGCTATTTATAAAAAGCCGTATCAGAATATTGGCTATGAAGAAGTTTGGAAAGCCGAAAGGCAACCTTACCCGGGTGAAAAAAATCTATCAACCGCCCCAGCATACATATGCAATTAAATCTGGACTTGGAAGCGAAGTCGAAAAAATAAAATACGAATCCGATTAAAAACCCAAAGGTACACAAAATAAAAGAATTCTCCTTATGATTAGTTATAGAAACTCAGTACTTCATTGGTACATTACACTGTACATTATAATTGGTGATGGCCGTTTCAGCCGCTATATTTTCAAAAAATTTGGTTGTTTTATTCATTAAATATAGCGTGCAGGGATGTGCCCGGAGCAAACATTATTTATGAACGATAAGACATGACGGTCACAAATAAAGCATAAAGACACTGCATGAATCTGCAACCTCGGGAAAAAAGGAGCATGCTGGGTCGGGGCGACGATAGAGATACGTATAATCACCACAGAACGGAGGGGTTGTGAAGAGGACACTAGTTGACATGCGCTGAAAACATAACTCGAAGATAAACAAAAGCAAAACGACGATAACAACAGGAGGAAGGCTTCGTGCGAGACGCGGAGGAGCTATGCTACGAATCAGCACCAACAACGATAGAAAAAACATGAAAGCGATACAGCTATCGACGCAGAAAAATGAGAGCAGACTCCTTTCAAGTCATAATAATCTTAGGTAAAGTAGGCGGTTTATCTAATGAATAGTATGTCCGCGGACTGTCCTACCCATAATTTCCAGAGCAGAGGGAGTTTTCTCTTAGCACTTCATTCATGAAATCGTCAATTTAATTACATTAAATCCCATTCAAACTTCCAATATCTTACCTCCTTAACAGCTGTCCAAAATTCCTATTCTTCTCCAATTCCCCATTCCCCTAACATTCTCCTCTCCACCGCCCGCTTCAGCTTGCTGCCACCTCTAAATATTTATAATAATCAACTCCGAACCAAATATATGAGTCTTAAAATAAGAAAACAATACATCATGCCTTCAACTTACTATGATGGGAAGGCCGCAGGAAGGGGAGTATTGTGGACAACTAAGCAAGAAAATTACTATGATTATTCGGTTCAGTGGAGAAGAGTTTAAGGAAAGAGAGTGAATGAGGAAATCAAAGTGAAAACACTGACATTGGAGTGATACACTCGCCCAGCATATCACAGGGCACGACATCTAACGGGTGATAACTATAGTTCACATATATGGAAATAGAAGCTGACGAGAGGCACTCAAATAATGAAAATGGCAATGGAGGGAATGACAGCGAATAAGCACGAAAGATTTGAAAGGACCCGTCTACGATGGTGCTAACCATTATTTTACGAGTCTTTGCACTCTGCGAAATCATAGGAAAAATTAAATAATCAGCAAACAATTTCATTCCAATTTCCGATGAGCATATATACTAACGCTTAAATGTAAGACATTTTCAACAACATGATTTGACGATATATACAATATTAATTATCTAAGTAACTCGACACTACCACAATGCTGCTAGACACAATCTTTCCTCGACCCATTCAATCAGCAAAAAAGAAAATCTAGTAGTCCGCAGCGACCAAATAATCACTGGTGAATTAGAGGGAGATTGAGAACACATCGCAACACATATACATATTATATTTTTAACTGTAATAATTTGTTTACGTGTTTCGTCAGCTATGATCTACACTTACTGTCTTTCAGATGGAGTCAACACCACTCGGAACGATTGGACAATAACCCATTCCAATTAGAGCCGAGCCCAACGATGCTTAGATTTGTTCAGAGAGTAAGAACCGGTGATTTCATCACGACATCATAAAAACCTAAACAATGATTTGAAAGACTCTCGCCATCTACACTTAATCCAGCTGTTTGCACAGATTCTTCCAGCCTTCTCTCCTACTCTTCATCGTCAACGACGATCGTGTTACGGAAGCTAGCTGACAATTCATTCAAGCCAAAGTAATCTTTCCTGTCCAAATCATAAAGGGAATTCCACGAAGTTGTTTACTCACCTGCACCGATGAAGAACTATGAGCGGATACGAATTCTAGATTTTAGATTTAAGCGGACGCCTATTCTGCGAAGTCACTCATTACTCGTGAAACTAAAGCCGCCAACTTCGGACTATAGAGAACTTTCCTATAATATAGGTCCAAATCGGGCCAGAAAAAATGTTTTATATATAAAAAAGAATGTTTGTCTGTTCGTGTTTTATGCACTCCAATACCAACCATCCGATTGCGATGAAACTTTGGTGAGTTGTTGCGCGCGTGCCCATGAAGGTATCTGAATTATAAAATTGGAATTTTTTGGGGTTGCTCTTACCCCAATATTATTAACTATTACTCCCATAAGAAGAGCATTGAATTCGGTGCAGGTTTTTCTTTAATTGCTTTTTTAAATTACTTGCACTCAAGATATTGGGTGGACATTTGTATCATAGAACGCATACAAGAATGTAGTATTTAATTATTTCATTCAATTTCATTATACGCTTCGTTTTTGTCTAAGTTTTGCGTTTTTATCTGGAAATTCATCAATTTATCTTCCTTTTCAACAATAGAAATTTCCTTGCCAACCTGGCGTGAATATCCATTTCTCGGTGGCGGCGTGGTAACGTCCTCGCCTGCTAACCCAAAGGTCGCTAGTTCGAATCCGGCCTGGGGAGGATTTTTCACTTCCCAGGACATGGTTGTTTGTGCTTGCCCACTGTAGATTGTTACTACTACCCCGATGTAAAGGCCATAAGTGCTGTTTTCGGTGGTAATTCAATAATAATAGGGATTTCATTGCTGCAAGAATGAATGACTATTCACTCTTTCAGCATTTAAAAGCCAGGTTCAGTGACTAATTTGATAGTTGAAGTCAAACGTCTTGAGTTCCCCGTTAGCCTTGCCTTCTCAATGACCATCAACAAGGCACAAGGTCAATCGCTTCAACTGTGGGGATTAAATCTGGAAAATCCACGATTTTCACGTGGTCAATTCTATGTTTCATGCTCACGAGTGGCACATACCAGTAATATCAAATTCAACTCCATCTGATGAACTCAACGCTTGCCTCAAAGCGTCGCATAGTTGGAGATGTGCAGAAATTCACGTTAACGACCAGTATGCGCGTAAATCTGCAGCGCATTGAGTCACCCATATTTTCAAAACAGCTATAGGACATTGGTAATGCAAAAGTACCAATTGATGCACACAAAAAATATATTTCAATTCCATTGAACTTTTGTATCATTGTTCCATCGATTGAACAATTAATTCAGAAAGTTTTTCCACAAATTGGCACCAATTACAAAAATCACCAATGACTTTGCGAACGTGCTATATTGGCAGCAAAAAATACCGACGTCAATGCAATCAACTACACCATCCACGAAAAAGTTTCGGGCGAGTCTGTCCCCAACAAATCGATTGACAGCGTCATGAATTCGGACGAGATTTTTAATTATCCAATTGAGATTTTAAATTCGTTGGATCTTTACGGTGTACAACAGCACAAATTCTCACTCAAACTCGGTGCACCAATAATTCTTTTGTGCAATATTTATGCACTACAATTGTGCAATGGAACCAGGCTCACTCTCAAACAGCTGCTACCAAACGTCATCGATGCAACAATTCTGAATGGCAAGTCAAAAGGAGAAGATGTGCTTATTCCACGTATTCCTATCATTCCCACCGACATGCCATTTAATTTCAAACAACTACAGTCCCCGTCCACCTTGAATTTTCAATGAAAATCAACAAGGCACAAGGTCAATCGCTTCAAGTGTGTGGATTAAATCTGGAAAATCCATGCTTTTCACGTGGTCAATTTTATATGTTGCATGCTCACGAGTGGGACAGCCAAAAATGTATTCGAGTGGTAAATGAGTGACGGGAGGTGGAGGGGTCAAGTAAGTGGTGATTGAAAGAAAATATGTTGAATAGTTTCGGGAGTCTGTGGAAAAGAGAACGCTGGGAGAGCTAGATACGGAATTTAGGTAGGTGAAGGTGATCACTGCTGCGGGTTTCGCGGCTTGGAATATGAAGGGAGAAAAAAGGAAGGATGTCGGTGGATCGAAAAATTGCCGTTGATGGAAAACTAGAGGAAATTTAGGTAATGAACTCTTCGGCGGGTTGACAAATAAGCATCCTAACCCTCTATTTAATCAACTCTGGAACCTCAATATTGACCCCCATTTAAAACCCCCCCAAACAATCCTCTCTTCAACAGCCAACTTTCCTTCAAAGCGCAAAAAGGTTAAAATTCATCCGTCAATCATCCACCTAGACCCTCCTAACCTCCTGACCAAAATCACCCAATCAACAACAAATCAACCCAAAGCCATTCAGCCTCCCAAGTTATCTCCAACCCCCTGTACCCGATTAATATAATTAGTAATAATTCGTAATAACCTCGTTCACTTCATTCTTTGTTAAAGTCAATTCAAACCAACTTGTTATTTCTAATCCACCTATGTCAGTTAGACTTATTGATAATAATAATCCTGTTTCGTGAAAAAAGAAAAAAGAGGGGGAAAAACACTGCTAAAACAAGTTAAAAAAATCTCTAGCATGATAATAAAGAATATTTATATAATTATATTTAAAAAACAATAGTAATTTAATACACTCAATTAGAAAAGGATTATAATAATACACGCACAGAAACCCCGCCCTTAAAAACTTTCCCTAGTCCAGGGAGTCAAGTTAAGAAGGGATATTAAAGTCTTAAGAAAAATAAGACTGTAACGCAAAGCTGTAGCTGTAAAGGGGAAATTCCAAGAGATTGCATTATTTCGCTATGGGTTGAGCTACGCTTATTTTTGAAATTTGGTTTTTCTTTTGAATTCGTCCCTACAAAATAGTTGTTTTGGTGAGAAAACAAATACATTTCAGGCTGGTTGATGTACGACTACCCATAGCCGTGCCTAAGGGGTCAAAGTGCAGGTGCACTAGAATAAGCGGATTTCGATGCCAGACACACGTCTTTATAGTAATTCGCTGATTGTAAAACCCCACAGGAACGAAAATTTTAACCATTTTTCCGTATCTTGAAGCCATCATGGAGTAATATTACTCCGCACCGGCCTAGCCGCCGTACGGGCGCGATCTGCGCACGTAGGGCGCCGCTCGCGACCGACAATTTTCGATATTTTTTATCGTCAATTCAGCCGAATCGTACGCTCGTTTTCCTTCGCTGAGTGTTCTTTTCACTCTGAACAGACACCGACAAACTAATAACCTGATAGTTCTGCTATCTTATGTATGTGTTTTGGTGAAGTGGTTTGATACAAAACTGCTAACTAAGTCTATAGTGATATGATGAATATTAAAGCATTGCTTTGTAATCATTTTAGTATCTCCTGTTATTCTTCCAAGCCAATCATTTGAGCCCTGTGGGATGGGGTTAAATTATCAGCAGTCCTCTACGTTTCTCTGCCTTGACATAGTGAATACATAGAATATGAGAATCGCAGTCTCTTCTCTTTTGGCCAAAGAAGTTCAATAAGAATACCTCCACTAATAAACCGCCAAGTGCAGCCGCGATGGCTAAGAAAGAAATGTTTCGGAGTAAGCTAGGGTCTATGTTTGACTTGAGCAAAAATGATGCAACGGAACAGCTGGAAAACAGGCAAATGATGCTACTAAAGAAGCAGAAAAAAGGCTTGGATGGAAGAAATACTTTTCTTTTGTGATGAACGCGGACCGAGGTTATGAGTTATCGGGGGTGTAGATTTAAAGATAAAGAAGGATAGTGAATGAAAAAGAAAATTTTTGTTATATTCGGCGTCATCTTCAGGTACAGGTACCTGAAGATGACGCCGCTGCGTCGAAACTAGTTGTGCCTGAAAATAAATTGGTGGAATATAGCAAAGTTTTTATTTTTCATTTACTATAAAATGAAATTCCACAAGGTTGAGCCTGAGACGATGGAGATAATAAAGAAGGATGATCAGAGGAGGGCAGTGAGGAAAGGTTGATGAGAAACTCACTGAAGAAGACAAAACGCAAGTTGCCACCGGTATTCTCAATAATGAAGGTTGAAATTGAATTGAAAACAGATATATGTTCAGAGGAGCCGCTGAAGAAGAGACAGGTGCAGTTTAGGGATGTCCCCAATATGACACTTGGTGACTTAGCCACAACAAGCTCCGTCAGATTTTTTCAAGTACTAGGAATTAGTCAAGTAATATTACTCCGCACGTTTCACTTCCGCACCAAGGTGCCACTATATTCGCTATTGAAGCCACCAAATAATCCACAGGGGAGAAGGACGCGCCTCGGTGGCTTAACTGGTTAAAGCACTCGGCGCGAAATCGATGGATCCGGGTTCAAATCCCGGTCAAGCCGAAAGATTTTTCTCCTGTGGAATATTGCACAAAGTAGGTAGACTCGCAGATAAAATTCGAATGAGGCGTTCATTCAGAGTATAAAAGACACTCATAATAACTCTTATCCGGGAGGTCAATGGTCATCCAATTAAAAATTAATTAATTACCTATTTCTCACGACTATCAGCGCCTACGACCGGCGATATTTTAGCATGCCCTACGAGGGATATGGGAATTGAAAAACCTATCCTTCCTATTGTCGATATCCCTTAGTCTATATGGGTGGTCGAATGTTCCAAAGTGGTGAGGGAAATTAATTACCATTTCGACAGTGTCACATTCAAACTTGGGGCCCGAGTCCCAAACTGGAAGTTTTTGACCTCCCTTGCTTTCTTCGTCGAAGGATAGACTCCAACCTTAGTTCACCCAATAACAGTTACACATGGCTATTTCTCTATATATTATGAAAAAACGCAGTGCGGATTTCTAAGAACTTTAATGAACACGTCAATCAACTCTTTCTCCAATGCGTCCCTCTCCTCCTCGCTCGCTTCCTATTCTCAGTTCGGCCATCGTTTTTCATTAGCAGTAATGCCAGATAAAAGCCTCCCCAGACATTCATTGGCCTACACATTCCGTGCGGAATTTAACTATGCATTTTAAAATTTTGTTCCACCCGCACTTCGTCGGAACAGCCGTTCATTCTCGAAGATCAAGACTGCTGATTCGCAACAATATCGCGGAGGATCCAAGGCCTTGGCAATGGATGAAGCCCAGATCGCAACGCATCAAACGATCCTACATCGGCCGTCTCATTTCCGGGATTTTACTTTATTTCTTGACAGCCAGACAATGAAAACACGGGAGACTAGAGAGCATCAACTTGGGCAACATGCAACACCAATAGCACAGAGTAACAATAGTCCTACCCGCCCTACCACTTTCGGCCACTTCAAGGCTCCTCTTTCACACGGCGATGAGCTCGAATACCATATTAAAGAATTGCTACGAGCATATTAGCTTCCGATTCATCCAAGAAAACGCTGGAGGTGCCTTCACGTAATGCTTGAAGTCTTGGCCAAACTTTTCGAAGTAAATATATTTTTTTTAGAAAAAAACTATGTATCAACAATAGTAATAAACGCTCGAAAAATGCTTTCATGTCATAAAATAGGAAATTTTGCGACAATAATAATGAGACACTGATTATTCAAACTGACTTTTCATACTATTTCCTTAAAAATAATAAATTTGGTAGATATAATTAGTTTTTCCTTAAATAAATTACTAAAACGGGTCACTAGACGATGCTGAGCTCGTACTCAAGCGTGGTTTAATGTAATCAGCGAAAAGGAGACTCCTTCCCCTTTATAGCTGGCAGTTTACTCTTATATCCCGGTTACTTTTATTTGTTGCACGGCACAGACGAATGTACTGCATAATCGAATTAAATTGAGGGAGGCCGGCGAAGGCTTCCGAGCTTTCCAGGCATTGAACCTAGGAATCCCCAGACGGTAGCCAAATGCTCTTTTCACTGGGCTACCACACCGCCCCCCTCCGAGCTCCTATACGTAAAAATAGTTAGGTTGAGGAAGTTGTTCCGCTAAGAAAAACCGACCAATTCCTATGCCTTCAAAGGCACCTTCGCAGGAAAATAGCCCAGTAACACCCCATGTACTACTGGAACGCGAAAAACATTATTCAAACTATCCAAGGCAATAATATCAAAATGCAGTAAGACCGTTTGCTAAACTGAGGATGCATATTTCTCGGCTCAGGTTACTCGATGTGACGACTTCGTCAAGTTTTCTTCATATCCGCTGCAATTAATGGAATGGAATGCATTCCCCCAGACAACTCATTCGGCCCCTAACTCAACCCGTACTGATTCCAGTTATTTCTAAAGAAAAAATGAACGAGACAGCAATTTTTGCAGCCACTGTTCTGTTACAAACGGTTCATGAGAGTAAAATATTTAATACATGCCATAATTAATTAATAGTTCAAATGCAAACGTACAGTAACATGCTGGGAGAATATTCAGCGATGCCGTCGCTACAACAAATGGAATTTTGATTACACCTCCCTCGACTCTACTTTATGGCCATTACTTCAATAATTTTATTCCATAAAAATGTACAGACTCAAAACTATTTACATACAAACTACTATACTTCAATTCTTCCGCAGCTAAAGCCACCAAATTGGCCAGAGAAAAGGAGAAAAAATATAGCAGTTCAGTTAAAGACAACATGCATATATGATAAAATAATAAAGTCTTCACTGAAGCAATTTCGCTCCACCAAATCTGACACTTTTACTATTCAATAATTTTACGTTTTCCCCAACGGAAGGCTATATTGCACATTCATCAAGTGCAGATGTTTTCGCCCATAATAGGGTACTTAAATGTGTATTTCCCAAGAATTCAATACAAAAATACGAACGGTAGTCATCGTTAAAGAGGTATATGAGGAATAGACTACCAGAAAAAGCCAACTGTTCGCTTAGAAACTCGGCTTCGAGTAGTTATTTCAACTGCGGTGAGTACTGTAACAAAATTCGATGTAAAACATCTGCAACTAGAATACGAGAGTTGTAGGATGAGCTATTGCCAACAAATACTAAGAAAAAAGTGTTTAAGTAACATCTGAAAATAGAGTAGGCCAATGAACCTTCAGCCATCACCAACCAGGTAGTTTGACCTCGAACAAGGGTGTTGATCCTAGCAGGTTTTAAAAATGTAGACTCGGCTTATTACCTCTAATGCTAACTGCTTAGGTTTACCGGTTTGATTAGAACAATGCGGCATCTTTAGGTGGAAAAATACAGCAATTGAAATCAAGCAAAGTTCTCAACGAAACAACGAAAATAAGAGCTATTAAGTCCACATGCGCATTAGACTATTGTTAGGATAACCTTACGGGGCTTGCCAAGGTCCTTGACCGATCTATAAAAAATAATCCGTAATAATAAACGACAAAATACAGTAGAAACCAATCCTTAACGTTTACGAACAAAGAAAGAAGTGCTTTCAATATTACCTTGGATGCTTCTTCAATATTTGAAAATTTCGGCCACGAACTTTCGCTGCTTTTGTTGGCGATGGATTTGGTCCATCCTCTGAGCGAGATGTAAGCTGCTCACTGCGAAACGCAGGTATAGTTCGCGTAAAACCACGGCTCAAAATTTTAGACGGGAGAGGATAAGCCGCACTGGAGTGGGCAACACGCGAGGCTACTTTCTTGATAAATGATCCCAACATCATGCCCGCTTCGGTAGAGGAACTTATATAACAATTCTTCACACTTCATTCAATGACTTCAGAGTAAGCTCAAGAAGAACTGTATTGGACTACCAACTGACGTCCACCATCACCTACGTGATACAAGTCTCGTACACATAAACACAAAAACACTGCGTGCGCCGCTTTCTTCTCCCTCGCACATAGATCTCGCTCGTCGTATCGGTAGAATCCGTCGTATCCCTTCACTGGAAGCACAACAAAACCCAAGACCGCTCCCGACAATTGCGCATGCGCAAAACGCAATTCTATTAAACAGAAGAGTCACGAAAAATGAAAGCGCAAGATATAAACATAGTATCCGTGATGTAAACACTGGTGAATTCTGCTTGTAAACATTGTGCCAATTGTGAGAACTATAGAACATGCATGAAGTGGATGAAGTATGAGCTCTTTAGGGATTATACATTTCTGGTTATTTCTTTGTTTTCAATGTGAGTATAGAATATTGAATAATTTATAACGGTGAAGGTGAGCTTTCGTCTCGCCAAAATATTATGGCTCGTACGCTGTTTAATGATGTATTAATTCAATTTTTTAAAGTTAGAGGGAGAAAAAGGCAACTTTTACAAACACCACTGAATATTCAATGAATATGCATGAAATATTCAGTGTTATTTGTAAAAGTTGCCTTTTTCTACCTCTTTATGGTGGAATACCACCAAGTAAACATTGCAACAGTAATTGCTCCTTTTTAAGTTAAGAGTAACTCGACCTAATATATATTTATTTACACCTGTGAACGTCACTCATGGCAAAGGGAGTGCGGCAAACTGATACAAACCATGAAAGACAAAAATGTACCATATGGTGATACATTTTTGTCTCTCATGGTTTGTCATATTTATCTCATATTTAAGGATTGACATATTGCTTTCCGGTAAATATGAAAATAAAAAAACAAAATCGCATACTTACTTACAATACTTAATACATTACTTATCTGGTTAAGTATTTGGCTAGTCTTGGAGTTTAAAGTTAAGTGTTTTAAGCTGATTTTTTAAAAACATTTTTTTCATTTCATCGGGACGATACAGATCAAAGATGACATTGATTTGAAATATAGAGATGGAATGCCTTTCCTTCTTCAGGTTTAATACCCATGCTGCATAGGATTGGCCGGAAAATATTCAGGATAATCCTTAGTAGATACAATAGAGTGAAAAATATTAAACATAGCAATTCTAGGATACTTGTAGAGCTCCATTAGAGTTATTCGGATGCCACAAGACATGGTTTATTACTTTTGAAACCGTCACATTCTTGAACACTAGTTGTCAGTTTCAATAATGTAGCGTAATGCGAAAATTTGGCATATGAAAGTTATTAAATATGCTATCGTTTGCTAATTTGAGATATAGGGTCATCAGCCTTTTAATATACCTACCAGCTCATGTCTGAAACAAAGTATCTTGATTAAACGCGAGGATATTTATATATTGAATAATTTAATCAAGCATCAGCAATTTAGCTCAGATTCTGTTATTCCTGATATTCATTTGATACTTTTCTTGCTATCTTTGAGAAATCTATTATAAATATACAAAATTTAAAAGCTATGAGTGTGAAATATTTCTGCGGCCTGTGAATATCTTCCACAAAGGTTCTTCAAGTTTGTTACTTCCTCATTATGGTAGATTTAAGTTAGTAAGATAGTGGAAGATTTACCACGAATGTCCATCTCACAGCAAAAAAATTTACCTTTAAGTTCCTGTTGCGTCTATAACATTTACATATTACCCCTATCAAACCTCCACTAGGGCACAGGGCAGTGTGTGTTAAGACACCAACCATGACAGTGGCGTAGCCAGGAATTTTGTTCGGGGGGGGTCCAAAACCAGGGGAAAATTTTTGAAAAACAGGGCGAACTAGACAGTAGATAGTCCACAGTCGAAACTTGGTCAGCTACACAAACACTGCCATTACACTACCCGAGCGGCCGAGCCCAAACGTATCGTTTGATAATTTATTATTTAAACAAAAGGACAAATATTTTTTTGCAACGGTATGAAAATTTATTATTTGTAGACTTTCCCCTGCTCCAAGCTTATTTTATTTTTTTGTGTGTCTTAATATTTCGGGGGGGTCCGGACCCCCCCCCTCGCTACGCCACTGAACCATGACAAAGAGAATGGGAAAAAAGCTGATTCAAGCTGGGGATGAAAGATGAGGTGTGCCTCAGAAGATTAGTATCTCACTCTCCTTCCATTGTAATTAAAAATTATTTTTAGAAAAAGTGAATTCTAGTACCCATCTGCCTGACCATGTATCTATCTTATTTTGTCACTTTTGTCTCTTCTACCAATTCAGTGTGGTGGTAGGGTAATTTTCCGTTTTCACCTGAAACTCATGCAATCTGTATGCTTCTTGTTAGCCTTGCATATATGTAACATTTGAGTCTCTATTTACTCCAAACCATGTCTTTCTTGTCAACCATGACATTCTTAAAAAAATTCCGTTTGCTTTGGTACATTTGAGACATTTCTGAATGCTTTTAGTAGTTTAAATCAAAGCTTTGCTGTGTTATTTTCTTTATTTTGTGAATTGTCCTTTCTGTCTCGAGTTCCAAATACTTGCCAGGTTGCTCAAGATGAGGTTTAGCCATGGTATTACTAATTAATACCATGAGGTTTAGCAACAGCCAAGTAGCTCGAGGTTTTCAATGTTCCAGCAATTACTGTAAAAATGTTGGTCTAATACTACTTTGAGACAAAGAGACTTGGATTGACTACCTACATATTTTCATGTGATTATTATGATGTGTGTACTTATTTTTTTGATGATGCCGATACAAATTTTAAATATGCCTATTGTTAACCCTTCAAGCCCGGAGGAGATTTAAATGAATCCCATCTCGTAGGTCGGAGGAGATTTAAATGGAACCGCTGGTTTTCCGCTGATTTAAGTGGAATCGCCGCGACGTATTCACTACGTCGCTCGACGGCATGTGAAGTTAGTGCCCAACATAGTGACTACGTCGCTCGTCGTTGAAATGATAGAAATGACAGAAAAATGTACAGAGGGGTGCATTCAGTGGTGGTTCGTGCCCAACAGAAACAGGGTTTCACAAACTGGTTTGCTCCCAACAAAAAGCATGACAAATTTTATTAATGCCACACCAATTTTCTTTTGAAAATCGAAAATTAAGTGGAAATACTTATGTACCCTAAAAAATGCAATTTTCAGATAAGATTTTTTTTCCAATATTTTCTAATCTCCCATTTAGCCTTTTGATATACACACAAGGTTCTTAAAAAATCTTTCAATAAACAATCAATTGCTTTAAGTACCTCATCTATCCTTTTGTTCCAAGTACGGGATGGCTTCAGGTCATAAATGGCATTGTCTAATTTACAGACCATACGTTTACAACCCTCAGTCACAAAACCCTCAGGCTATGCCATGAAAGCAAACTCATTCAGCTTTCCTTGCAAAAATGTAGTTTTTACATCAAAATGTTCAATGTTTAAATCCCACTCATTGTCAGTAGCAAGTGTAAACAAAATTCTTATAGATCACCTGACAACAGGATAAAAGGTTTCAAAATAATCCTCAAAGAGGCAGGCATTGCACCCCTTTGCACTCCCCTGCTGGTGCCCATGAATAAGAGTATATCTTCATGTTCACTTGAATGAGTATAATATTTGTGAAAAGTTAAATACAGAGCACACTTTCTAGGATTATTAAAAATATTAACACATGGAAGATAAACATAGAGAGAAGTGTTGAAATGTTTGCAGCTGTGGGGCTAGCAACTTTATTGATTTTCAGCAGTGACCAGGATTCATTTATGTATCTATTTCGTGTCATTAGCATTTTTGGGGAAAATTAGTAGAGGGCTAAATAGTAAATGGCTAAACCTTGAATGCTGTAGAGTGTCTTCGTAATAGCACATAGTCATTAAATTTATTTTAATTTTTCGTTGAATGAATGTAGTATAGTTCATTCGCGATAACTTGGCCGGCACTTAGTAGTCTACTGCGCAAGTGGGCCTAGTCCAACTCAGAAAATAGGGGAAGCAGCGCTTACTGAGAGGTAATCCATGCACAAACAGTTCCCTGCGGTGGAAAGGGAGGGGAAAGTAGGGAGGATGGTTTCCCTTCAAATCTGAAGTTGATTGGGCTGACTTGTTTATGCCCGCATGTTGTCTGTCAGCCAAGGCAAGAACACTGCCAGAGTAGAGGTAAACCACGTGAGGCTTGAAAATCCTACCCCTTGATGGGCAAAATTGTAAGAACTTGGACTAGTCCGAACCAAAATCGCTTACTGCACATGACGTATGGCAGGCAGATACTCCTCCAATGTTCCCCCTCTCCTCCACTTATTTCCTCTCTCCCGAGTTGTAATCGGCCAGGTTAACGCAAATGAACTGTACCTACCATCATTTGGCATTTCTTTCTTGAAAAAAAAATGAAAATGATAAATAGCTAAGTTGCTATTAATCTCAGGAAGTTTCTTCATCCCCTATTCCTCTACATTCTCTAACTGCACTAAAGCTGTATGAAAAATTTATGGGTTATAAAATGTATATTTTTTTATTTGATACTTGAGAGTGTATTTTACCTGACTGGTACATATATAAGGATATAATAGAAATACTAAAAGTTCTACTGAGACTGTTCAGTTCAATTTAAGTTGAATATCATGATTTATCTATATCAGGTGATGAAGCATCAGAAATGGTCTACGGAGAGATAGCTTAGATAAGTGGAATGAGCGCAATTGGTGATGTAGAATCAGAAATGGTCTATGGAGAGATACCGTTGATAAGTGGTATGGGCAAGTGGAAGAGAACCACTAAACAGGAAGGTATAGCCCTGGAAGTGATAGATGGTTGGATATATGGAAAGCTAAATGCATAATACTTATTAATTCATCATGATATTAGGTAAACAAAACATAAAAAGAAAATTGCCGGATGACTTTGTTGAATGCTCTGTGCAAAATATCTTTACGTTTTCCAAAATCTGGAACCCAGTTGCATTAATCATTTAAAGCCCAGGCACAAGTGTAGCTCGAACTGCATGATTAGGTTCAAAATCCCAAGCCTGAGCTACTCTCGAGCTCGAATGGTAGAACCTATGTATTTTTACAAGCTCATTTTTCTCTTTCATGGGCTACAAATGCTGTTGCCTAGGCCATCTATCTAGATCTAAGTTTCATTTTTGGAATGGTGTCACCACTTATAACCTAATAGAAGAGTTTTCTGGCGATTAGTGTGAGACATTATGAAAGTCCAGGCCCAAAATTCTTCCTAGTTTCTAAGTTTTAACAGAGAAAAATATTTCCCAGAGACAGTACTCTTGAAACTTAAAAATTCTGCCATTGTGGAGTACCATCAGGGCTGGGTGGTATTTCAAATACATAGGTACATGTATTACAACTACTTAACAGTATTTTGTATTTGAAATTCACTTTTGAAAAGTATTTTATTTCAAACACATACACATTTGAGGTATTTTCAGTATTTTGAGTTACTCTGACACTATGAAATACTTTTGAAAACAATTGAAGTACTTCTGTGAAATTTATCGTGGAGCCCAAATTCCACTTAATGAATTTTGCACCCAGTGCTGCTCAGCTGAACCAAAGTGAATTGGTATTAATTTTAACTATAGCATAATAATTCCACTATAGTCCACTTAAAAGAGAAACATATGGCTCAATTTGAATTATAGTATAATAATGTCATTATAGTCCACGTAAAAAAGAAACTTATGACACAAATGGGTAGATACGGCCCCCTCCATGTTTCAGTCTGCACTGGGGCAGAACTCTAGATGAAGAGTAGAACATCTCTCCAAAATTGAAGCAAACATTTCCAACGAGGGCTCTTCGATGTTCTGCATACCACCTGTTGTGTCAATGCCTCTAGCGATCATCAGCCAATACAATCGCGAGTATAAGTTCTGCGATAATTGTCATGCAGAATCACCAGCGTCACGGAATACCGAAGGAGAACTTGCCGAATCTCTTCTCTGAGCACGAGAAAAATTCAGATAACTTGTAAATAAAGGCTTGCATAGTGGTCCTATTTCATCTAAATTTCTGCATAATGGTTACCTTAACTTATAATGCTATGGTGGTCCGTTATAGCAGAATAATTCCTCAAAATTGTCATGCCTTGAGAAATCACGCCATTCATAAAACATGTAAAACTACGAATAACTTCATAATGTGTATGAGTGCCAAACTCAAGGATTACATTCCAAATCTTGGTTTTCTGAAATACTATATCTGTGAACTCCTAATAATTTGTGGGTCAATGGGTGGGTGGCCAAAGAGTAGAAACGACTACTTTTGTACAATCTTTCATAGTTATACAGCATTTTTAAGCAGCAATTCCCTCATGTGAAAGTAGGCTTGTATAAAGTTTGCCAATTGCACCCAATGCTATGAAGTTCATTGTTTGTGATATGAGGAATAATCAGGGCATGGTGCACAGGTTTGAGTAGTGCCCAGGTAAACAGCAACTGTGTGTGATTATCCACATGTATTTAACTGATAAGTTATCAGATGATGTTCCTGTCACTTATTCTCAGTGGATACAAACAGATAGAACAACACTTGAAAATATTCAGGTCAATGTAGACAATTATATTGACAGGCTTATGGAGATGGTGGACCAACATACCACTCATCGGTATTGGTACTTCAGGCCACATTTTTAAGGCAGTGTAAAGAAGAATTGCATATAGACGAGATCATAATTCTCCTAGACTATGCTGAGAATTTCTCATTTATTGTGCAAGATTCAGTGCAGGGATTCTTCTGGGACATCAATCAGGCAACAGTCCACCCTTTTGTTGTTCATTTTAAGGAGGGTAACAGAGTGTATACCAAGAGCAATTGTATCATCAGTCTTACATGTGGCCGAAACATTCTGACAAATGCTGGATACCCTCAACAGATGTGTTAATGTCAGTACAAGTGCCAAAAAACATCACAGTAAGGTAGTACACCTTGCCCGACAACATAATTACTGCTATTGAGAAGGTCTGGAATGATTACCTTAAGGCTTAGTGGATAAGGGTGTGCATTATCCAAAAATGGATGCTGTTTTTTCCCACTTGCAATGACATCATGTTTTCATATATTTGCTGATATGTTAGCATTTTAGTCTCTTGGAACTTTAGGGTAATATCAAAATTGATTGGCTGAACAGTTAAAAGAATGATGTGTTCAGAGGAAATTTAATACTCACATCCAACACCATTAAGTGGAAGCCCAGAAACATAGGTGTCGTAGCCAACCATTTTACGTGCATTATTTAAATAAATTATGGAGACATTATCAATCATGGGAGCAACTTCAGATTTATATTCACTTAAAGGAGAAGGTTACAGTGTGTTATTTAAAAACATTCAATCTCCTACTTGGTGTCCCTTTTTTGTTATTAGAAGTTGAAAACAAGCCATTTTGCAACAAAAAAATTATCAGGGTAGTAGTTTTCAGTAAATTTTTCAACAATTAAGCTCTAAATGGGCCCAAACTTCGTGTCAATTCAAAGTTGCCAATATTTTCAATGCTTACTAACCATTAACCAATACATACATTGACCAATATCATATTGATGCTGTTGTAGCTGGGAATTAATTTATCTTGACATGCCACATTCCTGCATTAGAAATAGAAAAGCAAATACATTCGCAGTGCATGGCACAAGAAGAGGAAAATAAGCAGCGCTTGGTTCCTATTGTAAAATCAATTATTTTATGTGGTAGGCAAAACATATCTTTAAGAGTTACAATCTTCTAAATAGAAATTAAATCATTGATAATCTTCTAAATAGAGATAAATAATACAGTATAGTAAACAATGATGGAAATTTCATTAGAGTTGCTTCTGTTTAGGATGGATGCTGGTGATAACAATCTGCGCAGACACTTGGAGAGTGCTCCATTGAACGCTACATGCATTTGCAAGCACACTCAAAATGAACTTATTGATTGTTGTAAGGAAGAGATTCAAAGTACTCTCTTAAGAAGAGTAAAGGAAGCACAGTTTTTCTCTGTAATATTCGATGAGACGACAGACATTTCTAGTATGTATTTGCCAATTGAGTATTTCTTTGGAATACCTTCATGAATGTATCCTGAGGGAAGAACTCATTACATTTTTTGGCATTAATGCCTACAGTATGATTTGAGAGGAAGATATTGAATCAGAGGGAGGAGAATGTCGCTTGACTGGAGTTACTTAAGGCCAAATCAAGGACATCGCCAAGAACTTAAATTTAGACTTGAAGTTTTGCGAAGGTTTTGGGGTCGGCAGTTGTTCAGTAACGGCATCTGAACCAAAAGGTGCTAAAGAAGATAGCCACACACGCTCAGCACTGAACGTGCAACAGCAACATTTTGAATAATACACCTCTCCAAAGAGATGATGTTTTTAAGAAGGAAATGGGTGCTTCTATTCAAGCTATTTGCGAAACCTGTTGGGTCGAGATGCACGAGGGACACCTTCAGTTCCAAGGGGAATCGATTATTAAGATTCACAACGCTCTAGCAGAAATTTCTACTTCCAGGACAGAAAGGCGTCATCTGATGTGTTCTCTCTTATGCAAGCTATCCGAAGCCCAGATTCTCCTCTCAGTTGTGTGTCTTAGTAATATTTTATGAGTAACTGTATCATTTAGTCGCCTTCTTCAAGCACCAACACTTCATTTAAAAAAGGGTAGTGATGCAATAGAAGACAGTAAAAGTGTACTAGAAGCAAAGCGAGAAAAGGCTGTATCCATCTTTAAAGATATTACTAATTAAGTAAAAAAGTACTAATTAGTGGCATCTATTATGAAGCACAGGAAATAGCTGAAAGTTAGATGTTGTTTTAAAGTTATGTACCATGACATGTTTCCCTCCAACCCATATGGGTGCACCTTCAAAACTGAGTTGTCGTGTGAGAAATACTTCCGAAGATCTGTTTATATACCACTTTTGGACAACGTCATCACAGATTTAAAAGACAGACTTTCAACGGAAGTTATGAATTTATTTAATCTTTGAGCCATCTTCCCCAAAACTGAAATAAAATCAGAAGATGAAGTCGATATGAGAGAAATTGTAAATGTTTATCAGGATCTTATTTACTCTTATAACTGTAAAGCAAGAGGTCTCATTGTGGATTCAAAAGTTGAAGCAGGTCGTGAAGACTAGAGAAAATCTCCCAGATTCCATTTTGGAAACGTTGTAAAACTGCGACATTGACATGTATCCATCATCCACAAACGTCTGCGGATTCTGGATACAGTTTCAGTCAGTGCAGCGACCGCAGAGCGCAGTTCGGGCTAATATCGGTGAGGAAAGACTCACTGGACTTGCTCTCATGTTGGTTCATGAAGTCGGTTCATAAATTCCACCGGACCCAGAAGCCATTATTTTGCTGAGACAAAGAGGCACCAGAACTTTGTATTATAAATTTTTATATAATGTATTATCCTTACTGAGTTTATACTAGTTGTTTTGTTCCTTGTTGCTGTTTTCTTTCTTAAACACAGAGGAGTACACTGACATACTTTTTAATTTAAGACCCTTACATTATTGTGCATAGTTCACTTTTTAAGCATATTATGTTATTTTTTGGGAATATTTTTCACTAAGAAAATTGGAGTAGGTATTTTAATAATCTGTACCATTTCCCGGTAAATGTGTGTAAGGCCCTTTGCTTTTAGTTATTTTTTCTCCCATTATTTATTTGCGTATTTAATTTAAATAATTAATAAATTTTAATAAACCTATCGCAGAAACTACTAAAACTCTTTTGTATCTTCTATGAAATTAACACTCTCAAATGTGTCTAATCTGCAACAAATATTTGTTAAGAATTTTCAAAATATTTCCCCCTCGGGGGGGAGGGATTCGGACAGTTATGACCCCCCTAAAATGTTAGTCTGTATCCCCCCCTGATGTAAAGAGGGCAAAGGTGACAGGAAGAAAGGCAATGCAAATAAAACAGGAGAGTAAAACTACACAAATTTTCCTTGAGTTTTCTTAAATTTTTAAATTAGTACTGAGGTTTCTATTTTTTGTTGTCTTTGTTCTTCTGGAGATTATTCTTGGATATGTCTGCTTCTGTGTCTGAATCAGCCACCTGAGTGAATAGATTGCATGAATTTGCTTCAAAATACAAAATTATCTTATGTGAAAAATGTAGATGATGATAGCAGGAAATATATTCATGGTAAAACCATGAGTTGATAATTTTGTACAACTCAGAATATACTTCATCCTTGAAAAAGACAATGGGAGAGATGAAGAGGACAAAGGACATGCAAATGCTGGTAACAGATAACAGGTTGAGTGAAAAAAGTAATGAATCTTTATCAAGGGATAAGAAGAAAATTACCAAAGTCCTAGAAGAGAAGCTGAAGAAGGGGGAAGGGGATAAAAGCATTCAAGAAGAGTGGAAGGATATGAAGGAAAGCATCATAATGGTTCTTGAACAGGAGGTTGGAACTGTAAGCAAGAAAGAAGCTAGAAAAAGCTGGATAAACCGAGATATGTTGGAAAAAATGGAAGAAAAAAAGAAATGGAAAGGAGATGACTCTGAACAAGGAAAGAGACAATATAGAAAGATTAACAATGAATTAAGGAGAACTGAAGACAAAGCTCAAGAAGAGTGGATGAAGGAGCAGTGTTTTGTAATTGAAAAACTAGAAAAAGAAGGAAAGATGGAGGAAATGTTCAAAATAGTGAGAATGTTGACTACGAGGAAACAGAGAGGTATTTCGAAGAAAGGTATGAGAGATAAGTGTGGAAGGGTTACAACAGATCATGAGGATGTGAAGGAAATATGGGAGAAATTTATAAAAGAATTGTACTGCACAAGAGAAAGAGGAAGTGAAATAGAATTGGAGAATGAAATGAATGAGGAGAGGGACAATACAGGTCCTAAAGTAATGAAAGGGGAGATAGAAATGGCAGCAAAAGGAATAAAGAATAGGAAGGCAGTCGGCGGAGACCAAATACCAGTAGAGATTCTTAAGGCTTTAGAGAATAATGGGTTGTATCGACTCACGGATCTGGTCAATAAAATATATGATTGGCCAGAAGATCTTATCAAACCGATAATGGTGCCGATACCAAAGATATGCACAGGAATGTAAACTCTACAGAACTATAAGCCTTATCTCACATGTGGGCAAAGTTATAACCAAAGTTATATTGGAAAGAATGAGAAGGAAAATAGAAGAAAAATTAGAGGAAGACCAGTTCGGTTTTCGCAAGGGCAAAGGAGCGAGAGATGCTATTGGATGCATAAGGATGTTAACAGAAAGGGTATTAGAGTTGAACCGTGGAATATGTGTATGCTTTATTGATTATGAAAAGGCATTTGATAGGGTCAGATGGGAGATCTTATTAGATCTTCTGAGAGAGATAGACATAGACTGGAAGGACAGAAGATTAATAAAGCAGATGTACATCCATCAGAAAGTTGCGGTAAGAATTGGGGACGAGGAAACAAAGTAAACCACAATAGGAAGGGGAGTCAGGCAGGATTGCTGTCTGTCACCATTCCTCTTTAACTTGGACACTGACAAACTGCTGGAAGAAACTTTAGAAGACATTGGAGGGATAAAAGTGGGAGGTGAGAGAATAAAATCCATCAAATATGCTGATGACCGAGCTATAATAGCAAAAAATGAAGGCGAACTTCAGAAAATGATGGAAAGAATTAGGAAGAAGAGTGAAGACTACGGAATGAGAATAAACAGAAATAAAACTAAGGTAATGAGATTAGCGAGGACAGAAGGGACCTTAAATATATGGCTGGAGGAAGAAAAATTAAAACAAGTAAGCTCTTTCAAGTACCTGGGAAGTATAGTTACACAGAATGACAACTGAACTGAAGAAATTAAAAGGCAGAATTGGGCAAGGAAAAGTAGCATTTAGCAAAATTAAGGAACTGGTGACAGCAAGGAACATCAAGATGGATATTAGGAAAAGATTAGAAAAATGCTTTATATGGAGCATTAAGTGTTGTATGGATGTGAAACGTGGACATTGAAGAAGAGAGAAGAAAAGTACATAGAAAGCTTTGAAATGTGGTTATGGCGACGAATGGAGAAGATTGGATGGAAAGATATGATCATGAACAAAGAAGTGCTAAGGAGGATTGGAGAAGAAATAAGTATACTAGGAGAAATTAATAAGAGAAAGGCAAAATGGATTGGACATATTTTAAGGAATAACAACCTACAGAAATTAATGATAGAAGGGAAGAGAGAAAGAGGAAGGAGGAGGCACGGAATGCTGAGGGATATAAAAGAAGGAAGGATTTATGCAGAGATGAAGAGAGAGGCCCTGGACAGAATGCTGTGGAGACAACGCTACCATTGAAACCTGTCTGCGGACAGTAGCACCAATGATGATGATGATCAAGGGATGCACAAATATTTTTGTGGTAAAATTTAAATCTTGCTGAGAGAAAAAGCAACTAAATTTATTAGGAGTTAAGCATCTATTGTGACACATAGTAATGGGAATATGGTAAGTACCTGTGATGCAGGAAAATTGTGCATACCAATATGACAGCTCCAGGCCACACTCTAGTGATGACTTTCACGGTACTTCATAGATGTAGACAGTTGGCATGGGAAATGAGTGTGTTATGAATGAATGCTGGTTGCAAATGTATAGATATGAAGGGAATGTTCCTTACTTCTTTGGTAATTTTTAGAGAATGGATAACTTAAGCTGACAGATTATTAATGGAAGAGAGAATGATTTCAGAGGAATAGGTGGATTGATAAGTCATGGGTGAAAGTGTTAGAAAAGAATATCAAGAGAAGGAGTATAGAAATAGAGGAAGGAGAAAGTCTCTGGAGAAGAGTACGCCCAGTAAACACAAAAAGTTGCTGCAGCTCACAAATATGCCGGAGTTACATATTGAGGGAAGCACCGCTGTAGCATATCATCAGCCCTATCCTAAAGCTTATCAATGGAATACATAATTTCAACACATTTGTAGCTCATGATGAGAAAATGTCTGCAGCAGTTAATGGAGGCTGTGCCCACTACCTCTAGCTCCAGGTGCTATTTGAGCTCCTGACTCCTGTATTTATTTTTGCTTGCAGTTGCTACCACCTTTATTTCACATAGTTGTGACTTGTTCTTTCTGATTCAACTACAATTATTCTGTATATTGTTAAACAATGACATGTGATTTCTTGAACATTTGGCAGTCTCAGGTGGAACTTTATGGAAGCCTCTTAGAATGCCATCTTAGGAATGAAAAGTGAATTTATAACATTGCTATTTCTACTAGCTATTTTATTGTTCATGACCATGGGTTTCTTTCTAAAACGTTAGCCTAATGATGTTGCTTTGTAACAAAATCATGGTTGTGAACGATAAATTAGCTAGTGGAAATTTCAGCACTATAAAATCACCTTTCATTCTTGCATGGATACATATGTTTAAACAAGGAATGCTACAAATGGATATCCACTGTGATGTCAGATAGAGCTCTTTAGACAGTCTCCTGCAGTGACTGATGTATACTTGCAGCACATTTAATGTTAATTCAAAGCACTCTACTAACATTAATTTGCAGTACTTCCCGAATCCAGAAAAGGGGAGTTTGCAAGTGCTAGGCATGCTTCAGACCAACCTCTGCATTATTATCTATGTGTTTAGAGAGTGTATGAAACAATATTAATGAATGGATGCAGCAGAGGTGAAGGACAAATGCAATGATTGGGCTGTGGGGGAAATTCTTGAAACAGCACTAGTTTTTTAGGCCAACAAACAATAATTAAGCATTGTTGACATTGCCCAAGGGTATGAATTTTAGCTGTTTCATGAGAAGATAGGCATGTGACTAAGGAGGAGACCTAATGAAGAAATTTCAGGGGGATAATTTCATATCTTTTGTAGGCCCTTTAATTCCAGAAATTTATGGAATGGTAAGATTTAAAGAAGATACATGTTGAGCAGTCATGTGAGGAAAAGCAGTAATGGGGATTTGGGGCAGCATAATGGAGAAAGAAGCAACGAAGAACTTAAAAAAGGCCCCACCTAGGTGATGATGCAAAGAAGTGCCTCATACAACCACATAGAGAATAGATTTCAGAAATGGACTAAGTCCATCGATGTATGTTAGAATTCCAATGATGGCAAATGTGGTAAATGAATATTTACATTATAATTTCATGCACCTTTCATTTAGAGATAATTTTTAGCGTTACACCAACGGCAATTTGATCAGCAGATTTTTGTGGTTAGTAATGTACAATTAGTGTTAGTTATTGCAAAATGGTATTTTACAAATATCATCTAAGTAATGTCCCATTTACATTACTAGCTTTATATGTTAGCAACTCAAATGATAGTAACCATATCATTCAACCCTAGTAACACATGCATGATAAACAACAATGTAAACAAGTTTACTAGGGTTGGCACTAACTTGAATTCACACAGGGAACTTTTTACTGGCTTTCGAGTCACTAGGGTAGAAAGCTAGTAATGTAAATCCTTTTTAGAGTAAAAGTATACAACAATTATTTATCATTTATCGATAATATACTTGAGAAATACTCAAACATACAAGTGTTAATTATTTCTTTGTCAATATTTCGATACAACAATCTAATACATATTGCCAATAAAGCTATCTAGTATCAATTGTGATACAAGACAAAATACCATTTAGTATCAAATGTTATAAAAGAAGGAAAAACTTTGGTCAGCTATAGAATGACACCATGGAAACTCTCAAATAACCATTTTAAATACAATCTTACTTACATTTTGTAATGAAAAAAAACTAGGTAATTCTTTCCCAAATTATTAAAAGTTTCACCTTATACTTTATAAAAAAATATTTTCTACAGAACATTATTCAGAAAGTTGAACTTCACTATGTGAGCTACTAAATGGTAGATATCTTAAAGCATTATTCAATGAGTGCCCCATTGATTAACATGGGAAAATGCATTGAGTTACAAATTTTCCATAGAAATAAACACTTTCCAATTTACAACTATCCATAAAAATACCATTATCTACATTGACTTTATAGCTGAAAAGGCAATGGGGTGGAGAGCTGTGGCAAACCAATTAGATTGTTGACCTTGGACTGATGTATTCTGATGAGAATGATGATGGCATTATCTTCTCACATCCTTTCTGGGGTAAATTAACGCAAAAAAATCCATTGAATATGGTAAAATTAAGATTTAATGCAATTCCATACCTACCCCATATTTAAAATAATTCAATTCTTTCTCAGTAATTTCACAAATGGCCAATTGAAATGATGTGTTTTGCGCTGTGGTATGGGACCAACGAGAGTCAAAATCAATGTTGACGAGCCTAGAAACATCCCTTATACAATGTAAATCCAAAATTTATATCTGTATCAAAAGTATGAATTTCAGAATACAACATCTTTCTTCCCTACGATTCCACATATGTAACTGAGAAACGCGTACTTATCCTGAATGCTCCGCAACCCGAATGCCACGATCCTTAAAAACATGTGAGTCGCAACCTCTTTTCTACAGGAGACTAGCAGGGGTAGTAGCCATTGCTCCAAAGGCAATTTAATGAATGAGGCGAACTGGCGACTTAGGCCTCATTGTACCACCAACCCGAATCCAGGAGTTATAAGTAATGATGCTGCAGCATTGCAATACGTAAATCGAACCGTGCGTCCAGAGTTCTTTTCTGTCATGTTTATTTCGCGTATTAAATCTTTCTTTGCTGGGTCCCAAATGCTTGCGGCGTATTCGAAATGTAGCCTGACCAGAGATCTTGGGTTAAAGGGGAAGTATTCTACTTTCAATTAATTTAGCTTCTCTCTTACGACTTCAGTGCGTAAATATGGCAGTCGATGCAAAAATGGATTGTTCTGCCCTTCTTCGTGAAATATATTCTAATTGAAACTTCAATTTTCTAATTCCAACCATCACGAAGGTAAAAATATACGCTGAATGGGAATTGCCGTGTCTAAATACTTGGGTGGTTCTCGGCAGCCTCACTCCCGATCATTTCTACCCAGCTCTTCTCCCCAAAAGTCTTCCCACGAAGTCGATTCGACACTGTGCTCAGCACCATACATTCCCCTGGAAGTTGCTGGGGGAGTTCTATTTAACCTTAGTGCACCATACTTGGAGAGGAGCTTAAATATCCCTATATTTCGGGGACAGCGATGTCAAGTCCCAAGGCTGGAGAAAAGTAACAATAGGCTATTTAGCGATATAAAACCCACCTATGCATGCGAAATTGATTCGGATAATGTACTTATACCTCCATATTTGCGGGGAGCCACCTGATCCAGAATAACTCTTCTTTGGCGTTGTAAAATATTACTAAAGAAAAAATAATATATGTATATTGGTAATTATAATGACGCATTAAGCGACTGTGTCACACTAAAATATCGCGAGTATCTCATTTCCCTTAGTTTTAGGCAGTTTTCCGTGAACCCATCCAAGTTAGATATCCATCCCACAGAAGATATACAGTTAATAATGTTATGATTCATTACATATGGCGGTGAAATGCACTCTGATTAGTTATGGGCTGAGGCAGAAGATAAGTAAATTCCAAGGCACTTCAAAGCTTTTCTTTTTCGAATTCGAACTTCTAGCAGTCAGAATAAACGACTGCGTATTCTCAACAGATTTTTCTCCGGAGGAAGTTCTTTCATCTTGTTTGCGCCACAGTGAAAACCATCAGAGAGCACTTGTGTCGTGTCAAAAGCCGGACTTATTTCACTTCTTCATGAGCTGACGTTTACGGAATAATAAAGCAAGGAACATCTCCATGCCATGGCACATCTCAGAAAATACACAGGAGGCAACTTTGGTCTCATGGAAGAGCTTTATGACGCTGCATCTGATACCTTCGTGCCAAGCCTTAATTTGAAGCTCAGAAGTCTTAAGACTCCGACGTTCGTAGATTTGGTGTTTTCTTACCAGAAACTCTCCATACTTTCAGTTCAGCACGCATCATCACCCATCTACAACCATGCCATCCAATCATTGCGGCCAGCCTTTTCTAAGTTTTTGGAAGTTAACGCAAGAGACGTGCATGACACATCACACAATGGGAGGGGAGGCGATGCCTATTGGAGCAATGGGAAACCGCTTGTGTGACCACTGCCGCCTCCTTTCTTTCCCCACATACACACTTCATTCGGGGGGGAGGTGCTCCGGTATCCCCCCATCACAAACCCACTCCCCTCTTCCCCCTGCTCCTCATCGTCATCAAGCCATCATCCCCCGTCCCCCATCCTCGCCTGCCAGTCTCCTCTCCCACCCACCCAGCAGTTTCTTTGTCGCTTCCGAGTCCACGTCATCGCCCCGTCTTTTGTCAATCGATGACTAATAGCGTTTGCCACCGTATGCTCTCCTCCCAATGTGGGTGGGTGGGTTAGGGAGATGAACCCTCAGGGCACGCGCCCTCCTCTGAGCGCCGACTCCCTAGTACGGAGAAGAGGGGGATAGGGTGGGAATAAATATATAAGGGGGACGGACGCTTCAAACGAAGGGCGATTCAGTGTGGAGTGTGTGTGTTTTTAACGGGCATTCTCATCCGTCGCGGGCTCATTGTTGTCGCTCGAAGAGAGAAAAAATAAGGACACGGCAGAGGGTCCGACCGGAAATAATTGTATCGCCACTCCGCACGATTCCATCGAATGGGTGTAATTCAATTCCCGAGTTTAGCAGGGTTCGTCAATCCTCTCATGATTCCTATACCCTAACGGAATAGTTAGATGAATTGGAGAAGAAAAATCGGCGTATTTTTAACATACGTGAGCGGTAAGTGTTTCGCTTATTTATTGTGATACATTACGGGAATAGTATCACTAGCAGCTACACATGGGTCTTGAGTCTCTGTCCATCTGTGTAGTTGTAGAATGCATGTATATTGACGGTCCCTCTCCATTGTCATGACATCTGTAGTGTAGTGGTGCATGCTTGTGAGGCTTCGCCTCGTGACAAGCATTAGCGATTTATGCTAATGCATAATTAGTCGTAGTTACACTAAATCTAGGGTATAGTGTAATGCATGTTGGTGATTACTCACCCCCTGCCACACACCCCTGAGGTGGCTTGCAGGGTATTTTGTAAATGTAGATGTACACAACAACAAAACAAAATAAAACAACTGAAAAGCACTACTACTATCCTTTATCGGTGAAAATATTCGATTTCTTGTTCATCCTATTCAATTATTTCAATACTCATTCCTTTTTTCCTGACAAGAAACCTACTGCTATTATATCAGTCATAATTCCAACAGCATATTACCAAAATACACTTTCATATTTATTTATTACACGTACATACATTGTATTATTCTCCTATAAGACTTGCTTCTTAACCTCCTCGTCCTTCATAAAATTTTATACTCCACCATCAACAATTCCATATTTTAAAAGCGGTGATAAGGAACAGCCATCGAATTATCGACCAAAATACCTCCAAACCAAAGGTGCTTGATGATGATACCTTGTATCGAAACCGATCGCCAGTAAAAACCTGTGGAACCTGCCAAAGTCTTTCCTTTTTGAATAAAATACCTCATATGTATCTTGTGCAAAGTCCTTGAACATATAATTGTAAGTTCAGTTATGACACACCTCGCTATGCAGAACTTTCTAAAAAAAATGCAAATCGGATTCAAAAAGGGAAAATCTTGTGAAACTCAATTATAACTTTTTTCCCACGATATTTTAGTCTCGGGTTCAAGTTGACGCTATTTTTCTTGACTTAAAAAATGAATTTAATAGAGTTCCTTATAAAAAGTTACTTTTAGAATTAAAATATTACGGGTTAGACGACAACGTTATTTCCTGTATTAGAGAATTCTGTAGCAATCGAGTACAAAGGGATGTATTAGACGGCGCTATCTCTAATGAAGTTAAATTGTCACAGGGGAGTGCAATAGACCCACTTCTATTCCTTTTGTATATTAACGATATCGGTGAATTAGTTGACAGTAAGCTTAGATTATTTGCAGACGACACAGTATTGTATAGGGAAATCCGTAGCCATAATGATAAGCAAGCGCCAACGAAGGACCTTGTGGCAATACAGGAGTGGTGCGATGCGTGGCAGCTAGATTTATATTATATTTGAAAAAATGTGTTATAATGAATTTTTGGGAAATGAAAAACTCTCCTCATTACAGCTATTACACACAACATGGCCAATTAGAGACTTTAGAATCGGTTAAATACCTCGGACTTAAACTGAATAATGATCTCTCGTGGGTTAAACATATTCGGGAAATTATCGGCCAAACTAATCGTAAATTGGGATTTATTAAAAGAGTACTTTGCAAATGCGACGATAAAGTTAGGGAAATCAGCTACTCCTCCTTAGTTAGACCCCACTTCAAATACGCTACCAGTATTTGGGATCCTCATGAAGTAGGCTTAACAGCCGAGTTAGAACGCGTGCAGCGAAGATCGGTAAGATACGTTAAAGGCCGTTATGATAATCTCGTTAGTGTTACTGACCTTTGGCAACAACTGGGATGTAAATCGCTTTCAGACCGTCGATTAAAATTTAGACTTAACCTATTATGCAAATTCCGAACGAATTTATTTTCTGACGACATTAATAATATTTTACGAAATCCGACATACTGCGGTAGATAAGATCATTAAAATAAAATTAGGGAACTACTAGTAGACTGTAGAACGGACAGATTTAAAATGCCAATTTTTCCGCGAACGATAAGAGATAATAACAGCTGCCAATGAGACTTTTAACTAGGTTTGTCGATAGGCAGTGTAGCTCTTAGCAGTAGTACTCCCTAATACTTGAATCCTTATCTGTTAGCTAGTACTAACAACACGCCGTGCATGTTTTCAGCATAACTCATGAGTCTCTGTCCATTTGTGTAGTTGCAAAATACATATATACTAACGGTCCCTCTCCATTGGGAGCATATCTGTAGTGTAGTGCATGCTTGTGAGGCTTCGCCTCGTGAAAAACATTGCGATTTATGCTCTTGCATAATTAGTCCTGGTTACACTAACTTTAGGGTATAGTTTAATGCATGTTGGTGTCTACTCACGTCCTGCCACACACCCTTGAGGTGGCTTGCCGGGTGTTTTGTAGATGTAGAAACGCAACGTCTTCTAGTGGCGGGATAAGGGACAATGCATGGTTCGAGATATATGACTGCTGGCCATTAATTAATACGACTGGTCCGTTCGGCGTCCATCTCATTGGATTCTCACAACTAGAGGATGAGGCGCAGTCACAGAGGAGAAAACATTTGTTGACTATTTTCCGACTAGAATGTGAGTATATAGAATTTAAAATGGAGTAAGTCGATATCACTCATGAAGGTGAAATAATAGCCAGTTAGTAATTGAGGAAAAACAATGACGACCATATTCATAAGCATGTTATTGTTTGCCAACATAGATACAGGGAATCAATGGATGGTACCGAAAGTTTCTAAGAAGGCAGCGAAGATACGATGAAGAACTTAATGGCTGAAAAATTATGTTAAAACATTGATGGTGACGGGGATTGGTTAAGAACTTGGTTTGAAGAGAAATTAGTCCCAGTTTAAAACCATTCCTCAAGCAATTACATAGTTGTATGTGATGACTTTGGCGCTTATAATCGATATTTGGTCGCAGAATGGTAGTGATGCCACTTCATGGTATGAAATTCAGTCCACAAAGAAGTAGTTAACAACGTCAAACAACTAAGGGCAACTTTAAAAGATAAAGGTTGGAACAAGAATGACATATCTCTGCTTTTTTCACACCTTGACAAGACTACTTGCATTCAAGTGTGGAGCAAAATCATGAAAGTAAAGCAAAATATATTTTATGAATATATTAAGAGATTTTATCATCAGGTAGTGGATTGGAGGGGTAGGCTTCCATTTTAAGCCTCTAAAGAAATCAAAATTATATTGTTAATACTTGTTTTCTTCAATGCTAAGGCAGTGGAATTGATCAGATGGGAATTGGAAGAGAGAACTTGAGATAAATATGAAAGCAGATGGGGAGCCAATTATGTCAGATTGGATGATAATAAGGATTAGATAAACCATTCAGCGTTGGGATTACAGTCATTTTTGAACCTATGGAAGATCATTGGGGAAAATTAGATAAACATATCCATAGAAAAACATAAAAAATCAGATATTAAAGAGTAAAAAGGTTTAGATAAACAATTATACGAGATAAATTAGAGAAAGTGGGAGTTTATTTCTTCTATGCTATCAATCACACATCTTATTATGAGTCCACTCTCCTGTGCATTATCCTTCAAGGAAGTCCTGCATTAAAACAGTGGTCTGGGAATGAAGAAATAATTTAATCTATCATTGCGAAACAATTAATGCGCTATATCTCAGCATCTTGAAGAAAAATAGGTATTGTGGCGAGAAAATTATGAAAAAAAATTATTTAGAGAAGAATAATTTACCTGAAGGGAGGAAGCGATCTCCGTAACTCTTGGTTAGGGGAATGGAGAAAATACAATAAGTAGAATAATACCAAATAAAATGTGATGCGGTTCGTAAACTTGGTCTTCTCGGAAAAATAAAGGCCTAAAATGAAGGTTTAAAGATAGTTGTATCGAGGTCAATGGAGAATATTACTAGGAAATAAAAAAGGTAAACAGAGAAGTTATTTCAAAACTTGGGAAGGCAGCTGTGATAGGTAGAATGTCTCATGGACGAATAAGCCTCGGTGGCGGCGGGGTAGCGTCCTCGCCTGCTAACCCAAAAGTCGCGGGTTCGAATCCCGCCTGGGGAGGATTTTTCACTTCCCAGGACATGGTTGTTTGTGCTTGTCCGTTGTTGATTGTTAAAATACGCCGATGTAAAGGCCAATATGTGCTGTTTTCGGTGGTAATGAAATAAATAAATAATGCACTTTGTAGACAGCACGTGAAGAGAAGAGGAAGTGTCAGAAAGAGCTAAGTAAGATAATTATTCAGGACAAAAGTTTATTAATGTTTAAGAGGCCCTAAAGGAAATGCAATAGTGTCCAGGCACCGTCCTAAGCCAACTTCATCCCGGAAAGCGAATGAATAAGAATCTGTGGGGCGAGAGTGGAAAAACCTGTATGTAATTTCTATAGTTCCATCTAAAGAAATGATTACATATCTAGTTTCAGTTCAATGGGAACCTATCGATTTGACCCCGTGTTTATTGCCGCCATTCCCTAATCCGCTGAATCCCTACTTCATCACAAACGCCTCTCATCAAAGAAACGGATTGCCAGAGCAGGTGGTCGCATTCCTCAAAAACTATTCGCCTTATTGCTTCCGATTTATTAAGATTGTCATTTTAATTCTCCCCATTGTCACTCTTTATCCACATAATTAATTAGAGCAAGACACCACGCCACTAGAATAATTTGGGAAGGGTAGGAACTAGGTATTTCATTAATAAATAATTAATAAGTAAATAGTATCTATATAAATGTCTGTAATTTTGGATACTCAAGAAAAAATACCCAATTCTTTTTGACTGGATATGCCATTAGAAATTGTTATTAACGTTTCCCTGTCGAAGGAAACCTCTCCAACCCGCAAAATGACGTTGGCCCTCCAAAACTTAACTGTAACGATGGCCCTGGACCTCACCATCAGTTGAGCACATCTTCCACAAAATTCGGAGACCAACTCTCGAGTCGAGCTACTTGATTATTCAGTCCAATTATATTATAAACATTCACGCTCTACTAATTTTTATAAGGCTTTTGCAGCGGTCAGTTTTGTTACAAGATAAAATTCAAAACGCGGAATTTCTCACGTCTCATGGCAGTGCTCAATACAGGAAAAAATTTACATTTGGCGAAACAATTATTTTGCCTGTTACCCAACAAAATGCTATGCTCACGCCAAGCCTCTCCGATGCTCTTTGTCATGCATGGACTCTGGCAGTAGCATATGTAAATTATTACAATGGCTCATTGCGGCAGGTTTTCTATTATGGAAGACCCGCAAATGAGGCAATTTTCGTAATGAAGGATAGAAGGATAAGTTGGTTTGAAAAGGATTTTTTTTAGGAATGGAGGAAGGGTGGAGACAAATCCAGCGTCGGCATTAACCTTCTCTAAGCGAAAGACTTCGTGGTGTATCCCATTGTTTCAGAGTACATATATATATATATATATATATATATATATATATATATATATATATATATTTTTTTTAAGAATAGCAGAAAATCAAGAGAAAATGAAGGCAGATTTCAAAAGCTCGTAATGAAACTTCATTTATTTCTCCCAGACTGAGAGTAGAAATATAACGGTGGATAATTGCCGCTCACGCTACAAACGTTGATCTCAAGTTGCTAACTAATCACGCAGTCCTTAGCGCCATCGAGTTAAACCGATATGTTAAATAGGTTGACTAGCGATAAGATATATTTTAGAAGGTTCTATTTCGAGACAATTGCCACCTTGTTTACACTTTCTTCGAACCAATTTGTGCGGCACATAAACAAGAACCACTTCATCCACGGGTCTCATTCTTAGGCAAGCGTATCCCGCATATATCCCAATCCTATCGTCTCCCGCATCGTCGAGAGATTTATAACCCTTCCGCTGCCCCGCATCTTCGCCGTGCAACAGTAAATAAAAGCGGACGTGTGGCGTGCGCAGTCGATCCAATGTGACGCATTCGCCCCCGTCTGAGTCATCCGACACTCCACACGGACCGACCACACGGAGCGAATTGATTCAACGGGCACCAATAAAACTTATATACATCGACGAGAGCTTAATACTGCCCTTTCGAATGCCACCTACTTCGGAGCGCGGTTCTTATTTGTGTCGGACTCCTGATGCTGGATGCGATGGATGGGAATTCATCCGGCTCCTGCATTAGTGACCCCGAAAGCAACCACGTCTGGCTTAATAAGGAGGGAAGTATCGTATGAAAATCATGAACAGGAATGGAGATTGAGTCATGACCGTGCGTTAATCATTTTAACTCGAGTGTCAACTGTCAAAGATTAGTTCCTTACGTAAAATGAAGACTTGCTCCTAGAGTTGCTTCTGGTTTTGGAATCTTTTACTCGGTAGGGTATGCTCCTTGGCTTCATTTTGGCCTCGAGTTTTTCGTCGCATGTCTATAATCGGATGAGATGTGATATTCGGGATAGAATTTTCCTAGAAGATTGAGCGTCTAAGATGATATTATTGAAGTAGTTTAGGGAATAAACTTGGCGTATGGCTCTGCTGATGCACTCCGTGACGGACCAAAGAAAACAGTCGCTTAATAAGGCCGATAAGAATTCTTTAATCCGGCAACCATGGCTTTAAATAACAGTGCCATGGGTTTTGTTACTAGTGGTTTCGTATTTCTTCAGAGTTTCTGAATGCTTGGAAATACTGAGATATTCTGTCGGGCGAATGAAACATCGACCTTTAAATGAGACGCTTGTAGGCCTGCTTTCCCAAGTATTTCAATGAAATAAAAAATATTGAACTTTTGGGCATTAAAATTCTAGATCGTATATATACTGCATTTAAGCACCATAAAAAATAAAATCATATCCCAAAATAAGAAAGCACTGATTGCAACAATGCCCTATGCTGTAAATGCCAGTACGTTAGCATAATAATCAAGATTATAGATAAAAATGGATTTTAGTTATGATAAAAATGTAAATGCTTAAGTTACAGACATGCTGTAGAGTTGAATTCACCTTGATACATTTAGAAACGGCTCCTTCCATCGTTTTTTTTATTATCACGATCTTAACTAAGATGTTTAATGTTTTATTTGTAGTGACACTGGTACATTTTGTTAATTTTAAGCAAAACCAGAAGGTCTTAATATAATTGCTGCTATTTAAAACAGTTACATTTCTCAAAATATTTTTTTAATTCAAACCAAAGCTTTAAAATATATTTGAAGCTAGATGATTATAAATAATTGAAGCTATTCCGACGTCACGCCAAAAGAATGATTATGGAATTCGTGGCATCAGCTAAATCATTGACGGAATTTATTTGGTGAGGAGTCATGTGGAGACACTCAATCACGCTTTCACGAAAATACCATATTAATCAATTCCAAAACAAAGAAGAAACTTTTCTGAACCGGTTTCGCAAAGCCTATTATAGCATAGAGTAATCATATTCTGTGGTTATAGCAATCTTTTTTAAAGGCCACCGACATGAGACTAATAAAAAAGGTGTACTGGACAAAATTTCCCGCAATACAAAAATTAATTTTTTACCGAGATGAGAATTCCGTTCTCAAAATGTTGTTCTCCAGTGATCCTTTCGCTTCTCCGAACGGAAGAAAATTATGAGCGATAGAAGCCGGAAGAGGCGTAGCCAGAATAGTTAACTATAAATGCCGCAGGGAGATGGGATGATTGAAAAAAAAACAATCCCGCCCACGAAGAATAGAGTCACTCGACTTTAATTTGACGTATCTCATGGACGCCATTCCAGATGAAGGAATGAGCTAAGCCGGAGAGGTGTAATTGCGGCCAACAGTCCACTGGTTCAAGAGATCCCTGATACATATATACTCCCCTCTCTCAATACTACTACTAGCCATCTCAACCAATCAGCTGGGATCTTCCACCACTCTTTCATACCCTTCCACCCGACTGGAGCCAACTTCCCTACGATCACTCCACTCCTCCCAACATTTACCCTCCTAGATTCGTGCTCATTGAACCCCACCTGCCATGGCCCACGCGTCGCAGTGTTCTCACTGACGTTGCATGAATGCTCGACCGGACAGCTCACCGACTTCGCGGGCTTTATAGGAAGGGGAGGGATTGGGGTGTGGGGCGTCCCTGCAACCTAGCACCCTTATACCCTGTTCACACTGCCATCGCACGAAGCCAACGTGACCAATCGGCATGCATTCACTGTAATTCAATGGTTGCCATCGTAACTCCATGCTACCCTCTCCAAAATTCGTAACGAACAAGTGAAATGGTAGTAACAAATTTCAAACGAAATTTAAATTTACCTCATCCCTGTGATGATTAGAGAAGCAAACGACACCCCTTGAGGTTTATTCGTGAAAATAACAGCTCACCTTTCTCCATTTTGGTTGCTTTATATCTACACCTACATAGTACCCAGTAAGTCATCTCAAGGGTGTGTGTGGCAGGAGGTGAATGTTCACGAACACTAAACAATGCCCTATAAAATAATAATATGCTTTAGGACTATGAGTGCATTTTTTAACTCCATTAATGCACTAAGATTCAAGAAGTATGCTGCAAGCACGCAATACGTGCTGTTAGTACTAGTTTGCATTTAACAATTGGTAAATTAACTAATTGGCTACAATACCTGTCAACAAACCTTAGTACTACGTTTTGATGGCAGCTATTTTGTTCCCTAATCGTACTTTGAAAATGTGATATTTGAAACCTGTCCGTTCCGCAGTTTAACCTCCAGACTTTTTGCTCGTGATTTCATCGTATGCTAGAGTTCATGAAATACTTTTGAAATCGTCAGAATATAGGTGGGCTTGGAATTTACCTAGAGTTAGTCTAAATTAATGATTTCAGGCTAGTATGTGTTCGTATCCCTCCTTGATTTACTTCCAACTTTTACCGATTGTCTATCACTGATTGTGATATCTAACCTAGTTGTTGTAGTAGGCTATAGGCACTCATAATTTTTTAAGAAGTGCTTTGTTTATTGTGTTTCATCTTTTATTTCCCCTTGCGATAATAGCGCTAACCATGGTAATCTGGGTATGTTATGAACTACAAGTCACGATGGTACAAGCGCGTTCCACCGTAAGGTCATCTTCTTAATCAGGGCCACACAACGTTGTGCGCACACGATGGTGCGCACGATGATCGGCACGTTGGTAGTGTGTAGGGTGCCATACCCTCACCCCACAGCACCATTTACCGCACCGTCCACCACCCTGACGTCATCGAGTGAGTCGGGGGGTATTGGGGGGGGGGAGGGGAGCGCGTAATGGGCCCGCTTGGGTGGGAAAAACTGTTACCGAAAATGGGGGAAATGGGGTTGTGGGAGGGGAAGTTGGGAGTTGGCTGCCTGGGCGGGTAGTACAAGACTAAGCGGGCGTTGTAGGGTGAGGGTAGAATGGGCGGAAAGGGGGAAAGGCTTTGGGAGCGGGGATGATTCCATTTGCAGTGTTTCATAACCGATCTACACACACACACATACACGCGCGGTTGCGTAACTCCGATCATCGTGCTCCGAATGCGCGTCGGATAAGTACGCCGCCCGCTGCTCTCATCGCTAATTGCGAGCCGATGACTATCCTCCCGCGAGTCTCGTGGCTTTCGCGGGCCCCGGTGGCGCCTCCAGCTCAAAGATCGACGGACTTTAATGGACAGCGGAAGAGATTATAGGACGACCCAGTCAGAGACAAGCATCCCCATTTGACGGGGAACGCTGGACTAATTTCGAGCACAATTCCTCAGCGTCAGTATCGTCATACCGTTAGCATCTTCATCACGAATAAAAATCACCTTTCAAATTTTCACACTATTTTAATGAGGACCAACTATGTTTTCCACACATCGCATCGTATCAACTTGAAGATGGATGCCCAGAAGATGGATGAATAAACATTCGAAACGTCGGCAAAAGTTTAAAAATAAAAAGATATTTTACCTATACTCATGAAATTTGCACCATATGAATTAATTAAATGTAATAATGTGCGAAATGCGCATCGGAAAAAATATTCGCCGGGACTGGGATTCGAACCTTAAGTGCTTTATACAATTAAAGGCACCAGGGCATTCGGATTGTCAAATCCCAGTCCAGGCCTTCTGAAAACAATAACGGAAAGAGAAATGAATGGGAAAAATTCCGTGGAAGACCAAGAATGAAATTCATCAGGCAAAGTATGAATAACTTCAAAGTGAATAATTATGTAGGAGTAGAGTAGCTGGCTGGTAGTGGAGCGAAGTGGAGAGCTGCGGGTTCATTACTGCTGATGATGATGACGCATCTTGGCTTTATTTTTGGGAAGGCGACCGAATGCAGACGTAATTTGCACCAATATGAATAGGTAACTAACTTTGTAAGAGAGGCGTTTTTGGGGAATGGAGGTAGGGCCTAGAGCATTAGTCCTGATCGTCAGTATCGCTATACTGTCATAGCATCTTCATCACGAATAAATGACTTTAAATTTTACACCATTTTACAAGGGCCCAAGATGGAACGAAGTGACGAAATAATGAAAAAAACCTTATTGTGAGAAATGAACATCGAAAACCATTATTCGCCTGGACTATGATTTGAACCCACAGCTCTTTATTAAATTAAAATACTTTGACAATCGGATTATTGACTCCAATTCGGATCAATATCCTCCTCTTTGCCAAATCTTCAGTTTCCCACAGTATTAAGTAAAAGATTTTATTTAAACCAGTTCATTCTTTTTTAAAGGTAAAGAAACTTTACATTCTACATAATTTAATTTATGTTTATTTGATCATCCATACATCTTCATTTATTTCAATTCATACAAAGTTAAATTTTGTATTCAGTCCATGATTATATTATTTGGAAAATTTCACTTCCATAAATAATGTATGATCACAAATATTTATTCCAATTATAGCAATAAATTGAAGAATTATTATAACTAATTTTATGCTTATATATTGATTTTAGCTGGTTTCATTAATTTCAATAGTGACTCATTTATTAGATTGTTAGAATTTTCTAATGAATATGGGGATAGCATTCCATTAATTAGAAACAAAGTAAGAGCGTAAAGAAAATCAGTGGTGATTCTTTTCATCACTTAGGGACTCGGATTAGTCACATGAATACACAAGATGGACGAAAAACTATTTTGACCATCAATAAACGCTAGTATCGTAATAAAAAACGTAAAATCCTGGAGGACGGGGATTTAATTAGTCTGCTCTGCTTAAATGCAGGCACATACACAGGAAAAATATGAAAATTAAAGTTGACACTCTACAAGAATGATTGGGACTTAAGAGAGAAATCTTATTCCAGTTTTATCTCTCCCTCTCAAAGCTATTTTACGCGTAACTGCGTTCATCAATCAAGATCAAAAGTGCTCCAGATTTTGATCGCGACTGAACGGCTGATTGCAGACTTCGTTTTAAGCAATCTCCGGAGATAATTTTCTTGGTAAACAAACTGAATCAAAAAATAGTGAAACCGTCTCCTTCATCACACATAACCATGCTCCCTTCGTACTCCAACCTTTTCTCCATTCTGCTCATATTATACTCTCTGTTGTTGACAAAGAACAGTATATACGAATTGCTTATATATCTGTCGGTAACTTAAAAATGGTTCAGTTGTACCAAATAATTTAAGAGTGATAACCTCAGCTCTATGAGATAACTAGAATGCTAGTAAAAGTACACGTTGGTGAAGTTAGTTCAGGATTATAGCCTAATAATGGAAGCATTCCGAGCTTGAATAGCTCAAATCGTAGTGAAAAAAAATCCCAAGATATTCAATTGCATAGATTAATACAAAACAACACTGCTATCTCTTCTTCATATGGATGAGATTATCAGAGAAAGAATCTCTGAATTAACTTTGCTGAAAACTTTTATTTTTTGTCGCGTTAAACTACAAAAATATAAACAACTAAACAAAAACTTGTAATACACCATTGTTTTTCATCTGAAATACACAATAGACAGAACTGTGGAGATGAGTCGCTTTTCTCTGCAGTAATATAAAAATGGTATAATAAATCTCAGGCACGCTAAGTATGTACAACCATCCCAGCGGCATGCCATGTGTGGCTACCAAAATTCCAGTAAAACGACGAGTTGGTGAGATTAGCTGAGGTATTGGTAAAAGGTTCCGATTTATCAAATTATCTACAAAGTTTCAAGATGTGTAATTTTATGGATTAAAACAATGCAAAGCTATATCTCTTCTTAATTTGCATGAGATAATCAGAGAATTAACCTCTAGTTTAAATTAATCGAATACTTGTAATTTTAGTTGCGCTAATGTGATGAATTTCTCGCATTTACAAAAACAGAAGGGTGCTTCCTTCTGGCTTGATGAGTGGCTTAATTTCCACAGGATTGTACGCATTACTCTTGGTTATTAATGGCTGGGTATTCATTGAACCCGGAAAATCTCGGAAAATAGCATGAACTCGGAAGAATCTGGTGCTTTCTCCATGAATTACGATAGTACGATTACGCCGGCCTCGGTGGCGGCGAGGTAACGTCCTCGCCTGCTAAGGGTTCCTCACAAAGGGTTCGTATCCCGCCTGGGGAGGGCTAACCCAAAGGGTTCGTGGGTTCGAATCCCGCCTGGGGAGAATTTTTCACTTCCCAGGGCATGGTTGTTTGTGCTTGTCCATTGTTGTATGTTAATTCCCCGATATAAAGTCCATCGAGTGCTGTTTTCGGAGTTAAATAAATAAATAAAATAGTAAATTCTTCTCGGGTTTCCAAACGGGTACCGAAGTTTTGATGACTGACTCTGTCATTGTCTTCAGGAATGACTGATGCCAGGTGATGCCAGGTAGATGTTTCCGTGATAGTATTGCTGAATTAAATCAGGACGTCACTGATTGGCTGTTGACATCCTGATATAAATTAAACACTACATAATACGGCAAAATCTAGCCCTGGAATCAACCACCCTGAAGACGATTGCAGGGTTAGTTATCAAAATGTCGGTAGCTGAATTCTAACACGGGTGGAAACCCGAGAAGAATTTATTCCGAAAGAACTTGGCTTTCGGGTGAAAAGCCGTCCTCTTATTTGGGCTCTTCAATGATAGAGGTCATTTCGCACAGCCAGCGCAGCTAAATCAGCGGCGCACATCACTCACGCCTGATGAGACACTTGAAAGCGCGACCTTCGGATAAGCCGGTGAACTCATCAAATGGACTAACTAGGCCGACTGGGAACCGATCTCGAGAGCCAAAATAACCATTGAACTCATTACACTGTTACGTCACCATGTGTCAATGGAGATCAAGGCCGGGCTTTTATCACCTTCTTTGTCTTTCATGTTTCGATTTATTATATATAATTTAAACTCATTAAGACCCGGTTATATTTTCTCCTAACATTGTGATAAACATATTTTAAATACGTCCAGGAAGCCTTGTTTTTAGCAGAAATTGGCTTCTCACAGGACGGAAAGAAGAATCTATAGAACTGTACTTTTCCAGATATTTGCGTCTGTTTACAAATATCGAAATTCCACCCCTAGATGGGGTTTAAATTTAGTATATAACAATCGACAATACACATAAAAACGAAAAATATGGTGCCATTGATTGACTTTTATGTGACTTTTCCCGATTTTTTTTACCATAATAATATTCTTTGTACAGAAGATTGCTACTTTACCAATAATTTTTGTGCAGCCATTCGACAAGATACGATAGGGAAGTGCAATTTTGCTGTTATTATTAGGTTCCTGAAATGCTAGCAGAATCCCAGGAAATATACTGCATTTTTGATGCGCTTTTAGCTAATTTCAACAGCTAAGCTCAACAAAATTAAATTCATTAGCCAGCGAAAACATCGATGCCTGAGGTCTGTCCGTTTGGTTACGAGTGGCATACCAATCAAACCAGGTCTGCTTTAAGTTGCATTTTCATGTTATTGGGAACATTGACTTGCTATTCATACGTTGAAGAGAACCTGTATGGTTTGAAATCTATTGTAGATATTCAAATTACCATTCATACTTTGTACCGCCATATCTTCGACCCCACAGAAAAATCTGATAAGTTCTACGATTGTCAAATATGAGATAAAGCATAAAAATGAGTTTCTCTGCTAGTCTCGAGTGGACACGAAAGAATATACTGTTTTTGTTTTTCTGAATGAAATGACAGGCGATAAAAATTCAATTTTCTTTCGCAATCAGGTTTAAAAAACACTGAAACAATTTACTCAAGTTGTTTTTTTTGTTTACTAATAAAATGTTTTGCTAATACTTATCATCTTATTTACAAAGACTCATCCATTGTTTTGTTGGGCTATCTAAAAGGCTCCTATCGTTCTGTCAGTTTCCGTCCAACAACTCCAAGGAAATAACAGGAAACCCTTCCAAGTCCTTCCCAAGATCCCCTTCTTTCCCATTCCCGGAAGAGCCTTCCCCACTTGAAGAAATGTTAACTCTTCCGGCTCGAAGATATATACTGTCACTTGGCCGCGCTATTGTTCGCAAACACTTGGGTGTGACGTAGGTAAACCCGGAAATCTTGTTACAGTAAGTGTATGTAACTATTTGATTGGACTCAACCATCTAGTAATCTTACCCAGCCGACCATAAAGACTCCAATTACCCGCCTACCCTTTCTTCCCTTGTCCGACACACCCTTTCGTCACTAAGATCCGACCCTCTTCGTCCTTCTCAATCAGTCTCAGGGAAATAGCCAAAGAAACGCGGGACCTGGCTGGCAAGACCAACGGGAGGGCGTGGGGAACACGAAGATAGACCAATCTCGCCGTATTCATACATACATTTATATCTATCACACTATTCCCTTTCGGGTTAGGCAAAGTCATATAAATTAGTTATTGCTGCTATGTCTAGAACACTAGCTCTCTTAATAATTTCCTCCATAATGACCTATCCTTGCATACCTCTTTTGCTTCTCTTACATTCATGCATTACTTCATACACGCTCTCCTATTCTCAAGACTCAAACCTAATATTCCTCCTTAAAGTAACCTCCACCACATTCACCTACGACTTTCGCGGTCTAAACCTTCCTCTCACACCATTCAGTCTACTATCATATATCTGCTACGCTTTTCGACCCTCGTCCAATCTCTCATTATAGATTTCATATTTAATCCGGGTTGAGGGCGTTAACTTAGTCCTGGTCTAAGTGACGATTACATTGGAGCTAGAAGTTGTATTTGGCTTCTCTGAGAGTTTAAACCCGTTATGTTAACTCAATATGCCCTAAGTTTAACTTTATCTGGAGTAACCGCCGAGATTTTGGCCGAGATTAACACCATTCGGGGATAAAACGATGATATTAATGTCGGCTTGATGGATGCTCCGGACGAGCTTCCTTAGGCTTGATCTGGACTGGTTATAAATACAGCCGTTGAAGTGAAGCCAATTGTAAGTTTTGTAGTGAATTGGAATTGCGCTCAGTAATGTTTTAATTTTTGAATAAATAGTCACAAAGTTTATTCTAGATGAGCGATAGTAGTTGAGTACTGAAGAGACTCCCTGATCAAATACAGAGAGAGAATCCGCCCTCTCTTTAGCTTTAGAGAGTTAGCTTTCACGCAGTCACCCGCCCGATTTGAGATGCAATGAACAACATATCAGATGCTTAAGTTATCTATCCGAGAGATTCAATTACACCGAAATTTCGAACCGGTCGTTTTTGTACAACTTGAATCCTTTGTTAGTGTTACTGACCTTTTGCAACAACTGAGATGGGAATCACTTTCAGACCGACGGTAAAAATTTAGACTTAATCTATTATGTGAGTTCCAGCCCGATTTATTCTCGGACGACGTTACTAATATTTTAAGAACTCCGACATATTACGGTAGATCAGATAATGAGAGTAAAATTAGGGAACTAGAATGTAGAACGGACAGATATAAAATGCCGTTTTTCCCGCGAACGATAGGAGACCATAACAGCTGCCAATGAGACTTTTAGCTAGGTTTGTCGATAGGTAGTGTAGCTTTTAGTAGTAGTAGCTGTAGTTCTCCCTAATACGTGTATCATTATCTGCTACTTAGTACTTACAGCATGTTGTGTATGTTTTCGCTATAGCTCTTGAATTTCTATCCGTATTTGTATTTGCAATATGCATAAATACTAACGGTCCCTCTAACATTGGAGGTATATCTGTGGCGTAGTGCATGCTTGTGAGCCTTCGCCACGTGACAGGCATTAGCGATTTATGCTAGTGAATCATTAGTCGTAGATACACTAACTTTAGGGTATAGTGTAATGCATGTTGGTGGCTACTCACCCCCTACCATACACCATTGAGGAGGCTTGCAGGGTATTTTGTAGATGTAGATGAATCCTTGATCAGAATTGCGTGATCGGAATTATCTCGAACGGTTCAAACACACCCCCCAGGCCAATTATGTTATTCATTACGAATTTCGAACGTTCGTGTTGAGAGTAATCCTCGTCACTTTCTTTCACGGAGTTAAACTTCAGTCGAACCTGGATGAGAATCCTTGCTAGCTGAGTTTGGCGACTGAAAAGTAATTGGCAGAAGCGTCGAGGGTTTGGAACTGATCAAATAAGTGGGTCTCGCAGAAATGTGGATTCGATGGTGTGAAGTTGGACAAGAAAGGCATCAGTGTGCCTTGTCTAGCCGTACGTAGTCACCGGATAACAATATAATCTCGAAAGGCCAAATGATTAAAAGATGGAGGAGTGTGCTCATTCTAGAAGAAAGGGTGAGCTGAGAAAATCCTGGATAAATGAGATTAAAGAGACATTTTATGTACAGAATACTAATTGTATCACGTATAAAAGAGCAAGCGTAAGCAATAAATAAATGTAATAGAAAAGTAAAATGAGAGAATAAGCCAGCTTGGTGGGTTATTCTCTCATTTTACTTTAAGCATACATAAGCGTGGTATAACGAAATAAAAGACTATCAGTTACCCAAACAATCATAGAAAATATACCTTTTTACTGAAAGTTTACATCGAAGGGAGAAATTTGGGATGATATTGGGCGCAGTTCATGTAAGAGACTAAATACGAAGGGTGTTCAAAATAAAAATGCGACATTTTTTTCTAGGCCGAATTTTGGTCATAAATTCATTAACATTTGTCAATCATGAACAACATTGAACATTTTGAGTTATTTTGAGTATTTTCATACATATCCAAAAGATGACAGCGTAACAATCGGCTATCAAAATGGCGCCTGTGACTGAGGTGCCGTGAAGCAAAGAATAGAAATTATTAATTCCTTCCGGGGGAAAACGAGCCAATCACGGATAGTCACAGGCGCTAGCAAAATTTCAATAGAGACATGGCAGTGGATAAAGTCTCGACAACGATAAGTAAGTTATTGATGAAGTAAGATGGCTGAGATGCAGACAGAGAAGCGTGGTACTGTTAAGGCTTCCATGTTGTCACATCTGGGTGGCGTAGGACCATAGATTGAGTGGATGTTGCGTTGAAAAATAGTGTTTCGTTTCAAAAGATTTGGGAAACAATGTGTTACTGAAAACCATGATACAACTGCTTCATGAAAGAAAATGTTGTATATATTATTGAACTCCCCTCGTAACGCCTTTCATCATGAAGAAGGATCTGGTTCTGGTTCTTTCATCGTGACTGTCACGCTGAATTCTTGACCTTCCCAACTGAAATTGTTCATATACATTCATGTAAAACAATAGAGCATCTTGTAAGGTACCAAAATGTCAGTGGCAGGGGAGAGTATTCATTTGGATCGTGACACAAAGAGTTCAATTTTCGTAGTAGGCAGGTGTTCCATACAGGAAATTCTCTCCGACGGACTACGCATGTGCATGCCACAAAAGGCGCCCAGCTCATTCAAACCACCCACTCACCTCGTCCTCGAAAGGCATTCCCCTGCCCTTGGGATTCGAAATCCGGGTGCTGAATTGTCGCACTCTGTTTTTCCTCCCTATCACTCGGTGGGGATTGAGGTAAATACATCATTAACCTCATTTACATAAAACTTTGTCATAAAGGGTAGTAATCTGTGTTAAGAAGTCCAATTGTCGGCATTCTTTTAACATTTAATTGCAATCTTTCTCTCCTTATGAGAAGAAAATCAGAATATTGTGACCGGCGGAAACACCCAATTCATCTCTAACGAGAATGAAGTCCATCGGTACAATGATCACAATAGGTTTGAAATGAAGGTAATTTTTTTATATCGGTTCCGGAAGCCATTTTCCATCACTAGACGCCTCGCTCTCAATTTCTGTTACACATCAAATCATTCCATGAAAGTTGAGGGCATTGTGGGTGGGACTCCGGAACTTCAGTGTCTTAAAATAGTTGTAACAACACTTTCAGTCCACAGTCCACACTCCACAGTCTTAGTTTCATTTTTATTTTTAACAAGTCCTCATTTCCTATGCTCTCTTCGATTGTTTTCATATAAAATCCTTGTACATTGCATCATGTAGCTATTAAGGTTTTTCATATTCCGATTAGTAAGCTTCTAACTCATATTTTCATTTCCCTTTATGGAGTCCAGTTCCCGCAACGGTTGCCTACCTAAACGAAGCTTTTAAAGTAATGTGGAGCTGAATTCTTCATGTATGTATCTGAAAACGCAATTAAAACTTTTCGACAAATACTGTCAAAAATTAAATTTCGTCATACGTCACTTGCGAAGGGCTATGAGTTGGTTTCCGGCTATGGCGCCGTTTTGCGGTACTTTTGCATTGATATTCGAGAAGCAATAAAGTTTAAGAATTTGAGTGGAAGGAAAATACAGTTGCACGATTGACATCCGATAAATTTCTCCATAAATGTAGTAATGTGTGAGTTTTAATACATTTGACAGTTTTAATAAATTTATTAGTACGTACCTACATTACTAGTCATTTTTTTCAGATATGAGGTATAAAAGCTTTATTCAATGATTTTTTTCATAGAATAAACTCAATAAATTTGGATACATTCCAATGGAGACAAAGAATTCCTCTGTCCGACTTTTCTAATTTTATTTAAATTTTTAATATCACTGAGATATGTAAGTAAACATGAGACAGACTCCAGAATTTAAAGTAGAGAAAACGCTCATTCGCTTTCTGGTGGCTCAAAACGTTCTTGGCGCAGTATCATGGAGTGGGTAATACATATTAGGTACTCTATGGTAGTACACATATTATTGTCATAAAGACCAGAGAAATGTTTGCACAAATATATACATGGTTTTTGCTAGCTCAAGAATATATATATATAACTTCCAGGAGAATCACTCGGGTGATAAATATACAATATGCCAAGAGGGTGGCCGATAAAAATAACTTTATATATATATATATATATATATATATATATATATATATATATATATATATATATATGAGTTCGTGGAAAATCACACACGCGATAATTTAAATAAAAATAAACTTTGCCACAGGTGGGGCGGAAATAAATATAGAAACACAAAAAGAAGAACACTCACACACTATACGTTCTGATATTTCGACAGCCGAAAAGCTGTCTTTCTCACAGAAGGAAGGATCCTTCTGTGAGAAAGACAGCTTTTCGGCTGTCGAAATATCAGAACGTATAGTGTGTGAGTGTTCTTCTTTTTGTGTTTCTATATTTATTTCCGCCCCACCTGTGGCAAAGTTTATTTTTATTTATATATATATATATATATATATATATATATATATATATATATATATATATATATATATATATATATATATATATATATATATATTTCGTTCACTCACTCACACACCGCCATTAGGCGAATCAATATATAATAATTTGAACAGAAGGTGAAAGAAAGAGATAGGAAACATGTAACTAAAATTGGACGAAGACACTGGTGATGTGGAAGATGGTAAAGCCGAGAAATCAGAGGGTAAAAATGTGCCGTGGCCGGGACTCGAACCCTCTTCCACATCACCAGTGTCTTCGTCCAATTTTAGTTACATGTTTCCTATCTCTTTCTTTCACCTTCTGTTCAAATTATATATATATATATATATATATATATATATATATATATATATATATATATATAAATAAACTATGCCACAGGTGGGGCGGAATTAAATATAAACACATAAAAAAGAACACTCACACTATATATATATATATATATATATATATATAAATAAACTATGCCACAGGTGGGGCGGAATGAAATATAAACACATAAAAAAGAACACTCACACTAAAAGTTGATATTTCGGTTGCTCTAGAACCTTTCTCAAAGATAGAAGCTTCTGTATCCGTCTATCTTTGAGAAAGGTTCTAGAGCAACCGAAATATCAACTTTTAGTGTGAGTGTTCTTTTTTATGTGTTTATATTTCATTCCGCCCCACCTGTGGCATAGTTTATTTATATTATCGCGTGTGTGATTTTCCACGAACTCGTGTATATATATATATATATATATATATATATATATATATATATATATATATATATACATGCATAAATAAAACAGTGATACACTAAACAAACACAGAAACACGCAAAAAGGACACTCACAAAATAAAACTTGTACGTTTCGGCGTCAGGACGCCTTCGTCAGCGGTAGAGGAATCAGCGGTAGATTCCTCTACCGCTGACGAAGGCGTCCTGACGCCGAAACGTACAAGTTTTATTTTGTGAGTGTCCTTTTTGCGTGTTTCTGTGTTTGTTTAGTGTATCACTGTTTTATTTATGCATGTGCATCGTCGCCGAGAGCGATTTTCTACCAAGACATTATATATATATATATATATATATATATTTATTTATTTATTTATTTATTTATTTTTTTTTTTATGTGGAGTATCCCTCTCGACGCTTTAAAATCAGGAAAAAAATTATTACGCCATACTAAATTTAGATGTAAAACTTTTAGTAAAGTTTAAATGAACATTTCAATCGTGATGATAGATCTAATTCATCATTTTTCGTAGTTAGGATTATCCTCGATTAATGTCCGTTGTCTCAGGCGTAACTTGATGGAATTTTCTTAGCATTGTGAATGAGAAGCAGTAACTTTGTAATTCCACATGTAAATTGGAAACGACCTAGGTTTCGACGTTATACACGTCATCATCAGGTGATATCATCCACCTGATGATGACGTGCAACTTTGAAACCTAGGTCGTTTCTAATAAATACATGTGCAATTACAAAGTGACTGCTTCTTATTCACTCGATTAATGTGGCTTCATTTTTTTACTATGTAACCTATGACCGCCATAAGATGCAAAAAATAACTCGAGAATATGAAAAATAACCAGTATTTAGAAAAATGCGCCAATATTATCCACAACAGTCGATTCGACGCATTTTTCGGAGAGGCTTGGGAGACTTCTTCAGTCTCTCTGCGGTAATACGGCCTCTTTTCGAGATGTTTATCGCCCAGCTCCCTCTTTCAGCCCATATCTCAGTTTCGCTGCCCCCACTTACTCCCCTGTATCCCTGATAGCGGTCAACATTGGCGCCGCTCCATTAACTAACAAGCCCCGAGTGCCCAATGCATTTTCACTTCTCTCATAAGGAGCCATCATTCTTCTGTTACTTCCCCTCCGTTCCCCCAGATACCAGTTCCTTTCTTTCGTTCGGCCGCCGCCTGTATCTGCTCCATCAACTTTAGAACCGCATAAAATGCCGATGAGGGCGGTATACGCATCTTATCTATTTTTCTGCGTCTTGTGTCCCCTTCACGCCCTCTTCCCCCAATGTGGATGATTCCTCACGATTGGCATCCATACAATTCACACCACGCAAACAGTTAATCGGGAAAGTACACATGCTAACTCTCCGATAATTAACAAACGCAATTTTACACGTAAAAATATATTTTTTATTGAAACTAGTTTGAGATAGAAGGGAATGATTTAATTTGAAAAAGCACGGGCGCGAATTTATATCGGCACAAAATTTTGTTCCATGGAGCTCACGAGTTTCTGGATTTGTATTTACACGTAACTGCGGGTTTACTTCACAGTGAATACAATATTTGGAATCTCGACACTTGCAACTCCCACTTTCCGCTTGCAAATAGCACGCACGAGTAGCAAGCGAATGCTCGCGGGCCCGTTCATGGGTTCCGAAAACCCTGTCACTTAAGCAATACTGCGCGTCTGGATATCGAGTAGACAAGATAAAACGTTAATTTTTCACATTCGCTATCAGAAGGATATCATATAACGAGGGGAAGCTTCAATTAAGTCGGACAGATAAAGATAAATAATCACAACATATATAAAAATAACTTTCTACTCTAAGATAAATCATCCTCTTGAACACTAGATATCCTGAAAGGAAGTAGGAATGAAAAACATCAGATCACATGACCAAGGATGTAACATGTAAATCGGGTGTTGGAAAACGACTATATATGAAGGAATAACAAGTTAATAGTTTCGGCGAGCTATTCCTTGGACTGACTACTTATAATAGTTATGAAAATAATAAATTAATTTAGGTAAAGCAATCTTTTTCAGGATTTGTTGTCAGTAATTTTACGACAAAACAACGTCAATGGCATTGCAAATTAATTTTGTTAATTTTTATGGAATGAACCTCTCTACAAATTTCAGATCACCTCCATAGGAAATTGTGAATCAGTTGGAAAGTGCACAGAGTCGACGTGCATTTAATTCTCAGTCAATATTGGATGAGGATGATCATATTTATATTGTAACGAATTAACATAGAACACACTAAGTGACACTAATATAAGGCACATTTTTACATACAATTCGACTCTCTGTCCTCTCCCATTATATTCCTGGTGTGGAATCACCCCGTGCCACACACCCTAGTGGTGTCTTGCACGGTACTTTGTAGATGTAGATGGCTGGTGTCTTCATACCCTCCGCTACACGGCTCTGCGGATGCTCGCAAGGTAGTGCATAGATGTAGAGGACATTAAATACTTAGTAACTCGAAAAGGAATTTTGTAGATAGTAAACGTAAAACGACCGTAAAACGTTTATAAAGAGCTAACGAGAAGTTAAATCAATAATAACACGCGATAACATATTCACGATTCAAGACGTTCAGTGCGGAATACTGGAATTCCAGGTTTTCAAAGTTCTTTTACGCGACGGTAAATACAGTAGCATGAGTACAGAAAAACAAATTAATTTCGAAATCGAGAAGATGTTTGCTAATACGTCGTCGTGTTGAAAGTGCTAATGTACCTAGTACTTGGAATCAATTTTCAAGTTGCTTTACATTTCATACGTAGATGAAGTTACATCTTTAAAATCCCGATAAAATCGACAAGAGAGATATTTTAACTATCAAACAGCGGAGGGAATTTGGTAGCAACTACACCTCAACGTCAGGATTGCTCTCGGAGTGCGCCATCTTTCCTGGACGGGGAGGGAGCTCTCGACGGGGAGGGACCCGGAGGCGCCTTCCCACATCTCAAGTGTCCATCTCATTAACTAATAGTCGGAGCGGAAATATAAATTGGAAAGCATCTCCCTAGTTTCCGTCCCTGCGGAGCTAGAGACACGGTGGTGCCAGACTCCCCTTCCTATTCCCTCTCCTCCCCCCTCCAGACTCCCTAACCCTGGGAGAACCCTATATGCATGCAACCCCTCACTCGCGCGCGAAACTACGACGGCCTCCCATCCCCCCCCCCCCATAACCATCCCCCACGCCAAAGGGTCTCATCTCTGACTCACGGCTTATCTTCTCCGCCTAAAATCTGTACACAATGGGGTGGAGTTGTGCATGTCTGTATGTGTGTATGAGAAAGAGGGTGACTGGTCCACGCCTAGCTGTTTGGATGGATGGGGGGAGGAGAACCTATGTGGGGGGGGAGAGCAAAGTGTGAGAAAGATCGAGAGGGTAGCTTTAGGGGGGGGGGGTAGCGGGAGCTGTGGGGTGCTGAGTGCAGTAGTCGCGGTAGATATAGGGGATGGTATGAAAGTCGAATTAGGAGGATGAGTGTCGAAGATAGATCGAGTGACGCCGGAATCGGTGTGAGGAGTTGATAGATTTGCAATGGATCACGCTGTCCACCTATTAACATCGACCTTCCTAAAATTTTCTGAAAGTTTCTGATCCCAAAATAAAACGCTTACATGTAATGAGAAACCTCGTGAAATTAGAGACCACACCTAAAAGAAGGTTCAATTGTGACAGAGACTTTCAGCGGTGGCGTTATAATAGATAAACCAGAGTGGAACAGCATCAAAATAATATCATTGTGCTTCATTAAAACTTCGGTTGCTAGTTTATGAGATTTGATGAAAAGGAAACGTGACTATTCGATCCCAGCTTCAACTAATGTCGAAATATGTTTATTTCCATCGCAGCTATACATCGCCCACACCAAATGTAATCATAACTCTATAAGCCATTGTCAGATTTAACATACTTGGGATAAAAAAATCTATTCCGTATGTTACACGTTTAAATAATGCAAATACGGTGGAAATGCATTTTATAATAAAGTAAATAACAGCAATTACGATTTATCTCAATTATTGAGCAGATTCACCTCATTTACTGAAAATCTCAAAGTAAATTTTATTAATGAATGATTCTAGCTTGTTTCTACTATCGTTTCATTAAGCATTTTGTTTCACAATTCCAAAAAAATATGCCAATTTGGTATTAAAAGATATCTTCATTCATTTTGCCCATATGGTTACTCTTTCATTCATTCGTATCACAAAAGTTATGTACCCAATGAAACTAATAAAATTTAGTATACTTAAGATGGACGTAGATTACAGTTAAAAGCGAATAGCTGTTTCGATTCTAGCTCTTTCAATAGCATACCAGCGTAATTTTTCTTTCAGTTTCCTCTTAAATAAGAGAGACCATAGTAGCTGCCAATGAGACTAGGTTTGTCGATAGGTAGATTAACTGGTTAGTTGATTTACTCCCTAATACTTGTATCCTTATCCACTAAGTAGCATTAACAGCACTCCGCGCATGTTTTCAGTATAACTCTTGTATCTCTGTTTATTTATGTAGTTGCAAATACATTAATTATAACGATCCCTCTAACATTGGTATACCTATTGTTAGAGGTGTTTGAAAATGTTTTTATTTTTTCTGAAATTTGTTGATTAGAAAACCAAATTGTGGTGTTTTGTGTTTTTATTACGTTTTCTAAATTTGGTGTTACTATAATTTCCACAAAGTCTCATGTAAGCAAAGGAGTTATATTAGACACACTGTAGCATGATCAAAGAAATCATTTGAGATATTACTAACCATAAATTTTATTTTTTATATGAGGAAATTTGCTGTTTACACATATGGAAAAATGCTTTTACACCTGCAGATCAACAAAACATGATATTCACATGAAAAAAATACATATTGACACGATAGATATTAGGAAAAACAAAACATTTCTTTCTTCAGAGTTGTCTGAGAATAAAATAAACTACTCCTTTCCAAGGTTAAGTAAGTCAGCTAAACTTTCATTGAGACTGTACAATTCCTTAGGGAAGTAAAATGGCACAGTATTGTAAATGAAACAGTAAGTTTGCTTAGTAAACTATTGTCAAAATGTACCTTATTCAAATACCAGCATTGAGAGTGCCTCAGCATTAGTGGTGTCAGTCTCCTCCTGTCACTAACCACCAGGCTGTACTTTGAGAATGATATCTTTGAATCCACATTGGAACACGGAAACCAAATACACTGGAGGGCAGCTGCTGCATATTCTTAGTGTGAAAGTTTTAGTCCTGGGAGAACCTCTTCAATATTAACGTTTCCACAGTCTTCTCTGCCAAGCTGTTCCTTGACTGTAGCCAAAAAAATGCTGTGTGGGCTTTTAAGAAATGCTTTGACTCCACTTTCTAAAGAAATGGTGCATTTTTTTTACTCTTCTGTAGTTCTGAGGCAGTTTTATTTTTTACCGCATTTCGAGGATCAGACAGTGATCCAACAGACTGAATTATCTTTCTTGCGGGATATGTGGTCTTTAAATGATTTAATTTCACCAGTGCAGATTAAGTTGCATAGACGAACTTTGCTTGTGCTGTCACTTTTGCTGTTATCGGAAGCTGGTCCAGTTCACAGATGACGGCTTGACTGAATGCTCCCTCACTAAGAATTTTGAATTTCACTTCAATATCACTTAATTTCCCCTCAAGAAGGTGTATTGTCGGGTAAGTTGAGCTCTTCAAAAACGTAATTAGTTTCATTATAGGGGTACAATTCACTGAAATGTAGACTGCCTGTAGTTTTATCATCTGGATGTCTGTTGATGAAGCATCTTTTAGGAAGGCCACCCCTGCATTACCATCATCCAAAGTTTTGAAATATTCCACCAAATGAAGCTACTCGCATTGCAATCTTCTATGTGAGTAGCGAGATAAATAGCAGACTCAAACCAAGAGTTCCACCTCGTGTGAACGGGTATGGGAAATAATGCAAACTTTCCTTTATCTTCAGTACCTTGATCCTTTTCTTTCAGGAATTCGATGTACATGCTTTTGCGTTTTCGGGTATTTAGAAATGCATTTTTCACTTTCACGATGGCCGAATGTAACTCTTCCATCTGATGTTCAAATATTCTGCCGATTAAATTAACTTTATGGGTCCAACGTTGGACATGGTTCACTTCTTCCATCAGTCCTTGCATAGTCTTGAAGCACTTCCTCATGCAAGGTGCCGAATTTGTAAGGACTGCAACGAAATTCTCTCGTTGAATTTCCTAGACGCCAATTGTGTCTATTACAGCATTAGCATAATTAATGCCATTTGCCGTGTCAAGTGCTACGGATAACGACAAGTGCGTCTTCTGTTCCGTAGACGCAACAGAAGTACGAAGCAAAATATTGAGAACGCAGTTACCGTTTTTGTCTATGGTCTCGTCGCAGAAAATACTAACGTATTTACCTTGGATTTTCTTCTTTATTTCTTGAATTTTTCTTTATCTGAGCGCAGGAATATACTTCAGTCTTATTCTATTTGCAGACGGCAGGTCACCAATTCCACGGATGCATTTATGCATCCAATTTTGTAATCCAATCGGCAGTCACAGCTTTTACACAGCAACAAATTCAATTTCAAGTAAATTAATTTAATTTCGAATTTATTACAAAAACATTCAAGGTGAATACGCGTAGGCAAATATATCATGAGTGGACAACAATATGACAAAAAATGTGTAAATAATAAAATTATATACTGTACATTTATTTTAATCATACCGAAAACAAATTTCGCTCTTTTAAAAACGATGTATATAACGAAAACCACCAAAATCCGTGTTGCTTATTAAAATTGCATAAATTAGCGTTATTTCGTTTAAAGGACCAAAATTAGTGTTATTTGTAGATTTTATCGCGTATTGAGATAAACAAACACCTCTACCTATAGTGCGGTGCATTCTTTTGAGGCTTCGCCTCCTGACAAGCATTAGCGATTTATTCTAATGCATCAATAGTCGTAGTTACACTAACTTTAACAGGGTTTAGTATAACGCATGGTGATGACCACTCCCCTGTCACACATCCTTGAAGAGGCTTGCGGGGTATTTTGTATACGTAGATGTAGATTGATGATATCTGTATTAATCAAATAAAAACTATCAAAAGTTGATAGTGATTAATGACTACCTTTATCCAGCGTCAGATTTTATTGAATGGGACATTTGGATTATTCCCCAGCCTAAAAGATTGCATGGATAACAGTATTTTTTTAAATTGCACAAGTCTGGCAAATACAATTGATTGTGCTTTTGGAGTAAAGCCTTAGCCAAAGCTTCACACTTGGTCAGAATCAATGATACAGCAAGTTTGGCATGAAAAAAAAGCCGCAAGCATTGTGGAGAGTTCAACGACCGATAACTCCAAATACGTGTCGCGCCTGGAGAGGGTTATCTACGGTATCCACACTGTTGCTTCCGTTCAGTGGAAATTGACTGAATTCTCCTTATCAAACGTCTCCAACTACCTGATTCCACTTGACTGGCATGCGGGGTCCAATGGTTCTCTGTGGTCACTGTGTCTGACATTAGAGGGGCGAAAAAATTATTCGGATTTACTAAAATCGTAAGATTTCATTTATTATTCTTCCTCTCTTAACCTCTTATTTGATGTATATGGGAACTGCGAAACCCTAATCATCATATTTACGAATTATCGTGCTTGCAATCACAATTGCAGATAGTAAATATTTTGCCGTGAATGGTGATATGTAATAATAACAAAAACAGATTTTGAATACACTTTCCTTCATATGTTTTAATGCCCTGAAAATGATGATTATCGTCGTTCCTGTTTCAGCCTTTACTAGATCGTAACGCTTAATCATCGTCTACATCCCACCCACGATCCACGGAATAAATGGGGGCAACGGTTGTTAGAACTACATAGTAGCTGCCAATGAGACTTTTAGCTAAGATTTGTCGATAGGTAGTGTTGCAAATTAGTTGATTTGCTCTCTAATGCCTGTTTCTAAATCTGCTACGTAGAATCAACAGCAATTCTTGCATTCGACCCCGCGAGCCACGGAAATGGTGTGGGGCAGGTAATTTTAGGATACCAGCCATCTACATCTACATCTACAAAATACCCTGAAAGCCACCTCAGGGGTGTGTGGTAGGGGATGAGTATTCACCAATATGCATTACACTATACCCTATAGTTAGTGTAACTACGACTTATTATGCATTAGCATAAATCGCTAATGCTTGTCACGAGGCGAAGCCTCACAAGCATACACTACACTACAGATTTGCTCACAATGGAGAGGGACCGATAATATATATGTATTTTGCAACTACACAAATGGGCAGAGACTCAAGACTTATAAACTGAAAACAGATAAGGATTAAAGTATTAGGGAGTACTACTACTACTAAGAGCTACACTACCTATCGAAAAATCTAGATAAAAGTCTCATTGGCCGCTTTTATGGTCCCTTATAGTTCGTGGGAAAAATGGCATTTAAAATCTATCCGTTCTGCAGTCTAGTTCCCTAATTTTATTCTCATGATCTGATCCACCGTAGTATGTCGGATGTCGTAAAATATTATCAACGTCGTCAGAAAATAGACCCGTTTTGAACTTACATAATAGATCGAGTATAACTTTTAATCGATGGTCTGAAAGCGTTTCCCATCCCAGTTGCTGCAAAAGGTCAGTAACACTAACGAGATTATCATAACGGCCTTTAACGTATCTGACCGATCTTCGCCGCACTCGTCCTTACTCAGTTTCCAAGCATATCTCATAAGGATCCCAAATACTGGTGGCATATTCAAAGTGGCGTCTAACGAGGGAGAAGTAGCTGATTTCCCTTACTTTATCGTCGCACTTGACAAGTACTCTTTTAACAAATCCCAATTTACGATTAGCTTGACCGGTAATTTCTCGAATATGTTTACTCCACGAGAGATCATTAGTCAGTTTAACTCCGAGGTATTTAACCGATTCTACAGTCTCTAATTTGCTGTTGTTTATGCAATAGCTGTGAAAATGAGCGTTTTTCCGTTTCCAAAAATTCATAACAACGCATTTTTTTCATGTTTAATTCTAGCTGCCACGCATCGCACCACTCTTGTATTGCCTCGAGGTCCTTAGTTAGCGCTTCCTTATCATTAAAGCTACGGATTTCTCTATACACCACTGCGTCGTCTGCAAATAATCTAAGCTTACTGTCAACTGTTTCACCGATATCGTTTATGTACAAAAGGAACAACGGTGGGCCTATGACACTTCCCTGTGTCCCATGTTACCTGATGTGACTTTTACTTCATTAGAGATAGCGCCGTGTAGTACAACCCTTTGCACGCGGTTGCTTAAGAATTCCCTAATCCAGGAAATAACTTCGTAGTCTAAACCGTAGGATTTTAATTTCATTAGTAGCTTACTGGGGGAAACTTTATCAAATGCCTTTTTAAAGTCAAGAAAAATGGCATCAACTGGAACGTTATGTTCTCCCGAGACTACAATATCGTGGGCAATAAGTGCTAATTGTGTTGCAATCTATTACAATCTGTCGTCGCAGGGAAATTACCCATGGAATGAAAGGGTTACTCCGCAATAAAATTGCTTGGTTAAATAATTTGCGATAAAATCTTCAAAAACGAAAGAATAGTTAAACTAGATTCTGAAATAATTTAATATGTGATATAATTGTGGCCAATTATTGTTTATAACGAAATGGAAGTAGTCTAAAATGTACTCGACAGCGTCGCTTTGCTATTGACGAAGAAGTTACTCCCTCATTAAATAGATGTTGAATTTGTTAATATTGAAACGAACTTTCATTCAGTATTATGCCTTATTCAAAATTCTTATCAGCAATATAACACATGGAAAGACTAGCACTCACTGCCATTGCAGAGAAAAATACGAAATGAAGGCTTAACTTGGCCATCTATCTTCAGCATTATTCTTAATTAAATCCCAAAAAAGGAAAAGATTGGTTACAATAAAGGCAGGCATATTATAAACTTTTTTGACAGCTTTAACCCTTTTTCGCTTAAGCTAGAATAGAGGGAGTCTAAAATGAACTCTTCATCGTGGCATCGTTATTAACGCGCCAATTCGAACACCCTCATTCACGACAGAACGACCGTTCGAGTTATGAAACGAACTTTTTATTTACGCGTGCATGAGAGAGAAGGTGGGCCAACCGTCCCGCCCTTCTGTCTCCTCCATCTCCCTCCCCCAAAAAAGAGGGCTGACGTCACCCATGCTGCACGCTGCTCAGCTGTCGGGGGCGAAAGCAGGGATGCGTCATGCCGACGGCCGGTGTTGCGCCCGGCGTCACTTTCCTTGAATGCCCCGTCGACCCCCTCGCGCGCTCGCGGCACATGTGCATCCATCCCTATTGCCCCCTCTTCGATTGTCAGCAGAAACTGCCCTTGCACAAGAGGTACGAGGGGAGTATGGGGTGTGTATGTGTTTGGGTTGCCCTATAGCCTTTGCCGCGACGACCCTCCCACCCCCCCATCCTAAATCTCCCAAGTGGGGACTTCAACGGTCCATCCGACCACAGCAGCAGCCGCCGGGACGGTGTGTCACGAAAGCTGGAGGAGGAACCGCGCGGCAAGCAGGATGTTGAGAGAAGTTCCAAGGACCCCCACCACTACCCACGTACGCACAACGATCCTCCAATAAAGGGGGACCACCTCCCGACACCTACTTCCCGCCCTTTTGTGTGTTTGGGGCGAGTGAAGGGAAAATGCTCCCTGTTTCCGCAATAAGACATCGAGAGCAAATGGGGAAGAAATGAGCAGTGGAATGCAACAGGGTTTCGACAGGAGCGAATGAAATGGACAATAACCATAACTAACGCTCATAAACTCTGAGACCTTTGGCCTAACATTTTTGGAAGCATATATACATATATTCGATGCATTATGCATAATATGCACTTCATGAAATAGCTAAATGTGTGGTCCAATAGTTTGATACCATTCTCATTTCATCCTGATATTCCATTCACGAAAATCCATTGCGCCCTCAACAAACAAGTGATAAGAAGGCCTATGAGTATACGAAAACGAATTTGAATCTGCTCGCATAGGATATCGTAGATGTAAATGTGGATAAGATGTAAGCGGAAACAGATTTGTCCATGGTAGTAGACAAAACAACAGAGGTCCATGAAATGGAAGATGAATACATTATATACGACAGTATTTTGACTGAATATGTACCATTCTTCGTCCACAAGGAGAAAGTACCGAAGTCATATCGTATTCAACGGACAGCTAGATGTAGGCCTGTGCGATTATTCGATTAATTGAATCAACGATTCAATGTTTGTTACAATTGATCGGATATTTCAGCATATCGATAATTCATAAAATATGTGGTAAGTGACTCGATTGTCAATTTTGTTCAATTGTCAATTGTTGTTCAATTGTCAATTGTTATTCAATTCACATTATTGTTCAGTAATCGATTAATTGAAGATTATTGACAGTGGTGATTACCACCGCCTATCCCTCCCTCCAGATGTTAGCAAGAAGATATTCGGGCAACTAGCACTGCGTCCGAGAGGTTGTTCAGTCTCGGTGGAGCATTGTCATCGACACGCGCTAGTGTTTGTCGGATGAACACGCTGAGAATCTCATCTTCCTGCCTTTAACTAGCGATATATTCCTTTAATTAATTAATAAAAGCTAACTGATTGAATTATTTTGTTGATTTTCAAATTAGTTCTTTTATTCTTCTCATTGCCAAAGGAAAGCCTTTGAAAAGAACGATCCAGTTGAGTCCTGTCAATTAATCGGTTGATTTCAATTTAATTGAGCAATGAAAATTAATTGACACCCATTTCGATGTCAATTAATTGTCATTTCTTCAATTCCCGCCAGTTGAAATGACCACATTTCCAATTATTCTTATAATTGATCGATATTGATTTTTTTCTATAATCGCACAGGCCTAGCTAGATGGAGGCAGAGGCCAGGGGTAGCATACGTGGGAAAAGGGTGGAATGAAAGAAAAACGGGAAATTCTCATAAAATATACCACGCCAAACAGCATGGCTTTCTTTCTCAACTGCGCATCTTGATATTTTGGGGAAATACATTACAATGGAACTCAATTGTTTTTTGCATCCGATTTAGTCAGATTGCCTCGACTAGAAATTTGCTTCTCTAATATGAAAATGGTTTTTGAGCCATTGGTTTAGAGCAGGGATGGCCAACACGAGGCCCGCGGGCCGAATGCGGCCCGCCGGGAGTCATGTTGCGGCCCGCCGGGAGTCATGTTGCGGCCCGCGGAGCTAGTTGAAATATCTCGCAGTTTTGGAAAAATTCATTGGTTTTGAGCTATTTTAAATATCACAAACTTTCGGGAAAATTCATATGGCGTTAACTAGCGAAGACGTTGGACCAAAGAAGAGAAGAATCACAGAAGAATTAAGAAGTTTTCAAAACAGGTGGACTATAAGCTATTTTTTCGTGGAAATTAACTCAAAGCCCATATGCATGATATGCAACAAATATGTTTATGTTTTCGTAGAGTATAACATCAAACGGCGCTACAAGACTAAACATGCAAATAAGTTTGGTAAGTACAAAGGGCAATTCTGAAAAGACCAAGTAAATTACTTTAACAAAATTTCTGCACAACAAAAGATGTTTACTTGAGCGGGGTCAGAGTCAACATGCTATGTAAAAGCTAGTTATGCAGTATCCATGATCAATGAGTATGCATGATCCATGATCAATCCGTCTTTACCATAAGGGCACACGGGGCCCGAGCCCAGGGCCCCCGACCTCACAAGGGGCCCCGAAACGCCGATATATTTGCTTAGACAAAAAAAGCTTTTATTTAATAACATATTTACCTAAGTTCCATTTCTCAAAACATTTAATAATATGCATTTTATTTTTACCAATAAAGCATAATAAATATAAAATCATATGAGAAAAATATTTTTTCTTGTCATTCACTTTTTTTACTTTCCAACGGGGCCCTAAATGTTTGTGTGCCCAGGGGCCACGGCATATCCTAAGACGGCCCTGGTCATGATACAACTTGCAAAAAAATCGAAGCCAGATTCAGATGGTGAAATGGTTAAGGCATGTTTGGAGAGTGTCGTTGAAATTCTGTGTCCAGAAGTCTGTCTCGTCAGACTATTACTAGGCATGTGAACATCATTGGAAAACATATTGAAGATAATTTGAAAATTCGAGCATCCGAGTTTAAATTGTATGCTCTAGCATTGGATGAAAGCACAGATATGGCAGATACTGGCAATTTTTATCAGGGGTGTTGAATTTAGGGTGGACCGAAAAACACGAAAGTTTGTCCGAATCGAATCGCAATAGCACGGAAAAGTTGCTACTCGTCCCCCTGATCACAAAGAAAGAAAAATTCTTGAAATCGGATCACATCTTCCGGTCGCCATTTCGTTCGAAGTTTCGAAAAATCGCAAAAAATATTACTTTTTTCGGGATTTTTTTAAAATGAGTTACAGTGATTGAATTGCGTTTAAAATCGGTATGTGGCCTCTTTTAAACGTCCTTTGCCTTCAAAAAATATAATGCCCCTTCTTTTGTGGGGAGGGGGAGTCGCTCATCGCGTTCAAAATATCGAAAAATCACAAAAAACATGACATTTTCCGGTATTTTCTCTTTATGAGGTACAGTAATAGGATTGCGTTCGTTCAAAAGAGGCCACATACCAATTTTAAACGCAATTCAATCACTGTAACTCATTTTAAAAAATCCCGAAAAAAGTCCTATTTTTTACGATTTTTCGAAACTTCGAACGAAATGTGCGACCGGAAGATGTGATCCGATTTCAAGAACTTTTATTTATTTGTAATCAGGGGGACGAGTAGCAACTTTTCCGCGCTATTGCGATTCGATTTGGACACTTTCGTGTTTTTCAGCCAACCCTAGTGTTGATATCCATTTTAAAGACACTACTAAGTCACGAGATTTTTTAGAGGAAGTTACATCAACATTGAATCGCTTTTCGTTATAACTTAACAACTTATATCTACATCAATCTACATCTACAAAATACCCTGCAGGCCACCTCAGGGTGTGTGACAGGGGGTGAGCAGTCACCAACATGCATTACACTATTCCCTAAGGTTAGTGTAAGTACAACTAATTATGCATTAGCGTAAATCGCTAATGCTTGTCTCTAGGCGAAGCCTCACAAGCTTATCGAGCTTAACGCTCCAGCAATAGTTTGGAAATACGGAGGTTCAGTATTGATTGAAAATGATACTTCAATGTTAAATTTCATTGCATTATTCATCAGGAGAATGTATGTTCGAAGTCCCTCAAAATGGAAAATGTCATGAAAGTGGGCATCAAAATAGTGATCTTCATTAAGTCGAACGGGTTGAAAAACAATCAGTTCCAAGAATGTCGAAAGTCTTTGGACTCAGGTTATAATGACGTTACATTTTATGCAGAAATGACCCGTGCCAAAATATTGAAAAGAGTTTTTGATTTTCAGCAAGAATTACAATTATTCTTTGCGAGCGAGTCAAAAAGGATTCCAGAATTTGAAGGCAAAGAGTAGGTTTGCGACTTTGCATTTCTGGTTGATATAACTAATTTCTAATGAAACCTGGTCTTTGGGAACTACAGTTGAGGAAAAAACTTGACTCACTTTCCTACATTGTATTCCAACCAAATTCCACACAGGAGGCAGCGGATAAATACTCCTTTGATGTCTGACTTGAACCTCGAATTTAAAAACCGATTTCAGGATTTTAAAAAACATCGTGTACTTTTTTGTGCATTTTCAATGCCATTCGCGGTAGACGTGAATTTATTACCAGGAAGATTACAAATGGAACATCGCAAAATGTGTTTTGATACACAGTCAAAAGGAGAAATTCCATCAAATTGGTTTGGAAGAGTTCTATGAAACACATTTGGAGAAGGATAAATAACCTGCGCTTTAGAAATATGCTCTGTTGATGGAGAAATTGTCTCTAGGCGAAGCCTCACAAGCTTATCGAGCTTAACGCTCCAGCAATAGTTTGGAAATACGGAGGTTCAGTATTGATTGAAAATGATACTTCAATGCTAAATTTTCATTGCATTATTCATCAGGAAAATATATTATTACTTATTAATATATTATTATTATTATTACTTACATATGGTATTTGGAATAACTAATACGTGTGAATAGCTTTTTAGTCACATGAAGCACATCAAATCACAAGTGATAACATAAGTTACTGATGTTCATTTGCAAAACTGTTTGCGTGTAGCGACAACACAAGAGATCAGCTTTGATGCACTTAGTTTTGCAAAACAAAGTCAGATGTCTCACTTATAACATTTTTTAATTGTATAATAAATATGTTTGATTCTCAGTTATGTTTTATTTTCTTAAAAATATAAATTTTCCTATTTCTTGTTTTTTTACATCAAACCAGGCAAGCGTTTGAATACCATCTCACCTACTGGGAAGCGACGATGTGTTCGAAGCTGTAGTACGCTTGCTTGTTTACTTTAATTAACAAAAGAATTAGGTGCGTGGCCCGGCAGGAAATATTATTTCTGAAATTTGGCCCGCCTGATGAAAAGGTTGGCCACCCCTGGTTTAGAGTATTGTTTTAGTGTTTTATTAAATATTTTTTGGAATGAAGATGGTGAATCGATCTTCGAAGCACGTCTACGATTAGAGATATGTTATCTCACTCCTATTCAACCACATCTTGAGCATTCCACACGCTTTTTGGATCAAGAACAGAAAGGTTTAATCCGCGAGTTCGATAAATCACCAAGTATAGCCACGCTTTTTATGAAAAACTACCGGGAGTGAAGAAGAAGTGAAAAAAAACAATGAGAAGTAGGTACTAGTTTGGGAACCGCTAGAGACACGAATGTTACACACTGTGTCATGAGTTTGGTCGACATGGCGGATATTATTATACCCACCACACTACATAGGTGACAAGTAAGAGAAATTCACCACTGAACAGAAAGATTTTTGAATTCATTCTTCTCGCGCACTAATCACGACTACAATGACTTCAACCTCAGCTATTAGAGACATTGATAACATCGAATTAGCACACCAATCATCACTTTCCTCCCACAATTCCCATTTCCCCAGTCAACACAAAGAAACAGCTAACTTAAGATTAATAAGAAATTGACATTCATTAATAGCAAACAGTTTACTTGATTTCACGCTATTTACGCGAGCGTTAATGAGGCAACACGTAAAATTCGCAGTCATATGTCCTCATCATAAGTTAAGCATCACGGAAACCATTTACGTTAATATCCGTCGAGAAGCAAGTAAATGGTGGCTAACAATAAAACATACGAAAAATAGATTTTCCTACAGACAATTTATTAATTAACTCGAGCTCATTGTTTCCTACCCATAGGGGCCATTGGGGGAGAGGGGGGTTGAGTTTTCCTTGCGTTGTCTTACGTCAGGGAATGGGGGTGGTCCGAGAAAATCTTACGTAAGGTTATAGTGATTTCTGAGGTCGATCATATTTTTCATTATTGTCGGAATAATAAATTTTATTTGTTGGATTACAGTGGCAGCACGGGCTTGAATTGGCGTTAAATTAGAGAAAAACGTTAGACCATTTCTTTGCGATTGCATTTGATGTGAATCGCGAAATCTCGAAACCCGATATCGATATCCGGCTAAAAAAAATATTTTTCTAAATTTATCTATTTTGTGTAAAAAATAAAAGCACCGGAGGGGGTGAGTTGAATTATTTCACGCTTGGACAGCAAATTGCCCATAACTGTATGGTTATCTTGAGTAAGGAATTACATTGTTAGCCGTGCTATTGTCCAAGCATCCCATGCAACATGCCAAGAATATAATTTTATATATTCGTGCAACATGCCTTGCATGGTAGAACATAGGTGTATGCACTATGGAGTGCTCCGATACATCTACGAGGTGCCGTGCAAGCCACCACTAGAGTGTGTGGCACGGGGTGATCCCACTCCAGTATGCAGCACTCGTCCCAGCAAAAAACGGGACCACGCACGTTCCCCCGTCCGCTAGGCTCCGACCAAAAAGCAGTCAGGAGAACATCCTTCACCAACAAGTTCTGACGACAAATTTTAACCCTTTTATAAAGCATGGTACTGACATGTATATAGGCACAGTCTATGGGGTAAACTCTAGACTGTGATATAGCTTCAATCTTAAACATCAGCTAGGTATGTCATGCAAAATTATCCATTGGAGAGGCCACTGCCGATAATGTTCGCGATAATGCATGAAAATACATGAGACACAGACGTTTCGCGGTGTATGAATGAGAGAACATGTAAACTCACAAGAGTTCGGTCTACGAACAAGCAAAATCAATAAATAAAACAAATATAACTTGAAAATATTCCATTCCACCGGCGTTTATGATGACACGACAATTTTTCTCCCTTTCATCCAGAGGCCCGGATAGCTCAGTCGGTAGAGCATTAGGCTTTTAACCTAAGGGTCCAGGGTTCAAGTCCCTGTTCGGGCGAATTTTTTTTCATGTTAATTTAGCTATTTATTACTATAAAACTCACAATATTTTCCCAGTTGACGGAATATGACATTTTAATTTATTTTAACGTGTAATTTTAAATTTAAGATAAGCGATTAAGTTTATAAAGTGTGAAATGGATATTCTTTTTTACTTAAGATGTAAGAAGACCAGTGCGAATACAATATACTATTGCTCTGCCTATTTTCATTTAACAATACAAACATCTAGACACCGAGAAGACATTGAAATAGATTCACCATTCGGGTGGGCAAGCACCGCTTCGCTGCTGGAGACACCTGTTGCGTCGCGTCAGGCTTAGCGCCGTACCTACTGCTTTTATGAAAGGTGACCGTTTTTTTTACGAATTGTGATCGATGTGGAAATATTAAAGTGGATTGATAATACACTTGCTACCCGAATACAGTTTGATAAACTTCCGTTCATCCGAGGGTCGGTTTTCGGCAGGCCGTCGCGAGTCGTTGGTGAATTGAGACGAAACATACGTACTGCTGCAATTTGTTTCACACGAAACTGTCACCCAATAATAACAATGGACTGCTATTATGAGAATAGTTGTATAGCACAGAACTTACTTAAATACTTAAAACATTTATACTTATTTAACAGCAAAGAACTTAAAATCATTCCCAGAAAATGCATTTATGTAATAGGTCTTTATTTAATTTCTGGAAAAGTCATTTTGAAGGAAAAATACATTATTTAAAAATACACATACTTCGAAGAAATGCTATTCTCGCAGTAAATCGCAAACAATAGAGATAGGTTTTTACTCCATAGCCCATCTGGCAATTATTAATTTTTTAATCCGAAATTTGTAAAACGTTCTAAGGAAGAATTCAAGATTCATTTTCCATCTTGATCCACATATTTGGAGTTTTTATTATTTCCACGTCGCAGCTTCACCCGAGATATTTATTGATAGAAAGTACAGATAAAGAATGTAATTACTGCCTTATTATCGCCTAGCCTCATTTTTAGTTGTGACAAGAATATATACGCCCCCACAATTTAAAACAGCAGGACTAATAAAGTAAGTTAGATCAGGAAAAATATCATTCATAGTCATAAAAGATTTCCTTAAAATATCTTTAAAAATGTTCCACGAAAATGTTCAATTATCACCGTGGTAATAATGATAATGTTACTCTCAATTTTCCCAGTCATTTGAATGATAAAGTCATGACGTCAAATTACTACCTAAATAACATTTCCGAATATTTAACATTGACTTCACCTTTGTACCTTGGTAACCAATCGCTTTTTTCATTATGCTTTATCGGTCCATAGCATCAAATATGACCGTAAAATATAAGAGTTAAGAATGTATTTTTGCGTAAACAATTGAATTTTAACTAGTTATCATCAGTTATGATGATCATTTATTAAATCAAATGTTATGGATCTCCAATTCATTATCATTATTTGTCATTAAAATTTATCCACCCTTGATGCAATCATTTATTACTGTAAAATTTCCTTGAGATTAAAAATGATTAAACTATCGAAAAATTAAAAGAAAACGTTATGAATTGGCGACGATCAAGTATAGTTATATTAAAGTCCATTTTTCCATTACATTAGAGTTTCAAGAAGTTCTATCTTAGTAATATCGTCAACCATGGCTAGGAAATAGCGTAAAAGTTTCATCTTTCATACTCAGTTGGGCCGTGAAATAATTAGGATACATCTGAATCTACAAAATACCCTTCAAGCCACCTCAAGGGTGTGTGGCATTTGGTAAGTAGTCACCAACATGCATTACACAATTCCCTATTAAAATTCGTGTAACTACGACCATTGATATACCAGCATAAATCGCCAACGCCTGTGAAGAGGCGAAGACCCACAAGCATGCAATACACTTCATAAGGCAAGTATAATGGCGTAAGGAATTCGTGTAACGCTAAAATAAATGTAAAGAACGTTTCTCGATAATTCTTAACACTTTTTAATTTTTTATCATATTATAATACGTGTGCGGAATCCATTTAACAGTTTCCCTTGAATAACGTTACATGTAGGTGGTAGCTTTATTTGCACGACCGTTTGTGTGTATAGCATTGTTCTGTATGTTTGCATGTTCATTTACGTATCACTCTCCCAGTTTCCGGTTGGACTGCGCACTTTTACCCTGACTGCTTATTGGTCTGCGCCTAGCGGTCAGAACGTGCGAGGTCCCGATTTGTGCTGGGACGAGTGCTGCATGCCTGGTGTGGAATCACCCCGTGCCACGCACCCTAGTGGTGGCTTGCACGGTACTTCGTAGATATAGATGAAGGTTAAAGAGCGATGTTATTTTTCACTCGTGAGACCTCACTTGGAGTTTGCCGCTAGTATATGCGACCTTTACGAAGTAGGAATCATCTCAGAAATAGATCGAATACAACGGAGAGCAGCAAGATTTGTAAAAAGTTGTCACGATAAACTTAGCAGTGTTACCGAATTTATGAAGGAATTAGGGTGGGAATCTCTAATTGATCGAAGGGAGAAATACAGATTAAACTTTTGCGTAAGTTCAATGCAGACCATTTTTTGCTGGACGTTCAACATATTTTGCTAGAGCCAACGTACTACGGTAGAAGCGATTACAGGAATAAAATAAATGAAATTGACCGCAGAACCGATAGATTTCAAAAGTCATTTTTTCCACGTAGAATGACTGCGTATCAATTAAAGCAATAAATTAATAGTATTAGTAATATTAACGACGAGATATTTCTCTAGCAGTGTACTGCATATTTGAATATTCATTTACGTAGCACTCTTCTAGTTTCTGGTTTGACTGAGCGCTGTTCTCCTGACTGCTTTTTCATCTGCGCCGAGCGGCCGGGGGAACGTGCGAGGTCCCGATTCAAACTGGGACGAGTACTGCATGCCTAGTGTGAAATTACCCCGTGCCACACACCGCAGCGGTGGCTTGCACGGTACTTCGTAGAAGTAGATGAATTTTATACAAACTAGGAAAATGAAAGACGATTATTGGAGAGATAAATTAAAAGGACGACTTTGAAACTTGCTGATTAAGCCCTTACTTCCCCGGCCTGATGGGCCGACAACGGGGCATATAAAATTAAATAGATTGGAACAATTCATTTACGTTGTCTATATCACTTTAGTACCAAATTATTCAAGGATTATATACCAGTTAAGGTGTAGGTGTAGGCTGGGTGGGATACATATGAAACAAGGCATAAAGAGAGGCAGGCTGCTCTTCCCAAGCTTGCTGAAGAAACACGACCGTATTTTGAGAGTAAACGTAAAAAACAATTAGAATTTTTGAACACACGATTAACCAGAAAATGAGAGAGAAACAATATGCTGCATGGCCGGTGGTGCATCAGAATTAAGAGCTGTTTCGAACAAAAGAGAAGAGGTTGGGAAAATACAGAGGAGATGATGAATGAATGTTTTATTGATTTCCATGCTGGTTATAAAGGGGGAGGGAAAACATTAGGGACGGGGTTCAAATGGTGGAGGGGGAGAAGTGGACATGGGGGGGAAGGGGAGAGCATAAGCGACGACGCTACGTCGTCAGCTTACTCATACTATGAGTAACAACGGTATCACTAAGGATTACGTCACTTCTCTGAGATCAAAGCGTTCGGCTTCATGGCAGCCACCGACATCAGGACGTTTTGGTTCATCAGGAGGGTAAGGCGGGGAAGCGACGCTTACGGGAGCGGGTGATTTCTCGGGGTTTTGATGCTTTAATCAATCAGCGAATGCGTTTTTGGGGTGAAAAAATACATTTGAGACGTAGTTTCCCTCGCTTCCACCATTCTGCCTCTTGAATCCGATGTGCTGATGAGGGGATGTTCGTTCTCGATTCAGCTTCGCTGATTGCGAATTCATTGCCTTGCCAGAAGCACAAAAGAAGTAAAAACCTTATGACATTTTTTGGTTATTTCGTTGTTCATCTGAGTCATGGAATAAAAGATATTTCAATACATTTTATCTGAGACAATACATTTTATTATGTTTAAATGACTAGGATGCTAAGAAAAATCTCCGATGATGAACTCTACGGTGATCTATATATCTATATACTATATAAGTGTGGGTAAAAAGCAATGAAGTTAATAACTCAGCGATGCAACTATAATTGAAACATGCTGTACGACACTTATTAAATCGCCAAACGCTAACGAATGCTATTCGTGAAGATCAGCTTTTCTTTTGTAAAGTAATTTTTTATTTTATTCTCCATTTTAATGGAACAATGCTATCAATGGCAATTGGAAACACAACTAAAATTATTTCAAATGATTGATTTCAATATGTTTGTGTAGACTCATTTTTCCAGGTAACTGATCACCCGCAATCTCTTGTGGTGGTTCGCTGGGTACAACGTAGGTATAGATCAATATTAATAATTTAAATGAGTAACTGGAGCCTTCACTGAGTCATTCTTGCTGTTTGGCCCCGGGATATCTTTTCAGAAACAAGATCGATCGCACAATGGGGGTCAGAACGAGCTCAGGGACAAACTGTTGAAGTTCCCATGGGATAGAAAAATCAATAAATGAGCAAACTACAACGAAGATATTACCTGTTTTATACGAGTCATTTAGTAGGTTAAAGTTAATTAAACCAATTACTAAATGCCGTATACAATCTGAATGTCTTAACTTATTTCCTAGGTAGATTGGCAACATGACTCAGTGGTCATAATGAAGGTACTGACAAATACCACTGTTTCAGGCTGGATATGGTGGAAGTTCTCGATATTTATAATGAATAAAGACACTTGGTAATCTTCCACAGATTTATTTGTCTCCCCCCACTCCCTAACGCCTTGGTGGAAAGCTATATATGCTTGACCTAAAGCGAAGAACCCTGCACATGATTATGCCACAGTGTGGTGAAACGCGTCGTGTCAAATAAATAAATCTGTGGAAGATTACCAAGTGTCTTTATTCATTATGTAGGTACTGACGCCACTCAAGGCTATGAAAAAAAACAAAAACTAATTGTTGGTTACATCAGGTGCCGTGAAATTATTATGCCATTGACTCCGAAAGCGCAGTGCGCATGCGTCATCAGCCGAGGTAACCGCTCTCCTAGCACAGAAGCGGAAAAATGAACAGCCGTGTCTTCTCAAAGCGATATCCTACGGAGAATTAGAGCGTTTCACAAAATAGCTTTTGAGCCACCACTTTAGTTCATTTTTCTCAATAGTCATGCAACCATTTTCTTCCGCAGAGATTTGAACTCGGGTCCCAAGACTATATACATTATTCCTGAAGAAATGTCGTGACTCCAACCATGAAGCGTTCAAATATCTTACCGGCCCTACGGTATTTGGTTCACCCGAAGAAAAATGAAACGCTAAACAAAAGTGACGCGTGGAATTTTTGTTCAACTGCCCGAAGTTGTGACTCATAGGGAATAGAAGCGGATGAGTTCACGAGGAAGAATTGAAGCTATATTCTAAAAGCTAAAATTAGAGCAAATATTTTCAATAAAACCGGGTGGAGCTGTTTTTGAAGACAGCATTGAAGGAAGGGAAGGATGTTTCTGCAGGCAAGTGGTAAAACGTACCATCTGCGTTAAATATGTGGTTAAAAATTAAGAGACGTGTTTAGCAAGATACATTAAATAATTTTTAGCCACATACTTAATTTTCAATTTAACATTAATTTCAGTGCTTGTATGGTGCATTAAAATGCGTATGGAAACGCGATATAGATTACGTGTTGTTGAAGAGTAACTAATTTTATATTAAGATTGAGCTGTCAGTGTATTTAATTTTTTTTTAAATTAATGCTATAATAAATAATTGAATCGTCGTCCTATTTATTTAAAAATTTAATGTTTTAAAATTTGACATGAAACATGCTTAACAAGAGTTATCTGCATTAGAAAGACAGCTGTCTAGGATAATAAAAAGGTAGCTCAGCACTGCTAGATTAGCGTCATCAACTATCTACGTTATTAAGGCTAAAATTACTCATTTAATACGGGAGAAAAAACTGATTTATCTCCGCTGAGGTAACTAAAATGTAAAAAATGAGAAATAATTAAGATACAATTTTTTCTTCTACGACTCCAAAAGTCTTTTTGCAAAACATTCTCCTCTATTACTTATGTATGTAAATTATTTGCCTCGTAAAATTATATTGAATAACCTTTGTATCTTTCCAATTTATATGGTGACTAAGACACCTTATGAAAAGCCATTTGGCTAAGAATGAGTCCTATGTGTTGCTAATAAAGGCATATGTTAATATTAACAAAAATATTATTATTAAATAAAACAATTAATCGGAACCTCTAATGGCAATGATTTAAAATGCTTCAGAAAAAGATTTTATACTTCATGGAATACGGAAATAAGCTAGAAATTACAGTGATGTCAAAATGGAGCCAATTGAAGTTTTCAGTCATGATTCGATAACGAGTGGAACATCACCTGCCTGTTCTCCGAGTTTTCCCTTGTCCCTCAGCCGTGAAAAAGGGTTCGACGGCGAAGACCCTGCACACATAGGGTGGGCGTTTATTATATTATGCGCAAAAATCAGGATAAATCAGTTACGGGTCTCCGAGACATATTAAAGGACATTACGCATAGATGGCCAATCTTTCCCCACTTCCATCCCGAACCAACCCCCCTCTCCCCCAAATAATCCCCTCCCTTAAAATACAGGAACTAGTCACACTTCCGACCCCCACCACCACCATCGACCACCCTACACCCATTTTCGCCCCCCACCCCCTCAGAAACCATCGAAAAACCATGCCCCACCTCCCTATCCAAGTCCTGCATCCCCCTTCTCCAATGACTCCCGTCCATGATCAACTCTGGGAAGAGAAGCTGGTTTAAGGGGAGGGAGGAGGGGACCCTGAAATTTGCAAGATGGAACGGGGGGTAGAGGGGATCCTCATTCACCCCTCCCTTCTTATCCATTAATGCGAGCTGTCAAATTTCAGAGCACTGACTCACTCCATCCAGCGAGCTGGGACCCTCATCCTCCCCGTTCAGTAGCGCCCCTCATCCTCCCCACCCCTCTACACCCCACAGAAGCATACCCTACTCCTACTTCGAACCCTCAAACCCCTTAACCAACCGACCGACCAAGCCCTCCTTTTTCCGCCGTCCAAAACGCCGAAACCCCATATACTGCACTTCAACTCCCCCTCCCTCCCCCTGCGCCGCTCTTAAAACAGCCCCGTGGTTGTTCCTCCCATCCACCACCCCTCATCCCATCGGCGCCATATTTATCCCGCGGTCCAGTCATACTTATCCCACTCGTGGACCAGAAAGGGAGGGGTTTGGCAGGGGGACGTGGAGGGTGACTGCGTCATCGCTTCCTCCCCCTGTATTTTCCCCCAAACCATTCCCCAGACCCTCCAAATACACACCCACACACGTCACTCCTATCAACCCTCAACGTCGCCAGGGTTTCTCTCCCTCTCTCTATCGTTTACATCTGCATCCCGCCCCGCGGAGCACAGTAAAGGGTGGCGGGGAGGGAACGCGTAAGGGGAGGGTGGGTTGGGCATGGGAACACTAGGATGAGGGGGGGGACGTTAGGTCACGGAGAGCCCCTATTGTGTCCCCCGTGCCACTGACTCATCGCGAACCCCGTTCTAATCCCCCCTCCTGTTCTCCAGACCCCTAGACCGGATTGTCCAACAAATTGACCAAACTATTTGAGATAAACGTTCATTGTTTTTTGTGTCCCGAGGACGGATGTCTGATGTTTCTCCACTTAGCGGGCTCTCGGAGATAACGCGTTCCCCTCGTCGAATGTTCACGGACCGCGTCCCGTGCGAGAGTATTTAATATTTACTGAGAATTGAACGAAAACAACAACAGGATAATTATATCTAGAGGTGTTTTTGCGTAATAAGAAATAAAATCAAATGCTGTGTATGGACGTTTATTGTCGTATATTCTTACATTATGGGCCTTAAAACCACGAAATAAAACGAATTTTCCGAAAAGCGCGATAAGTAATCGTTTTCACGAAATAGGTAACGCCAATTTCGTCGGTTTTAATAAGTCACACGGATTTTGGTGGTTTTCGTTGCTTACTATTTATCATACATCTACAAAATACCCTGCAAGTCACCTCAGGGGTGTGTGGCAGGGGGATGAGTATTCACCAACATGCATTACACTATACCCTAAAGTTAGTGTAACTACGACTTATTATGCATTAGCATAAATCGCTAATGCTTGTCACGAGGCGAAGCCTCATAAGCATACACTACACTACAGATATGCTCACAATGGAGAGGGACCGTTAATATATATGTACTTTGCAACTGCGAAAATGGACACAGACTCAAGACTTATAAACTCAAAACAGATAAGGATTCAAGTATTAGGGAGTACTATTATTACTAAGAGCTACACTAACTATCGACAAACCTAGATAAAAGTCTCACTGTCCGCTGTCATGGTCCCTTATTGTCCGTGGGAAAAATGACATTTTAATTCTGTCCGTTCTGCAGTCTAGTTCCCTAATTTTATTCTCATGATCTGATCTACCGTAGTATGTCGGATTTCGTAAAATATTATCAACGTCGTCAGAAAATAGACCCGTTTGGAACTTACATAATAGATCGAGTCTAAATTTTAATCGATGGTCTGAAAGCGTTTTCCATCCCAGTTGCTGCAAAAGGTCAGTAACACTAACGAGATTATCGTAACGGCCTTTAACGCATATTGCCGATCATCGCTGCATGCGTCCTAACTCTGTTTCCAAGCATATCTCATAAGGATCCCAAATACTGGCAGCATATTCCAAGTGAGGTCTAACGAGGGAGAAGTAGCTGATTTCCCTAACTTTATTGTCGCACTTGCCAAGGACTCTTTTAACAAATCCCAATTTACGATTAGCTTGACCGGTAATTTCTCGAATATGTTTACTCCACGAGAGATCATTAGTCAGTTTAACTCCGAGGTATTTAACCGATTCTACAGTCTCTAATTTGCTGTTGTTTATGCAATAGCTGTGAAAAGGAGCGTTTTTCCGTTTCCAAAAATTCATAACAACGCATTTTTTCAGGTTTTATTCTAGGTGCCACGGATCGCACCACTCCTATATTGCCTCGAGGTCCTTAGTTAGCGCTAGCTAATCATTAAATCTACGGATTTCTCTAAACACCTCTGCGTCGTCTGAAAATAATCTAAGCTTACTGTCAAATGTTTAACCGATATCGTTTATGTAAATAAGGAACAAAAGTGGGCCTATGACACTTCCCCGTGGGACACCTGATGTGACTTTTACTTCATTAGAGATAGCGCCGTGTAGTACAACCCTTTGCACGCGGTTGCTTAAGAATTCCCTAATCCAGGAAATAACTTCGTAGTCTAAACCGTAGGATTTTAATTTCATGAGTAGCTTACTGTGGGCAACTTTATCAAATGCCTTTTTAAAGTCATGAAAAATGGCATAACCTGGAACATTATGCTCACCCGATACTAAAATATTGTGGGCAAAAAGTGCTAATTGAGTTGCGCAAGATCTCCTCTTTCTGAATCCGTTTTGCGTTTTTGTTAACAAGTTATGCATATCGAGGTATCTCATAACTGAACTTACAATTATATTTTCAAGGACTTTGCAAGAGATAGATGTGAGAGATATCGGTCTGTAGTTCGATGGCTGTTCCTTATCACCACTTTTGAATATGGGAGTGACATTTGCAATTTTCCAGTCCATGTGTACTTTGTGTTCTTTGATGAATTAACTAAATATATTCTGCAAGTAGGGTGCTATTTCACAAGCTAATTCTCTATACATGCGGGCAGGAATTTATTCAGGACCTGGGAATTTATTTGGACTTCAATTTCAACAAGTTTTCTATTTCGTGAGTGCAAATATCAATAGGCGGCATTTTTTTCTGGAAGTCATCAATTACCTTTACGGATGTAATCCGTGATGACTTGGGGAACACACTTTGGAAGTAGGAATTTAATAAGTTGCCTTTGTCTGTACTGCTTGTCAATAATTCGCCATTTTCGTTTCGTAGTGGAATAACTGTTGATCTATTGCCTTGAAAATCCCTTACGTATGACCAAAATGCTTTTCGGATATCCTGTAACTGTTCTACTAATGTCTTTCTTTTAAAATCCATGAATGCATTCCGAAATGCTTCCTTTGTAGTGGCTTTAGACAATTTCTTTTTTCAATTATTAAATTTCGATCACCAGTGGACAAATCAATACGGAGTTTTTTCATCTTGACGTGGCATACTCTCTATCGTCTTAATGATTTTCTCAATTCTGCATTATACCATCTTGGATCGCTGTCCTCTTTTTCTACTTTACTTGGAATATATTTTCTGATCTCCGAATGTACGATCGAAAGAAAAGCTTTCCAACTACTAACTTTGTCTAACTTTACGCTTGATTCTTGGAAGTCGGTAAGACAATTTTTTAGATGACTCTTGAACGAATTGAATTCGGATTTTTTTTAAATGTAGAACTTTCTTCATTGTTTAAAACTCTTAATGATATTCAAAGAGAACTTTGCGGAAACTACTATATGGTCACTAATGCCCTCAACAGTGTCTACCTTAATTACTTGTTGCAGTATAGTTTCCAATAAATCAAGAATGTTGTCCCCTCTGTTAGGCGTCGTAGCTATATGATGTAGGGCATTTGATGAGAAAGTGTACAGCAGGAAATAGCATATATCTTTGTCTTTTCCCCCTGATATGTAACTGTAGGTCCTCCAATCTATAGAGGTCGTATTGAAATCTCCACCTATGATTAAATTTCTTTCGGTGTTCCTGGATGTAATGTTCTTTATTTGTGTTTCGAGTTCTAAAATTTAGGTGACGTCGGTGTTAGGTGGCTTGTAGTATGCGCACACGAATATCGTTTTTGATTTAGGGTATCTAATAGAGCACCATACGGATTCTAGGCTGGTATCTGGGACAATTTCCCCTTGGCTGACAATGGTATTCTTTACAGCTATAAATACTCCGCGTCCGGTTCGGTTGGACCTACCTTTTCTGTAAACGTTGAATGATTCAGGAAAACTTTCACTATCAGAAATATCGTCCGTCAGCCAACTTTCTGTGCCAATATGACGTTACACTCCGTGCTATGAATAAGGTAGTAAAATTCTGGAATCTTATTTTTTAAACTACGGCATTTAACTACTGCAACGACTAGTACTTCATGATTATAGTTTATGCGTTTTGGGGACATTTTAAGATTGCTGTCTTCAATTCAGCTATTCTTGGGCCTTATATTTTGTGTACTCTTAGATAAATTACTAACTGGCCACATATAATTATTGACCTCACTAATTGACCTGCCCTATCATATGAATAGAGTGCAATTTGTTTTCGGCATGATTAAAACATATGTATAGATTATAATTTTATTATTTAAGTATTCATTCTAGTAAAAATTTCTCGGGAATTCCACCGGGTTAAATTTGTAAACAGCACCAACCGCGACGTTTCAACGGACGACTCATCCATCGTCATCAGGGTGAGTAAATGTCCTTGAGTATGGAGAACGTTAGCCTTATTCGGCTACAACAATCAGGTGACTCCTGATTGGCCGGAAGGATCTTCAAAATTGCGATAGAAAGGAGTTCTATCGTACTTAATACTTATAAAATCGGGTTCAAACCCGTGTCTCGGTTGATGTTGTTTTTTTATTTTCAGCCGTATCTCAACGTCTTCCTTAGCAAGCCTATCCCAGTTCACCAAGCCCTTCATGTCACCATTCTCAGTTTTTATTTTGAAGCTCCGTCTCTTTCAATTAATTACGGCACAGTGTTCTCTTTCTTCCATTGTCGCAATTCCACCACGCATACATGTATTAATAAAAAGAGTCAATAAGTACGACAACAGAGGGAGAAAAAGATAGAGCTGAAAGACCCACACGTGCAAACGAGGACGGAGAAAATAAATTACTCTAAGGAGATATTAGTTAAGAAACCTGAGAAATATGCAACTGGAGACTCGCGACGGCGGAGAATATCCTTACACAACAAGAATGAGGCGGCCGAATGTTGATCTTCGATGGGAGAAAAGAAAAGGATACGGAATTGCAGGAGAGTTCGAGATAACAATAGGTGCAGTGACTCAAATTAATTTTCATAATTGACAAGACTTAAATCCAAGAAAAGGAAAAAAACAGTTCCTTATACAAGTGATGTAAATTGTTTGAAAGGCCAGAGAATTTTAATTATATTTAAATAACCTAAGACTAGTTCTGGGCCCAATAATTCTTTTAAGGATATATAAATTAAAGAAATAAATTTATTTGGACATCTCGTTACTCGTTACTCGTTCTCAGTCGCGGGGCACTTGGGAGTTTCCGTTTGTCTGCGGGCAAGCGGTCCAATAGGTACACCCGGGGAGGGAGGTACAACACCACTTCACCGCCCCCCCCCCATAAGGGGGGGAACGGCACTTGGGGCGTGAGAGCCCACTTCGGTACACATACTAAGACAGGTAGCGTGAAGTAAACACCGCTGTTTACTGCAAGTAGGCTCCTTTTCAGGTCCCAGGTCAGGACGACGATCACCGAGACGAGTGGCGTGATGTAGTCACCGCTACGAGCTTATTTTCTTTCAGGTCCGAACGAACTCCTTTTCCTTTCGGCCCTTTTTAGAGCCTTCCTTTCGGCCCTTATTAGAGCCTTCCTTCGGCCCTTTTTAGAGCCATCCTTTCGGCCCTTTCTAGAGCCTTCCTTTCGGCCCTTTTTAGAGCCATCCTTTCGGCCCTTTTTAGAGCCATCCTTTCAGGTAACCCAGAGACAGGACCCGGACCTAATCACCGGGAACGGTATTGTATGGCTGGTAACCAATTGAGGGTTCCCTCGCCACCCCTCATCGCTAGGCTACGGTCACGCTCCACCCAGCTTCAACCACCTGTCCTTTCTTACGTGCCCCCTCATCTTCTCCCAGCCATCACTGACAGTCCTCGTTCCCCGACCCCAGGTTCTGTATTACCCATTTCATCTACCCTTCCGAATTCTCCAGTCAGTGAGCTAGGCCTCCTTTTCACTCCATCCTCAAGTGACGTGGACGCTGAGATCGCAGCCCTAGAAGCTGCTAGTCCTCATACGTCGCCCCGCTCTTCCCGTGCGTCTTCCAGTCTAACAATTGTCTCTGCTTCTCCTTCATCAATCCTTCCCCTTGTTGTCCAATCCTCCACCTCCAGGCAACACCCACTTACCTCCACCCCTTCCGGGAGACACTCGGCACCCCTTCAGGGCGCCCTCCGTCCCACTGTCCAGATCCACTGTCTCCCTAGTGATTACGAGGAGCTGTTCTCCCACGAGAACAACGTTGCCGGCTCTCCCTTCGTAGCATTTGGTCGCGGTAGGCGCTCCAGACCATCCCCTGTTCCTTCTGAGACCTTCCGGCCAATCGGAGAGGCCTTGGCTGAACTCAATGATGTTCAACCTGCCCCTTCTTCCCCTTCGCAGCCCAACCTTCCACGTCCCGTCCCGCTTATATCGGAACCTAATCCGTTCCAACGACCTCCGGATGAGGGATTGTCGACCCCTGCCAACATCTCCTTTCGGCCTACCTTCCAAGTGACCCAGCCTAACTCCCCCTCTCATCCTATATCCTCACAACGTCCTACCACCTCTGTCCCCCGCCCTGCCGCCACCACCCGCCTGCCCCCCTCGAACGGTACCGGCCATGCCTCTGCTCGACCGACGCTGTACTGGGCCACCATCACCCGCCTTCCCCGTTCCTGCTCCCAACAGGCATTCTACAGGCAGTGGCAAAGGGTTTTTCCCTCCCTTAACACAGCCACCGTGTTGGTTAACCCACAGTCCTTGTCCGCCCGGGTCCAGCTGGATGAACAGGGCATCAACCTCCTCTTGAGGGACAAAACGAAACTGGCCCACTCATTAGGAGAACCAATACTGGTTACTTGCCCTGCCATCCGCCGCCCCAGGACCCCAACCTTGCCCGCCGCCTCTAATAGACGCTCTATCTTCTCGTTTGTTATTAGAGGTGTTGACCATGCTACAGAGGCCGAGGAAGTAAAGGACGCCCTCATCCAACGCAACATCCCAGTGGAGGATGTAAGGAGGATACGCAGCGCTGCCACCGGACGGTTCACCAGGCTGCTGAGGGTCTCCACCACCGACGCGGGTTGCTTTCGGACCATCTTTCGGGATGGCATCCGGATGTGGGGGCGCAAATATCGCTGCGAGGCCTCAAATCCCCCCCCAGCCCAAACTATGCAGTGTGCCCGTTGCCAGGGCTTCGGCCATGCGACGAGGGGGTGCAACAACCCTATCCGTTGCGGGCGCTGTGCCGGCTCCCACTGGACCAGTGACTGCTCGGAGGGGGAGGTGCGCTGCCTGAACTGCGGCGGTGGGCATCGCGCCGGGGACAGGGGCTGCCCTGTGCGTCCCCGTCGTCCGGAATCGCTCACCGCCACGGCCTCGGTTAATCCCGATCCTGCTATTTTACAGGCAATCCAGCTGGACACCACCGACAACCGGGAGACCGTATCGAAGGGAGATTTGCTGCGCCTGCTGTCGGTGATCTTCACCAACCTCCACCCGGAACAACGACAGCGCGTAGCTGGCAACGTGGACGACGCGTCCAAGGTGGTGCTCGGGATGAGTGTGACTCCGGTCTACTCCGGGACCACCGTCCTCCCTGTCGTGGCATCCGCCACCTCCACCTACGCCTCACGGACCCAATATGGAAGTTAAGCCTTCTTCCTTCTCATTCCTAAATATAAACGGTGCCGTGGGGCGCAAAAAGCCCCTACTCCTGGAACACATCAGGACGAAGGACGTCTCTATCATGGGATTGGTGGAGACTTTCCTTCGTTCAAATTCACCAGTAAACCTCTCTTTTTTCCAGGAGTTTGGCACCCCTAGGCTGGGAAACCGATCGGGAGGCACCACACTACTTATTAGAAAAGACATACCAGCCGTCCGTGTGGACATACCAGCGGCTTGCCTACCAGCTGGAAATGAGGCCACATTAGCCAGGATCATCCTTCAACGTCATTCAATACATGTCTGCGTGGTCTACTCCCGACCCAACGCTCCACTACCTGTTGCTCTCTTACATCATCTGTCTAACCTCTCTCTCCCATTCATAATTTTAGGATATTTCAACGCCAGGCACACAGCATTCCGGGATCGCATCATAAACAACAAAGGAAGAAAACTAGAAAGCTGGATCTTAGGAAATGCGGTAGTAAGGCTCGACATCCCATTCCCAACCAGCTTACGAGGTGGTGGCGCGTTCCCTGACCACGCGATAGTGTCGTCATCTTTGATGGCATACACTGGACACGTGACAGTGGATAACTGCCTCACATCAGACCATCTCCCCTTTTCCTTCTCCTTTTCACTTACTTCCCGACTCCCTCCCCGCACCTTTGTTCGTCCTAACTACCGCAACACCGATTGGGAAGAATTTAACAAAACTGTACAGATGGGAATGGAAACCATCGGGGACATGAAGACCACAGCTGATGTGGACAGAGCCATTAAGGAAGTAGAGGACGCCTTCTCCAAAGCAGCCTCCAAGATACCGATGATAACTATAGACCCCTCAAGACCACCACTGCCTCCTCATATATTGGCGATGGTTAAGAACAAGAGATCACTATTCCGCCAATGGGTACGTACAAGAGATCCCTGGGTGAAGATGGAGTTGAACAGGATCACTGCACACGTTAAGAGAGAAATTATTGCCCAGAAAGAAAGAAGCTGGCTACAAGCTTGCCAAAAGCTTGATTATCGTGACGGGGCTGGCTTTTGGAGGAGGTTTAAACTATTAACAGGACAATTGCACCCCACCAGGCATTCCTTAATTGGACCCAATGGTGACCCTATTGCTGCGCCCTTGGAACAAGCCGAAGAATTCAAAAGGGTGTTGGCAGATGTCTACACCCCAAAGAACGACCCGACATTCCTCGAGCAATAAGTGGATTGCTGCAATACCCGCCTCCTGGACCTCCAAGATACACTTTTACCAAGATTAATCCCGCTAGACCTGAAAGAGGACTATGATGATATCATCTATCCCATATCAACAGAGGACATGATGGATGCTATGCCTAAGAAGAACAAGGCCCCAGGAGAGGACAAGATAACCACACTATACCTCAAGAAGGCTCCTTCCTGCTTGCCACTCTTAACAAAAATATTCAACGTCCTCCTCGCCCTAGGCTATTATCCAAACTCCTGGAAAAAGACAACCATGGTGATGATTGCCAAACCTGGCAAAGACAATAGCAGTGCCGGGAACTACAGGCCTATAAGCCTAACCAGCACGGTGGGAAAATGGTTTGAAAGAATACTTGCACACCGAATGGCGAACTTTTTCGAGGACATTGATGTATTGCCCCAGCATCAATTCGGCTTCAGACCCCACCGATGTACTACTGACCCGCTCGCTCTGCTCACCAGTACCGCCATGGAAGCCATCAACAGGAACAAGTACACTGCTGCCCTTTTCCTGGATATAGAAAGGGCATTCGACAATATATGGCATGAGGGACTGATGTATAAACTCTCTCGAATTCCAGGAGTTGGACCAAACCTTATGAGGATCATCAGCGGTTTCCTAAGGAATAGGGACGCCAGGGTAAGAGTCGGCACCAGACTCTCAACACCCTTCCCCATCAAATGCGGTGTTCCGCAGGGAACCGTTCTGTCCCCCCTCTTATTCACCCTATACTGCTGGGACATGCCAAATGACACAAGAGCCAATCCAGTTACTCTATGCCAGTACGCCGACGACACGGCACTATGGTGTACAGGAAGATCTCCCGACACGGCCACAAACAATCTTCAGGCCATGGTAAAGAAGGTGGAACATTGGCTCAGACGATGGAGACTAAAACCTAACGCAGAGAAGACCCAGCTCCTCATTGGTAAACCACTATGCAAGAAGCCTACCAGTTGCAGCATTCAACTTGGGAATCAGCGGGTGTATGAAGCAGAGGCAGCCAAATACCTTGGAGTCACAGTAGATAGGAATTTCACTTTTATAAAACATGTAAACGAAATCCGAGCGAGGTGCAGCAGACGGGCTAACCTGATACGCGCGGTCTACGCAAGAGGGCGTGGAGTTTCAGTGAGGTGCAGCGTGCTCTTGTACCGGTCTTTTGTGAGACCGGTCATGGAGTACGCTGCCCTCGCCGTCCTCCCTTTAAGACGGAACTTGATGCCGTACGCCACTCTGGAGCGTCGGATCCTGCGTCAGGTCTCCGGACTGCACTACCGGACTGGGAACAAATCTGTCTACCTAATTACTAATACTGAACCTATCCTCCACAGGCTATGCCGTCTACGGTGCAACGCAGCACGTCGTATCGCCAACAACAATCCGGGACTACTCCAAGAAATATTATCCAGAGGCAGAGGACCTTTACCGAAGGCCAACAAGAACAAACTCTACTCGACACCACGATTCGTCAACGACCATCTGCACCTGTATTACCCAGACATCAGCCTCCCACCAGCTGACATCCGGCCCAGCGTTCCTGCACCACCAAATTTAACCATCACGCCGGGCTTACTGCTTATCCCTAAGAAGAGAGAGAAGCCGAAAAAGTGATTCCCTAGTGATATCCCAGTGATTTTCGTCAAAAACAATCAAAAACTATATATACGTATTGTTATCCCAGTGATTTACAGCCAAAGACTATAGAACTCAAACCATATATATAAATATATTTTTATCTTATACACACTATAACTGTTAATTTTCAAAATTCTAAAACTGTTATTTTATTGTTATTTTATTGTTATTGTTACTTATTGTTACTTGTTACGACCTGACGACGGTTTTTGCGGGTTTCCCGTCGTCCTAGGGCAAATGCCAGGTCAAGCTCTTCCCGCACATCTACCCAGTGATAAACAATCCAGTGAAAGGTGCATTCCTACCCTGAAGAGGCGCAAAGCCTACAGCAGGGTCCACATTTGCGTTGTTATTTCTGTCTTGTTATTTTGTTGTTACTCTTCTATTCTCTGTATCTTTTTGTTGATCTTATTGTTGTTATCCTTCTATTTTCTCTGTATTTGCAAATGTGGAAATAAACACTTTTTGAATTGAATTGAATATTTGGACATTTTAAAGTGTTTCATATATGTATATGTTTGTTTTATACAACGGCCATACATTGTGACTATGCGGATCGTGGACCTGGAAAGTACAAAGGAGACATTAGAAAAAGGAAGTGACCATGGAGTAGGTTACATTTTACCGAAACAAAAACGGCAAAATTCCATTGCTCGATGTCCTGGTCCATCGGAAAGATAATGGTAGGCTGGGACATACTGAATACCGTAAGCCGACGCATACAGGTCTATATCCGAATGCCAGCAGCCATCACCACCCCTCCCACCGAGTAGCGGTACTATCAACCTTAGTACATCGTGCCAAGGCCATAGCTGACACCTAGAGTCTTCTCAATGAGTTGAGGAATCTGAAGAATACATTCCGAAAAAACGGATATAGCGACCGGCACATCTCTTCGGCTATTAAAAGAACCTTCAACGCTCGCGAGTTGGAAAGAGAAGATGAAAAACCGAAACCTATAGCCAGGGCCGTTTTGCCGTACATGCAAACGGTCTCTGAAAAGAATTCTCTAATTCTAGAATTCTCAAAAGGAATCACGTCGGCACCATCCATAAACCAACTATCAAACTTGTAAAAGTAAAGGACCCCATAGGCCTAATGACCCCTGGTGTCTATCAAATTTCTTGTGAATGCTGGCAAGTCTACGTGGAGGAGACTGGTGGAACGATTACCACCAGGCCTAAGGCACACAGAAGGCATTTTAGACTTGGACAACCCGACAACTCTGCTGTAGCTGAGCACAGTATTATCCTGGACCACAAGATAAAATGGGATAGCGCCAAACTAATCTGCCGTTCTAACAACTACTGGGGTAGGCTTGCTAAGGAAGCCGTTGAGATACGGCTAAAAATAACAATTTCAACCCAGACACTGTTTTTAACCTTAGCAAGTCGTGGAACCTGATTTTAAAGAAAAGTAAGTATCATATAAATCCTCCTTTCTATCGCAATTTTGAAGATCCTTCCGGCCAATCAGGAGTCACCTGATTGTTGTACCCGAATAAGGCTAAAGTTTTTTTTATACACAATGACATTTACTCACCCTGATGACGATGGACGAGTCGTCCGTTGAAAAGTCGGTGTTGTTTACAAATTTAACTCGGTGGAATTCACGAGAAAATTTTACAAGCATCTTTCGTCGGGAGAGAATAAAATCCTATTTTACGTATTCATTGTCATCTTGTTGGCGGCTCATGACGTCTTTGCCTTCGCGAATTTGGCTTGAATGTTTTTGTTATAAAATCGCGAAATTAAATCCCTGTCGATGAATACATGCTCAGCAAGACGTGTGGCACGAAATTAAGTTTCCTTCAGGTTTCCTACCGCCGCGCCGTCACCACGAAGTTACAATGTATGTACGATGCTTTCCAAAAGTTTTAGGACAAAATGAAGAAAACCACTTACCACGCTTACCACCACTTGCAAAAAAGATATTGTTATTTCTATGTTGCTTTTAGTGCGTTTGGGCATCAGACATTTTCTTCATCGCCTAAATGCAATGGATGTCACAAATTATTTTAAAATCTAAATCCTTGAATAAATTGCAATTGTTGTTGGTCTGCGTCCTATTAAAACTTCTCTGTCATTATAATTAAGGTCGTGCTCATTTTATCAATTAACTTCACCCTGGTTTTCATGGGATTTCGGGGAGTTTTATTTTTCATTAGGACCGCCGACATATTGTAGATTAATACAAATTGCATCCCTGTCTAATGCACGCAGCATTTGAACCGTTGAAGTTCCTTTCGGACGTAGTTATGTAATTGTGATGTCGATATTTACAAAGTTTTACAGCATACGCATATCTACACGCATGAGTCTTTATTTGGATTACGTGTTGCTATTGCTTTATTCGGTAACTTCCATTCCATTGTTGAAATTATCCGATTGGCCTCTCATTTCGGGTTCACCGCTAGCATTCCCTGAAAAAGCCAGGAGAAGCAAACTGTTGATTTGGAAGTAGGTGTACATGCAGTATTTAGGACTCCTAAATATCTTGAGTATGCAAAACTTTTGCGAAAAAAATAAGTAAAGAATGAGTGTACAGGATGCAGGAAAAACGCAAATTGATTTGGAAGGTAGTAAAAAGGTATTTTGTAAATGGGTGAAACTTGGAAAGCCGGGAGAGAGCAGGGGAATAAATGCAGCAAAGAAAAAAGTGCCGAGATCGTGTGGGTTAATAGAAATGTCAGGGAAAGTTGGAGATAGTACTTTAAAGATCTATACAAATGTGTTGCAGAAGGTTAGCCTTATGAATTATGACGTAGAAACGTCAATCGGGAAGTAGATAGAAGTAAGAATGAGATCATAACGCCATAGAGAATGTTGGAAAATGGGATGGCTGTTGGGGAAAAATGGGAAGGAAATGGGATAGGTGCGATAAACTGGGAAATGTTGAAGTATTAGTAGGTCATTAACCGTGTGTGTGAACTGTTCAATTTATGGTTGAAAACTTTTGTCGTTCAACCTGATTGGAAGCATGTGATGGTACTTAGTATTTGCATACAAAGGGAATGTGGTGGGAGAAGAACGAATGTGAAAATTATGGAGCAATTAGCTCATTGAGCATTCCGGAAAAATGTTCGGTGACATATCAATCGACAGGGTGAGAAAGAGAACGGTTGACTGAATTTGAGGTCGTGGAGGCAAATTTCTGTATTACGTGGAGACGGTCTACCTTGAAATGGAACGGCGTGATGGGTATGTATGCAGGTAAAAATCTTATTTTTCACCACATGCGTACTACCACAGATATGGTACTACTAAGTATAGGCATCAAGACTGTTTAACGTACTTTTGTAATTAGTTACGTATATTATGTTGCGTATATAAGTAGATTAGGGAAACCTACCCTTTATGGTAAGATTAAATGGAAGAGAATAAAAAACCTCTATATTTTCACAGGTGCAGGTCTCTGCTAGACTACACAATTTCTCTCTTCACATCAGCATGTGTCCTAATTTTCTTCATTCCGTCTAATCCATTCTCATCATTCATATGGGATCCGGTGCAGAAAGACTTAATTCGGGAACTTAATAAAATACAAAGGAAAGCTGCGCGATTCGTCAAAAACTGCTACGGGCGTACAGACAGCGTTACGCAGATGATAAACGAATTAGGCTGGGAGCCGCTAGAGACTCGGAGGCTGCGCGCTAGGCTTAGATTACTTGAGCAATTGAGAATAGATATCTTTCAGAGCGACACGGAGAACATCATATTAGAACTCCACTATATTTCCAGGTCCGACAGAAACGATAAATTAAGAGAAATATTTTGCCGAACGGATAGGTATGGGAATTCGTTTTTCCCCCGAACAATAAGGGACTTTAATAAATGCAAGGCGTAATTTCATTAGAGCGTTTCCTTTTTATATGTAAACGGCTGGTGTCCTAACACCCCCCGCCACACGCCTATTGAGGCGGCTTGCGGGGTAGTATGTAGATGTAGATGATAATTGTAAAGCCCATCCTCCTCCTCCCCTTCCCCGTTTACGCAACATATTTCCCTCTATGACGGCCTTTGGCCTTCATTACCTCTCCCGACCACTAACCTGCCTCCTCATAATCTCCATCATAAGATTCCTCTCCTCACCCACCATACCAAGTACTTCCTCGTTCCCTCTTCCATTCCGTCCACCGCACTTTTTTCATTCTCCGGAATCACGAGCCTCTAAATAACAAAAACGTTGTGAGTAAACTCGATTTTGTACCCTTGTTCATAAATTTATGTCCAAAGACCACCTTAAAGGCATTAAGATATTCTCGGAACGAAAGATGCGAGTGTTAAAATATTTCTGATTTAGCGGATAAAGTATATTGTGTTATTCCTATATATTTAAAACTACTATTTCATTACAACTACTGCACACTCTCGGGCATAGCGAGAGAGTATCAGCGAAACCAATATAGGTATCCTTATTTATTGTACATTGGCGAGGTCTAATGGGAGCGTTCGTAACATTTTGTGGTTGTGACATTTTAATCTTTCAGGAAGAAGACAAGCGTAGACTTGAGGCTTTATTAATGAACACAAAAAAATATAATTTGAGAGGAAAAAAGAGGACAAAAAAGGATTAACTTGGGAAAGAAACGAGAAGGACTACCATGAGATAGGATAAGGGATGAGTTTGCTGGAATTCGAGGATGACAAAATAAATTGCTGGAGGAGATATTTACAAGTAATGAAATACTGGGGGCTCTAATCGGAGGAAAAATGTTGGAAAGCAACGAAGATGGAGGAAAAATAAAGCTATTCGAGATGATATGAAAGTTGCTATAAACTAAGAAAAACTGAACAGAAAATGGTACAGAAAAAATTTATTTGTGTACGTTTCACGATAGAAAAATATGCGATTGTCTTCTAAGCTAAAACCTTCCAATAACAGTAGATGTGATTTAGTAACGACGGAGTGACCTATGAAAATGTTGAGAAATTTGTTTCCCCATATTTTTATACCCCATGTTAGTTCAGCCTTAGGACAGGAGGAGATAGGCACAATTTCATACCGCAATATTTTATATAAGGAATAAATTTCAAGCACACACCCGCTGAATGAAAACGTTGAGATAACTTTCATTGAACGAAAAGTATACCTCTTAGGAGATTATTACCTCATTGCATGTATACCATCAGGTCTCACAGACGCATCATCAATAATGCAACGCAAATGTGGCATAAGTAATGAACAGTGGGATTGGGGTGTCGTCCATTTTCGTTGAAATGTCCGTGAAAGGTCACTTCTTAAGGTAATTTGAGCGAGATTTTTTAAAAATCACAATAGAGACCATATTTGGTTTTTAAAAAATAAAAGCATTTGTAAGAAGTATGAAGTAAACATGGCAATTATAATGACGAAAAACTTTGTATTAATTGACTGAACTTCTCAGCAATTAACTAAAAATGTATAGGGGTATATCATAAACATATTTAAAGTTTTAACTTCACTTATTTGTTTTACGACGAACGCGGAAAACGCCGTCCCAACTGAAGATTTGTCTGCAGTTTTATGAAATATATTATGGTGATTAACAAATAAATGTATTTTTATTAATAGAGGAGAACGCATACAAACGCACTATTACATTTATGATGCGATATGAACGTCAGAACATCCTCTTTTTTTAATGTCTCTCTGGATCGTAAATACAACAATATTGGGATATGTTATCCCATGAAAAAAGGCTATTTTTTGACAAATATCTGGAATGCTAGTGGAATTAACGTTCAATGTGTTGGTGTCATTAGAAATAAGATATCTTTTTCTATATGAGACGTTGGGAGTAAAAGTGGTGTAAGTCAGTTTTTTCCTTTTTAATTAGGTGCACTGAAGAATTCCTGTACCCGTATTTATTTTTGTACATGATATGTATTAGTCTATCTTCAGTGTTTTTTCACTAGAAAGCAGGCCTTAGTGTTTAATTTTTTTATAATAATAATAATAAGTTTTATTACTCCATACAAAAAACACATTTCAATAGCAAATTTTGAGTAACTTTAGGTAGCCTTGAATGAGAACTTGTTTACGGCTACCATCAAATAATAACATGTTATGTTTTCACTTTAAACTTACATAAAGCCCATGTAGTGAGACTAAGATAATTACTTAACAATTTAAGTTCGTACATTAAGAACTACTAACTAACACTTATGGAGTTATTTATAACACATTTACAACAATATTTACAACAATATTTCCTCTACACTCTCTTTGGTGAGAAGCCAAGAATGTACATTTTCCGAAAATATTTTCACAGACTTAGAATCAATGCATGAATAGGGTAATAGATTGTATACCTTTGGTCCTACATACAAAAAACATATTTTAAATGTCGTCAAATTTGATTTTGGTAAGGGTACACTTTTTTACGCAGGGTAAAGGGAGAAGGCAGGCACAGAAATATTCCAGAGTTACCACTTCTAGTATAAAAACACCGTAGAACCTTATAAATATATAAATGCCTTAATGGAAGATCACCTAAATGAAGAAAGAGTGGGAAGGATCTTTCAAATCTCTTCTTTTTCAAAATATCACGAATAAATCTTTTTTGTAAAAAAGCGGCAGGTTTCAAGGAGTTCAAATGAGCGCCACCCCAAAAATGCCATAACTTAGTCTGGAATGTACTAACGCGTTATATATTATCCTAAGGAAATTTAAAGGACATTATTCCTGATGAAGTCAAAATCTATCAGTTTTTGTCGCATAATATTTGTTAGACTATTAATATGTTGTTGCCACCTTAAGAATTCGTCTATGGTTACTCCCAGGTACTTTAAACTGGAAACCCGTTCAATGGGCACACAGCTATTGCATGAAGATATCGGACAGTTTTTTCATGATAATATAAAACCCAATCGAACTTCTACCTATGACATAAATTATAACACATATATTTCGTTTTAGTTACACTCATTTTCAATATATTTGATGCAAACCAACGTCGCAAATTGATCAAATCTGACTGCATATCATATTTTACATCATCCCAGTTTAAACCTCCATAGTTTAAGGCGACATCATCAGCAAATGCTGTAATATGACCTCGAAAATCGAAATTCCGTAGATCGTTTATATAAACTAGAAATAGGACTGGACCCAAGACAGAGCCTTGTGGAACTCCAGAAGTTATCATATTGTAAATACTATAAACATCACCAATTTTTTCAATCTGCATTCTCGATGACAGGTAATTGGCGAACCATTTTAGTGGTATTCCTCGAATACCAGCCCTTTAAAGCTTTAAGGTCAGAATCTTGTGATCAATGGTATCAAAAGCCTTGCTAATATCAATGAATAGGCTGCCAGTGCGTCGATTTGAGTTAATAGACTTGTAAACATGAATAAAATGATTTTATAGAGCATCCTCTGTCCCCTTTCCACTTAAAAAACCAAACTGATTTTTGCTGAAGAAGCACTTTTTATCGAGAAATTTAATTAATCTCGACTTGACTAGCTTCTCTATAATTTTCGAAAACATCGATAGCAATAAAATTGGACGATAATTTAGTATACTTGACCGATCCCCTTTTTATATAAGGGCATGACCACTGCCTTTTTCATCTCGTCAGGAAAAACACCACTGGTAAAACTTAGATTAAATATATGAGAAAGAATAGGAGCTAATTCGTTAATCATTCAACTTTGAGCGCCATTTTCCGAAAAGTGGCCATTTTGACGCTCACCATTCTTGATCTCAACGGCTCATATCATGAGTCCAAATTCAGAGCATATGATGAGTGATAGAATATTCGTAGAGGTGTCTCTCTCAACTACCTTAAAATAAACAATGCCTGCCGACACAGTCCTTCTTCCTCTCCCATCCTCGTTTTATTTCTCATCCGATGGGCTATTATGGCCTTGGTCTCTCAGCTCAGCCACCGAAAAGATTCACTGAATTAATATCCATCACTCTTTCCATTTCCTCTTCTCCCCATCCAACGCACTCTAAATTTCCCCCTCCATTTCCTTCCTCCTCACCCTCGGCCGGCGTTCATGATGTCCCTGGGTCGAAAATTGGTCCACGACCTGCGGTGAGGGTCCCGCAAGCGACAGCGGCCTAATGGAGCCCCATGCTGGGGACGGTCCTTCACAATTTGAGCCGTGCACGCTCCTGGGTGCGTCATTTGAACCACGGGTCATCGGATCGCTTAAAGCAAGAGGATGGAGTGAAGAGGAGAGAAATTAGTGTACACGCTTATGGTCACTTGAACACTTGACCGCCACCCTAGAGGAACGTGTTCCGGGATCAGCTACACCGTCACTGTAATTGGCGGAGCTATTTAAAACTTGTTTCCTCTTTATTGTACAAACGCTCGCAAGCTAATCCTCACAACTCGAAGCCCAATCAAGTCGTTACGGGATTGAAGTCCGTTCAATCTATCGATTCCGTTTTTAAACGGTGCAGAATAGAATGCTGGGAAATTTAAATTTTTAACCGAACACATTAACTTATGTCAATAGAGTAACGGCAGAGCCAATGGTGATGAAGACTTGAATACTCAGAAATTACGGTAAAGCATGACAAAATTCAGTTTTTAGTGACTGGTAAGGTGAATAATGGAACATAATAGTGGGCATAGGAGGTAGCTGTCAAATACTTTTGAGCTCATCAATAATTACCAAATGGGGCCAACGTATAACTATCATCATTATTGGATATCAGTGGTTATAGAGTTAGGCTATTACGAATAGGAAGTAGCTGAATGTAAAAAGTTACGTTCAAACCAAAAACTACCATGTTTTTAAAAAGTAATCCCACAGAATAATTGCTCACTCTAAGGGCTCTAATATAATACCTAGACCCATTATCTTCCTTTACTATTTGTATATATTATAACAAAGTTACTGGCCAAAGAACGCAATCCATCAATTGAAACTAGTGATTTATAGCAACTGAAAATGTTTGAAGAATGACGATAACGTTTTCACACTCATGAGCGCAATTGAAAAATAACGATAACGCGAGCGTACGCGTTATCGAGAACCGTTATCGCAACCCCGGTCTCAACATTTTCCGTAGTTTAAGCGAATTCTCTCCGACGAAAACCGTAGTACATCTCACCACGGACATTACACTGAAAAGAATGTTCTTTGAATTACCTTGTGGAGTTACGTCGGGAATGGATAAGAGGTTGAATACAAGGGTAGGTCAAATACTCTCTACATTCTCCATGGGAAAGTCTTTCACAGAGGCATGACTGATGTTGGAGGTGCTGGACTTTTAAGAGAAAGAGAGAGAAATGGAAACTTCAGGGGTGCGTTTTTTCTTGTCACCTACTCTAATTCTGGCCAGGACCTACGTTCGCTTCGGATTAGTTCATTCCTCATCCTACGCAATCCCTCGCAACTACTCACATATTTGCCTTTGGATTCCTCTTGAAATATTTCGGTCAGGGTTAGGCATTTTAAATCGTCTCACTTCCTCACCTCAAGCATTCAAGTGGTTAGTAACTAATGGGATTACTTTATTTCCTAAAGCGGCCAAAAGAGTTGCACTTCTCCGTTGAATAAGAAACGACAAAAATATTGCTTAGGAACGCCAAAATGAGAGCAACTGGAGCAAGCACTTAAATTTTACGTTTGGAGTATAATTTTCTGATAAAAATGTTAGTAGCAGGAAAACGTAAACTTGAGATTTTTTCTACGTCCGTTAAATAATGATTTAACTATTCATTTTCACAATTCCATTATTTTCGCTTTTTTCTCTAAAAAATTGAATTTTTAGTCCTCAAAAGTAATTGGTAATGAAATTTATCAGCAGTCGAGGACGCCGAACTTCAGCGAAACAATACTTGTGAAGAATAAATCAAAGAGTGGAATTTCAGCTTCCGTGTTCTTTTCCTTCTTTCAAAAATGTTTCCTTCGAAAACTTTTAAATTCCGTTCAACGCATTATTATTCCGGCCAACCTCACGCGATATTGAACTTCCATTAATCCAAGCTCATGCGGCGCCAGTAGAAGCATCCAGGCAGATCCCTGGAAATCGAAAGGTTACGGGTTCGAATCCCGCTTCGGTAATGTATGATCTGCATGTCTCGGACCAAACTCTTAGGCTAGATGGGGTGATATTACTCAACCAGCAGGAGTACTTACAACCCAAATCTACCTCAAGAGCTAGTGTGGTCTAAATTTCGCCCAAAGGATCCATCGTTTCTATTTCTCTCTTTCTGTCGCTCCCTAAATCCCGAGGTTTCCGACCAATTTCCCCTCCCCTGCCAACCCCTTTCCTCATTCACATCAGTTCCATCCATCCACGGCACAACAGCCGGAGGCTGCACCCCATTCCTTTTTCCTGACAGATTCACAAGTATGACTGTACAACCTCCCGGGCCACGACAATAAAATATCAATCGCGCAGATCCCCATGACTACATACATGTTATATATACGCCCAAGTCCTTCCGCTCACTGTCCCCCTCCACTTTCCTCAACCCACCCCACAGTCCCGCAGCGCAACCCCCTCGCCACCCACTCCGAAAAGAGGACCTCTGCTCCACGCCATAGACGCAGCCCCCTACTCCTATTCAACCCTCTGGGCCTTCCATCCCCTCCCGGCCAAACACGTCACTCTCCATCAGGGAGCGGCAATAGCTGCTCCCGGCGCGTGTGGCCCTCTCCCCCCTCTCCAACTATTCATCTACGCAACATTGTTCAGGTCTCGCAGAAACTAGTCGCTGATGTTAAGTGGACGGTTTTGTGATTGAAAAATCAAAACTCTAAAAAAAAACAGACACTGCAGGTGAATGGGTAGTAAATGTGTGCCTCTTTTAACTTTTCACCACCCGACCGTCTGATTCGACTATCATTCTTGTCACCTGGATAATCTGACTTTCAGGCGTACAGACTTTTTAACTTAAGCTCCCTCCTCACCTTCCCCTCCGTCCCTTTCAACTACCACTTCCACCTTGCATCCATGACGAAAGATTCTCTGAATCTCTGCCATAAGATTTTGCGAGCTCTATGCAGCAATCCACCTCAGGGGTGAATAGCTGTGGAAGGGAAATCATGTTTCCGCAACTAGGTATGGAAAATGTGGACTAGATATATAAGCTAACAAATTTAGAAGGTCGCAAGTAACCTCCTACACGCGCACCTCAGTGGACAATAGGAGGAAGCTTTAAAAGAAACCAGAGCAGGTGAAACCAAATGATTTACAATCAAGTGGGAAGAAAGTGATCATTTGAGTTTTGCTAGTATTGTGGCGATGCGTATCAGAAATCAAATATATCTACAGGCTTCTTAGCAAGCAAAAGAGCAAGAATAACAAGGGTAAAACTTGGACCTTCAACCGAATAAAATCTAAAATACTACCAAATGAAAACAAGCCTTTTGGCATACATTTCAAGAAAAAAAGGTGTATCAGACGGTTTCACAGAACGCTATACCACGAAAGGGAGTCAGTCTAGTGGAAGGAGTGACGAGGAGGAACGGATGTCTAGAGTGAGAAGTAAAATGAGCAAGTCTTCGCATTTGAAATATGATTAACCTTAAGGTTAGAATGGTAAGCGCATTGCACTCATGGTAGCCAACATCAAACAAAGACCAAAAACAGGAAATTAGGCAATAGGCTATTCCTACCCCAAATTTGTTCACAGTGAATCTGCCAAGATCTTACGCGAGGACAGATCATTATAATTATACCGCAAGGAAGGATATTGGAGCAATTGGAATCAATCAACTGCTTCGGTTGAGGTATAGCATGGGAACTAAGTACCTCAAAAATATTTTTCAGTTTATAATAGTATCATGTTGCTCATTCCCATCCTGAAATAGTAAAGACAAAATCACAAGCAGGGCACGAGGCATTATGTGCACCTCACCCCTGCTGATGGCAGGGATTAATCAAATTATACAATTGATCGATTTTTTCTGCCGACTAAGAGACTAATCATTTGATACTTGAGGGGTCGATTAATCGAATGGTGATGATCGATTTAATCGAAAAGCTGGTATCTTATTTCCGATTAATTGAATAATACGATTAATCGATTGTTTATATTTTATGCCATTCCTACTCACCCCCATACAATTCATCCTGACTACTATCCCACTGGTTGGCAGCCGCCTCCACCGCCTGAACCCCCACCGTGGGCGATAATTTGGCAGGAGACCGGCTGACTCCGGGAGAGCACACTGGGTACACTCACCACTCATTGTCAGAGCCTTCCTACTACTGCACACTCTTCCTTAGGGGCAACCCGCGTAGACACACAATACTCGACAGCAGAGAAGATGAAGTGAGGGGATGAGAGTTCTGTCACGGTCCGGGTAAATGGAAAGAGGGGCTGACCTGAGAATCAGTGGACAAGGTAGTGTGGGGTAAAGGAACCCCCCGCCCTATAGCCTTAAACTACGTATCTCCCCCCGCCTGACCTCCCCATGCAGTTCTTGAGCCTGGTGGGATCAGAATGTGAGTGATTCATGCATTACTCCGACCCCTCCCCAATCTAATACCACCGCACCAAGCACTCCCTAATCCTCGACCGCCGCGCCGCTGTCCTCATTACCCCGCTTGTAAATGCACTTGAGGCGAGCGCGTTTAAGGGAAGTCCTGGCCGGCCCGCATACCAGCGTGATATTGGATGTGGCACCGACTTCACATTCCGAGGTCCCGGATTTGAACCCCAGCGTTGGGCGAGATTTATCAATGGAATTTTGATCTCAACGTGGGTGCATGTAGTGAATGGAAACTTCAGTTACAGTAGAATCGCAGGAAATAAAACCATAACAAATGATAATTAACGATGAACATCATCATCATCAGTTATCAATCCGAAGAGTCATTTGCTGTAGCTCTTCACTCCACTCTCCCTTCTGCTTACCGTTTTATTCTGATGTACTCCATCCTTGGTCTTCCTCAGTAATTTTTCCCATTCATTCCTCCTTCCATTATTGTTTTCAACAGGATGCTGTATCGCAAAATTTACCCAATAACGTTTTCCTTTCTTCTTCTAAGATTTTTATTGCATATATATTCTCTAGAACTCTTCGTACGACTTCATCATTGGTGATTATCAACGTCCATTTGGTCATTATTATTTGAAAACATCACATATCCATTGATTTCTAACTTCTTTGCTGCGCAGCCTTTATTGCCCTGGCTCCACCGCCATGTAACAACATGTTCCAAGTACTAAGTTTAAACGAAGTGTTCAACGATAAATTCATGATGTTAGTCATGAATGGCTTGGCGCCATTCATAAAACGAAATCCAATGCTGACGCTGGTATCTCTTCACCCTTCTTCCATTCCTCAAAAAAGCCTTCATATACCAACCTATCTACTTAACCTATATTGGGTAAATCACGTCCTGCAGGGGAAAGTTAGCGGTCGAAATTTGTTTCTTTCAAGTGATTTACATTAAATACATTCATGACATGGCTGACAGGAAGATTCTACTCTTTGCCGTTGATGCAGTATTGCTGAAATAAATCAGTAGTCATAATTATAAGAAAGCGTAATGAAAGGACCTTGAGGATATCAAAAGTGGCGCTACACATGATAGGATTTCGAATAAAATTTGAAAAAAAACGCAGAAATTAATATCTGGAAAAATAACTTATTCCATTATTCTTTCTACGTAAACCCATGGAGTAAAGAATACTATTACCACGCATTATCATAAAAAATATCTTAACTCTGTGATATGGCATAAAAAATTAAGTACATAGTGAAGAATCTTTAAGTAACATCAGGCTGGCTAATAGTATCTCACTTTCCTGAAATAAATTGCCACACTTAGAGTAGGCTAGTTTCACGATAGATTAAGGGGTTTTCTCTCTAGTTGAGCCTCATTTCATACACGGTGCAAGTATTTAGGATCCTTAAGATGTAGGCTTAAATACAGATTAATATAGTGTGCTAAAGCAAGAATCAGCAAGATGATTTCTGCAAGGCAAGAGCGTAATGATTATCTTATAAGTGCCACAAGTCTACCACACTACTAGAATGGAAATCTCAATAAGACTATCGGTTTAAATTTAGGCTTAATGTTAGAAGTAAGTTCAAATCCGATCTTTTTGTCTAATACCAGCTAAACATTTTGAGAACGTCGTCATTCTCTTTTCGATTCAATTATGAATATTAAATAATGGCTTTTGAACAGACAGGTTTAAAATTTTATTATTTCCGTGAACAATAAAAGATCGTAATAGCTATCATTAAGACCGGATACATTGGATAATTGGTATGAAACTTTGTTGGCTGCATCAATCTAAAATCCTTTTTGTACTTATTTAAGCACTATTAACGACACATCTTGCACGTGCCTTTTATTTCTTAAAATCCTAATGTTTCTATGCACGTATGTACGTGATCAAGCCATTTTCACACATCAAACACTACCTATACAGTTCCTAAAACTGTTATGTAGCATGTAGCATCTTATTTGAAAATTCTCCCCTGTCTCATGACCTTGAAGGCGAGGAATCTTAGTGAGGCTTTGTCAATAAATTCTTTTAGGACCTCAAATCGAAACCATGAAGAAAATTATTTTTAATTTCTTTCATTGACTCTAATGAGGAGCAACAGGTCCCGCTGCACGTGTTCATTTGGGGGACTCGAAGGGGAGAATTGGCTGAAGAATGCATGTCTGAAAAAAATCTCAGGAGCGAGATATTGGCGGCGGGATAAGGGAGACAAATGGCTATCTCACTTGAATTTATCATTCCATTCTCGAGAGTTTGCGAGCCACTGAGCTCTAAACGGAATTTCCCCCCGGTCACATCACTGGCTTCATTCAGGGTTAATACTTTTGAATCAATCGAAAATATTAGAATCAGTTCAGAATTCATGTTAATCGTTACTTTGACTCATGAGTCAAAGTAAATCCCCCTGCAACACACCCCTACCACCCTTTCCCCCCCTGCCACCCTTTCCCCCTTCCCCCTTTCCCCCTGCCACCCTTTCCCCCTGCCACACACCCCTGAGGTGGCTTGCAGGGTATTTTGTAGATGAGGAGGAAAGGCCTATGGTCTCAAGATTATCATTCTTAGTCATTCACTCCGAGTCACCGTCATAACTTGCGGGTTGATTCCAGACTGTTTCCGGAAATATGCCTTCGGCAATTCTGATAAATTATATGAGTATGAATCGTAAAAGGACATACAGACCATACGTTTCTCAAATTCTGACGCATGAGTAAGTAAATATAATTGATTTTGATCCAATCAATAGTAGAGATAAAGTCCATAGTAATGTTTCTCTACAGAAGCCATCACCTTTCTCTGCGTGATGGGAGTGGCCCCTATCTCTTTCGAACAATCTGTCACACTTTCTTCTCTCAAGAATGTTCTCCAGATCTTTTTGTGACTTTATTTACTTCCTGAATTAATATTGCCCAGTAGATCCGAAATAATAAAAAAATGGCGCATGACTGCAATTAAAGAAAATATATCTCATTCATTTACCTGTCCCTCGTAAAGATGTTTATTAAGACGGTTCCACATATCAGAGAATGTTTGAGACTTACATATGTTTAAAGGTGACTCCAGAGATCTTTTTCTAGTGACTCAACTCCGCATAACATCCCAGCCGTTGGGGCAAACATGGGGTTAGCTTGCAGGATACTATGTTGAAGATCACTTTACCTATTGGTGCGATTATGTTGGACAGATAATCCAGCAAGCGCGCTCTCCGTCCTAACTAGGAAGGCTGAGACTGATGGGGAAGTTGGAATTGCCGACCAAACTTTGATGTGGAATTGATTGAACTGTTACGTACAAACATCCCTTCACTATAATTTAATGTAATTTTCCATATTTTTATAATGAAAATAAAATGCAAGTTTTCTGTATGACCAGAGATTTAAATTGTTTTCTTTAATGATCTATTTTCATCCAAAAATTATATTGAGAACGGTCTAAGGTAGATTTTAGATTTAAGGACGATCAGAGGACGGATCTAAACCTGTGTCTATTCGCGAGGAAAGCTATGGGCAAAACTATTGTTCATTTCTGGTTTAGGGATTGTTTATTGAAAATTTGATTAATGTACTCGGTGGTATTGTATTTATTCACCCATAGTGTAGTTATTATGCATAACTCAAATTACTATCACCATAAATAGATCTTCACATTCAATTTGGAATTAGATTAACAGGTCTTTTTTTTTCAATGTTCAATACAAATATCAAGCTCTATTTCTCCATTTTATTTCCACAGTAAAATTATGAACATTGTTCACTCTTAAACGTAAGAATCTGAGTGATTTCCAAGAAATGGAAACATTTTTCTTAAGAAGGATGACACAGGAAATGTGGACAGAAAACGTTTTTGCGGCATGGAAATGTTTTAGCACGCATGACTTGGATATTCTTGACCCCGAACCAACACAAGTGAGGAAACATCTTGGCGCAGAGTGTCATGGTCACAGATAAAGCTCACTACGCACATGGTATAATGGAAATTTTAACCCCAAATGAGGTCATTGCTTACGTTAAAGGAGGCAGTTATGGATAATATCCGGTCTTGTCCAAGTCATCCATTCCTTTGTAATAGAAGAAAAAAAAAACTCCCTTCAAGATGGCTCGGCACAAGACAAGACGATGACCTCTAAGCCTTTTCGAAGAATTGAATGGGACCGCTCTTCTAATTCTAGCTTTAGATGATCTCGATAGCCCCGGCCGTCTTTGGAAAGACGCTCATATTCATATACAAGAACCAGGGCGGAACAAAACACGAGCTTGATTGAAAGCACATACGTCAACTAAGAATTTTTAATAAATAGTGAAGATGAATTGTACATGACTTTTAAGAAAAATAAGCGGGTCTGACTTTAAAAAAGTAACATGGGTTCGTTTGGCGGATGGTGGGTAAATGCAATGAGAAAGCTAGATAAAGATGTTATTTCACATAAGCGAGGTCACACAAAAAATGATCAGCAAGTGTTTTGGACCCATCAGAGAAAGAGCTGATAGTTAAATGTGATAAAGCTCAAAGAAGATACTCCAGGATAAAAAAAACTGTTAAAAGAAAAAGGAAAGAGCAACTAAATTATTATATCAAGTAGAATGGAGGATTGAGAAGGAGGGGAAGCGTGATGAAAGACTTATATTAAGTTCTGACGCCAACGATTAGGCTCCCTCACTACATCGGCATATCTGACTACCCAGATAAAACCAGGAAGGTAGACCACAGTGATTTTACCTCCTACAAGCGAGGTCACGACTCAACCAAGGCAAAGTACTCATTAGCAAAGCATTTTTAATGTACTCAAGATATTGTTTGTTCACAATCTCATAAAAATAATAATAAAAATGTGAATTAATATTATATAGAACACATAACTAGCCAGTATTCTAACACCCACTCCCATGCGCCGTTGAAATGGCTAGCGAGACAGAGTAGGTTTAGATCTAGACTTTATGTTTAATAATCACCTATGCAACCAATGAAGTAAGAACTTTTTATTTTGATTCCTGTATCATAGAAAACATTTCAGCAAAGAGCCTTCAAACAGTGTAAAAAAAATCTTTAGGAAGAACTTAGAGAAATATTTCTATGACAAACGCCAATTATTTTAACCGTCTCAATCAATAGTACCTATTCCCTTAGAATAACACGATGATCGATTATGTTAATCGGAATAGTTACATCATTTTTCCACCAGAAATTGGTATGGACGAAGAGGGTAATTGCTTAAATTACTCTCCATAATGAATACCCGCCACAATATTATACTTGTAACAGTACACCAAATCGAAATAGTTATTTACTTTTTTAAGTCATCCTGGAAAATGGGATAAGTAAAAGATCAACGACCCCCTATATTACATTTCAAAAAGAGGATAAAATAAAGCCGCCAAAGTGATAACCCCAAATCCGTCCAGCGTAAATTAAGAGTGGGAGCCTCTTATCCCCAAGGATAGAGCCCGGATCCGCCGACGGTCGCGAGTGGACTCCGTATCTGTGTGAGATGAGCAAGAGGCTTCTGAGAGTGGAGAGGTTTGAATTATTCAGCCTCGTATCGCACAAAATCCACTCTTTTCCGAGAGCCAGTTTTCATCATATTCCATGATGTCAACAGGAATCCCTGCGTATCCACGTGATTCATGAAAATCGATTTCGGAAATACGCAACGGAAGATTTCCTGATGACACATTTTGTGGAAAAACACTCGAAGCCGTTCACACTTATACGAATACTGACCAAAAACGATTAACGCAATCCAACTATGGGGGGATCAAGTTGGTGTGGCGGCTACTGCATAAGCTGTCCCTGCCAAGGACCCGATTTTGAATCCCGGTGGTATTGGAGTTTTTATTCTCAATATGATCCCGTTCCTTGCATTCCTCGTAGTAAGCACCCCAAGGCCAGATTTTATAATCACTGGTTAAATATTTTCTGGATATGCAAACTGAAATTAATACATTCTCCCATTGATTACTTATATACTAACATATACTACATAACATATAGTACATACTAACAGCACGCCTAGCATGTTTTCTACATGGGTCTTGAGTCCCTGTCCATCTGTGTAGTTGTAGAATGCATGTATATTGAGGTCACTCTCCATTTTGATGACATCGGTAGTGTAGTGTTGCATGCTTGTGAGGCTTCGCCTCATGACAAGCATTAGCGATTTATGCTAATGCATAATTAGTCGTAGTTATACTAACTTTAGGGTATAGTGTAATGCATTTTGGTGATTACTCACCCCCTGCCACACACCCCTGAGGTGGCTTGCAGGGTATTTTGTATATGTAGATGTATATTGATATGTCAACTAACCGCCAGTCTGATGTAATACACAAATCTCGACCTGTCAGCTAACACCAACTTAGCATGAAGGCTAGGTCATCTTGCGGTTAACGTTAGCCAGGCATTATAAAATCAGCCCCAAATATAGTATTTCATCCGTCCGTTCAACCAAATACACGCCAATGACCTCAACGATAACTGCCGCAAAATGGGCGCAGTTGTCGGCTAGGTACCTCACAAAATAACTACCAGATCTTACATTGATTACCAATTCTCTTAAATTTAATTAACTTATATGAATGCATCAATGAATATTTTAGAGATATAGTATGCTTATGGTCCGTAGTGAAATATTAAAATTATTATTTATAAAGGCGTTAAAGAAGTTATAAATCATGACAGACTGCAGTTAGTTAGATAATGAACATAAGATAAGGGAGTTTTTTGGGAGGGGCCAAATTTTCCTCCAACGATTAAGGATCGCAATAAATCTCATCAATACTGAGTGGACAGGTTTGTAGGTACTAAGCTGATTTCATTCCTGCATAAAGATTTTCATATTACACCTACCACCACAAAGTAATACCTCTCGCATCTGCTTATTTTCCACGAATTTTATAATTCCCCTATGAATATACATGTTATTGTGCCCGCTTTACTTATCAGAATAACAATTTACATTTATGTATCTTACAAATACATAAATGGGCAGAGATACAAGAGTTATACTGAACACATGCACGGCGTGCTGTTGGTACCTTAGCAGACAGGGATACAAGTATTAGGGAGTGAATCAATTATCTAACTACACTACCTATCGACAATTCTAGTTAAAGGCTCATTGGTAGCTGTTATGGTCTCTTATCGTTCGCGGAAAAAATGTCATTTTAAACCTGTCCGTCCTGCAGTTCAGTTGGATAACTTAAATGGGATATGTTTGATAAATATATGTATATCTCAATGGTTTGTGCTAGGAGAATATTTCGGGGAAAAAGAATTCAATGACAAGTTTTCTGCCCTTTTTCTGCAATTAGAGACGCTCTAATTTTCAACTGAATGATGACATTGCAAATTTCCCCATTTGTTTAATTTTTAGTATTACATCATTGAAAAGAGCAATTGATAATTATGTAAAACGTCGAAACCCGTCGTAAGTAAAAAAGCAGATAATTGCCATGTCATCATTCAACATGAAACGGCTCCACCGCAACGAAACCGAAGCGGTGTAGCATGCTCCTATTTCCTACTAATTGTATTTCTGAGGAAGAAAATTCTGGGGCCCCTCTAACGCGACACCCTGTGGGAGTGACTAACAGGCGATTCCGTGGAATGCGCACAGCTCCCGCCAACGCCCACATTTCCACATGCCACCGATTCCACGTCGCCACGAAAACTCACTCACTCGCGAAGCGATAAACAAGGGGTATAAGTAACTAATTACGAAGCCTAATCGCTGTAGACTCGCACTATCCCTTCCAAATTTAGACAGGGTAGCGCAATAACTTGGAACATGACACAATGCTTTCCATTACTCACTTTCCTCAACGCGAAAAAGGAATCACGGGTTTGCTCCTCACAAACAGCGTGTCTAAAGTGGGGGTGACCGTCGTCGCTGGGTCGGAAATACCTTTTGTATTTTTTTCTTCCTTTGTTCTTTGACCGTTGCGACACCAAGCGCAGGTAATCCCTCCGGGAATCGTGAATAATCGCGGAAGATGACGGAGGTTCACGCGGAAATGACCCGAGTCATTCCCAATTTACTCGCGATGCTCTCAATTTGAGTAATACCCTAGCGTAATAGGCGAGCGATATTGCGCAATCTTCTCCGCGACATTTTTCAGCATAAGGTAACGTGATTCTTCGGTAGTTTAGCCTACCTATTCATTGGAGAGTACCGCATAGACGTAGATGACACGAAACCAGTGAAACCATCGAAACCGGTCGAGTCAGAAAAATAAAAAGTGTGGAAAATTGCAATTATTTATTATTTTCGTGATAAGTTATATAACCAGGGGCGGCGTGGCCAGGGCGGGAAGGCGGGGTTTCCCGCCCGGGCTCCGGGCCACGCACTAGGTTTCACAGTGATATAAAATAAGTTCAATTTTTTTCACACTCGCTGAATTTCAGTGAGTACTTCCCACTAGTAATGTTTAAAATTGTTGCTCTCACAAGTATATAGTGTAATTAATGCCTACAACAACGGTCTGTCACGATGAAAATACCGTTTCCCGATCAGTCACCGAAATTAAGCATCGTTGGGCTCGGCTCGAATTCGGATGGATGATCCTCCTATGTGTCCGAGTGCTGTTGCCCCTGTCTCGTAGTGGCAGACAGTATCTGCTAAACGACCTAAGGTATCGGAGCACGTAAATCCAAAGTACTAGTAGAAGTAGTGTGTAAATTAGGTATTTGTGATTATTAATTTCCTATTATATATTATTACGAACGCTTCACCCCGCATAAAATAATGTACTGCCTGGATTAGTGTCCTTTATTTATTAGTATCTTTACCATTCTATTGAATGAAAACATATGCTATAATGTAGCAGTTCCAGGGAAGCGTGCGGTGTTTGTCATTAAACTGAGATAATAACTACATGCTAGGTGAGAAATGGTTCAGAAGAGAATTGGAACTCGCGACGCATAGAGCATTATAGAAGAAAGTATTACAAATAATAATAATGATCTAGATTAGTGAAAGGATTTATATATTTTATCTAGCACAAATTTCTAGGAAAATCCGACAGTGAGTGGTAAATTGCTTGGATGCGAGGTGTAAACATTTGTACAATATGCAATTTAGGACGCTAACGAAAACAGGCGTATTTTGAAAATTTTAAAAATAAGTCGGTGGAATGAAGAAACTATGATGATATTACATTACTTTTCCCTAATTATATTGCGAAAACTGATGCCTGAATATAATTCCGCAAAACTGATACGTTCAACCGGCTCTTTCCAGCATTTATGTGTATTCATCAACTGAGGGCGACCGAATTAAGGCAGATTAGTAAAGCACCTGCTTGAAAACCCTAATTTCGTACGAACGTCCAAGGCTCCATGTCTTAGGTTATTCGGTGCGATATAGACGCTGCCGGGGGGGAACCTACTCTGGTAGTCATAAACTAACTATAAAGTAACCGCAAAAAGTAGCTGAAGATACTCCGTTTTAAGTCAGTCTTTTCCAAAGATTCCACCGCAGTTTTACGACCCGCCTTCTTAATTCCTCCACACACGTTCAAGCAGTATTTCCAGCACGCAAAGGAACGAATGCCGGAAGTTCCCCGCTGAGTTCCAGGAAAGGATCTTTCGAGGAACTTGGGGTATTCGGGTAGTTGAACTGACCAACAGATGTTTAAAACTGTGAAAAAAGGATCTTGCCAAAAATTTTTTGACGGGAATAACATAGCTCCTACGTAAGAATTTACTTCTGGAGTAATAATTATCCCCAGAAGTATCGGAAAAAATAAACCTTATATGTTTAAAAATACCTTAAATAGTAATTTCCAGCTGAATTGCAACGCACCGCATAAAACAAACTGTAGTAATTTAATGCCTGAGATTGAAAATTCGAAGTGCGATAAAGAAATCGCTAAGAACATAATTTTGCAGGGTATGGAGCAGATGGCATTTCGCTTAGAAAATTAACTAATTGATAGCCTGCCCTTGGTATGTGAGTGAAAGTTCCAGGCAAAACTTATACCTTGAAAACAATATATAATAAGTATACGCCGTGTCCCCATATTTCACTCCTTTTGGACCACCAAGCAACAATTATTTAGTCTCCGGCTACGAAAGAACATAACTCTTGTGGTAATATGAATGATAATAATAAATTATGTTTTAATTTTAAGCTCTTTCATTAAAGTACAAATACAATCAGAAGGGACATTCCTTTTTCATTAAAATCATCTACTACCGTAGAGTTCTTTCTCAGAAAAGAAATATTATGCCCTTCCTAACGGTATAAATGTGACAAAACACTCCTCTCAAGCTCTCAAGTGCCTAACTCTTGGAAGTTTTGTAAAGTACCAAGTCCCTATGGTTAGTTCTCCATCAATCTCTCCGTTAATGAGAAATGATAAATGAGACATAAACGATAAAAGCTTTCGCTTTTTTTAAACTTTCCTTTAAAATTGGGATCCTTTTTGAGGCACTACATTTAATTTTCTATGCCAGTCATATGAACGTATACATGGCTAAGAAGTAGAATGAACTAAAGCACCATTCGAGAATTTTCCCTGATAGACCAGTAAACCATATGATTGAAAGGCCAGTTGCTTTGTTTCAGTTTGTTATTCTGTGATTAGAAAAACAAAAGGATTTTACTACTTTTACTTAAAACGCTATATGACCATAATCTTTGAAGTTAGTATCGATTTCAACGCACAAAAATACCTGGATTAAGTATAATCATCATCATCAGCCACTTTCCATACCGTGTGACTATGCCTTTGGATGGAACTTGAGAAAACACTGAATTTCATTTAAATAGTCAAACAACTTGGACATTTTCGATAGAGGAAGATCAATTGTGACCAATCAAATACGGTGACCACAGAGAGCAGGTGCGCACATTTAGATGTGTGATACATGCGTTATGAGATGATTAAGGTCTTCGTGATGCCGACATAAATTGCTACTGTTAACTTGTACGACGGCATAATTTATAACTCTAGATATTTCTATTTCTAGTTCTGTAGGGAAAAATAAGTGAAAAACTCGTCCCCGAGCATTCTCTAAGAGGAAGTCAATTCCCAAAACTCACTCTTTATTGATTTTCATTGAGCTACTTTCAATACTTTGATGACTAGAGTGCAGAAAATGTAGACATGAGAAAACCCTGGGAATAAATGCTCATGCCAAAATATTAAAGAAAATTTGTGGGTAAACAAGAAAGTGAAAAAATGAAGTCAACTAAGTGAAACAAATAACCAACCAGTCGATCGGACTCTGAGCGAAGCAATACACATGGGGAACTGTCGAACTGATGCAAAAAATATCCTCATCTAGAATCTAAACTTAACTTTTTGGTTGCGAATATACAGAAATATGAGGTTGAGTAATGGCGTGAATTATTCACCCGTTTGCGTTTGCTCCTGAGATTCGTGAGACGAGGCACAATCTCCATAAGCTTATGTTTTCACCACAACTTCATTACGGCAGCTAGAGAGAGGAATACCGTCAAAGAGGCTTCGAACTAAGGCACAGCTTCGGGGTTTTTCTCACTAAAGAGAACCTCGCGTGCGTGCTTTGGAACGATATATTTGTCAGACAGGCCTGAGTTACAATTATAATGAAGGATAGACTTGTAATAGCTCTCTGGGAAGCCCTATTATGGAGTGGTGTGGTGGTGATACCGACGTGGTTTCTCGTTTTAGTCATATCATTTTGCTCTGATCAAGTTCATTCAGCCTCAAAATAGCTAAACCTAACTGCCGTGCATCACTCAGCCCAAACTTGTGTCACGCAAAATCACTAATGCGCTCGAGCAAGTCGCTCTAAGAAACTTCTGCCTGAATATCCAACTTAATCACCGTGAATTGCGTGATAAATAAAGTCTTGTGCAGAGATATGTACGAAATTGATCGATCGGAATTTAGCAGTTTTAATATTAATGAGGTGGCAAAGAACGCATTTATTTTTATAAACCTTAAAACTGCAACAAAGGCGAGAGGAGCTGGAGCTAAACATGTATGTAACCGTGTAATTAAAAAAAAAGATGGGCATATATTTTATTGATTAATTTGAATAGACTGTTGTGGCATAAACTGTATAAAGGATTTCTTACTGCGCTTTGGCTAAACGATCTAGTTCTGGTAGCCCTCATAGTGGATTTCCCGCTAACATCATGATTAGTTCAATTTATTCTCATAGCATTCGATTTTATCAACTTTCTCTTGCTTCATGACCATTTATAGCTTTATGAGCGATTACTCTGATTTAAATTTCAACCACATGCGTTAAAACTAGCTTCCATATACCCACTCGAGACACATTGAAGTAGAGATATAATAAATATGGATTGTCACTTCCTCTCGCTGTCTCAGTTGGGCACGCTTTTCATCTCCATCCGAGTTTAGCATTGAGATTAAGGGTGGTAGTATTTATTTAGATAGAAGTGGATGCTGCAAGGAATACACTGATAATATGAATTTAGATTTATTTTTGTGTAGATTGTAGGCGATAAGAACAATATCAATGCCTTGCTATATAAAACATAGACGTTTGATGGACAGTTATGAGCCTTTATAAGGGCTCGCACACGATCTATTTTAAGACTATGGTATGAGACAATAGGTCTTGAATATTATGCACAGTTCTCCGAATTTGTGGTTGCTGTTTATTCCGCCAAAATTTTACCACGATTTCAATTGATTTTTAACTGTAGCGTAATTTCCGCGGAGATAAGTTTTGGGCCGATGGTACTTTATTGCGCATTCAATCCGAAATAATATAAAAAACGGATGCCACATTTCGGGATTTGCTGGTAAATACCCGGGAAAATATTCGACTCATTTGTGTCATTCGTAATGTCCCTTTTGGTAATTTAGAATTTATTTCGAGCAGTCGGTATCCTTTGTTGTGAACCGTAATATTCTCCACACTATCTTGACCGCCAGAAACATCACAACCCCTCCCTCGCCAACATTATCCTGAGCAACAGTTTCCGACTGCGTGGGTCCACGAGAGCTTTCATCGGTGGATCAGAACCAAGAGCCAGCGATGAGCAGCGGGTGGGGAGGGGACAGCGCCCGGCTCACCCGGCTAGTTACGAAGCGGCCAGGCGTAATGACCGAACCGAATGAATTCGGGGGGTCGTTGATTGGGTGTGGAGGAAAGAGGGAATAAACCGTGCTTGTATTCTGACGCATGCGTACGTCCACATGGGTGATTACGTGAGTGCATCTGGCCGTCCATACACAACACGTCAAGAGGGGGCACTATTGAGGTGGTGGGGGGAGGAGATGTCTAGGGCAGGGTGCCGACAAGTGGTAAGTACAACACTTGATGTCCTCTAGCTCTAGCGCCCAGAGAAGTGCCCACCAGACAACTTCGCTTCTCCTTGAGTAATTTTTCTCAAAAATATTTTTTGTTCATTCGCATAAACAAATTAATAATAAATTTCGAAATACCTTTACCTGCAGCATGTTATTTTTAATTTTTGTATATTTAACAAGCCGATTAATATTTTTTTAAGTTTGGGAAATTACAAATATTTTTGTTTACTCCATTAAAATTTCTAATATTGCAGTTAAAAGTTTTATTTCATGAAATATGTCAGCATTAAGCGTAATTTGTGTTATTTTTGTTGCTACGAGTATAGTAATAGAAAACTTTAATTCACATTGTTATTTGATATAACTAAACAAACATTTATTTCTTTCATAGTTTTAACTTCAAATATCAATAAAATTGTTAAAGTTAATTATTATTTACATTATAAATGAAAAGATATGGTATAGAGAAAATTAATTCTAAACTTATATTGGTCCATACTTTATTTATAATAGTTAGTATTTACATGTCTATGACTTAAAAACTATAGCACTGCTAATTTTATAAAACAAAGAAAACTTTTCGTCCAGTTTTGCTCGGGTTTTTTGAGCAAAAATATTCAATTGACATTGGAATGAAAGGCTAAAGACCTGGAAATCCCCTCTGAAGATGAAATCACATCCACATTCGCTAGAGAATTCTATTCCTTAACTTTTCGTATGCATTTTTCTGGTGTGCTAAAAAATATTTTCATCATTATTTGTATAATGTGCATAGGTTTTGGGAGAATCAAAAACGCCATCCCACGGTCAAAAAATGGTTCGTCATGATTAATTTCGACCCATTTTAAAGTCATTACGAAGATATATCCCGAAAGCATGTAAACACGAAGGGAATTATTGAAGGTATCAGTATTACAAATGAACTGGAAATTGATTTATTTTATACAGATACATCATCATAAGGCATGCTATCACCTGATGCTTAAAAAGCATGTTTTTTTTCAAATGCACTATTTAAACGCATTTGAAAAATGCATGGGAATCGAAATCGACAAAATGCAATTCTGAGTTCTTGAATGCATTTATTTTAATAGTGTGTGGTATTTTATAAGTTTAACAAAATATCAATTATATGAAAAATTAACATAAATGCTGAAAAGATTATTAAAACCATGAAACACAGTAAAACTGGCCAAAAATCCACAAATTGCCAAACTATGTAACCAACGAAAAACATCGCCTTCAGCATGTATGCACTCTGAGGCCATATAGTCTATAAGACTTCCTACCTCTCAAAATGAAGTGAGAATTTCGTACTTTTCCACTGATTTATTTTAAACAACGACGTGTTTCGAAGTCTTATTATATCATTATCAGGTAATGCCTAACACAGTAAATACTATATCGTTTAAATTAGTGTTTAAAATGAATCTGTGGAAAAGTATAACATTCTCACTCCAGTTGCATTATGAACTTTCACAATATAACGCCTAAATCCGTGAATTACAAGTATTTCCTACTTCTCTCCCAATTTTCCTTTTCTTCGGTGTCTTTTTCCTTTAGGTTTTTAATCTATCGTCTAAAATCATTACAGCTCGTAAGATTCTTCTTTCACTCATGTGCACACCACACACGAAATTGATATACTTTCGTGAATGCACATTTTATGCTGGTAATTGACCAGTCATGGATAGCTTCGCGCCTCAGGCTGAGCACATTAGGCGCGGCAATTTACAATGGAGCACGGGAGAGACTGGTCTGAGCTTTCCCCCTTCCGTTATACTTCCTTTCCTCTCGTCAATACTAACATTTTTCTACTGAATAACCCAGTTAATATCCAAACAAACTGACCCTAAACCCTAACGTTTCACCATGCTATTGATATAAACAGTCAGGAAGCAACCCTTAGTGTGCCTAAATAATACCCTCATACATGCTACGTAACAACCCTTCAGCGGTCTTTATGGATTAATCTGAGATGTTTTTCCCATTATTTTCCTCATCGCTGGAACATTTTTCGATAATATTACGAGAATAGATTTAGAGGCATCACGCTTGTTATCCTATACTTAGAAACACCCGGGGTATTTTTATTCGTATAAACCCTGCAATTATGAATTACTTTTAGGAATATAGGCGTAAATCTATTCTGATACATCGTAGAACAAACCCTGACCAATACATCTGAAGTAGATATATTTTCTAACGATGAGACGTCAACGTCATTTCGCTAACTTCGGCATTCTACGGTAAATTTTATCGTACGCATAGAATTAGAGAGATAAAATAATAAAACTGGCACAAAAGTGTCATTCTTTCTGCGCTTTATAAGAAATTAGAAGTTAAAATAAAAATTGGATAGAAAGGTAGCCTAGTTTTTGTCTCACTTTCTTTAAACCTCTTTATTTTACTAAACACGACAAACAGTACGTGTTGCATGCCTGCTGTACTTTCCAAAACGAATTACGAGGTGGATTTATTTTGATGCCAACCCCATTAATAAAAGCTAGTCATTAGTTCCTATTTATTCGATAGCTTCGAATGAAGTCCACTCCTGGTGAAGAATTCGCCCCTGTTTGTGACTTACACTGTACTTACTATTAAGAAGTAGGCACCGTATTGCTCCTTCGCGAAACAGCTTATGTCTACCGAATATTTTTTACTCGCTTGTGTCTTTTTAGTTCTAATATTCCAAAATAATTGTCAATAGACATGAACCCATAAAAAAATAGAGTGGAACCTTTATTCTATTGCAAGAACAAATCCCTACTACTTCACGAAATTATAAAGAAAAAGGATAAAGAATTAGAAAGGCGAGCAAAAATACAAATTATGGGAAAGAACAATGCAGCATGAGATCTGATGCATTAGCTTACGAGAAAGGTAAGTATTAGTGGTTACACAACGATACTGGAGCAGGTTGGGTGGCTTGTGATTGCGACGTGAAAGGACGAAGTGAAGGAATAAAATAGTTTCAATTTCAACATTTCTCGTGGGTTGGACGGGCAAAAATTAAAACTAAACTTGCCTTGGTCAAATTTTTGGTTTCATTCATCAGGACTATAAATAAATATTCATCAGGTTCATAAACTACAAAAATGGAACATTATTGCGCAATCCTAGAAAAAATACGAGGAATTGAGGAGAGGAAATTAGAACAGAAAAATTGCAAGGCATCCGAAAGTGCACTCACATAATTTAAATCAAAACCCGACTCAAGGTGTCTATATTCTACTTCACAATCTGTCACCTAAATGATATCCTTCCCCTATTTCCTTTCTTCCCTCTGAATATTTTTTCCGAAAATGGAATCATATCAAGACTTTCATTGCATTCCATAGTTACCTTCTCCCGAAGACTTATTTGCATTTGATGGGACATGCGGTGGCAGATTCCGGGCTTAAACGACATTAATGCCAAAATTAAGATAAGCATTTCACGATAGAAATCAACCCGAATCAGTTACGTCTGAGGGACTATCCCTCAAATCACTTCCCACAGAGATAGACTCCCACTCCCTTTGAATGCTCTTTGCGAGGGTAAAATAATAGCATAAGTAACCAAAACCAGTCCTTGCCTATTTTCATGTAATTAAAAAGAATATTCGATTGCCAAACTAATAAGAATTACTAATGGCCAACGTGAGTAGAGTTCTTCGAAGACGAAGAGATTCATCCATGCGTTCTGAGTGCTGCATTTTTCTCTCCAGAGCTAATAAAGTGATTGTCAAAAGAATGTAAGTCGTAAAGTTTAGCTGAGAAAAACTATTTTTAACGCTTTGCGTGGATTATTTAAGAAATGGAGACATGGGGTATGAACAAATCGATTGACACCTAACGTGCATAAGTTTCTAATTTATAAGTGCCTGTTAGATAGACAACAGACACTCGGATTTCGGCCACCTACGGGAAATATTGCGAGGGTAAAATAATAGCATAAGTAACCAAAACCAGTCCTTGCCTATTTTCATGTAATTAAAAAGAATATTCGATTGCCAAACTAATAAGAATTACTAATGGCCAACGTGAGTAGAGTTCTTCGAAGACGAAGAGATTCATCCATGCGTTCTGAGTGCTGCATTTTTCTCTCCAGAGCTAATAAAGTGATTGTCAAAAGAATGTAAGTCGTAAAGTTTAGCTGAGAAAAACTATTTTTAACGCTTTGCGTGGATTATTTAAGAAATGGAGACATGGGGTATGAACAAATCGATTGACACCTAACGTGCATAAGTTTCTAATTTATAAGTGCCTGTTAGATAGACAACAGACACTCGGATTTCGGCCACCTACGGGAAATATTCCGGCTGCGCTACTGACCTTAATAGCAGTTTAATGACCGAGTGTTGGGCCCACCTCCAACTATACTCCATGAAAAGTAGCAAATTCAGTTAACTGGGTCTGGCTGGCTCTTTCCCCTCCGCAGTTAAAGCTTTCGAAGCTCGCCCGAAAATACCTTAAGTTGCAGATCTCAGGTGACCACGGAAGGTGACCAGAAGGACCCGGATTGAACGCGGACCTTTCAGCAGAATAGTTCAACGTTCCACCTCCAATGTAAACACGCCTTGTTTTTTATGCGGAAAAAGTGTATACCATAAATATATTTTGGCTGACAAAATTTTAATTTCGTGACTTGATTTCACTCCGAGGAAAAATAGCTCTGGCGCACTTTCTTCAATCCATGCATCCTTTATAAAGCAATATAGATTTTGAACGATTTTACGAGCATAAAATATTGCAACGGAAATAACTCGAAGCACATGGACACTTATTGAAATTATGTATTCCTATTATGTATTTGTTTTCTTTCGAAATGTTGGCAATTAGGTACGAATATTTTAAACCGGTGGAGAGCCAGAGAAGAGTTTACTCATATGTATTCCTATGTTTGAATGAATTTATTCATGCCTTTGAGCGTCATGCTTTCGTATTTCCTTGACTTGCGCCAATGTACTACTTCCGCCAATGTATCCCACTTCCAGCAATACACAACGCGCGGATGACACTTTTTCGCGATTTTCTCAATAAAAATGACGGTGCGCGTCTAACATGCATTTGTATTATGTTGTATGTAAGAAGAATGCTCTTATATGCGGCAAGATACGTTAAGGTCGTTATGATAATCTCGTTAGCGTTACCGACTTTTTGCAGCAACTGGGATGGGAATCGCTGTCAGACCGTCGATTCAAATTTAGACAATCCATTATGTAAGTTAAAACTAATTTATTTTCTGATGACGTTAATAACATTTAATGAAATCCGACATACTACGTTAGATCAGATCATGAGAATAAAATTAGGGAAATAGACTGTAGAACGGATAGATTTAAAATGCCATTTTTCCCGCGAACGTTAAGAGACCATAACAGCTGCCAATGAGACTTCTAACTAGGTTTATCAATAAGTAAGGTATCTAGTTAGTAGATTTACTCCTTAATACTTGTGCCCTTATCTGCTACCTAGTACTAAGAACGCCGCGGATGTTTTCGGTATAACTTTTGTACCACTTATGTAGTTGCAAATTACATAAATAATAACGGTCCCTCCTACATTGGTAGTATACGTATAGTGTAGTGTATACTTGTGAGGCTTCGCCTCCTGACAAGCATTAGCGATTTATGCTTATACATCAATAGTCGTAGTTAGACTCACTTTAATAGGGTCTAGTGTAATGCATGTTGATGACTACTCACCCCCTGCCACACATCCTTGAGGTGGCTTGCAGGGTATTGTGTAGATGTAGATATGACAGTGAAACAGACAGAAATAACAGCACAAACATGAAGGATGGAAGCAATGGAAATGTAAAGCCATAGACGAATGGTACGAAGACGAAATAGTCGGAGAGAATCACCAATGAAGGAGTCCTACGAAGAGCTGGGCAGAAAAGATACTGAACGATAACTCTGTGGAATTGAAGGGACAACCTCTTTGGACACATTCTGAGTCGTTAGAGGCTCTTTAAAACAATAATGAAAGGCGAAATGAATTGGAAGATCAGGGATGGGACACGCCATGCAAATAGTATTGGACATAAAATGAAGACTATTCACTCCCTGCCACATATCCCTGAGGTGGCTTGCAGGGTATTTTGTAGATGTAGATGTATAATACTGATGAAATAATAAATAGGTTAGCGGGAAGAGAGTTGAGAAGAGAGAGCAGCACCAGATCAATCTTCGGAATAATGATTGCTGCTGCTAATGATGAAACAACTTCAGCAACATTCGGTTCCGAAGCGCGAGAATAGAGCTTAAATCTCCAGCATATTGTGCGCACTTGAGTCGTGGTGAATCAACCAATGTTGCACTTCTCTTCTCCAAGGATATTTCGAGATTTGTTTCAAACGTAATCCCCATAGCTCAGGTAACCAACCCTCAACTAATAGTAGGCAGGCTAGTATATTTCCCTACGTAGATGTTGCCGAGGACGGCTGGGTCCCCTTATCCCACTCCTCCCACCCTCTCAATCCCTGTGAGTCATCTTCGACCCCTTATATAACCCTTTCTCCCTCACCCCATTCCCACTGGCCACCAACCGCATGAAAATATGCGGGAGTACTTGCTGTGGGCTTGCACGGAGCGTAATGAAAGACAGTGAATGAGGAGGATGACGCCTACGCACGAAGCATGAAATTCATACCGCGAAAAAGATGCCATGCATGGCGACACTATCCTTTATTTTATTTGTCCTTCTCATCCAAGCAGTGCAAGATAGGAAAGAAAATTATTGTTAAACACAACCGCAAAAGGAAAAATAACACTTAGAATGGTGGATTGAATATTTCGTCTGGGTTTTCGGAGGTGACTTTATTTCTTCGTGTGGTTACACTTCCCTTAGTATTGAGCATGGAGGCCACATATAGGGGAAAATATAGCTATCGGTATCGAGCCTTTTATCACATAGTTTTTAATAATACCCCGTAGCAACAATTTTTTTCCGGCCAAATATGAAAATTACCCCGACCATGATGCGACTGGTTTTATCACGTGAATATTAGGAATAAGTTCCAATGAAAATGCTAATTCATAAAAATAGGCATTCCTCTGAATCAAAAGGTGTGAAAGCATAGCATTTTTGCGGGAACTGCCCATGGCCTTGAACAAAAATAGAAGTAGGATGAATGAAACTATTTAGAGCAACCTTGAGCTTAAAAGCAAAATTAAGAGGGAAATGCTTCACTCAAAAATTTGTTCGCTACTGATAATGGGTCAAACTTCTACCCGAATAAATCTCCATAGATTTGAGGGCGGCATTTCACTTCCCTGAAAAGAGACTTTTCCTAAAAATATTCGGGTTTCCCTACCCACACTCCATTTCTCTATTATTTAGGGCGCAAGCCCTTTACCCTCTCAATTGCCACCCCCCCTGTCCCTGATGACACAATAAAAAAACAACCTCCCTACTCCCTTCTCTTTCACTCCCCCCAGTCCACGCCTTGCACCCGAAACTGAATGGGACGACCGGCAGGCACACCCACTGGCGAAGCCTGTCATAGCTCTCAACCCCTACCCCCTCCTACCCCCTTCTCACCCTCCTTCACCCCTCAAATCTCCGACACGTCACCCAGCCACTTAACAACAGCGTCCCCAAGCCAACGGCCCAATTTTCTCTCCTTGCCCTCCTCTTGCGCAAAGGCATTGGCCAACTTTGCTATTTTCACCGTATTTTATCAAGTTCTTTAGGAAGTTACCACAGGGGCCTGTTAGCCATCTTCTTAGAGATTCATGAGTCTTCCCTGGACAGGCAAAAGATAGGAATGGGAAATTTCCGCGCCTCCTTAAATTAGCATATTAAAAAAACAAGTGGACTGTGTTATTGAATGGTAAGCTATAAGTAAGAACCCATAAGTAAGAATAATGATAATGATTTTAAAAGCCATTGCTTAAAATCGATATGGATACCTACTTAATAAATCCAATCACCAACGAAGAAGTCTTACAAAGAGTTGGAGTGAAAAAAGTATAATGAAAACTCTGCGAAGAAGAAGAGACAAATTTATTGGATACATTTTGTGATACAACAGCCTATTGAAGATAATATTGGAAGCAGGAATGAATGGAAAGAATTAGTGAGGAAGAACAAGAATGGAATACCTCAGGCAAATTAAGAAGGACGTCAAAGTGAAGAATTATGTAGGAATGAAAGCGGTTGTCAGAGAAGAGAATGGAGTGGAAAGCTGATATCATGATGATATGAATAGTAAATATAGGCATAGATATTGATGCTTATTGTGTTGCATTAGGTATGATGAGAAAGAAATACTGATGCGAAGTAAGAATACTTATTAATAATATAAACACAAATCACTCATGTCAGTGATGTCAAGTAACAAAAGTGTCGTGGGAAAAAGAAATTCTTAGTTATTTGATGAACATATTTTGGTAGCCGCTCATTGAACAACCAAAACATTAACTTCCGATTTCGTTCAGTTCAACGCACTTAATATTAATAAAGTTTACTCAGCTGTTCTACTTTTCAGTGAAAAGCCTCCAATCAAAAGTTTCACTCTTCACTAAAAAGCCTCCATTCAACAATTTCACTTTTTACAGAAATGCCTCAATGTGTGCATCATTCCATTAAAAAAATGTTTCATAGTTGTGCCGAAATTTGTTGGAGTAATTGTGCGCTCGCAATCAAATTTTAGCTACATAGGCTCTTTTTTTCGTCGTATTTTCGTATTCCAGGCCCTTTAACACTGGCTGGAATATTCGCATTGAGGATGTACGATCTTAACTACGCAAGAAGACTAAGCACAGCTTCGTAAATCATTATTTCACTGAGCAATTTTTAGAGGAACATGAATGATGGCTCACTGAGCCTACCCGCAGGATGTCAGAGTGGCACGATAAATTTCTAACGAGAAAGTAGTGCTAAACTAACGACACACTTCTCTCTTGATAATTTATGATCTATAATCGGATTATTACACGAAGAAGCCCCACAAGCACTTTTTTCTAAGCGGCCTTAAGAGCCCTTTAGCCTTGAATGCATATTTATCATTATTTTTATTTGATTACGAGTGCGTAAAATGATGCTAATCCCATTAAATTTTCGTTAACCTAATTTTTGTACCCCTTGAAGTAACTATCATACAGTGATTCCCAAATTTTATTGACTCAGAGTCGGTGCATGGTCAGTGTAATTGTAATCTCTACTCCTCTCGTAACCCAGTAAGTATATGCTTCACCCTTCGTGTTGGTTCTTTTTACGCTTATCACCGTAAAAAAGTCTCATTCTTGGTATTTTCTTAAGAATTTTTTCCTTTACTTAATATTTCATAATTGTTACAAAAAAATTATAACCATAGCAACCTATTTCGTGTTATGAGATTTTTCTGTTTTCAGTGAGTGAAATAGAAAATTACTCGATATCCGAGGGCATAGGTGAGCACAAAAAGCTCGTGATACTTATTAACTGTTTTATGTACTTTTATGGAGAAGTATATTGAATTATCTCTTATTTTATTCGTTGCTCATTTAATAAAAGAATATCTAGTACATATCGCGAATAAATATTCCGAGCAATCACCCAAATAAGAGCAGTTACTTCAAATTTAATTATTTATAGCGATTATACAGTTCCAAAAAGCTGGTCTGCAACTTAAAAATTGTCTTCGGTAAAAATCCTCAAAATTTATGAAAATGGAAAGAGTATGAATGAAAATGAACTGGGATGGACCAGTTATTTCCTCACTAGCGACGCACTTCCCCGATTCCCAACTGGCTCTACACCCTCGTGGCAAGGAGAGTTGCTGCATTTCAAAAACACCGGGATATTGATCCGACTGCTTCGTGGCTGCAGGGGAATATGCAAGGGACAAAGAATTTTTCCCACATATCGATGGTTGATGTGGCGACGCGACGAGAAGCACAATGGGTTGAGCACTCATCAGCAGATCCACGAATCCAGCGATTTAATCCAAGCAATGCCCTAGGACACTACTACGGCTCAAATAAGGGCAGTGCGAATATATATCCTTTTTGTTTGAGTTGAAGCAAGGAGTAGGGTCAGGAAATCGTGGCATTAAAAAGCGAAATAAATAGATGGTAAAACTGTTTTCAAATAGTAAGACTAAATAATTAATATTAACGAAATAAGGCGAATAGTGAATACATTAAGGAGAGGCATTTAACACTAGAATGCCCGAGGTACTGTAGTCTTTTTGACTACTTTTGATTTTGTTTTTGCTCTCACGTGTACTATAATTGCTCCATGAAAATATACTTTCGTGACTTTTAATCATTTTTTAAGTATTTAAAGAAAAAGTGGTTGAGGTTTACATAACTTTTATTTTTAACACAATTTTTTAAAATTTACCTTAATTACCCAAGGTAGTCATTTTGACTACAATTGTCTTTACGGTTTATTATCATCCCCTTCTTTGAATTTTTAATATATTTTGAATTTTTTCAGTTATTATTGTTCTACTTGCATATATATGGATTAGATTCCAACTGTTCAGTAAATAATGTCAGCTAAAGTAGGCCTTTTTACGAAATATCAAGTTTATATAACATTTCACTCAAGCTGTAGTTTTGCAATTTTAGTAACATTTAGATAGTCCAAAGCACGCATTACAAACACTCAAATATGCATAAGAACATCTCTATTTCCTCACCCACATCCTCAAACCTTTCCCCCTCCATCTTATTGTCTGCTACTTTAGCTCCCTTATATCTCCCTGTCCCTCATCGACTATGAGTCAGCAACTTTTTGCGTGGTGATTTGCTGGCGACATTGTTTTGATTTTTCTGGTTATAAAAGAAAAAGTTTGCTCTTCGGTCTATGCCGAGATGCTGTTAGCGAAAAGTTGAGCGAGTACGTTGATGTTGTCTGGAGGATTCTGTCGCGAGGCACAGTTCCACATCACGTGAAAGACTGTTGACCACGCTTGTTGTGCGTTCTCGGAATATACTACATACTTAGTACAAGTATAGAGCTCTTTCGTAATTATGGCACTAAGGAAGGATCTTACACCTGGGGACATTATCTCAATATTGCACAGACAAGACCAGTCTGAACATGAAAGTAGTGCAGATTTATCAGACGATGACTTAGTACCCGATGAGATTCACAGCGGAGGGGCGAGTTCATCCGAGAGCGATGGGAGTGGAGAGGAATGCTACACTCTCAGTAAGTAAAATTCTTTAATTACGTTTTATTGGCACTCCACATTTATCTAATACGCATTGCGCATTGCATATCGCAATGCCTGAGATCCGAGGACATGGTACTAGGGGGAAGGGATGTGGCGGAACCCCTCGACGGAGTTCCCGTGGTGGAGGTGGTACAATTGCAGCTTCATCCCAAGCGCCGGTAACTGCACCTGGGTGAGGTCATGGAGTTGCAATGCAGGACGACGCCCCGCTGCAGTTCGTAGGATTCGATGGGATGGCAATGCAAATCATTCCTGAGCAGCATGATCGAGGTAGGCCTGCAGAACTAAACTTACTTAGAGAAGTCCCAGGGCCCACTGGACATGCTAAAATAAGTGTTATTACTGGTAGTCCTATGAATGCTTCGCGACACACTGCACCACTTTAGAAAGTGCACGATTACCGAGGCTCATAGGCAGAATGAAAACGATTCATTTTGGCTAACTATGGAAGAGCTGGGGAGGTTCATTGCTCTTTTATACGCCAGAGGGATGTCAGGAACAAATGACAGGTCTGTGCACAGTTTGTGGAATGAAACTGGGGAGTGACTTTCTGTATGAAAGCAATGTGTAGAAATAGATTATGTGAAATCTTGCAGTTTGATAAGAAACCCACTCGCTGCATCCGTTTGCAAACTGACAAGTTTGCCCTCTTTTCAGCTGAGTGGAATAGATTTATGGACAATTTTATTGCATGCTACAGGTCAGGGGCTTTCATTACGTCCCATTGGAGACTTTTTCCAAACAGAGCTAGGTGCCCATTTACATAATTCATGGTGAACAAACCAGATAAATTTGGACAAAAACTCTGGCTGGCTGTGAACACAGATAGCAATTACCTGCATTAATTAAATACATCAAAGAAAGATATTAAGCATTGTTAATGGTTCTCCTTACACAGACAAAGATCCTACTCATTCTGAGGGCAGTCGTCTAACCAATAATATCGTGATGAGACTTATGCATCCTTATCTGAGAAAGAGTCGCAACGTTACCACCGACAATTTCTTCACATCTGTAACGCTAACAAAAAAACTGAAAAATGCTGGTACATCCTTGTTAGGAACTGCAAATAAAATGAGGAAGGAGGTTCCAAAAGAGGAAAGAACATTAAAGAATACTTGTATTCCACAAAAGTATTCAAAAATTATGAAAATGACATTACCTTCTCCGTATCTCAGGGTAAAGTAAAGAAGAACATGCTTATCCTAAGGACTTTTCACTCAGATGTGAATGTCGCTAACAACCCGAAGAATAAAGTGGAAACAGTCCAGAGTTACAATGAGTCAAAGTATGGAGTAGATGCTGTGGATCAGATAGCAAAAAAGACACTGTCCGGACAGCCACTAGGAGATGGCCTCTGCATTCTTTTCATAATACACTAGACTAAGAGGTAAAAATCCTTGGTTTGTATACAAATATGTAACCTGGTTGCTACCTTACGGGGGGAGAGAGGTGGTAATCAGTGGACCAATAACCAAGATAATTCTTTGGCAGTGTGGCATTTTTCACCCCTTTTTTTGGCTAAATTCCCCTCTTTGGGCAGTTTCCCCTCTGCGGACTGTTTACCCTCCGGACTTAGCCGAAGGACTTAGCGCGCATGTGCGCCAACGACGGCAAAAATGCCTACGACTCCAAAATGCAGCGACTCCGAAATGCAGCGACTCCTGCCAGCGACTCCTGCCACGACTTCTGCCACGACTTCTGCCACGCCTTCAGCCACGCCTTTATCCGCGCCTTTGCCTCACCAGGTCCTGCATCGTTTATATAGCCCCTAAAGTGAGGAAGGATTCCAAAAATGCGGTCATTCTGACCAAGGCACAAAGGCTGTGATCCTGTATTCTGCGGCCGAAGCCAGAAAACAGTTCCTGGCGCTCCAATTAAAAACTGCCACCCTATCTATTACCCATCCCATTATTTCCTCCCCTCCAAGGCTACCAATCGCCAACAACCTGAGCTTACCCATTCCACCTCGTCCTTGTCGACAGACCCCCTCCTCAGCTGACTCATCTCTGACCTCGCCCTCTATTGCTGTCGAGACAGCGACCGGGTAACACCTTGTGTGATCCTGCTGACTTTGTCATTTTTGTACTTGGAGAGAAGCTCAACCTCTCGTACTTGTATATTTTAATTATTTTCCGACTGGAAACTCTCATTACGGTCGCCTGGCACTCGACCTATAGGTAAATTGCTTGTAACATGGTTGGTTCTATGTGTGAAATATATTGATAGTTTAGTTATTGATTGATAATACTTGTGTTTCGTTCGATTTCCTCATTTCTCTCACCCGAGCTTGGAAAGTGTTTGTTTTTTACGGGTGTTATCGGCGAGAAAATCTACTCCCCTCTCCCGATAGCGCTTCAACAGCAATATTTATTCACCAAAACCCCGAATAACAGAAAAGAAACAAAAAAAACAAAAGGGATACTCCTTTTGTACGACTGGGTATTAAAGGAAGGGTTGGGGATTGGGAAGCGATGTTCTACCTTGGACACACGGCGATCGGCGGTGGAAAGAAGCAGCGTCGGCCTTCTGATGGTTTTCCGAAGAGGTCCGCTAGTGGTGACGCCCGAGGCAAAAAAGCCCCAGCACTCCTGTGGCAGGCCCTTATATATCCTTTTGGGGCCCCATTATCTGTCGGGACCCGGCGTTCGATTCATTCGACAGCACTCTGCCGGTGCTCGCCCCCAACGGAGGCCTCGAACTTGGGGACTCACTCCTCTCCGAGTCGTCTTCTCCCGCGGACGGCTCACCTGTCATAAAATATCACGAATGGAATTCATTCAGAAGTTAACAAAAGAGCTTGTAGGACCGTATATGATGTCTAGAGGTTTCACTCGTGATGGTAATGTAACGAGCGACAAAAAAATGGGATTGTGCAAAAGAAATGTTGCCAAATTAAGGAAGAATGCAAAAGAAAATAGGAGTAACGGTATTTGCAATTCCTGCAAGAAAGCAATTTGTGGCTAATGTACTGCTCATTATATGATTTCCCGCGCATGTAAGAAATGTAAAATTTTATATTGGTGAATTTTTTTCAAATTAGTTTTTCATTTACTGAGTTACTTTTCAAATATTTCAATGTTTTTTTGACAATTATATTTAAAAAATAAATGCATCCCTTCAACGGGTACCTAAAAATTGTAATATGCACATTTTGTAACCATTAAGATAGTAAAATTCTTTTTTCCATCAAAATAAAACAAGAAAAAAAGAAAAATGCTTGCAGCATCATGATTAAACTCCACATAAACAAAGAATATTGAATATACCTGTCCTGAAAAATATTGATTTTTATCGTGGAATACTATATAAAGACATACAAGTAATTTAAAACAATTGCATTGCATAAAAATCCCAAAAATAGTAACAAAAGACGAAAGTAGTCAAAAAGACTACCTTAAGCATTCTAAGTAGGTGAAAAGACCGAGAATTCTAGTGTTAATTCGAGCCATCATAAATGGGATCAAAAAGTAGAATAAGACATACGACATAATCCAAACTATTACAATGTCAGTTCAGAGTCTGCAGTCTCATTCTCCTTTTACTTGATAAACCTTTTATCAATTTGGAAGTAAAATTTGATTAATATTAATCAACCGAAAAGGTGATTGCATTAGGATAGATGAGTAGCGATATTAACTCTATACATTAAACTCCATAAAATGTAGGAAATTTAATGTTGCAAGATTCTACAATCTCTGAAAAGTGTGATACCGACAAAATCCTCTCGTTAACTTGACTAATGTTGAAACCTGCTTTGTGGTATATTCAAAGATGGATACTTCATACATGAAACTAGATATTGGATACATTATATATTGAAAACTACAGTCGAATGTAGTTTTAAATACACAGGTAACGTCTGTCTGATCATGTCTGACCTCATGGATATCGGAAGTTCAAAAATGACAAAAATGTTCTATTATTGCGACGTTTCCAAATTTGCCAATGTATGAAGGAAAAGCAATACTCGAAGAAACAAGTTGAGAGAAATTTCCATAGAACTTGATGCAATTTTGGAGTCAAAATTTAAGAAAAACCATTAACAAGGAGGTAGAAAATCGTGTCCAAAATGTAGACCTTGTACTCACTTTAGCCTAGAGATCGGTTACCTGATTCCATTCAAACTGTTACTGGTCTTAGAAACTCTAAAAATGATTTTCAAAACATTGTGATGGAATGCCTCCAATAATGAATTAACCTCTCCTATATTAGACTAAGCCAACTCAAGATATTTTGATGTAACATAGGAAATTTCCAGCGCAACATAGGAACTTGGGTGGATTGCTCGGTACTCCCGTCTTCACTTCATGCAGTGCGGGAAGTAAGCGAAGTCACGCGATCGTCTCGACAACCTCACACCCCTGCATCCATGGAAACGGTGGCGAAGGCAAAACAGAAGCGGAAACGACGAGAAATTGAGGAAAAAAGCTTGAGATGACGTTGCTAAATTAAAGGGGTAAGAATTATTAGAATAATCTAAGCAGCAGATTTAGATATAACAGATTTATTCATTGAAATGTAATTTGTAAATTCCATTCAGAGAAAGAAAGACATTCTAAATACTTAACAGATAAATGCTGACGGAGCTATCGGTAACTTGGTGTGAAAGCCTAACTGGAAAATATTCTTAATGAAAGAGACTAAGAAAATTGTATGTTTTAACATTTCAATGCTTCAAACCCAATTGAAAATTGGCAGTGGTCCACAAACAAATAATTATACTTCGGTGGTGCTGAGTATATTTCACGTACCGATTAATCTAACAAAATAGCAGCAGTGAAATAATTATTTACAAATTCTTTCCTGCTTGATTATTAGCTCTATAACTAATTTTCATCGGCAAAAAAGGGATTACTACAATAAATAGACTCTATTATCACATGCATGTGAATATAAAGAATTCAAGCTTGGTGATAGTTCAAAGGGATGTCTTGCGAATATTCCTTGGTCTAGTAACTTCAATATAATATATAATTTTTCTTGTACATTTTGAAATTTTGCTGTTAAATGATTTATCCCTGAAGTAAAATCACGATGCATGTATACTTACACCCATATATTTTAGTTTCGACTCATCGGACTTGAAACTAGTTATACCTTAATAAATATTGGTGGAAATATACACTGTTTTTTGTGCCTGAAGGTATCAAATATATAAACTTATCTAGTATTTTTGTTTAAAGTGCTTCAACGGCTAAGGTCATTTCGCACATACTGTCTGCCACTTGCAGACAGGGGCAACAGCACTCGGACGAACCGGAGGATCACCCCTCCAAACTCGAGCCGAGCCCAACGATGCTTAACTTCGGTGACTGATCGGGAACCGGTGTACCCATCGTGGTAGGCCGTTGCCTTATCTGTTTGTATTCTATAACTTTTATCACTCAAGTCCTTCATAATTTAATGGATTATAATGAACTAGCCTCCATTATCAAGACTTTTTAAGTAAAACAAGGAAAAATCATGCTTCATCTATTAAGGAATAACATGATGTTTTCATATGAAAGGAAAAACAAACCTACACTAGCGGGAAATTTTTTAGAATGAAAGGCTCCACTCAATTAAATATAAAATTATAGTGAATTGAATAGCTCCAGAGATGTTCAATGGGATAGCTCTTTGTAATTATGTTGTCAACGATTCCTTCAACCGATAACGATATTCCGTCTCCTTCGCAGACGAAAAAGAGAATGTGAATGATGCGGTGCTATGAAGGTGCCTTGCAGGAGTCTCAAACAAACGGGGAATAAGGGACGGGTTAATTCAAATTTGGCCTTGAACTTTCACCGGTTAGCGAAGGAGTGTTGGAGACCGATTCTGCGCCAATTTCTTTTTTGCCTGGCTTCTCGACCTACCCCCCCCCCCCAATCCGACTACACATCGGCCACGCAAGTACCCTACGACATGCAAAGCTTCTCGTGAATGCCTAAGCCCATGGAAACATGTAAACGCTCAACATTTGGTACAAAAATAGTCCACAGCCATTTTATACAACACGGTTTTCACGCCGGGATATTTTTTTGTGATAGCCACAATTGACATCCATAGTGAGACAGTGAGTTAAATTTTGGACTAAATACTTTAAGTAAGTTTGAAGATCTTTTTGCTGACGACGACAAAAACACTATCTGAACCTCGACATCTTAGATCATGAACATAATAGATAATTACACTGGCTAAGAAATATGTTCAAAATGTAATTTTTTGTGAAAAATAAGCGATCCTCAGAGCTGTTATTCAATACAGGTATTTCAACAAAAAGGTTGTAGGCCTATTGACAGTCCTTTATTTAATTTTCCCTACCAAAGGGAATTTTCTCTTAAGATTCTTCACAAATAAATATGCTTTGGTTACGTAGATGTCGGTAATACCTTATCAATGCAATTTAGATAAAGATAAACACAAATTACTTTAAACTTATTGGTGATTAAATGTAAAATCACACAAGAAAACTAGCAGTTAGCTGTGAAATGAAAAATATATTAATTTTGAGTAAAAAACAAACAATGATAGGTTAAAATGTTATCCTACAAAGGAACCTTTGACAACTCGTGCAGGAAAATATATGAATAAAAGTTAAGTTAGATAATTAGATTAGTTAATAAATAGTTATCATCTTAAAAAAATCGAGATCAAAATTTAAATCATAGTTCGCCCATCCTCGATTGGCGCGCCTTCGTTTAGTGCGTGTTTCCTACGCGTCGAAATTGTTTAACTCTCCTAGGCTTCGTGGCATTTTTGTGCAGTAAATTAACATTTTCAAATACTGAATATAAATATTATTACTACATCAGCTACCCAGTACGCTTTTCCTCTCAAAAGACTAAAATTTGTATGGATAGATTTTTTCGGATTTCGCCTGAGTTTCAGAATATTTTCAACACTCGGTCGCATGTAGGCAGGTCAGACTAGTTTTACTTTGATTCAATTTGATATGATTAACTAAAACCCTAAGAGTCAAATTTTCCGACCAAAGGCATTTGGAAATTAAAATAAAGGGAAAATCGGAACGGAAGGAAAAAAAGGGAACCCTAGTGTCTGGATGCCCATCAGTCTTCCGAAGCGAACAAGTTTCTAAAATCAGAGTGGTTATTTGGCCTGGGTAAGAAGGTTGTTCGGCAGGCAGCAAAGCTAGTTGAATCCCTGCATAAGACTTTTTCATTAATATGTTTAACCACTACAAACAGCACGTTCTGGATGCATACTTAACTTCTTAAAATTCTATAATTTCCGCGTAAATGCACATGCATTAGCATTTTAAAATAGAATCCTAAAAATTCCTAAATCTTTCGAAGTGCACAACGTTGTTCATGTTTGGTGTAAAAATCACCCGCTGCTCCACACCCTTGAGATGACTTGCTGGGAATTATGTGGATGTAGACTAGGGGAAATTTTGTCGAGTCTTTCATTCTCTTTTGGACTTAGATTCACGTACACAATTCTACTTTTATCCGAAAGAAATTCGCCACCGAAACTTTTCAGTCGAATAAAATTTGAGGATTGAAGGTCTTAGTTTTTATGTAAAATTTTACTGTTTGTACTCATTACTTAACTTTTTAACTCACTCGTTACCTAGCTCGTTTACTCATCTTTCTAATTTTTAGAATTTTGACTCGAACTAACACGGGAATTTTCTTTTTCAAATAATTTTCCATGCATTTCATTGCATGAATTTCTTCATATAAGTATTTAAGTTCACGACGCTTTAAAAATTCGCTTTATTGCTAGAATGTAGCTCCTCAGGAAAGTGCAAAAGGGAATTCAGCTAATTGGATACTATTTTAAAATGATCTATGGCATGCTTTGAAGTCACAGGAGTACAAAGTACTTTGAAAACCCAAATAATAGGCCAAAGATTAGGAAGTTATGCTTGTTAGTGATGATAGGGAATGCGATTGATTTTTATTCGTTGATCAACATTCTAAACCGTCAGCTTTGAACAGTAACTTGTTTGTTATTGGCGCAAGAACCAAGCAAAATAGAAACTATACCTTGTTTTGTAAGTATTGAGGTTACTTACTGTCTTTTTCGATACTTATTTTAATTTCACCGACCGACTTTACATTTTCATTTGGGGCGTTTCAAAATTGCAGTTATTTAAGAACAAAAAAATATAGTACATGGACGAATAAGAAATCAGTTACACCTGCTCTATGCATCATATCAACTTTGAGGGAATTTTAACCCCATCGTCTGATCGCGCCTGATTGATTCCGGACCTTCCGGTCACCACAATTCTTCCGAATGCTGGAGTGTCAATCTGCACGAGTCGATCGATGCCCACGTTTTCCTCAGCTGTTTACTAACTGCTCTCCTTTTTGCCTCCTTACGTGCTTCTTTGATCCTCGTCGCGAATCCTTAAAAGAGAAGAAGCTTAAGCAAGGCGTTTTAAGGTAAGGCGCGGGCTGCCTTCTCCATTGATTTTCGCGTAGCTCACGTGATCCTTGTAACGTGGGGAGAGTTTACGACGATTCAGACCGGCGATCAAACAAGAACATCCAACGCACGACTTCAGAAGCGTCCTGCAATACAATCGTTTAAACTAAGATTTTGGATATATTATTAAGGATCTATTAGTCACCTTAAGAAAAGCTAAGTCTTTATGGATTCAATGTATATAATTTTTACACGATGAAAATATTTTAGTCATAAATGTGAACTGTCATCTTGGATTTTCCCGGGATGACAAGTCCGGATATCCTAATAGATAGTAAAAGTTTGGATTCATACTGTTGCTGCGCTGAATAATCCCATTAATTTGTCTCTTTCCTAATGTATTCTGGCGGAAAAGAAGAGTAAGACCACAAATATTTCCAGCCCCTCAAGAAATGAGGAATTAACTTTTCCAATATTGTATTATGATAATGGAAATTCTGAGGGAAAATAGTGTACACTGGCAAATTATGACGAATCCGGAATTCATATACACGCTTATTACTTCTAATCCTATTGTACAACTTATAAAAAACGGAATCCCACCTCAAAGTTTAATATAGTCCACTCATAATGAATGGCTGCATATTTTTATGATGAAAGCTATATAATATTAATCTTAAAAACATTTATGATTGCACAAAATCATATTTGCTTTTTAAATATTTTTATCTGATTTTTATGCATCTACTACAGAAAAACTACCAACACCTACCATCACAATGACTAAAATAGACGCATTCAGCAACGATAGATGTACTGGAAAATATTTTTAAATCATCCTGAAGGTATAAAAAAAATAAATGGGGAAATATATCGTTTAAGGACGTAAGAAAGCTATCAATGGATGGACTTAGGGAAAACTTATGCATTACATTAAATGACGGACGAAATCATTTTTCTCCCTGGTTTCAACATTAGCATGTGCGCCACCTGGTTTGAGAATCTAACAATAAGACTACTAATTTCGTAAGGGTGGTGTATTAGGCACTATTTCACGTAAATTTAATCATAGCTTCTGTTTTGTGTTGACCTGATCATGACAGAAAATCTTTTCCCAAAAGTCCCTACTATTTAATAGAAAGAAAAATGAAAAATACGAATTCAGTCTTATATTCATACAGACTTTGGAGTCGTATCTAAATCCATTAATTCGATATCCATAATGACTTTGTATTTGTATTTAATCGTCCAGAAATAACAAACCAAATTTGAAAAATATTCATGAGCACAATATGTACCACGTGGTGGTCCATTTTCGCCGGGCGAAGCGCTCTCTTCCTGGTATTTATCAGATCTTTTAACTATGTAACACTCTGAAAGGATACCAACCAGCTGAAAATATCATTTCAAACCGCTAATAATTTGGCGTATAAAAGCTTCAAATGGAACAATATTAATAGCTTGGCTTTTTCGTTTTACCTCTCCTCAAATGGAAAAAAGACCTTGAAGACCGCCATTTAAAATTCAAATATTTTGCTAAATTTCGCTCGAGTTTTAATGTGTACACTGTAGTATATGGATGACACACTCATACGTATACAAAGAAACATATTCCCCCACCCCTTACAAAATCTAGGAAATCGCCTCTGGAAAGAGGTAAGTGCTGTTAAATACGGGAAAGATTGCGGTGTTACGAGGAAGCAGATGCAGTCATATACGCTGACTACAGCTATTTACCTTTGGTGACTGTTGTTGCGTTACTTAAACACTTGGAGTAAACAAGGAAGGTAAGTATTGGCGAAAAAATAGCACGTGATTCATGGCCTTATGTATCTAATCATAGTCTTATCTCAAGAGAGGAGATAAGGCTCGAGGATACCAGCTGTGGCCACTGATGTTTTAGGAAAAGACTCATCTTCCGTATCAATAAGCACTGAGCAGGCTGGTTAGTATATCATAGTTATTAGTCACTGAGTCAATAACCATTAACATAGTGATTAAAACGCAAAAATTAACCTACAATATCAGAAAAGCGGGAAATATATCAGAAAACAGGAGTTCACAAAAAGAAATTATGGTAAGTGGCTAAGCATGCCTACTTCTGTCCCAGAAGGAAAGTTTTTTTCTTTTTAATTCATATCTTTGCCGACCGACAGAAATTTCTATAACTTCTTTATTTCCATTTCAATGTATTTAAGAACATTAATAATTGATCTTAATGCTACCAATTAATGTAACATTTTCACTATACTACCAATGCTTCAAATAAGAGCCTCTCAAATGTCCGCAACATTCGTTTGCATGATGATTATCTACTATTTATCCGTCTTTTCGAAAATTACTGATTTCTTTCACATGATAAATCTAAGACGGTAGGTACGTATTACGTGCTCTATCTCTAACCATTATGAAACCTATTGTTACGCCGAGGCTTCTTTGATATAAACTTTTAGGCATAGAGAATAGTTCACTTTGAAGGAAGCTTAGCGATTACAGCTCGGTACATAATCATAATGCTGATGCGGACTTGTAGTGAGAAAGGATTGGTAATTAGAGCGATAAATTGATGCCATATAAATTTACCAACTTTGGTAACTCTAAAGATATTATGTGTCATGAACTCGATGGTTATACCGTAATAAAGCCTCTGCAGAAGTTATCGTTTAAAATTTATCTTCAATTGATAAATTACTCTGTGCTGTCTATTGCAGTGATAAGAACTTTGTCCTAATATTAAGTGGTGAGTGTTGTTCCGCAAGTTCTGCAGATACGTCGCAAGCCTTTATCAAATCTTCGAGTACCTGATGAGTCAAAAGATCAGATGGTAGTATAAGATATTGACTGTCTTTTAAGTTCTGCTGATACTCTGCAAACTTTATCTAATCTTCAAGTAGCTTATGACTCATAAGATTAGATGTGAGTGTAAGATATCGACTGTCACTTTTATGCAACACATGAGTGGCTATTGCTGAAACTTGAAATGAATGGCAGCTTCAAGCGTATGAATCAATATTTTTTTAAATTGGGAATTTTTTCCCCATGCCTTTCATGACTTCTTAAAAAAGGGGGCTACGCATTACTTGGGGAGCGTGGGTCAGAGGGCTTTTCAGTCAGGAGAAGCCCTACATCACCACCGAGAATCAATCCTTTAGCCTCCTTTCCCCCTCCCTCTGGACCATTCCACACCCTTTTCCAGCAGTGACATCGGGTCAATAAATTCTCCCGTCCCATCAATAAGTAGCCAGCTTCTGACGAAAATAGGCGTGCAAGCAACCATCCGTCATCCAACGCTAATCTCCTTTCCTCTCCATCTCCCATATTCCTCCAATCTCACCCCATTTGGAACCATCAAACCCCCTCCGCACTTTCAAACGACATCATCTTAAATACCCCGTATGAATCTCTCGACTTCTAAAGCCCTCCCACCCTTATATGCCCTCCCGTCTCGTCCACCATACCCATACTCGTCACCTTTCCTCCATATTTCCCAACCCCTTAAATAATCCCCCTCCTCACTATTTCCTCATTCGTTCACCCTGCCATGCGCAGTGTACACGGCATCCTTACCCCAAGAAAAATATCCCCTTTATGACCCGCACTCGCCCCTAACGTAAGGAAGTTTTTAACATTCAGCCTTTCTCACATTTAGACCCATTCCAATCCCTCCCCACTGTCTTCGGCATCTCTGGCAGTGGTATTATTATTATAAGCTATTTTTATGTTAAGTTCATGTGCTAATAGGGCCAAGATAATAATGTTGTTCACAAAAAATACGCTATTTTTGCAAATATATTTAGATTAAAAACTACGCACGCTAGGCGGAGTCAAAACACGTGATCGAGAATCCAGTGGATGGCGTCGCGGAATGGTATCACTGCCAGTAATACGACACGTTTCCATGTGAAAACCACACCAATGAGCCATAACGGTATGAGACTTTCTTTTGAAATACATCCAGAGATGAGAAGCGATACCATACGGTGACGACAAACCAAAACAATATCGCTTGTATCACGTGACTTTTTAAAATTACAATGCAATAAAATAAGGCAATTATTAATGTGACTGGTTGATGCATCTACATCTACAAAATACCCTGCAAGCCACCTCAGGGGTGTGTGGCAGGGGATATGGGCAGGGGGGCAGGGGCATATGTGTATGGATTAAATATTTGAGTTTGTAGGGAAATGTATTTGCTGTCATGTAAACTACTCACATGTGTGGAATGCATTTGATGCAGATTTCCTATTCCGACCAAATTCACAGATAAGAAGAGCTCTCGTTACTGGTTGCTATGACTTCCTCCTAGATGTCAGAGAGTAAAGTTTGATCTTAGACTATAACACGTGGAAGGGCACACGCCAAAGTATTACTTCTTTCGATGTAATTTAAGTTTATCCAGCACGAATGAGCGCCTCAGAATGAGAGTAGAAGTGTTAGGACAGGATTGAACTGTTGAGTGGGAGAAGCTAGTGGCCAGGGAACTAAGAGTAAAGGTCCCATCCGAAGTATACTGTACTGTACTTGAAGTGTTATCCTAAAAGCATCCAAGTAGGGAGGGTTCAGGTTGGTGAAGTTGTTTGAGTACTGATTTCCCAATCCGAGAGCCTGTCTCTCTTTCCGGCCGTGACGCAGATTTTTTGTTAATGCTGTTTTACACGAGGCGCTTCACTGCACAGTCAGATGTATGGATGGATGTGCAGTGAAGCGGGGACTTGCCAGAATGACTGATCAAATGCAAGAAAAAAGATGAGAAAATAGACCCTGCTCTAATTTCGTGCCCGCATTCTCGCAATTTCTGCATATTAAAATGCGCAATTAAGTGCCTCGTATAAACGGCCTTTATAATCCCAAGGCCATGGATAGAATCCATGGCCTAGTATAATCCCTGTCTCTACTTTGCTGCCATGTGGACCTGACGACTTGGCTGCCTGCCAACCCCTTAGCACAATTCGTCATTATAGGCTTAATCCGACGCCGGGTTTCCCTCCCTTCTTCTATTACTCATACCTTTACTTACAATTACCCATAAATGTACTTCCTTGACTCGCGCAAATGACCTCAGCTGTCGGTCGCCACCCCAAAATAACAAGCCAGGGAACCAAAGTTGAGATCAAAACATGGAAAAAAATTTCCATTACCTCCGAGACTCGATCCCGGGCCTTCCGCGCCTATGGGAACTATAGCCATATCCCCCAACAACCTCCTAACTCCCCCCCCCCCAATACATTCAACCACCCCGATCGACCATAACTCTTGAGTTTGTCTCTCTCGATCACCATCAGCATACAGGGATAGAATTTCCGACGGAAATTTTTCAATACCTTCGGAACACGAAGCCGGACCCTCCGGATGAGAGGCCACTCTACGTTAACTCACTGCGTTAAACCGATCCCCGAAGCGGTATTTCCACCTCCCCCCAGTGCACGCACCCCTACCTCCCTATCCATTCAACCGGCCCTATTTCCAGAGCCTGTCTCTTTCTGTCTCTCTATACGCATGCAAACACACAAAACTCCTCTTCTCCTGCTCCTACGACCCTAATCGTCAGATCGACGCCGAAGTACGATGATAGACAGCTGAATCACGCCGTCCATGACTCACGCCAAATTGTGCGTGTAAGGAGGTGGGGTAGAGGGAAGCCAGGGGTCTTTTGGGGGGTGGAAACCCTTTTTATTCCCCCCCTCCCCTCATGTCCCTCTCGGCACCCTGGCTCCTGCCATCCACGCGTGCAACCGCGCGCTCTTCGCTTCCCCCCCCCCTCCCCCTGGCCGCATCCTACCCCATTGGCCCATCGTGCGTCCTGTTCACTTCCTCTGTTACGCATATTTTCCCACCCTCCCTAACTTCTTCACCACCATAGGATAGAGTGACGATACCGCCCTGAAGGGTTTTAAAAACTTATTTCATTTAAAAGAATTATTCATGTCGTTTATTTCGTTCAATCTTCGTCCTCGGTGGTGGTGGGATCCTTGCCAGAGAATTCTGTGGCCGTGGATTAAGTCCCCGCCTGGTTGGGTTTCTCCCATCAGAGGGCATGAATGATTGAGTTGACGAGTAAAATGTAGAAAAAGGACATAACATTTCTAAACATGCTCGAAATACAGACGCAAATATCAAAATCATTATCTTCGCCAGTTACGATTTGAAAATCATGAAACTTTTTTTTAACATAAGTGAAACTGCTCCCTTAAAAAAGTTGTGATTGTCCTTGATTGTATCAATGAGTAAGGCCTGGATAAAGAAAAAGTTTCAAGAAACAGAGCTGGTTCTATTTTCATATAATTGTTCCACAAAATATTGGCAAAAATATCGATTTGAACAGCCATTTCCCTGGAAAATCCTAGTTATTACCGTTGTCTATTTCTATTAGTGGTAGTCTCCTTATTAAGATAGGTTCGAATATAAAATTACATTAATCTGATTTTCTATTACTCCACATGATCTCAGTTTACTTCCATCCTACCTTTCTTCACTCCATCGATGAAACCTATTCTCTTTCTTCCCCTTCCCCGCTTCCCCAACATTCATCTCTCTATCACAACCTCTAGCATCCCATCGCCTCATATAATCTGTTACTCATTCACCTACCCTGCTTCCTGATTTTCCCATTCAGCCTACTTTACCCTACCTTCCATGCCCAATGATTCTTGGTAGAATTTTTTTATTCAACCTCAATGCGGTCGGATAGAAAATTTTTTAAAATTAAATTTGCCATGAAATATAATACCCCACAGTTCCATACTTCAACCAAACGATACTTGGAAATTGGGGAAAAGAGTTAAAAGTCGATTCGCTCTAATGCCAGGCCCTTCTAGCACTTCTCCACTAGTCTTCCTTTGCGGCGATCAAACCTTCTCTACCCTCCTCCTCACCCCTATCAGTAACGAGAAGAACCTGTTATTCTGAACCCAATATTCTGTGAATAACAGAAGTGTCTTATGTCTAAGACAAAAGTGTCTATGCTACATAATGATCATTCAGGTAATAAAAAACCATGTTAATAGGAATGGGAACTGTATTAAATGAAAACAAGAAAAATTCCTTATATAACACAGCCTTCCTTTTATTCAGAAAAAAATCATAATAGTATTAATATTACAACACTATGTATAGGACTAGACTTTGAATCACCAAATTCTTTTCTCCAGTGATACACTATAATACCAATAGGCACAGGATGGCTGAACTGGTGAAATTGGCCAATAATCATCTTTCTTTCACACAGATAATAGGCTTTGAGTTATCTGTAACCCATTTTCTCTCACATTAACCAAAAGCATTGTGCTTGTATGTAGGATATTATTTGCGGGTTATATACATGGTCGTAGGAACAGGAAAACAAAATACATGACTTTCATCTGATCAGTGTGTCATTCTGAAAGCCAAAATAGAAAACTAAACATTGCAACCTCTAACAGAAATCACTAAGTAAAAACAAGAGCATGACTTCCTGTCTCCTCTGGCTCATTAAACCCCTACTTGATTACATCAATCCATTTTTAAAAAAGACGAAAAAATACATTCAGCGAGATGAGAAATTAATATAAATGATCAAGTAATTGGGATACATTTCTCATAAACATTACTACATAAATAAACCATTTGTTAACTACTCAAGACCCAATAACAAGAAAATTTTACAAAGTGCTGACAATATTTTCCAGTAACAAAATGTGGATCTTTAATAATAAAAAAATATAAGTTCCTTCAAATAATTAGGTCCCTGCTGCCTCCATTTTATAGGGGGAAAATCTATGTGACACAGTCCTCATGGTAGTGACAAACAATGCCAATAAGGTTCAACCTTGATAAACCTTTCCGCATAAGTGAATGGAAGAAAATATAACTTGGGAACCTTCACAGTCACTACCAATTTAAACCATACCAAGCCTTATTCTTATGAGTTGTAATAGGAAAAAAAATGTTTCCCCTCTTGTGAATGGTTTGTTGAAATAATGCATGAGCAGCTGTAAGCAGCTGTTACATCTTAGGTCAACATCAAATGTTCCAAAAGGGAGTCAATTGCATAGTATTCAAGAGGTTATCAAATAATTACCAAAACGATTTGGCTGTAAAATCCAAAATATTTACTCGAAAAAATGTCTTAGCAATGTTTCGAGGGTAAGAAGATGAGATGCCTCTGTACTAATTGATCTCACAGATCAAGGGTGTACCATTTGCTCTTTTTCATGTCTATTAATGCCCACAAACAACTATCTAGTTTTTTCATCAATCTGACAATTATATGACCAAAGCAAGCATTGAGCCATCTGCTTATATGCCTTGATCTTTTTTTCCTTACTAATTCCATAGAAAAAGGTTAAAGTATTTTTAAGCCAATGTGTTATCATAACACACACTACAAACAAAACACAAGTCTCAACACACAATAACCTTCTTATCATAACCTCAACCAGTTTGATTCACAGTTCACAAAGTGTCAATGAATGACTTAATGATATGCATGTACAAATTTCACATCAAGATAAGGGACACATTGTAAACAGGATATGTCAGAGAGGCATAGGAATTTGTAAGACCTGCCATGACTTCTCCAAACAATTAGACCAGGTATCACACACTTCTATCTTTATCCATTAATACAATCATTTTCTGCTTTCATGAGCTAATATGAGACACTTCCAACAAGATTACTAAAAGAGCCAAAAACAGTACAACCATTTTGCATCATGGCTATATGTATATACATTGAATGATGAGGTGGACTTTTTATGAATACCTCAAGATATGTTTCAGTTTTGAAAGCGTACTCTCAAATAAAAGCTTTTGACCAGTCTGAAAAAACTGTATAGGATTTAGAAAGGTAGGTCCAAATTTTGAAGAGTAACAAATGCTCAACTTTTTGATACTCCAACAATACTGGAATCCCCAAAACACATATTGTTTTTTTTTGGAAGCTACCTTGAGGTAAATTTTCATAAGTGATCTTTGTTCTTGAATAAAATATCATATAAATGTGCATGTTTAACATGGTTGAGTTTTAGAGTTTTAAAATATTGCATAAAACTGACAAAAATAAAATGATTATGACACCGCCATAGCATGATCGTTAGAAAAACAGACATCTGTATGTATCTGAAGTCTGATTCGCAAGGCCTTGCATCCAATGCAGCAGAGACACATTTCAGTGAATGGCAGTAATGGCAGCTATACATTCAATGAATAGCTTATATGAATTATTCACACAATTCATTTGAAGGTGTCTCTTATTTGGGTATTTATGGGGTAAAACAGACACCCAAAACAAAAATCAATCACAGGAGGCATTTCTTCAATCCTTCCACAACTCTCATGCAGATGGTAAGTTACCACATGGGATGACATGATGAATTTGAGAGATGAAAATTTTGCAGTAGGACACAAAAATAGAAGGTGGGATGTTTAAGAATCTAAAACATTCTTCTTGAGCGCAGTTGGAAAAGCACTGATAAACCGTTTCTTTTAAATTAAGTTTTGAAAAATAATGCCTTCCTCAAGGATGTATTCTCTTCTCTCTCTCACGTCATGCATGCTCAAAATGGAAAATATAATGACAATTTATCTCTTCAAAGATCCGCAATGCCATAGGCGACATGAAAGTTCACACTCAAGACTTCACTGCGAGTGCACAACTCCTTCCCACTCGTGCGTGAAACTTCGTCAACTTAAGTGAAGGTAAAAGTTCCCACCAACGACCACTGATGATGCGAGGTACTTCAGCTGCATAAGTCATCCATAGTTGCCTATTTGCAAACAAAACAGCATGCACAACCTCTTGAATCAGTTTACATTAGTTACCATTAGTTTATAATAATTCTTACTCATTTGGTAAGAGAATTCTTCCAAGAAAAAAATGGGTTTGCTGCTAGGAGAATTTTTCAATTTCCTCACACCATACCTCAAAATAATATTTGTGAAAATAAATTAAGGCACGATACTTTAGCTCGGCAAAAACAAAACTGCCCCTCCTATCAATCTCAAAACGCTTCTGTAAAAAGAAACTTCCTTTGAGAATAAAATAATAATATGTACACCACCTTTCAAGAACGGAAAAAACACGCACTAAACTGAAGGTGATCATTCTTATACAGTCATTTTCTTAGAAAAAAATAAAGCTCCCCAAAGGCGTAAGTCGTGTGTGTTATGTCCTCGTGCATTTCCTGATGCACGATAGGGGGATGAAAACGGGACCATGGTGTTTCCAATCAAAACAATAAAAGTTGTATAACGAGGAGGGGAGGGGGGGGACAATAAAATCAACGTCTCTTGTTCTTGGGTTGCACACGTTTCTTTCAATACAGAGGTGACAGCACGAAACTTCGGCGCTTTTTGCGAGGCCTCCGCCGCCCCGGACGAAGCCGCGATCATACGACGCCGCACTCGATGGCCTCCTCTTCGATTCCCACGGGACCCGTCCACCTTCCTCCTCCCCCACTGACGGGAATCTCCTCGGGACGGCTCAGTGGACTTGTGGCCGTCTCCTGAGGGCTCGCCACGTCCCCGCCCTCTGCCCAGCCGTCATCCATGGCAGCGGGGACCTTGTCCTCCTCCTCGTCCATCCTCGCCGCCTCCGGTAACTCGCCGTCGCTGGCGCGGACTTCCTGGCAGACGGACTCGGACGCCGCTGGCTCCGCCACGACGACCACCACAGCCTCCGGCGCGGCGGACGCGGGAGCGGCATCCGGGGTGCAGGGAGTGGTCGTGGGCGAGGGTGCCTTGGGCAGGTGGAGCCCCTGCTCCAGCTCGAGCAGCTGCCCCATGAAGTTGAAGTTGGGTGCAATGATGGGTCGGCGCCTCTTCACCCTCTTGTAAGCCTCGGCCATGGGCAGCAAGCGGTGGCGCATGAGGTAAGCTATGCAGATCGTCGGCGATCGGGAGACGCCGGCTTGGCAGTGGACCAGCACGCGGCTACCTGCGGCTCGGGCCTCGTCTGCAGAAAGAGAAGAGGAAGAGATTTCGGTTAGATAGAAGCATATGAGTGGAAAATATATCAGATATTTATAACCAACACGTGAAAGACTTATAAATAAATATTTTTACTTGAATTAAAGTTTATTTTCTTCCATTTTGCATTTTATTTTCATTTATTTCCATTTCAAAAATATTAGTTTACTGCGGATATTTCAGGATAAAAATGACAAAAACGTACAATAAAATTTACGTTACTTAAAATTCACGCACTGACATATGATGTCTCAAAAATATTTCTGCAAATTTTGCAAATATTCTGTAGACAAGAAGACCTGTATTCTTAATCATCAGGCGCGCACTTTTACGGATGAATCCAAACAACAATCACTCATGACCAATCCGTTAAATTTAAAAGTTCTGTCAGGATGACAAAAGCATTTAAAAATAGTAAACTTCAATTTGATAAAACAATATACACATAATGAGAACAAATTCATAAGGGAGCAGGTGAATAAGCTTCCAAACACATTACAAACAGTTCGGCGTAACCCGATTCGTACCTGGAGGTTGGAACTTAATTACACCGCACTTAACCAATGGCAAATTTCATCTCGGTGAATCCTAACGTAAAATTCGTTTCATAACCGCAACTGGCGTGAGGAAAACAAGGAATAAACAACATGCAAAAGGCGAGGAAATGTTGCGGAAATCATACCGACGGAGCCCCGGAGCAAACAAGTTTCTTTTTGCCCATCCTCGCGAACGTGCTCGCGGCATGCTCGACCGAAAACCAAATATATCGGAAATAAAAAGATGACAACCGGACCGAGATACAAGCCATTAATGCACTTCCCGTTTTTCTTATTATTCCTCTCGTCGCCACGTCCTCCCAAAACGTGCCTATGTAAGAGTTGGGCGAAACGCGACGACCGAAAACAATCACGATCGACTGAACCGAGAATGAGTGGCGTAAATGAAACAACCGAAAACGCCAGAGAATACCGGAGGATTTTTTTCGATGGAGCATGAGGGACGAGGAAGTGGTGAGGGATTTGGCGGGGATGCTGTGTCGGAGACCAAGAGTGATGAGGGGGGAGTGCAGGAGAGGACCGTGGAGTAGCGCCGGAAGGTAGGAGGGGTAGGAAGTGATAGGAAACATAGGGGTGGCGAGGGTGCGGCACGCCCGTGAGGTCAACGGATGAGGGTGTTTGGGATGAAGGAATGGGGAGGGATATGAGAAGATAAGGGGGAATTATGCCCCCTTCTCCTTACTAGTGCACTGACCACTGTGCGCACCAACGCAGGTAGCAAACACTGAGGGGAATGCACGTTCGTTATCACGCAACTTGCAGTTTCTTTCGCTGTTTAACATACGAAGGTAAGCGCTGGAGTCACGGGGGAAAACCGGAAAAGATGAAGTGCGGTAATGAAATAAGGGAAATAAAATGGAGAAGAGTAAACTGCCATACGAAAGAATAAAAACAATAGAGATGAGCGTCATCTGTTTAAAAAAAAAACATTACCAAAATTTTAATGACGTCGAAAGAATACGATAAACAATTTTGCCGTAAACTGGCTGTTTGCTTATCACTTAATCATTGCGAATCTCAGGGGGATAATTTAGGAAGGGCTCAAAAATTATCCAACGCAACAATTGGGATTTTTCTAGGCTGCGGTATCAATATTTCGACGATGACGAAGCTCGGCAATTTCGAATCTTTCTTAGAATAAAGCTCTAGGATAGAACAGCACCAGTAGTAATTTTCTATGGGAACTCTAAAGAAGTAGTGCGAATTCAAGCCGATTCGTTACGATAGTACGACCACGTACGTGTACGACCATGTACATACGTACGACCTTTAGTGTTAACCGGATATTAGGCAGAGGGCGCACATACAGTTCAACGGATGACGGGATGAAGGACTGGGGAGGGAGATGAAGAGTGGAGATATTGGGCGAGTCGAGGGTGACGGAGAGCGAGATGGGAGCGGAAAGCATGGCCGGGGATTCGGGGAGGAAATTAGTGAAAACGGAATACGGAACTGTGATGGGTGGGGAGGCTGATAGGGGAGAGAGAGGGGAAGTTGTAGGTATTGGGGAGTTTAGGAAGAGAAGCGTCGGCACGCAGACGTTACCATGACGACGGGCTCCCTCCTCCCGACCCCAACAACCCCCGCGATTACACCCAAACGCCCCCCCCACCTTACCGGATCCATCTCTCTCGAATCTCCCTCCGTGCACCCTTAAATATGACCTCATCTCCCAGCCCTGCTGACGCCACCCTGCCCCAAAACAATACGACCAGACATACAAACCCACCCTCCGGAGTACACTTTCTCACGTCCGCCAACTAATTTCTCGCCCGCTCTCCCCCTCTCTCCTTCACCATCCTCCTGCAAAACCATCATCTGGAAATGCCCCCACACTTCCCAGCATGCGGGAGGGCGGAAAATACGAAATATCGAGGGAATGGAAGAGAGGTTTTGAGTAGAAAAAGAAAAAAATCCAGAGAAAAATCGTCCGAGGATGACTCACCGAGTTCGATTTGAACGATTTAATAAGCATTGCGTTGGCGATAAGGGCTTTTGTAGGAACGAATGACACCATTTGGGGAGCACATGAAATGCTCGAGGCAAAAACCCATTCACTCGACAGTTTGCACAGATTACCAACGCTTGGAAAAATGTGAGTGTTTCCGCAATAAAAATGACAAAACCACGCTCCAATGGAATAGAAAATGAAAACAAATGTTTGCTGTAGTAATTTAGCTATCTATGTAGTCTCGTTGAGCGCAGCTAAATAAAAATACAAAAACTTCACCGAAATGCTGGGGAAATTTCATTGTAAAACGTACACAGATATATTCCCTCGGGTCAGAGAAATATTCCCCACGCTTTTGTATTCCAGGAGAATATTGACCTATGAGCCGGTGGAGCCAAAATTAAACCTCAACTACCGACATCGTGAAGTTATTTAGATCTCTTCTTTTATTCTCACCACAATGGAAAATAAACCTAGCCCGGTAACCTTTCGGAATCCCTTAACAACGAGCGCATGACATGCGAATGATATAATAATGGGTGAGCGAGAGGTGGAAAAGTTTAGCATTTTTTCCGTTTTTCAATCACCAGAGCGCCGGAGATGAGCACTGGACGTCCACTCCCAATCGAACCGTGATTTTTCTTTTTGAAGAGACCAATCGGGAAAAGTGATTAATCGGCGATCGATCAGCGTGACTCTCTGGTAACTTTTTGTTATTCACTAAATGGCGTCATCACGCGAGGGAGAGTTCCTTGGCGTGCCATTGTTACCTTCCCCTCATCTCACTCCCCCCTTAGCCATTTCGAACTCCTCACACCACCCTACCGCTTCCGAAGTAAACCAGACGCCGGCGCACGGGCACTACGGGGGGGGGGGTCCGTGCAGGGTTCATTGGCCTTTAAAGGGGTGGAAGGGACATGCTCTGCCCAGTTCGTTGAAAAAATAAGCATAAAAAATAAACGCACTTGGGAGCTAAAATATCGAAAAATACCAACGAAACATGAAAAGGGAAACAAATACAGCTAGCAGGCCTGGTGAAGGGTCACATCGGAGCAAGGAAAATGAAATGGCATTTCATTTTCCTTTCCATAACATTAGGGAGGCGAAAGGGAATGTAGTCAATGAGGGTGAAGGCATACGAAAGGGAGATAATACAAAGTGTAATAATTCAAAGGACCAAAACCACTGAAAGAACAGATGACAGGAAATAATTACGATGTGAATGAGAAAAATAGGGGGCTAAGCATTTCGAGAAGTGAATACCACACAGACATGCAGAAAAACAAGGTACCAGAATTATACAAAGTCAATGGAGAAATTATGAAAGCTCTAGGGCATAACGATGAACTCTGAGGGATGATTAAAGAAATGAAGGGCAAAATACAAGGGAGGTAGACGAAGAGGGATGTAGGAAGGGAATATTTCTCTCGGCGTTAGAGAGTTATTAGTATTAATTTAGTACTGAATGGGTGGGAATGGAAGGCTGCAGTGAACCAATCTTCGTAGCGAACAGCTGATGATGATGATGGAGAATACTGTCGAAACTTAAACACCACGGAGCGAAAGTGAACTGCACACGTAGGGACTTCACTCGATAGCATGGTGTACGACCACATCGCCGAGCACTCAGTGCACGGAATTGAAACAGGGAAAAAAGAAAAGAATTGCAAGCGATCGCACGGTATCGGAGGCAACGGGGAATGAAAAGGATTGTGAGAGAGATGGCTTGTGGGGAGTGGGGAGAAGTGAGGATTGGAATGAGGGACACGGGCTCTAACTGTACAGCTACGGAAGGAGATATGGCGAGTGGGTCGCCCTACAACGAGTGGCGGTGCGGATTGCGGGCGATGGGGGAATGGCTGCCCTCTCGGCCGGGCCCTTTGCCGCGGGCGGTTGCGCTCACTCGAACTGACCGGATGGCGGAGAGGAGGCAAAACCGACTGACGCGAAGCCATCAGCGAGATCGGATGGGCAACGGGGGGAGGGGGGCGGGGTTATTAAGAGTGCCTTCCGCCGGGCCACGCTTCGCGAATTTCGAGGCTGCCTAGTTTGGGGGAACCGACATCGAAATGGGTACGAATCTCGGCCGGATGAGAAGGGCGCTGAGAGCACTGGCGATTACAAGGGCTCTCGGAGAGTCGTTATGTGCTTTTAGAAGTTCGGAAACGATCGTCGAAACTGTTTTCCCTCGAGAAAGGCCTCTTTTTAACAGGTTTTTCCGTCCATTTAGACCTCCTCTCCGGATGAAATATACAAGAAATGTGATTTGGGCGTTCCGGTACCCCCTAAAAAGTTTAGGCACCATAGGAAAAGAGTAATATAAAAAAAGTCACCCGGTAGAAAATGAATTTACCTGCCGAACAAAGGTATTTCAACGGGCACTACTCAGGAGCTACTGCATCGCTGTCAAGATTCTGGCCAAATTGAAAACATTTATCTTTCTCCCCAACCCTCTAAGTACATACAATAATCGGTTGTGATACAATAGTCGGCTCCCACTCCCCTACCGCCTGTAAAATGCTAGCCAGGCTACCGCAATATCGCCTGTCGTCTACCATGGTAGGAAGAGGAAACACCGATTTATCAAGGCATTACACCCTAATGGCGGAGAGGAGGCAAAAACCAAACAAAAAATAAAAGCTAATATGATAGTTAGAATGCACAGGGGGACGAGAAATATTTTGATTACCTCATATTCTTACAAAGTGCCTTTGGCTCGCTGTGGGCACTATAACAACTCCGATGCCCACACAACCGCTCTAGCGAACGGACGTTCGTAAAGAATTCAGAACATTCGTCATCTCAAGGGTTATTAGAATAAGGCAGTCCGAAAATTTTGAAAATCACGATTCCAAGCCTATATAAGCAGGCCTATCTACTGCCGTAACACTACTCACCCTCATTCGATTCCCATGATACAACAATAAGGTTCCAAATGCACTGACATAAATAGGAAGATTAGTACTTCCCTCCGTAGACGACAGAACATTTTACGACCCGAAAAGAGAGATCCACATATGTGCACATGATTGAAAGGCTGGGCTAAACCGCACTTAGGTAACAATTAAGTGGAAGAATGGCTTGCGCAAGATTTACTATGGTGGGGAGCACGGTATAAAAAACTTAATAGCCTAAAGCGCTCAACTTGGACTTGTAAAAAAACATACGGAGGCCATCAGGCGCAGTTATATCTGGAATGGAGGCATAGTGGAGGGGGAGAATAGTGAAGAGAGATGGATGGAAGTTGGGCGAGAGGGGAGGAGACGTAGTAAAATTTGGGGAGGAGAGAGAGAATAAGGGTGCTATGGGAAGTAGAGGCTTATACTCTCGCAGGGAAGATGGGGGAGGAGGATATTGGTCGGGGGGAGGGGTTGTGTGGTGTATAGGAATGATAAGTGGCAGGGGTTGAGGGTGTGGACTGGATTGAAAGGGGGGGCTGGGAAGTCGACACACACAACAGGGTGGGGGGACCAAAGTGGTGTGGGAAGCCGGTGAGTCATAGAATGGTGAAAGAATTCCTATGCGCAGGAGTGCCCTGGTGGGACGTTTTGGGAGCGAGGATTTAGAGGGGGACGAGAAAGGGAACAACTTCCATCCATAGGTAGAATCGAGATATCCGAGTACGAGACGTTATATTTCGTCAGCCAACGAACCAATCGCAATGACATAAACAGCAAATAAAAGTTCATTCATATTGGCGTTCCATTATATTCAGAGAAAATAAAATAATCATTATTTTACATAATAATGAGGCTTCGACAGAGAAAAAGGGACAGTTTTCTTTGCCGGAAAACGTTAACACCATTATGGACGGTAACAGCTTGCAAACTATGCATCATACCCACATGAGCTTTAAAAAATAAAAATAAAAACATTTTTATATTATAATATGAAAACGAAAATAAAATATCGTGACAGCAACGCGATTTCCAATTTTATTAGCTGTTCGAAACTGTTATTGTCTTTGCTGATGAATCGATGGGAAATTTTAATATAATATCAATTGAGTATCGTAATTAAATATGACATCCCTTTAATTTTCAGTTCGTTTTCAATTGCAATCGCATCGGTTATCGTGATATAACATCCTAAAGGCGGGTATCTCGACTTTCCGTATGGACAGTAGGAGGGTTTGAAGAGGGAATGTGCGTGGGTGGTAGCGAGGACCAGGGAAGCTGCTCCCAGCTCACTTCCCCCAGCTTCCTTCCCCTCGAGGGCACAGGGGGGGGGGCAGGGTGTTCGTATTTTGGGCGTGGGCGGACGGAGGACTTTGAAGGGGACCCCATTGAAGGGGGGGCGGAGACAGAGAGGGAGCGGATACGTCAAGGGTTTGGCTACGAAGGGGGAGACGGGAAGTGCGGGGGAGTAGTGAGAATGGGGGTGGAGGTGCTTTGGTACGCGGGGTGAGACGGAAGTGGTTACTGCACAAGGGGCCTTCATACTCTCTGTAACAAGGGAGTGGGGCGAGAAAGGGAGATTAAGGAAAGCGAGCATTCCGAAAGACCGAAATCTAAAGGACAGCTGGATGTACCGACCGTGGACTTGATTCGTATAGAAATAATGCAATTCTCAGTTTTTAACGCCAGCTGAGACCTCGAGAACGATAAAGGGTTTAAAATGAGCTGCAGTCGCCGATTTTCCTCAACTCTTCATCAATATTTCTTGGAGGAACTATTCTAATCCCGAAATTACGAAGCCTGAATACCGTTAGCGATCATTACGACGCTTATCTCGTCTTAGGCTAACCTGCCATGGCTAAACATGAACGTTTACCACAGAACTGTTCCCCATTTGCACTGAACACCAGTTATAACGTAAATCAATTAATTGTTACACGGAGTTCGAAAAGATACGTGGTTCCCGTGATGAAACCAAGCCTACTTTGAAAGACGATGATCCCATTATTGATACAACATAATATAATACAACTTTCAGCGAGAACTTCAAAATAAGATCAGAAGTATCTGTTCTCACATTGCATGTTTCTTGAGGGGACAGGGACGCCGAATGACCAAAACGGAGAGCATTCCCAGGTGTGAATGGAAATACGCAGGTGAAGAACGCATAGAAGGGCGACATACAGAACATGGGGATAACTTTTTTTACACACGGGTCTGACACTCATGAGGCTAAAGCTTTCGAGAGGGATGAGACAAGTTGGAAGGGGGAAGTGTGAAGAAGGAAATAGGAGAACGAGAGGAGATGGGGACGAGTGCCCTTCGGGGTCGGCACGACGATCGAAATGCACGACGAAGCACGGGAACCGGCCAAGGACGACGCATTGGAGAGAGGACGTCCTATGAAGCTGGGAGTGGAAGGAGAGAATTCAAGAATTTCTTCCATGGAAGCAGGAAGAGGAGCCTCCACCGGGGTATAGAATTGAATAAGGCGCGCATCTGCATACGCGGCTACCGTGGGAGGGATACAAAAGCCGAATCCGGGACGGGAAACGCGGTCCCTGCATTGCAGTGCCTTAAACGGAATCTAGAGACAATAGCATCCGCGAACTGAGTCACGAATTCCTCGCTCCCTACAACTTTCCATGGAGATAGTCTACTGTTATATTAGAAAATCGGATTTAGAGCATGATCCTTAGTCAAAAAATCGCCATTAAACAAAAAACAATTAACATTTTAAACTGGGTTTTCATTCGCCTAAACACTGGAGCGTTAACGTGAAATCCAGGTTCTACACGATTTTCTTTCATTAAAAATAAAAAAGACACTTCGCATACAATTCAACCTCAGATTTTCAATCTAAAATCCCATAGGATATCGAGAAAATTCGAGTCAGGAGACGTAGCTGATAAAAAAATGACCATCCTCCAGAAAGGAAAACGAATCTTGGAGCACACCCGCTGGATATATGATAAACCCAGGGCTAGATAGATATGAGCTACACATCCGGCGCAAGTTACTACAGTAGCTTCCTTTCCCACGTACGTAAAAACAGAGCTAAATATAAGTCGGTCTACTATCTCAACAAGTAGAAAGGAGCCACTTTGGTCCGATGAAAGTGAAGCACAGCGCTGCTCCAGCTATAAATGTTTCCTCCCACCCGAAAATGAACTCCTATCCGAAACTGGGTTTGCCCTTATCTCGTCTGCCTTGGAAAGCAAGTAGGTATATGCTCCAAGGCGCTCAAGTCCACCCACTTCAATCATTTCATATCTCTTTCCCTCTGGCTTTGGGTCCTTCGCATGACTCATAACTTCACCTGCTACCCACGCCCTCGCCATCAATCTGTTAGCACTATGGATGCTTTATCTGCTTAAAAGGGGGATCCTACGCTTGTCATGCGACAACATTCACTCAAGAAGAAAGCAGCTCAAATAATAAGAAATTCGATGCTCGAGTTCTCCTTTGAAAGGCCACTCTAAAACCTATTTCATATTTAAACAGTCTCTAGAGTTTATTTTTGTGTAATTTGGGGGAAGCAATTATTGACATCGAAACAAATTCCTAAAATGCACGGTCGACCGGTACGCATACGAAACTAAGGGATGGTCGACATCGTAATTATAGTCTCCAATAGTACATACGTGTTTCCTAAATATACTGCTAGATGATTTGATGGCGAGTAACTCCAAAGATTGAGTAAAACATTATGACTGGGTAGTGCAATAATTTTTAATTACGACACTAATTGAGAGATGTCATAACTAGGAGCTACACGGAGAGAAAAAATAGTGAAATCAGGAAAAATATTTACTACTGCAACACACGAGCTCATATCCTCGCGAGGCATTCCGAGTTCATCTGACGCGATATCGTGAAGCCAATTTTACAGTGATACTACATTCTTGGTCTAACAATAATAGTGCATTTTCAGTTTCTCAAATACCATTCTCATTCACGGCTCTCCAATCGATTGTGCATTTTCATAGATTGAAAAACTTTAGGAATTTATTTTTCTCCAATGATTAGAACTACGAATATCCCATTAAAATATGCCGACAGGGAGATTCCGCAGTTGTCATTGGAGGCTCCAGAGCCAAGATGAAACAGGCTTGAGAGAGAGAGCACCGGAGGGGAAAGACTTCAACGCCTGCAAGGGCGACATTGGAGAAGCGTCCGGAAACGATCACCGACAGCTTTCCCACCAACGAAACCGGTGTTCCGCGCGTCTCACGGGATTCTTTAAAAAAATTTCCCATCCTGCTTCCCCGGTGCACTCACTCCCCTTTCAACTTTATTCATTCGTCCACACTCACACACCTCATTCCTCCTCCCTCCACTCATCACCATCCTCATTCCTCCATCCATCACCATTGAGCTCATTCACAGGAAACAAACTCGTCTCCCCTGCAAACGAAGACGACATCCACGGCGCAGAGAAATGCCAACGCACTCGGCGAGGGCACAAGCGTCGTCCGCTGTGCCTCCTCCTCATGGGAACCTGATGTTTTTCTGCTTATTTTTGCTCTATTCACCGCAACCAACACTCATTCCGCATGCAGCATGGATCTCTGACTCGGCGGTAAGGCCGCTTGAGTTGGGGGAGAGAGGAGGAGAGTCACTGCTTCACAGAAAGGGTTTACTTGGGATGGTGGGAGGCTATGGAGCTTTCGACGTCTATCACAGTTACCGGTGAGAGGAAGCATGATATAAAGATTATTTCCATGGCGCCTATTCGAATCGTGAAAAAGAACGAGAGTTGCAACTTGTGCGAGGTTTCAAGTGTTTCCAAGTGAAATAATTACCTATGGCCTCGCGAGATTATCTTAAGGTAACTTCAACGTATTTCTTTTTCGTGCAAAGGAAATTTTATTTCTCGAGCCATTCAAAACCTAGGATTTATTCAGTGCACATTCTCTCCCCATGCTTCACTCCTTTGTGGGTAAAACAAAATTGCAAGATTGCACGCGGAATCGTAATTCGCCAACAAACCTACGCACGTACGTATTCCATTGGAATTCACTGCCTCAGGCTTTCCCCTAGCAAAATGAGAAACAGATAACAATTACGTTCTGGTAGGTCATGAATGAGCAATAAGTATTTTCTCTCAATGAATGATGATAGGGGATTCGTAAGCCTCTCCAGCTAAAGGCCCAGTGCAGCTGTGACAGATTTGATTGCAGCTGAAGCATTGGCAGACAGTCGCATACCTTAAAATGTATACGACTTCAGGGGACGCATGACCTGAATGAGATCGTATGCCAGATTAGGGAAAGATAACTCATTACTCACGACAGAGGAGTGCATAAACTGATGCAATGCTTTCCACGGAATACAAGATAAACAACGTGCTTTCACAGGGGCAGAGATAGCATGAGAAATAAGCCGCAAATCTGACGGATGGCACACTGAAATGTCATACACAATAGGACCACGCCATAAAAAAGAGCAAAAAGTATAAAAATGGTGTGAAAAAGGGCGAAAACTCAATTGAAAAAAAGACAGGAGTAAAAGTGCCCTTGCTACGGCTATCTCTTCTCCATCCCCCTCTCGATCTCTTTAAAAAAAAACATGAGAGATCCGGCGAACAAGCGGCTTTATCTCGCGGGCGCGTTCATTCACACACAACTTCCTGCCTCGTGGATCCACTGGCGGGACACCAAGCGGCGTAAAGGGGAAGCTAGATAGAGCGACTGAGAGGAGAATCGTGCGGAGGTTGTACAGGCCAAGGGTGGGAGAGAAGGAAATGGAATTTCGCTTCGCCGACAACAGAGCGCGCGCAATGATTTAGATCTATCATTCAAAACGGCAAGAGAGAAGAGAGCCATGCACTTCGCGCACATTCGCCTCAGGATGGCTGGTTGGTTCCCAGTCCATCAGCAGCTTCGCCGTTATGGTCGCGAGAGCGGCGCCACTGTCGGCATGTGGAGCACGACGAAGGCATCCCAACGTGATCTTCGACGGTGCGCTTACTTCGCCAATCCCCCCTGCATCCCCCCGCCCCGAATGAAGTGAGGGGCTGTGTTCACAGCCACGAGTGGAGTACCCTTGAGTTGGCTTTTATCAATAAGTAGGCAGCTTGGGAAGAATTTTCCGGGTGGCTCTAAGGCGATTCCGTATTCAAGGACGGGAAAGGAAAGAGAACAAAGTGAATGGACGAAGGACAACAAAGAAACGAAATCGAAAAATTCAAGGGGGGATCACCAAAAACAACAATCCACTGTGGAACGATTCGAGATTAAAATTGTTTCGAGATTAAAAAAAAAAAGATTCGAGATTAAAAGAAAAAAAGAGAAAAAAAGTCAAGATTAGTACGAAGCAATAGAAAATCACACCCGATTCCAAAAAGGGGAGAATTTTAAGAAAATATCAAACATTCTTTGAAAGCGTATTGAGACAAGTCAGACGATACTCAATGTTCGCTTGGCCAAACTATAGTGAGGGGAAAGGATACAAATAGCCGTAAAGAAAGTCCTGAACTTAAAAGTTAAAAATCGTGAGAACTGGAACGAGCAATATATTAGGAAAATAAACCATCTTCACGGCGAATTTTCAACTCAAAGTACAAATTCAATCTGGTTACTCAATAATGCACGTTGAGAAGAAACCAATTGAAAACATGTCATCATTTCGATTTTCTATTCAAACTGCACAATAAAACTGAAGAGAAACAACATACTGAAATTATTCGTAGAGGAGAAGAATCTGGACAAGGACGAATTCCAATTCTCAACGAAATATCGACACAATGTTTTTATACGTTTACAGATGAGAGAGATCACGAGTTGCTACACAAATTCCCTTACCCTCGTTTCCGCATATAATACTCAACCCCCCAACACCCTTCCTGTCTCACTCACGCTTCCCCACCCCCTTTCCTTTTACCCCATTTCCTTCCCAATACCGGCCCCTTTTACTGCGTAACCCTCCCCCTCCCTCCCAACCCCAAACCTCTCCCCCATCCCACAGTAAACCCTTCGCCCTCATTCCAAACACCCTACCTCCCTCCCTGCGTCTCCCAACCGCCGCCCTCTAGTATATACACTACGCACACACAAACACATTCACACGCAGCTGCTTTTCCCCTACCCCTCCACGAAAGCCAAAAGCGCGATGAGTCACCCACCGCCATCCTCCAAAAACCGACTTCCCTCTTCCACACCACACCTCCTCTTCAACATAACCGCCGACACAGACACACGCACAGACTCAAAGCCCGCGCGCGATAAAGACAGAAGAGACCAACTGCAACGAACGGGCGGGAGACCTTCAGAGACAGACAGGCCCCTGTCACCGATATCTAAAGCCTGTAATCACTCGGTACTCGATCCCTTACAAAGTCGAGGATATTAGCCAAAAGTATTATGCGATACAGAGCCAGCATATCACTCGCCACGTGGCGATAAAGCACTTACTACAATCTTTAATTTCATCCTATGGTGCGGGTTACTAGTTTGATAACAGCTGGCATCAGGACCAAGTAGCTGTCGCGTTCAAACAATCTTGTATTTCAGACAATTGATATTCCCTCTTTGTTGGAAATGGCATTGTAATACTTATATCCGCGGATATGCGCAGGTTTCTCACCTGATTACGAAGCGAATATTTCAGTCACTGTCGAACGGAATATTCTCTCCTATTCATGCTTTACGCACCCTCGGAGAATCCTGATCACTAATTCTTCTGAGAAACAATTGAATTTCAACTGAAAATTCCCCTAGTTTACTATACTCCTCTGATCACTTTGGCCATTATAATGCTGGACATGTACAGATTCATCATGCATTTGCAACTTAAATAGCTTATATCTTGCGACTTCTAAGTGCGAAGTTGGGACTTGAAAAGACAATATGTCCAAGAAAAGAGAGCGAGCCCCCGAAAGACAGTCACTCCGTTCGTTCGGAGGCAGACAGACGGACACCTCCTTCCCCGCCTTTTTTACCTCTCTTTTCCGTACACACATCTGTTTTCCCTTCCTCCATCCCCTCCTCTTAAACATTATCTCCGCCAGACGGCCCTCGGGAGGATGGATGCAATCCCGATGCGGAAGGGAAGCTGCTATAGAGCCCAGTCGGAGGTGAGGATTGGGGAAGGATACCACCAGCACTCAGATGGCAAGGGGTGCAGGAGTGAGGGAGAGCCAGCGAAAGCCGAGGATGAAAGGCGTGTGAAGGGAGCGATTGCGTCGAACTAGGAGAAGAGATCGAGGAGGGAAGGAATCATGCGGGGATGGAAATTCGACACATGAAAAAGAGCCCCTGCCCGTGTGTATTCAGTCGGAATTGAGATCGTACCCACACCATGCACCCCTCCCCCTATCGAGTAAATCGTTTGTCATGATAAGGGCGACTAATCGCGCGAGTGCTAACACGCCCGTTCGGAAACGTAAACACGGCCACAAAGTCATGGATGAGGAGTTTATTTTATTAGTGACACGTTTTTATTTTGGGGAATGGAATGTTAAAAAAAAAACTTGAGAAATTTTAAGGGTATTTTTCAAAGGATATCCCCAACAAGCCAGACAAAACCACAGAAAAATTTGGTCAAATTCTAAATAAAAACCTTTTAATCCTACCATCATAAGCAAGATAAGAGCAAAAAAGATGAAAAACAAAATTTGTAGTTACAAAGCTGAGAAACGTCACTGCGTATGTTAAATGAATAAGGCCATACGAATGTGTAAAACATTTTTTAACTAATAATGCCAAACTAACAATAAGGATATATAACGAAAAGACATGGTTATTTCTCAGGGGAGGAAAGACGGCCCAAGAAGAAATAAGCAAAAACAACAATTTATTCACCAATTCACGAGATAAGCTAAATATGAAAAATTGTCTGCCAAAAATAGGTAACTTGTGGCACCTTATTTGTCCCATCCCGGATTACTTTCCAAAATATCATTTCACGTGATAAATTTCCGTCACCTTTGCGACAGACAACAAAAAATGCCAGAGCACCCAATAAGGTGAAAGGAGACTTAGATGACACTCGAAGGATGCCGTTCAATGCAATTAAGAGCAATAAAACAGAAAAAAGTTATTGATGTACTCCGACAGTAGGAAGAGAAAAGTGGACGAGACCAAAAGAAAAAAAGCACGGATACAACATTAAGTAATGGATTGAATGATCTCCAAAGACCGCAGAAATAATGGGGACGACATTCCTACCACAGAAAGCTGAAAAAATAAAAACAGCGAGAATTTGTCCCTAATAAATAGCGGTTAGCACGAGCATGAGATGGAGGGACGCGCAAGCCAGAGGAATGAAAACGAAACACCACCAGACACCTAAAAGTGTTAAAAATGACTCACCGCCCACGGAACACCCCATCAATTTACGCTTTAAATCCAGCAAAACGCATCGAAATGACCACAGAAGTGCCGCCGGAAAAAAGAAAGGAACGAAAAGGCAGGAGACACGAAAGAAGAGATCAAAATAAGCTTCTATTTTTTCCCCCGGACTCAACCGTTCGGAATCCACATAGCTTCATGGATTATGTTCTATTCTCCTCCTATCCACCCCCTCTCAACCTACAGCTGCCTGGCTGCAGTTTCTTTAAGGAAAGGAAAGGGAGGGGGGACGAAAGACAAGAAGCATGGGTGGGTGGGGAGCACGGAATAAGAGTCAAAGCTATATGGAAGTGGGGAATGGGGGACGAGAGAGACAGATAAAGCTTCAGAAGTCATTTTCTAGCTCAGGGGAGGAGAGCTAGAGGGGGAGACGAGGGAAACCAAATAACAGAATGACTCAACCGTACAAGTCTAAAAGGAGCTGGGGAACTTAGAAACCACGCTTGGCCGTCAGCACGAATGGTATTGGGGTGGAGGTACGAAGCAAGGTGAAGGAGGTGGTATCGGCGTAGGCCGACGATAAGAAAAGGACTTTTATTTCCGACATCCTTGAGAGAGTTATAAGACCAACCTCTTTCGCTTCGAAGGCGAGGGGAAAGTGGCCTGATATCATTAACTGCGGCAGCGCGAAGCGGAAATAAATAAATGAGTTTATCTACGCGTGCTAATTAAGCAGAATGCGGACAGACACGTGTCAGCCCCCAGAATTAGCCTTTTCTTGCAGACAAAACGGGCTCTTAAAAAATCAAAATGGAAAGAAAAATGAATGAGAAGAATTACAGAAGACAATCCAAGGATGGAATGCATTACGCCACTCATTAGAAACTTTAAAAAGACGAAAAAAGGGAAAACGCGGTTATCTGGAAAACATTATGTGGAGAGCTGCAGCAAATCTTCGGATTGATTGAAATCTTCGGTATTCACCAACATGCATTACACTATACCCTAAAGTTAGTGTAACTACGAATAATTGTGCATTAGCATAAATCGCTAATGCTTGTCACGACGCGAAGCCTCACAAGCATGCACTACACTACAGATATGCTCCCCATAGAGAGGGACCGCAAATATACATGCATCTTGCAACCACACAAATGGACAAGAGACTCAATACTTATGTAGAAAACATGCACGGCGTGCTGTTAGTACTAGGTAACAGATAAGGATTCAAGTATTAGGGAGCACTACTATTACTAAGAGCTACACTACCTATCGACAAACCTAGATAAAAGTCTCATTGGCCGCTGTTGTTGTCCCTTATCGTTCGTTGCAAAAATGACATTTTAAATCTGTCCGTTCTGCAGTCTAGTCCCCTAATTTCATTATCATGATCTGATCTACCGTAGTATGTCGGATTTCGTAAAATATTATCAACGTCGTCAGAAAATGGACCGGTTTGGAACTTACATAATAGATTGAGTCTAAATTTTAATCGACGGTCTGAAAGCATTTCCCATCCCAGTTGCTGCAAAAGGTCAGTAACACTAACGAGATTATCATAACAGCCTTTAACGTATCTTGCCTTCATGGTTTCAAATCCAGGAAGTTACCAACAAAAAATCTGATTCCAAGACGGTACCAACTGAAAGATAAGCCGAGACGCCTGGCATCCGGACAGTGCACCAGAAGGATGTTTAAAAATTATATGACAGAGAAGAGGATAAAAGGACGATACAATATCAGCGACCTCACAAATGGGAGTTTTTAATCAGAGGAGATAACTACGCCCCACATGCTTCAAACATCCGGGTCTGTACCTCCCTTGAGCTATTGTGGGAACGATCCTATTTCAAACACGTGCCGATGGTGAGGAGGAGGTTCAACGCAAGGCAAACACACAAAACGTAACTGACACGTGCCCCTTTGAGTAGCGACTGTAGGTGGGCACGGAGATGACAGACATTTCTCATTCCCGCAAATTAATCAGTCGAAGGCGATCCAGGAACGAAACGATAGATAGAACCACGGGCGCATGAACCACAGAGAGAAATCAAACCTATATGACAAATGAAAAACCTATATGAGAACTGGGGATCATCGTTGAACCTCGAATTTTGCGAGGGTCCCTCCCGTTCCCATCAACAGGAAACGTATAGTTCACACATTAACCCCATTCGGGTGCGAACATGGAGTCAGGATAGTTCGAAAGCAGGAAGTTTCCCTTCTGTCTTCGCTCAGGCTTGCTTGCTATTTTCAATTTTTTTCAGTTCGTGGGAGAGGACGCGAATCGGGTCCACCGGATTTTCGAGGTGAAAAATCCGTCGGGGAGAACAAAACACGAACGCGATGCGAACTAAACTGGAGCGAGACGGGTAGCGGAAGCGTCGTATCCTAGAAAACAACAATCTTAGTGCGTCCGGGACAAGAATGAAAGGTGGGAGTCTTCTTCCTCAAGAGGGTCAGGAGGAGAAAAAAACATCGAACAAGACGCGGAATGGTAGTCTCCGGACGGAAACTGAGGCGTAGAGCTACGCAACACACACAAACTCTAAATCGTGGAAGGAAAAATATCTGCATGATGATAAAGACAAGACTCTTTCCGAGCATACCTGAATGCCTCCTTTCATAAGCTTGCTTCCCTGAGAGCGAAGGTAACGTGGCTGGGGATGAGGTGGGGGTTAACGAGAAGAAAGTAGAGGAAGTGTACCCTGTAAGGAGCTCCCATCAATTATGTCGCCTCTTTCCGGTCCATTCACAGGATACCCTCACGGGGGACTTCCTCCCTCTGTTGCCTGGGAGAAAAGGAAGGGTGCCCTTCTTTCCCACAACCATATGCTCCGGAAGCTGAGACACTCGAAATTTTGGTCCCCATTAACATAAGTGGATCCGTTTCCTTCCTCTAGACATAAATATACGAAATAAGTCGCTTTATTTTCAACATGGTTATAGATACTTCCTGTCTGGTAAGACCTGATTCCATCGCGTTCATTGAATATTGAGAGAATTATTCGATTTCAATTCTTAAAAGTTCCCCTTTATGCTGCTTCCACAGTTCGATTTTCCTTGAGGACAAGTGAGAAATAAGATGCTGAATACAGAATCGGTATTTGGACAGAAAAAGAGTGGAGAGGTGCATAACATTAACAAGAGTTACACAAGTATACCGAATTGGTCCGTGTTAGTCACACTTAAATAAAAATTAATCAAGTTTTGAGAAATACAAGGCAATCTCCAACTTTAAACATAGCACCCAACTCGTAACGAGCCCGGACGTCATAGCAGCGAAACAGCGGAGATAAACAGAACGAGGAAATTGAATGGACCTCCGCGGTTCTAAATAAATTGGATAATTCCACTTAATCACCCATATAAGAAAAGCCTGAGTGGCACGCAGTCCTTCCGATTCGCTACCAACTTCAACGGACTGTTTCCTCTGAAATGTTTTGGAAAACCTCGACCAAGAACAGAAGAAAACGAGGAAGATCACCGAACGCGAGAGAGTTTCGAGGCTTATAAAAAATACGCGGCGTTTGATAAAATTTACCTTGTACCCATTCTCTCTTGCATTGGAGCAAGAGCACAAACCGGAAAAAATACTGGGTAGGAAAGGCGTGTCACAAACGTTCGAACGAAGACGCAAAAACCAAAACGTGGAACCGATGGAAGATGGGCTGGCTGGAAATAAGTATAGAGGGCGTGGAAGAGTTTGAGGTTGGAGATCGGGAGAGAAAAAGGAAGGGCGTTTTTCCTGGAGAGGCGGACACGCGAGGAAGGGATGAAAGGAAGAAGGCATTTGGCGAGGAGAGGGATGAATGGGGAAGCAAGATGGGGTGAGGTTTTGTTGGGAGGGATGTATAAGATGATGAAAGGTGGGAGACAAGCAGCATTTTAAAAAAAGGGGGCGGAGTCACGCTGCCTCCTCGCAGTAGAAGGCTTGAGTGAATAGCTAGGGTATGTGCATCGGGAAGTACTAGGGGAAGGAAGGGGCAAGGGATGCGAAGGAAATTCGACGAGAGGGGTTTTGTGGTCGTGAATCGGGTAGGTTGAGAAAGGCAGTCTTTTCTTCGCTCAGACGGCAGGATGGAGGATATATATATATATAGTACGTTTTTAAAAGAGCAAACGAGAATAGGAAGGCGGAGATAGTATATTCTGGCTGGTAGTGCACGCGGCGTCTTTATTTTTTTCCGTACGTTTTTTTTATCGCTCCTGGCAATTTCAGCCCCAACCGTGAGAACCAGGTGAGAATTTAGGACGTTATCTCCACAGGAAACTCGAATCGGTGAGCGGAATGGTAAGGCGTTTGAGAGCAATGGAAGCGGACTTCTCTAAAACACAAAGAAGGCACAGGAGAAAATATTTCCTCACCTGAAGCCAGGAAAGGCAGATTAAGATGCCAATACCAAACTTCTCTTTCCCGAGTCTTTCAAAAGCTTAGAGAACAAAAGCAAAAATAAAATCACGGATACGACAATATGGGGTAAAATAATACTTTCATGAAGTAGGATCTAAGTCTTTTCCCCACCGAATGCTTCGGATGAATAGTTCTCGGACTACGCCATTGAAACGTTGGTGCAGTTTAACACCATTACCCGGCTGGAAACCCGAGAACTGCTCATACTTTCATGAAGTTCTATCGACTTACTACTCATACTTTCATGAACTTCTATCGACTTCTTTGTTAAGTTAGATTGGTCAACATCCGATGGGTTAACTCATCGAAGCCTTATGTGCATAAATGAAGGGTACAAGTACGACATGGAGAAAAATTTGGAGCGAAAAACACCAATATCTTGCATGGCGTCATGAGATTTGGTAGATTATCACACTGGTTTATATCTCAAAAACTAAAACGTGTAAATTATAAATACAATCCAGAGCACGGAAATCCCATTTATTTTCTCATAACGTATCCCCATCATGTCTCGTGCATTCGCGTAAAGGCATGGAAATGTCGCAACCCTTTAACGGTGAATAGAGCCATTACGAGGTTGAGACAGCTTAAGGAAAGTCTTCCGGAAAAGCTTTCCTTCCGCAGAGAGAGACCTAAAAGGACCGAGATAACTCCTTTGTTCGCAACTCTTCCTTCCTCAAAGCAGCGCTATGAAACGCATTAATCCCGTAAGTGAGACATAATCAAAGGTGCGATAGAAACATCCGAGGATTCGACACTGAAGACTTTCGAAAAAAAGACACGAGAAAAAGTTTCGTCACTTCTCCCGCGCCACAGGAAGTGGCGATTCTCTTCGATTCAACGTTTTCGAGGGACGCCAGGGAAACAATGAGCGGTGTCACGAAACCAGGACGCCGCGATTCCCATCTCTCTTTCTCTGTGCAAGGGGTACGCATGGGTCGGAGAAGGAAGTTGGCAAACAGGGACGAGTGCGGGAATGACCGGAGGTTTGAGGGGTAGTGTTATAGAGCTCTTATACACGAAGTGGGAAAAAAAGAAGGAACTCTTACTGGGACACACTGCTGAAACCGACAATAAACTCCCAGGAAATTGCGAGACGGGAAGAAAATTAAATTTTCTAGATGCTGCACAGCGAAACACAATCGCCTATCGCACTGACAGTCACGTTTCCCGAGAGAGGAAAAATTATGCACGGATGGGTTTCGACGAAGGAAATCACTTCCCACGGGAAATAGCGCAAGGAAATTTGGAGCAGGAAGGGTACGTCGGTGGAACTGTTCTCAAAATTTATTAACAACCACGGGCAAAGAGCAGCACGGATCTCAATCGATCAAGCAAGAAAAAAGAGGGACGATCCTCCATAACGTAGTCCACGGAGTATGGCACCTCATTTATGTCATTTTACGTGATACTCATTTGCTTAGATGGATAAAATTGACGAAATTTGGCGCACTTTCGTACATTCTGACGGAAAAATACAAGAAAAACAGAAGATACAATGTTGGAATTCTAGAGACTTGAGAAGCGGAAATATAATCATATCCTTAACTAATGGTTGAAAATTCGCCATGTATGCTTTCCGGCTCCAGTGGGGAGGAAATCATTAAAATTAAATCGTAATTACTTTCCGTGGTTGCTTCTTCAAACATCTACGTTATACCCTTAAAGCCACCAAAGAGAATAAATGCTTTTGGTGTCAAAATAATGGTATTTTTGTCCTTTAGTAGTACCATAGAGTAAATATATATAGAGAGCCCATCACGTTAGTGTAATGGGAAATGCTTTTGGAAGTTTATACTCTCCTCACTAGATGGTGCGCCCTTCGCATCTAATCGGTTTCGCGCTAGAACCGTAGAATGGAAGAAAAGTGGGATGAGGGAAGCGAGGGCGGAGCACCGTCTCGTCGGTGAGCGTGGTTGCCAATTCGTCGCTCTTTCTCGCAGTGTGAGAACAGACAGACCCCAGTCGCGAATAGGATATGCTGTGTAGACTCCAATGCAAGGAGTTAATCCTGCTAGGGGAGAGGTCACCAGCGGAGCCTCGGTCTTCTCACTTGTTATTCATAGCCCATCTAGACAGTTTAAACATTGAAATCCCTCTGCCAAGCTTCCTAAAGCAGAAGTTAAATGATGATGATGGATAGTGTAATCTACTGGCACCTAGTTTGAATGGAAGTGTGTAAAAATCTTGAAGACTTTTTCAGCCGTGGACACTACCAACCTACACTATTTCCTTCTTCATCTCAGTATACGGTCTAATTCTCTTCATCCCATCCACGTAGTTTTGCATTATGTCGTGTAATAATTTTCATTACCCAACTGAAAATTATCATTTACTATTATTAGAGCGATATACCGGTAGGGGTTGGTCTAAATGGAAGAGAGTTAAAGGCATTTGGATTTTTCACAGGTATGGATTGCTAAACGCTTCTTTCGCTAAAGCTATTCTCCTTATCGCGTCCCCGTAACTATGTCCAACATTTTCCGACGTACCGCCCAAGTAATTAAAACATTGTACTTGCTCAACTTTATCTCCTTCCACTTTTATGACCTAACTCCCTTTCTTTGTCCTACAAAATCTCATTAGCTTCGTTTTCTTAGATTGATCTTCATTCCGAATGTACCCGACTGATTCTTTAATGCATCTACCAAAGCTTGGAATTCCTTAAATGATCGACTAACCAACTCCTGGTCGTTCGCAAATCTAACCGACTTTATCAGCTGGCCTCCTACTTTCATTCCCACATCTAGCTCATCCCATGCCTCCCTCACCAGTTACGCGGCTTTAATGTTAAGAAGCAGAGGTGACAACGGGCAGCCTTTGCTTACCCCGCGACCTATAACTACCACCCAGATTCTCAATCAGCCACCCTCACCTGTACCTTCAGGGCGATAATTAAGTTCCCGATGTGTCTCCTATCTCGCCAATCTATTCCTATTTTCCTGATTTTTTGCATTAATTTTCCGTTAACTCTGTCAAATGCCTTTTCGAAACCCGCGAAGCAACCAAAAACGTCCTGATTATATCCTATGTTCCTTTCTATTGGTGTTCTCATTACCACAATCGCATCCAGAGTAGCCCTCCGCTTCCTGAACCCTAAGTGGTCCTCGCCTAGGTAGTCATTGGCTCTATTCTCCAATCGTGTATTTATTGTTTTGAGTAAAAGTGCTGCAGCGTGTGAAATTATACTAATTGTTCTCTACTCCTCGCATTCTTACGCCTTCTTCGAAATGGGCATTAGCACTGTTTTCACGAAGTCCTCCGGCCACATACCTTCCTCGTAGATCCTAGGAATGAGATTTAAAAACGTTCGTCTCCCGTTCTTACCCAACTTCCTCAGTAGCTCCAAAGGGATATTATCTACTCCCACAGCTTTTTTGCCTTCATCCCTCGTAATGTTTTCTCTATTTCGCTGTCGAATATCACCGGTCCTAGGTAATCCTTCTCTTCTGCTCTCTCATCCTCTATGTCTAGGCTTACAGGTATATTTCTGCTGTCATATAGATTTTCCACGCATTCTTTCCAGCTACCCTGGATGTCTTTCTGTTGAATTAGTACCTTCTCTGTTTTGTCCTTAACCTTTGGCATTCTTTTCCCTCTCTTAACGCCCGATAACATTTTCACTTTAGCGTAGAGCGCATCCACTTCCCCCTTCTTTCTGAAGCTTATCCATCTCCTCGCACAGTCTTTTCCGCCAGTTGTCCTTCACCCGATTGGTTATGAGCCGGAGTTTATTATTTAACTCCTTGTAGTACCTTCTCTTTCCTAGTACGGTGTTGACGTATTTCCACTTCCTTCTCTCCTCTACGCCCCTAATCATTTCTTCTTTGACCCATTGTTTCTTGCTCCATCCAGATTCTATAACCCCGATTGCTTTCTCTGCCGCTCGTACTATTCCTGTTTTTACATAAAAATGACAATTCGTGTGCCATGAATAGGCTCTGAAAGCCATTCCAAACAAATAAAATTCATAGATCAGGTCATTTTGAAAGACCTTTTTATTCATTTGTCAAAATTTTAAGCTTGTATTTACTTTTGGCTTTCAAAGGGATCAACCATTTACATGACTTTTTTAACATACACTGAAAAAGTAAATCAATAAGAAATTGAGCATGCGTATGACAGGAACCACCTGGCAATAAATCATCAGTTAGAATTTTTTTATTTTGAAGTACTTTTTGCCATAGTACCTTCCTAAGTGATTTTTTATGCATGTTCTTAAAGAAAAACGTTTTAAATATGGACAGCGATGATTTACATATTTTTGTTAATTCTTTTGATGGGTAGAGCAATCCAACTGAATCATCCTTCAAATGGCGGAAGGTTTTAAACAAAATTAGTAACTGACTTTTGTCTTGCAAATTTTGTTGTCCACTAAATAGTTTCTTGCACTTTTGGCACTTGAACTCTTCCGATAGCCTTTTCCCTAAATATCCTGCAAAATACACTGTTGAGCATTGTTCGAGTCCAACAAGATCTTCATTTCCTAGATCAATTTCGTCATGTTCATGACTATCAACAGAAATGTCATCGTCTGCACACTCTGGATTATCTTCTGGATTCTCCTCTCCTTCTAAGATGCTTGGGCTCACATCTATTTCCAAAACTTCGTCCTGGTCCGCTTCATAGTTGGCAGTCTGTGGAGGCTCTAGCAAAGTCTTCATTCCAATAAGTCTATAGCTTGTTCGGAAACCTTTCACTGTTGGATTCCTATTAAAGCCTCCTCGCTGTCTTATAACCGAGAAAAAGTTTTCTAGTGCATCCTGGTTTAACCTTGATGTTAAAATGTACATGTTATTCACATCATTCATCAGGCTTAATACAGCAGAAATAGTTAGTAGGAAGCCATCAAAACAAGGAGGGCGGCTGCTACCTACCTTTATGAGTTTTTTAAATATATCGGAACCTTTATTTAATATTTTTATTGCACTTTTGTTTTCATGTGATAGTCCTGATTTATTAGGATTTTTGAAAAATTTACTTTTGCTGTTCAGTACATCAAAAAGAGAATTGACATCCTCTATGAAGTTAGCAGTCTCCAAGGCGGATGGTGAACGCAGTTCCCCTGTACCATAGCAAGCCCTTAATGCAGCTGCAGTGGAAAAGCTAAAAACCTGCGCAGCCAACTTTACGGACATTTTTTGAAAACAATTTGGCCACAAGTGTGCAGGACTTAGTTTCCAAAGTGCCCTTGTTGATTTACTTTCAATATCTTTTCGATAAACTCTTCGCACATCTTCGAAGGATAGTATTCGTCCATCTAAGATGAAGTTACTCCCTAAAAAGTTATTGCGAACAGATTTAAGAAGATGAGGCACATCATAAAGGCAAAAGATTTTGTCATTGCTCACCTCAAAATATGGCTTTTCGATAGAAACGCCTAAATCTGTGAGAGCTTTCCGATTAGGGCTGGCCTGATCACAAACAAAAGCCCTTGGTTTTAATCCCGCTTCTTTGAGATGTTGGATCGCCATTGGTAGTACTTCTTTTAAACGACTGCTACCTAGCCCATTTTCTGTAATGTAATAACCTACGGGGATCTTCCACTGATGAATAAGCCCTCGCACCATGAAAACTCCAGCATACCTGGCAAATTTTCGACTTCTTCCCAAGTGGCCAACATCTTCAAATCCTTCAATGAAATCATGGGAAGTCGAATATTCCAATTTTGACATAAGGGACATTTCATCGTACATCAATACGCACTCGCGACTCAGTTGTGGCATCACATCTACCTTCAATTTTAACTGCCGAAGAAAAATTTTATTGAATCCAGCAAGATATTTTGATGGCCCCGCTATCCACCGTTTTACCGTGGAAACACCAGGGAGAACTAACTTTTTTAAAAGGAACCTATAGGTTGATGGTGATTTGAAATAAAGAGATATAGCGAAATATCTTTCCTTTTTTCCCCATGGTCGACGGTTTTTGTGACTCAGCTGCATCTCAACCAATATTTTTGATTCATCACTTTTAAAATATATTTTAGAAAGGAGTGACTCTATCTTAGTCTGCATTTTCAGTTTCGCCGTCAATTCCTTCACCTTCCTCCTCAATTTGTTTATGGTCACACGCTGTCTGTTCACCAGTGTCCTCTTTGCCAACACAATGGCCCGTAACTTTTTCTTCCTCGGGGTTTCAGACGCTGTAAAAACCTTTTTTGAATCTTCAAGGGGTGTTACTGCCGAAGAAGTAGAAGGCGTTGGTGGATAATCTACCCAAGAAGACACACCATCGGAAGCTTTTGTCACAGGTGAAAGAAGGGATGGAATCCTTTTTGGAGGAGTTAGGTACATTATTTCTGGGGGTGTTGGGATATCTAACTCGCTCTTTAGAGAATTTTGGTATGATCTTTTTCTAGGTGTAGATGTAGTTAATTCTAACCAGGATGAGCAGAGTGATGTTTTTGGAGACATGGATTCCAGAGACATAGTTGATACCGGTTTTTCTGATGATGAATTGGCTTCCACAGGTGCGCAATGTAAACTCGGTGCAGACAATCTTTCCAGGCGCCCACTTGGTCTCACATCTGCTCTAGAAAAATGTTTTGCGCACACTTTTTTCTTCCCCAGAGCTTTTGGAGATAATCCAATCAAATCGGGATTACCTAATCAAGAAAAATTATATTCCCAATTTAACATTTTTAGCGAAATAATCATAGCATAACATTATTAATCATCATCAACGATTAACCTTTTGGTTGAATCAGCGATTCACATGGTAACAGGCACAATCATAATGGTAATTGGTTTCATGTAATTTCTAAGGTATTATCCGGGGTTTATTTTATTCAATTTCAAAATGGTTAAGGTATGTCATAAACAACACGTTTAGTAGTGCGGATGACTTGGAGGTCTTCTATTGTAATTATTTTTGCGTGTTTGTAATTAGCAAATTGTCATTATTTATTAGTTACTTAGAAACTTGGCCTGCTTTGGACTCTAAATTAATATGTAGGCATGTTTTAAAACATTTCTTCGCCGAATCAGACACTCTAATATACAGTGTCCCATTGATGGTGTGTAATTTGTAACCTATAATTTCAGACACTTTCTTTCGTGCCACATGGATTAAATTTGGTACCAAGGTAGAAAAAGGTCGTAAGTTTTGTTGAGTACAAGCGAAATTTTATAAATATGAACTTTTGACCCCATAAATAGGGTCCAACAAAAAATCCAAATTTTGCCTTAAGGGCTTTCAATGTTAAATTTTTCGAAATACAAAAAAGACAGAATTTCTTTGCTAAAATTTCAATTTTTGGGTTTATGGGCACCAGAAACACGATGTAAGATCTTTCAAGTTACTCCAACAGATTTTAGCGAGCGGCTTATTACGATTGGGACGCAGGTCGCATGGCCACTAAGAGGCCCTGACCTCACGCCTTGTGATTTATTTCTTTGAGGATTCTTGAAGTAGTTGGTTTCCAAAAAGGAGATTTCCGAGCGACGATGACCTGAAGAAAGAAATTACAAGATGTGCAGAGTTCGTATCCCCAAATATTGTGGAAGACACGTTCACATACGCTTAAATCGAGCGATTTGCGGTTACCTTTAACTCTTGCTTATCCTCGGATTAGAGCCCACTATTCCATGACGTACCTGCGCTCATAAATTAGACAATTCGAGAGTTAAATAGTGCGTTTTAAGGGTCAAAAAAATTGAATATAACGGATAATAAAAATCGACGTATATTAAAGTGTTTGGGAATGCATTAAACTACACACCTTAACTCGATTCAAAACCACTTTACCTAACCTATGCCTTTTTGAGCTATACATTTCTAAATTTAGTTTTAAAAGATAAAATTATAGAGAAGATAATATGAAAAATTACAGCAGTAGAATTCAAATTGAATGCAACAGCGAATGAAAGAAAAATAGTCAACCATGCAAACCCCTCAGTAAGCAATCGACCATTTTTGCTCTCTCCACCACTTTACCCTTTTTCAAATTGCGGATGTAAGCTACGAGTAGGTGCCTAACACTTTTCTGTATTTTCTCTATTTTTTACACGTTTTACGTAAGTAATTTTCAACAGGGTTTTCGACGCCACTAATGCGATGCTATCTTGTCAGGGATAAACATAATTGAGCAGCAGTTCTTCGCGGTGATTGCACAGCCTTTGGCACGACTGATGTTGTTTGCCGGATGTTTGCAATCTGTTTTACTTAACTTTAACAAATAACTTCATAAATTAAAGATTACTGAATTATTGATTTTGATGAATGCAGAAATATGTTGAAAATTATGGGATGGAAGTGATAAAAGTTAATTTTTGTGAACGATTGAGTGTTGGTGCAGAAAGTTCAAAGAAGATTGTGTTAACTGTATCAATACAAAGTTGATTCCACGTGCGAAATTATCTGTAACAACCATAACAAACTCTACTAACCTGAATGGTTCACCCATTTGTTGCACAATTCGGCATCACCTGAAGGAAACTTGAAAAATCTGGTTCCTGGTGAAGACCGTGCACTCATTCCGCATCCCATATAAACGCACTTATTACCTGACATTGCTACGTATGTCTTGCTAAAGGTGTGAGGCTTTATCTGCGACCGTGGCGATTGAGTCGCGCGACTGGGTGTAGAATCGATCTACTGCGCATGCGCGAAGACCAGTCGCGCGACTCGAGATGGTTTGGTAGACATGGCAACGCTTTGTTCCTATGCGAACGAATTCAAATCCTTATCCTCGCGTGAAGAAGCGCGACTGTAGCGCCAAGCCTCGGACGTATCCAGAACTTGAGTTCCGGCCGTACGCCTGCTGTCGATCGTATCCAAAACTTCTTCGAAATGTATTTCCAACCTCAGCACGGCAGTGGGCTCTCTATAAATACTTACTCTATGGTAGTACTTTGACATTGCCACGAGTTAAGAAAGAACGAACATGTGAATCAGCACAAGAGGGAGACAAACATCTCCCGACAAACACCACGAAGGCAAGGTATGTAGGCAAGCGTCGAGTCGGTAGGGTGAGAGGGACGCTCTGTCTGATGACAACAACACGACGCAACAATGCCCAACCATTCATTCGCTTTTGGCGCGAAACTGTTGCGTGGCATATGGCGGGAAAAGCAAAGGTGTTTTTTGCAGGGTAGCATTTGGAAGGGAGCGTGCTGCCGGCAGAGCAGGCCGGGAGAGTGCCTGCCCGGTTGAGTCATTGATCACGTTGAACGAACCCCGAAATACATCAGCCGGCAACCTATCCCTTTCCATGACTGACTACCCTTAACACGAGCGAAGGGGGTCGCTCGCCGCACCCCAGGTGGGACGAGTCTCGCACGCCGCCGAAACCCTGGGATTTATTATTCGAACAAAAATATATATACTATAATCACGACACGCAAGCACTCAGGCGCACCTAAGGAATGGGGGAGAGCATGCAGAGTCGAAGTGACGCGGCAACGAAATGAAAAATGGTTGGCGTGTAAGTAAGCAGTCCAAGATTCCAGGCTTTTTTGTACCACCTAACTGACCGTCACTACGTTCTTCGCTCTGAATTTCACAGCATTAATACGAAGAATTAGCCTAATTAAACGATACAACAATTCAAAGAAAAATACGATGAAGACGCGTCAAACAAAACGGAGCCTAAAACCAGATCAATTATTATGCGACCAGATAGAACGGATAAAACAATCAGCTTTATCAAGTTGAGACCACAATAGGTCGAGAAACTAGAGAGGAACCAAGAAAATCGCTAAGGAAATTTTAAATAAAAAATCTAACTAAAGTCTAGTGCTTCACAGTATATTCCAATTATTATTTAACGTTGTCAAAAATTTGGATTCTCAGATATACGTATCGAGGATAAAATCGACCAAATTGAACTGTCAGAGAAATTTGCAAGTATAAAGATTTTTTCCGTCAAATATGTCTCATTTAGTATTGACCTAATCAGACTTATATCACATGCTTTTTGGAGGAAGCAGTGGTCCAATGGTGTTCGAAAGGAATAAGACCAATAAGAAAATTTCGGATCATTGGGTAGGGCCGTAGGGGAACTGAAGAGGAGAGACGATCCGATTTCCAGCAAGGGGGACCACAGAAAAAAGGGGGAAACGCGACACAGGATGAAGACAAAGGTAATTTCCGTTTTTTTTTCCCGGAAGCTTTTGAATGTCAGAACGATGTTAGGTGGAGCATGCGAAAGGATATTTGGTCAAGTTTTACACTTTTTTATGATCACCGCATCCGCTACATTAAAATCGCTTAAGGCTGAAAGAGGAAGGATGCCGCTGTTTTAAGAGAGATGGAAATCCCCTTACCCGTTATACGAAATAACTGCGGTCTGGACCCCAGATAACTCGACCAAAACGTGATTCACACATGCTCATGTCACACTTCTAGAATTATTTTCCGCCTTGACGAAAGCGCAACAGCTGTTTTTCATCTATGTATTTTTCACGTTGGGAAAAGCCGGCCTCAATAGTACTTCCTTTGGAGAAGAAAAATTTGCACTAACGAAGCATTCCAAAGTCGTGCTGATAGGTACATAGCTGCATACCAAACAGGATACGTGCGAATATAAAGGGCTACTCGGCATATCTCTGGTTGCGATAAAATGCAGTTCTCAATGAATGTACAACTTGAGCCGCACTGCTCTGTTACCTAATACATTAAATACACAGTGCTTCAGCAAATGAAAATTTCGTAACTCTAAGCGATTAAAAAAAAACAATCCACATAGGTACGCAATCGCAACAAAAACCCGGCAAGTAATTTAATAGAAGAGCTAGCTCACAGATTCCGTAAATACGAATATTTAGGCCATACTTTCCACATCCGATATTTTCTCCGCGGTGAGATAACATTTCCGAAAATATTTAACGAATGATGCACGACGATAATGCACCTTACACGAGGCACGTGTAAATGGAGAATCATCTTATTTCAACAGAGAAGTGTAGGGATGATACATCAAAAGGACACCGAACGGAGCATCATTCATTCATCATTGCAGAGATGAGAGAAGATAGATAAGAGCGAACAGACTTTCGGAAACATTTGACTTCCGCTCGCGACAAGTTAATAAAAGCACGGACGCGAGAGATAACGTTGAATGAAAATCTCGAGGGAAAAAAACAAACAAATAAGGGGAAATGAGGCAGATGCGTCCGGGAGACGACCTTTAACCCACTCCCTTTCCTCCGGAAGTGGGCACGAGTGGCGGGCGGCTGCATTGTGAGGCCGAAAGGCAGACCTTCCCACTAAAACGGGGCCGCCTCACTCATTCATTCATCCCGGTCTCAAAATCCACGCCCGCCCGACAAGCTGAAGAGGACCTCCCTCCATCGCGCCCCACTAAGGAGGGCATCGGCCCACGCGTGCCGGAAGCGTGCAAGGAAATCCGGAGACAGAGAAAAAAAAAGCAATTTTTGTTCCACAAAAGCGAGAAAATATGTGGAATATTTCCCCTTCCCCTGACAATGATATGAGAAAATAGCAGAAGAACCAATCTGGTAACGGTTCCCGAGGAAGCAACACCATATTTCTCGAAACTACAGAACCCCAAATTGCGCCACATAGGTTTGTGGAAGTGATCGACATAATACGGGCTGGCTTGAAAAATACCAGCAACCAAAAACCCCGAAATCCCAGGGAGAATTACCGCCATTGGACACGGGAAATGGGAAAGGAATTTGGCTTTCTACAAATAAACCTAGTATGTGACGACCTAAAGAAAGCATGTAGAAGGAATACTGTGAAAGAAGAATAAAACAAGTACCAGCTCCAAATCCACTGCGTATTAAACTGTTGATACAACTGGTTTCATAGCTGCAGCATCTTCGGGTCTAAGTACACAATATCCATAGCTCTTGAGTTGCTGTACCAGAAGTTAATGTAACAGCAGAAACTGATCTCTAGTACCCTAAATAGTTAAAAGAGTTCTACCACGTACATTGGTTTGCGTTGTTCTTTCATCATGAGGAAATTCCATCAAGTAACACCCGCTGAAGTCGAATTCGGGACAACGGGAAAATAATCTCGTCAAGTCAAAACTTATTCTAAAACTATTACGACACCTTATCACATTGGTACGTGTAAGTAGAATTATGAATAACTGATTAGATTTGGTGAGCTTAAGAAATGTTGTAACGCTTGGAGAAAGCCCACTGGAGGGAGGAAGTCGAGTCGACAATTACCGTAAAAGAAGGAAGGAAGGCAACTCGATAAAGTAACTAATTATAGAGACACAGAAGAAAACGATCACACATACACACACATGCGAAGAGAACTTGCTCACGTCACACAAGAGCGACGTAATTGGACCATGAGAGGATCATTAAGATTGGCGGGAAGCTTAAGCCTTATAATTTTTTTATTGACGAAAGCAGCAGGAACGAGGTTTGTGTGAGTGTATGCTAGAGAGGGAGATTAAGTGGGACGTTAAAATATTCAAATGACTCTCCCCTTCCAAACGCAACGAAGCAAATAGGGACACCACCTCCCCCCTTCTATCTTACGGTTATGAGATTACTCCACCCCATACTCCTCCTCCGTATGAAACGCCCCTGCCTCCCTCCCTATCCAAACCATTTGTGCCTCTCTTCCGTCGAGCCTCGAAACCTAATTACTCAACTCCCTTAATCGACACATAGTGAGCTAATTTAGCGAGTTTATTCATTGAATTCTCATCCGATTACCCCCCCCCCCCTACTACACGGCACCGCTGCGGTCGCGCTCGAAGAGATGTTATCAGTGGTATTTTTGTCTTAGCGCGCGCTGTGAGGGTGAATGGATGTTGCCGATGGAAACCCGTCCGAGATTATTAAATGTCTGTAAACCTCCCCGCGAGACGATCTTTACGGGATTGATTGCGATTCGCAATGTGGGCGTGTTTCGCTGATAATTCAGCGTTGGCCTGAATGAAGCGTTCGAATCCGGCACCCCTTGGTTAGGTGATATCCCAATTTGACACACAGATAGCTGACTCAAAGATGATGTACTGGCAACAGCTGGCAACGTAAATCAGTTGTGTAACTGCAAAGCCAATCAATCAATATACGTTAACCAATTTAACATAACGTTTGTTTAGATTTACAGGATATTACGCAATTATTCCGGTGTCTTCTTGTAGGTAGGAACCCAAAGAAATTTGAGATGCTCCGTTAATTTTTGCCTGTTAAGCCTGTCTCATTATATTCGGATGTGCAACGCCTGGCCATGACTCACTAATATACTGGCTAAAATGGTAATAATACAAAATAGAGAAAATACTTTAAATAAATCTTGATTACAATAATGATAATTACGATTCCCAATTAATGAATGAACTACGAATGCGTTACGTAGCTCCTTTTCAGGCAAGAGATCATCTTCGAAATAAAGTGATAATGTTGAACATTCCTAGAGTTAACTAATCAGAAACTCAATTTCCAACATCCTTCACTCCTCTAATATTTGAGGGTCGGCAGAGTCGAATCGATTGATCGCACAGCCATTAATCGATTGGGACGGGAAGTGAAGGTAGGCAGGAAGAGACTGATGCATGGTCCGTGCGCAGCTGAACAACGCAGAGAGGATGTGACAATGTAGTCGGGATGGGGATAAATTGACGTTTCCGACAAGTAAAATTGGTCGACGTCCTAAAATATTCGGAGTTGGATATTCGAGAGTGTATACATAAGGAACGATGCCTTAAGCGTCTCGTCCATCTGCTGCATCAGGTCAGGCATGCGCTTTATTCTGAATCAAGCCCAACGCCTTGAAAAATGACAAAAGCTAACCTTGAAGTAAAATATTTATATCCAACGTGACACTAGCTACTTCCCCAGTATCCATCCTCCCCAAAGTCGCCAGGCATACGAAAAGCAAAATCATAATATCTAAATTATAAACAACATGTGGCAGATTTCCCGCAAAACGGAAATAGAATTATTATATTAAAAATATGCTCGCTAAGCTACTACTATGATTTGGGTCTTTGCCACATACCACCCACGATAAGGAACTATGAAAAGACAATAATGAAATCGATGACATTAGAACGTGTAGAAGAGGTATGCTCTCTCGCATTTCCGGGGTAATATCACGAACGAATATGCGGATGGCAAAATTTTACTTTTACAAAATTGCTACACCTTCCACTTCCCCACATTCATGGATGCGCACAGGAAATTTTTGTTGAGAGGTGTGGTTTCATTTATTTTCGGGAGTTTTTTTAGGGAAACTCCATTTTCCTCTCCGTCATTGGAGAGAGGGAGCAGCCAAGAGAGCTCGGGCAGACGGAGAAGATGCCTTACAAAGAACAATACGAAACCAAGGGGGAGAGACGGACCAAAAACCTTACGGTGACAAATGAGTAAAACAATATCGTGGAGAACAGGGAAAGGAAGAAAGAGGGGGAAAACGACGTAAAGGGGGGGGAATAGGGTGGATATGTTTCGGCAGTGGTTTATTCACACACAGACATACGCAGGCATTCACACGCGACTGATTTCCGTTCGAATGACCTCATCCATCCGCCCACGACCTCCCACGCCCACCCACCCACCTCTCCCTCTCTCGCTCCCTTCCCCTCCCCCGTGTTCCAATCGTGCCCCCGCTTCCCCCCTTTTACTCCGACCTATCCATACTGCTCATGCGCACACATGAACTACTCTCCTGTATCCCTTATCGCTCTCTCCCTCTCTTTTCACTCACCACGATTTTCGCCCCCCTAACCCTTCGCGTTCCTGTCGCTCGGGGAGAGGAAGGAACGTGGGAGGCGGCGCAACTGAATGGACGAGTCGGGGAGAGCCTTTGCCCGTCCACCAATGGTGGGACGCCCATACACACAAACTAACACACTGACTACAGAGAGGAAAGAATGAAGGCGGGGAAAATTAGGAAGCGAGATAGAGAGGGAGGAATAATGGAAGATAAGGACACGTGGACGCAGGAACGCGATAATCGTCCATACTGTAGCGCCTCCCTCTCCCCTCCCCACACACCGTGCATCCCACGCAATATCGCCCGTTCGGCCCCAAGAGTTTATTCCTTTTTTCCATTATAGCCTACACCCTACCCTCTCGTTTCCCGAGGAAAAACACGTGGAATGACGGACACAAATCATCATCCCACTTCCCTCCTCACGATCTAATACTAATCTCTTCAGACAAACCATCGATCCAAGAAGAAAAAATAACTCCGCCATCGATCTGGACGATACACTAGTCTCAGGAAACCACGGAATTTTCTCTCTCGGCATCTTTTTCCGAGAATAAAAAAAAAACGAAACTTGGGAACCGACAAAAATGATCAAAGCAATAAATGCATTCTTAAACTTGTGAACTTATTTTTGTTACTTTATAATTATATATTTTTATTTGAACACTGAATTCGTGTTAGTTGAGAGGAGTTGACTATGCAACTGTCAATTTTTATTGGTTGTACGAAGCTTGTTAAGACATTTCTAAAGTAAAAACGTGTGTTGACAGGACTGCTCTCCGAAAAGTGCGATACATAAATTGAGGCTCATTGAAAATTATTTATTAAAAGTTGTCCGATGTTATATACCGATATGCTCTGGCATGGCCATGAAATAGCTACATTTACGTATTCCTCTCCCAACACATCTCAGGATTCTGAAAAAGGATATCGTGATATCCTCGCTGATTGACACCCCATCTATCTTCTCTATTCATCACGAATATATTTCCAGTAGATTCATCTAAAATTTACATCGAGGAATTAGTTCAAACCTTCGCATAAAAGAGGATCATGAGAAGATTAATGTCGTTTGATGGCATTTTCATAGCCACCTATAAAAATAGGCTTCCCACACCTTCCTCGATATTTTCATCCTCGTCCCTAGATTCTGATAACGGCATTAAGTGCGGGTTTTAAAAGCCTTCACAACGTTAACGGAAGCCATTCCGAAACCGTGGACCACGGACGGCTCAGAAAAGGTCTTCATTGTGCCTCTAAACCGTCGTTCCACATGAGGATTCCCCAAAACACTTCCTCCCACCAATTTCCCTCAACTTCCTCCCTCTCTCTCTCCCGCATCCACCCTGCCGATATCCTTAATCCCTGAACGAAGAGAGGATCCTGCCGAAAGTGCTTACGCCCACGGACCCTCTCCTCCCCACAACTAAAACCCTGCCCACGCCTACATCCCTTACGGGCCCAGGGCCGAATCGTTTCCCGTAACACGCAGGCACATCAATCCACGCGAGCAGCTACCCCCCTCTTTAACCCCGCCTCCCAAACAACCACCCACCCATCCGCAAGATCCTCCTCCCCTACCTGTACTATCTCTCGCAGCTTATTCAAGGGTTCGATACACTTCCTCAGCCGCTTTTACAGTTGAGGCGTAAGGAAGGGGGTAGAGAAAACAATTACGACCCATCTCCGCCATAATCCATCCCTCCCATGGTGCTCAGGGAAATGTCGTCTACCGTGAAGCTTGGGGGCGTTATCTCACCGGCAACACATCCCTCTCTCTCTCCCCACGCGCGAAACTATATCGCCTACTCCACTCCTTTGTAATACCGCCGCTCTCCGCACGCTCTGAGAAAAAATGTGTATTGTTTTTCGCTGAAAATCGGAAATTTTTAAAGTATCCTCCTGCTCACACACAAAAGGGTCGAAAGTTGGAAATGGGCACGTTTACAGAGCAGAGCAGTCGAAGCTAATGAGGCGGACACGATTATTGGAAAGGCATTTCGACAAAAGAACTATCCTTACCGCCATTGAATCGCTAGGTTCTACGGTTCGGAAAGGATGATGGAAAACTTTCAAAGAATAAGCACCCATTAACATTTAATCATTATGATGGGAAGAGTAATTACATCCAAAGCTACAAATCAAAAGTATCTCAGAAAACTAGCGAAAACCATGAACTGATCCAAGTTCAATCACCCTGATAAGAGGGATAATATTTAATGCACAGAAACGAAATTATTCACTAAAAGGTTTGGAATTATATGTGCTCTAACAGCTAATGATAAGTCGTACAGTATAAACTTGCACCTAAATCCTAAGACAAAAAAGCATCCACGCCGAAGGCGAGATCCGAACCCGCGGCCATCGACTGCAGCTGTCACCAACCTGCTTATTGCGATCAGCTAGCTTAGAAGTTAGTTCAACGTCTTCCATTCCGTAACACTACCGGCACTGTGATCAGCTTAGCAAAATGCCTTTCACTCATATCAAGTGAATCTACCCGATGGACATGAAAAACTAACCAAGCATTTGCCGTTCAGTTATGTCACTTCTACAGAGTGCATTTCTTCGACACTCAACTTTTTCAAAACGCCGTTACGTCATGCAAGGCAACGGAATAAACCGCGTGTTAGTGACGCACGGGAAAATAACGCCGTCGACGATGTCCAGGACCTTACCGGTGAATTTTTTTATCGAAAGGACAACTATCGGAAAAGTTACGAAAGCGGGCGAGTAGATTAATAGATCACGTGACCACAGTTAAATGGGGCAACCCGACTTAAACACGCGCCTTCCGTCGGAAGTGAATCGTCCAGCTCATTTCCGCTAACCAAGCGATGTCACCGTGCTGACGCGGCGAACGGCACCGCGCGAGGAAAAGAGCAAGTAAGGAGCCGCGAGCACACTCAGCCGATTTCTCGACTGAGACGCCACTAAACTCCCGTCCTAGGCACAACACGCACCTACCGGGCATAAATGGACGCTATGCCCGTTCTGCACCATTACTCATCGACTGGTTGTTTCCATTTTTTTACATCACCTCAATGGGAAAACGGTTGCGTTATGAATGCCCTCCAAGGCTTCTCAAGTTGCACAATGCCGCGTATAGAGGAAGAATTGAAATCGCTGCGGGTATTTTTCATGAAACCTGGCCTTCGTGGCAAATGACCAGGGGCGTGTTGCACAGTGTAAGGAGATAAAAAAACGCACAACCTACGAACATCTCTCTGGACTCTGCTAGTTCAGAAATTTCCATTGATTGTCCCTTGGTTCAACCACCCGATTATTTAAAAAAAAAAAACAATATCGTGACTCGGGGGCCGGTCATTTAACCACGCGGTGAATGGACATTGTGTACCACCGTTGGAAAAATAATGCATCGTCGCCCAATGGAATTCACCAATGAAAATATATATATGCGTCACTGGTAGTGGGTCACGATCTCTGGATCCCGTTAAAAGTGACTTCATGCCCCGTGAGCCCCTAGTATTGTGCTCCGATCCTTGCTTCTAGCGTGACCATTCAGCAACCTGCCTTAGCGAGATCTTTGAGGAGGCGTACGGAAGAGGAGAGCGTTTTAACTCTGCAAAAGACAGCGGGTAATCTTTGATTTCAATGAATTTGAATGAAATACGAAAAAAGTGTGCATTGTAATAACTTTTGAGAGCGGTTTCAACAGGTTGAAGCATGCCTGTTAAAAATTACAAGCCGCATCCGAAAAAAAACCGAATATTTTCCGCACTTAAAATAACCGCACAAGAGGGCATTTATTGGGTAAGAATTTTTTTGTATCCGAAGAGAGAAATTGGGGGAAAATCCTCCGTTTCACGACTGGAATACAATGTCGTAATCGGCAACAATTTTTCCCCAATGCCAGCAACGAACATAAGTAACATCGTGTTAACAGCATATTCCATGAAAACTAAGAGCACTATAACTAAGTGAACCACGGAATAGTAACGCAGCGGGTCAACTGATAAAGGCAATATATCGAACATTGTGGATCACATCTCATTACCCTTCGATGACATATTCTTCCCTTCAAGGCATGAGTAACCCCGATACCTTCATCCAACCCTCCCCGCATTCTATCCTCCAATCTGTTTCCATGTCGTCCCCTCGTCCACTCCATTAGTTTAACCGTATCTCGCAAAAATAATTCATACGCGGTGGGTAGAATATAATCAGAGTTGGGCATCGATCGATACCTGCATAAAAATTGGGGATATACAGAACCATGCATGTAGCATATAAACCATTGGCCCCGAGGATAAATTTGCATAATGTGGTCCAGGGGGAGCGCACAGGGAAATGCATGCAAACGTAGGTTGACGTATTCCTCGTGTCCCCAAGGGGACATCTCGGGGGAGGGGGGGAGCTCAACACACCCCTGGGGAACGCAAACGATGCGTCCGGTACCGGTGCGTCCCAGACTAAACTTCCATCCCGATCCAACACCCCCCTAAACTTGCATACGTATTCCTTTTCTCCAATCTATTCCTTCCGAGCCAAAAGCGATAGCAGGAGGAACACATACGACCGTTTCTTGCCTCTTCTCTCCTTGGACACTTCGTAATCGGGATGCATCGATAGAGCGGCGGTGACGGTCCCTATGACTCACTCTCACGCGAAAGACGAGTAAATCCGCAGACTAACGGGGCCTGAGTTTAACGTCTCGACGCATGATGGGCGTCCGAAGGAGGGGGGGAAGACATAGAGGAGGCCAGTTACCAGTAACAGGGGGGAGGCTGCGTGTTGATCGTGGGGTTGAGGGGAGTATAAGCGGATCCATCCGACCGACTAAAGAATGATGATGGGGGATGCACTTCGATGGAATGCACGGGCCGTCTCCATCCATCTTGTACGAAAGAAGGGAAGAAAGGAGGAAGAATGGAGGGTAGAGAATCTGATAAAGCCCGCTACCACACACTCCTGCCCCCTTGCCAAAGTAAACTAGCTCTCATAAGATTGTCGCATCTCCCGTGAGTATAAGAGTTTCACACAGAACATAAATCCCGACCGCAGTGGCCTGGCTAGTGTAATACAGGGATAATTTTCGTATCAAGTAAAAGGAGAAGTACATTTGATTTGATTGAAGGAATACGAAGATGAGAAAGAGAACTTGATTCACTGACTTTCCCAGCAGTGATTGCGCAGAACCACGCAGACACACACACATACACACGTAAATTGGGAGCAGAGGCGCAGGTTGCTATGAATAGCTACATCCGTGGGAAAAAATATTTTTAGGAGACAGTGAAATTTTCGACGCGAAAAATAATTAGAAACGTAAAATTTAGAGGACGGAGATATCTCACGTACGTATAAACGAGCATAAAGGACGGCAAACAACTACACTTTACCTAAATAATAAAGCGATCCGAACGATGGCAACTAATAAACACTAAACCCATATTTATACATAATGTGTAAAATCTAATTCTCGACGTTTAATGGATCGGCTCCCTCTATGAGAACTGCCAAAATTCATCGATAAAAATTAGCTGTCCACAAATGAGCACCGCAATTATCGTCAGAAAAATGAATGGCCGATAAAAAGAGAAAAAGAAAAAAGGGAGTCGACGGAAACAAACGAAAATAAATATTAGACGCTGGAGACGAGATAAATAAACACACGGTCGGCAGGAAGTACGCACGGGATGGCTCTAGGAATAACCTGGCGGTCTGGCAAACGGAAAGGAAGACGTCGTAAAGAGAGCACGAAGAGTCAGTCGGAAAAAAAGAAGACACACGCACCGCGCACTGGAAAGAATTGCAAACAAGTCGGCTTCGGTGGCACATATGCGGCGCGCGGGACCGCGATTTTGCCCACGAGTCTGGATCGCCAAAGAAAAAAATCCTACAAACCACTACTTTTTTCGGCTTCACTCGAACTGGGTGCGCAAACGCATATACAGAGAGAGAGAGAGAGACTTCCGAACGTCCGGCATAAACCCACAAACGAATATACATCCTCCCACGCCATCCGGAGCGAGTAAAAATTTCCTTTTCCGCAACACTCAACATTCGCTTCCATCGCATTTCATCTGCTTCCCCTCTCCGCACCTCACGGGCACGATCTGCGTGAACATGATTATATTTATTTTTTTAAATGCTTTGCCCGAACATTTTTCCACATTCTCTTCCTTTAGCAGCAATGCCAAGATCTATACCATAAAGAGCCTTTTCTAAATTTGGATTCCATTTTTTCTCCGTCCCCTTCCACTCACACGTTCCATCGCAATGCCCACATTTTGATCGCGTTTCGAAAAAAAAGGGAACCAAACAAAATCTTCCTTGTGTTTTAAGTTCTCGCGTCATCATCACACATACCTTCAAAAATTAAACCCCGTCCCCTTCTCGCCACCTTTGCAAAACTAAAAATAATTTAAAAATCTTTCCTGAGTAGCCTCCGTGAGTTAAAAAGAAATTAGTAGGGATATTAATAAAAAGAATGCGCGTTCAAAGGCACGGGAGTCGAGTCCACAGCGATTATAGAAATAGGAAAAGGAGACGTCCCTACGAAGTACCTACGGCTTGGACGCGAGTTAACATATAAGTTAGTCCACCTTCCAACCTCGGGAAGATTACCTTGCGCAGCATCACTTTCACATTTTTCCCCAGTGAGTGGGTTGTCGTGCGGACGATATGCCCTGAGAGAACAAAGCCAGGAATTTCGCAATTCGACTAAATTAACACCAAATGGCCTCCCAGTAAAAATACAGAAAAATTAAACAAGAAGTTCACTTAATATACGTTAATAAACGAGAACTCAAATCCAAAAATTCAAGCTCGATATTTAATCAGCCTGAGGCAAAATCCGAGGATGTTCCTGGTCAAAGGTAAAACAAATACATAAAAAAGAACTATACTAACCCATATATGTATAGGCTTCATATAAAATTTCAATTGTCATTAGTAACGAGAGAAACACGATATATAACAATTAACAGAGTAACGGAGAGTGGTTTTAGGGAAAGATAAGTCAGTAATGCAAACAGCGATGCAAAAACATGGCTCATTAACCGATTAATTTAAATCAGTGTAAAACATTGAGAGTTTAACTCTCTCATCTGAGTTTCGACACATTTAACACGCCTAAAAGGCAGCAAGAGCTAAAAAAGAATCCCTTAAGTTCCCTCGATTGGACATCCTCGTGCCGGGCGACAGCGCATCAACACGTGGGGTGCTTGATACTACGATCTAGGCAGCGGCAGCGTGCCAGGGACTCGAACTATTCGCCCGGTTGGACACGGCTGCCACCTCCGCAAATGAGCGGCGCATGTCACGACCCAAACACACCTCAGCCACAAATAGAGGAGCAACCCATAAAAAAATAACAAAACACTTCTCCCCCATCGAATTTGTCTTTCCACTTCGGCGTATCATATCTGTCCAAGAAACATGGACACGCAAGGGAAAACGACATCACCACGGCGTGGACAAAGACAACATGTGCTCACCGGTGAGAAAAAGAATATTGCGAGAAAACGTATTGATCGCCAGCTTAAATAAAATTCCATCGTAATTTACGCGCGAGCAACAAAGAAATTGGTTTAAGGTAATTCGTTTGGGACACCCGTCCAAGAATCAAATATGATTCACCGGAGTGGTTTCACGTATACAGGAAAGTTGGAAAGGAGACCAACTGCTGAGTGAAACACGAACGTATTATATTTTAAGATTTTTCTCTCATCTCTCTCCCTCGCCATGCTACCAAGAATAAGAAAAAGAACATCCCAAAAATTATCTTCTCACCTGTTCCTCCACGTGGCCGCAAAATTGTGACCCAAATAAAAGTAAGTGATCCTCCAAGACTACGCCCGCCAAGAATAGAAAACTAGCACGAACTGAAATTTGAGAGTCCCTCATATCCAAAATTTCCAAAGACACCGTCACTAAAAAGCGGTTTTATTTCGCGACCGAAAAACATTTCCACTTTTTATACCACCCCTAAAAGAGCATTACGGCTATTCAAGGCGGCAATTTGAAGGTAGCACCGAATATGACTTTATTTGACTTGAGCCACAACGGAAGTCGATAATGATGGAATAGAAGGTTTTTCACGGGGCCTTTTTTACCGACTAGAAATAAAAAGAGACGCCCCTCGAGAATATCTGATATTACCTTTTTCAACTTCGAGCTCATCAGAAACGGTTGTCAGAAATTTTCGTAAAAAATAGCATTCCACAGATAAGATAAAATAACTCCTCAGGGACACGCAAGAAAAAGGAAAAGACCACAGCCACAACAATCCACCTTATTTTCCTTCTCTAGAATTACGTTCCATTGATATGACCACCACATATCACAACAATAATCTCCCCTTCCTCCAGGCTTGTCTCTAGCTACCTCCATACACGGAAAAGACGGGTGACTCACGTCAAGTATCCTCTTCGACCGAGTCGTAAACTACCATGTAACCCACGTGCGTCGCTAAAGTGATTTGAAGGGCAAACGCTATGAGCCAGACCACACTATTAAACTTAGAACTACACGGAGCCATATCATAGCGGCCTTCGTTACATCCTTAAGCTCGCCAATCACGAAGAAGAGTTCAAATTGACCAACTAGGAGCTACCTTCAAGGCGTAAACGGGGTACGCAAGCAGACGACAGAAATTAAAATGCAGAAATAAAGCCAAGTTATTTACGATCGAGTCGTTTCTCACTGAGATGGCTCACGAGATACCACATTTGTGCCAAACATTTATCGTAATTTCAAAATTTGGAACCACTCTTGACCATCGGAAATTTTAGAAAAAAATCCTATTCGTCAACTTTGAGAAAAAGAACAGAAGGGCTTGAAGACACGCTCAATAGCACTCTTTGAGTTACACGTAATATTTTCATGTCTAATGGGAACGAGCCCTAATTTTTCGAAGATGACTACCATACGAGCATCCACGAAGGACTCGCTAGCAAATGTGTATATTGAACTCGGCACTTAACACTTTCGCGAGCGGTCTCAGACGGCATGACGCACTGGACCACTTCCAAGGAAGCAGGCAATTACAGAAGGAGATACATTTTCCGCAAGCACCCACGTCATTAGTGCTCACGCCCTTAATGTCAGCAATCATTAGGCTCCTCCGGCAAACCCATTCGTCCAACAATAATGGCTTAGTACCAACCAAAGCACCACAATATATCTGGTGTAACATTGAGGGGGGCATGAAAGGCAGGTATTGCATGCGCATACAATTCGCCTACAGGTACGAGAGAACCCAGAACCAACTTACGTAGTTTCTTTTTATGGACACCATAAAATTCTCAGCCGAATCCATCGCACGGCACTAGTCTCTTCCGTTCAAGAACATCTTTCTCACAATGCGCGATTTTTCCGATGGGGTAGTGATGAAGGAGGCGCTTGTAACGGAAATCGCTTCTCAGAAAACACAATGAAAACGGCTAAGTTCGGAAGGCGAACATAAGCGACTCCAAGCACAGGGAGGGAAGGATACATACAATGAGGTGCGCGGATTCCGAGAAGGACCCTGAAGAGGTTTCTCCGCGTGGGATGAATAAATATCTCGCTCCGCGATTTTCAATCATCTCTCGCGAAGGTGGGCGTGGGAGTAGGTATCAATATGGCATGTGCCAAGGCGAAGTATATACGGACATCTTTTTACCGACCAGTGGAAACTCAATACGTGCAGCCGCGTTTATATTAGAGCCAATAATGTGCGGCATGCAGGAGTGACGTGCTAAGCACCCCCTCACACCTCCTCCCGAGCTTATGACTCATCGATTTACCATGTTCACTTTCGTTATCACCAATCGCAGGGAATACTTCGAACGCATTAAGTATTGTGTTATGTAAAATACTGTTTGCGGTGGAAGGTAGCCATCGGACATTTAAACACAAAATAAAGTATAAGTTCAGCGCATTGTAGTCTCCCCACCAAACTCAATAATTACAGCAACCACTTCGAGTGAATGATTTGAATAACAGTCACATTTTCAAAACCCTAGGCGACAAAACCATGCATGAAGTCTCATAATAATTTTCTTGGTGGCAGCAACAGTCTTGGGTTCTAGGTGCACTTGTATGTGATCCAACTTCGGCGGTTATCGTCTAACAAAGACCTCAATCCTACAGGAAAAACACATCTATGGCCGAGGCGGGATTTGCACCCGCGACTGATGCCAGACTACCTCGCTACCAGGCTGGCTACAACGTCCAACATATTCCTCTTTCAGTCTGAACTCCAACATAGCACATCATTTCCCAAAGTGTTTTTCGCCTTCCATTCGGCAGGCTTTTCTTACAAAGCCGCCAAGGCTCTCTCCTTCGCGGCATGCACTCGATAATTAGGCGCGAAATGAGACCAGTCGGGGGGGGCGGTGGAAAAACAAAAGTGCACAAAACGCGTGCGTGTACACTGAACGGACGCAAAAAAAAACATTCGCAGCGAGGGCTGAGAAGTCCATTAGTAGAGAGACGGGAGACTGGGACGAAGGAGAGCGATAACGAGTAGCTCTTTGACGACTCCTTCATTCTCACTCTACCGAAGCGACTGCCAATGGATCACCCGAATGTGCCCTTCGGAGACACAGGTCGGATGATTGGTTCGTTATTTGTAGATGCGTCAGACAGCGAGATAATTTTCACCATGAATGATAGATGGGTAAGTTTGTACGGGAAGGATTATTTGAAGAGTTGAGGAAGGATGGAGAGAAAGCTTTCCGCCAACGCCGGGAATTAAACCCATGCTCAAATTAGTTTGCTCAAAACGAAAGGTGCAGAGATAGTCCACCATTTAACATCCCATCCGAAGAACGGAGTACCACACTCGAAATTATGGTACGGTATGAATTTAACGATTTGGATTCCATTAAAAAATGTTAGCTACTGACAGGACTTGGTTCTATTCCACAGTTAAAATGTCCGAAAACAGACCATGGGTTCGGCATTATGTATGTACCATTATCAAGGTCTGGTACCTTGGTTAGACAGGGTAGAAATTCATAGTAGGGAATTGAACTAAATATTTTATTTAATATGTTCGAATCGTAAGTGTTCCACAAGGTGACGCCTGAGACATTCTCTGACGTTCTACCAGGATTTGAAGCCGGATCCACCGGAATGGAAGCCAGCACTGTCGCCACCACACCAACCCAATCCCCAGCAAGTCAGATAGAAACGGGGAAGACGAGAGAGAGAGAGAATAAAGAGAAAGAAATAGAGTGAAGCAGGGAGGCTGCGTTGGATCCTCGACGCGGTGACTCACCGCGGATAGTCTGCCGAGGTGTGCCAAGCCGCAGGAGATGGAGGAGAGACGGATAAACGGCAGGCGGTGGGGGTGGAAAGAGAAGAGTTAGGAATGAACGTTGGAAGGGGGTGAGAGACGATGGAGGTGACGCGAGGTTGTGGGAAGGTCGCGGGAAAAGTATTAAAAAACAGTTTTTCAGTCCTATTGCGTAATCTGCGTATCGACCAGTTAATTCTCCATACAGTAGTGAGTAAACAAATAAAGATACCCTAAGCCATACGCGGCTGCTGCGGGCGATTAAAAATAATCAAATGCACAGCCAACGGGAAGGTTTCGGGAGGGATATTTTCGACGTCTTTAAGGCCTTTTTATACGATGAAAGATTTTGTACAAACGAATGTACGTGAGATTGTGCATTTGTCTCAACGAAATTATAACAGGCTCTATTTCCCGTGCAGGCATTGAGACATTCGCACAAGTGTTCATACAATTTGCTGCTTTACACGATACATTTTGCCTCATGCAAGAGTTCACGGAAGAGTTTGTACAAACAAATGTACCGTGTAGAATGGCCTTTAACGATAGCGGAAACTTGTATAGAAGTCAACGGCCTCAGTACTACCAACTCGAACATCAACAATATTATTAATCAGGATAATTAATCACAATGTGAACGCGTTTTTAAAAATGCAGGATCATGGCGTTCCAAAACGAGTATACATAAACGTATTAAGCGGAACCGAAAGAACAGTAGCAGCTTAACTATTCCTTCCTTTCCACCATTTCTCCTACAGTAGAAATCCAAAAGAGTTAAGTTGAAAAACTGACGTTCTTACAAGGGCTTTCAGTCTCTTGAAAAACTAAAGCGTAGTGAGATGTCATACGCTTAATACACAATCCGATACAAACAAGCATACATGATGAAGTAAGTAAATGTAGAAAATTCAAAATGGATCAAAATTAAAACGTTATGAAGTGAGAAACAGTATTTTTCATTCGCATCACTACATCACCGGGCATGCATGTGTAAGTACGTAAATTTGTGGGGATTCGATGACACTACAATTTTACTTAATCTGTTGGAAATAGCTAAGGAGCGTGGTCTCTCTAGGAAAAAATACACGTACACATTTATATCCAATTACGCCGTTCCTTTTTGGAATTGGTACGTTCAATAACTGTTCAATCACTATTGATATTAGTCCTAGGAAACTGTCACTGTTTCAGTTACTTCTTCCGTAGAGTCCTTATCCTTGCATTCATCTTCCGCTTCCACTTCATTCCAGCATTGCTTCATACTCTCGTCTTCATCTTAAAGACTCCCAATATCCCTCCCTCCTCCCATGAGTGTCTTTCCAACACATAACGAAAGAAATCGAGTATAATTCTTTGAGAAGGAAGAGGAGAGAGAGCTATGAAGGACATTTGGAGGCCGGGCTCGGAGACAACTCGGTTCCCTTCGCTGCCTCCATCCACCCCCCATCCCCCTTCCCCTCCCCATCCGATCCCCTCTAAAACCACACACCACATGCATACACGCGCAGACACCCTTCCCCTCCTTACTCCTTTTCCCTCCCCTTCACCGACTGGCCGCTCGCTTTCCCCCAGCACCTCCTCCCCACCTCCTGCGCCGTGACTCACGCCACAGACTTCCCGAAGGTCGATGGTTCGATTACCGACCGCCCCCTTCCTCCGGCCACTCAACAGAGAGACTCGCAAAACATTTTTTTTCGATATGTTCATCAATTTCTTTTTGCCCGTTCCTTTGCGGCTCTCCTTTGTGACGTAGTAGGGATGGGAAGAAAATAGATGGAAAATTTCTCTCTTTTCGACTCATTTTTTATTAAGCTTGTAGGCCAAGGTAAAAATATGTGTAAGGTTTTCCAAAATTAAATTTTTATGAAATGATTTCATGGAAATGTAACCATCTCACTTCCATAAATCGTTTTAAAAAACAAGTTTCATGGAAATAGTTAGTTGGTGGACAAGCATACATTAATTTTTATAGCAGGCAGTTTATTTTACTCATAACTTAGAAATATTTCCATAAAACGTACTACAGCAGTGTATGTACTTACACAGGAAAACTTGGTTATAGATAACGTTTTCAAGAATATATTTCCTATAAATGTTAAAAACAACGTTTTTGGGAATAAAGCTGGTTCTATTTCCATAAAATGTTTGCATAAAAGGTTCAAAGAACTTAAAGCATTTAACCGAAAATCTAACCGAACAATTCTTCTCCTTACAGTCCCTTCTACTTTCCTTTCTTCTCATTCTTCTTGGCATGCTGCGATCTCTACCTCCCACCCTCAAGATCCACCTTTCCAACCCACTCCTAAGGAAGGCGTTCTCCTCCTCTACATTTTTGAGAAGCAAAGAAAAAAATAAGCAGAAAGAATTCGGATCCGCTGCCATCTGTTTGATACAACCCATTAATGTTAACTCGTCAAGCGTTCATTTTTCTTGAGCATAAATTTCGCGCAAATGAGCGAGCTAATTTCGTTCCTCCACTATAAATAAGCGCGGATAATTCTCCACTCTACGCCGCGCCCCGTCAATTCCGAGCGGCCAAAAAAATAACCAACAATCGATGAAGTAACGGCAAGTCGAGGCCGGATAATTCATGTGAATGTGTACAATCAACATTAATTGAATTCTTTTTCAACCAAAATTTAATGGGCATTAGATGTAGATAGGGCACTGCACGGATAAGAGTCTGTTGGAAGTTCTCTGGCTTTCATCATAACCTACCTCTAACCGGTAGGTTACTCAGATGATGATGATGATGCTGCTGTCCTAATAAATTCCCCTAAAGTAGTAACTTTTCCATGGTTTATAACATACATATTTCGGAAAGCTTCTGACTCCACACTTTAAATGATAACGAGTACATAATGATGAAGATACCAGACGGCAGTTGTCAAAGACTGCAACACTACAGAATTTCCAGGAAATGTTGACGGTGTAATCCGGCAACATCTGAAGACCTTAACAATGACATTCTGACTTCCCAAGATTCAAGAAACTGTGTACTTAAGTGAACTCTTTACCTCACATTTAACGTCGAGTGAAATGCGCACTTGACTCGAAATAAGCAGGCTTATGGCGGTCGTAACACGAAGTTGCAGGCATCATAAACTAGCGATTTAAAAATAAAGAAGTCACGTCCAGTCTTTAAAAAGGGCCTGAAACTAGTACGAAGAAACCTTTTTCCACTCAAATAAATGTCGGCGATCAGTTGAACATCGAATTTATGACATAATAACGTTTCTCATAAAATATGTGTAAATCTCTACATCACCACCTTGAATATCCATTTTCAGCGAATTTACCTCAAGGATTAAACGCCAGTTCCACGACGCGACTAAAACATGCAAAATAACAAGGTCATTTTCAAGAAGCCCTTCCAGCGGAAGAGCAATTCGCCATTTTTCCACTTCACCATCACAACTCAAGCCAAGACGACACAGGGGGAGTGCAAAAATACAGCCCACGGGATCACACCTCGACAGCCACCTGCTGTAACGCGGAAGTCCGTGAAGGTCTAGCGTAATGTATGTAAACCAGCAAGCAGACGCGAAACATGTCCACGTAACAACAAAAATACACCCTTTCTCCCAGCCCCCATAAACGTAGGCCAATGCCACAGACCAAAATTAAGAGGCTGTTCTGTCCTGTTTTCATGATAATCTGGAGGCAAAATAAACTGTATGCAATATCATAAACCAAAGACCACATAAAGAATCATGACGGAGTTCAGAGACAAGTTGTGAAGGTAGATATAGTGACATCTATCAGCGCCTCTTTATTAAATTACCCGACATTGTCTATTTTATCAGTACTGCTAACAAAACAGATAATATGGCAATAAAACAGTTTTATTACCGATTTAATAATACACTATGGGGCATATTCTGTTGCAAAACTCCTTGACATATACCAAAACGTTAACAAAAAATGACACATTTCAGGCTAAGGACGCGGAACTAAATTTGATTGCCCGCTTCAAACATTTTTCGACACGCTCAGGAGCGGAATCATTCCGCGGAAGATCACAGCATTCAAAGCCAACGGAAACACAAAAAAACTTTGCGCAGAGGTGAAGAGGGGGATGGATCCACAGGCTTAGTTTCGCAATGTTTACGATAGCGAAGTTTGCAAAAAGACAACTCGTACGCTAATCTGTTTGGGTCACGTAGAATTCCTCTCCCGCGAGAAAAATTGGAAGTGATGTCATGAGAGGATGAGAGCGGCGAGGAAGGATCAAGGAAGCGAGTGGAGAGATGAGAGAGAGGGCCGACCAAAAAGAAGTGATGAGTTTAGGAAAAGTAGGACACGGGATAGAGAATCTGGGGGGGGGGGGGTAAGGGGGCGAGAGGACGGAAGAGGTGGAGGATGGAAAGAGGTGATGTATCACTTACACGGATCCTTCCACTCATCATCTCTCCCACGGTCTCTTTACTTCCACCCCATCCCCGGGTTGAGGGATGCGAAGCAAGAAGAAATGGGAGCGATAGCGTAACGACTCATGCGTCGGAGGGAGTTAAAAATAATTTCGGGACAGGAATAAAACGAATTCAAACAGAAAAAAATGCGAGTAAACTCGCACAGAAATCACGACAAATGCAATAAGGGAAAACAAATTTCTCCGCTCAATAGGCATGGAGGTCAGGAAGCATTGAAAATGAGTCCGTAAAATGCGCTTTCCGACGGATTCAAAAAAGGAACCAAAATTGACAAAAAGTAGGGCTGACCGTAAAGGACATGATGTCCTCACTGGCGGTGACATTCCATAGACCATGATAGTATTAAAAGCAAAGCACTTTGTGACACAGTCACAGATATGTTTAAGCCCCAGAACATGAACTCTAGAAATAAAATATAGCACGCAAACTAAACCGATCCAGACAACTTTGAATAATTCCATGGAAATCCCTGAATGGTCGGAGAGGAAAAAATCTTAAAATGAATCACCACAGTAAGCCTGGAATCGTCATTTCATAGGAGCCTCAAAGACTTAAAGACTTGTGAGGAATACGTTTTTATTTTCCTCTAACAGTCCCCATGGATGATGTAATGCAAGTTACCAGTGGAAAATGCTTACTTAATGCGCCTGGCATCACCGCAATCTCACAGAGAAAGCATTGCCTTTAAGCCGTGTCCAAACTCGCCAATTAGGTACCTTATATCCGGAAATTTAGGGAGGACGCCATCTTTAAGTGTGTCCGCTCGCCAGATTTAGGGTACATGAAGTCCTTCCTTAGTCTCCGCGAAAAATAACGATATCCTAGCCGACTGAGCGGTTTATCCGCCATACCCGGCACTTATGAGCTCCGGACGAGTCACCAGACAAACAATGTGGGCACGTGGAGGACAAAACTGGCAACGCAGGTGTGGAGAGGCTTTTTAAAAGCGAGTCAGGGTCGTACTAGCGCGGTGCCCGTGACGCGTGATCGTGACGATGAACGGAGGGGCACGGACCATGAAAGGGAGATTAAAAAACAAAACAATAAAAAAAATTAAACCGAGGGGTGAGCTCGCTCACAGTCACACCTCCTACACTTACGATGCATTCCTCCCATCAGGGCGGGAGGGGCACTTTCATGAATGAAAAACCAACCCCTCATCAAAACCCAGGCACATCACATTTACGCAACGAACGCTCTATGTAACCGATGAGAATAATTAGCGATTGCTGCGACACTGACAAACGACAATGAGGTAGAATGTATGTTGTGTATACGTCCCTAAACACCTAAAGGAACGGACCGAAATAAGTCGTAACACATGCATTTTATCGGAGTCATCGGGGTTACCAGTAAAAGCGAGGTAATTCTTATCCGTCCACTGAGACCCCAAATATTGTTCTCCATCAAACGCTAAACTGATCGCTATTTCCGAAAATTGTGACGACTCTTCGACCAAGCGCTGGACCCTAATCGGCCAAGATGGCATTGAAATACGACGAGATATTCTGTTAATAGCAGTAGTAGTTAGGGTTAGTTATTTAAGGGAGGCAACCGGCAGCTGAAGTTATTTGTGCCATTAATAGCCATCTGAAGTCATTAATGCCAATGCTAAGGGAGTGGAGGAAAGTAAAGAAACCCTGTATTGGCGATAGAAAAAACACCACAGTGTAAAGCTCCATTAAAAAGTCGGAGTACTGATCTTGGAAGTGCTGATCAAAGGGCATCGACCTACCAATAGGGGCAAGGGAATTCTTAAAAGATCCGTGACCCCAAGCCCTGCTCTGAATCTTAAATAACCAATATAATAAATTTTTACGACAAATTTGCAGCCCTTGCGCTGAGTGCCAGCTAACTCTTCACATTTACAAGGTTTATACAACGGTGGCGAGTGGGAGTCGGACGGCAGCCGGAAAAGCCAAAGGTCGAATATATATTTGAACCCAGCCTCGGGAACGGGGGTCTTGATTTAGCAACATCCAAGTCACGACTGCAATCCAAGTTTGCGTTTCTCTCGCTGAAAACGAGAGAATGCACCAGTAGCATGCAACAATAGGACAAGATCCACGCAAACCTTACATGAACAGCTGTAAAACCTTAAATCTTGCATTACGTAGAGGGCGCGCACTATTTGTGTAATATATTTCTTGCGAATCCGAAGCTAGCTGTTTTGACGTCAGACACGGTAAGATTTGTGGCGTTTACATGGTTGAGCCGGTTCCCTCTGAGGAATAGGAATGGTGGAGCAGAAGATAACTTAAAATGCTAATTTTCATAATAAGTTTTAAATATGTACTACCAGAAGGTGAAGAAAGGTGGTTTGTCGATGCATTGGCACACAGCAATGAGCTCTGCTTAACATTATTGAGCATTATTCTTTTATTTTGGGTCTCCTGTACCCTGTCGTAAAACGGTCCTGAGGACGCAAGTAATTTTAGTAAGAAGGACGAAACTTAAAATAAATGATAGGACTCCAGGACTATACCGGCTGTCTTTCCGTGTCCGGCATCTCGTGCCTACGAGTTTATGCAGAGACAACTTCCTCTGCTGAGGCCGTCATCGACAGCCAGTACTTGCTCAAGGGTAGAAAATTTAAAGACGCGAAGACAATGCGCTATATATTCTCAAAACCGTCCACCGACGCGCGGAAATGAAGTGAGTCGAACTGTATAAATAAATGAAAAGAAAATAATGAAAAAGCTGCTGACGTCCCGGGAGAGCAACCAAAACTGGGGGAAGGGGGTGAACCCAAAAATACAACCCTTTAGCAGCCTTGATAGGCACGGGATAGGAATGGAGCGAGGTAGATGACGAGTGTGGTGGGCAGTGGAGTAAGAGAGGGGGAGGGGAGGGGGGGTGGCAGGTGCTGATAATTTGGCTGGCCCTCTGGACGATGCGGACGTAATTTATTTTTAAAATCAAAAACGCCTCTACCGCCCCCACGCGGGCTCCCTTCCACGAGTCCAGTCGGGCGGACAAGGAGCTGGCGGGAATGAGCGATGCCCCCATGGACCAAATGAGTCGAAGGACTTGCTCTTCTTCCGGCGTTTCTCAAAATAATACCGCACCTTAAGTATCTCCAAGGACGTGCATCAAGGAGTATTAGGTCACCAGTTATGATCAGATAATGAGAGGAAGAAGAAATCGGGAAAGAAAAATTAGATGAAAGAGATGTTTGTGAACTCTTGAATACCCTTCGATGGAGAGGGAAAAAACGATTCCTTATTCCCCAAGTCTTTCTCTCTCATTTTGACATTACTGTCTGAATCCGCACGAATGAGCTATGACTACTATCTCAATGCCATGGACAAAATTCCAAGAATTAATATTGGATTAATTATTTCCAATAATTTTAATGCCTCTCATGTTTTCAAAGATGCCAAAACTGCCCATAAGGAGAAAAGGGCCAGGATTAAAACCTCAGTGTCGTAATTAAAATTGACAAGTTAAAAAATTGTCTCAATTTCAAATAAATATATCATCCTCTCTTATCAATAATGCTTAAACCACCTGAAGTTTGAGAGGTCAGCATCGCTACCTCAGTGTCAAAATTATAATTCCACGGCTGGATATTCTATTTATTCAACTTCACTTAAGAAATAATGCCGAAACTACCTACGAGTTGAGGGCCCAGGATTGCTACCTCAATGTCACAAACTAATGCACAAGATGAACTGAAGTCTCATCATTTCCAGTAAACTCTATCACTGTCTACCGAAGGTCCCATAGTATCCTACACCATATCCTACGTGCGTTGGTTGTGTTTGTTCCCCTGGGATAAAACCCTTCATCCCATCGGGAACTCCAGATAAAAACCCCTTTAACCGCACCGGTGGGGACATACTAAACTCATCGTCTATTCAGACCGCTGTACAAGAAAAGCTCTCGTCTCGTGTCCAACCTCGTAACCCCTTCCATTACTGCCCCATACCTCCCCCCTACCCACAAAAACCCCCGCGTCTCCCTTGGTCTCCAACCATCTCTCATTCCCTACTCCTTTCTGGCAGCGGGCCCGACGTTTCAAGCCCCTGAATCATGCTTCCTAAAAGCCCCCGCGGTGGGGTGGAGGTGGGAGAGAGGGAGAAGAGGGGAGGGGAAGTAGTGAAATAGAAAAGGAGAATGCCTGTGGACTCATAGGGGTGAGTGTGCTCGCTCACACTGACCACTAGCGCCGTCCGCGGGTGGACCGAAAAAAAAAACATTCGACCTAATTGTAACCCGATGAGATGCTATCACAATTGTAGTGGTGCGGCGTTTCTCTTCTTGGATGGCTATCTGTCGACGGACGGAATTATCCTTTCAACGCCCGGCCTGTGCGCCGTCTCAAAAGGTCATGCGGACAGTCGAGTCATCGAAGCCCATTATAGTAATGCAGGAGGGAGGGAGGGAATCGATAGCTGTGACCTGTTGATCATTGGATTGTACCAGTAAAGGATATACGACGAGTAGATAGCATTCATCAGAAAACCTAAGGATAATATCACTCTCATATATTAATTACATTAACCATCTGTCTTTAATGAGGAATTCCCACAGCCAAAACTGATTCGAAAATCAATATTGCGAATAAACAGATGCTTCACAGCGCTCATAATGTGAAAGACGGGCACAATTCCATGAAACCCGAAGTCCGCAGAAAAATTGAAGGAAATAATACTGGGGTACACCTATTCGACGAACATTGTAGTTAGTAGTTCAAAGGTCACTCCACTCGTAAAAATACACTAAACAAACCAAGGAACCTTATCTTCCGCCAAATAAATTTTTGAAATATTAAAATTAATAATTAAAAGCTATACCTGATACTCAATTAATGCTAATAAAATCATTATTGAAATCTTTGACCTCTTTGCACGCAGCCTCAGGGTTTAGGAGACATTATCGCCGTTCGATACGGCCATCCAGGGAAATTTTGAGGGGATATTTAGGTCAATATCTAACTAACAGAGGGAGAACAGAAGTTGACACACTAAATAGGAAAGAGACCCTATGAACGTGAAAAAATTAGCAGCAAGGCAACCAATCTTTTCTCTTCCATCATCATCCTCGAGGCTGCCACTGAAAAGGGACGAGCGACAAAAGCATCAGGAAAAAGGGTAGCGAGACAGCCCTGAGGACAGATGGCGTATGCGAGAGTTTTGGGAGGGAGGAAGCAACGGGAGGAACAGAGAAAATGAAGGAGAGGAATGAGATGAAGCCTTTGTGGGCCAGACATCTCCAATCACTGACTCCCACACCCACCCAGCATTCTAACAGCTTCCCTTTTAATGCCTACGTCACGATCGAAGGGTTGGATGGTAGAGGGAAAGAGGGAGAGAGAGTAGAGAGATTGCTTGAGGGACACACCAACACAGAATATGAAAGTATAAAAAAAGGGCGGCCCACGCACCCAACCTGTCCCACGGACACCCACGCGCGCGCCCAATGGGAGAGAAATTTTTGAGCTCGAGGCGAGGCGGACCCCGGAGGAAAGGATGGGAAATGAATGGAGCGAGAGAGGGTAGCGAATGAAAAGGATCACGACCGCAAGAACACGCATTCCCTCAGATCTGAAAACGGGATGGAATGACAAATCGCTAATCTCTCTCGATAATGAACGCCAGCCCACATTCCTAAGGGGACGGGGTACGGGCCTAATCACACGAAAAATTAAAGGAGAAAAATTCATTAATTCTCCTCCCTTCTCTCGCTAAGGCGGTCGAGCGGCAATGAAAGCCCTTTCACTCTGAACCTAGAATGCCCCGCCCCCTTACACAAAACGTCCTAGTCATTGCGACTACGACACACGGCATCTAAAAGCATAATTTTTTTCGTCTAGGTTAAGGAAGATATTCCAATTCTTCTACATACATAACAAATTGTATTCGTTTCCCCCCACTTTTTGGGTGATTGAAGGGAAAAAATTGGAAATAAAAACCTGACGTGGTCGATTAACGAATCCAGCAGGGGATCTTCGTTAAATCTTTCGCCCCTCTTAAGGATTACTATGCATTTACGTGGGCGCACGGTGAGAAACCTTATAATTAAAATATACCAACTTTCACGTTGCTCGTGGCCTAAAAATGAACGCACAATCAAGGAGAAACAAAAAAACTATAGTACCCTTCATCAGCGACCACCCTGCACACGTTGTAACAGGTATGTACCTAAATCATCCTAGATCTAATACTTTAAATTTAGTAATTAACAAAACCATTTTGATTCAGTAACCATAAATCACTCCCTCCAATAGAAATTCTTTAAAAAACAAAGCCCTGATATAAGAATCTAAAAATGCATGCATTGATTTCATACAGTGAACATGACAAATTACACATGACATAAACCTGTTAACACCAGTTAAAAAGTGGTTATTACTTTTCTTATGGACGTGTGATCGAAAATGCGTACCTATGACTCCCTATGAGTGAGTGGCCATCCGGGGCAGACGCAAGAGCGGTTAAAAGTTATATCATGGGAAACCGAAGAGGGCATAAAGCGCGTGAGCGTAGGGAAGAGGGAATGAGGTGAACGACACCCACGTACTGATTCCGAGAGGCGCTTTGAGGCGAGAGCGCCCGGGTCGCAGGCGCTGACCGAACCGCAGTAGACACACAGAGGAGGAGGCTGTGGGAGAGAAAACTCTCTCGACGGCAGTATGTTGCTCCGTACGTCTTGTCTTGAAGGCAGGCTTGGGGGAGGGGGTGCCGAGGAGGGGAGGCGGGACCCAGTCACTTCACTCACACGCTACCTGTTGGTCTGGTCTACGGTGGGCGTTACGTCACTTCCCACTCTTGATCCGCACGTAGGCAGGTGGAAGGGGGCCAGAATACATTCCTTTCGTTTTTTCATTGCTCTAGGGTCATTTCTATTGAATGGCAAATTGGGATAACTCGGCTAGAATTCCAGGTTGCCAAATACAAATGTACAAATGAGAATACCTCCGACTGATACATTTGCAAATTTCTCAACGAACCCTCCAAAATACTAAATGGGCACATAATGTAACACACAAAGAATAGTGGAGGAGGTACCGGCTGGATTTACAATTACAAGGTAGTTCGTTTGACATGGGGCGATGTTTCATAATAAAAAATCTATCACGTTCCTCAATAGCTGCGAAAGAGGGGACTAATTTGACACGGCACCTGGATTAAAACATTTTTAAGTGCTCTAAAGAAGGAAAACTATTTCTACAATTTGAAAAAAAGATAAAATATTCGTTCATCAGGAAGGAAACAAATCCTTGCGCAACTAACTCTTAAAATGTTACACCGCAAGCCAGAGGCGACAAGAAAACCACTCGCTTTGAATTCTTAAAGGTTTCCTACTTAAGGTCCATTCATTTTCCTCGAGTGGAGCCATTTTATACTCCTTACAAAAGGGCTTTGTTAATGAAAATGTTTCCCTATATATCACTGACGGGGTCAGATACACGAAATCTTGACATTAACAGTCCTAAGCCCATGTAAATATCAGATCACGAGAAAAAAAATGGCTTGCCTTCTCTTGATCCGGAAAAGAAAAGCGGCACGTCTCCACTGGTGTTATTCCTGGCACAAAGCCATCGAAAACCATCCTCTAACAAAGTAACGTGAATCCACATGGGGGAATATCTGATCCGATAAGTATATAGAAGAACTACGCGCATACCAAATCCCAAAAATGCAACGCAGTGAGCCAAATACGATGTAGTTGGTAGCTATAAATTAGAGAAGAAATCAATTGATAACAAATGAATAATTTTCCCCGTGAAGGAAAGAGATGGGTAAGAGGACCTTATAACAGCGAATGTTTCCGATTTCCTCTGTGTTTCACAATTAACGTTATATTTTTCACTGCTTACAGCGCAGCATAATCTTCGCAATATCTTAATTTCAGTAACACCAAATATAAGCGTAAGGAGTGCATGAACGGCAACCAAATTCCTCACTTCGTAATAAAGACGCGAATATGAGGGGGGGTAAATCATACGGTAAGGAGTATTCTTCACGGCGTCAAACCTAAATGAGTCACAATTTGCATTGCATAGAGAGGAAGACTCTTTTGACACATTTAACGTAACACACATCAGCGCGTCATCGCTGGCTTTTCAACACGTTCAGCGGGATCCCAAAACAACCTCTCATGAAAATTCATCCGCGAACTCTCATTTTTTCTTCTCAAGTCCGTATACTTTAAAAATACCTCCTCAACGGACGGTTTCCTTCTCAACTGCCGGTGCCCTCGAGGCCATAAACGCATAGATTTTGATCGAGTTGATAAGCGTAAAACCTCAGCGCTCCTAGAGAAAGCAAAAAGGATAATAAAATTTCAAGGCATGAAAGGAAAGTAGCCCTCAATCCACCACTCAACACTAACGTAATGAAGGGGATTGGAAGGCGTTACTGTGGTAGCTGGAGTACTGGCAGCCCATCCTGAAGGGGCCGGGTTCAAATCCCAGAACTGGCTACGATTTTCAAGAGGAATCCAATTCATTCATTTGAATCATACGTGGAAAGAACTTCAAGTGTAGCACACCATCCGCCATATGGGGTTATCAGTATGGACCCTTCAGGGCCTTTCGTTATGATTAGGCTAAGGACGGCGGCGGGTTTTCCAAACGAAATTCTTCCGGTTATCTTAAAAATTCCTCAACACCAACCTTCTCAACTTCAAATACCCTCGAGGTGAAAGGTGCATGAATTCCGACCTAAGTGATTGATGCAAAAACTCTTTGCACTGTTAGAAAAAAACGTTAAGGATAGGATAAGTTTGGAGGTGTGGAGAAAAACCTCTAAAGCCACCGCTCTACACCAGCGTTATGAATCGATAATGCTTTTGCTTATGGAGAGACCCGCGCTCTCCCAAATAAGGACAGTGTCAAAGGTAGGCATAGCAGGCAAACATGGGACGTGAGGAGGTATCACCATGGTTAGCGGGCGAGCGAGAGATACAGAAGAGAAGAGAGAGAGGCAGAGGGAGCGAGAGGGGGAAGGGAAAACGGAGGGGAAATGGAAGGTTTGCCGGGAACCGAGGGGGAGGGGGCGCTGGGAGGGGGAGGGGGCGCCGGGAGGGGAAGGGAGAGACAGCGGCCTTTAGGGAAGGCCGCGACCTCTGGAGGTTGGGAGCCGTGGAATGGGCTCTCTGCGAGGCAAGAGGGGAGGGAGGGCAGAAGGGGAGGAAGGAGTGAGGGAAAAATTCTTTTTTCTTACGTGCCCTGAGGGATGGATGGGAGGTTAAAATGAAAGGAGTATTGGAAGACTGTGCCAGTATCAGAGGCGCTTTCACAGGTTGAATTCAGGAGAGGAAACGAAAAGAAAGCCTATAAGATGCTACCAAGTATAAGTGAGGCCAAACCTCTGGGTTACAAACTTATTGAACTTGGCTAAAATGGTTCCCACTTGTTGTCAATAGTTTAGGAATTTTGGAAGACGAGAAGTATTAGAGGAGTTTTACAAGAAATTTTAGGAGTACTTGTACGGGTTGAATTCATAAGAGGCCACAAGAATGGAACCGATGGGAGGTTACGAAGAATATATGAAGTCCTGACCGTGGGTCTCAAACGTTATTGACTGGGATAAGTTGGTTCTGAGCTTAGCTGAATAACATACGGCGAGCATCCAAAACCGGAAAGTTGGCTGATAAAATGTTCACATTCTAAACCGACGCCAATTGACTCAAATGTTGACACAGGAAATCCAAACGGAGGAACAAAATATACAGAGAAAAGAGAATGACGTGGCAACGCCGGTATTATAAACCCTTAACATGGTGCCACAAGAGGAATTCATAAGCAGTCTTTAGAAAATCACAGAAGATGACTATTATTGACGAAGATTCCTGCAGAAATACAAATAATAACAAATCAAGCCAAGTCAAAAATTCGTAAGGGGGGCACGGTTGGGAAGTTTCCAAGTATATTTTTTCACATGCATACACAAACTGTCACAGTGAACGACTTTCAAACATTAAAACTGAGGTGATATGAGAGAAATATTTCATACAGGGATATAAAATATCCACCCCAGATCCTCAGCGCCAACGTGTTCCTAGTAGTGTCCTTACCAATTTCAACAACACGTGGCTACCTTGTCGCACAAGGCATTACTACTAGGGAGCTGTGAACCAAGCGAAACAGCGAGAGAGGATGTAGCAGAGAGAACCAGTCTGCCGGGTCGGAGCTACGAGAGAAGGCTTCGAATAAATAAACCTGAGAGTTGGTGTGTGTTCGCGTGTAATCGAATGGTCTGGGCCCTGCTCTCTCGCTCTCCAATTCCTCCCCTCTGGAAAGTTTTATTCAAGCATTCCACTCTTTCCAACCCTCCCAGCCACTTCCCCGTTTCCCTTCACCGGAGCGGTAAGGAGACCAAAAAGCGTGCGCGCCACTATCCCCACAATCTTCCCGCGGTCGCCTTTTCACATCCCCGCCGCCGCGCCGCTGCTGCTCCGGGTGAATGGGGGCGCCTACGCTGGGTCCACGGACCTCGTACACCGTGGGTGCACCTCACACCCGACGCCGCGTCGGTCCAACAACGAACGAACGGATCCTCCCCTTCAACCATACGATACACAGTTTTAGCGCCACGTCATTTGTGTAGTTGCAAAATACATATATATCAACGGTCCCTCTCCATTGTGATAATATCTGTAGTGTAGTGCATGCTTGTGACGCTTCGTCTCGTGAAAAGCATTAGCGTTATATGCTAATGCATAATTATTCGTAGTTAACTAACTTTAGGGTATAGTGTAATGCATGTTGGTGAATACTCACCCCCTCCCACACACCCCTAAGGTGGCTTGCAGGGTATTTAGTAGATGTAGATGTCAGTGTTTTCTTTTCCATTTACAACTCACCGACAGACTAGGAATAATTGAAATCCGAATTTCGTGCTGTCCACTGAAGCTTATAATGCTACGGATTTCAACGCTCATCAGGTATGTACATACAACGAAACATTGGACAAGGCGTTTGAAACGCGTGGTATTTAAAATTTGCATTGGACGGCAGAATTTTTATTTAATTTATTCATCAACACGTTGTTCCTAAACATCTCGCCTGACACAGCTCCTTACCTATGCACCTCTTTTGGAGCTCCACTCTCACGTTCTCTACAGAATGGTCGGCCCCAATATGTACTTTTGTGCACTTGCCGTCGCAGATGACTTCGATAAGGCAATTTATTCGTGAGTAAAAACGCCAAAAACTTATACGTCTCTCCTTATAGTTAATTAGAGGGATTAAGTACGTCTACAATATGTAAATTACATCTTTTTAACTCAATATGTTGAGATGAGGACAACTTTCTTACTCGAAGACGAAAAATAACTGCAATGAAAACACCACGTGGAAACGGTCTAAATGATTCGCTTGAATCAGAAAAAAGGAAAACTTATCTTGTTGACCGATTGAGAATGGAAATCGTACCGTTCGACAAGGGAGTTCCTCCAGAGAAATTAGAATAAGGCTCGTTCGTCACACGAAATGGATACACTAGAGCACAACGTGAAAAAATCCCATCCCGGCCGTCCCACAAATGACATAGCTACAGCGAGTGGAGTTCAGCTACTCCACCAACGGTGTCTCACCCGGCATGCATGCATGCTTGCTGTTTTTAGGCCACCTGCCAGTTTTCACGAGGAGGAGGTTCCGATCCACCTCCTCACAAACTAATCTCGCGACACCTTGCGTCCGACGACGTGGTCACTTGGCAGAGAGGATACCTCATCGGGGGACGGACAAGGAAGAGACACGATGTACGTCCTCGCTGGAGCCTTCTTCCCAAAAATAGGCCTCTCACATCCGAGCGAATCATCTGGCAGGGGCACAGGAAAATGTAACGTTTGAAGAAAGGATGGGAAACGGAAGACAAGGATGGGTGATCTCTCTCGACTTTCCCGAATTGGTCCAACTCTAGCGCGACGCTCGAACACGACGAAGGAAAGTATAAGTAAATAATAGATGGGGAAGAATTGACTCAGCCCAACTTAATAACGAGATTAGAATTAATTGTAATAAAGTGTGTTTGAAGGAGGAATAGCCAAATCTTTTGGCATTTAGTAAATCCCACTAAACCATCTATACACTATCAGGATTTCTGTTAAATTTTGATATCTTCAGGTAACTCTTTTGCAGCAAAATTGCTAAAGACCGGGTTGTGCAATAGGGAATTTGAACATAATTAATCAAGTGGCCCAAGTTTTCTTTTTATATTCTAACTCATAAAGGAGATGGAAGTTCTACAAAAGTAGGCCCAACACTGTGGACTTTATTTCATATTTTTCATTTAAATTCAGGCACATGAAATAAAAGAATCAATAAAAAATGGGTAAAATTAATGCTTGAGGTTTTGACATAATGAAAAAATGTGTGAATCGCAGCGCAGTTCAGATTACACTCACGAACTGAGGCTCAATGCTGTCAATTTATGATTCAACGCCATGAATAACTTCGAATTCCTATGTGAGAATCACGCTGATAATGACGACGAGCAAATTACCTTTTTAGAACACCTTATTGAAAGGAAAAGTTAAGTTAAATTCTTTCTGAAAACACCATTGGACAAAAAAGTGAGTTTCACGTCGACCCTGCCACGCGATGAGAGCTATCAGAGGAAATAACGAACGGAAAATGCAATCTGAAGGTCTCTCTTCTCTTCTGATTATAAGATAAAATACAAAACACACTTTCCAATGACTCAACATTCGAGTGAGAGTCCTCGGAAGTCATTTATGACAAGGCCCCACTTATGGTCAAGGAAAAAATACGCCCCAGTGCGCAAGCACACACAAACGCAAAGAAATCTTAACTTCCTTCCTTGTTTCAAAGTGTTCGCTACGTAGAATTTTGTCTTGAATAGAAAACTCATAGGTAGGACAGCAAAGGCAATTCGTGAGAAACAAACTATTCTAAACACAAATGCCGCAAAACACGAGGTACATACAATGATTGTGCGCTTAAGGGGAAGTAAAATGAATTCCGACAGGAAGCCCTACGTAGAAAGAAGTCCTGAATATTCGACATATCGTAAGCGGAAGAGTCCGTCACTTCGGATTTAAAAAAACTGGTCATGGGATTCCTCGGACCGTTCTGCTAAGGAGAAAGGAAGTGAAACTCGAGGAAATAAATATTGATAATGGAAACTTTTATGACGCAAAAAATGCTCGACATTTCGATGATACAACGGCCAAAGTAATTGACCTTGGAAGAGCGTTCGGTGCGGAAGTCATCAATGCCTGGAAAGAACCTATCGCAAATGGCCTTCTTTATAAAGAAAAAAAAAAGAAACCTCCAAGGCGCAACGAGATTTCCTCAATAACTCAAGCATGTGAATCGAATTTTGGAAACCCTCTAAAAACTTTCCGATGTGTTCGAGTGAAGATTCAAATTTTGTCCAAGTTAAGCCACTTCCGAGAACAAGGAAGAGAAAAAATGAATCACTCCCAGGCGCATTCCCCATAAGCCGAGGCACGGAAAAGCATCCTTCCCCCTACTTCACAGCCACACTTCCTGCCCGGCTACATCAAATCTAATTCGTCACCGCAGGATCAAAACCCACCGCATTCGAGAATCCATTAGACGGAAGGGAAATCAAATTACCAAGAGTGAGCCCCCCCTTCCAATGAACAAGGATCAACTTCCCACTTCTAGCCAGAGCAAAGGGGAGGGTTTATTTCGAAAAAGGGAGTGAAGGAAGGAGAATCTATGATGCACTCTCCTTGCGACCCCCAGAGCGAATAAGAGAGGAACACAAGGAAGGGAAGTAAGTACTGAGAGAATTAAATTGTGCTGTCCTCTGGTTCCAAGATTGGCGAAAAGAGGATGTGAGGGAAGAGGAGTGCACACTTGATAAGTGGCCAGAGGGGAGGGTTTGCGGGTCGCACGCTTGGCTGAACAAGGAATCTCAGCGGGAAGAGAGCTTCTGAACACTTCCGGTGCAATAGGAGAAGAAAGCATAGAAGTATCTAGAGGCTGAGTAGTGGTTGGTAAATTCTTAAAGGAAGTCAAAAGCTGCATCTGACGGAGGAAAATGGTGGTCGCGTCTTGATGATTCAACATTTTACAGGGGCACTTAAAAAGACAGTAGTAATAGAACAAGTCATAAAAAAATACTGAGCGTCCCTGAAGACGTTCCATCTGATACATTTATCACTAAATTGGCGACAAAGGTCTTTTGCCTTGCATTTCACGGGTCGAGAGGGTAGGTGAAACGAGATATTTCTAGAGTATAGATCATCAGCTCTCGATACACACGACGCCAGCGAAATTCAAACAAGCCTCAAGTGCGTGGGACTCCAAAAGACATATGGTTGTATTATCTTTTTTTATTTGTCCAGGCTAAGGACCGCCACCGACGGAAACCATCCGATCCAGAGCTAATTGGCAAAACCTCACTTTAAAAAAGCAGCCTATTACAGGAGCGCTTAACCTAAACTTGAGCAAAGACGGAACGAAAGACTGGAAGACACTACCAAAACCATTATACTCCAAAACTTGGGAGTTAAGGTGGTTTGAGCGAGATAGATCACTAGTCATGGTGGAGACCATATTCAAATTTTATCCTTTGATTTCAGCGTCTGTAAGAAGTACGAAATAAATATTGTTATATTAATGGCGCAAAGATATAGTTATATATGGCCAAAAATCTCAGTAATTAAATAAATAAAGCTACATAAGTCTCTAACTTGACTCACTTTTTCCCGCCGAACGGCTGAAAACCCTTCAAAACAGCAGGTTTTTTTGCGATTCTGTAAAAGTTACTATGGTGAGTAATAGATTATTTTTTATAAATAGTTGAGAAAATATGCAATCTATACTCCGTTAGTTTTTTGACGAAACCTAGGTGTTATAAATTATTATTTCCTTCAATATTCTCCCTCTGGAGCGCTCAGCCATAATCTATCCCATGTAAAACAGCTTATATTTACAGGCAAATTGCTCGAAAAGTAATTCGGCAAGAGGTTGATATTTTTATATCATTGGAAAGATTTTATATCATTGGAGTTTTTTCTTTAAAATGTGGACAAATTCATCAATTTCTAGGTGAAGTGATTTTTCGCTCGAACTACCTTAACTAGGTAGGATAATTCTTTATCGCTATTCACTACGCGTCCAAACGGGCCACGCATAAGTAACCCGACCATTCTCGAAGTTACCCGAAGCTTCTCCTACGACATAATCCCAACCTTCGAACGCGAACAATAAAAACAGAGAAACGGCTAGCAGCCGAGCGGGAAATAACACCCAGGGCAGGTTTGAAAGCTCACCCAAGGTAAGAAGGGTGAGGCAATGAGGCACCCTATCCGAGGTAGTGGTGCTCCGTTCACACACTAAAAACCCTTCAACGACCCAGTGCGCAGCACGTCCGCTCCTCACAGGGATGTTCCGGAAGTGGAAGCGAGAATGGAGCAGAAGTAAGGAAGGGAAGGAAAGAGACGAAGAACTGACTAGGACGCTTGAGCCCCCCACCCCACCCGAGGGACATGCTCTTGACATTAGATGAGCCAGGAAAAAAAGTTAAGAAAACCTCTCCTGCGCCCGGGTTGAAAACTATTTTTTTTCACTCGAGTGAACGCAACGCCTTCGTGCAAGGCCGCTAGGAAGCCGGCGCCCCCCGGAAAAGGACCCCCTCTCACTCTCAAAGAAGAAGTCGTAAGGTCATACGTTTTCTTCCTTTGGGAGGAGAAGAGCGCCTGAGGACCGCAACGGCCTTTCCCCCCACGACCGCGCCTCAACACCAATCCGGCCAAGAATGCGCCGGTGCTTTTTAAAAACGTACACCCACATTCTTCAGCCATGATTGTCTCGGGAACGCGACTTCACAATGCTTTTCCTCGCCAACAAAACCTAAAAGGTGAGGTGGTTAGTGGAAGGTGACACCAGAGTCTGAAGCGTCGATCTATTCGGAGCCGTGATTACTGTGTGACATGAGGCAAATATACGAAAGAATGATTACCTACTGCATATCACTAGAAGCTACTTCACTTTGGAAATGACGGGAAAACTTATTGACTGTCTAATCCAATGCGATCTAAACTGTTTTCCACCCTGTAATTCCATTTAAGATAAGTACAACTACAAATACGTCGAATAACATCTCAAACAAACCGCGAAAGAAATGCAAGCTGCGACAGACAAGGATCGAAAGGTAATCTACACACCATACTACGCATGTGCAAGAACCACAATACTATAGGCGGAGGAGGACACAGACACTGGAACAATCGAACCTTCAAGATACCCTCACCGCTCATCAGTTCGGACGCTCACATCACCACGAACTTGGCGGAAAGCAATACTCTTATTTCAACCAGACGGGTAAGGTCGCTGTAACGGGTCTCAACTCCAGCCGTACCGAACCAAATAATGACATTACATAAAACCATCAACATTATCAACGACAGGTTCACGTTAAACCCACCACATTACGGTCGAAGAGAACCATGAAAGGGAATATTCCACCCCTCCGCCCAACACACGCATCACTCTAAGGTGGCTCGGGTGGTCTCTCCAGACGTCCCCACCCCCACAGGGTGATATGCAGGTAAAATACGCGGGGAGGAAATTTCAGTGTGAAGAATAAGAGAATAGGACGCTTATATACAAGTGAAGGAAGAGAAGGATACGCTGAAGGCGTCCTCCTCCAACGCACGGAAGACTTCTTATCAAGCGGCCAAACTTCTCCCACAACTCAATGTGGGGGAGGGCGCGCAGGGGGGAAGGGGGGTGAGGAGAGTTCGTTCCTTCACGGCCCGCGTTCCTGCCCAAGGCGTTGAGACGTTAAACGCCTCATGCTTGCGTGTCTCTCCCTCTTTCACGACACAAGAGGGAGAGAGAAGGAGGAGGTTAAGCAGTGAGGCGGACCCACTCACTCCCGTGGACCAAGCCCCTCCGCCGCATGCCTCCTCACACGGCGAAGCCCAAGCAGCCTCCCTCTCTTCTTGGCCGACCTTCCGAAGGAAACATGCTCACCTTGAGGGTACTCTCGGGAGAGAAGGGGAGGAAAGGAAGGGAGGGGCTTAAAAGCTTGAAGACAAGAAGAAGGAGAGGGGTGGTGGTGGAGCTGGAGACTGGAGGAGGCGCGGAAGATCGGGAAATGGTGGGAGTGGTTCGTAAAGGGAGGATGATGATTGGGATGGGGGGAGGGTTCGCTTCTGGCCACGTGACAGGAATCCCCATGGTAACGACGCTAACGTCACCCAGCTGCCCGCAAAGCCAAAGACGATCCGTGAACGACATTATCCACGGTATGTAACCACGTACCACCTCTCGCTTTCAAAACATAGGTATATCTAGGCCTCCGAAAGAGCCGAGGGAAAGCACCTCTACCCAAAACGCTTATTTTATGACTTTTATTAATTAACTTTATTATTTATCGCCTTAATAGGCTTCAAGATGAAAGTAAACGAATCTCAGGGCTTATAAACAATGTGCGAAAACAACTCTGTAAAGCAATCCCTTCCAATTATAAAGAGGTCACCATAGGTCGTGGACTCAACACCATCATCCAAAGCTACAAGGGTAAAACCACTACTCCGATTTATCCAAAACATACGTAGTATGTGAACGACGAAGGTATCCCAGGGGCAGTTGAAGTAGCCCACCATCATCCATCCAGAGCCTCGGGAACATATTGCCCGCGGCAACACACTATTAAAACACAAAATATTACAACGCCCAAGCATTCCACAGCCCATGAAGAGACGTGCCTGCCTAGGATTCCCGATGCTGGGGCCACACCCGCATCACAAATCCCAAAAGGACATGGGGAGGACATCGTCTCATGGGGAACGGCAGAACAAACAAGCACACAAAACGATCGGCCACAACACGCCCGGTTTCTCATCTCTTCCAACGGTCCTCGTATTTGAAAAAATAAAACTAATACCCTCCATTTAAAAAACAGTCCAATCCGACCCCAGACCCATCCTTCATCTCATTCCACGGTGCACACACGCGCCCGTAACCGTCAACAGATTTCCCTCGTCTCGACCGAAACGTCGTGCCATAATGGTTGAACCTCGCCCATACATTTATTGCCGTCCACGATATATACGGGACTGCCAGGAGAATAACTTAGAAAGCGACATCGGGTAGGAGTCACCGATCAAAAGGTGTTGTCTTCTTCCCACTCACACAAAAATTCCGAGGGAAGGTGAGGTCAATCGCCAGAGAGGAATCATTGTGGTATCAATCGCCAAAGAGGAATCATTGTGTTTTCTCGTTTGAATCAAATAGCACGACAGTGCCGACGATCACACATCCTCACCAGCTCTACACAATTGTCAAACCTACATCACTGAGACTAATCAGGCCGGCTAAGACCAACATGCAGCCACGGTAACCAGGCTGAATATTAGATTACCGTACCAGAAGTCTATAATACCTTGTATCCAGCAAAGAGAAAGATTTTATTGCAATTAGAGAGCAGTTCGCAGCAGGAAGAACTAATAAATTCAACCCGATGATACGCTAAAATTTTTCCGCGATACTTCCTGGGTTTTCCATCCTCAATTATTGATCCCTCGTCACTTCAGCACAAAGGATCCACCAAATACGGATAATTAGCTCATCTCAATGAGTATGTTCTGCGATAAGGAGAGGAGACGGTTTGGAGGAACTTTTACACAATAAGACCACTTAGCCCGGAGGGACCTTTTCATAAATTAGGGAAGTAAAAATAAAAGGATCAGACTCAATCAGCCTTCCAACCGGCGCGAATTAAGCTGGGAATAAAATTTAAGAAACCACGAAAGCCCCCCCTCGTGAAATCGGCCATTCTCCACCTGTCTTCCCCTACCTCCAATACGCACATTTTCACCCGTTCGCCGACCAGACCGATCGCCGCTCCATACTCCCAGCTTTAAACCTCTCCGCCCCAACGGTCGGCGCCAGAAAACCACTCCCCCCATTCGGCCAACAGGTATATCCTCTCCTCCCTGTACCTCCCTTAGATCTCCCATCCCTTCTACCTTAACCCTTCCCCGCCCGTCTTTCTAACACACCGTCAACTCGAGTCAACGAAGGAATTTCCTCCACCGAAACCACACAGTCTGCCTTATTCTCCTCCCCTCTCCACCTCAATTCTTCTCCCGCCGAACCAACTCTCTCATACCCTCTCACGAATCCCTTTTGTCTATTTGGAAGTCTTTAAGGAGCCACAGGTTATGTAGGGGAAGGGGGGAGAGGAGATGAGGGGAGAGCCGAGCATATGCCTCGCTTATTCTCGGAATATAACTGTACCGGTGGATATTTTTATATGAATGCAACGGAGCACGAGGGATTTTTTTCTCTCTTCCAGTCCGACAGACTCGTCTGCGGGCTCCGGCCTACGGCGGAGAGGGAGAGGAAAGGGGGATCTTCCTTTTTTGTACCGAGACCCGCTCGCGAGTGTCACGGAGGGATTACTCCGCGACTTCAGGAGCGAGACTTGCATCTTCCATAAAACGGGTAAGTCATTAATCAACCCCGAGCTCTACACTGACGCCAAACCACATGATCATGTGCTGGGGGATCGGTTTACGTTTACACAAAGACGATGGAAGCAAGCTCGACAGCCATTAACATTGCTAATCCACATGAAAGTTTTCCTGAGTTTCCAAACAAAATATAACGCCGAAACCACCTTTTCCAACCAAAAGATCATGTAACACCCGTGTCCTATTATGAAACAAAGGAATTATTTCAATCACGTATTATGTCACGTAATGAGCATGACTACCGTCGATGGGAAAGAACACGGGAGAAAAAAATACGCGAGGATTCAGCGAAACAACCGCCGGCGGATGCAAAAATCTTGTTAAGAATAGCAATGAATGGGAGGTGCTGTATGATAAAAAACGAAACTTCACCTGAATGCCACGTAAGAATGTGAATGGCATCGCGAGCACCTTAGGTAATTGGCGTACCTTCCCGTTCCAGAGGCGAAGAGAATAATGACAACGGACGGATACGCGGGAAAACAGGGGAGAGGTTAACTGCGCCACATCTTCTTCCGAGTCACGGAGGAGCGGCGGAATACAAGATGGAAATGTTAAGAGAGGAACATCTGAATCGATCGAAGAAATCACCTGCTTCCGGTCTCACCCCCACCCAATCTATTTCGCTAGCCAATCAATAATACACATCCTCCGAAGCTGATCTAACCCAGGGCACCTGCCAAGGAGGAGAGAGGCGTATTTTTTTATTCCATCGCAGAAGTACCGAAGGATTATTCATACATTCTACGTTACAAATGGGCATGCTCCGATTGCAAAACGAAGGCAACAGGGCCAAATTACCTCAAGTGAGACCAAATTCCACACCACGACGTGGAATAAGAATAAAAATTCAGAACGCTAGAGCATGATGCGGGAAACGCATTGATATGCTCAGTGGAAAATAAAATCTGCGACGGAACCAATTTCGGGTAGCAGAGCAAAAATTAAAAGTCCTCATTCAACTTCGCAAAACAGGATCTCAGGAAAATGAGACGTGATCAGATAACCACAACGGATGAGGAGCATCAATGAGACGAATCCTTGATAGGAAACATTGAATAAACTCCATGGACAAGTGACGATTAGACCATTCGATGTTCTCGGAGGATTGGAGGAACGAAAAGAAATAAACACGGCTTTACTTTGTACTCGTTATTTCACAGCTCGTCGAAACCATGAAAAACAATGAACAAACACACCGCAAGGTGCAGACAGCATATAGGAAATCGCACGAGTCATTAAAAAAAAGTGGAAGACATGAACCGAAATATCTGCACGCACTAGCACGTGAACTCTCTCCAAACGCTAACCGCGCTTAATTACTTCACGGTTGCGAGCTCAGGACGGGAAAGGAAGGAGGGAGGTAGGGCACCACCCCCTCAGCTAGTAAACCAATGTACACCAAACTTTGAAGTCTCCCGCTCGCCTCCGCTCCAGTAGGTTACGGAGCGAGGAGAGAAAACCTTCGTTCTTGCGCATGCATCGTAAAAATAAAAAAAATGCTGGTGATCTCGACGTTTCGTTCCTAGAAAACAGAGACGACCCAGGCCGAGACCTTGGAGGACGCAGGGCGAAACAAACTACCGACGGACGGCCGGACGCTCTCTGGACGGGGGTGTGCAGGGCTGAGTGGGGGGATTGTTGAGAGTGGATGGCCGACGGGGTTGAATGGAATCACGGGGGAGGACTGGGATGGGGTGGTTTTTCCGAGAAGAGGAAGAATCAGCAGGTCCTCCCCGCTCCCTACATCCCCCGAGACGGACGGGCGGATCCACCTCCAACGACCCGAGAGCAGCGCTCCCGAGACGAGGGTTGCCGAGGAGTGAATATGTGTGTGAGGGATTTTAGAGAGGAGAAAGGTGGCTAAGGAAATGGGATCCCAAGGGCCATTGGCGGCAGATGTGGTCCACGGCAACACAACCCCAAACCCAAATGCACCACGCCCGCTGTATTCATACGCAACATAACAGAACACACATTTAAAAAACCAAATCACTTGAAATAAGCCTAGTAAAGAGTCGCGAATCTCAGTTGTACCTACCGCCAACATGACAATCGATAGCATGAAAGTATCGCATTACGAAGGGGAAATAAATACTTAGACAAACTATCCTCACAGGGATTGAACAATATTGAGAAAGGATACACTTCCAAACACCTCGATTCCACCACGATTATATTAGCAAGGAGCACGCCTAGCACGAGAAAATGCGGACATTAGGTAGGCTAGAAAACTTAGTTCCACAATACTCAACTTTAAGTGTATTAAAAAGGGAGCGTGGTATTTATTTTTCCCGATCGCCGAAGAAAACACGAAAGCATCACAAAAAACATTTAACTATGCAGGGTCAAGAACGAAAATATTTATTGTCGTGGACATCAAAAAGGAACGGCAATGGACTCAAAACTACAAGACAAAATACACCGGATGTCTAGGACGTAATAAACCTGAAGTACTGAAACGGTAGAAGCATTCAGGACATGAAGGAGAAATTCACTGCATGCCAAAGAAAGAATGAAAGATAAAAACTCAATATTGGCGTACCCTTAGGGAGGTTTTAAGATGTTTCTGGAAGCCCATCGGTCAAGCTACCGGATGAGGCGGACGGAAAGGTGAAGGGCCTTTGTAAAAGAAGCCCGTATTCTTCGAGCGACGTTTTGAAAGGATGGCTTGAGCATGGGAAGGGGGCTGGATTTAAGAACAACAAAAAAAACTAGAGCGTGGGATGACAAGTGAGTGGCAAGATGCGGTCGGTACTTACAACGGAATGCGAAGGAAGTAGAACGGACGGAGAGGAACGGGCCAAAATAGTACGGGCGAAACGAAAACGAAGCTTCGCAGGAGAGAAAAACTGCGCCTCGGTCACGCACGACCGAATCAACAACTCGCAGCCTGACAGAGAATTTCTCCAGATCGAAGACGCACGCAGGGCACTATCTGAAAGAATCCAAAGCTTGATACCAACCTTCCCATAGAGGGTGGAGATCATCGTGACGGACTCAGAAGCAATCGAAAATCGAGCTGCTTCACTGAACGTTGGATCTATATTATTTTATTAATGAATTAAAAAGAAATCCTGTCTGTTATCCAACAACCGAATCATAATGGACGCCAAGAATAATTTTTCGAGAATACTCCGGGAAACCCCGGTCACGAAATACGATCAAAACGATAACGAGGGCACTCATTCACAAGCTTCATTCATTAGAGATAGGAAGAGACGAAGGGAATATCAACCTTTCCGATTCACTCCACCTCCGTAGGGGCATCAACTAGCTCATCATATGACTCATCGCGGAGTGACTTCAAGGACGCAAAAAATTAACTAAATAACAAACCTGCTCAATCGCATACATTTAGAGAAAACGCACGGGGCGAGACTATTTTTTCCCAACTTGATGGCTTTGAACCTTTTATAAACGTACGGTCGCGTGAGAGAAACAGAATGAACGAAGGCTGGATATGCGTGTCCACGAACTACCGTCCGTCATATCTTGATCGAAGCCGAAAACAAAACGATGTGCGATCGAAGGTAAAAAAAAACACTAAAATAAAAATTTCCATCGACCTAGATCGTTATTTTTTACTGTAATATGGGGTGCGGTGTAATCGAAAAAAGCACGGAATATGCCAACAAAGGCAGCTCCCTATCCTACGCGACCCACATTGGGGTTAAAATCCCTTGAACGCTGAAGATGAATGAAATTCGTGACTAAACCTATCACTCTTCCCATACCTCCGCTGGTGAGTCATGCATCCAGACTTCATCCGATGGATAAAATTAGGCAACGAAATGCGGCAAAGCACTAGCTAGCACGTAAGCACTAGTTTTTGCAACACACCATATCGTGAGCAAGGAGCAGGCAAAGCATTCAAAGGTATTCACGTCATACTCGGATAGGGAAAAAATTAGTCACGAGAAATCAATACAAAGGAACACTCGACTTACTTCAGAGGTGAGAACAAATGGCCATCATTGTATTCAATGCCGAGGGCACCTGCATCTAACACGCGAAAAAATATTGATTTTTCTTCCCAAATCGCTAAAGCAAGAAGGAATGAAATTATGGCCGTCCCCAAAGATCTCAAAGCCTCAATGACCTAACCATTTTGTTTGTTAAAAAATAATAATTCGAACGTCCGGGCTTATGCTCATTCCTTTCGTGTGAAAAAATGTTACTCTTACTTTACCCCGGTAAGAAGGAACGAAATCTGGACCGTTCCTCGGGGAAACGTTTTAGACTAGATTCAAGAAGGATACTCGTTTTTGGAAGAAAGCAATCAAATTTAACGCGCGGTAGTTATTAAAATCTTTCTAGAAAAGGAATTGAATCTTGACGCGTTAAAATCTTAAGAATCTCCATGCGCGGAGAGGAAAAAATAACCACTTCCAATAAGCCGCTCACCCCAAAAACCTTAGAGAGAAAAAGGATAATGGTGTTAAGTGAATAGGCAAGTACTCACCAATAAACTGGAAGGCCTCCTCAAAGTACTGCTTGAGGTTCTGCTGACCGGAATCCGTGGCGGGGAGCCGCTTGTACGTGATCCCGCTCCCTTGGTGGAACCCTGGGAGGTGCGCTGTTACGTTCAAGACACGCGTGACCCCTAACGAGCGCAGCAGGTGGAGGTCGGCGGCGTCCCGCTCGTTTCCGAGGTAGAGGAAGGGTAAGACCCTCGTGGCGGGCGCCCTCTGGATGTTGGATGCCAGGCAACCACCGTCGTCCATACCACCCTCGTGGTCGCTGCACCCATCGTTATCCTCGTCGTCATCATCGTCGTCGTCGTCGTCATCGTCCGAAGACCGACAGCAGCCGCCGGGGCAACCCCCTGACACGTCCGGGGAAGAGGGAGCCGCCGCGGCCGCCAACTTGGACCTCCTCCGCGCCCTGGGTCTCCTCCGGTGGGCGCCGTTGGGCCGGCTGGCGCTCATGTACCCAGCATCCTCCTCCTCGTCGTCCTCTTCCTCATCTTCCTCGTCGTCCTCTTCCGCGGACGGCGCTATGGACGAACTAGACGATGACGATGAAGTGGAGAACGCCGAGGACGACGACGACGAAGAAGCGAGTCTCATGCAGTGGTCCGACGGGTCGTGGTGGTGATGGTGGTGATGATGATGGTGATTGTGGTGCCTGGATGGGGGACCGGGGGGTCTGGGGGGCCGGGCACAGCAGCCGCCGCTTCCGGTGGGGATGGCCGCGGAGGGCGGGGCTGGGAGTCGCGGAGAGGCCTCCGGAGAGGATGCACTGTTGGGACACGGCAAGAGGGCGTCCTCGCAGAACTCTCTGTGTCTTCTAAGGAACTCTTTGTGGCCTCCTGTGAAAGCACAGAAAAAATAGAAAAGTACTGTTATGAATGGCGGACGAGAAAAAGTTATAGCACACTAGGTATAAGAAAAACAATACTAGTAAGCCAAGCATCTATCATAATTTAAAAGATCGGTAGTCGTAATGGCGAAATATAATTTCTGCCACACATCATTGGAGATCCATATCAACTAAGAAGTGGGAGACCTGCGTTCACAAATTGATTATTGCCATTAAATAACCTCGCAAACTTTTATCGAGATGAGGTCTAAATTACGGTCTAATACAACGAAATATAATATTATCACGAAAATAAATTGAATGCAGTACGATATCTCCAGAGAAAATCTTTGGAGAAAATAAAATCGGAAAACGCTCGGAAAATACTTCGAAACATTTTATATTATGGACTGCGTACCTCCCAATAGTCTGATGAATTAAAGGGAAACCATTGACATTCGAGATGAAATTCCAAAACCACACGTCTCTCAATTGTCAAAATGAATTTATCATCCCCACTCAGGCCACACCACAAATAGCGCTCGATTTCCTCGATGCATTTTTTCCAGCATTTTTTAACCTGACCAAGTAGTGCCAGGGACTACTACTGCCGCCACGCAAGCCATCCGAATGGTTGAAGTAGGGGATGAGAACAGAATGCAGAGTGCGGGGGGATCACCTCCGAGGCAGTAAATCAATAAGAGGTAGATGGATTGCTTCACTGTACGCTGCCGCCTTAACCGCGTGCAATGTGACACTTCGATTCTAGCAGATTAAGTTCGTAGCGAGCGGCACGAAAAATTTACACCCGGGGAGAATTTTCACCTGCACCTCAAGGACTCATGAGAGAAACCCGCAGGCCAAGACTTATGACGGCATGTCACCGTTGCCACGGTAACTACCGACGCGTTAAAACAAAATGCGACGCAAATATATTGTGCATCATCCTTCTGAAACACGGCAGACTTCATAAACTTTCACGACCTCCCTCATAGAGCGAGATCAAAGCATTGACTTCACTGAATGCAAACGTGGCAGCCAACCCTCCCACCGTCATTCGGCATTGATTCAGACCACGACAGCAACATCAGCGTGGATATGAAGGGAGCTTGTCATTGATGACAACCACACTTAAAAACTCCATAGATACTATATCCACGGATGTATTAAATAATATAATCCTAGACTGTAACTTATTTCGAGGAGCGGGAAAAACAAGGGGTGAAACTCAATATAGAGCACGTGGCTAACTGCTAAGAGATGCAAAAAAAACTTGACTCCCAACGCAAGCTCTCTTACTCTGGAAAAAGACGAGATTAATCCGGAAATGAAAACAGCTGAAGTGACCAGTAACTCAGCTGACAAAATAAAATTAGCCTGAGACACAACTCGGCTAATTTGCGCTGGGGAATATCGGGCTATTCTCCCAGTTTCACGCTATTTACAGAAGGAGAAAATAGCTGTCGGTTAAACGCTTAACCCACTAGAATCATTGGGCTACATTACAACAGGTTCATGTCTTCGAAGGAGAAAGAAAAAAACAATCACACGAGACGAACCCGCGATTGAAAGGATTCTCCGTGATCTCGAGGTAGAGCACGTGAAAACGCTGCGGCGAGAGTATTCGAAACACGGGACCGGCTGGTCTTGGTCGCACCTAAACCCCTCATCGACCTCTAAGACAACAAACATACTTCCTCTAGACTCAATCAGAAAAAAAATGTCACTCAGAGATTCAAAGGAAGGAGAATACCGACGCCCTTACGACCACTTTATACAACAGGCTTGCGTAAAAGAGGAGAACTGCACACTATCAAAGAACAACGTGGAGCTAAATTAAAACAAAGAATTACCAACACTTGCGTGGCAATTCACACCCTATCCTGCATAACGGTAGACGTCTTTACACAACCAAGAATGAGACAAAACTTACGAAATGTTCCCCAAAAACGTTTTCATCACCATGGAGCATACGAAATCTTTATAATGAGAAAAATTGCTAGCAACGACAGTGCTTTACAGCAGCCACGACCGGTAAATATATTAATATAATGTTTAAAGAAAATACGCGACCAGTCTGCAAACCTTTCCGTGCTGGAATCGGCCGGACGTCAAAGTCGGAACCAGACGGGGCTCATCCACTACCGAGAACGCATTCCCAACCGCTAGTACTGAGAAAATCGGCAAGAGGGATAAAGTGTATATACGAAGAACATAGAGGAGAATACACCGGAGAAAACCGGTCAATGCCCAGGGATAGAAACCTTTTTATTTTCTCCTCCCCCCACCCTGTCGATTCCGGAACCCATTCCAAGATTGCAGGGCAAGTGTGGACGCAGCCGATATATAAGACTGGACGAAGTCACGGAAGAAGAGGGAGGTGTGAGAGAAGGTTGAAGAGATGGGGTGAGTATATTTGGGCATTGGTAGCGAAGTAGGGAGGGATGAGGGAAAAAGTTCGCGGGGGATAGGGGGTGCCAGAGACAGCAAGGAGAGAAGAGGGGAGTGGTGACGTGCCAAAACTGTTAGTAACCACTCTATTAAGAGTAGCAAAGATTTGAAAATACACCCCCGGTGCGCGGCGGAGAAGACGAGCCATCGTATTTGTGTGAGCGGGTCGGTTTTGGGGTCGCGATGGGGGAATAGGAGGGGCGGAGGAGCGGGGGAATGAAGGGGGGAGGTGTAGAGAGCGAGCGTATAGTGTATCTCTGCCTTCCTTCCGGTTGTCCGAGGTGACTCACTGATTGCGCCGTGAAAGGGGAGTGAAGGATATACGGGAGGGAGGGGAGTCATGTGGAGTGGGGAAAGGTAGCTCGAACGATCATCATGGCCGCCTTCTCCTCTATGTGAGGCAACATTATACAGAAAAAAACGCTAACTTAACGTGAGCACTAAATGTGAAATTTCACGCTGCGGCCAGAGGGCGTTCATCAAAAATACTAACACGGACAGGATACCATTTATTCTTGTGCACACGTTAAATCAATGGCAATCGCATGGCGCATTTCTCCGTCTGTTTAGAAAATAACGTGAGTTGTTTGGCATTTTTTTATTTTGCCTTTCTCTCACTACAGGATGCACACGAGCACTCCACGAGCTACTGTGAAAAGGGATCGGAAAGAACGACATCTCCCCTGTTTTGGTTAACTTTACGCAACTACAAATTCGATCCAATATTTATCCAAAACATAAACACGGACATCACGATAAGTTAATACATTACAGCTGTAAGTGTACGCTAATTTTGATTCGACATAATTTTTTTTCTATAAACTATAAAAAGCTCCCTAACTTTTCGGTCCCAACGACCTTCCAAATCAGTGCGTCTGCCTCCTGCTGTAAATCGTCTCCGTTCCAAAATAGATGGTCCCTCCCCAGCAGGCAACACTCAGGACTTGCTAGCACCTAAACCGCCCCCTTCCGTAGCTCCAATTTTCGCCACCACAACGCCACGTGTAAGAGGAACCCCAAGGAGTAGGGAGTTTCTTTCTTCCTTCCCTCAGTCACCCGGAAGAGGAGTGGGGCAGGAAGAAGGTTAACCGGAAGAGAAGCATTAATAACAGAACGCACGAGCGTTCGAAAATGCGAAGAAAGGCTACTTGAAAAATCGGCGTAAAACGAGCTAACGTGAAGGAAGGTATCACTTTCTAAGTATCACCAAACGTTAAAAATGTTTTCCTTTGCCAAGACCCCGCTTTTGATGCAAAGGACAACACTGCCACAGCAGCATGCCCGCATGACGAAGCCCTAACGGATTAATAAACTTGAGGACATCAAACGGCGAAAATCTAGAGGAAAATGGTAGGCCTGAGAAGTGAAGCGTTCGCACGCAATAGAAAGTATTACAGTTTTCTTTAAGAAATAACTTGGAACCGGATTCTTCCTTAGGATTAGGAAAGTATCCATATCGCATGAAGGAAGATAAAAGTAATTCAGCACTTTAATCCATAGTTATAATATCCATGTATAAAATCCATACTTAAAACCCTAAAAAACACATAACCACCCAAAATCAATGAACCTTTGAAATACATAGAGGGTATAAAATTTAAACTGGAAATTGTGAGAGAGCAACTCCAACGCCTATTATTTCACGGGATAATACGCAGAAAATTGAAAAGCACAGGAAAATCACACCGATTCGAATCAAAACAAGGCAAAATGCGATTCCGAAGGTCGGAATGTGAAAATAACTCTCTCGCGCCATCCATCCTTACGCGTTTCCAAAAGAGATAGAAGAAGAGCGAGGGCGTGGGATTATCACTGCAAAGAGATCAAGGCATAAGCCCACGCTACCTAGCGGCTTCCCCCGCACAAAATGCTCCACTTTTACGTAAAAAAAAAGATATGAAAGAGTATAAGGAGACGACGCCATTCGCCCGCCCCCGCTTCCGCCCTTTCTCCCTCCCCCCCCCCTAGAGCTCCTGTCTCTCCAAATCATCCTCCACCTCCGCTGTTATGTTATCTGCTGAGCAGAAAGTCTAGCCGTCCTTCCGTCCCTTTAAAAAAAAATGAAAAGCGACAACCGCACCACCACAAAGCCCTCCATTTAAGGACGTACCCCATGAGCTCATTTTTTAAAAGTCCCGCTCCGCTTCTCTTTATGTCATTAAAACAGAGCTCTCTGCTCTCCCTCCACCCACTATAAACCCCACTTTCGCGCGGATGATTTTATCACCGCCGCAAGCAAGAGAACCTGGCGGAGACAAGGCAGCTCAATTATAGGTACTGGCGAAGGATTTGGTGAAAACTTGAGATGAAACGAAAGACCAGAGGGACTTCGTGTCCACTAATCCAACCTGCAAAAATGCAATGCAGCAATGAATTCAACAATAACGCTATGAAATACGAAGTTAACAAAGAGCACCTGAAAATGCGGTAGAAAAATGTGATGAATAGTTTCTGCAAGGATTGTCAACTAACATAAAGTGTTAAGCGCCTAAGGACTTAAAATCAACGTCATTATGAAGATGCAGGCGTATTATGGAGAAAAAGGAACGGGAGTCTGAGATGACAAACAATATAGAAGACACGACGACAACACCGTTATTGAGTAAAGAAAACAACAACTAAAGCCGACAAAAACGATTAATGCTAGGAACGGTTCAGATAACAACACGGAAAGACAGAAAAAATGGCAAGGATTAAGTTAGTACGAGCGAAGTACGAGTAAAGCTAACACGGAAACTAAAAAACGTCGAGAGTACCCCTCACACCCCTCACAACAACACCGACCCCAGGAAAAATTGCAAGGATGAATCGCCTATCAACATGATGGCACCCCCTCTCATTTTGTCATCGCTTTGCCAATCCATTATATTAATGCCCGAGCGAATCGGTTCCCCAGGGCGACCGGAATAACATCTGCACCGCGCGCACTCTCGAAACCCAAGTACCCCACCACCACCACGGGGAGCACTCTCCGCCTGCCCCACCTGTTGATCGGTCCGACTGAAAAACGAGGCAAGACAGGAGAAGGGGGCGGGGGAGGATAAGAATGAGGTGAGGCACAGGGGGTAGCGGTGGCAGGGGCAAAACCCATGAGGGTCCAGGTGGATGGAGAAGGAGGGCGAACGTGGGGCGAAGGGAGGGGTGGTTATTCCTTTCATGCGTATGGGATGGAGGAAGGGGCTGCGATTCGATGCAGTCCCCGGCCGGAGGAGACTACTTCCAGGAAGACTCCTCATGACCCGATCTCTCCCCCAACTTCGTTCCGGAATCCGTCGGGGAGATGGAGGAGAAACAAGATAGCGGGAGAGAAAGAAGGGAAGATACAGAAGAAAGGTAATATTCATCTCCGACTACGTTTTTATAAAATTCTTCCTACCCAGGTGGTCTCACTAAAAAGGGAATATAAAATCAGCAGCACCTGCTGGCCTGAACTCGGCAAGAAATTGGTGTCCCTAAACAAACCTCAAATTGACGACAGAAGGTATACAACGCAACCTAGCAGGTATACTGGAGGACACGAAAACCACTATGAAGTACACCGCCTTGTAATGGCAGAAGAACCCAGGTCCCATGAAATCCTTGCGAATGCAATCGTCCTCCGTCACAATGAATGTAATTTAAGTTATATTATTTATAATTATTACTTAACTCTATAACCTTGCAGTCAGTCATAAATAATGTGGGGGAAAGCCAGTGAAAATTAAACTTCACCCTGAGCAAAACCAACATTAAGACACAACCATTTAATTTTATTTGGTACTTGTTCATTTCAATAAAGATATAACAAATAATAGAACAAGAATAAAGAAAGTGCTTCTAACTTCGCTCCCTGTCTGAGTAATAACGGTCATAACTCAAAGCAAAGGGGGCACGTTATACAAGGCCAAAAGATTTGGGAAGGGGTCAGGCACACTTAAGTCCCTCTTGCATACGACATTGCCCCAACTCTTTGGCGGAAAAGGAGATAGAGGAGAGGTAGGGAAAAGTGGAGTGAGTGCACGTATGAACAGAAAAAAGTGCCCTTCAACCATCACACGACCCATTGAAGTTTCAGCACGCATGGGACCCCAGGAGAAATCCGGAGGAAAGGAACCCGCCGTTCCATGGACGCAAACGAAGCGTCAAAGAAGAGGCGGAGGATGAGGCGAGAAAGAGAGAAAGGCGGGATAAAGGATTGCGCGGGACGGAGGGAGAGAAGGGGGCGTGACGCGCCAAAAAGGCTTTGAACTCGGTTGGGTCTGGCAACGCCGCGTACGGCTCCGCGCGCCGATGCGTGGTCGCGATGGCCGAGGAGGCCTGCCGTTAAAAAAAAAAGGCGTCGAAAGAATTCTAAAAAAATATCTGTGTATATATAAAGCTCGGCTATCAAACTTCGCACATGATTTTTCGCGACCCACCCACCACCCACGCCAGACGGACGAAGAATGCGGACGGGAAAAAACAGTTCGTTGTGAGGTCCGTCACTCATTTTTTTCTTTAATAAAAATATCACGTTCACGTACTCCAAACGCACGAGGCAGGGATCGAATTGCAAGGGGTCCAGGTGAAGCATTACAACCGCCCTGCACATACGCTAAGACGGAAGACTGCGGGAAAAAAACTGGATACTAAGGAAAATAACACGGAACTTCATATATATACAAGACCAAATTATTGCACTCTGCCGGGATGAAAGCTAAGATTTGATTCCTGCAGCCAAATAGTTAATTCAATGCACCGGATTGTGAATACATTCCCAGGCGCTATGAGGAAATGCATACAAAGGACATTGGCAAAATGCAATGACAGTATGCAGGAACAAATTTGGGCTGTTAGTCCTATGTCAAATTTTAGCGCGAGCGTCAGTCAAATCTTAACCGAAGGTTTCCATAAAAAACCCAGCATCCATGAATCTGAAGTCACAAACCCAAACGCAATGTAATTTGTAGGAGAGCGCCTCGGACGATAATTCAGCAAGCGATAAAACACGACAAACCACCCAATTCACCTTCGAAACAATTCTCCAAGGACCGATCATTCCGAAAAAAATCCTTCCCTTCCCACTTACTTGAAAAAAGGTAATTTTAAAAAAGCAACTCTGAGGATAATTATTCACCGCCACGGATCGTGAGGATCAAGGCGACGGACTTGGAACACAATTAGGCACCCCAAACCTATATTTCCCACTTGCCCTACACATTTTCGTCCACTACTGCTCACCCCTTGGCACTCTTCCCGCGAATAAAATTAATCATGTGCCATAAATCCCGTTTATTTTTTTCTTCATCATTCTCATCCCCCCCCCCACTTTCCCAAACATTTCCCCCGGTAAAACCCGTTCATCACGACAAGTGGAGCGAGGAAACGTGTTCGAGAGACCGTCTCTGGCCACCGTTCTCTCCTGAAGTCGTAAAATCGACGACAGAAAGAAAAGAATTGGAAGAAATGGATGAGGGAGACAGAGAGACATTACGGGGGCATTCCATTTAGCGCCCGTCATTCCCGTATCCTTCCAACTCTCCCGTGAATATCTCCAATTAGGCGAAGGAGACCAGAAGAAACCCTTGCCAAAGATGAGACATCCCACTATCTTCCGCTTCTACCTCTTCCCTCTTAACGCACACCAAAATACATGGACACGTGGCCATATATAACCTCCCACTCGCTCTACCAAGTCACCCTTAATCCTCTAGTGCCGGGGTGAATAACATTGCCAACCAACAACCCTTGATAAACACACGCGTGCGAGAGACGGCCCACCCCCACCACATCCTTTCCGGAGGCGAAATACGGGCGGGACGAAGGGAGGTGCCGGCAGGAACGTCTGCCGGGAAATGATGATAAAATAGACGGGGACGATAAAAAATTACTCCACTGAAGTGAACCTTTCTGGTTCTGTCGGTAGTGCAAAGGATTTAACTATCAGGAAGGGGGTGGGGGTCGGAGCAGGTGGCCGCTTACTCACGCCTGTAATCACGGTAATTTGCCACTGTGTACTTTCTCTCTCCTTAAGACTTCCCCGGAACGAGAGCCCGCGTTTACAAGGGGACGTGTGTTGCGTATATATCGTGGTACCACGGCGCAAGCTCCTCGGTTGTATTGCGCATGAGAGTCGCGTGAATCACCGCCCACAATAAACTCATACTTGCACGCATGTGGGTGACGTAGGAACGGAAAAAACAAGAAAACATTTCGCAAAAACCAATGAGCTACATCAATCTTTGAAACTTAGAAAAGAAGAATGAAGCTCCGCGAATCCCATCGTTTATTGACGGTTACGGCCATTGATTACGGAACACAGAAAAATGGGCCAGATGATAGCTTAAACCAGGGCAATGACTGTGCAGCAAACGGTGGAGGTCACAAAGGTCGCTATTACTTTTTAAGATGGGGACTTCCCACTTTCGAGTAGTTTTGATTTGTACTTTCATAGATCTTTACCACTGACCAATCATTGCACCACTTCAATCTTAGCAATAGACGTATTTGCCATTAATCCTAAGCCAAAATACAATCGCCAGCAGAGTGAATATACTCAAGGGTGAAAGATGATATCTTTCCACCAAATGACGCAAGGGAGGCTTGAATCGATATTCCGAACGTCATTGATTATTCCTAGCTTAAAGAAGTATCAATACACAAACAGGAACCAAACGATGACTCACCTACTTCAATGACGCATTCCTCAAAAGAGTCGAACGGCCGAAAAAAATGGAAAAACTGCCGGTTGAAGCTGTCGCCACACTCGGGGTCGCTCGTCTAAATTCGTTTACACGTTATCAACCGGTATCCAAATCGGCCGCCGTCACGAAAGCGCTTTGTTTACTACCAGCGGCGACGTCACTGAGGGAAGCAGGCCGTAATACCCTTAACAAAAATCTCCTCCGAACAGGATAACTTGACACCCGCCCGACCGAATCCTTTTCCCCTGTCCCAAAAACCACCCCCGCTGAGCATTCCTCTCACTCCTTGCAGCGCAGCTGTGCCCTCTTGTAAAAATCCGCCCCCGTTTCGCAAGGATGCTATAGGAGAGCGCGCACGTTACAGAAAGCAGATGCTTTCGTACACTGATCCTCTTCCCGCATCCGCTGTCCCTCCCCTCCCCCTGTCGGCGTCAGCCCGTGAGCTGACCACGGAGAAGAAGTGCACAGCGATGCGCCGCGCGCCATCATGGTGCGGCCTCTGGGAGGACGCGTCACCGCCAGCTCCCAGAGAGAAGGGCTGCGATCGAAAGACACGCGGACAAGCAGGCGCCCTTTTTGAAACAGGCACCCACCCACACACCACACGAACAAGAGACCACCACACATGGCCTTTGTACGCTGATGTTGCGGGAGATTTGGATGGGAAGAAAGCGATCTGTGTCCCTCGACATCCCCCTAACTCAAACTTTCTCGGAAAACGCAAGAGCAAATACTAACTTGAAGCTTTTTCGGATAAGTTATAATAAGCAACTTTACTAAAAGCCACCGCAGAGTACAACTTCTTTAAGGAATGCAAGAGGAGGATTCGGGACCCATATAAAAAATACGAGGAACAGAATAAGGAGGGAATTGAGGCATGTACCATAACTTTACTAGCTAGCAGATCTAGCATCAAAAGCTAACTAGCATGCTAAAGGTACTGAAGTAGACATGAGTCTCAGGGGTCTTCCACGGTCAAGGCCATAATAAACATTATAAAAATTCTAATAAAAAAACAGCATAACACGATCTTTAGAGAATAATGCTTAAAAGGAATTACACGAAAAACGACAAAATTCGCATAAGTACTCATTTTTCACCAACATTCCTCCAGTTTACGATCCCGAACTTCTCCCCGAGAGGTGATTCTATTACCATGGAGGATAGCATATTGCACTGCAGCTAGCATTTTAAGTGCGCCTAGGGAACTAATGGAAATCACCGAGAGGAGACTCTTGGTCAATGTCCATCACGATCAATCATTGGTCGTACCGCACGACCTATTAGGACGACCAAATGCACAGATATGTACTGGCGGAGAAGATTAATTTCTCCTCTCTCATCAAATGCTCAAGATGAGATCATGAACGACTAATCAAGCATCCAAACAAAGGCACGATTAACCGGGAAAGAACTCGGACAACGCCAACTCAACGTCCAACAGGAAAGGATACACTGAGTTAACTGCGAAATGAAATCCTCAGTGACATCTTATGCGCGTTCGACGTATACTCAAACGATAAGATGAAAGAAGACCGATACCAAGAACCAGAATGAAGAACGAAACTCGAAATAGTGAGGTCAAGACTGCTTCAAGAAAGCGAAGCACGGCCATTTATAGCGTGACCCCTAACGAATGAACCAGCTACATTTTAAATCCCCCACAACCGATGGCAATTATTAAACGCCAGAGGTTAAAAACGACAAAACCGAACGATATTTTCGGAAGGAAGGGTCAGAAGACGAGATAACTTCGGAAGGCATATCGCACGCCTGCGGGAAGATGATAGTGCGGCAACAACTGTCCGGGATGATCGTGACAAATGAAGGAGGCGAGGGCAAAAGTGCGCACGGGGGGAGGGTAATAAAAAGGAGACGGATTTACAGCTGCGATTAAAATGACCGGGAGGCCAGAGCAGAGAGGGCCCGAGAGGGGAAGACGATGACGAGAAGAACCTCCGCCGGGGCACCGAAGGCCACACAGCAGCCAGCCGCCGTTCGAGTGACGCACGCCCGGTTATGTAGGAAGAGAGAAATCCCGACTGGCGCCTTTCAAAGAAAACCGTACTGACAACTCGCAATCGCGAAATAGATGAGTATACTACGCGTCAAGGAGAAACGCAAAGACTTGCGTATGCCGCCACCAACGCCCAAGTCAAACACACAATCATTTAATATAAATTAAACAACGGCTGATATTTGGATCCTCGGAATTCCCGAAGACCGTAGCATTGAACCCCAAGAATTTAACCGCCGACTATGTGCACATATTTCACGCAAAACTTTATTTTTACTGACTCCCGAAAACTCTCTAGAGCAACAACACTGATGATATAAATTGTGTCAACATTCAGTTGGTGCTCTAAAAACTGATCGGTATGTCTTAAAATCATTGTACATTCAGCAACCAATTAAACCCTTACTAGCCCAAATTCTCAAATACGTAGAGCATCACCTAATGACAATAAGTTAGTCCCTAAGTTATAGTTAGTTAATAGTTAGCACCGCTCCCTCTATTTCTCTTACGGAGACATACATACGAGCGCTTGTCGCATAACATTTAATACGAAGAATCACAAACGCTAAGGATTTTAACATCCATACGCTGAACCCCAGAGAAGAAAATGTGAAGCCTGATGTTCGAACTCCATCGCTAATCAATTCTGCTGACAAAGTTAGTTTATGAAGCCGCCAAGAGAAATAATCTAATTATTCACTCACGTAAAGGATTTACATAACTGAAGATAAGACGGTAACAATTAGAGGAGACCAGAGTGCACGTCAAACATCCCACGAGTTTCTATAAATAAATATCTTGAGCTAAAATACGTGACATTTTGATCTCTATCACTCAAATCAGATACTAAACATTGATGAAAAAATAAGACGAAATTAAGGATTTTCAACAATTTGGAACCCGCCAACTAACAAAAGTATAATTTTTCCATCGGTTTTAGAAGTAGGCATGTGTACTGTTCAAGATAAATGCAAGTACTTGAAGAAATCCACTTCGCTACAAATTTCATTCACGAGAACACAATGTTAGCTCATTTATGAAGAGACATAGGAGGGAATGCACTACTAGCACTAGTCTACGCCGCAAATGATGCCACTCGAAGGAACGGGGTTTTGACAACATGACATCTGAGCGAGGACATAATATCCCGAAAACACGAGCCTTGGATAAAAACGTTTATGGAGAAATATTTTCCAAGAGATTGCTCCCATTCGCCTTCAACAATGCCCAATAATAAAAGCGACCATTTGAGTTATAGGAATACTTCTGAATTAGACATATCGTCCCATAGGAGGCGCTATTTTCGAGGAAAAACAATAATTGGAACCGCTTTCCTCGTACCGCAGAAGAAAATTAAAAAAAAAAAGATAAACTACAGCGACCCGAGCGTTTTTTTGTCATAGCAGGACGGATGCTGCGTGCGTGGAAAAACCCGAGACGCGCACAGTTGTGGTGATGTTTGCGCATGCCATTGATGGCTGGGCGAATGAATGAATGGGCTGCCGCAGTCCGGGGAATCCGCACTTGGAAGCGAACGCGTCCTCTTTACGCCATCAGCGGCCGGAGAGAACAGGCGTAACAAAATAATGCAGCCTTCGTCACAATGAGGAGAAAGAAGGAAGGTGTGGGAAACTTGATCAACGATTTTATTAGTAACACATGGGATGGTCGTCAAAGTGACGCATTATATATCGTACCTGCAAACCCAATAGCCAACCCTTCTCTAAAAAAAACATACCAGGCCGGCGATGACTAAAAAAGGCATTTCCTTTCTTTGCGGGAGCGCCAAGTCATCGGGGAAAATCGTACAACTACGCAACAGCGGCGATTAATAGCTACATTTCAAAGCGAACGCGTCAGGACGAATTAACCGTGGACAACACGTTGCGCGGACAATACATGGATTATACATTCAATCACATAACATCTTCACCCAGAAATATTATCCCTTGCCAACTGCACCAAGGATACTTGCAAGATATATCGGGTGACAAAAACTTAATCTGGCCACAGTACTGGCTTCTCAACCGAAAGGTTCAGGATTCGAATACCGGCAGTGGTGTAGATTTGCAATGGAATCCTGATAATAACACGGGTACGATGTGCTAAGTACCTCAGGCGTAGTACCACGCCCACCGGATGGCAGTTAAATATAAGCGTGGTCACCATTCGTTCACATAAGGCATTTCAGCCGGGTTTCGCTCCACACTCCATAAATTCCCCAAAAAGGCTTTCCTTCACCTTTCTAATCACGCAAATGAAGCGTCCCAAACAACCAACTAGCCAAAAGTTGATCTGAAAGAGCGCGTTAGACTATTAAATGCGACTCACTATTTGGAATGCCCGATCGTTTTTTAGCTGTTACTGCCGTCTATGCGGCGTCTAAACACGAAGAACGACTGGCTAGAACGATGTGGATTAGACTCATGATAATATAATCCATATAAAACGGCGTTTTACGTTGTATTACTCAAAATCACGAACCTTGCGTCACTGTGCCATGTGACTACTATGTAACCAAAGAGATTGTCACAAAACTAAAGATTCTAAACACAACACTACATAATTCAAAGGCTTTCCAAAACCTGTTTCCTTCTACTATCAACAGACGCTTCCCGTGATGCCGGTGTAGTACCCTCGAACATTCTTTCATAGTCTCTCTCCCATAGCAACACAACCAGAAATCTCCCATTACACACTCCCTTCCGATCACCCCACCATCTTTAAACGCAAACATAATGTCATCACTCCGTCAACACTGCCAACGACGAAAGGTCACACACACAAACCACATCCTCTCTCTAGCCGACGACTCAGAAAAAGACTTATCAATGATTCATGAGCTTATGTTTCTTTCAGCAGTGCGATGGCGGAGGGGGGCTAGTTCGGGAGTGTGTGAACTATCCATCTTGAGAGACCTGCTTTTTTAAAGCCCTTAAAATTTTGGTAGTAAATCTGTTTCCGCGGCGGAAATACACACCTCGCCCGGCATACGTCAGCTCCCGGACGCTTAAATATACAAAAATGTATAAATGCACATCCGAGGGTTGGCCTCCGCGAGGCTACAAGTCAAGTCTACTCAAAGAGACTCATGATCTGATAAGGGAGGACGGGAATACAAAATTGTAAATTGAAACATGAAAAATAAAAGCAGACGGCTCCTTCGCTCTCCTGATTTATTATTCACCCCATAACAAAAGCGAAGGAACCGCATATTCAACTCCACATACACACACGCCCCATTTGACTCTGTATCGCCGGAATCTTTGTCGCGTCACCGCTTCATCCGCGACGCCATTTGAGCATCGCATCGCGGAGAAGGGATATCCTCGCAAAAAAAATATCCGCTCGCGCGCGAAAACATGAAACGGTGTAAGGGTGGTTAGAAGCCGAAAATCATTTACATGAAGGAGAAAAGTAATGTATCCAGAAAATACACAGCACGACAAAAAGAATGTGAGTAAATGGGGGTAGCATTAGAACTAGAAGTAATTTGGACATTAACTTAGCGTTGCGATTTCAAATCTTAGCTGTTTTCGGAATAAATATCAGTTTTCGCCTATTAGCGACGGTTAAATAAGTTAAGCAAGGGCCTAGAATGTACTCATTCGGTAGCTAAAAATAATTTATATTTATATCTAAACCAAAATCAAACAATTTGTTCCCAGAAATACCATTTTAGTGCACAACGATAGTTTGGCGGTAAGCACCGCGGACGCACCATAGAAAGTGTAAGCTACAATGAAAAGGATTCCTTTCCACACTTGCAAGAGTCGTCTACAAAAAGATGAACACCATGCAGAAAATGAGATCGAGGCAATTGGAAACGCTTATCCATTCAGACGCGAATTTAGCAAACGAAAAAAATTACGACAGCAGAAACCGGGGCACGGGATTTAGCAACGCGCATGGGAATGTGGTAGTGGAGGAAAAAAACTGACGAAACAATGAAATGGAAACGGTTAGAAATGCAAAGTAGACCGTCCAGTTGTTCACAAAATACGTGTGTAACACAATACAATGGAAAATAAATGAGATATCCAACTGTTTCAGCGGAATAACTGCGCTGAATGGGAACCTTACGGCATCTCAATGCAACGTATTTTCACCCATTAATGGTGGGAATACACGTTTTTATTCATGATACGTTAAAGATCCTTCATTGAATAGGTGTAGGAAAACAACGGTCGCGGAGAAAGTCCGCGAAACGTGAAGAGGATGGCTGAATGATACATAAGCGGGTTAGCTCAAATAAAATTACTGCATAAGTCCTTGGGTCGTATGTACTCTTCATAGAGAAATAGGCGAATGCAGAATAATCCCAAGGAAGCGTGTACGATTTATACACGTATTTATCCCAAATATAACGGAGGGTACTTATGAAAGAATCCCCACATTATAAGATCAAGAAGTAGACAAGGGAAGATCTTTTACAAAGAGGCAAATCCCTAAGCTCTATAGTTTGGACGGGAGATGAGGAATGGCACCCAGAGAGAAGTAAGCCATCTCTCACCCGAGCAACGGAATGCATTTTATACCGCCCGGGATCAACTGACAACCGTGGATAACCCCGGGAGAAAAGGGTCTACCACGGCGAGGGATACGGGGCTACTGTTTTCATTCCACGCGCAGACACATAAATATGTACCACCTACTTGGACCAAAAAGGATTGACATCCGCCATCAGATGAGGGAACATGGGAGAAGATGGATAAGTGTAACTAAAGCCGTATTTATGACGCGGGGGAGTTGACAATGGAGAGAGGATGAAATGCTAAAGACGGGGAATGAAGAGTGGGAGGAGGAGGTCGTAATTACGCATCCCCTCCTGCTTTATCCTCTGCGTGGGAGTCTCGCACACAATACGCTCTCAAGGGGAAAGGAGGGCGGGAAAGGAAGGCAAGGGAAGATTTGGAAAAATTCGCCGTTTCCCGGGAAACGGACTCACCGGGGCTGCTCCCCCCTCTCCCGTGAACCCTGACGCTACGTGGGCGTCTCAAACCTCCGTCACATTATTGAATCCGCCCACCCGAATAAGGGTCTCTCCCTCCCCTATCTCCCTCTGTACCCTTCCCGTTTGCGCACCCTGTCACCTCTACCTTCTGCTGGTGTGGACGTTTAGTAAAATGCTGCGTTAACTATTGACCAAGATGTCAAAATATTGGATTGAATTATGATTACATATTTTCTAGTCACATGTTCTCTGACGGATACGGACTTTCTGTAAAGTGAGTGCCCCTGAATACTCAGAAAATACAACCCAGAAAAAAGCGCTGAAGTACAGAAACGTTCACGGAAATTTATTCGAAATCTGAACACGACAATTGAACCGACCTGCGGTAAATGAATGTATGTCATGTATTTTCTGCACAAAAACCAAGACAATAAACGAACAGTTACGGGAAATTAATTGGTAAAAAATTATTGTACCGACTATTTCGGTTTATGGGTCGGCAGCGAATAACTGCAGGAACCGACGTCGTCGAAATGTGTAAGTTCAATGATACCAATACCACAATTGGCTCGTTTTGTTTGTGCTGTTCTTTTTTATTTTTCCAATGATATACCTTAGCTACTGGATGGCTAAGGCAAATTATTGCATATTCCGATGAGTCCTCTGATATATAGATTTGTAAGAACAATTTTCCAGAACACAAAATGGTGGCAAAATCCTTCATTAAAATATATTTATCCGTGAAATAATGGGAATATTTAATAACTAATCCTTGCTATCCAGTAGCTAAGGCATGTTATAAGCAAAATCAGTACAATGAATCATAGAAATGGCAATTTTCCACTAGAGAAGATTTAATACGACCATGGTTGTGATGCACTGTATCGAAACCATGGTCGTATTTAATCTTATCTTGTGGAAAATTGCCATTTTTATGATTCATTATGCTGAACTTCCACCATATCACGCCTGATACGTCTCTTTTTGTACAAAAGCAGTACATTTCATAAATTTACAAGACAAACGAGAATGATTACTTCCTTATTTCAGTTTTGGCTCATGTAGCCGTGATGTAACCTCTCTCTCTAACTTCTCCCAAGTTGTTTCCCCTCCGACTCCCACGCACCGGAAGTTCGGATGCGATGCCCTCTACCCCTACCTCTTACGGACTCCATCCTCCCTTCCCTCCACCCAATGGGAGGATTTAAAAAAAATCGAATGCTCCCCCATCCGAGGTGGGAGCGAAATCGTATTAAAGTTGTTTTCCCCAACACATTTTAAATCTATCGGTTCGGCAGTCAATTTCCTTTATTTTATTCCTGTGATCGCTTCTACCGTAGTACGTTGGTTCTAGCAGTATATGTTGAACCTCCGGCAAAAAAACTGTCTGCCCCGAACTTGCGCAAAACATTTAACCTATATTTCTGTATATGTAGAGTTATTCAGTTAATTGATACGGTGAGAACAAATTCCCCACAGTTACTCCAGCGGAAATGGAAAGGATACGCTAGGATACTACTTGGAAAGACTTGAAAACCCAATGATAAGTTCAGGGCACCTTGCTTAGGCATGCTACCATAGATACCAGGGCAATTTCATTTATTATCAAAATAACATACATATAAAATCGAGAAACTATCTAAATCTACAAAGTACCCTGCAAGCCACCTCAAGGGAGTGTGGCAGCGGGTGAGTAGGCACCAACACTGGACAGAGATACAAGAGTCTTACTGAAAACATGCACAGCGTACTGTTAGTTTTGCATTAAAAGGAGCAATTTGGTAAAAGAAATGGACCATATGGTTATTGGGATGATTCCGCCCAGAAATAATTTCTACACTAAAAATAAGTTGCAATCACAAAAGACAATTGACGTTGGACCAAAAATTGCCAATCCTCCAGGCCCGTTTTTGCCGTGCCGCAGCATGCTCAGGTTAATAATATTGATTCTAATTTTGGATCAAATTTCTCAAGACGAGAAAGCAAAACCGATTATAAACTTTACGGGTAACTGCACCCTTTAGGAGGAATTGGGTGAAGTTTAAGCATCACATTATAACTTTAGCAACGAAAACTTAGGCGAGTATCAAAGGACTTTCTAATGAGATTATTGGCGGCCTGAAAATTTTAAGAGGGCCCGGGGTGAAATGTGATTACCACATAGAAATGTCGTGGAATATAGTGACAAAGAGTTTTACCTCTTAGTCTCTTATGGGCTGGCAGAATTAGACGACACGCTTTCGGCGAGCTTGACGACAGTGGGAGAAATGCATACATGGGCGGAGGGACAAGGGACTTGAGGATCCGTAAGGAAGTTTTGCGTCTCTGTCCAATCATCGACGCTATCTCAACCCTTTTGCAACATCACGATCTTATTGTTAGATGGCGAGTGTCACAAAGTTATACGATACTTATACTCCATAGAAACAACCCAAACCACCTCAACCTTGGCCACGTAATGACAATAGCTAGAGAATGACATGGACTCGAGAGTAAGACGGAGAGAGGGGAAAATATTCCCTGAATCAGCCGGAGGCGCGATGAATCAGACCCAAAGGGACTGGCCGGGTCGGTCGCCCTTGTCTTACCTCCTTTCCCGTTCTCGCTAGCACCGCCTCCTCCGCCGTCGCTGGATCCCCATAGCGGGAGTTGAGGCGCGATCCTCAGGAAGAGGCACGGTGCACCTTCCCTCCTCATCCTCTTCCTCCGGAGAGAGGTCGCCTTACCAACGGAGCCTTCAGCCTCCGTCGCCGGGACGGCCGCCTCTCCTTCCACGAGCATACGGCGCTTATCAAGACAAGAGGACTGGGCTACCGGCCCCGCGCATGCTAACGACGGAGACAGCTTGGTAACGAGGGCTACAAATTCCTCCTGGATTCGAGCTTCTCCCGTTCGTTAAACGCACTTCTCGGTGTATTGGGCGTAAAACCAAGCTCAAAGAGTCGAGGAACGTAAAGGGCGCTCTCCGACCACACGAAAACTTTCCCGACACTTTCTAATATTCCAAGCGGGACGTGGAGTTCTCAGTGCTGGTCCTTCCGACACACACCAAAGGGTGCACAAACACACACAGCGAGAGACACAGATAGAATGAAAAATATTCGCGTTCTGTCCTTTCCTGGGGCGAAGACGACTTGAAAACTTTTCTTTGCGGTCTCTTGGCAGCGGCTTCTCGCGTCCTCTTAGTGCAAAGTTGACGATCCGGAGAAAAAGACCAGATCTCCAATGATCTAAGATACAAAATGATAAATCCAAGGCAAAAAAGTTTCAGTAACTTTTTCACTTCCGCGGTGGGAGTCGACGATGATTTTGAAGTTCACAACCCGTCCGACCGTACGTAATACGTGACTGCCGACGGATGACAACAAGTAACTCAAGTCCCGGAATATACGAGGATAATCCGACCCGCTCCACACGAAACGAGGACTGGCAAATCAGGCACAGAGAGTTGTCAAAGAGCTGACGCGCAAAACGTGTCCAAAAATTCTTTCTTTCTCCTTGTTTATGCTTCGAAAAGATCCGGCATGGTAAGTATCCAAAAGTCCGTTGCGTTCCAGAATAGCACTCCGCCGGGGCAAAAAGTAAACAACACTCCCGAAGCCCTTAAGACTGATCACGTTTGTAAATACGCGTGTCCGTAAAAGTTCCACTGACGTTGTGAAGAGGTAGCGTCCGGCTTCACCACAACCTTCCGCTACTCCCGACAACGCTTGACTGAAGTCCTACGGCCTCCATCCAGCAGAGGAGGAAGAACTCTTGGGGGGAGGGGAGAAATGGGAATGGGAAGCAAGAGCGGTGGGAGGGCGCGGAGGGGAGGCACTGGATGTGAAGGGGGTAGGGTGAGGACGTTTGGTTTTGCTTCACAGCCAAAAGGATGACTCACCGCTCGGACACGCTATATTCCTCGAGCGAGTTTTTCGAGTGAGAGAGCGTGCGCGTCGGAGGGTTGGGGGAAGGGACGCTCGGCTCTACTGCGCATGCGTCGAGTTGTGAATGGCTGTTGAGAGGGAGACGGGAAGATGAAAAAATAAGTTGAGATGTCGAAGGCGCATGCGCTGTTGCGTTCACATGGGATTTTTTTCTTCTCATCCGGAGACGCGCAATCGTTTGAATGAGGAATCATGGGTGAACACATCATGCGCGCTTCGAACTCAGTGTAATACCCTCATCGGAACGGAAGCGGTGACTTAGTCGGGGCAAATTCTCCTTCGGGATTTCCGCATGATACTTTTTCGCATTAGTCCTCAATAAGGGGAGGGGGAATATTATTACAAATATTATTGGAGTATTTTCCGATTGATTGGGTTGATGATAGCATCCAATTGTGTAAACTAATTTAATTCAAACAAAGAAAAAAGGCTGATAATTAGGACTGAAATTTTGCAAAAGACATTTTTCCTCGTGAAAAATTATCATTTATTAACGCAAGCTTTTATACGAAATAAAATATTTTAAAAACAGTGCAATTTATTAGGCGGATAGGGTCTCTATTCAGGATTATTTATGTATCAATTTATATGCTCCATAATTATGAGGACAATATCGAAAATCAAAGTTAAATATTAATGGCTATCAACAAATTTTCCACTCGCCACATGGATATTAATGATATTAACCTTATGCAAATCAATTTTTCTACAAGGTCTCGAGTCACCATGTCCCAGGAATCCAACCATTGGAAACAGAAGTCACACTAATTCCACAAAATTTATGGCAAGAGACGAGAATATCTCCAATATCTCCTTAAAATCCTCTGGTGTAGACTAGCCATCACATGTTTACGAGTGAGGAGTGAAGTAAAACTAGAACCAAGACCTGCTAACGGTTCTCAATTATTTTCAATAGGCGAGTTATTTTACGTTTTTCCACGCTTAGAATCAATCTTCTTCAACCCTTAGCCAATCATTTATGAGTACGATGCGAAGGTTAGTTTTGATTCTGATAGGTGAATTATGTTGAACTATTTGCGAATTTCCAACACATCACTAAATTATTTCCTAGTATTATCGTTTCATTTGAGCATTGTCAAGTCCGCACACTGAAGCACAAGCGAGTTTTTTTAATAGAAAAGAAACTAATTGGAAATGAATTTATAAATTTATATAAAACTGAATGCATTTCATCACCATTTCCAACATCAATCTATTTGTTAATTATTAGGTAAAGTTTGAGTTGAAATCGATGAAGACTAACACCAAGCCTATAAGGCGGGTTCAATTCGGACAATCGGAGTGAGCAGCAACGGCAGGTTAGTGTTACTACCTTTATAAATGCCACTTCCCGCGGAGTATTTACAGTTAAATAAAGAAATGGCAAAGCAAGAGATTCATGGGTTTGAACCAAGGAACCTCTGGTGCGTAGTTACATGTCCAAGTCGATGGGCAATCACACCGCCCTAACTCCTATTATCAATTTTTTTAAGTGCATTATTTTCCACGGAACATTCCTGGTGTATCCAGTTTATTTCGCACCATAATTTCTGGAAATATTTACTCCAGAAAATGGGCAGTAGTACATTCCCTTTAACCTTACTTCAAGAAACTACGATCATTTTAATAAACTACACGTCTCGATAACTCGACACACAGAATTTCCATAATAAACAATGAAAACGTACTTTAAAAATACGAGATAAAATATTTCCTGCTCTTGAAAATACAACGTCATCATGACAACATTTTTATCATCGAAAGTGATTCATCGGCACTAGCAGCCAAACAGATTAGAATTAGCCGTTATCATACAAAATTTCTTAGGTAATCATAGCTGCCGCAAAAACGACGATGAAATACGTAGAAATTGCCACGAAAAAAATCGGCCTGGACCTGGAAAGGAACCCGGGACCATTGGCTTGCCACGCAGACCACTACGCTACTCAAGATTCCTAATTCCAGTGGCAAGTGTTGGTATAGGATGCAACCACATAGGTTGTGGCTTCTATGAAGTCCTCTGCTACATTGCGTTGCCTTTTTGATGGACCGCAAGGGCTTAACATATAGTTCCTTTGTATCCTCAAACTGGAAAAAAGGAAGCCTGGGTAGCGTAATGGTGTCCGCATCGGCCCAACCAGCCAAAGGTCCGTGGTTCTATTCCCGGTCCAGACTGATTTATTTCTCGAGGCAATTTCTACATACACAAATATCTTCGCATCGCAACAAACAAAAGCTAATCGTAAATTGGGATTTCTTAAAATAGTACTTGGCAAGTGCGACAATAAAGTTAGGGAAATAAGCTATTTCTCCCTCGTTAGACCCCACTTGGAATATCCTTATGAGATAGGCTTGGAAACTGAGTTAGAACGCGTGCAGCGAAGATTGGCAAGATACGATAAAGGCCGTTATGATAATCTCGTTAGTGTTACTGACCTTTTGCAGCAACTGGGGTGAGAAACGTTTTGAGACCGTCGATTAAAATTTCAGACTCAATCCATTACGTAAGTTCCAAACCGGTCTATTCTCTGACGACGTTGATAATATTTTACGAAATCCGACATACTACGGAAGATCAGATCATGAGAATAAAATTAGGGAACTAGACTGCAGAACGGACAGATTCAAAATGTCATTTTTCCCACGAACGATAAGGGACTAAAACAGCTGCCAATGAGAATTTTATCTAGGTTTGTCGATAGGAAGTGTAGCTCTTAGCAGTAGTAGTACCCCCTAATACTTAAATCCTTATCTGTTACCTAGTACTATCAGCACGCCGTGCATGTTTTCTACATTAGTGTTGAGTCTCTGTCCATTTGTGTAGTTGCAAAATGCATATATATTAACGGTCCCTCTCCATTGTGATAATATCTGTGGTGTAGTGCATGCTTGTGAGGCTTCGCCTCGTGACAAGCATTAGCGATTTATGCTAGTGCATAATTAGTCGTAGTTACACTAACTTTGGGGTATAGTGTAATGCATGTTGGTGAATACTCACCCCCTGCCACACACCCCTGAGGTGGTTTGCAGGGTATTTTATAGATATAGATATTTTATATATCTGTCTACGTAGACATATAACTATGTATCTGTTCAATAATCTTCTTAGATAAGAAAAGGTGGCACCGTCTGAGGTAAACTTTATAACTATTACAAACGCCGGTGCGACAACTCGAGTCTTAAATCACTACCGAGATACTTCCCGAGGAATTTCTGGTCATCATTTCTCGAACTGATCGGATGGTACATATGATTGCCTATTTTTAGTCCAGTGGAGAGCAACGCACGGTACTGGCTGGAAAATTTTTATTGTCTATCAAATTTATAGAGGAAAAACAGAATGATGAAAGAACTTTTAATAAAATGAGTTTGATTTAAAAAAATCTATCAAGATCCATAGACAGCCCAGTTAATTTCAAAGAGGTTAAAATGTGTTTCCCTGATCTCATTGGTTAATTTCATTCGATTTGTTTCTTCGTTTTTTGTGTGGAGAGTATTTCCTTTCAAATATGCCCAGAGACTATTTTCGGAGTAATTGTTGAAATGAATGTGCATACAATGTAATTATAAATTTCAATAAATTGATTTTTTGGGAAACGAAGAAAACCTAAAGTATGCGTTAGGGTCATCGTCGTTAGCCCTCCATCAATGCTTGATTCGCCACTGCCCATGTCGAAGGACTAGAATAATACCAGACCAGAAATACGATCGCTGAAAGCTACATTCTAAGTCTACAACCGTTTTAATTATTTTAAGGACTCGATTTGCAGTAATTAAAATAAATATTATTCTGTTCCTTAGGATCTCTCCAAGGGCGAGTTCTAAATTTTTGATGTGCAACCATAATGTTTACGGTTTCAATAACTGCTAGGGAACTATGTTTATAGAAATGGTTTAATAATTCTCGTCTCAAGCCAATGCTTTTGGCAGCCACACGGATTAATTGCGGCAGCCAAATTTGCCGAACTCAAAAAAAGGAAATGTAGATATGATGACTTCAACCATTCCATTAGTGGCCATCAACCATGTGGAAAATTGTTACGATAAACTTAGCAGTGTTGCCGAATTGTTGAAGGAATTGGGGTGGGAATCTCTAACTGATCGAAGGGAGAAATACAGATTAAATCTTTTGCGAAAGTTCGGAGCAGACAGTTTTTTTGCCGGAGGTTCAACATATACTGCTAGAACCAACGTACTACGGTAGAAGCGATCACAGGAATAAAATAAAGGAAATTGACTGCCGAACCGATAGATTTAAAATGTCATTTTTCCCACGCACAATAAGGGATCATAATAGTTGCGATAGATCAATCATATGAATCTCCCACCCTCAATAGGTAGAGTAGAATGTTCATTTGTACTTAATAATACAACATCATTACTAACACTTCACACCGGTCGATTTGTCCGGCGATTATTTTACTTTGTTCTCTGCATGAAGTAGCATCTCGTAGCATTCATAAATTAACAGTATTAGTAATATTAAGCACTAGATGTGTGTATAGCATTGTTCTGCATGTTTGCATGTTAATTTACGTATCACTCTCCCAGTTTCCGGTTGGACTTCGCATTGTTCTCCTGACTGCTTTGGCCTGCGCCTAGCGGCAGGGGGAGCGTGCGAAGTTCTGACTTGTGCTGGGACGAGTGCTGAATGTGGAATCACCCCGTGCCACACACCCTAGTGGTGGCTTGCACGGTACTTCGCAGATGTAGATGTATATTAGAATTGACGCAATGCCTATTATTCTGGACAATTACCGCCAGGTTACAAAGAAGTATCTATGGCCAGTCTCTGCTCTCAGGGATATCTACATAGCATCCCGCAATTCCACCTCAAAGGCATAAGTTAGGGGGTGAGTTTTCACCAGCATGAAGTACCTACACTATATCTTACAAATGATACTGACAATATAGACCCTTTGTAGAACATTTAGATAATTTTAGCGAGACACCACCAGCGGAAGGTTCCCAGGGATGACTAATAGGGGGTAGGGGCACAACCTAATAGGCAAAGAATCGTGAGACAGCAAAAGAAGCCCCAAAATCGACATTCCCAAATGTTCTAAACGCTAAAGAGGTGCTCGCGAACTAATGACAGGGCGTCGAAGTGACTCATTCGGCAAAGTTGCGTTAGGGACAATAATTGTTCCCGCTGTGAGGGTCTCATGTACGGTGGAGTTCCGAGAATGACCTTGCATGGCTCACATTCGCTAACCAACAATTCCTCAGACATTCAAGCTAACGAAAAGACAGCCAAACTCGTGATCAGGAAGTTTTCGCATGACACATAAATCATTGGTTGATAAAGAGCAATTTTGAAATTTCAAGAATTTTTAAAGTCATTTATGAATCGGATTCCATGATAATTTCATCTACATCTATAAAATACCCTGCAAGCCACCTCAAAGTAGTGTGGCAGGGGGTGAGTAGTCACCAACATGCATTACACTATACCCCATTAAAGTTAGTGAAACTACGAATATTGATGCATTAGCATAAATGGCTAATTTACGGAACTAAGAACAACAAATGTAAATTCTTTTGAGTTCATCTACATTTACGAATAACCAAGCAATCCACATCTAGATTGGTGTAGCACGGAGTGATACAAATCGGGAATGCTATACTAGGACCTAGTTCAAGGTCGAACCTCGCACGATTCCCTAACCGCTATGGGCAGACCAAAAAGAATTTCTAGGAAGAGCTCCTGAAAACCAAACCGTAAAATATTAGTTCCACATGATAGAAATGAATAATCAGCTAACAAAGTTCATGAAAAGAAACCTCTAGTTTAAGTTTCAAACTTAAAAAGTATTTAAAATGCTCGATACAAAACCATTTCATTGGAAACGCCTTGTGTAAATGAGTACATACTACCTCAGCAATAGATTTAATTTGCGACATAGGCTTCTAATGGTTCATTGTGCATGAGGTATGACTCCATAGGGGCATAAATCAAAGAATGATTCATCAATCATAAGATTTAAACGAGCTTGAGTTTCGTAACACGCGATGCTTACGATAGCATAGGTTAACAAACATTTTATTGAGGGTCTGGGGCGTTCAACGGTCGCTTGGAATGAATAATTTATTTTTCACACAACGCCACATCCCCGACTTCTATCGATAACTGTCAGCGAGAAATTCAGCGAGGAAGAACATAATAAGATAACATTTTGTGACTAGCATCAAAAATATTTTGGCATACTTTTGTGACTGAGAGCCATCTAATTACCCTCAAGTACGCGGGCTCTAGTCCCGCCTGAGGCGTGAGTGTTTTATAATTGTTCGAGTTCCGTCCTTAGTGAACCTAGAAGGCTAGTGACGATAGATCAGCGGAAACACTAAGGTAACTGGAACGGGAATCGCTATCATTGCTTAAGTTTAAGAATAGTCTTAATCTCCTGAGTAAATTTGAAGCTAATTACATATCGGAAGAGCATATTAAAAACTCCGTGCTACTAGGATTGATCACATATATAAAATTAGATAGAGAGACTGCAAGACGGAAAGGTTTAAAATGTAAACTTTAGGGTTTAGTGAAATGCATGTTGGTGACTACTCACCCCCTGCCACACACTCTTGAGGTGGCTTGTAGGGTATTTTGTAGATGTAATTTTCCTGCGTACGATTAGGGATCACAATATTGACATAGCACAAGCAAGTAATGTCAATCGTAGCGACAGGTTGCGGAGTCTTATTAAATAATTTTTAAAAATTCAAATCTTTTACATTACTACATGGCTTTCGTTTTTGATTATTTATGCATTATGTAAAAATAATTGTTTAATAACTTTACACTTTAGCATGACTGAACTTTAAAAGACCCCCTTAATACATGAGTGCAGTATCCATCCTGCATGAGTAAAATTATAGACGCCATATTGCATGTGAATCCCATCACAAATACGCAATATATAATGAGAAGTAAGCAATTAAGATTTCACCGTCACGTATAATCAACGTGCACCAATCGGCTTCAACCAAGAATTACAACGTGCACTAATCAAATTAATATATATCCAAAATTACAAGCTGCGATCTTTTTCATTACCATCTACGCAGTACCATGAAATCTCCAAAAGGGCATGTAACAAGGGGTGCTGTGACGTCAACCATTTTTTGTTATTTCGACGCGGTTCAGTAACGGTCACGAATATTTTGAGGGAAAAAGGAGAATATAAACCGATAATGTAAGGCACTGAGGCATTTGAGGTTAGAAGGCTGGGACTATTCGATAATAAAGGGTAACGACTAAGCAATTTTCCACTCAAAATTACATATAATTCCACATTTAGTTTCTATATTTTACGCAATTTCCAAGAAAAAAACTGAAATTGCGTAAAATTCGAAAGAGGAGCGAAAAAAGTAAAAATATTACGAATCTTTTCAGGTTCATGATGAGGCAAGTATTGCGTTGATAACAGTATCTTGTATTTATTTAACATGGGTCAGATGAGGCCAGATAGCCCCCTCTTCCCCTGCCCCAGGGAATACAGTGCTGAATGTCTAAAATGGATTAATCATCTAAATCTACAAAATACCCTGCAAGCCAAATCAGGGGTGAGTGGCAGGGGGATGAGTATTCACCAACATGCATTACATTATACCCTAGAGTTAGTTTAACTATGACTAATTATGCATTAGAATAAATCGCTAATGATTGTCACGAGGCGAAGCCTCACAAGCATGCACTACACCACAGATATTATCACAATGGAGAGGGACCGATAACATATAATATGTATTTTGCAACTACACAAATGGACAGAGAATCAAGACTTATGTAGAAAACATACACGGCATGCTGCTAGTACAAGGTAACCGATAAGTATTTAAGTATTTTATTTATTTTTTTGTTTTGTTTTTTATTTAAGTATTTGGTTTTTTTATTTTGTTCTTTGCATGAAGTAGCATCTCGTAGTATTCATAATTAACAGTATCAGTAATATTAACCACTAGATGTGTCTATAGCATTTCTCTGCATTTTTGCATGTTCATTTACGTATCACTCTCCCAGTTTCTGGTTTGACTGCGCACTGTTCTCCTGACAGCTTTTTGGCCTGCGCCTAGCGTCAGGGGGAGCGTGCGAGGTACTGATTTGTTCTGGGACGAGTGCTGCATGCCTGGTGTGGAATCACCCCGTGCCACACACCCTAGTGGTGGCTTGCACGGTACATCGTAGATGTAGATGAAGTATTAGGGAGTACTACTATTACTAAGAGCTACACTACCTATCGACAAACCTAGATAAAATTCTCATTGGCCGCTGTTATGGTCCGTTATCGTTCGTGGGAAAAATTACATTGTAAATCTGTCCGTTCTGCAGTCTAGTTCCCTAATTTTATTCTCATGGTCTGATCTACCGTAGTATGTCGGATTTCGTAAAATATTATCAACGTCGTCAGAAAATAGACGTTTGTAACTTACATAATAGATTGAGTCAAAATTTTAATCGACGGTCTGAAAGCGTTTCCCATCCCAGTTGCTGCAAAAGGTCAGTAACACTAACGAGATTATCATAACGGACTTTAAAGTATCTTGCCCATCTTCGCTGCACGCGTTCTAACTCAGTTTCCAAGCCTATGATAAGGATCCCAGATACTGGCAGCATATTCCAAGTGGGGTCTAACGAGGGAGAAGTAGCTGATTTCCCTAACTTTATTGTCGCACTTGACAAGTACTCTTTTAACAAATCCCAATTTACGATTAGGTTGACCGGTAATTTCTCGACAATGTTTACTCCACGTGAGATCATTAGTCAATTATTCTCAGAGGTATTAAACCGATTCTACAGTCTCTAATTTGCCGCTGATTATGCAATAGCTGTTAAAAGGAGCGTTTTTCCGTTTCCAAAAATTCATAACAACGCATTTTTTTCAAGTTTAATTCTAGCTGCCACGCATCGCACCACTCCTGTATTGCCTCGAGGTCCTTATCATCTTCATACTTGAACTCGCGTATTTCACTTTCGGGATATTAAGAACAACACCTCACACTTGAACTCGCGTATTTCTCTTTCGGGATATTAAGAACAGCACCTCACACGTGCTATCACGTACACTTCACGCTAAGGTGAGAAGTAGGAAGAGACCTCGCAGGGTTCTTGGGTCAACTCTCACGGTTGAGAAAGACCGTTCCTCGGTGAAAATTTCCCAGTGAGAGGAAGGCATCAATGGATCAGAAATGTGGGTGAGAGATAAAGGCAAAGGAGGCAGATTGCAACAGGTTGATGGGAAAAATGTTTCCACAGGCGGAACGCGGCGGCGAAGTCTCTCGTGCCGAGAACTCCGCTCCCCTTCCAACACCAACAAACTTCTCTCGCGCCGAAGAACGAGGCCCCGCAGCTTTCTAAATGATAATGGTACGGACGCAACCCAAACGCACGAGGCATTCATTCTCACAGCCCCAACCAGAAAACCCTCGAGAATTCACAGTCTCACGCGTCGTTCTTACAAAGGCGAGAATAATGGCATACATGCAACTTTCCTAGGTCTCCAAAATAATCTAGAGCTTTTTTATCCTTCAGAGCTTCTGCAATATTTTTTAAATGGAGAATAACATTTTACGAAAGCTGACACACTACGGTAGATTAGATTAAAATAATAAAATTAGGGAAATAGGCTGCAGAACGGATAGGTTTAAAATATTGTTTTTCCCACGAACGATAAGATACCATAATAGCTGCCAGTGAGACTTTTACCTAGGTTTGCCGATAGGTAGTGTAGCTAATAATTTGATTGGCTCTCTAATGCTAATTTCTAAATCTGCTACGTAATACTAAAAGGAAATATTGCATTTTTCCTATACAACTCGTGTATCCCTGTGTATTTTAGTAATTGAAGAATACACTAACATAAATAATTTCCGTAACGGAATAATTACAATATCATTGTTAATTCCAATGATGATTTATTAACACGACCCGGGTTTAAACACTTGATGTCATCTTCAGGTCCCTGTCCTGAAGATGACACCAAGTGTTGAAACCAGGGTCGTTTTAATAAATCATCAGTGGAATTAACAAAGTTATTGTCATTATTCCGTAATGGATCAATTCCACAAGGTCAAGCCTACAACCGTTTACTTTCTGTAACATTGGTAGAATACTTATAATGTGGTGCATGTAGGTGACATTTCACCTCCTGACAGGTATTTTCAGGTTTTTGCTAATTTATTAATAGTCTTAGCCTTATTAACTTTATTATGGTATAGAGTAGATGATGTTTGTGATACCTCACCCCCTGCCACTCTCCCTTGAGGTGGCTTGCAGGGTATTCTTAAAAAAAAAGATTGATAATGGTAGATGCATACTAAAACTTAGGCATCATTTTGTTCAACCCATCAAAAAAGTTCACTAAAATATAGTTAGTAAAACTTCCGTTATTTGAAATGTACTGCCTGTTGGGTTAAAAAAATATCCCATGCCATATGCCCTTAATCTAAACAAACAAAATACCCTGAAAGCCTCCTCAATGATGCGTGGCAGGTGTTAGAAGGCCTTTGAAGTGGCTTGAAGGGTACTATGCTAAAGTAATTGTAGATGAATGATGGCACCATTGGCATGCGAACGCAACAGGTTTCCAGTTCTAAAGGTCAGAGCCAATGTATATTTACTATAAAGTCTGACAAAATGCATAAAGCCACGGCGACAAATATATCCGTGCACTCAGTATTACTCAGATCGGGAATGAATTATACTCATTCGCAAGCTGATTTACAACAGGTTATATTGCTAAAACACACTTTCATTTAAATTACTGCGAGAAAAACGCCTTTGAATCGGCAGGGAAACGGGAGTGTAGGCTAAAAGCATTTATGAAAATTTATTTTGTGAAGAAGGTAATTATGAAACATTACGAACACAAAGGAAACAAAAGGTTCGGAATAAGAGGAGGAGAAATTCTAATCCACTTTCCACCAACTTTACTCAAACTCAACAGGTGAACTCGACACATTTCGCCAGCGACTAAGTAGATCGTTCTGAAGAACGCGACCGGTGGAAAGGAATCGTTTAACTTATCGGTAAACATCCATGCGATCTCATAAACATACCTTATTTAGCCCCGGCAGTATAAAAAAAAGTGAAGGGTCGAAGAAAAAAATCAAAATCGAGCATGATGGGGATAAACGAGACCTTCGGATCGAATTAATAAGCGCACGGCCATTTACGGAGTGCATCTTTTTTATTTAAATAAAACCTCTCCACACCTCTCCAACTCTCACACCCGCAACAAAACTCCTTTTTTAAGTCCTACCCACTGCACCTTACTCCTCTGGAGTTAGCATCCTTGACATGCATGCGCCTTCAAGAGTTCATCCCCATCTTGTCCGTACTCTTTCCCCAGGCCATGTCACTTCGAGCCGCCGAGAGTAGGGAGAGTGTTAAGCGGGGGCGGGGGAGGAGGACTAATTGCGATTGATGAGCTGGCGAAAATTGAATGACGACGGTGCGATCTGGGGTTGGGGGCGGCGGGGCGGGGGGGGGGGGTGGAGGAGAGACAGCGAGAAGGTGAGCGAGGGAGCTTTGGCTCTCTTCTCTCCCTTGAAGACATTCCACTCCCTGACTTGACTTCTTCCCCCGACTGGAAGCCCTTTGCCCACGGGGAGGTGGTCGTCGCATCTCCTCATTCCTGCCTCTCCTTTAACTCATTACCTTATCTCTCCTCTCTGAGACCCTTTCTCCACTCGGTACTTCACTATGCCTTATCTCCTTTTCTCTATCATCATCCAGGTATAATGACGATGACTCGAAACAGGTCCCTGCGGACGAGAGACCTAACATCAGCGAAAACTCCATATTCTCAGGCTTAAGGTAGTTCGAGCGAGGTGTTGCTGTAGCCATATTAGATATCATATTCGAATTTTGTTTTCTAATTTCAGCAACAGTAAGTATCATGAAGTAAATATTATAATATTGATGGTGGAAAAATATTGTTTTATATGACTGAGTATCTCATTAACTAACTGAATACTACAGGAGGATTCAAAGAGTTCTTTGTTGATTTGCTTTTTCGCTAAAGTTTTTCGTTCGACAAAGTTCAGACAGAATATCTTAATGTTATTTGTACGAGATATGGCCTTGTGAAGAGTGTTAAGATTGTCCACTACCACTGATTATTCGTCATCTGAAAATTGCCATTGACTGAATAGAATTTGTCTTTGACTCACATTCAAGCATTTTATTCTAATTTGCGAACTATGAGTCCGTTACGGTGCGTAGGATGTCGCACGGCCTGTGATAACTGGAGTCTTCATTCTCGTGTTGTCGAGTGTGCATGCTTGTGAGGCTTCGCGTCGTGACAAGCATTAGCGATTTATGCTAATGTATAATTAGTCGTAGTTACACTAACTTTAGGGTATAGTGTAATGCATGTTGGTAGATACTCACCCCCTGCCACACACCCCAGAGGTAGCTTTCAGGGTATTTTGTAGATATAGATGCATTGCACTACACCCTATGGTTAGTGTAACTACGGCTAATTATGCATTAGCGTAAATCGCTAATGCGTGTCACGAGGCGAAGCCTCACAAGCATGCACTACACTACAGACATGCTACCAATGGAGAGGGACCGTTGATGTATATTGCAACCACAGAATTGACCTTTGCCTTTGAAAAGAACCTGTGAAATCTACCCCTTGTTTTTCTTAGAGATGAATTTTCACAAATTTGAGCCGGAAACTATGAAAATTCAAAGAATGAAACAATTAACGAGGAAATTAAAGAGGAAAGGTTGGAGCTATTAGGTTTGCCCCCTTTAGCTCCCGTCGTAGATGAAACGTTTGTAGCGCATACTGTACAACATATTTGATGAAAACACACTCCCACACACGCTTGAGGTGGGGTTCGGTATACTATATATGGATATCTCGGAGATTAAAAGAATACTGAGGAAAAGCTCTTAGAAAGTTAAAGAGCGCAGTCATTTTTGACTGTTTACGTTCACTAGTTCACGAGTCTACATCTACGAAGTACCGTGCAGGCCACCACTAGGGTATAGTGTAATGCATGTTGGTGAATACTCACCCCCTGCCACACACCCCTGAGGTGGCTTGCAGGGTACTTTGTAGATGTAGATGTTAGTACATGCCTGGTGTGGTATCATACACACCCGTACCACACACCCTCGAGGTGGCTTGCAGGATACCGCTTACTAGAAGTAGTTTTTTTTAGTAGACGTAAATGATAAAGATGTAGAATGGCAATGAAGGGACAGCTGGGGAAACTGGCGCAGGGTCGTCTCTCATGCTCGTATTCCATCCAGGGGTTAGGAAAAGATCACGTGGGTTCTTTCCTCCACAGTGGCCATTCCCACGGTCACCCGAGAGGAATGCGTGCGACACAAGATGATACACACAACAGTGGACGCGAGACGCAGTATATAGATTCCCCAACAGCCGCCTAGACATCTCTCGCCTGCAGAAGCATGGCGAACATTCTGGCGCGATGTCGCCTTTGCCGCGTGACTAATCCGGACGTGATGCGAACTCCCGAGTGCGCCTCCCGGGTGGACTATGAGTGACTTTTATTTATTTAGAGAATGGGTACGTCGCTAGGTAGCTAGAGGAAAAAAATACACATCGTAGCCAAGCAATAGCATCTAGGCCGCGGTCCGTGTGTGAGTGAGACACCTCGTCGCGAGTACATAGGAAGCGGAATAAGAACCAAAGCCCGGAGTGACTTGAGATAGAAAGAGAGAGGTAGGGAGAGAAAGAGGAACGTTTATGGCGCGTGAATCGGAGAGAAAACTACGCGCGTTTACGGGTTAGTCACCGTTGAAATGTAAGAATCCTCGGGACGATCGCAGCAAAAGGTTAGTCACTTGTCTTTTATAAGGGAATGAGGATACGTCATCCTTTATTCCTCTCTTATGAGAGTAACCGTCAACTCTTTCAACCTATATACGGCAGTCCATAGCGTACTTAGCGCAGAGAGGCAAAGCCGTTACTTAATCGCCCCGATGGTATAATATTTCACCTCTAGGCAGCGAAGGTGACAACGAGGGGCCAATTGGGCTGACAACATTGGCAGCATGGAAATAAAATTGCTTAAGCCAAACAGGGAGCTATTGAGAACACATGTTACAAAAACGACATGGCATAAGAAAATACAAAGATTAGACAAAATACCGGAACGCAAAACTTCTAAAATCTCTCATCAATTTTAATTTTTAGCGGTACAATAAGAGCTGTCGTCATTACTAACCTAGATCACGGAAATATCCATGGAGGTAAAGGCCATTACACCACCCGTAAAGCAAACCCTATAACTTTAAGTTTTTTAGGCATCAACTATGTAAAAACATTATTTGGCCTGCGTCTCCCCTATAGTCAAATGTTCTTTAATTTAAAAATAAGCAGAATCTCTAGGCCCTTTAGGAATATACAATTAAATTGCCTAACGTTGTCAAAGAGACCAAGAGTTTTTTTATTGCAGTAAAACCGCAAAGTTTACCGAGAACACACCCTTTTCAATATAAAATAATGTTATTTAATAGAGAAACTAGAAAAATATTGACAATGCTGGGGGAAAAAAACTTGGAAAATCATCGATGACACATTTTTGAAAAACTGTCTTCAAAATTAACTGACGTCACGATATCCGCAAAGTAAAAGTTTAAAGGGTAGGAATCTCTAACTGATCGAAGGGAGAAATCCTGGTTATATCTTTTGCGCAAGTTCGGAGCGGGCAGTAGTCAACGTACTACGGTAGAAGCAATCACAGGAATAAGATAAAGGAAATTGAGTGCAAAACCATTAGGTTCAAAATACAATTGTTTCCACGTACAATAAGGGATCATAATATTTGCGATAGATCAACCATATGAAACTCCAACCTTCACTAGGGAGAGTAAAATTTTCACTTGTGTTTAATAACATAACATCATTACTAACACTTGACTCCGCTTGATGTGTCCGGCATTATTTTGTTCTCTGCATTAAGTAGTATCTCGTAGTATTCATAAATTAATATCTAGTTTTAGTAATATTAACCATTAGATGCCTCTTTAGCAGAGTACTGCATGTTTGCACGTTCATTTACGTAGCTCTCTCCCAGTTTCTAGTTTGACTGCGCACTGTTCTCCTGACTGCTTTTTGGTCTGCGCCTAGCGGCCGGGGAAACGTGCGAGGTCCCGATTTGTACTGGGACGAGTGCTGCATGCCTGGTGAGGAATAACCCCGTGCCACACACTCTAGTGGTGATTTGTACGGTACTTAGTAGATATTGATGAAGAGGTCTATGATGGCAAAGGCCATTTCACTGCCCTGAGGTAAAAAATGAGTTTATAACCACTGGGCATAGACTCAGGTATGCCCGACATGCAGTCGCAGCGGCCAGAAACACCCCCGTAAATACAATCGTGCACACCGTTTATAGAACCGAGAGAGATGTATAAAAGAGGAAAGCTTAAAAAGAGTTGATTTCTAATGTTTCCTCTTATATTGAAGCACAACTCTTCTGAACACTTTGAGAAATTTTGCTCTACTTTACATGGTATTGAATTGCCTGTGAAGCTCGGGGTGATATATCACAGCTATTGCATTAACAACATAAAACTAGACACCGTAGAATCGGTTAAGTACCTCGGAGTTAAACTGACTAATGATCTATCGTGGAGTAAACATATTCGAGAAATTACCGGTCAAGCTAATCGTAAATTGGGATTTGTTAAAAGAGTACTTGGCAAGTGCGACGATAAAGTTAGGGAAATCAGCTACTTCTCCCTCGTTAGACCCCAATTAGAATATGCCGCCAGTATTTGGGATCCTTATGAGATAGGCTCGGAAACTGAGTTAGAACGCGTGCAGCGAAGATCGGCAAGATATGTTAAAGGCCGTTATGATAATCTCGTTAGTGTTACTGACCTTTTGCAGCAACTGGGATGGGAAAAGCTTTCAGACCGTCGATTAAAATTTAGACTAAATCTATTATGTAAGTTCCAAACCGGTCTATTCTCTGACGACGTTGACAATATTCTACGAAATCCGACATACTACGGTAGATCAGATCATGAGAGTAAAATTAGGGAACTAGACTGCAGAACGGATAGATTTAAGATGTCATTTTTCCCACGAACGATAAGGGACCATAATAGCTGCCATGAGACTTTTATCTAGGTTTGTCGTTAGGTAGTGTAGCTCTTAGTAGTGGTAGTACTCCTAATACTTGAATCCTTATCTGTTACCTAGTACATACTAACAGCACGCCTAGCATGTTTTCTACATGGGTCTTGAGTCCCTGTCCATCTGTGTAGTTGTAGAATGCATGTATATTGAGGTCACTCTCCATTTTGATGTCATCTGTAGTGTAGTGTTGCATGCTTGTGAGGCTTCGCCTCATGACAAGCATTAGCGATTTATGCTAATGCATAATTAGTCGTAGTTACACTAACTTTAGGGTATAGTGTAATGCATGTTGGTGAATACTCACCCCCTGCCACACACCCCTGAGGTGGCTTGCAGGGTATTTTGTAGATGTAGATGTAGATCACAGTTTAGCTCTTCTCCTTCTCCCCCATCGGTTTTCGCACCCACCGTGTCTAAGGATTCTAAAACTCTAAATGATGACGATAGTTTCGGGCTGGAGTGCATACCTAATGAAAGTAATACCGACAAGTTGCCACACAACTAGCATTAAAAGTATCTTCTCTTTATTTCAGCCATAGTGTATACTTTTAAGTGTAGGACAACAGAATCATAACTTATACTTGTACATTTCATCTACATCTACAAAACACCCTGTAAGCCCCCTCAGGGGTGTGTGGCAGGGGGTGAGTATTCACCAACATGCATTACAATATACCCTAAAGTTAGTGTAACTATGACAAATAATGCATTAGCATAAATCGATAATGCTTGTCACTAGGCGAAGCCTCACAAGCATGAACTACTACACTACAGTATGTACTAGGTAACAGCATACCGTGGTAATTACAGAGGTAATTTTCTTCTATATGAAAGCGCATGAGGTTTCTTCAAGGTTATAGGGATGTGATGTTCATTTTTACTGGCAATAAAATAGCAGTAGAGCGAACATACAAAACCACCTTGTTTTCCATGGCAATAGTGAATTATTCTAGTAACTATAGGTGAAATTCCTCTTACAATTAGATAGAAAAGATGCTGTAAACGTTAAGTTGAGGAGATTACCGACAACTGAGGACATTTTCACCAGAAGGAATAGGTGGGTAATTGGTAAGGGAATAAGGAAGGATGGAGAGAATCCCAGCGTTAGTATAATCCAACGTTAACGAAAGGCCGCAATGAGTCCACAGTATAGCAAGGAGAAGAAGTCTAGGGGTAGAGTACTGGATCCTGAAAACAACCTGGATCTAGCCCCACAGCTGCCGGTATATTTTTCAATCGTATTTTTTATAACTAGGTTTGTCGATAGGTAATGTAGCTCTTAATAGTAGTAGTACTCTCTAATACTTGAGTCATTATCTGTTGCCTATTACTAACAGCACGCTGTGCATGTTTTCTACATAAGTCTTGAGTCTCTGCCCATTTGTATAGATGTAAAATACATATATACTAACGGTCCCTCTCCATTGTGAGCATATCTGTAGTGTAGTGCATGCTTGTGAGGTTTCGCCTCGTGACAAGCATTAGGGATTTATGCTAATGCATAAATAGTCGTAGTTACACTAACTTTAGGGTATAGTGTAATGCATGTTGGAGAATACTCACCCCATCCCTCACACCCCAGAGGTGGCTTGCAGGGTATTTTGTAGATGTATATCATTTCAACCGACGGACGGAGCACTACACTTAAAGTGCCCTTCACAAGAAACCCAAGAAGGCACAAAATTTCCTCTGAAAATCTCTACAGCTTCCGGGGTTCGAGAGCGGACTGTCGGGAGGGGAAGCTTAAACTTTAGCCACCACAAAAATCGACAACCTTCAAAATCACAGGTGTCAAGTCGGCACGGATCGGGAGTCAAATCAATAGTGGAATGCATGTTTGTGAAATGTTACCCCTGACACGTACTTACATGTCTTCTTTCTAATGCACCAAGAACGGCAGCTTGATTGTGATGATTGGAATTCTACTGTGGTACAGTGTAGTACATGTTGTTGATAACTCACCCCTTGCTACAAACCCATGAGGTGGATTACAAGGTATTCTGTAGATGTAAATATTGTGCTAAATATTCATAACGAAACAAATTCATCAATTCATCCACAAATATAGATACATTACTTCCATTTCTAACATTTAATCATACTCCCTGTGAAAGAATTATTTACTGATAAATTAAAAGGAGGCATTCCTCTTCAGTCTTTCGCCAAGTAAGTCAACGTCCGTAATAAGAAACGGCGTGCCTGCACACTCACGGTCGTGAAAACGCTAACTAGTATTCTGTCCAGCTATTTCCGCCACAACGGTAGTACTAATTTCTACGGGTATAACATACAACACGAAGCGATGACGTGGCGAGGGGAAAGTGCGTACGTAGAAATTGGGGAATAAGCGTTGGGAGGGGAAGAGGAGACAAGGACGCCGGAATACCTTCCCATACACAGGACGACCTTCCCCGGAGCGGAAGGAGGTGGGGGGAGGTGAGGATTAAAAAGAGGGGAGAGGATGATATCGCCCGTCTAAGAAGGAATCACTTTCTCATCCTTTCGGGTCTCAAAACCAGTTAAAATTCTCACGATCGATTACTCACACAAAACGGCGAGGAAATGAGGATTCATAAAAATTAACAGATTCATGGCTGTTTGGATTCGTCATTCTTTCACGGGAAGCAGTAGTGGAGGCGTCCTTTCCTGGGATACACCTGTTACTTCCACGTTATTCGATTGTCAGAGTTCGTATTCCTTGGTGCCCACATTGAGAGAGTAGGAATAAAGAGGGTGATGACCCAAGCCCTTTATAATTGCGAGATACGATTTTAGCAGGAGACTACTGAGCTCGCTTCCCACTCTCATTGGAAAAGTCTGCTTTAGCGCAATGAAGTCAATAGAAAATTTTAATTACTATGGTTAGAAGCTGTAAAACATGCACAATATAAGCGATTTTCATGGACAAATGTAAGAAAAAGAGCAGCCATAGCTACCACAAAGTTTTGTACGCACATCTATTCTTTGAGCTATTTAGTAGCCATGCTTGACCTAACTTAACTCATCTTTTGCCTTCAATGCTCACGTAATGTTATTTCCATTTGCATTAAATGAATAGGGTGGAAAATTTTATTTTTAATGTGTGAAAAATTATCTATTTTCACCTACTCCAATTATCCATAAGGAAGTCTGGGCTTAGTAACTTCCCAATGGTATTGGTAGGACTTTGAGGAATAGTAGGAAGGGTGAAAAGAAATCAGGTGTCGATATTGGGCTATGATTAACGAAAGACACAAACGGTACTATAGCTAGTATTTACTCCCTAATACTTATATCCTTATCTACTGCCTAGTACTAACCGCACGCCGTGCATGTTTTCACAGGAATAAAATAAAGGAAATTGACTACAGAACCGATAGATTTAAAATGTCATTTTTCCCACGTACAATAAGGGATCATAATAGTTGTGATAGATCAATCATATGAAACTCCAACCTCAATAGGTAGAGGAGAATTTACACTTGTGCTGAATAACACAACATCATTACTAGTACATACTAACAGCACGCCTAGCATGTTTTCTACATGGGTCTTGAGTCTCTGTCCATCTGTGTAGTTGTAGAATGCATGTATATTGACGGTCACTCACCATTTTTATTACATCTGTAGTGTAGTGGTGCACGCTTGTGAGGCTTCACCTCGTGACAAGCATTAGCGATTTATGCTAATGCATAATTAGTCGTAGTAACACTAACTCTAGGGTATCATGTAATGCATGTTGGTGATTACTCACCCCCTGCCACACACCACTGAGGTGGCTTGCAGGGTATTTTGTAGATGTAGATGTAGATTAATAACAGTTCACACCGGTCGATTTGTCCGGCAGTATTTTTTATTTTATTTTGTTCTCTGAATGAAGTAGCATCTCGTAGCATTCATAAATTAACAGTATTAGAAATATAACCTACTAGATGTGTCTATAGCATTGTTATACATGTTTGCATGTTCATTTACGTATCAATATCCCAGTTTCCGGTTTGACTGCGCACTGTTCTTCTGACTGCTTTTTGGACTGCGCCTAGCGGCAGGGGTAGCGTGGGAGGTTCTGATTTGTGCTTGGACGAGTGCTGTATGCCTGGTGTGGAATCATCCCGTGCCACACACCCTAGTGGTGGCTTGCACGGTACTTGATAGATGTAAATGTTCGTAGATGTTTTCAGCCTAAGTCTTGAATCTCTGTCAATTTATGTTGTTGCAAAATACATGAATACTAACGGTATATCTAATATTGGTAGCATACCTAAGGTGTAGTACATACTTGTGAGGCTTCGGCTGTTGACATGCTTTAGCAATTTATGCTAATGCATCAATGGTCGTAGTTACACTAACTTGGTTAGAGTATAGTGTAATGCATGTTGGTGACTAATCACCCCCTACCACACACCCTTGAGTTGGCTTGCAGGGTATTTTGTTTTCGTAGAACATGAGGTGGGTAAAAGGGTTTACGTCAATTCCGCGGACGGACTACTACACTTAGGGGTTTTGACACAGCACCCAAGATATTCATTCCGTATAAAAGTTTTCGCCACCAATGGGATTCGAACCCGGTTCCTCAGATTGGGCAGCCAGTGACTTATCCTGCATGCTTCGTTCATAGCTCTAGTATCTCTGTGCATTTATGTAGTCGCAAAAAAGATTAATAATCAGAGTTTCCATCGTATTGGTAGCATATACTGTAGTATACTGCAGCAGCTGGCACTGAGACTTTATAAATAGGCTTGTTGATAGGCAGTGTAGCTAAAAACTTTACTCCCTCATACTTGTCTCTTAACCTGCTACGTAGTATTAGTAATTCATTCATAAATTGAAGCATTAGTAATATTAACCAGTAGTTGTCTCTTTATTAGTGCACTGCATGTTTGCATGTTCATTTACGTAGCACTCTCCCAGTTTCTGGTTTGACTACGCACTGCCCTCCTGACTGCTTTTTGGTCTGCGCCCAGCGGCCTTGGCAACGTGCGAGGTCCTGACTTGAACTGGGACGAGACATTAACATTCGTAGCTTCATTGACCTTTGTAGTATATATTGAGGCAAATTTTGGAGAAAACTTAACCCCTGCCATACACCCTTAAATGCGATATGGTACCATGTAGATGCAGATGTAGCCACTACATCAGGCCCCAACGATAAAATGAATTTGACTGCTGGAATATGAAATTATGGTAAACTGAAGCAGACGAGCAGGTATGACGAACCACGACTCTTGCACTCATTGTCGGTAATTATTAAGTTTGAATTCGATGGGGAATCGGCCTCGCGGTTAATAGGGTATCCGGATGAATGTTCACTGGGAGGGCGGGGGGGGGGGTGGGTCAGTCATCATCGGAAGCCGGTCTGTCACCCAGCCGGTCACATGGCCACGCCTTCGAACTCCAACCGAGGACCGGTCATGGTTTCATGACTCAGTTTCTACCGAAAGACGAATGGGCAAGGGGGAAGGGGAGGAGGTTAGAGGTCTAAGAATGTGCACATAGCTTCGTCAAGCTCTCCACTCTGTGAGTAACTACTCTGCCAGCGTTGTTAGGTAATTGGCTGATCTACTTCTCCATCGGAAAATGACGTCGCCTCGCCTGACTCTGTTCTTCCTTCCGCCCCCTAGTATCTTATCTTGGAATTTAGACTCGAAGTACAACGGGGAGATCAGATATTTGCAGTGGTCAGAGTACTTACTGGCTCTCCACACCGAGGTCTGATTTTTGTTCCGTCATCTCACTTTCCAAAAAAAACAAGATTCTCAATAAATGGTTTACGGACCGCAGAACGGACAGATTTAAAATGTCATTTTTCCCACGAACTATAAGGGACCATAACAGCGGCCAATGAGACTTTAATCTAGGTTTGTCGATAGGTAGTGTAGCTCTTAGTAGTAGCAGTACTCCCTAATACTTGAATCCTTATCTGTTACCTAGTACTAGCAGCACGCCGTGCATGTTTTCTACATAAGTCTTGAGTCTCTGTCCATTTGTGTAGTTGCAAAATGCATACATATTAATAGTCCCTCTCCATTGTGATAATATCTGTAGTGTAGTGCATGCTTGTGAGGCTTCGCCTGGTGACAAGCATTACCGAATAATGCTAATGCATAATTAGTCGTAGTTACACTAACTTTGGGGTATAGTGTAATGCATGTTGGTGAATACTCACCCCCTGCCACACACTCCTGAGGTAGCTTGCAGGGTATTTTGTAGATGTAGAATTAGATGAAATGCCGAACACCCTGGATGTGGCTTGCATGGCATTTCGTAGATATACATAACTGGCCACAATTATTTCTGTTAATTAAATACTCTAAATTGGCACATTTTTGCTTTCTATAATCGCACCAAATATTTTATCTTATACAGTCTTCGACCTTGGTAAGAAAAAGTAGTTGGAAATGACGAACGAAATTCATTTCTGGTTAAAGTCGTATGCTACAATTGCAAGTAACCTTAAATCTTAGATATCTTCCAAATTTTTCCACAAGATAGCATACTAGAAGGACTTGAGTTGGAATCTCAGCCATGCCGTACGTGAACGTACACGATAAATATTTGAAAGGAAATCCAAACCCGATCACTTTACTGACGACACCAAAAACATTAAGCGAACAATACAATTAGATTAGATCCTAAGCATAAGATTAAGGAAATAGACGTTTGGGAACTTAAAATATTTATTTTCCGCGTAAAATAAAGGTGTGCCATTAAGAATAGTTACATAAGGTTAGACGGTAAGCAGCAGCTTTCATTACTATCCATAAAAATTGAAGGTAACAACAGAACGCCTACTTACAACAACATGACATCACTTAATTTTTCAAATTGCACGCATCGCGGATGGAATATTTATTTTAAAACTCATTATTACAAAGTTACAATACTTGTGTCCACACCTATTCCTAGCATGTAACATAGTGCATATTCGGTGAACATTCATGCCTGCAACACACTCATCTACATCTACGAAGTACCGTGCAAGCCACCACTAGGGTGGCTGGCACGGGGTGATTCCACACCAGCCATGCAGCACTCGTCTCAGCACAAATCATAACCTCGCACGTTCCCCCGGCCGCTAGGCGCAGGCCAAGGGCAGTCAGGAGAACAGTGCGCAGTCCAACCAGAAACTGGGAGAGTGATACATAAATGAAGATGCAAACTTGCAGAACAATGCTATGGACACATCAAATGGTTAATATTACTAATAATGTTAATTTATGAATGCTACGAGATGCTACTTTATGCAGAGAACAAAATAAAATAATGCCAGACATTTCAAGCGGTGTGAAGTGTTAGTAATGATGTTATGTTGTTAAACACAAGTGAAAAATCTCCTCTACCTATTGAGGGTGGGAGTTTCATATGATTGATCTATCGCAACTATTATGGTCCCTTATTGTGCGTGGGAAAAATGACACATTAAATCTATCGGTTCTGCAGTCAATTTCCTATATCTTATTCCTGTGATCGCTTCTACCGTAGTACGTTGGCTCTAGCAATCTATGTTGAACGTCCGGCAAAAACTGTCTGCTCCGAACTTGCACTCTTGAGGTAGCAGACAACATACTCTGTAGCAGTGACGAATATAGGTTATAACTTCGGGGGAGTTGGGGTGGGGTGGCAATACCGGCAGGCTAGCGGCGACCAGCTGTAGTTTAGGTATCCGCGAATGCGCCGTGCGCTTCTAATCGCGGCCATGCGGCCTTCTTTCGGGGTGAGGGGGGTGGGTGGAGGGGGGGGGGGGGGAGGGTGGCCCACTCATATATTCGCCACTCCTCTGAAGATATAGATTTATCAACTTGGAATAGAAAAGAGTACTGTATAATCACTCATGCAAAAAAAGACAAGGACATCTTATAGCAGCGTCTGAGAATTCGGAAGGGCTTAGAGGAGAATGGGAGAATGTGGTAATAGCGAGGATGACAAGGCTTCTTCATTATCACCCACCCCTACGAGTGCATCATTACGTCAAGGAGATCAAATCCGCCGGCGCGGCGGTTGGACGACTGAAGCGTGACGCAGGCAAAGGAAAAATTGATTCCAGCCATAAAGACGACGCGGCGGAAGACGTGAAAAGAAAATGAGCTATGAAATAGGCATTACGCGTGGAGTGAGAGCGAAGGTGCGTAATGCCGAGCCCTTTTGCTCATGGTATAATTTCACTACTGCCTGGGGAATCAATATCATTGAAACGCCAGGCAATGGGATATATTCCTCAAAATATACACGAATATATTCATATAACAAAGTTTATAATTTATATTTAAGCATTTAAAATTACGATTCCGTACTCCAATGTTACAAAAAAGTATAGTTCTATCAAACATTAGGTTAACACACATTCCCCTTCCCGTTCCTCGGACTCAAATTGTATGAACAAAATTTTGTTAGATTATACAACTTTAAGACGGTCCTGAAAACCTATTGATGTTAATTGCATTGCTATGAGGTCATCGGCCTGCTATTTTATTAATATAAGGATTGTAACCCCAAAACAGGTTTCTCCTCAGGGTTACCTATGCTCCACTACTTGGATAAGTATGTAAATTTATGTAAATGTTTTCATATGAAACTTAGAGGGATAAGTATTATACAGTATTATTTTTGGGCTACATTATTACATCCACGTAAACGATCTCTCCATTATTTATTTTGATCTGAGAGAATGAGCAAAAATTCTCAACTGGTCATGAAACCTACATCTACATCCTACCCGCGAGCCGCCGCAAGAACGTGTAGGACATTATACATGGATAAGAGAGGGAATGAGGAAAAGGAAATGGAAAAGGGAAAGGGCCAAAAGTGAAATAATTTTTGATGGCGTGTCTATGCGCTCCACTCTCCTTTTGTTATATCATTAAATAATGTGTGGTAAGAATGAATTTTTGTAGTTTACCTTTCTGTCCACATAAACTCATGATTCAATCCATCAAAATCGAACGAGTAAAGGGCATGAAGATAATTTTCTTCGGTAAGTGAGTGTCAAATAATGACACCGCAATAGTAAACCCATCCTCGAGGAGCCTTGCAGGGTAAGAGGCAGATAAAATCCATCAGCTTCATCCAAGTTGCCTCAAATCTTATGAATAATATGCACAAAACAATACATTCTTACACAACCTTCAAACAGTGTTTTTATTAAGAAAACTTTCAACTAATTATGAAGGGTATCAAAATTTGACGAATAATGCACGGTGAAAACTGTCATTCATGGTGACTTGCAATGTCTGACGTAGATGTGGATGTCGGTTTCTATGACCTCACATTTTCTGCCAAATATCAATTCTATGGATTTAAGTATCTCAAATACAATAATTGTACATTGAATAGGATATCTGAAACTCGAATAATATATAAGTTACAGTTGCAGGCTCAACTTTGTGGAAACGCGACACATGAAATAGTTTCTCGTTTTGTACATTCCACACTTACCGGTTTCGACGTATAGTGTCATTTTCAATGCCCTTGAAAATTACATTATATGTCGAAACCATGGTCGATAAAAATAAAAAAGTGTGGGATGTACAAAGTGAGATATTATCTCAAAGAAAAATATAACCTCAATTTTCCAATTTCGGCCATGATAAAAAATCCTCAACATTGTTTGATTTATAAGAAAGTGCCTCAAGTAAGGAGCATCTTGAATGAAATACATCTAATAAAGACACCAAGCTAAAGGATCAATCTGTTATTTTTCGATGCATCATTCTCTTTTGGGTATATTGCAGTATCATCGTCAATTTCAGTAATTGGATGAGGTCCTTACCACACCAGCATATTTCAACGTGAGCAAGACTTTTTCCTATCTCATTTGAAGTTACCTTAATTTTCATCAACGGAGAATAAGTGGCTACTGAGAGAGAGCGACGTGGATTTATAGACACCGCTCCATGAGCACACGGGAATGAGAGACTTTCGAGTTCATCATAGCTTTCAAGGCACTCATTAGCGATGGCGGGCTTAAGTGCGTTGAGGGAGACAGAATGGATTACGTCAGGCCTTTCGCGGTCTACTTCTGTAACTCCCTAGTGTGAATTTCTCCCAAGGGCATGATTCCGATATAACGTTTAGAAATATTTCCCCGTACATTACCAACGGTAGGATTCCTTTGCATCCCTCGCCACCAAACATGGGCAACGACCTCCATCGATGAATCATCGGTAATCAGCAGAGAAAAAAATTATTTTTTTTTCCATACGGTCATCCGCGAAAAAACAAGTTACGACTGCCCTTGCGAAACGCCATTGCGGCAACCGAGGGAACAAAGCGGTGAGTTTGAGGTTGAGGTGGTCTCAGTTTTTCGTGTCTCTCCGCTGACTTTGTTATGAAAATAATTTAAAGATTAATCCAAATTGTCAATATAGGCAAAGGAATGTTGACTCCTATGCACGCATTTCGGCCATCCAGGTGAAAAATACAAGAAAATAAACAAAAATAATTACGTTACTTTCAGCAAAAGATACTCATTATACGGAACTTATTATTTTAACTATTATTTCTCTCCTTTCTGGCTCCTATTACTCATCAGACAATAACGGCACCAATACAATATTTGAATGGGGATATATCTATTGACAGAAAATGGTAGCCTGGCAAAAAACGTCAAAGAAAAATTCTACCTGCCGAAGTCAATAGCTCTCAGTCATCATTTATTGAGAGGAAAGGAAAAAACGCTTTAAATACAGACATGTTTTTAACCCAATTAAAAACCCCAGACCAATAGAATTCCAGGAGGCACAGAATCACATTTGTACAGAATTTTTAAGGTCGCGATGTATGCCACATTCGCGTGGGTGGCAAACCGCATATATGTAGTATAGATTTTACATCAAATTCGATCAGCATATATATGTCCATGAACTAGTAGATGTGAAAGAGACATGAGTAAAATGGATTAGGGTATTTCGAATGAAAAAATCAGTTAGATGTTGGACAAACTACCCACCAAGGTGTAACGCATGGGAAAACGAAAAAATACAAAGGAATAATATCTGAAGGCCATGAAATGGAGGAATCTTATGTACCATATTGAGTAATTTTGGGTAGGAGATAGGAAACATTAAAAATTAGTTTTTCAACGACGAGACTCGGCAGATTCACCATACCGACATACGAGTTATAACAGCCAATGTCGCTTCCTAAACAAAGTTATAGGACAATCATCTAGATAGGAGGCCTCTCTATGCATAGAAACCAAACTGAAAGGGTAACAAAGGGACAAAAGGGTTTTATTGGATAAAGTTAAACCAAGGGCGCATACTTAGTCGGACACGAGTGACACCTCAAATTGGATGACATTCATTTCCTGTCTCGCAGTTATGCTATGTCGTAAATTCGGCATTTCCATTGCGCACCACTCACATGCGTCACAGACTATCATCACTAATACTATATAGCCATGACGGCATAAGCATGTCATACAACTACGACCATACATCCGTTCACCACATGGTCGTCCAACAAAACGGTAGCAGAGCAAAAACACAAAAAGATTACAAGATTTAATAACACAGACATAAAGGACCAGCAGTAACCTGCCATCTATAACAGAAAAAAATACACATTTCATGCGTTTAAGTACAGCCATGATACCGTCGATCCAAGCATAAACAAAAGAAAACCTCCTCTCAATAGGAAGGGTTTAACATCAACATATGTAAAAAAATTTAATGTCCTTAGCCTTTTTGGTATGGTCGTTTTCATTAAATCCCAAATAAATGCGTATAGTCTTGCTTTGATTAGGTACTCAGTTCATAGATACTACCAAAACATTATCTCCCACCCGGTCACTTAACGGCTAAGAGGAAAAAACTCAGAAGTGGAAATATGGAGTAAACATGAACAAATATGCTTTGGTGATTGGATATGATAACGACTCAAATCAATCAAAATATGGGAAATTACATCATTTTTCCACTCAAAGCGCTGCAACGTCCGGTTAATGCTGGTGCATCTCATGGACCTCCAGCGGAGTTTCGAGGATATTTTAATTAAGCACAAAATGAGACGACTATTGGCACTCTGATTACACTTAAAGAGTTCTCCTCGGAGACCACTACCGTGTTGTTGGATGTTTCGCAACGCCTATGAATAACGACAAACATTTCTATAATATAAGCTGCTTCCGGGAACTCAAAGTTCGTCCGCCCACTTCCTATTCGGATGGAAACAGTGGGCATAGACCAGCCGGAAGGTTCTGTACGCTCTAAGTTTCAGTCTAAACCATTCTAACTCAGTTTCGAAGCTTATCTCATAAGGATCCCAAATACTGGCAGCATATTCCAAGTGGGGTCTAACGAGGGAGAAGTAGCTGATTTCCTTAACTTTATCGTCGCACTTTCCAAGTACTATTTTAGCAAATCCCAATTTACGATTCGCTTGACTGGTAATTTCCCGAATATGTTTACTCCACGAGAGATCATTAGTTAGTTTAACTCCAAGGTATTTAACCGATTCTACAGTCTCTAATTTGCTGTTGTGTATGCACTAGCTGTTATAAGGAGAGTTTTTCCGCTTCCAAAAACTCATAACAACGCATTTTTTCAGGTTTAATTCTAGTTATTCAGTTTAATTCAGGCATGTGTTTAAGTAATGTGCAAATAATTTTACTTGCCTGATACCCACGTATATAATCGATAATCAGATGCTTTCTAATTCACAGAATCACTCATATCTACCTATCGTATTTTTAAAGTTATCAAAACCTACACCAGATAAGCTACTTCAAAAACGTGTGGCAGGGGTAACTACACACAGCAGGCAGCTGCAGGCATGGCACTACCCGTTTCCGCCTTGATATTAAGTGTACTGTTTTATGACTATTTGGCGGATAATTAGTCAAACAATCAACGTTTTCTCAAATATTACTTCACTATATACGAGGGAATCCAGTATCGATAAAACTTTTTATGGCAAATTTAGAGTTATCCCGCACGTATTCAACACTCGACTTACCTATCACTTTTCAGCTTCCTTCGATTAGAACCATTAAAACACGCGTTTTCAATATTCGCTTCACCGTGAAGCTCTTCAGATGACAAGTACTGCGGGCACGAAGACGTATGGGTAGCCATTAGTCTTCAAAACATAGGAAACAAGGGCGTGTCCCATCCGAATGAAAAAGTCTTACTAAATAAAATTGTTACGCTCAATGAAATGCGGATGGAAGTGGTAGAATTCCAGGCGGAAGTTTTAGGACGCGATCATCTTCCGTCGTAACGAGAAATTCCAGTCAATTACTACGGTTTATCCCCGGCCGGGAATGCTAACTTGAACGAGTGTCAAGTATTGCGCAGTGGCTATGAATGGTTCGCGTGCGCTTCTTTCGTTCGGAAAAGACGATTGAGCTGGCTTCCTCTATACTGCGTGAGTTCAAACAAATACTAATTATCACTTCCTCGTTTGCATAGCTTGAAAATATATTGCTTCCACTGATGACAGTTTTCTTTCAGTAGAAATCAAAATAAAGTCACTGACTTATTATTTTTCCAACCACCGCACCGGAGCCAACTCCATCGCAATTTTTGTTTACCTTATGCATTCTGTATACCATTGCTGCATTTATATACCAATAACTCATGATCTGAGATGGGTCAGTGCCACAATTTTATTACCATTCAAATTCCTAAAAATTTCACTTCCTGATATTTTTGTGGAATTTGCAGTGTTTAATTTACCCCTTTCATAGTGGAATTCCACTTACAACTAGTAAAGCCAGAGACTGTACTCCTCAATTTTCACTGAGTAAATATATCTTTTTGCAAACGTTACATTTGAGTACGACAGAAAATGTGTCTATTTTCTTTTTTGTCTTTAAGCCTACTTACAGATTTTGTAAATTAAAGTTATATTTGTGAAATAAAATATTTCACATTTTACCCCACGAACCATAATAATGACCATAACAGCTGCCAATGAAACTATATAACTAGGTTTGCCGATAGGTGGTGTAGCTAGTTAGTTGATTTACCCTCTAATACTTGTATCCGTATCTGCTACATAGTACTAACAGCACACCGTGCATGCTTTCACTATAATTCTAGTATCTCTGTCCATTTATGAAGTTGCGAAATACATAAGGTAGAGGACACTTTTTTCGCACATTATATGAAATAAAAAAATTCATTCAACTCTTGTCCATTTAAGAGGAAAAATCCTCATGTAGCCACTCTATTGTTTCTAGATGGGATAGGATAAGTAGGACTGCGAACGCGGTTGCCCGGTCGCCGTTCTCATCCACCTCACTGGTTAGGAGGTCATCAACTTCATATATATTATTTTTTCTCTCCAAAGACGACGATAGTTGACTAGGACGTGACTCACCAACCGCCTGAAGGGCGTAGACAGCAATTTCCACACGAGTTCCCATGGTTACGTCCGAAAACCAATTAAAGGCCATTACGACATTATGTCCTCTCCCTCTAATATCCTACTCATCTTACGCCTGGGATACGCCTTATTACGCGGTGTTCGGCGCTTCTTTTGAGTTCTGAAAGCCGCCCAGACAATAGAATGCGTCGTATGGGCTGGATACTCTGAAACTGAGACCTTAAAAACAACTCATACCGACGTTGGGCGAATAGCTTAAAAAGCTAAGCGACACAGACTGCTAAGACAATGCTAAGTGTCACAGACAAGGAGGGGGAGATAAAGGAGCTAGAGTCACAAATGACGGCTCATGACCTATTTTGGAATTTACGAGATCATTAGAAAATCAGAAGGCCGCCGCTTTGTGTCTGGTCCTTGAATTTCAAAGTTGGTAATTTAGGGAGGACGTATCGTCTGTTTATCGCACAATATTTTCAGCTGTCTCAATGCCAAGCTAAAAGTCTATATGATGGGTCTAACTAGTTGAAGTCGAGACAGAAAAGGACATACTTCTGGACTTTGATTAGGGGCACCTTGTGAGACAGATATCTAGGTCACTGATTCTACTGGGAACTTCAAAACTGTCACCATGAATACTGATTGAGACAGGAGTCTTATTGGATTTGAGAGATGGGTTTCAATGATGTGTAGGGGATGTAAGGTTACTTTGTCCCACAGAGGACTTCACTCCGGCCCGCGAGGATGTCACTAAGTAACCCGCCGAGAGAAATTTGCTTCTGCAACGAGATTCGTGTATATTTTTTACAGGTTTCTATGAAACCTAAACAATAACCGAATGATTGACCCTTTAATTCATATTTCAGTATAGACATTTCAGGGAAAAAATATTTGCATTTTAGTGTATGATTACCAGGTATAACATACGCTGAATATGACAAATGCAATTTCGAAGCATGGCCTAACAAAAAAAATGTTTGGCTCGGCAAAGATTTCTCTAGTAAAAAAATAAAAATGTTAATTAATCATTTCATGCCTGAAAAGCAATAAGAATTTTCAGACAAACATCTCCTAATGTTTACGATAATCTACACCTATACCATTCAAACCACCAGCAGTTACAACCAAACGCGTGAAACGGAAAAAATAGAGATGCCGGATACTGATCCCGGTACTTCTCACACGCTAAGCCCACCCGCGAATTTCCCGCGAAGTATAAGAGACCACGACAGCTACCAATGAGACTTTTAGCTAGGTTTGTCGATAAGTAGTGTAGCTCTTAGTAGTAGTAGTATTTCTCCATAATACTTGTATCCTTATCTGCCACCTAGTACTTACATCATGCTATGTATGTTTTCACTATAGCTCTCGAATCTATATCCGTATTTGTACATCTAATTCTACAAAATACCCTGCAAGCCACCTCAGGGGTGTGTAGCAGGGGGTGAGTAATCACCAACATGCATTACAATATACCCTAGAGTTAGTGTAACTACGACTAATTATGCATTAGCATAAATCGCTAATGCTTGTCACGAGGCGAAGCCTCACAAGCATGCACCACTACACTACAGATGTCATCAAAATGGAGAGTGACCGTCAATATACTTGCATTCTACAACTACACAGATGGACAGGGACTCAAGACCCATGTAGAAAACATGCTAGGCGTGCTGTCAGTATGTACTAGGTAACAGATAAGGATTCAAGTATTAGGAGTACTACTACTACTAAGAGCTACACTACCTAACGACAAACCTAGATAAAGTTTGATTGTAGAACCTAGATAAAGTTTGACTGAAAAACCTAGATTGTAGTTGCAATATGCATAAATACTAACGGTCCCTCTAAAATTGGTAGTATATCTGTGGCGTAGTGCATGCTTGTGAGGCTTCGCCACGTGATAGGCATTAGCGATGTATGCTAGTGCATCATTAGTCGTAGATACACTAACTTTAGGGTATAGTGTAATGTATGTTGGTGACTACTCACCCCCTGCCATACACCCTTGGCGTGGCTTGCAGGGTATTTTGTATATGTAGATGTAAGCGAGCGCTCTACCATTCGAGCTACGTCCTACACGCTTTTTCAGCGAACTACTTTGTGGATAGGAAAAGCTGACCTATAGAATATTAACTTCCGAGCACCGTCAATGGAATAGATGGACGCTAACACGTCATGCTTAGGCGACCGAATGGATATTGCCGACGACGGCTTCGCTCAGTAAGCGTGTAACCTCCGCCATGTGCGATCAACAGCGACTTGGATGTGGACCGCTCACGGCATGCGCCCATCACTTGTTTGCTCCTATTAGACACCCTATAGTGACTTCTTCCTTCCGCGGTGACCTTCGCGACCTCACTCTTGACCCAGTTGACCCGAGTTCGACCCAAAAAATCAGCGTTCTCTTTCCTCCTCCTCCACTTCACTCACACTCTTCCCGAAGCCGATCGTGAGCGCTCCCTTCACCGAAGGACGCGTGACGCAATCGAGCGAGAGCTGGATGACGCATTTCTGTTGACGCACGCCGAGCGTGCGTGCGGGCTCGATCCATAGACGACGCGTCTCCCGCTATCGGTTTAAGAGGGAAGGGAAAATGTTCCGTCGGAAAAAAAATGAATCTCACGAGGAGAAACGACGGGGCGTTTATAGTAGGCATATTTTTTTTCGTGGAACATTTTGGAATTCATTTACTGCGTATCTGAGGTTCTCGTTAATCTGCGGACGTAATAGGCCGGAGAAAGAGAAGGCCGTAACACCCAGAGCGTAACAAAATGGCGGCGGCGATTTCGCGACGAGAATATACCAAATGCTCAAGTAGAGCTCTCGCACGAGTTCCTGGCGCTGCACAGTGGACGATTTTTGAGACATGGGCTGTGGAGCATTCAAAATCTTGCGAAACGAGGGAGAAAGGTCGCTTAGTGTGGAGGTGCAGTCAAAAATCTCTCTAATTGTTGCCAACACAAGCGCTTCGATAATTGGGATGACTCAACAATACCTGCCGTCCCGTTTCGACACATCTCACAAAGAGACCTAAAGATAGAGTCCCTGGTAGAGTCATAGCGATGGGTCATTTTAACCACTTGCCTTGCGTGTGTGTACCTCGTGCCTTATTCACGAAGTAGTTTGGTTCCTCTTTCTCGTTATCTCCCTCTCTTCTCCTCCGTCCTTCCCCTTCAACCTCTCCACTTCTAACTCCCCCCTTGCCGGGCAGGTCTCCGCCAGGAACTTTTGCGGGATCAACATCAACAGTTTCATCATTTTATCATTGGGGAGCGTTCGGGAAGTATTTGAGAAATGGCAAGTGGATGGAATTAATTCTCAGAATATATGAGGTTCGCATTTATCTGTGGACACGACAGGATGGACTGGAGAAGTAAGAGAGCTATAATATTGAGGCCCAGGATTAAAATGCTAGGTTAAATGTATTCTCGGTATGAAAACCGATGTTAATGCTTTCTCCCATCGATAACGCTTATGTCAACTAAGCGACAGCCTGATGTAATAGATAAAACCAGAACTTTCCGTGAACATTAAGTTAGCGAAAAGGCTACACCATCTTGCGGTTAGTATTAACCAGACATAACCGGTTCTTATTGTATCAGAATGGCATTAGCGATTTCAATACGCGAGAATCGACCAAATACTCATGAGTCGCGCCGAAGTGGGGTTGATATTGTGCCATAGAGAAATGACTCTTATTCATTACATCAGGAAACCATTCATTGCTATGGCACTAACGAGTTACATCATTTAAAAATATCGCATGCTGAAAAAAATGTGGGTTAATATTGGAAAGGATCTATGCAATAAAATGTGAGCTGAATACGAAGTCGTCAAGTGGAAAACAATTAAATGGAATGGATTTGAATTCTCGCCGAAATAACTGGGTTCCTACTTAGTTTACCAACTGAATAAGTTATATTTCTAAAAATTAATGAACCGTGGGAGGAAATGAAGCGCATGTACAACACTATAAGATAACTATACAACTAACTACAACATAACTATAACACTATAACATATACTCCCTGCCACACATCCATGAGTTGGCTTGCAGGGTATTTTGTAGATGCAGATGTATCAGCGCAAAAAGCGTACACCGCTTACTGTATTAACTACTCAGTAATTACATTTTAGCGGAACGAAAAACGATGAGATACTGATTAGACAGTAGGAAGTCAAGTATGATACCGAAAAGAATTATTTTTATGAAAGACAGAGAGATATCATAGCGGCTACATGACGCTTAGTGGAATAATTGAATGGTGAATAAGCGCATGTGAATGAGTAAAGATAATTCGCAATTAGGACCTCATTTACGGTCATAGCCTAAAATGAACTCCATAGTCCTGAGTGTAAGAAAACAGCAAGTTAGGAAAAAGCATCTTAGGAGTTCTTTAAGGTAAAAAGGGGACGGCCCTAAGATCACCACCGCGTAAAAGAATATTCTTGGTGATAGCAAGCGAAATTCTAGGTAACTTACGTTGGATGCTGAAAGACTTTCTCTGGCCTTAAGGTATGCATTACTATTCATATTTTATCTATGAAACTACTTCATTAACTTTGTGAAATATTTCAAATACGCTCGACACAAATAGGTAAAGGTAACCGATACATCTAGAATCGCTGCAGCGTGAATGAAATTCTTAATGAAGTATCTAAAATTATGAAAAAAGAGGACCTACCACTATTTAGGAAGGGATGATGATGTGAGACGAACGAAAAATTTGATTAGATAATTTACGGAATAAATATTTACCTATAATACCTTTCAGATACGAGATTAAAGCACGAATGCGCGTGGATGGAACCGCTTGAAAAAATATAAAATAAAGGTGCGAATTTTAGAGCTATATGACCAAAATATAACCAAATCCAATGCAATAGAATGTTTTTTGTCTCTTTCCCCAAGAAGTGCATATTTCCTATTGTATTAAAGTTAATGGATACTTACAATAATGGCGATCATTAATGTTACCACTCACGAATCACACAGCTTAAAACATACCTGAAATGACAAGAAAAATATATTAGAATAATTCTTAAAGCTACAAAAGTGATAAAATTCTATTAAAAAATTTAAGTAATAATATTTCTCTTCATTACTGTGGGAAATAAACATTCATGATAAAATAGACAAATACCGAGGCATCAAGAGCCTTGTTTATTACAAGAATAGCCTTAGCTTATTTTTTCTGCAACTATGTTGGATATGAATACTTTGATTTACATGAACAAGCTTCAATCATTCAGAGTAGTATACTGTAAATGGAAATTAAGACACATTAAAATTATGCAAAACCTTTCCAAACGCTGAAGTTCGTAGACATACGCCCATTTACTCTCCCTTTTCTTTCTTCAGTTCCTCATAACGTCTACCTCTACATAAATTTGCCTAAAATGGCTCACCTCAATCTTTCCAACTTAGAAAATATTCCTCCTGTCACATCATTCAGTATCCCGTGGCATCAGATACTCTTCTTCATGTACCGTGCCCATCTTCTCCTAATTTCCCTCCGCAACCTATCCTCTTCGTTTGTTTTCCTTTCCACCTTTATTACTCCCCCAATTCCGCAGCAAACCCACATATTGGTTAGATACAAATTAGATTGGTGGACCTTACATATAGACAGGAATTAACCACAATAATATCAAAGTGGATAAACCTAAATATCGAACAAGGAAAGATGCAAGCTAATTTAAAACTTGCAACAATTAGGCCAATTTATAAACAAAGAAAGAGAAATGATACTAACAACTATCGTCCAATATCTATTCTTCCCTCACTTGATAAAATCATGGAACGCTATGTTGCCAACCAGTTGAGAGGTTTTCTTGCTAAATTTAATGTCATCACTCGACACCAGTATGGATATCAACAACAAAAAAGTACTAAAATTCTTCTTGAAGACTTCAGCGAAGACGTTCGGAAATGTCTAAATAAGAAACATTCCGCACTCGCTGTGTTTATCGATTTTCAAAAAGCATTCGATACAATCGATATAAACATTCTTTTGAAAAAACTGGAACGATCAGGAATACGTGGAGCACCGCTCTCCTGGCTTAGATCTTACCTCAGCGACAGGAAAATAGTGGTCAGGTTGTTCGATCATCACAGCACAATAAAAACCATAGAAACTGGTGTTCCACAGGGATCCATTTTAGGACCAATTCTATTTCTTTTATACATCAATGATATACCTGACCATATTAAAAGATGTAAAATATATATGTATGCAGACGATATCGCTTTACTTTCGACCAGTAAGTCCTTTGAGATGGCAAGGCAAAAACTTGAATCCGATTTTTGTGCCATCCAAAGATGGTGTCATAACAATAAATTAGTAATTAACAATAAAAAAACTGTTACTTTACAATTTATCAGTGTTAAAGAAAAAAGAAAAGCTATAAACTTAACGCTTCATTCCCACTTATGCTTGCACTCCACTCAGGGCTGTTAAACAAGCAATACCTGCCGCTTATATTCATGTGTATTAATTTCCCAGGTTGATAATTTTAAATACTTAGGTTTGATTATAGACGAAAAATACAATTTTAGGCCACATTTGAATTATTTGTGTGGAAAGCTTCGATACATTCTCTTTCAATTATCTCTTTTAAAATATACGTTGTCAACTGAGGTGAAAAAGTTACTTTACCAAGGATTAGCCGAAGCTATCATACGATACGGACTAACCGTATGGGGTACAACGTACCGAAGTTTTTTATACGAGGTATTGAAAATTCAAAATAAAATAGTAGCCTGTCTGGATGTAACTGAGTCCAATGTATCAAATATATATATGAAATTAGGTTTATTACCATTACCAGAACTTTTTCAGTATGTAATAATATGTGAAAATGTTTTCCAAAACAAGTTTAAAATACAAAGAATTGTTAAACATAATATTGGACTTCGCTGTATCGAAAAATATTATGTTCCAAAATGTAATAACAGGCACGGTAAGAGTTGTTTAATGTATATTGTACCAAAGATATTCAATAAGCTACCACAAACCTTACGTGAAACTGAAAAAATCTCTGTATTAAAGAGAGAAGTAAAAAAATGGTTGTGGAATAAAGAAATATGCAATTGAGTCAATAGGGTAAGCTAACAGCTGATAAAATTAAATGTTGTGAACTTAATTTTAAAATAATATACCAAGTTCTTAAACTAAGAAGTTTACATATGATTTTTTAGAAATTTTTATAAATATGATTTATCCATTCATAACTTTTATTACATTTTGGGATATAATTATGTTTTCTTTTAAAAATTTTTTATCTGTTTATGACTGAAAAATGCTGTGCATTCTATAAAAATAGTTAAAAAATAAACGAAACAAAGGTAGATTTTAATGTTGTGATAGAAATTGTACTTTTTGTTTTGTGTATATTTATGTTTTTTATTACTATTAAATGGGTTTGTCTTTTACTTTTAACAAATTATTATTTCTGACAATTGAACAGGTAACTAAATACATTATTACATTTTTATTTATTTATTTATTTTTTATCTTTTTTTAAACTTGAACTAATGTACTAATGTATAAATATAGTATTTAATCGATTTTAAATATGTATTGAACTACCTAGTGAAAATAAATAGACATAAATAAGAGCACCTGCCGACAAGCCTGGAAAGGCTTAGCAGGACTTAAAAGGTATCCTATGTATGTTATGTATGATAAATGGCTGGACTGTATTGTATATATCAGTTTGCTATAATAATAAAAGCGATCGTATACCAAAAAAAAAAAATAATAATATCGAATCGAAAAAACGTCTCTTGTCTTTCTCATGTTCTCTTTTCAAGAATAGGCGAATAATCTGTCCCTTTTTAAAACCTAGAATTCACAAAGAGAAATTAAGAGATTAATCGATTATTTACAATGCAAGACTAATTTTAATTGAATTAAGATTTTATTTTTAATTTTAAAATAATTTTGGTTTCCTAATATTTTGGGATATAATTTTTATAATACAATTTTGAGCGGACTAATTGGATAAAAATGAGCGTGTGGAAAACTACAAAGTTTATTTATTTCCAAATAGGAAAAATTGAAGCAAAAAACATCAAAAAAATTCTCCTAACGCACATTTCCCTATCATTATCATTCTTTGTGCAATATATGATAATAAAAGGGAAATACACCGAAAAATGCAAAGATTGAAAATTACAATTTTTCCGCGCACGATAAGAGAAGTCAATTGCTGAAATTGAGAATGCAAAATTATTTTGTTCGCTACGTAGTGTAGCTTATTAGTTGATATATTCTCAGATGATTTCGTATTAATTTATGGAACATTAACAGCACGTCTCGCATTCTTCCTCGTTTACCCTTGTAACTCTGTGCACTTATGTAAGGTAGTTGCAAAATACTTAAAAAATCACGGTTTCTACAACCTTTGAGGCACATGGTGTACTTTGGTTAAAACTTACCCCAAGCCACATATTTTTTACAATGCATCAATATCCGTAGTTTCAATAACATTTGTAGGAGACAGTGTATTGTATGCCGATGAAAATTCACCCCATGACACAAACTCTTCAGAGGGCTTACTGAGTACTATACAGATATATTAGCTTAAGACGCGATTGAAAGATACGAATCAATGATAAATAATTATGGATATAATGGATTAAATCCTAAATATACATAAATGAATCAACCTCGAGTGGGATTCAAAAACCTCAGAGATTAATGGACGGAAAATATTACTCTCGATAGATTCTCGATTACTATACTGAATCTCGACGAGTGAAACGGAAAAAAAGCTCCGAGCTACAATGAGTTCTAGATTGCCGAGTCCCAAAAACTGAGGTAACAGACGACGGGTGAGTCCTCGTTCAAATACCGGAAGGAAATGATAAAGCCCCACACTAGTAATGGGATTCCATTCCGACTACGCCACCCTCTCCCCACAACCCACGGGATCCCCCCCTCAAACACCTCGCTCGCTCACCGGGCTATTTCCGAAACTGTCGCCCCCACTCACCCTTCCTCCCGTGCTCATGTGTCTCATGCTCTTCTTTCCCAGCCTGCAGGACGGTGACTTTGGCTGATATGTGAGGGTGGTGAGGCACCAAGGGAGGGAGTAGGGGGGGGGGGGGGAGAGTCTACCAAAGGTTATAGAAGGGGAGAAAAAGCGATGGAAAAGTGACAAGGAAGGAAAACGGTGCGTGCGTATATTTCTGAAAAGAAAGCTATTTTTTTATTCAGATGATCGCTCCTCACTAAAATAACACGAGGCCGGTTAAGGGAAAAGAGACGGTGAGAGGCTTTCCTCCCTTCTCTCCTCCCCTTCGGCCAGAGTTGGACGCGTGGAATTTAGATCCATAAGGTGGACCTAAAGGGCTCGTGTGAATGTTCTGCGTCTCCTACAGCCGAGAGCAGAAACAACGCACATGCATCCAAAAGAGACATAAAAGAAGATAGGAAATTTTTTTGTCTACGTACAGATTTGCGTGAAATTTTGCACACGTGTTCTTATTAGTGATATCAATTGATAAAAGTATAAAAAAATATTCCAATTAATTGATTTGTTTTGTGAAAATTCAATGCTATTTTAACGCGCAGCCTTAAGGCACGTGTGATATATTTCGTAATGATCCGATAACATATTTACAGATTTCATTCTAAATACGAAATAATACATTTCATATTATGTATTATTATAATGATTGCCAATAAATATAAAGGAGCCACGCCGAGTCAAATATTCAAAAACAATATTTAAATATAACTTTAGCATTAATTTCGAATACCGCGTTGAAAACTATCAATAGCTGTCAAAGTCATAACATGCTTCAATTAAAGCAAAAATGTAATTCTTGTATAATTCCCATTACAGCATTTATGGATAGTTCCACCACTTCCAACAGGTGTCCTTAAATGAAATGTGGTCCGAGAACTTTAGTTTTTACTTATTTGAAAAATTATAAAAATGTGCACTAAATATTCCAAGATTTCCACTCATGCCGCCTTAAGCATTAATAGATCTTTAAGTCAAAGCATTCGTTCAACATTCTTTGCAGGGAACATTCAATTACTTCATAAGTTCCATCACTTGGACCAGACGGATAAATAGCATTAACTACTTTAAGAATTCCATTAAATATAAATATGGCGGATACTAAATGAATCACTTAACGGTCTTATCGCTTGTTAAATTAGTTGTTACGAAAAGAAGGCCAGTTGATTTCTAAAGCTGTTAACGATGAGCTCTCAGTTATATTATTCATGAAAATGAACAAACATAAATTTTACATAGCGGTAAGAGCACAAACCAAATGATCGAAGCAATAGCCAAAGGGAAATTGAACTCGAATCTAAATGGATGGATCTAACAAGTATCAATGGCATAACAAAATATTGGCGTAACCGGCCATTGAAAGAGTGATGATGCGCTTGAAGTCGACCCAAGACACCCCTAACAAGTAAATGTGGGGTCGTTGGGCAAATTTACGAAATGCTAGACATATTAAATGCTAAAACTTTAAACTTAAAACCATTTCTTATTCCCAAAATGACGTCACAGGCCATGTCAATATGCCACATACGCTTCGTTGCACACACATTAAATATACGTGATTGCAAAGAACGGGAGCCTCAAAATTGCAATACCTTATACCTCGTGGACGCAGAAATATCCTGATAATTATAGAGTAGTAAAGAGTTCATTTTAATGTTGAAACTCTTCACGATAGGCAAGCAGGAGATGGAGCAGAAAAATTGCCTCTTTAGATATTAATCCAGAACTTTGAAGGGATTTATACGGTAATTCGGGGCGTTCCATAAGCATGGATTAGTTTATGTTGAGGAAATAAATTCATAAAATACAAAATATTATACGAAAAAGGCTTCCATAGTTCCCTTATAACATACCAGTACAAGCCATTGAACACTGCTAGTGTTAGGGAGGCGGAAAACTAGAAAATCAACTCCTCGTAGAAAATATTACATTATAGGGTAATGCGTGTAATACTAAGACCCCAAAGTAGCGATTTAAGAGATATTTAATAGGTGGTCATGCACTTTGAACTCTGGGAAGTTGAATGCACTGACTCAGACACCTCACTGCGAATAGTTGATTTTTTCCACATAGTCCTACTTATGCGGGACTAAGATTCTACTTTCCATACCAATTTATTATTCCTTTCCCATTCGACTTCCGATTCAACTTTCCCATACCAATCTCTTATTTCTTCCTTTACTAATATAACCAATTTATTTCTGTAAGCTTTGAGAGACCGGTCTTGAGGCTTCACCCTGTAATTGAGATTGATCACAGGGAACTAGTTTCTTTGGTAAAGTTTTGGTCTCCGTCGGAATATCAGAATAAGTAGGGTCAAAGAACAAAGCTAAGTCAAATGTGTGATAAGTATATTCCACATTTTCTCAAGATATTTTTGACGAAGTTCTGGCAATAGTCGGGAAAACAAGGTATTCTTTCATGCTGGCGCCCATCTAGTCGTCTGGGTCTGAGCCTCTTCTTCGAGGTGTAAATGAAAGATGTAATTATGGAATAGGTGACATCCCGGACAGCTGTCCTACTCCGTCTCGTTTCACCGAGATCCTTGAATCTTTTATTTTTGATTCCTCGACACGGATGACACGAGTGTCGTGCACTGAAACGTCGTAAATTTTTCGTGGGCCTTGATCTCGCGGGTGGGCCAGCGAATGACATTCAAGTGCTCTCCAAAAATTTCACGACCTTTATTTTTTGTGAGTTTTTAGCCGCCACTTTCCTTTAATATTCGCCCAATGTGACATTTTTATTATCTGCATTTGACTTTGGATGTTCAAATTTCTGACTGGCAATGAAACTTGCGATACAATACTACTACTCAGGGTAGTTCGGGGGAGGGTACCTCAGGGTTTTAATCCCTATTGTTATGTATTGTTAATTATTAAATTTTGACCTGTAACTTGATATTTGAATTGCCATAAAATTCTTACTTTGCCACCATAAATTTAAGAGTGAGAAAAATATAATAGCCAGTGTTCGACTGCATGAAAACTGTTATTATTTTACTTTAAATACATAAAACTTGTAATATTTTGCTACGAAATGGCACAATCATGAAAGCTTTATTCACGAAGAAACTTTTTTCTTAGAAAACTTAATGTAACACACGGCAATAGAGACATTATAACGAGTAAGAGACAATGTAAGCGGCAGCAGCTCATGGAAGAAGATTAGCAGCGATGTACAGCTGGCGTGAAAGGAGAATAATTTAAATGGAATGGCAGAATCAAAAAAACTATCGATGAAATTCCGTGAGGTTGGAGAGAAGAAATGCGTCTACTAGAAGTAACTGAGGTATGTATGCACGTTCGGGGAAGATTGTTTGTTCCATTATAGTTGTTGAAGGAATAAATGAACATTTAATTACATTTCAATTTTAACTCTCAAACACCGACAGCACTAATATCACGATCACGAGAGCATTAGGAAAAGCGGAATATCAGCAGAAAACAATACGATCCTACGTCCTCTGGAATAGTAGACAAGGACGTCGCCCCGAGAGCTGTGCCAAACCAACCATGGGCTAACGGTCTTTTTTATGACAGTGAGAAGGGAGAGAAGCAGTATTTATTTCCAAAAGATTTTGACTTAAAATAAGGTAATATTCTGGTGACGGCGTTATAACCCAATAGGTAGAGGCAACGGAGGTTCTGAGTTCAAATCCGGGAGAGACACCTTTGGACACTACCGACCAAACATACGTTGAGTGATTTTCAAGTACCTACCCAATTGTATTTTTATGGAAACCGAAAAAGGCATAGCGAAAGGGGCAGGTCTTATTGGCCCAGGGATCGGCGAACTTTTAAAAGAGATGAGCCAAATTTGTTTCTCAGAGCAATTTAAAAATTATTCGAGGGCTATGGATATAGTTTTATATGTAAAAATTTAATGTAGCATTATTAAAGTTAAAGTAGTAATTATGTCTATATTTAATTGAGAAAATACCACCTTCACAAGATTGAAATCTTTTTAAAATTCCATGAATGAAACTATGACATTTTTATTTTCAATTTTAGTTCAGAGTCATACATACAGAGGCACATGCGGCTCGCTTACCACAGTTTGCCGACCTCTGTTCCAGCCCAATAAGTAAATATCTTGCGATGTTGGTCTTAGTACCTGGTGAGCTCACCGTTCAAACTGACCTACGGATCAAATAAGTACTGCATTTTTCTTCTTTGAGAATTAAAAAAATCAGATAAGTGTTCTTTAAGCACACCACCTTGGTAAGACATAAGTAGTGCTTGAACTATCCACGAAGAGGGATATGAATACTAATTGTGAGACTATGCACTGAAGGTCCGGCTTACTTTCACCCTCCCAGACGAACACAACGACACGGTCTTAAAGGGTATAGCGAATCTTTACGACTTCACTGTACAAATACTTAAAACGATAACTATCCCGAGAGAACGAGATTACATCCGCGATTGTTGACGTTTAATATGAATCACACACTCGAGTAAGAGAGAGACGGACTACATGATGAGCAATGACTAAGTTTTAAAAGTAAAGATCCCCGCCCACCTTCACACCGAGCGAGTCACTCGAAGGCAGACTTCGCACGCAAATGAAGTCATCCGTGCTGCGTTCATTTGTCATCTACAATATCATTTTCTCCTGGAAGAATAGCGCGTTCAAGAGAGCCACTTCGCATTCATGTAGCTCACAATCTGAATAAATCAAGAGAACACACCCCTCCATCGGCAAAGGACACAGCGTGCGCTCTTTCACGAGTCCATAGTTCACTCGCGAGGAATCCTGACCAGTACTTGGGTGCTACACGAAAAGCTCCTCAAGCGCAGTATTCCGCCTTCGGATGAGACGTGAGACTGCGGTTCCATTAACGCCTTTCTTTAAGAGCAAGCAAATGCTGTTGCTGGGTTTCTCTTCACTCTTTCACGACTCCCCAACTAATCGCATCATTCCTATCTATTAAGGGCGCAAAAGACTTAAGTTGTCGTTCGCCTCTCATAATAACTACTCCAGTTTTACAGGCGACGTAAAAGTAAATAGAAAAACTAAAGGAAAAATTGTAAGTATTGCATGTAAAACAGTTTTCCCCACACTACGGTATAAGGAAGGAATCCTTTAGGAAGACTAGAAAGATTAACGTGCGATTGGAGAAATTCAACCCATATTAGGTTGATAAGGTATCCACGTTCCGTACAGAAATGATCCACGCCTCAAAAATATCTCATTTAATGCCGCAGAAAACACAGCAATTGGAACTTATTTTTGGATGAGCGTATGAGTCCATTAAAGAGGCAATAGCTGAAGACAAATCACACCCATTCTTGAATCCATCGGCGCATAGACAGTTTAGTTATGCGGTATTTACCGAGAAATACTATTTCGATACCAAAAAATTGCCTCCATTAAGTCACATCTTATGTTAAACTTAGGATATTAACAATTATTCTCATCATCGCGATTGCACAAATGATATAGCATACAGTCACGCACACGTGTGCAAATATATGCATGAAATAGGGTGAAATCCGACATGAAAAAATCATTTGACTTGATCAGCAACTCAAATGATTTTTTCGTGGCGAATTTCACCCTCTTTGGTGTTCATTGGGATATTAAATTATTTCATTTTCAGCATCAGACTCTAATGAGAGTTTAAAATATGTAGTGCATTAATTTCTCAGTTGACAAGCGGTATCTCACTAACTAGAGTATAAAAACACAGGCACTTGTGCAAGCCACAAGAACAAATAACTCCACGCGGAAGTGCGGAGTTCAATGTAAATCTTTAGTCGCCTACTCGGAGATACAGTCATTGGCAAGTTACGCCGTCGGAGCAAAAGAAGAAATTGAAAACCGAGTAAGCACACGGGATACTGAAAAGATTTATCATCCCATTTGACTATTTTAAAGAGGGGAATGAATAATTTGTCTTCGTCCAGGTGAGCAATGGTCGGACAGATTGGGTAAAGGTTTTCCTCTTGTCTACCCCCTTCTCCCACTCACTCCCGAAGCGTCCTTCACTCTCGCAAGCCAAGAGAGGTCACCCACACTTCTTTTAGAGGTCGGATCCCGACATCACTACCGCCACATTCCAATTGCAAGCGCATTCCATCCCGGGACGACGAAGTGGAAGTAAGGTAAGGTCCTGTTCGCAGATTCCGCAGCGGTTACCAAACCGAACGAGTCATTCGCTTGATCACTCACACACGGGCCTGCTTCGTCACTCACAGTCAAAAATACATCCTTTCCTCTCTTTCTCTCTCTCCAATGTCCGCGGCTCGTCTGAAGAGGAACCGGGTATGAAATTCCTCGAATTTTCCGCCCTGACGTAATTTGGGTGGGTCGAACAGTGGAATTCATAAAACTCTGCAGAGAGTTTGGGAGTTTGAACGGGAGTCGATTGTCAATTTTCCTCGTCGTAAAATTGAGGTAGTAAATGGGCTGGTTGCATGGTGGAGCTGTTGCAGGAAGACGAACGGATTGTTATGTATTTTCCACTTTAGATAACGGTTGCACAACAAAGCAAAATTGGAGGCGATAGAAATGTGGTGTTATCAAATAAAAATGAAAAACAAATGGGTGGAAAGAATCACAAATGAAGCCCCGCGAAGAGTTGAAGAGAGAGAAAATTTAATGAAAACTCTTCGAAATAGGGGGGAAAAACTTATTGGGTACATACATTTTGCGCTCCTATAGTTTCTTTAAAACGGAACTGGAAGGAGATATAAATAGGAAGAATTATTGAGGAAGATTAAAGATGGAATACATAAAGCAAATTATGAGGGACGTTGAAATGAGGAATTACGAAGGAGTAAAGAGGATAGCTGAGAGGAGAGTGGATTGGAGAGCTGCAGCAAACCAATCTGTAGACTTATGACTGCTGATGATGACGTGTAGTTTTCCACACAAATATTACATATTTACTTTCTCGATTAGTTTCGATGCCAAACAGACTTAAAAATGATTCACCGCATTGAAACGTCGCGAAATTAATTATTATAGAAATGGGCAACAGATAACTATTTATTCATGATTAATATCGTGTCGTGCCAAGAGCAGATAAAGAAAATGCAGCTATCGCAAAAACTGGCGGCAGACGGACTCACAGAACTCAATATCACGCAAGGAGTTAGACCAGAGGAAAGTGAATAAGTCTTGACTCTGTAAGTCATATTTGCCGGAGAGTAAGAATGGTAAGCGCAATGCAAGTAGGACAGTCCAAATAACCGAAGTCACTTGGCTTTTGCGAGGACTGCATATCGTGACCGTTCCTGTTACTTAATAGGTTACTTGGGAAGGCGAACGACATGTGCACACGCAATTTGCGCAATTAAGGATAGGTGGGCGGATCGGGGAGGGATAAATTATCGGGGGACCGGAAGAAAGGTGGAGAGAAACCCTGCGTCGGCAATAAGCTTCTCTTTACGAAAGGCACAAAGGGGTCCAGAGTTTATCGTCTCATCCGACGGACGGAGAGCTACAGAGAGAGAACTCAAGTACGGATCGGGATTTCCCTGAAAACATCTCCGCATCTGCCGCGATTCGAACCTGGCCCTTGGGTATGGGAAGTCAGGATTCTTACCACCGCACCAACCCTATCCCCGTCTCCAACAGGATAGCTTCGGCGTAGATGAGGATGAATCAGAAAATCGCCGAAGGATAGGTTACGCGTCCACATTGCGATCGGATAACTAATGAATGAGACAACGAAACATAACGAGTGATGGGGAAGGATAGACTCACGTAGCTCCTCTGGCCTAGTTAGCACGTTGGGAGTCCTGATGTGATTAATTGCGGAAGACGTTAGGTTAGGACAGAGTGGATTTTGATTGATGCTCCGAGAAACACGATAATTTACGACACCTGGTGGACGTGCTTTGTGACTGCGTAACATTTTTTTACAAGCTACTCCGCTTTGAGTCAGAAGAGTATTGCAGGAATAGGTGAGATACGACCTTATATAGAATAAATGGAAATGTCGAGTAATGATTTTCATGCGGCTGTTTGGTACGCGAGATGGGGAAGGCAAAAGCGGGAATACAAACGAATTCAAGTCTTGTTAGTCGAGTAATAATGAAAAATATATTCTCCTTGCGATTTCATTTGGCACCCACGAATTACATACACAGACGATATCATACAGCTACATCTACTTAGTACTGTGAAAGCCACCTCCCTCCAGGGTGAGTGGCAAAGGATAAATGCTTTCAACCAAATAAATGCTCATATTAAGTCCTATCTTTTATTTCCCCGACCATGGGGAGTCTTTTCTTGCGTTCCCTTCACAAGTTATCTATTTTCCAGTATTTAATTCCTTTTAAACTCGTATCTTAGGTCTCCCGTCACACCGTTCAATATTGCCATTCCCGCTCCACCCACCATTTTCCCTCATACATCTACTGAGTACCGTGCAAGCCATCTCCATTCCAGTTCAAATTCGAACCTCGCACGCTCCCCCGGCCGATAGGCGAGAATTAGAAAACACGTCAGGATGACGATGCAAGGCCAAACTAGAAACCTAGCGAGTGCTACGATGGCAAACATACTAACATGAAGTACTACTTATAATTAGCATTACTAATACTTTTAGTTCATAGAGACGAGATGCAAATTCGTGCAGAAAATAAATTCATGCGTGGCATTTCAAGCGAGATGGGGCGACAGTAATACATAGAGGCAAGTTATTTAACACAAGTACCAAATCTAGTCTACCAAGCGGCCTCTTCTTCATACCTCGACTAACATACTTATATCATCCCCTAAGCAAATCGTAACCCATCAGTACATCATAATCCACTTTTGGTGTCTCCTTCTAATTTCTTATATCAGCCTCCTTTCATCTACAGTAAATCCAACACTTCCCGCATTTTTTAACGATTGAAATTTGCAGTAACATTGTTGGCTCCTTGCGTAACAGCTTATTTATAACTGCGTTATGCCATTATCAATGTGCGTCCTTCAGTTCAGGTGGTACGGCAAGCTGTTAAAAATCCGCTCACTCAATTGTAGAAAAAACTCAAGACGGTGATAATGATCGATACCAGCTCTAAAAAGTGAAGGCGATTTCGGCACACATGGCATTACACTCATATCAGTAGTCCTCTAGGAGGTCAGTCCTGTACTTTACAAGCCGTTTCCCTTTCATTAGCGTAATGAGTATGGCGTGCGTACGATGAGTCAACGATTAGTGCTCGAATGAGTCGCCCTCATTAGGGAAACTACGTGAGTGAAGCAAACTCATATAGTAAATATATGAAGCTGTTTATCCCCTAATCAGAAAACCCTATAAGGAACTGTCTAATCGGTCATAGACAGTGACGAAAGGTACAACACAACAGAAGTGACGTTGTTCTCAGAGAGGGCAAAATGATAAATGCGAGGGAAAAATAAGACGAGCTTTCTTCGACTGATACTCATGTTTCGGCTTGAAATACCACGATGAAATATCGGAAAACTGAGACTTTTAAATATAAAATACCTTTAAAATAGACGGATTCATAATGAAATAAAATTAACTTCGGCTAACACATTCTTTGGAGAGGCCTTTTACGATAAAAAGTGAAAATTTTAACTCAAAAATATAAAATTTTTATAGAGTAGAAATTTTGCATTCTCTTCACTGTTTCACTAGAGAATTACCATAATTGATTTTTATGAGAGAAGATATATCAGAAAAGTTTTAATACATAATAAAAGCAATTCTGTAACAAATAGCCTAAAAAAACAAATTAAACGTAAATGGAGTGAAATAACGGAGCCCATTAAAACGAAAACCCTTTAGTACCGATGTACTATTTAAATAAAGGGCACACCGTTGCAAAGGATCCCAATGAAGTGAAAAAGAATATATCCCAAACACACTGAAGCGAAATGTTTTTATCTTCTTAAATTTTGTCGAGGAACTACGCCTAAAATAAGTGAACACAACCAGATATTAAAGGACGTTATTTTTCAAAGAGCCTGTAATAACTCCTTCAGGGCAACCTGGCTGCAAACATTCACTTTTATTCCAATCTAGGTCGAGAGCATACCAGAGGTATATTATTAATTATTCGGTCATAAAGTTCGCTCTAATTCTACCACATCAAGCATGATTCATCACTTTTCGAATGAGCATCATTAATTGTTAAATGATTAAATTAAAAAAATATCTCAGGCGTCCAGAATGGCACCCATTTGACGTACGCATATCAGCCACAAGTCAAAAAAGAAACAGAACAGAGCAGTCCATTGGCCAAGTTTTACGAGGCGGCTATCATGGAGTTGCCATGCATGGTAGCTCTGCAGGATATCTCTTTAAAAAAAAAAACGTGGTCTGCGTCGGACCAGACGGTGGAAGTTATACTTCTTTGGCCGGTCGCACACACCCGCTCACACACACAGGCAGACAGGATATATAAATGAAATAAAAGACATTTTTTCTCTATTATTCAATATATTTCTCTTCGATATATTGTTATGAGTGATTTAATTTTTATAATATACACCTATATATTATCTGTTATATACACCTATAAACTATATGTACGTTTTTGTATGGTTTTTTGTACGTTCGAACTTTGAAAAGAAGTTTTGTTTAAAAAAAAATCGCCCCAACCGGGAATCGAACATGGGACTCTTAGGTGAAAGTCGAGTGCGCTACCGACTCACCCATCGATGCTCTTGTTCAAAGTTCGAACGTACAAAAAACCATACAAAAACGTACAATTGTGGATTTTTCTCACCCAAAAAAGAGCGTGACGCGGTTTCTCGACCAACATCCCATCCCAAAAGTCTCCAACGGGCGCAAAGAAGTATAACTTCAATAAGCAATACGATGATGCCTGGTGGCGATAAACCATAATCTGCCGCCCAAGAAAAGAATCCCTCTTTGACAAACGTTGAGTCAGCTTCCAGCTGCGCAGCGAGGAATTCGCTGCGCGCTTAAACGAACTAGAAAAAAAATGAAAAAATAAACAACCCGGAATCCACAGCGATGGAGAAACGGTCAGCTCTACTAACGGACGGGCACAGAGTGACGCGACCATGTAGGCGCCACCGATCTTTCCCTGATTGTACGAGAATCCTTGTCACGAACACACAGACGCTTGGTAGTTTAAAAATCACTTCTTCTAGAGAAAAACCCAAGTCACAACGATGACTCGTCCGACCAAGGTCGGTTGCTCGGTCGCAGTCTCCTTCCACTGATGCGTCCACACGAATTCCTTCAAGATGGCTTAATCTGAAAATTTTGCTCCGGCTTAAGATGCTCGAACACATCCTCTCATGCGATACTAATTGCGATTTAAAAAAGAGTTGAAATTTTTATAGGTGGTGGAAGATTTAGAAAAACAAGTGAAGACTGCCATCATGGAAATCCTGCCAATCTGCTATCTCCTCCCCACGCAGAAAAATAATTTATCACCCTTGTTTAGACATCTACCCACAAAATACCCTTCAAGCGACCTCAAGGATGTGTGGCAGGGTGCGAGTAGTCACTAGCATGCATTACACTATTGATGCATTTGCATACATCTCTAATGCTTGTCAAGAGGCGAAGCTTCAGAAGCACGCATTATACTATAAGTATAAAGAATTCAAAAAGATATGGTACTTTTTTCACAGATTTTTTTTTCTTTTCAAGTCGACCGATTCGTCGCATAGCTACCAATGTTAGAGGGACCGTTCGTATTAATGTATTTTGCAAATACATAAAGGGACAGATATGCAAGAGTTATACTGAAAACATGCACGGCGTGCTGTTAGTACTAGGTAGCAGATAAGAATAAGAAATATTAGGGAGTAAATCAACTAACTAGCTACACTACCTTCGAAAAATTAAGTAATGAAGTCTCATTGGCAGCTGTTATGGTCTCCTATCGTTCGCGGGAAAAATGACATTTTAAAACTGTCTTTCATGCAGTCTAGCTTCCTAATTTTATTCTCATGATCTCATCTACCGAAGTACGCCGGATTTTGTAAAATGTTACTTACATCGTCTGAAAATAAATTGTTTGGGAACAAACATAACGGATGAAGTAACTACTATAATAATCACCAATGTGTATGCATCTTTAATCTTTAATATATATAAAAGAAGATGTCCTGACTGACTGACTGGCTGATTAATCAACCCACAGTCCAAACTACTGGTGATAGAACCGTGACATTTTGAGGATATATCCGTACCGTGGAGTATAGGCGCACTAAGAAAGGATTTTTAAATAAACAAATTTGGGGTTGTTTTTACCCCATTAATGTTAAATTTTACTCCCATAAGAAAAGCATAGATTTCGTTGTACGGGCTTCTTTATTTGCTTTTTTTAAATTACTTGCACTCAAGATATTGAATGGAAATTATTACACTTAGAACGCATAAAATAATGCAATATTTAATTATTTCATTCAATTTTATTATATGGTTCGTTTTTGTCCAAGTATTGCGTTTTTATCTCTAAATTTATCAACTTTTCTTCCTTTTCATCACCGAAAACTTATTTGGCAACCAGGCGTGAATATCCATGTAAGTTATACCGATTTCATGGATTCAAACCTGCAGCATTCAGGCCGGTACAGTGACTAATTTGATAGTTGTAGTCAAACGACTACAGTTCCCCGTTGGCCTTTCCCCGTTCAAATGTGTGGATAAGATCTGAACAATCCATGCTTTTAATATGGTCAATTATATGTTGCATGCTCAAGAGTGGGACAGCCGAAAAATTTATTCGTTTTTGCAGAGTGCGGTAGGACCAAAATAATTGTACATCCCAAAACACTTGAATACATTTTTTCAACTTTAATTTTATACACAAAAATCATTCTTTCATTTATTTTGTACATGTAAAATGTGTCTGCTTTGTATATGTGAGCCTACTTTGAAAGAAAAAGAAGCATTGCAACGCATGCAGGGCATTTTGTGGGTATGTGCCTTTTGGGCAGATTTTCATGAAAGCGAAAATTACGAAAACGCAGACCTACCTGAGCGGCGCCCCTGGACCGGAAGACACTAGAGCGAGTGCGAGAAAATAATGTCCCACCCAACCTAGACCTGACTCGGGCAGAACCGCATGACATGAGCGGCTAGTATATATATTATGTCAGTAACTTTCACACAAGAAATACACGTGAAGCTGAATTTTTATTTGGCTGCAGACCTTTTTTTATTTGCAAAATTGAATAAGAAATAGTGGTTTTCTGTTATTGAGAAAGGTTCCAATAGAAAGAAAATAAAATAAAAAATTCTTATTCCTTCAATCGAATTTTGTATTTCGGTCGAAATTCCGAAATATTTTGCTAAAACGTAACGATTTTTTCAATATTTTAGCGTTTTTGAGTCATCGTCCTTATAACGACCACACTCAACTGTTTAAGTCGAGATTCCGTGTATATCCATTAACTCAATGATTCTTTGCACAAAATGAGATATGAATGGTTTACAACAATGAATGTGAATGATAAAATTTAAAATGATAAATCTAAATTTAATATTTGCTATTAAATGGTAAAATATTTAGTAAATTTCATCGAAAAATTTGACGTAGGACGCAATCACGCGCAGTGTTGATTTTTTTCCTTCCCGTTGATCTTCAACGGACATCTTCTCTAGTAAATTATAATCGACGGTCTGAAAGCGATTCCGTTCCCAGTTGTTGCAAAAGGTCAGTTACCTACCCGTGGTTCCAGTAATCCCTGTGTTGAATATAACCAACTCTCACTGATGAAAAAGAATAATAAAGACAAACAAACGTTGAAATACATAGTTTTAAGAACACTTAGACATATTTTTATACAACCTTATGCTTAAAGGAGGGAACAATGATTCGGTTTTAATGGCATCATAACACAGGTAATCTACATCTACTAAATAGCCTGCAAGCCACCTCAGGGGTTTGTGGTATGGGGTGAGTATTCACCTACATCCATTACACTATACCCTTAAGTTAGTGTAACTACGACTAATCACGCATTAGTATAAATTGCTAATGCTTGTCACGAGGCGAAACCTCACAAGCATGCACTACACTACAGATATGCTCAAAATGGAGAGGGACCGTTAATAAATATGTATTTTTCAACTACACAAATGGACAGAGACTCAAGACTTATGTAGTAAACATGCATGGTGTGCTGTTAGTACTAGGTAACAGATAAGGATTCAAGTATTAGGGGGTACTACTACTACTAAGAGCTACACTACCAATCGACAAACCAAGATAAAAGGTAATGAGTGTCACAAGACTTCCCGCAGAAAATTACAAAACTTCACGCATTGAATAACTGGAAGAATCCATTGCCAGTAATAATACAGGCCTAAAAAGATAAAATTTAAATTGAAATACGAAAGGTGAAACTATAGGACACGCTTAAATATCTCTATTATTTATTTGTATTAGGGAAGAATAAAAAACTGTAGCTTTGTGATCCTACATTATTTTATGTATAATAGACCCGGGTTTCGACGTGCAACGTCATCTTCAGGTACACCTCCTCCGTTCCTCGTTGCAATATGAGTTTAGAATAGGATGTGCATTTGGGAACTTCATCGACGTTCAACGTCATCTTCAGGTGTACCTGAAGAATCATATCACCTAACATGAATCGATTCCATCAAGTTACGCCAGAAACTACCAACTATGGCGATGGTTCGTAAAAAAATAACCAACCCAAGCATCGAATAAGTAATCAGTACCCTTTTCGTAAAACTTGAAATTTTCCTAGCTTTAATGTTACGTATAATACTAAGGGCACCAAAGGCTGCAATACGAAGTAACACCAGGTATGGGAACAAATACTCATCCTACTATTGCACCTAAAATGAAAATATGACGCCGATCCGGGAGAATAGTATCGTTAAATATATAAGTACACTTCATCAGGAAAAATACAGAGAAAGAGAAACCTTTGTTTCAGTGAAAACAGACATTCTGAGATTCTTCCGTGGGGAGAGTTGTTTATCTTTCTCGTCACCGAATGTTTAGTTTCTGAAATTGAGGTCACGGATAAAGCAGGCCTAGAAGGACACGATGGAAATTTTTTTCCATTCGAGTTCTTAGTCATGCGTAATTTTGTGACGAAAGATGACATTATACCTTCATCGCACTTATGCACAGAATTTTTTGCATGGTATCTACTTGTTTTGCATGGTCAAAGAGCCGATTGACTAGCATAGAAAGATGGAATTTGGAGACGCCAGCACAATATTCCAATGAGATGTGAAGGCAACTAATGGGGATATGTTCTAAGTCACAACGGCTCATTGAGGGTTGCGAATGACGAGAAGCTACTGCGATCGATGAATCAGATTCCGGGATCACATGTTTCGATACCAAACAATGTATCAGAGAAGTAAAATACGGAAACGCGCTGTGAGTCACGGATAACGCGAGCCCTAGTGGAGAAGGAAGGAGGCGCTTTTAAAGTCCTTGATCGGAATCTTGCTCCGATCATGAGCGGCCTTAATTGTAGCTTTCATTCTCCATACATGGAATCATCGACGCGAAAATGAAGTAATAGAATAAGGAAAACCTATGTTTTTTATCAAAAATGATAAGCGTAGCTCAGACGATGGAAATCAGAGGTAATAAATTAAGAAACTGGCAATAACACATCTCTATGCCAATAGTTTCCAAATAAACCCGCTATTCCAAATTCATAGGGCTACGAGGAACAGAGGAAGTAAGCTCCTGGTAGTAAGCAAGCTACACTCAAACAAGTTAAGCGTTTTGGAGAGAATTACTTACAAGTGAGCACACTCATTAAAGATATATGAACATTAATGCATGGAAATTACGATTTACATCAAAACATGAGAATGTTGGTTATGTTACAATTAATTGATGTTGGTAGCCCGGAGAAATGGTGTATAAGCATTAACAGAGCTTAAGTGCGCACTTATTATGAAAACGAACTAAGTGCGTTACTTAGTTCATTTTCATAATAAGAGAGAACTACTTAATATTATCTTTTTATGACATCAGTGAACCAGGATTTGTAGCCGCAGCGTTCGTATGTAACATTTTATAGTACTTCGGCTACTTTCATTGATCACATCCTGACTGTCCAGCAAATAAACTTTACTGGATGGTTGTAATTCATTTTTAAAACTTAATTAAGGTGCTAATTCGCTTCCACAAAAATTTGACGGGTGTCGAATATGAAAAGAGAGAAATTTTGAGCATTCATGGTTTTGAGAGCTTAGTTAAATCACGAGATTAATTATTTGTACAATAAACTGGCAGTAAGATGAATGAATCCGCTACAGAAAACCACAGGCAATCACACAAAAGGATTGGCGATCTTGTTAAAACAACTCTATAGCTGAATGAATCGAGAGAATCCGGAGACTTATATGATTATTAGATATACAGAGGAAGAATAGTTTATGCCCAATCATAGGAAGTAAAATAACATCTCACATTTAATCACGTTTGGAAAACGTGGTCACTGAAGGTAAACAACCAGCAAGCAGAACGTTCTCAAGCTTCCGCACATGTCTGCATCGCCATTATCATTTGGGAGGATGATTGATACACAATTAGCTTTACGTCGGAAGTACGTCTCGTTGATTTCGAGTTTTTCAAAGTCACTTTCTCCAATCTGTAACTGTGTTTGCGCCCGTGAAAGCACACTTTTTTAAGTCAAGCCACGCACCATCTCATAATAAAATCTCGTTAACGGTCGATTCCTCCTCGTAAATGGCGTGGACACGAACTAGGAAGTAAAATTGACTGAGAATAACCAGTTTCTAGGTTTTTTGTTTTAAATTTCCCTGATTTCATTTTTAAATTCTCTGAGAACTTCTTCAATTACGGGCTTCGGTGCCACCCCGAAGTAACAGCTTTCTCTAAATTTACATGCACCTAACGAGCCACCACAATTGCAAAGGCTAGGGAACTTTCTTAACCCAGGATACTTGTTTATGACTTCTTCGACTTTATTCTTTCCATTCGGAGATTGGTTCGCTGAATGGCAACTCTATTACTCTCTGATAGAGCTCTCTTGCTCGATTTTTCTAGATCGGCCTTGGTGACAGTCCGAAACGTGTACTTCATGGCGGCTTCAGACATTTTCTATTTTTTTAATTGTTAAATTATGATCAGTGGTGGACGAATCAAAGTAAAATGTCAAAATAATAATCGATGATTTCGTAAATACGTTTGTTAGTAGGTATGTACGTATGTATATTCGGTACCGAGGCTTCACGGATGACTGTCAGTGGCACAATATAGACAACACTTTCCCCTTTTACTTCATGCATGAAAATTATTTGACTCCGCGCTTATCTGCAGTCTATCTCTAGTGCTATCAGCAGTATCTGCTCATAATTCTCGACGTTGATGAGAACTCCCCGTTACAAGACATTAAAAATAAGATGACGGAAAAATTCAAACCCACGCGCTTTCGGATTGGTGATTAAAACCAACGCCTTAAACTGCTCGGCCACGCTGTCGTGTTAGGATAAATAGTACGCCTTGGGGAATAACTCCGCGAACGAGAAAAATAGACGCAATAGCATCTGCGCAATAAGCGAGTGCTACTCCCTTCCCCTACCCCCGCAGAGAACCCCCCCCCTTTTTACCAACACCACCGCCTCGTCCGTCGGCGCGAAGTTCTTTGTCCATCTTGTCTTTTCTCGAAGCGACCCGTACGCGCATCGAACCCATATCCCCCCACCTCCGTCCTCCCCCCATCCCTTATAAAACCCACACCGGCATCTTGTCGGTGCATCGCCCTCTACCCAACCCCCGTCTTCTCCTTCCCTGCGAAAGTGATTCACCCGCCCACTCCCTCTCACCCAACCTATCCCTTCTCCTCGCTCTCCTCCGCCATCCTCCGCCGCTTCTGCCGCCCCTCGCACCTAAATCTCTCCGAACGCCTGGTCAGTACGTTATGACCTTTCAGACCGAAGATCAAAGGGATCCTTCGCCTCCTTCGAGTTGGAAAGAAAAAAGAGACACACACGCATTTATAAATTTGTGTGAGCTGGCATCCAAGTCACTCGGGGCAGTGGAATATTCTAGTATCAGTATGAAACCGAGGTACAAAATTTTACATCGAAAAATACGAGGTGTATCGCCTAATGCGTGATATCGAAAATTCCATAAAATCGCATGTTTCAATCGCTCTGATATCACGCATCATAGCATAGCATTGAGCAATACAATCTTCGCTAACACACAGTTCATTGAGAAACCGGCCTCCTAACAACATAATTGGAAGGATAAACGGAAAGACTTACAAACGACGAACGGAAAAGGAATAATGCATCATGAACATTGCTAAGAATAATTAATCAAGATCAACAGAGAAATTTTGACGAATCGGTTAGCTGGAGAGAGAATGAAGTGGAGAACTTCAGCAAATCTATCTTCAGATTGATAATTTCTTAAGGTAATGACAGCGATATCCATTTTGCATAGAAAAAGGCACGATAAACGCACGCTGTATGAAAACGTATTCCACGGTATTGCGGGATACCGGGCATTGCAAAAAAATCGTGATGAAATCACGGATCAAAATTGAATTCTTAAAGGGAATCGAATGCTATTAATTTACACATGATTCCGGAAATCAGTCAGTTTGCTTCACTACTCGTTTGCTCCACTCTAAAGCAATATGATTCAAAGAAATGACGTGGACGTGAATGAAGCTTGGCACATAATATTGCTGGCGTCTTACTTCATCGCAAAACTGTGTTGAAATAAATTAAATATCGCATATGGCATTACTTTTTCTCATCGTATTCACATCGGCCATAGCACATATTCAGGTGAAAATGACGCTCTGCCATCTAAAGGTCGTTTTTCCTTCCGTTTTGTAATTAAATTTCGTGGGATAACTTAAGTTATTTCTATTATCAAAAAGAATAGTTAATTCGACCACGTCAAACCACAAACCATATAACATGACATGATATCACGTGACATTTTTAGTCGGATGATATCGCAACTCCCAATTGCTCAATACTACAATGTGATCATTCATGAATATCGATATCGCAGTCGATACATCGGAATGTCGCGTGCGGGTGGGTGGTGCCGAATGTAGGCTCGCAAAATCGGAGACAGCGGAGTGGGGAGGCGTTTTTCCACCGTGCTCCCAAGGGGTCAATAATTCTCCGGAATTATAGAAAGTGAATCACCGATAATGGGTCTGCGGCCAGCTTCTCCTCTTATCCTTCTTCCCCGGCTACTCTTCTCTTTCCCCGCTACTAACCTCGGGGTTTCGAGTGCATGTGAATGCACGCTGCGTTTCGCAAACTCCCCTCTTAAAAAGCAAAGGGTGTCAACATGCAACTTGCCTCCCGAGGGGGCCCCAAGGGATGATGACTCCTCTACGGGCGTGGGCCGAAGCCGTCTGCAACGCAGAAATAGCATCTGTCACTTTTGTTTTTTTTTCTAACATCCACTTCTACTGCATAATTGTCGATAACGCAGGAGAGTCATAAATTTATCGGATAATAAAAATCGGAGAACCAGTTGGTTAAGTCGAAAATTTGTAATTTTATGATGTATCTAATTAAAGGACACATCCTCCTTGAGAAAGATAAAGCACGCTTATTTTTGAGTTATTTTTGAATATCTACAGCAGACTTTTTCTATGGGTAAGCGTTTTATGTGCTTAAACCTGGACTTATGACAAAAATTTCCTATCATTAGATTTAAAGGATTACTGAGCATAAATAAATGCCTAATAGAAAGAAGACAGTAGAATTTCAACCAAAGTTAGCAGATATTTAAAGCATATATCCATTTTCCTCTAAATTTCATGCATAAAAAGTCTAGAAGTCGCCCATTATTTAAGGCTTCCTACACGTGGGTTAACTAAAATAAGGATTTCCTACATTAAAGTTGCAATTCCAATTGACTCATAAAAGACAATTTAGTCGTGAAATACAAGTTTCACTTGGAAATCGGAGGTGACATAAGGAAAGAAACTTTCTCAGATTTCCGCAAGACACTTCCTGAGAGAGAGCTCTCGCTGATTTTATGGTGTCCTTTTGGGTAATACATATAATTAACGAATAGGAAATGAATACCACGCCGCGTCGTCCCAAAGCGAAGGTCCCCGTCCTTCTTGCGCGCGTGGGTTGTCCGACTCACCTTTGAGCTCTTCCTCGGGGTGACACCTTCAGAGAGTGAGGTAGGGCATATAATGCGCGGCGCGTCGTGTAATTTCGGACGGGGAAAAGACATGGAGGGGGCGGGGGCTGGCGGCCGGGTTGACTGGCTTCGGGGCACGCGGTGCGCGTGTTCATATCGTTCGTTCGTGCGAACTCCAAAAACCGTGGGAAGTGACGGTATCACCACGGATTCACACCGGATATCACCCGGCAACTTACACCGCTCTCATCTCCTCTGATATCCCGCTCTCCTACTCTTCGAGCAACACTAGGGTCACTAAATATATACCACATATACTGCTGTAGGCTTCTTGTAGCGGGTGCTGGGGAAATGGACGACTTGAAAATGCAAATTAAACGAACTTCTTAACAAATAACTCTCCGTATATGACAGTTACCTAGGGTATTATGAAATGAAATACCGAAATACGAAAATGACAGTTATCGGTTTAAGAATTGTTGAAAAGTAAAAAAGTGTAAAGTTTGCTACAAAAATGACATATATATATACGTTAAATAAAAATATTATTTTTTGCTGTGTCTTACCTATCATTGTCACCTTAAGTCCATTTAAGCCTTAAGTACATTTTGTGTAGAGGGAAAAAACAAATGGCAAATCAAGGATTTCGTACACGCTTTCAGATAGAGGACACTTGATTCTAAGAGAAATACTATTAGAAAAAATGAAAAATTGTCATTTACGGAGGAACCTTCTAAATGGTTATTTACTGCGGATTCCCGGCGATTTTTTCCTATTACCTATTTTCAAACCTGATAAAAATATTACTTCAGTGTAAATTTAATTAGGCTCTTGGTAATGTTCACACCCCTTTAAAAATGACCTCCTCGACCCCTGTCTCGCCTTCACACCCCTCACCCCCACAGGTGCCTATCCTCATCCTTCTTCTTCGCCGTCGGCGATCGCAACTTGTGGGCAAACGTGCGAGCTCTTGCCAGCAGAAGTGAATCAAGCGGGGCGTTGACTCACCTTATCCTCGCTTCCCATCACCCCCCTCGCCCCTCACTATCCCAAGGCTTCCCTTTCTTAATCCACGGTGCGACACCGACTCCAAACACACTTTTTTCCGTATCAATACGCGTCAGTGTAACACATATCCGGACGCCGTGGTTTTAAGACCGGTGGGTGGCCAAGTGGATTGCCGTGAGCGGGAGCCAATCCTTCCCCGGACGTCCTGTGGAAATCCTGCTCTCAAGACGCATATTAAATTTGGTGCGTAGTTCCTATATGCGTCTAAGAGTGCCCTAGACGCATATAGGAACGTCTACGGTGAACAAAGAATGCCTACTGTGTCCATATACGGCCAACGTAATCAAGAAACTGGTTATATAATTAATCATGAGGGATATTGCTGTTTTCGGCGAACATGTCACATTATTTTTCACATAACCATCAGCATAACCAACAAGGGGAGGATATCCTTGGCTGATATCCCCTATGTCAAAATAAGATTGGTTTTTTTTGGAGATTTGGTCAATAAAACATAAAAAAAACTTCTGCCAACGTTTCGACCTTTGATTACATCTACATCTACAAAATACCCTGCAAGCCACCTCAGGGGTGTGTGGCAGGGGGTGAGTATTCACCAACATGCATTACACTATACCCTAAAGTTAGTGTAACTACGACTAATTATGCATTAGCATAAATCGCTAATGCTTGTCATGAGGCGAAGCCTCACAAGCATGCAACACTACACTACAGATGTCATCAAAATGGAGAGTGACCTCAATATACATGCATTCTACAACTACACAGATGGACAGGGACTCAAGACCCATGTAGAAAACATGCTAGGCGTGCTGTTAATATGTACTAGGTAACAGATAAGGATTCAAGTATTAGGAGTACTACCACTACAAAGAGCTACACTACCTAACGACAAACCTAGATAAAAGTCTCATGGCAGCTATTATGGTCCCTTATCGTTCGTGGGAAAAATGACATCTTAAATCTATCCGTTCTGCAGTCTAGTTCCCTAATTTTACTCTCATGATCTGATCTACCGTAGTATGTCGGATTTCGTAAAATATTGTCAACGTCGTCAGAGAATAGACCGGTTTGGAATCATCATCAGGGCTGTAGCAGTACAACAAGTGAAAACAGTTATAAAAATATGTAATACATGACATTGTATGTAGTCATAATGACATTGTCATTGAGGAAGGTTCGTTGGGAAGGAAGTTGGGGTAAGGAGGAAGAGTGAAGGGAAATCTGGTGTCGGCATTAGCCTAATCGTCACGGATAACCCCAAGGAGCCTCCATTTTACGCTGTATCGATCTGGATTCAACTGAGAAATCTCAGCCACGGCCAAGATGATTGAAGACGTAAAATTTAAGAAGCTAATTGATCGAAACGGTAGATGCAACCTTTGATACCTCTTTATCCTGATTTGGTTTCCAAAGGTGAGAACAAAAAACATACGCGAAAGAGAAAACGATGGCAGGAGTGTTTTTACATTTTCTGCCAAATCCTTCCATAATTTCTCAAACCTTCCATTTCTTGAGCGTGTAAAGCCATACAAGTTGCCTTAAGAAATGGCAAATAAATTCTACAAGGTTTGCTTGGAAGTAACGGCATTTCTGGTAGGAGGAGACAGTGAGATGAAAGGTATTTGAAAGAGACAAATGCAGCTTTTTGAAATTCAAGGAAGGATATATTTCAGATTTATTAATCAACACGTAAAATTGTAATAAACTGACTGGATTTTCATAAGATTAAATACTAAGATAAGTACCAGTGACAATTAACAATCGATTACAGTTTAGAACCTATTTTTAATCCTTCAGAGTCATGAAACCCCCAAAAGGTCTGACAAGACCGAGCAATACACCCTTGCGATGGCATGCAGGGTATTCTTACATCTACAAAATCTTCAACATACCCTGCAAGCCACTTCAAGGGTGTGTGGCAGGGGGGGATGTAGCTGTATATTCCTAGGATGAAGCCGCAAAGTCGCAATTTGTGAATCACTATTTAGTAGATATAGGCATGCGCTTTTGGGTGTCTCCATAGTTTCGACAACTCATTCAGCACCTGAGTCATTCGCATCGTATGACGCATTTTTTTCAAAATTAAGTCATCATCACATGCTAGGAACTTCATTGGTTTTTCCGAGGATTCCCTTGAGCAACTGGCGTTGAATAATAGACCACTGATGCCATATATAACAGAAGTCGTAATAATGAAAGTTAATCGAAGGAATAAGAAACATTATCAGCATTCTTCCACTTTTCAGGCATCCATTTCGATAGAAGAGCGGCTTATTGTCGCGTTTACAGAATTCCAGCCACTAAGAGAACGAACATACAAATTAGTCAACGATTGCATTTCACATCTACAAAATACCCTGCAAGCCACCTCAAGGGTGTGCGGCGGGGGCGGGGGGCGGTTCCCAAGTTCAATGACAGCGGTATTTGGAGAATCAACAATTAAGTTATTTTTTAATAGGCCAGCAACAAACAGATCAGTAGGTATCTACGTGTATCATTCGACCATTATTGCACACTATTTTCGAATAACGAAAACATGTGAAGTGTTACTGGAATCAATGGGCAGTAAATTTAAAGGGAAGAAAGAAACAACATATAGGTGTGTCTTGTTGACTTACTCGAAAAAAACTGATAGATTTGGGTGTCATTTCAAGATCTGGATATAACATTTGCTAAATTCACATCGCACCCTGAGAGCCATCAATCCGGTCCTAGGAATACAAAAGAAATGAACTCTGATTATAGCTCACAAAATCCACATATTGACGCATTGTCATTCGCTGAATCATTTCTTGAGTAAACAACCATTTACTCAGAGAAAAGAGCCACATCCAACATCTAGACGAGAAAATAGTCATAAGAAAAATCAGAAATTGACCAAGACCTTTTAACAGGATTATTTGCGCTAACATATGATTGAAAACAAGGAGACGGAAAAATCATCAATATTTCTCTGCAATCTGTTTACTCGTCATCAGAAGCGCGTAAATAAATAACAGTTAACAATTAAACGAAAGGAATGTTGGAACAGGCGAGCCTTTTGAAATTAATGACTAAGGTACAGTAAAGCAATACAGCAAGTGTCTTTGTCTCACACGACGTGTATGAAACTCGTCATCATCAATCCGCTGGCAATAATAACTTTCACCAGCCCACATGCACATACATACACGCGCGCACCGATATACCCACTATCGCCGTGACTCAACTGGAGTAATTACTCGGGGCGACCTTCTAACGGCAGACCGCACGCGGGTCAATTTGCGGAACGGAGGAGAGCTCTCTCGACTACTATTGGTCGACTTCTCACGTTCTCTACGTCTCTAAGGGAAGTTCCCACACGATTGCGTCGAGTCAAAGCAAATAAGACATCCAACTTTCTCGTATGGGTCGCTTAAGGGAGTTTGAGCGAGATATCACTACACAAAAAAATCGATGATTTTGGCCTCATTATAAAGAAAAAGATCTCATATTTCCAATGAGAAAAAGTTATCAGTCACTTGCCATTATAATTTTCGAGATGTTTGCCAAAACATGATTCATTTTCCATGAGAAATGGCAAGAGTATGCACTCCAGAGAGATTTTAAAAAATGAAGAAATTATAACGCCCAGATCTCGTCATAAATTTAAGTCTATTGTTTGGATGCTTTGTCTACTATTTTAAAAAATAAATCAATTAGTCACAGCAGTAATTCTCACCAAATCGCAAAACAATTTTCGGTTGTGAAGGCGTTGTCAGTGTACGGCGTGAAAAAAATGAGTCAAGTTAAAGACTTATGTATGCATATTTAGTTAATTACTGAGAATCTCAGTCGTATAAAACAACATTTTTGTGCCATTAATATTACAATATTTACTACATGCTTATAATAGCTACTGAAATACAAAAAAATTCGAAATTGGTCTCTGTTATGACTTTTTTAAAGTAGGGAAAAATCTCTCTCAAACTAACTGAAAAAATATTGCTTTCACTGATGGAATGCGTCGGCATAAAAGTGAAGAAACATCAGCAAAAGTAAGGCACTAAGTGTGTTTCCCATTCGCCTTATTGCGCTGTTAGTGAGCCTTAGTGAGTTTAGAGCCTCGCAACACAGCAGTGCACTTATTTTCATTTCGTTTCACACCCTACGCACTATAGTAGTAGCTCACATCGAAACAGATCGGGAACCAAGAGGATGCACGTTGGATGCACTTCTGACCTGAAGACGCCAGCAGGATGGCTGGAGACACTGTCGTCGCCTTTAGACAAGACAACGCGGAGGAATGCCCGAAAGCCGTTACCAATATGGAGAAACGCCGCGGAAACCTCAGACCCATTGGTCCATGAGTATATTGTACTTACAGATCCAGGTTACCGCACGTTACGCCTACACACATCATTCCATTCTTCTTCATTCGTATAGTCAGAAATGCGCCGATCTACACAAGCTTCCACACTTTGAATGGAAATCTACCTACGTATGCAGATGAGTCGCAGAAAACAGTGTATTAGTATAGGATATTATTTTCCAATTAATAAGTTTTTCCAGTCAGAGGAACTGACTAAAGCGCCATTTTTATTAAAATTATGCATTTCCTCTTCCACAATTGAGTTTTTTTGCCCAAAACTAGAACGGATTGGCACCCTCATTTAACTATGATTTGATTTCCAGGAAAAAATTGCCTTTTCACATTACTTTTCCTGCAACAAGGGCATTCGCATTTGGCAGCAATATAATATTTCTCCTCTTTCACTCATTCTCGTCTTTAAGCCTACGAACTCACAAGTTATTACTACGGAAAACTTGTGAGTAAAGTCAGGAATTTGTTTTCTTTATGGAAACGAGGGCAGGTTTATCCATCTAGCGACACTGATATGAAAAAATTACATACATTTCACTTCACTTTGCAACCTTCTCAACAAATCATCCAGATGAGTTACGTTTAATCAATGCGTGGGAGTAGGTAGCATATGTGCATGTATGGGCAGGTTCTTTCCTTCCCTGGGGGGATAACGGCGAGACCGGAGTTCTCAGCGATGTTAGAAAAGTGAAAAGAAAAACCTTTCACTGGTGAATTGACGCGCGCCTTACTTCGCCATTAGCGTGCCCGCATTATTTGGATTCTCTGTGGAATGCCTGAAAACCAGAGGAAAATTCCTCACAGGAGAGAGTTTCTGCTCCCACACAAATTACAAGAAACAGAAGTGGTCTGGCTCGGGACGCGGCTTTGTGAAATTATATCCGTATGCTGTTGGAGAATGTATGCCGAAGTAATCAGTCGATCAGGTGAAGATGCTTGAATTTCTGGTCTTCCTCCGCGTCTATCCATCTTTCTGGAAAATATTTCGCCCACGATCCAACTGGCTTCTTCAGGTCCGCTGAAGTCGAATAGGTACATACATAAATTGCATCTTTAAACATACACCGCTATTTTGGGAATTAAAGTATTGTAGATTACAGTATTATCCAATGAAGTATATAAAACTGTTACTGGAAAGATATTGTGTCGGTCTCTTCTTCAATTAGATGAAAATTGCCCTCTTTCACAAACGTTATCGCCACGCGTTCCGGCCTTAATGAACCATCTAATTCTACATCTACAAAATACCCTGCAAGCCACCTCAGGGGTGTGTGGCAGGGGGTGAGTATTCACCAACATCCATTACACTATACCCTTAAGTTAGTGTAACTACGACTAATTATGCATTAGCATAAAACGCTAATGCTTGTCACAAGACGAAGCCTCACAAGCATGCACTGCACTACAGATATTATCACTATGGAGAGAGACCGTTGATATATATGTATTTTGCAACTACACAAATGGACAGAGACTCAAGACTTATGTAGAAAACATGCACGGCGTGCTGCTAGTACCAGGTAACAGATAAGGATTCAAGTATTGGGGAGTACTACTACTACTAAGAGCTACACTACCTATCGAAAAACATAGATAAAAGTCTCATTGGCCGCTGTTATGGTCCCTTATAGTTCGTGGGAAAAATTACATTTTAAATCTATCCGTTCTGCAGTCTAGTTCCCTAATTTTAATCTCATTATCTGATCAACCGTAGTATGTCAGATTCCGTAAAATATTATCAACGTCGTCAGAAAATAGACCGGTTTGGAACTTACATAATAGATTGAGTCTAAATTTTAATCGTCCGTCTGAAAGCGTTTCCCATCCCAGTTGCTGCAAAAGGTCAGTAACACTAACGAGATTATGACATTTTAGCCTTTTGTGCAGTCAAATTGATAGAAAAATCATCCCCCGCCGTATACCCTTGAGGTGGCTTGTAGGGTACCATTTAGATGCAGATGAATGTCTATGAGGCTCTGTCTTAGAATGTCTGAATGAAATGTCTATGAGGCTCATTGTGACCAGAATTATCCATCAATTAATGTAGTCCGATGCGCTATATAGAACGAAAAACCCAATCAAGAGAAACCATAGTCTTCTAAAAATCAATCTTATTGGAGAGATCGCAATAAAATAAACACCAATCCACCAGTGAGGTTCCTAATTTCATCCCTTGGTCTCGGACCGTTAGATTTTGCCAATGGCGGTTTAGAGGTGAACTTCGAATGCGAAAACAGACGACGGTCAACAAGGTTATGTTTCTTGATTTTCCAATAGGAATTTGATAGATCCTGCACCTCTGTCTCACACTCACATTAATATCAACCGGAAGTTACATCACCTACCTGTAGCGCCATGGCCAAAGGAATGCGCAATTCACATATTCAGTTCCATTCTCTTAGACACCTGCGGCTTTCTGCGATGCTCTCGTATTTAGAACACCTAAGAAAATATCCCTAATTTGTCAGAAAAATCGCCATATCTCATTAGGTAGTAAGTTGATACTTTAAAAACCATGTTCATTCGTTGCACCTTGAGATGGTGCAACCGTAGTAATGCAAAAATGAAAGTAAGATAATGTTTATGCTGCGGTGAAATGTTGTCTCTCATCTCCCATATAAAAAGTTACACCGTTAAACAGTAACGAATAATACAATACGTGATAAAAGTAATAGTTGAACTATAGCTAGCGAGACATATCTAATTTTACGAGATAATGAATATCTATGTGGGAAACTACGCCGTGGAGGTAAAAAAATATTTGCGAGGTATAGCAAGTTCATCCGTCATTTCACGATGATTCAACTCCATAAAGTTTAGCCAGATACTACAGATTTCGCGGGTAACCATTTGAAAAGTGATAGAATGGAAGTCCAAAGAAGGAAAAAAAACCTGAGCCACTGCGAATGAAAATGCAAAGGAGAAAAATATCAAACTGAAAGGGAATTAAAGCTGAATTATAGGATTTCAGCTATTAATATAAGTAAAACGCTTATGTTGACACTTAAAAAAACAGTCATCTAAACCTATCTATTATTAAATTTTAGAGATAAAGAAACATTAAATATCCGAATGGAGAACTTTAACACTGAAATATGTGGCGATTTCAAAGAGCAGTAATATGGATTTCGACTTTAGAACTACGGAAAAGAAACTTTCGGAAGCGGTTCGCGTTTCTTCGCGAGGTAGCCAGCGTGCTGCAGTCATTCTCCCACCTGTTATCCTTGGAGTAAGGAGAGAAAAATTTGTAAAAAAACGAATAGTCCTTTCTATGATCATAGAGGTAAAAAAGCCATGCCCATAATACCACTATGTCTATGACACCATATTAAATTAAAGCGTGCTGATCTAGTTAATGACACCTGTGACTTTCGTCGAATTCAGGATTATAGAGAAATCAATTCGATGTGCATCCAAATGGATTAGAAAAAGTCCAGGAATGTGATTCGAAAGGGTGAAAATTAAGATTCGTTCATATATTTTAAATTTATGAAATACCGTGCAATCCACCTCCAAGGTATTTGAAGCGGGGTAACTCGACACCAGGTACGTATAACTCGTCCACGTTTGAAGGTCGAACCGCGCACGCTCCACTTTGCATCGGACAATAAGTAGTCAGGAAAACAATGCATGTCCAAATCAGAAACTAGAAGAGTGCAACGTTGGCGAACATACTGATGGAATATTTCAAAACACTGTTGGTCTCCGAAGTCTTTAAATCGCAAATATTATGATTTGTTCGATGATTTTTGCTCTCTCAATATAAAGAATAAATTTGTATATGTGATGATAATATTCATTGTTTTCCACTAAATATTTTCTTCGTAGAATACAGAAACCATGGTTTACGGCAATTAAGCTAATGCTGCAACAAGGGAAATGAATAAAATCACGAATTATATGGGTATTAATAAATTTTTGTTCCCATGTCGTCCCTCAGGCCGCTAGGCGTATCTCCACCATATATAAAGTACAAAGTGCCGTCCAATGACCCGACAGCGAAGAGATTGCAAGCGGTTGCTCCCCAGACGATCTCGCACTCTTCACCACCCTCGAAGTAACGTGCTCATGATTCCGCCCGGCGAATTGGTACGGTCAGCTCTCTTAATACGCGACCATTGTTGCGCAAGGAGGGGGAGGAGGAACAACTTAGCGCTCTCTCCTACATCCTCCCCCTTATCTTCCCCGGAGGTGATCCGCTAAAAAAAGAACTCCATCCCCCCCCTTCACGCGTAGAGGACGAAGATGATTCTAAGTGGGAGGAATCCGATGGACCAACTCGAAGGAGGACGAAGCAAGAAGCGAGGAGACAGACACGCACACCAAGGCTCGACACCCTAAAAAAACTGTGATTCACCATTTTGGCTCGGAAATGTACGCAAGGCCGCTGCAGACGGCGCGGGCGACAATGTCGAAGTAACAAATGAAAACGTAACTTGGTTTCCTTCCACAGATTTGTTTTCCTGGTACAAAATGTTTCGACACAGCGGTGTCATCATCAGGTACTTAGCGGTTGTTGTAGTACCTGATGTTGACACCGATGTGTCGAAACATGTTGTACCAGGAAAATAAATATGTGGAAGGAAACAAGTTACTTTTTCATTTGTGAATTCAAATTCCACATAGTTCAGCTTGAAACCATGGAATGTCAAAGTAAGTTAAACGGTGGTGATGGGGGTAGGGAAAAAGTGGATTAGGGAGTGAGAAATTTCCGTACCCCTACAACTAGCATGTGAATTTAAGTTATTACCTGTAAGTCCTCGGTAGCATAGTGATCACTATCTCCGCCTGCCACGTGGGAGACCAGGGTTCTGATTCCCCGCCGGGAAGAAATATTTACCCCACGAAATTAAATTCAGCTTTGTTAGAGAAAACTTCTTATCTCATCGTCGTCACCAAGATTTGTTTATGATGAATTAGATGCTGCATAGATATTTTCCACGTCACTTGAACCCACTTATCTCTTGGCAAACCAACAAGTATGAAAGCACGGTTTAAGTGGGGGCCTTGTTCGGAACGAGGATTCTTAGCAATAACCACGGTACAAATTATGAAAAATGCATTATTATCGAAACATTTTTCAACTACACTAATACTGAATTCACAATTTCCTCATTGAATACCTTGAGTTGAAAATGTTTAGCAATTAGATAGACTTGGTCATTTCCATACTTATTTTTACCAACCACGTTTTCGGTACTAACTATATCTACGAAGTACCGTGAAAGCCACCACTAGGGTGTGTGGCATGGGGTGATTCCACACCAAGCATGTAGCACTCCTCCCAGTTAAAATCGGGACCTCAATCGGGTTCCCCCGGCCGCTTGGCGCAGACCAAAAAGAACTCAGGAGAACAGTGCGCAGCCAAACCAGAAACTGGGAGAGTGCTACGTAAATGAACAATCAAACATGCAATACACTGCTAAAGAGACATCTAGTGGTTATTATTACTAATACTATTAATTCATGAATGCACTAATTTATCAATGAATATGCATTTATGAATGAAATGCACATATGAATGAATAAATTACAATATATACGTAACTATTATCAAGATAAATACATAACACCGAAACCACGGTCTATTAAAAATTAAATAGCGTGATAACCAAGTCTTTTTTATTACTTATTATATTAAACACTACGGTAAACATTACCACCAAGAGACGTCCGAGACATTCTATGGTGTTTCTGACCTAAAGGTAACCCACTGCACAATTTTTAAGAATTTTTTCCCCATGAAAAAAATTAACTCAGTTAAAACTCAGTTAAACCTAAGGTGGGCTTTGTTGGCGGATGTACCTTACAGGTAGGAGGATGTGGGTTTGAGGGGGAAGGATGCGTGAGACGAAGCGCGTAAAGGAGGGGGAAAGAGGCGATGTCTTCTTATGCAGAGGAGAGCACCACCTCAACGACGCGGGTCATTGGGAATGATGAATAACTATCGGAGGAGCGCGGCAGGAATAGTGCGTGTTTCTCGAGAGAATGAGGGCAGCTGAAAGAGTCATGTCGCGCGGAGGGATGAGTGGGCGGGTATTTACGCTGCTCCCCCCTCTCCCCTCGGAGGGTGACTCTTTGAGTCTTCTCTCAACGGTAGGCGGTGACGGAGGGGGGATGGATGCCGCAAAGGCGGGAAGAAGTCCGGGGGATGGAAAGGGGTTGCAAAGCGAGAAGGTTTTCCTCTCTCTTTCGGCGCGGATGCTAAATGAGTGCTTTGACAGTAGTTTTTTCGGCCTCGACAGCGAGAGGTGACCTCCATTTTTTTCGTAAAAAGAAGCGCTACACCCGGAACAAGGTTATTCCAAGGGAAGAGTTGCATGAAAAATCTTGCGTATTCACGTGAATTTAGGGTGACCTAATACAAAAATATGTAGATAGTGTCGTTGGTTAAAAACATTATCAAACATGACCGGAATTCAATCCCATTTGTGGGCCAGAGGACGTTTCTCGATGTGAGGAGTCATTTTTGCAAAACCTTATGAATGGGATGCACTTCGTATGAAGTCTACAGATGTTAAAGAAGAGAATAAAACAGAAATTAAACTCCCAGACAGCAACGGTTTAAAATATAATTTAATTTCTGTATAGACAAAAATTCTTATTATTCAATGCATGGAGTCGTGAAAATCTTAACTCTTTCGAGGATATTCGGCAAATATCGTGGATTAATCTGGAATCTTGATCCGGGTTGAAGGCGAATTTGCAGCACAGTATTGCAGCATATCTACACTCTTTCCAATTCAAACTTCCAAGTTTCTCGTAATTAATACTGCAGAAGATCTCCAATAATATTTGTTGTAATTGAATTTACATCCTTGCCACGCCCCTCACTGCAAAATTATTCACGAAACTTGAGTTATTCAGTTCTATAAATAAACTATATAAATAACATCGAAAAAAAACTCAATCCAATCGATAATAAAACACCTGAATGGCATAAAATGGCTTCCCCTCACAGATACCTTACGGAAAATTACGTCTTTTTTCGTAGTTCAACTCCGCCACCCAGGCGGCGTGACTATCTTCGGCTCTCAAGTGATGAACTGCCAGTCTATTTTTTTGTTTCATCTGCTCTTTCGACACTTGATCCGTATCTTTCGACTCTTGATCCGTTTCATTTGCCTCCGCATTTCATTAGTTCCATCTCACCTGTCGTTAGGAACTTGAAATGGAGCCACCATCGGACATTGGCCGATCGTGAGCCGATCATTAAGAGAGCGAATAGCATCTCCCGCTCTCCCATTGGTCGCGTTCAGCAGACACAACAGTTGCGTCACCGGTCAGAACTTTCTGTGTTTTGAATACTTTTGAAACATTATTGGCCGATCGTGAGCCGATCATTAAGAGAGCGAAACGGATCTTCTAAATTCCCACAAAGAGTCATTAAAAAGGTGATATTACAAAATAACCCCCCTAGAGTGAACATAAATACACGGAATCTCGGCTTCAGAAATTCGCATGGTCGTTATATGGACGATGCCTCAAAAACGAAAAAAGTCTGCTAAATATCGATACATTTTATTACTTTTCCACAATTTCGATTGGAAATCAACATTCGGTTACATAAATAAGAATCTCTAATCAATTTTCTTTCAATTGGCACTTCTCCCGATTTCGTACTACTTTTATTTCTGAATAAAGTTTGCAATTGAAAAAAGATCTGTACGAAGCCAAGCATCACTTTACGTATTTGACTTATGGGAGTCACTGAAAAACATATAAATAAATAAATAAATAAATAAATTAACATATTTTACATAAAATAAACTTTTGGCACTTTTTCTGAAATCAGCTCATCAAGAAGATTAATTTGAGTGTAAGTTGATGGGTGTTCGACACCTGGAAGTGGCTAAACATTTCGAACATCCAAACAAACAAATAAAAGCACTTTCCCCTTTATATATAGAGATATGATTTTACACATTGCCTCAGCGACAGTTTATTCTGAATTTTTATTGTTTCGTTATTTGAAAGCATCTAAAGTTACAAGAATTAATAAACAAAGAATAAATAGCAGCGAAGTCATAATTATAAATAAGAAGCTATGAAAAGGAATCATCTGCCTATTTTTTGCAAAATTTAAGTAATACAACTTAATAAATTGTTGGACACCTATCATTTAAGGCAGCTCTGATGTTTTGTAAGTTTTAATGGCAGCAAAAATCCTACGGACGTACACGTACACTGCACAGACAGATACGTGCAGGCTTTATTGGAAAAATAATAAGAATCTGTTCGAGAGATTTGAAAAGATGCATTTCAACTTAGCAAATTCCAAGAATGCATTATGTTTGCAGGTGTAATAAATCACCGCACACTGCATAAGGCATAGTAAATGATAAACAAGCAAGATGGTGGTTTAGAGCATTACTTTTTCTGGCGGCCGCATACTTGGGCACGAGAGAGTTATTGAAATCTACCTTAGGAAAGATGAGAAATCTTTCCATTTAAGATCTCGAAGAAAGATAAATAGACTTTCTCCTATGACGTCGCGGTTGGAAACGTCGTGTTCATACCAAGGGAAAGGTGACATCACGATGTCGACATCCTGAAAAAACCTATGATGCGTACTTACCTATCGAGGTCTGAAAATATCTCCCTGGAGTATGTATTCGCCTTTGAACGATTATTCAAACATCTTCGACAAGCCAACTGATTATCGAATTACCACGAACGATACTATCGAAGACTGAATTGGCTTATTAAAAAAAAACATTAATCAGCCATCTATCAAAAAAAAACCACGGCGATAAATTAGGCAAGACGATGATTGTAACCAATAGCTGACATGTGGGGAGGGGAGACATGGACTCGTTAAAGATTTTGTTCACCCTTCACGCTGAAAAGGAATTAATAGTCTATTTCCCGACAGCCGGAGAACGATGAATGGAAAATATAAAGTAAGAAACAAAAACATTGTACCACTAGCCGGGAAATTTACGAAATAATACCTTATTGGGGCTCCTAACACAATAAATTCTCACTCACGCAAGCACCAACAGCCATTATCAAGAAACCTTTGGCAATTTTTACATCGGGGAACATAATTATGGATATTATCTCCAAAATATATGGTTAATATGCTCGGAAAGACGGTATAGTCCGAAGTACGAGTTACTAAAACATCTTGCCAAATGAAACAATTAACCAAGGTGTTTGACATTATTTTACTTGAGCTTAATGTACAGGAAACAAGAATAAGACATTAACCTCATACTTATTGTATTTACTTTTCTTTGAGGGAATGATACTTCAATGATCACTAGCATTCGGAATATGGCAGATATAAAGGCGTAGGATACGTACAGATAACAAAGTCGAGTAAATCTAATTCGATTCTCTTCAAAGACTTGTCTTAAAGTCTTTGAAGATCCCGAGTGCAGCTGGTGGATTTACAGATCTTGATGGCCTTAGCATAGATAAATATCCCAGATGGCCCTCATTCATTCACAACCCTTACAGATCCCAATACAGTTCACTTCGCTCAGAAATGTTGGCTGTTAATACTCGCTCGTGTCCAGTTATGTCATGCGTGATGAACTGTTGAAATTATTTTATTGTCCATTCGTTTCAATGGAATAAATAAGTATGTTAACATGTTAAAATAATAATGATAAGTAAGAATCAAGGATTTCTTCGTAGATGAAATGTCTCCAAAAGTCATATTATCAAATAATGGTGAGCATTGTCAACGGTTGTTTACTCGTTGGAAAGAGAAAGACAGCATAGCTCCAAATCGACTAGCGACTGCCCATCATCAACATGACATATCGTCCTACATCAGATAAATAATTCATTCAGTGAAAGGAAATTATATCTTGTGTCAACATCAACCCTTGCGGTGAAAAAAGGTGATTTCCTAAAGATCTTCGTGATTTGTGCGGCGCTTAGCCTTCAGAATGAGTCAGTTTTTTAATTGGAATTTCAAAACAGTATCTTTACAGCAAACGTCCTCGTTTTATCTCCAACTTTGCTTAGGAATAATCTGCCATTGGAAATAAAATTATGCACTTCCATTTGCTTCATTTGCACTTTCACCGTTAGAGAGATGCTTAGGCATGGATAATTCAATTTATAGAGGAGATCTAGCATCTAATATTTCCAGGAGAGGAAAAAAGTCTACGAATTCAATTATATGACAAAGCCAATGCCACAATAATGGAAAGGCAAATAAAAATAAAGCATTGCATTGGTCGTATGCAATATGACACAACTATTTCGTTCTGCATAAAACCGTCATCATTTTCACTTCGCATCAACAAACAAGTCAACTTTAGAGCAATGCTCTCAAAGAAATCAACCAGGATTCAATGCTCCAATAAACAAACAAAATTTCCACTACAATTGGCACTTGCAAAACCAAATCGCTTGCCAAGGAGTGACTCACATTCGAAAAATTCGACAGCCGAGCAAGGCGGAAGCTTTCCATTCAATCACTCCTCTACGAAATGAAAACAGCAGGGCCTGCTTAGAAGAAATTACTTCGGCTTGCATGTAGCAAAGTGTGCGATTCATCAGGCAGAGTAGGTACATTTATTCCTTCCAATACTAACAATAAGTTTCTTAAATCTTAAAGTAAAATCGGACTCGGAATATGCAGCAAGTATTAGGGACCCAAATGAGCAAGAGGTAAAGAAATAATAAGATAGTGCACAAAGAAGACCCTCCATATTTGTAAATAAAATATTATTACAAGATAACTAGAAGAACCTTAGTAAGACAGAGCTATGTAAGGTGGGGTCCTCCAAATACAGAGAAAGCGAGTACAATGAAGGACTTCAAGTTAGTAAAATGAGACCGTGGAAATTGCCAGCCTACATGGCCATATCGACTCGGATTCCTTGACAAAATAAGAGAGCCACTATTACTGATGAGTTTTTTATTTTCAATAAATCAGAATAGCCAATTAAATGCTAAGTAAGGTCTTGTAAAAGCACTACAAATTTATTTACAACATATTTACATACTTATTAGGCATTTTCGTAATTCAAAAACACAAAGACTTGTTTTACAATAAACCCTTTGGTATCTCGCGGGGTAGAGCAAATACGTAGGTGCTTTCGAATAAGCGAACTCATCGGATAAATTTATTTTATTAATACCCAGCTCGTAATACTTGGAATTCACAGGGGTTTGGGTTCATGAAGTGGCTTGAACACTGACTTGATCCCAGGCTTGATCCCGAATTGCCCGACATTGGCGGAGATTTTTCTGTAAACTCCCGATACCTAATTGGGTACCTTGTAGAAAATAAGTCCAGTATTTCGCCCGTCGAATGGGACGGTGAAACCGAGGACCCCTCCACGCCTTTCCATAAGAATATCATCAATGGTGAGTGATATCAGGTTTTTGCTAACGCATTAGTAGTCGCAGTTTCATGAGCTTTATTAGGATATAGTGTAGTGCATGCTAGTGATAAATTACTCCCTACCACACACTATTGAGGTAGCTAGCAGGGCATTATGTAGTAGAGTAGGCTAATGTTGACGCCGGGTTTCCCTTCCTCCGCTTCCCATATAACCCTATTTTCACCAGCCAACCCATCTATCCTCAATGGCGCATATGACCTCAACTATCGGTTACCTCCCTAGAAAACCAACTAACATTGACTATTAGATAATATTGAGTACAGTGGTGAAGATTCACTCCCAACCACACGTCCTTTCGGCATCTAGCTGGCGACGAAGTAATTGACATACTTCTACATTTCAATCCTAGGCACGCGATGGACTTGCTTGATTAATTTCTTTCCCGTATTGCACACGCAAACGGACACAAGATATTCTTCTTCTCGTAGCTTCCTTTCACGCCTCTCGGGCTTTCAACATCCCCCCTCCATTCCCCCCCCCCCGCCCCCCAAATCGTCCCACCCTCGGACCCAATGGCCCGGCAGCGAAACCCCACACTACTCCAGCCGCCGCGGCACGCCCTCCCCCGCACCGTATTCCAGAAATGCTCCCTGTGACTCATCAGATTTCCCTATAATGGGAATCAAGGCTCACGCCCGCACAGTTTGTGTGTGTGTGCGCGGATTTGAATAAAAAAATTGACTGCTTTAAATATGCCCACGCCAATGGCCGAGGATCCAAATCGATATTTCCATATTCCCTGGGGTAAAACAAACTACAAAAGGGACGTTGCTCCAAGCGGAAAAGTTGACTCATTGGAATAGGCGAATACATTATTATTATCGCCTCCACTATCTAGCATCTAAAAAAACTTTTGTACTTTTAGTCACGACATTTATCCCAACGCCAACTAAGTAGGCGCGAATATTATTCCACGTAGTGACAGCTACACGTTAGTTTAGAAAGTACGAACACTTTCATGACTGCACGGGAAGGAGTCGAGGAATATTTTTTGTGAGTTTTTGAATGCCTCCGCGCAACTTGGCTCGTTTTCCCCGTCCGCCCACCAGTTTCAGAGTTTGAAAAAAAAATACGACCGGACACGAGTGTCTGTGGTTAATTCGTCTGACTTGCATTTAGAACGACACTTACGGACGGTATAATAAAAGCACCACGTCGGGGGTGAATCGAGGTGTGCCACAAAATATCCCCTTGGTGGCTTTCATTGCCAGTAATACCATTTAATTCTCGGGGGTATTACTAAATCATCGAGTAAGTTTCCATAGAATTAAATAAATCAAGGCGTAAACGCATTTGCTTGATTATCAGGTAAACAATTCGGTTGTCGGAAAACATGTCCTTTTTGCAATCTTAGTTGTTTGGGTATAATAACAAAGGCCAATGAAGACATGTGGGGGAGAAAATAGCATGCATAGATCAGAAAACTAACAAAGAAATTTGTAACATTTGTCCCACTCAACTCCAAAAATAATTTTTAATTTTTTTAAGAACTGCATGATTGCCCTAGTAATGTTCGATTTTGTATACTCTAAATGAAAATGGGCGCCATAAAAAAGAGACATTCTTCCGCGGGGATTTTAGAAATATACGCAAGACTAAAACAAAGCAATTCTCTAGCAGCAATAAAATAGCTCCATAGCTGATTCTCTGCAGTGGCGAATAGGCGAAAATAATTCTGTGTAGTCGCGGTGGCTGATTCTCTTTCTACTTCTAAACCGCGACATTATTTACTCTCCGATAGAATTACATGTTCTACCCTAAACAACAACAGTTGATTTCAGTCTTTTTCTTACCGAGTTTCAAATGTGGCGACGTGGCTTAGTTGGTTAAAGCGCAAGTCTAGTAATCAGGAGATCGCGAGTTCCAATCTCGCCGGTGACTAAGTTTTTTCCTGACGAAGGCATATATGTACATATATTTACGTGTGGATGTGATCGCCAAAATATGAAAAAGGCCGTAATTGAGACGATCATTTAAATAGTGTCACAAACCTGCAACAAAAAATACCATGCCAATCACCATCAGTTAGTTATTCAGACTAACAAAGATGTAAGATCAAAAGATGCTAAGAGATTCTCAAATTATGTTGCTCGGCAGGGAATGTAGCTATTTATTTAATTGTTGCATTATTACTGAAGGCTGTTTAATACTTTATATATATTTATAATAATCATCACCAATTGTACTTCTCTAGTTCTCGCTTTACTTACGTAATTCTTATACCTGTATAAGTATGTATTTGCATGCCCCATTGATACACCCACTTCCAAACGCTTTTGTAACACAATAGAGATTGTTTTGGTGATGCTAAGAGATTCTCAAATTATGTTGCTCGGCAGGGAATGTAGCTATTTATTTAATTGTTGCATTATTACTGAAGGCTGTTTAATACTTTATATATATTTATAATAATCATCACCAATTGTACTTCTCAAGTTCTCGCTTTACTTACGTAATTCTTATACCTGTATAAGTATGTATTTGCATGCCCCATTGATACACCCACTTCCAAACGCTTTTGTAACACAATAGAGATTGTTTTGGTGATAATTCACCCTGTATTGGTGAAGTTCCAGAAGGATTTACTGGCAATAAGCTGCTGAGTATTTATATCTGTAAAGAATACCATTGTCAGCCAAGCGGAAATTGTCCCAGATACCAGCCTAGAATCTGTATGGTGCTCTATTAGATGCCCTAAATCAAAAACAGTATTCGTTTGAGCGTACTACAGGCCACCTAACACCGACGTCACCTCAATTTTAGAACTCGAAACACAAATAAATAACATCACATCCAGGATCACCGAAAGAAATTTAATCATAGTTGGAGATTTCAATACGCCCTCTATAGACTGGAGGTCCTACAATTACATATCACGGGGAAAAGACAAAGACATATGCGAGTCCCCGCTGCACACTTACTTACTTCCTCGGCACTACAGCCCGGTATGGGCTTTGGCCTCACTCAAGACGCCTGTCCATTCTCTTCTGTTCTGCACTTTCTCCCACCACCTTACGATCCTCATAGCCTTTATGTCTTCTTCCAAATCCTGCATCCATCTTTTCCTTCGTCTTCCGCTTTTTCTCTTTCCATCCATATTTCCATGTAGCAGCTTCTTAGGCATCATTTCTTCACTCATTCTTTCTACATGACCTAGCCAAGCTAACCGTTGGGTCTTCACAAATCTCAATGTGTCTTCGCCTCTGATATACTTTCTATTTCCCTGATTGTGATGTGATGTGATCCCTCGCACGCTCCCCCTGCGCCTAGCGTCAGGGGGAGCGTGCGAGGTACTGATTTGTTCTGGGACGAGTGCTGCATGCCTGGTGTGGAATCGCCCCGTGCCACACACACTAGTGGTGGCTTGCACGGTACATCGTAGATGTAGATGTAGATTGTTCTTATCCCCCATGTTACCCCATCTGTCACGGGGTCATATATCCTTCGCAAAACCTTACATTCAAATATCCGCAGAGCTTGCTCATTTCCAGCAGAGATGGTCCACGTTTCTGCTCACCGGTCTGATGTGTCTTATAGATCTAGACTTTCATCTCCTTACATTCCCTGTCGCACACGTTCTCATCAAATACCCTACATCAGATAGCTACGGCACCTAACAGAGGGGACAACATTCTTGATTTATTGGCAACAAATATACCGCAACAAGCAATTAAGGTAAACACTGTTAAGGGCATTAGTGACCATAGAGTAGTTACCGCAAAGTTCTCTTTGAATATCATTAAAAGTTTTAAACAAGGAAGAAAGTTCTCCATTTATAAAAAGACAGATTTCAATGCGTTCAAGAGTCATCTAAAAATTGTCTTCCCGACTTCCAAGAATCAAGCGTAAAGTTAGACACGGAGGGTAGTTGGAAAGCTTTTCTTTCGATCGTACCCCCTGCCAACACCCTAGAGGTGGCTCGCAGGGTAATATGTAGATGTAGATGTACATTCGGGGATCAGAAAATATATTCCAAGTAAAGTAAAAAAGGAGGGCAGCGAACCAAGATAGTACAATGCAGAAGTGAGAAAATCGTTAAGACGACAATGAGTATGCCACGCCAAGATGAAAAACTTCGTAGAGATTTACCACTGGTGATCAAAATTTAATAATTGAAAAATACAAATTGCCTAAAGCCACTACAAAGGAAGCATTTCGGAATGCATTCATGGATTTTAAAAGAAAAAATTTAGTAGAGCAGTTACATGAAACCCAAAAGCATTTTGGTCATACGTAAGGGAAGTTCAAGGCAATAGATCAACAGTTATTCCACTACGAAACGAAAATGGCGAATTATTAACAAGCAGCTCGGACAAGGCCAACTTATTGAATTCTTACTTTCAAAGTGTGTTCACCAAGTCATCGCAAATTACATCCGTAAAGTTAAATGATCACTTCCAGCAAAAGATGCCGCCTATCAATATTTGCACTCAAGGAATAGAAAACTTGTTAAAATCTTTAAGTCCAAATAAATCCCCAGGTCCTGAAGAAATTCCTGCCCGTGTGTATAGAGAATTAGCTTGTGAAATACCACCCTACTTGCAGTATGTATTTAGTTAATGCATCAACGAACACAAAGTACCCATGGACTGCAAAATTGCAAATGTCATTCCCATATTCAAAAGCGATCATGAGGAACAGCCATCGAACTACAGACCGATATCTCTCACATCTATCTCTTGCAAAGTCCTTGAACATATAATTGTAAGTTCAATTATGAGACACCTCGATATACAAAACTTGTTCACAGAACCGCACAACGGATTCAAAAAGGGAAGATCTTGTGCAACTCAATTACGAACTTCATGCATGTTTCCTGCATAACTCCTGTATTTCTGTAGTTTTAAAATGTTTGTCCCGTATGCGCTCCAATACCGTTCATCCGATTGCGATGAAACTTTGGTGGGTTGTTTTGCGCGTGCCCGAAAAGGTTTCTGAATTTGAAAAATCACCAATTTTGGGGTTATTTTTACCCCAATACTGTTCATATTTATTCCCATGATAAAATCATTGAATTCGGTGCAAGTGTTTCTTTATTTGCGTTTTTAAGTTACTTCCACTGGAGATGTTGGATGGAAATGCTTACCATAGAACGCATAAAAGAATGAAACATTTTATTCTTTCATTAAATTTTCTTATACGCTTCGTTTTTGTACAAGCATTGCGTTTTTATCTCTAAATTCATCAATTTTTCTTCCTTTTCAACAATAGAAATTTCCTTGGTAACCAGGCGCGAGTATCCATTTTGTAGCAATTTCATGAATGGCTATTCACGCCTGCAGCATTTTAAGGCCAGGTTTTGCGTCTAATTTGATAGTTGTAGTCAAACGACTACAGTCCCCCATTCGCCTTGCCTTTTCAAACGAAGTCAATCCCTTCAAGTATGTGGTTTAAATCTGGAAAATCAATGCTTTTCACATGGTCAATTGCATTCTCACAAGTGGGAAAAAAAATCAAAATCAATCAAAAAAATCAAAAAGTGTTTTTTAATCAAAATAAATTCGCTTCCAAGTTTATTCAGTCGAGAAAAGGCGATCATATCTTATTCCATTCTTTTGATCATTCAAACTCTAGAGGAGGTCATCTATTGTTTTCTTATCTCGTTTAATTACCGCAGGGGACATATCAAAATAACGCCCACTTTACCAACTCTCAGCAAAACTCGCGGGGTGCATGTTTGTCCATTTAGTTCCCTCCGCGAAGGTCAAGGAAGAAAATCTGTCCTCGTCGACTATTTGGATATGACGTCCACGTTTTGCAACAATGACCCTTAATATACAGCTTAGGCAACTGACCTCATTCCTTAAGAAAAAGCCTATCCATGGCGGACAGATATCAGAGAGGGATTAGATATGAACACAACAAGTCAGAAGCTAGTTTTGTGCGTTGTGTCTTTGGGAGGGGGTACAAGACAGTAATGGGGTGAAGTCAACACCAGTCACCCGGACGCCAGACTGGTGGGGGAAGGGAGGGGATGGTCCCCTGGGGTGGTTGGGGTTTGAGAATGAAGAGGGTTAGCAAGATGGGGGTCGGTTTTTACCGAGAATCAGATTCCGGTCGCCATGGTGTGCCCCCAGAGATTTGACTCAACGGGAATCGGAGATTTTTTGAGCTCACAAAACTTCTCTGAGTGCGGGGGCAAGACGATGGTTAGTCATGCCCGATCATCGCCGAAAAGGCGTGAATCATGTAATGAATCGTTTTGAGTCGAGTGGCTGAAAACCAAACCTTTCAATGATTCCCACGAGGGGCCAAGTTTAGAAGGGTCATTCGCAGCAAGAAAGAGTGTGAACCACAGGCTCGCTCACACACAGTAATTATGCGAGGCATTTCGGAAGCCGTTCTCTCGACTACCGACACATCGGCGGCATTATAATTTCTTCACGCCCACCGCGGCACACGAAACATTTTTTCTCCAGGCAGGGAAAGGCCAATGCGGGGAAAGTCTCAACGCCTAGAGTTTCCTCGTGGAAACATAAGATTTAGCTGACTAGGGAAAAGGGGGAAATATATGCCAGCACAAATTAAAATATTAAAATTTTAAGCACGATAAAAAAGTCACGCCAAGAAACAGCATCGGTCATTTTTGTGAAACATAACCCCTTCACCTCTAGTTCGCAGTTTTCTAGCATTCGTATAGTTCTAATTTACGACTAACTGGTCCGCAGATTTCCCATACGTATTTCCTCCGAGAGCGGTCTTCATCAACACTAACTTTAGGGTATAGTGTAATGCATGTTGGTGACCACTCACCCCCTGCCACACACCCCTGAGGTGGGATTTTGTAGATGTAGAACATCTACAAAATACCTACCCTGCAAGTCACCTCAAGGGTGTGTGGCAGGGGGTGAATAGTAACCAACGTGCATTACACTATACGCTATAAAAGTTAAAAATAACTACGACTATTGATGCATAAGCATAAGCAGCTAATGCTTGTCAGGAGGCGAAGCCTCACAAGCACGTAATACACTATACATATGCTACGCATGTTACAGGGGCCATTAGTACATATATACATATATATATATACATATTTTGCAACTACGTAAATGGACAGAGGTTCAAGAGTTTTGATGAAAATGCAGAAAAATATGCGGATTGAAGACCCCTGATGATGATGGGAGCAGTTAGTAATGCTTTGTCAGGAGGCGAAGCTTAGTAGACAGAAACAGGATAGCACAAAAGCTTTTTGGTCATACGTAGGAGAAGTTCAAGGTAATAGACCAACAGTTAATCCACTGTGAAACGAAAAGGGCGAACAATTAACAATCTATTCGGAAACAGCCAATTTATTTAACTCCTACTTTCAATGTTGTTACGAGCAAAATTCGCCTCTGCGTAGACAAAGCAGTGTTGTACAGGGATCTAAGCAGTGAGTCTGGCAAGATTGCGTTAAAAAAGACCTAGTAGGTGTAAATGAATGGCACAATACTTGGCAGTTAGAATTGAATTTTAAAAAGTGCATTGTTATGAAATTTTGGAAAAAGAATAACTCGTAACGTAACGTACACAATTAATCAAACCAACTCATCAAATGTAGAGTCAATTATATACTTACGTGTGACCATTGCTCAGGACCTGTCTTGGGGGAAACACGTCCGGGAAATCTGCGGACAGGCTAGTCGCTAAATTGGGATTTATTAAAAGAATATTAGGAAAATGCGAAGAGAAGATTAAAGATCGATGTTATTTTTCACTCGTGAGACATCACTTGGCGTTTGAAGCAATCATATGGGGTAGTACGAAGTAGGACTAATCTCTGAAATAGATAGAATACAACGGAGAGCAGGAAGATTTGTGAAAAGTTTTTCCGAGAAACTTAGCAGTGTTGCCGAATTGTTGAAGGAATTAGGGTGGGAATCTCGAACTAATCGAAGGGAGAAATACAGGTTAAATCTTTTGCGCAAGTTCGTAGCAGACAGTTTTTTGCCGGACGTTCAACATATATTGCTAGAACCAACGTAATACGGTAGAAGCGATCACAGGAATAAAATACAGGAAATTGACTGCCGAACCGATAGATTTAAAATGTCATTTTTTCAACGTTCAATAAGAGACCATAATAGTTGTGATAGATCAATCATATGAAACTTCCACTCTCACTAGGTAGAGTAGAATTTTCACCTGTGTTTAATAACATATCATCATTACCAACTCTTCACACCACTTGAAATATTATTATTATTCAAGCTTGCAATTTGTGAATTATTGGCATAGATTTTGTAAAATATTCCAAAGAAATGTATCCAATCCTTCTGAAACAGGAATAAGAAATGAAAACGTGAACCGCGCGCTTTCGCATGAAGGCAGTTCGTGAAAAGTCATTGTGATGGAAGGGAAAGCGTAACGAAGCGGGAGCAAGATTCAGGACGGAGAATTTCAAGGAAACGAGCATCTTAGACGGGAACAATACACGTCCGCTGATGGGATTTCAGCCCGACTTGATCTCGAAGGAACGCCGGTTTCACAAATGAGAACGGATCGCATGGGAGATCGATTTTTCAAAAGAAAGGCCACATTTCGAAAGCGATGCACGGGGATTGGGACAAGATAAATAGATAAACGGGAGATAAAGGCGATATCATAACGCTCTGTTTCACGGAGACACAGTAGTGGAAAGAAGTATTTTTCTTCACGCTGTTTCAGACTCTGAGGTAATAGTTAACCTAAATTTAGGCTAAAAATTTCAGGACTCTTCCAATGATCAAATACCTCACATTATTTTCTACATCGTTAACTACTTCCGGGAGATGGGAATAAAGAGAGAAAAATACTTTACTATAGATTCTCTTGAGGAAGCCATTTGTTATTAATTACCGCAACCTTATTACGGACCTTCGGGTATGGATTTGATGTCCATGGTTGGCGGATTTCAACTGAGATGTTATGGCTACATAACAAACAATTCCAGGCAAAAATATTTTCTCCCCTTCCATACACTAAGGTCACAGAATATTTAGAGGAGTGAAAAGGGCTAATGCCGTGTTGTAAAACAATTCTCTTATATTTTTTCATTTTTTGATAAATTTCGAATGGTGCGGTAGCACAGGGGTCAGAACGTTTGACTATGAGCCAGTGGATCCTAAGGTCAACTCCAGGTAAGGGCTCCGAGGATATCCAAGAATTAATGTAATTTCAATCTCGCATGGTTTATCTTCAGTTCAAATATGGATTTGACAGGGTTGCTACTTTGTAAAATTAAACATTAAAATTATTATGACTACTATATTAAATCCTCATGGAGCGATGTTTTGAAACTCATAACTTCAATGGAATCATTTGTAGGCACAATATCAGATTCCTTTAAAGTTATTGTAGATCTTCTAAATATTATCTAAAACTTTTGCCAGAAATTTTTTGAATCGACTAACCCTTACTGCAAGGGGTGAGCAAAATGAGCTGAGCCTTCTAAATCTATCTGTACATACCTCTAGGCCGGGCCTAAAGGGATTTTTAAAATTTCTACCGGTTTGATATTGTGCTTAAAATCTACAGTGAAATAAACACTTCGTAGATGTAGAAGCACATTTACAACAATCTCCAAGGGTGCTGTCTATAAGTGGCACACATTCTAGAAGTATTTTCGTCCTATAATTTACCGTATTAGGGCAGGAAAAAAAACTTACAACGCTGCTGCGAACAACTAGGAGTCGGATTTATTAGTAAAGGATCCCGCCTCGAGAAAGAAATTTTTCCGAGAAGCGACGGCTGAGTCAATCGGAGCGCCGAATTTGGCCCTACTGAATAGTATTTTTGAGAAAGTTATTCATAGTTCGGTGACTTCTATCCCCAGCTACGTAGCAGAAGTACCTTTTCAGATCAAAGGGAGGGCTTATATGGAAGCGAGGATTTCTTCTGGACCGAATTATGCTTCTAAGCGGAAGAGCCCGCTTGTCTTTTCCTTGTATTTCCGCCCAATGGAGAACTTATATGACACCAAAATGTACATAAAAAGGCCAAAGGTTGCTTCAATGATGACAAAAAAGAAGGAGAATCTACATTTAAGCAGGGCCATCGGAAGGGCGATTGAAAGAAAAAAGTACAATTTGTGCATGAAATTATGTAGTTTAATAATTTATGGGTGTTTGGACGATATACAGGTAGAATAATTAATATTGCGAAAGAAAATGAAATATTCAAATATAGAAGTCGGATCACATAAGGAATATCAAAATTGGACGACCAGAAAATTAAAATAGGCAGTCCATTTTTTTAAAGGTGCAGATTTCATGACAGATGATTTCAGTTTGACAAATGAAGCTGATATTGACTCACTCGTTGGCACAAAAAAGGGAAAATACTAATGAAAACAACTGGACGCTGTAATGGAGGTTTTCATGAGGCTGGTCAATCGTCGTCATTATGTATCTACGTCAAAGTCTTCCAAGACGTACTTTATGAGGGTATGGTTTTTACGGCACATTTATTATATTTTATCAGCTCGTAAAATCCTAACCCTAGAATTATGGCACCAATTAGTAACTTCAACGAAGGCACTATTTCAACGGTTGTACTCGATGAATCACGCCGAAAAACTAAAACATCTAGCATTTTCAACTGCAATCTGGATCCAAACGGATTGGTTTACGAGATCAAAGGAAAGAAACTCCGCCATTTAGTTTGTGATTCTCGTTTACTCAACTTACAACGCCATTAAGCCAGGTCGTAAATGTAGGGCGTGTAACATCGCATCCAGGGTGGTAGTTTTTTTTTGCGAAAGATAACGGGAAGTATCGAAAACTAACCGGACGACAAGGAGATCAGGAAGCGATTTCTTCAAACTGCTCCAAATTTGTTAGGAGGAGGAGGGTGGAAGTCCTAATTTTTTCCATTTCTTGGCTGATGAGTGTGGAGTGGGAGAAAAACTAATTCTCCCTCAAAGCCTTCCATAGACCGGCAATCAACGGAAAAAAATCCGTTAAGTGCAAATTGCCTTCCTGCCGAAAAATAATCTCCGCCGGAGACACGCCAATGCCCCACATCACATCACCGGAAGAAGATTAATGACTTATTTACGGTGAGCAGAGATAAGCACTTCCACGCGCGCCCAGATCCTTTCATTACGCTCCGTAAGTAGGCAGGCATTCAAAGTTTTTTCCTCTCCTCGTCATCGTAAATGTCGTTGCCGGAGTACGTGAACGATTTAAGAGTTTCTATATCCAAATTCCATGGCCACATGCACTTTGCAAACCCCGATGTACTACGGTCGATTAAATCATAAGATAAATATAGTGAAACAGACTGCCGAACGGACTGATTTAAAATTTAATTTTTCCGCGAAAGATTAAAGATGATAATAGAAGCTTTAGAGGCTTAATGAATGAGTTATTCGATAGGCAGCTTGGTTAGTCAAATTGTGTTGTGAATTAGTAACTGATTTCTGGATACTAAGGCTGTAAATTAAAATTCAATGCCTAATTACTCAGTTAAGTGTGATTTCAAACACGTGAATCATTTCTTTGGACAGAAAGAAATAGCAGGACTTTTAAAAATTCAACATCTAAAAAAACGAGTTGTCATGTTTGGCAGCGTCAGTTTGCTCTATTGCGTATAGTATATGCTTGTTCATATAATTGAAAATGGATCGGCTGGGACTTGAAAGCAGTGGAAAAAAGCAAGTACTTTACCAAACTTTTAGGTATTATTTCAAGGAAAGTAAACTGTGGTCTGAAAAATGCCAACTATAGCATTATTCCGAATTGATAACGGAGACAAATGATAACGGAGTTTCTTAAACGAAGCGCAAGACTTCACGTTGCCGATATTAGAGGAATAAAGCCAAGCTCTTAAGCAAAATATATCTAACACAATCTATGTACATGTACAATATATGTATATATATTTATATATAGACGCTATATATGTACTCTAAGTGATACAGTACGATCTTGACTGCCTAGTGACGTCAAAATCAAAGCCAACAATGGAGAATGTCTTTTGCAGCGCAGCGTCTAAGTACGTCCTTACAAAGTGTTTTTAAACTGACTTAACACATAATATATTACTACTATTATCATCATTTTTCATTTTAGACATAACCGTTTGATTGCAATAAAAATTCCGATAAAAGCATATCCTGTAAACTGCTTTTTTGTTATTATGCTAACAAAAAATAACAGCAAGTCTCGCATTCCTGCTTTGTTTTCGACCTTGTTTTGTCAATACGCATGCATGTGCCTAATGCATTAACACACGTTAGATACAATACAGTTCCTAACATTTATGCAGCATGTTACGCATGGCATGTTGAAAAAATTGGTCAACTTCCACTGTGATAGGATTTATTACCTTCCACTGTGATACGATTAGTAATAAATCCTATCACAGTGGAAGTTGCTCCATTTTTTAAGTGCAGTTATTTTCCGTTTCCAATCAATCACGCCTGAAGCCTCAGATTATGTGCATAGCATGTTTGTTGAGAATACACCCCGAATTACTTACTCTTGAGGAGGCTAATCAGGGTATTTTGCACATGTATTATCTACATAGAGTATCCTAAAATCCACCTAAAAATGTGCGAAAGTGGGTGAGTTTTTACCAACATGTACTACACAACACCTACGAAGTAGGTACCGTGCAAACCACCACTAGGATGTGTGATACGGGGTGATTCTATTATGTAAGTTCCGAACCGATTTGTTCTCTGACGACGTTGATAATATTCTGCGAAATCCGACACACTACGGTAGATCAGATGATTAGAGTAAAATTAGGGAACTAAAATGATGATATCAGGCCTGACCCCGTGGAATTTATGGATACCCATGATGAGAAAACCACCTTTGTTATTTCCACAAAACTTTATTACGCTGGCACGACGCGCGTTTCACCACACTGTGACATACTCATGTCCGAGTATGCCACAGTGTGGCGAAACGCGCGTCGTGCCAGCGTAATGAAGTTTTGTGGAAATAACAAAGGTGGTTTTCTCATTAGGGAACTAGACTGCAGAACGGACAGATTTAAAATGTCATTTTTTCCGCGAACGATAAGGGACCATAACAGCTGCCAATGAGACTTTAAAATCGCGGAAATCTACGCCGAAATTCTATTACTACTCCCCCAACATTATGGGTCTCCGGGACGGATGGTTGACAACATTAAAACGAATTTTTTTCACATTTATTACTCTCAGTGCCAGACTGAAAGGTTCGTGTCTCCCCTCTGAGGAAAAAAGAATGGTGCAAAGAAACCTTTCGCAATCGGGCCGAATACATCAATCTCCTTCTCACACGCGTCAAACTGCCACGTCGAATTTTGCCTTCTATCACCCAAAAAACAGACGGGCCGGACGAAATCACCTGCACACACATACGAACACGCTCGCCGAAACCCTCAACCGATAGCCCTTGCTTCATCTCCCTGAAAAATAATAAGTTTTCGAATTGAGTGGTTTGAACCGGTGGTTCTCAAACCGCGGTCCACGAAATGGATCTGGCTCAGCTGACCTTTCGGAAATGATTCATCTCACCTCTCACGTGTCTCATTTCACAACTCTATTTCTGGACGAAGTAAAGCATTCGGCCACTAAATGACCGACAGGACGTGTCAACGAAGAGGGGAAAAAAATGCGAACGTGGTGAGTAGCAGTTCGAGCACAGCGATAATTTTGCATTTCACCGCAAAAGAGAAAACCAGGGCAAAGATTCATCCAAAATTAGTGTCAAAGTCAAATGCACATTAATCGGAATAATAAGGCCATATTTTATTTACAAATTAAGTTAATTTGTAAGTTTTACTACTCATTCAATTCAGTTTTAACCATATAATAAACGAATTCAAATGTCGAGGAGCGACCTATTACATGTAACTGCAAGCTTATTATGCATCAAACTAGATCGTTAACAAATAGATGGATTTTGACTAAGCGCCGTGGTTTGCGAATGCGATGCGAATGATATGCGCCGTGAGGATGCTGGCTGTTTGAAAACCCCAAATGATGAGTTCGAAACCAGACATTAATTTTTTTATTTCAGGGAATGTGACGGAATGAATAACATTATCAATCCAAAGCTTTTCCTTTCATTCTTTCTCTTATTGAAAATGTGGAGCCAACAACCAGGAAACCAAAGGTTTCATACATAACAAGTTCCTATTATTGAATTTTGTTGTTATCGCAAATGTTTAAGTCCACAGTTGGCATTTACTGTAATATCTATATCTAATACCAGGACAACTCTCACTAAATGACTTCGACTTGTAAAATAGTTAAAATGTCTATTTTCTACGCATTTATAATAATTACAGCTCATTACGACACGATTTCACATTTGCGCATTCGTATTTCGATGTTGACACGGAAAGTATCCTTATCTTTTAAAAAATAATCTGAATAAGTGCTTGACATATTATTTGCAATAATTTCTGTCCTAGGCTGAATGATCTGTTAGTCCATGAATGACAACCACGAAAAATTACTCTCGTAGTCAAGTTACACGGCCGAAAAATACTGGACTCAAAGAAATATTTTATTAGATTTGTACAAATAAATACGAGGCTTGCAAAGAATTTTCGGTGATAAACAAGTTTTCAGTCTCTTCTTCCAAATCTTTGGACGTGGACTGCCCTGGAATCGGAAGGCGCGAAAACTATACCATGTTTGCGAATCGCGGCTAAGTGAGAGAATACGAAAGTGAAATGTATTTTAACGGAGTGTCTCAGCGTCTCTCTTTCTGTTTTTGGTTACGTCACTTATTGAGCGTAGAAAGAAGGAATTTTAAACCTAACACTTTGGCACTGTATCACCTTTATTTTGCCACTTTTATCAGTTCTCGGGGTTTAAGTAATTTCTGACGACGTTAATAATATTAAAAAAAAACCGACATACTGCGGTAGATCAGATCATGAGAATAAAATTAGGGAACTAGACTGCAGAACGAATAGATTTAAAATGTCATTTTTACCACGAACTATAAGGTACCATAACCGCGGCCAATGAGACTTTATCAAGGTTTTTCGATAGGTAGTGTAGCTCATAGTAGTAATAGTACTCCCTAATACATGAATCCTTATCCGTTACCTATCTACTTATCTGTTACTAACAGCACGCCATGCATGTTTTCAGCATAACTCTTGAATATCTGACCATTTGTGTAGTTGAAAAATACAAATAACACTCTAGGTATGCTAACATTGGTAGCATTACTAGAGTGTAGTGCATGATTTTGAAGCTTCGCCTCGTGACAAGCATTAAAGATGTATGCTAATGCATCAATAGTAGTTGCACTAACTTTAATAGGGTGTAGAGCAATGCATGTTGGTGACTGTACTCACCCCCTGCCACATACTCTTGAGATGGCTTACAGGGTATTTTGTAGATTTAGAAGTAGATGAAGTAAGGTTCTTAGCCCTAACACTCACTTGATCCAAAAATTTCCAGTAATTTTAGCGTATCGCGTAGCCTTAATCTCTGGTGGCTTCCAAAATCTTTGTCTTTCCATCAGCTGTGTTACACTCTCTATTCTATGGGATAATTGTTTTACGCAGAAAGCGGATTTTCTTTTGATTCTTCTTCTTTTGCGTGTTACATTTTTATGATCGGGGTCCCAAATGTTCGCGTCGACCTCGAGATGAAGCCAAAATCCCTGGCTTCCGACGTGAGGCAGGGTTAAATTCCGACAGTTCTTCTGATTGGAATACTCGTCAATGGGGTACGCTTAAAAGATACTCCTGCCTAAGGCAATACCGTCATATCAATTGGTACTGCACTGGAAGTTTACCATTCTACCAGTATTATTTAGTGAGGTACTGGTATAGCAAATTCTATCGGGGAATATTACATTACAAGGCATTTCGATCGGTATGCAAAATACTCGATGATAGCCTCGGTTCCGTCGAAGACTACCGACGAGGTTGACGATAGCTCCGCGTAACTCTCTCTAGATGAGGCTCGAAAGCTTTCGAAGGCAATAGACCTTCTCCTCGCCGAGGATAGACAAGTGTTTACCTAATTCACGGACGCCGTGCACGGTTCCGCATTTCCATTTGAGGAGAGTTTGTCTTTTGACTCGCCTACTTTTTCAAGCTAGTCACAAAATAAATATTTGAAACTATTGGAAATGAAGGTGGCAAGAAGTCTCCGGATCATATACAGATGAGCAGTGAGAGCATGATCGTTGAGAAGAGTAGCGCAAGGGTGGGACTTGGATTGAAATTCACGCCATGCCTGATCATCCGCGTCCTTCAGAATGTTTTCAGCCGACTTGTGCGATGACCGATTTTGGTCATCGACTTTCGATGAAAAAATTTCATCGAAATGTTTCGATGACGATGGCTGTCATCGATTCATCGATCATCGATATTCATCGATGATCGATGAATTTCGATGATCGATGAATTTCGATGATCGATGAATGTCGATGATCGATGAATGTCGATGATCGATGAATTTCGATGATCGATGAATTTCGATGATCGATGAATGTCGATGATCGATGAATGCCGATGATCGATGAATTACGATGAACTGTGCAGTAGTGATGAACGATATATCGCTGTGATTGAATCACCGATACTGAAAAGTAGCAATCACAGCCTGTGACTAAATAATCGAAATCACTGTGACTGTGAATTCGGTGAATTTAGCCGATTTAGCTCAGGCTGCTACCGCTGCTACCAACTGCACCAGTGCAACCAACGAATACAATGCTACCACTGCTACTGCGTATTAACTGTGATTGAACGTGATCGCTACTTCTGTATCGTCTACCACAAACTTGAGAAAAAACATGAATTCCAAACATCCCACTGTGGCCCTGCCATCGTCCTCAAGGCGCAATAGCTCGGGTGTTTATACTTTATATATACATTTGAGATAAGGCGTTCAAATGAATGGAAAAAAGAAGAAAAATTAGTGATAAATGGAACTTTTTTGCCGTGGTTAATGGAGAAATAGTATCTTGCAACATATTCAATGTTGCGTAGCACACTGTTGTATTCAATAGATGTATCTATTGAACACAACACAAAACTTTCACAAAATTTCAACAAACTTTCAAATTTCACAAAACGATCTACATGTAGAGATCTTACATGTAGATCGTTTTGTGAAACTATTTGTCTGAGACGAAAAGTAAATTTACTCCTCAACGGTTTCAGCTACCGTTCCGGTATATGTACGTAACGCATAATTACATGTTCTTGACATACTCGTATAATAATACGTAACTTGACTCATATAATCTACCGTAAACATTGATTTGAAATGTTTAATAATTCTGAAATCATTTGATGGGGTAGTTGACTAAAATGTTCTGATTGCTTTCCATCATGCATCTATTTAAAACAATTTCAGATATTTTCCATTTATTTTTCATAATATCTACTGTAATTAAATTGTCCTATTCTCCGTGAATCGAAGTACGTAGATATTGCTAAATTTCAATATGCTTATTGCAGAATGTTACACTATCCTGTGAAGACGATCCACCGGCAGATGATGTCGGAGATTGTGTAACTTCGATGGATAGAGCTACTCCAGCAACAAGTAATGATGGTAATGATAGCTCCCTTCAAATTCCAGCCGTCGTCCCACGTCCGTCTTCTTCGACCACAGTTCAACGCCAATTAACAATTCCTTCTTTTGGTTCCTAAAGGCTCTCTCTCAAAAGAAAGCAGTACATTGACCAGAAGATACTGGGATTATTCATAATTGATTTGCAGCCATTCAGCATTGTAGAAGATGTTGGGTTTAAAGAATTAATGGAAGTGGCGTTGCCGAATTATGAAATTCCTGGTAGGCACCGCATTTCGAACACCATGATCCCTGCCATGTATGAGGAATGCGAATTTTGCGTACGCCAATTACTCAAGGCAGCCAAACGTGTGTGTGTAACCACAGACTGTCGGTCATCCTCAAGAAGAAATAGGGTAATGATAAAGTGAACACCATTCAATTTTTAAATGCGAATACCAAATACATGGAAAAAGAGTGACATTGGCGTTTGGCATGTTTTCTTCCTTAATTGTTTGTTTAATTCTTTATTACTTTGTGATATTACGTAAGAAACGTAAATCTTCTAGTCTCAAACCAAAAGTAACATTTATTTATATGCCAAAGTTTTGTGCAATTACCTACTTAAAATTTTTATTTTTTGCCAGTAGAGCCTCTATATGTAAATGTTAAATTGTTTATACAGTTTGAGGCATTTCTTGAAAACTTAATGTGAAATAAGTTTATCATTTTTATAATTTCATTTCAAGTTACCATTTAAGGAGAAGGGTTGCATTTCTCAGCCATATATATACGTAAAGGTATATATTTTTAAACCAAAACTTTATAATAAACAGTATTTTTTTATCACTTGATCGAAGAGTCTCTCTTTTGTTAAACATAACGAATTCACAAGTCTATTTCCACACTGTTTAATCAACCGACCATGGTTTCGGCACGTAGTGCCATTTTCAAGGTATACAGCTGTGGGTGGCAGCCTATATATACATGTTTCAATGGGAGAGGGATGGGGTAGAGTTTTCAGGGGGGGGGTTACTGGATTTGGGGTGGGGGGGGTTTGAGGGTGGATTCACTTGAGGGTTTAGGTAAGGTCATGGGAGTGAGGGATGACGTCAACGGGCGATGGGTGGGAGGTAGGGTGATGTGCAGGAGAGGCGAGTGGAATGGGAACATATGATCATTACATAATTTAAAATCAGTGGGGCAATTCACAATTTCAAACTGCTCGAAAAAATCAAGTTTCCGCCCCTTGTTAAGTACATGTAAAATTTTTGGATCGAAATTGCACCAGTGGTGTTCTTCATTCAAGTGTTTAGCTATTCCAGAGGAGTTGTCATAATTTAAAAAACATCGTCTATGTTCACGCATTCTCGTTCTAAAACTCCTCCCAGTCTGGCCAATATATTTCGTTTCACAATCGTCACACTTCAGTTCGTACACTCCACTTTTTTCTCATTACAATGCACGTCTTTCGAGTTAAATAACAATTTTCCTAATGTCAATGGATTATAAAAAGCCACTTTCGTTTTGTCATTTGAAATAATTTTGTCAAGTTTAAAAGAAATTTTCGGAATAAATGGTATCTTTCGCCAGTTAGATGGTTTGTCTCTGTTCTCTCGTTTGGAGGTTATCATATTAAGCGCTTTTTTCCGTCTAGAACATTCCAGAAGTCTGTTAATTAACTTTGTGTCAAATCCATTCCTTTGCGCAATAGATTTGATGGCGTTTAACACTACATTGAAATTTTCTACGGACATTGGGATATTTGTCAGTCTGTTGACCATTGCTTTGAATGAGCTCATTTTGTGGGAAGGATGATGGTTAGAAGAGTTGGGAATTATGACGTCCGTGAAAGTGCTTTTGCGGTAGATTGAGAATTCGTGAGAGCTATTTTCAATGGAAATACTTAAATCCAGGAAGTTAATATTTTTACCTCCATATTCTATGGTGAACTTAATTGATTTATGAATTGAGTTTATCAGGGACAAAAATCCATCTATCTGACGTGAGGTACCTGACCACATACATATAACATCATTAACATAACGATACCAATAACATATATTATTGAGCAGAGGATTTTCGGAGTTGAAAAGTTTTTGTTCTAGATTGTCCATGAAAATTTCTGCTAAAATTGGTGATAGTGGTGATCCCATAGCAAGACCTAACTGTTGTTTATAAAAGTTTCCATTATATAAAAAATAGTTTTGATCCATACATGTATCTAAAAGTATCTTAATTTCATTAACCAGAGTTTTATCAAGACCAGAATCTTTTACTAAATTTGCGGCTAAGGTACATGCTTCTTTTGCTGGGACTGAAGTGAACAAATTACACACATCAAATGAAACAATCTTAGCGTTGTGTGGAATTTTCACTGTGGAAATTTTCTTTACAAGTTCTAATGAGTTTTTAACACTAAATTTGGACTTGAATGCGGTGTAGTTTCTCAAAAGGCTATTTAATTTTACAGCTAATTTATGGCAAGGGGCAGTGGTATGAGAAACTACGGGTCTGATTGGGATTTCGGGTTTATGAGTCTTGGGTAAGCCGAAAAATCTAGGTAGTAAGGGATTCATGTTCACCAGCTTCCACTTATCTTCAGCACTCAAAACAATACTGCATCTCGACATAGAATCTTTTAGGCGTTTTTGGAAGTTCGCCGTTGGGTCACTTTTAAGCACACAGAAATCTTCTTTTTGTAGGAAGGCGTCACACTTACTCAAGTAATCACTTCTATTCAAAATCACTAAACTATTTCCTTTATCCGCTTTTGTTAACACCAGGTCCGCTTCTCGAACTGAGGATTTGATGTTGCTGATGGTCTGGGAGATCGTTTTAGATTGAAGCTGATGATCATGTGAGGATGAGAAGGCTGATATGATGCTTGCTGCTAACTGTTTCTTCCCTGATGGTTCCCTATTCAGAGCTAGTTCACAATCAGCTGCTAGGTTGATGGCAATCTTGCGCGTAAAGAGAGTATACGGCGAGAATTTATGCCCTTTATTTAGGAGGTTGATTTCTGAATCAGTAAATTCGTGATTTGACAGGTTCAACACTCTGGGGTAGAACTTCGAGTCAGTGTTGTCAGGGATCAATCATGAATGTCATGGATCAAATACGTTTTACGTACGATTCATAAAATTTTCGATAAAATTTTTTACAAAACTCTTTTATGGAAAATTTTACCGTGAGCAACAGTCATTAGTAAGAAGAAACTCTTGAATTTGTAACTTCTTGCGACGCTAGGCTAAAAAAGGTGAAGTGCTCTCCAACTCTTGAAACCTCACATGATTTGGCCATCATAGTTTTTGGGTAACAAGAACTTTTAAGTGGTACAATCAATTTTTTAAATAAAAATTGTCCACATACAGCATGCTTGCCAATTTACAGTGGCACAATGTAACAGCAAAAAAACAAGAAAAATATTCAAACAAAAACAATCAGCTCAGTAACAATGTATGAAATAAAACACAAAAATAAAGAAGCAATTGGCACGCGGACGGTTTTAGGAGTAGGTAGTACTTATGAATGTGTTTCTTTTTGCAATCGTAAATGTTGCGCGACCACACACGAGCGTAGACATACCTCGTTAATATGGAGGAAATCCTAGAACGTCCAATGTGATAATACTTTATTTACAGAGTTTACGTCACGGAAATCAGGTGAAACTCGTTGGCCTATTCACCATGTCGAAGAGCACAATATTTACTTTGGCTAACCTTTGATAACCAAGGCCGACTAATTCAAGGCAGAATATCTCATTTGGGGCATTCCACCATTCTTCTTTGGACGGACTTAAAATCGCGCCGCTTAGCGATAAGACTACGTCCAATCGCTCCAAACTGGAAAAGCAATTTATTTCGACCCCTTTCCTTGTTGGGCGAAAGGGGGTTGGAGAGGATAAAATATCAACAACATTCGTCAGCTCCAAACGACGATACGAGAACGAGAAACTACGACCCCATCTCTCAAACCACTTCTCACCAAATGGTAACAACCTCCCCTTCCTTGGTTTATCACCCTTACACAACTGCCTGTTGAGCATGGTAGGATATTATCATGCTAAACGTGTCATAAATGTAAATTAAAGTTTGGCGCCTTTAGTAATAGATCTTTTTACTTAGGAAAAAGTAATTACCTACATTACTAATGCGATGGTTAGGCATGGAGTCATAGAGAAAGAATTAGCTATTTAATGCTTCCCAAATGTTTGTTAGAACGAAACAAAAGTACCCTAATTACTTTTTAGTATACCTACGACACGTATTGTTTTTCTGTGATATAATTTAGATTTGCGCGGTACTCTGCAAGCCACCTCAACCAGGTATGGCAGGGGAGTCCTTAGTTTTCAGAACATTCCTGCACACTGATTTAAAAAATATAGAAACAACCGATCTATATCTACATCTACGAAGAACCGTGCAAGTCACCACAAGGGTGTGTGGCACGGGGTGATTCCACACCAGGCATGCAGCACTCGTCCCTCCACAAATCAGAACCTCGCACGCTCCCCCAGCCGCTAGGAGCAGGCCAAAAAGCAGTCAGGAGAACAGTGCGTAGTCAAACTAGGAGCTGGGAGAGTGATACGTAAATGAACATGCAAACTTGCAGAACAATGCTATAGACACATCAAATGGTTAATATTACTAATAATGTTAATTTATGAGTGCCACGATATGCTACTTCATGCAGAAAATAAAATAAAATAACGCCGGACATATCAAGCGGTGTGAAATGTTAGTAATGATGTTGTGTTATTAAGCACAAGTGAAAATTCTACTCTACCTATTGAAGGTGTGAGTTTCATATGATTGATCTATCGCAGCTATTATTATCCCTTATTGTACATGGGACAAATAACATTTTAACTCTATCGATTATGCAGTCAATTTCCTTTATCTTATTCCTGTTATCACTTCTACCGTAGTACGTTGGCTCTAGCAATATATGTTGAACGTCCGGCAAAAACTGTCTGTTCCGAACTTGCACTCTTGAGGTAGCAGACAACATACTCTGTAGCAGTGACCCGGACGATTTCCCGGACGTGTTTCCCCTAGACAGGTCCTGAGTAAGGGACACACCTAAGTATTTAACTGACTCTACATTTGATAAGTCTGTTTGATTAATTGTGTAAGTTTCGTTGACCGAGTGATTCTTTTTCCAAAAATTCATATCAACGCACTTTTTAACATTTATTTCTAACTGCCAAGTATTGCAGTCATTATGATTACGCGAGAAAGCCGGAAAATATGACTTACATTTACTACCAGAGTAAGAAAAAGAAGCTAGATTTGCAAACAATGCATAAGGCCTCGCACCACAATCTGCCCACCCAACCTTGCCAGCCGTTTTCCTTCCAAAACCCGTCCTTCACTTCCCCTTCAACACCACCACGGCGGTATCCCAACAGTCTACCCGACGAGATGAGTCACTGCGACCTACTCTTTAACGGGCCACGTAAGCAGAACACCGACCTCTACAGAAACCCCTACTCCCTCCCCTCACTCAAATCTCCCCATCCACCGTCCAGTCGCACACTTGAGACTGCCGGGGGAAGGGGAGGCAGGAGAGGGGGGGTGAGGGAGGAGAGTTAGCGAATTGGACGCCCACCTACATCCCTCCCCTAACGCCCCGCACCGTACTTTTCGTATCACCACTCTATCGTTCAAAAAAACCGCCGGCCCCAAACATTCGTTCCCCATACTCCTCCCCCACTCCACTACTTAGAGGAAGACCAACACACTTGAGACCCACACCGTCCTCAAACGGCCAATCTCACTTTCTCCTCCCTAAACAACTCTCTCACCCTTCTCACTTCACCCTTACCATAACGCCCCAGCAAAGAATAAAACGAAAGAAATGGATACATAGACTTATCTCAGACTGCTCCATGAATTAGCACTTGATGTAAAAATGGTGGCATGGGGTACCAACCGTACAAGTCATGATAAAGTGTAGCCACATTCATTGCATAGGCTTTGAATTTTGTCGTGTTGAATTTCAAGTGGGCTGGCCAAAGCCTGCAAGCTGAAAGCTTCTCAATCAAAGTGATATCGGTACCAGTGGTTTCAGCGGTACATGTTGGGTTATGAAAAACACGCCGCGCGGTATTTCAATCGTTGGATGATCCACCCCCTTGATTTGGTTGGTCTATAAAATCAGCCCTGTCCTCTCCCTAAAGTCTGATTGAATAATTCACCGTTCCCATGAGTTTTGTAACGGTTAGGGCTACCAATCCTTGAAGTCGAACTTCTCCACCTCTATCGGAAATTTTTATGACTTCTGGAGGAGAGTATCATTGCTTCTTCGCTTCTTGAATCTCCTTGTAACTTGGCAAAATATCTGTTGAGCTGTTTCATTGTGTCCCAAATCAGCTGGTATTGAGACCTGGATAGATTCGCGCCTACAATAAAACTCAATGCTTCATCTCTATCCCACCCAGAGGACGGAGCGCTAAACTTGTCGTACTTCCCACATGGCACCCAAGTAGGAATCGATACTCCACAAATTGACCATCGGGATAGGAAGCCATTACTCTAATCACCACACCAACGCAATTCTCATCTTCGCAATTACTAAGACACAATCACTGACAATGCACTGGAAGGCAGGTCATTGCGTAAACTACATCTGCATACTACCCCCCGAGCCGGCGCAGAGGGTGTTAGTACACTAGCCATGAAAGGGGAGGAAATTTATATCTACAAAATATCCTGCAAGCCACCTCAAGGGGGTGGGTAGTCACTAACATGCATTACACTATACCCTAAAGTTAGTGTAACTACGACTATTGATGCATTAGCATAAATCGCTAATGCTTGTCACGAGGCGAAGCCACACTACACTCAGTACCGTATTACCAATAAGGCAAAGTAGGCAGTTGCCTATGGACCCCGAGGCCTTGGGGGCCCCTGAGGGGCCCCGAGAATTTTTCCACCTTTCTTCTCTTGCGACTTGTTTATTAACGTGGGCCCCGTTGTTTGTACTGCCTACAGGTCCCCAAGAGTGCGGTGCGGTGTGCGGAATACTACGGTAGATCAGATCATGAGAATAAAATTAGGGAACTAGACTGCAGAACGGATAGATTTAAAATGTCATTTTTCCCACGAACGATAAGGGACCATAACAGCTGCCAATGAGACTTTTATCTAGGTTTGTCGTTAGGAAGTGTAGCTCTTAGCAGTAGCAGTAGTCCCTAATACTTGAATCCTTATCTGTTACCTAGTACTAACAGCACGCCGTGCAAGTTTTCTACATAAGTCTTGAGTCTCTGTTCATTTGTGTAGTTTCAAAATGCATATATATTAATGGTCCCTCTCCATTGTGATAATATCTGTAGTGTAGTAGTACATGTTAATGAGGCTTCGCAACTTGACAAGCATTAGCGATTTATGCTAATGCACAATTATTCGTAGTTACACTAACTTTAGGGTATAGTGTAATGCATGTTGGTGAATACTCACCCCCTGCCACACACCCCTGAGGTGGCTTGCAGGGTATTTTGTAGATGTAGATGTGTGTTGAACCGGCACTGACTACACTATAGAAATGTTACCAATGTTAGAGGGACCGTTAGTATTTATATATTTTGCAACTACATAACCGGACAGAGGTTAAAGAGATATGCTGAAATAGGGAAAAGGAGGACATAGTATAATGTGATGTAATTATAGTGTAATGCATGTTGGTGATTACTCACCCCCTGCCACACACCCCTGAGGTGGCTTGCAGGGTATTTTGTTGATGTAGATGAGTGTTGATCCGGCACTGACTACACTATATATATGTTACCAATGTTAGAGGGACCGTTAGTATTTATATATTTTGCAACTAAATAACCGGACAGAGGAAAAAGAGATATGCTGAAATAGGGAAAAGGAGGACATAGTACATATAATGTAATGTAATTATAGTTCCAAACCGGTCTATTCTCTGACGACGTTGATAATATTTTACGAAATCCGACATACTACGGTAGATCAGATCATGAGAGTAAAATTAGGGAACTAGACTGCAGAACGGATAGATTTAAGATGTCATTTTTCCCACGAACGATAAGGGACCATAATAGCTGCCATGAGACTTTTATCTAGGTTTGTCGTTAGGTAGTGTAGCTCTTAGTAGTGGTAGTACTCCTAATACTTGAATCCTTTTCTGTTACCTAGTACATACTAACAGCACGCCTAGCATGTTTTCTACATGGGTCTTGAGTCCCTGTCCATCTGTGTAGTTGTAGAATGCATGTATATTGACGGTCACTCTCCATTTTGATGACATCTGTAGTGTATTGTTGCATGCTTGTGAGGCTTCTCCTCATGACAAGCATTAGCGATTTATGCTGATGCATAATTAGTCGTAGTTACACTAACTTTAGGATATAGTGTAATTTATGTTGGTGATTACTCACCCCCTGCCACACACCCCTGAGGTGGCTTGCAGGGTATTTTGTAGATGTTTGTAGACATAGTGAACTGTATTTTAACAATGTGTCTCTTGTTAGTGTCACACATTTTTTATAATAATCACTAATGTTGTGTGTGAAAAAGAATTTTAGTACCTATCAGTTCGGCAGTGCATTTCACTTACTTTGTCCCTTTCATCATTTCTATCGAGTTATAGCGCGGTGTCGAAGTTTGTTAATAATGAGCTATGTTGAATAGACCAAATGATAGTATGTATTACTGTGACTCGCCTAAAGCGTTTGTACGTTGAAAGTTGGCGCTTTTCAGAAGAAAGAGAGGGATAGGTCATAGGAGACAACAAAAAACATAGTAAATTAAATGAAAAGGTTAGAGGCACTTTCATTCGCCTTTGCGACGGAGGATTGAAGACCGCGGTGCGAGAGGAATGTGGCGGAGGTAATTGTGCCGGAGTTGCGAACGGTTGGAAACAGAACGAACGTTACTCATCGCCTCGCGATGTTCGGAATTCTGAGGCCTGAGGCGAGAGGCACAAGCTGCTGCGAGGGCCCCCATTGCGCCATTCCCTAATTGCTTGAACATTTCACGACCTGGATGATTCCCCCGGGCAGTCTTCACCGATCTCCGCCGGCATAACCTCGAATATTGTCCACTTTGCGGCGATCTCTCGGTTCGGAATCACAGCCAGCCGAACACGTGCGTTATCGTTCTATGGAAAATAACGGACTCCTTGGTTGGAATGCGACTTTTATGATTCATCGCGTAAAATCCGTCTCCTAAGCGTGAGAAATTCATATAAAAAACATCCAGCTGGACTAAGATTCGAACCCACAATCTTCGATTTGGTGACATCTGGGAAGCTGATTTAGTTAAAAGTAATCGGCACTGTAAAGGGAGATCTGCAAGACTATTAGGTTATTACGCAACTTTCATACCTATCCTTTCTAGGGCGATTAAACATTTGAATAGACTTGAGTTTTTGCCGGAAGTTGAACATATTTTGCTCGAGCCAGCGTATTACGGTACGAACGATCACTTGAACACGATAAAAGAAAAACATTGCAGAACCGACAGATTTATAATGTAATTTTTTTCCGCGTACAATAAAGGACTATAACAGTCGCAATAGATCAATTTTACGAAACTCCTTCCCTCATTAGGTATAGTAGACTTTGTACTGAGTGAGTGTGTTTCGATAATGAATAGAATACCCGAAATCAATTCAGTAAAGAGAGAGAATCAGATAAAACCTTTGCATGGTGATGACATCGAACTTCGCAACTATTCATCGGTATCGTCATTGATTCAGTGGCAAGAAAACAGTTTGAGGATACCGTTAACGGAAATCGTAAAAACTATGACAAAACAAACACAAGATGAACAGTAGGTACCTATCTTCACCAAATCAAGAGTTGAGCAAGTGAGCTGCTGCTCACCAATCGATTGATTTACTATATGAAGCAGAAGCAGAGTTGTTTCTTTTCCAAGTTTTATATGGAAATGTTGAGCAGGAAACTCTGGTAGAAATCATGAAGGAAATAAAATATGAAGCACTACATGGAAACAATTCCAATCGATCGCAATCAAAAGATAAAATTACTGTCCAGAGATGCATTCAGAAAGGAGTCGGGAGTCACATTGATTCCTGCACAAACTAATGGAAAAAGTGGACAACAAGCTAAAATTAAAATACAACTCGCTGGAGGCAATGCTACTTCGTACATTTAGTCCGCAAAAACTGAATATCCATTTTGGCTGTTTTAATCCACTTTATATATTTTAGATATCTACCGCAGCCACACACCCTAGTGGTGGCTTGCACGGTACTGCGTAGATAAGACCCAAAAGAATTTCAATCAATTAAATTTCATTGTGTATTTTAGTAGTAGCAGTACCGTTAAATATCGTGATTTTCAGGCTCGAAAAAATAAATTCCTAAGTGTTAAATAGTTTTTTTTAGAACTGGGTCATTAATTTACATCTATAAAATACACTGCACGCCACCTCAAGGGTGTGTGGTAGGGGGTGAGTAGTCATCAACATGCATTACACTATACCCTAAAGTTAGTGTAACTACGAATAATTGTGCATTAGCAAAAATCTAATGCGTGATGCGTAGCTAATGCTTGTCATGAAGAAAAGCCTCACAAGCATGAACTACACTATAGATATGCTACCAATGGTAGAGGGACAGTTAGTATATATGTATTTTGGAACTACATACATGGACAGACATTCAAGAATTATGTTGAAAACATTCACGGCGTGCTGTAAGTACTAGGTATTAGATAAGGATGCGAGTATTACGGAGTACGGCTACTACTAAGAGATACACTAACTATTAATAAACCTAGTTAAAAGTCTCATTGGCAGCTGTTATGATTCCTTATCTTTCGCGGGAAAAATGACATTTTAAATCTGTCCGTTCTACAGTCTAGTTCCCTAATTTTACTCTCATGATCTTATCCACTGTAGTGTGTCGGATTTCGTAAAATATTATCAACGTCATCAGAGAATAAATCGGTTTGGTACTTACATAATAGATTGAGTCTAAATTTATAACTTTTAAACAAATATATAATTTTAAAATAAACAACAACATTAAATTACATTAATAACATCGCTCTTTAACCTTCTCTTCGCATTTTCCTAATATTATTTTAATAAATCCCAATTTGCGAATAGCCTGTCCGCAGATTTCCCGGACGTGTTTCCCCCAAGACAGGTCCTGAGTAAGGGTCACACCTAAGTATTTAACTGACCCTACATTTAATAAGTCTGTTTGATTAATTGTGTACGTTTCGTTGACCGAGTTATTCTTTTTCCAAAAATTCATAACAACGCACTTTTTAAAATTCAACTCTAACTGCCAAGTATTGCACCATTCATTTATAGCATCTAGGTCTTTTTGTAACGTAAACTTGTCAGACTCATTGCCTAGACCCCTGCACAACACTGCGTCATCTGCGAAGAGGCGAATTTTGCTCGTAACAACGGCAGTGATGTCATTAATATACAAAAGGAACAATAAGGGACCGATGACACTTCCCTGGGGTACACCTGATGTTACTTTCACTACATCTGAACTTACGCCATCTAGACCTACCCTCTGTTCGCGGTCCCCTAAGAACTCTCTTATCCAACATATTACGTCATGGTGTATTCCGTAAGCTTCCAACTTAACGAGTAACTTCGAATGAGGGACCTTATTGAAAGCTTTTTTTAAATCTAGAAATATTGCGTCTACTTGGACAAGCTTTTCTCCCGAGGAAAGAATGTCGTGAAGGAAGAAGGCCAACTGGGTTTCGCAAGACCTGCCTTTCCGGAATCCGTGCTGATTTTGCGTTAATAAGTTTTGACTATCCAAGTACCCCATAATAGAAATGACAATTATATATTCCATCTTGCACTAGATAGGCGTAAGGGAAATCGGTCTATAGTAGCTGGGCTCATCCTTATCACCGCTTTTAAATATTGGTGTAACGATCGCGGTAACGTACACATGAGTGGTTGAATGAGTGAATAGAGTAAGAGAGCGCAATGATCTTTTCGTTATTTGACAATTCTCCAAATGATAATAAAGGGTGCTTTCCATTAACTTCAGTGCGCTGCTCAATTCGTAATTAAACTGTGCAATCGCTTTCCATTTGTTTCATACCCTGCGCACTAGGCAGCGCACTTGAAAACAAATCGGAAGAAGATTAGATGCGCGCTGGAGAAGATAAGAACGACGATAATTAAATCCACGACTGTTTATTTTAGTTGATTTTTATCAAAGGCTTCAGATTGGATAAGGTATCTACATTTAAATATTTAATTACTGCGTCGTAAAATGTTTGGTTTAAGTATGCAGCCAGAAGGAATACACTCCTTCTTTTACAAAACATTCGGTCGTGACAATTGTGTACCTACAGAATGCTACCAACCTGTAGGTTACCGAATATTTCGCCTGCGTACTTCGCTCCATTGACCGCCGTTCGTGGGCGCAGATGCGTTCCGATTTAAGCAATCTTCAACACCTTGACTGGAAAGCTATAATATACTCAAATGCCGTGCACGCCTCGTCCATATTTGTAGTTTTGCTGCAGTGACCCGTAGTATGCTGGCGGCCCTTAGGAACCAGCAGGTCGAGCAGGAGACAGGTGTGCGTGTACGGTAGTTGTGGTTTGTGCCACTTGCGACGATGACGCCACCAGCAGAGACCGCTCTTAGGGCCGCATCCAGAAACTGTGCTGAACCTGCAGCTGAGCCTGCTGCTGCATGCTATATCCAGAAACCCTCCAAATCGCTCCAAATTGGTGGGGGCAGTGTTGCCACATTTATTTTGGGCTACATTGATGACGTAGACGAATGTAGTGACATTTATGTTCCCCTAGATGCGGGCATCGGGAGGAACTAAGGGCGATAATTGAATAACGAATTCTCAACGTGACTTTGTTAGTAAACAAAATGGAGACAAGGGAAGGGAGCAGGATTTCCACGGAGGAGAAGAATTTAATAGTAAATTTAGTTGTCGCGAGGAAAGCTGTATTGGAGTCCAAGAAAACGGATGCGTTAGTATTTCCATGGGATTCTCCCGGTCCCTCAAGTTTCTTCTCGGAATCTGATGGCCTTCATTATGTACTAAATGCCTCAAAAAATTGGCAAAATTATCATCGAGTACCTGCCGATACATGATGACGATCTGCGCGCTCGGGAAACTCTAGACAAGTACCTAGGTACCATGCGTCTCGACTATAGTATACTGCCGATCGCCGATGATTGCCGTCTGGCCCCGGCACTACTCTGGCCCCGGCGGTAGTGCCGGGGCCGGCCGGGGCCGGGTAGTTGCCGGCGCGCCGGGGCAAGCCGGCCGGTGTACCAGGTGCCAAGTTGGGTGGGAAAGCAGTACCCCATCAAGTTTTGCTCACGAAGTGTCGGCACCAAATTTATAGGTGATTTTTTAAATAAAATGTTGTTAAATCTAGACGTTAATTATGAAAAGGTTGCGCTCTCATTTCTTTTGAAGGTAGCTATTGCTGAATAATCCTTCGCCTCACCAACATCACTCGTCATGGTGGGTGGCAAATATACACGTTAAACTGTCGATCGCATTTGTGTAGTGGGATATTCAAATATGCATTGCATTATAACGCCCAAAGATGTACGTGACATTCATTATGAGATGAATATAACGAGATATTGTCAACGGACGTAGAAGCACTATGCCATTTCCATCTATCTCTGAGACATTCCCATAAACTTTTACTCATCATTTCAGTAACAAAATTACACATTTTAGGTACGCTTACACGTAATTGTACATGGTTTTCCATGGCTTGGAACTCTCATTACTTTTACTAGCAGTAACTGAGTATGGATAGAGCTGGCTGGAAGACGGCTTTCTTGTTTTGAGTGTTTTACGCAAACTGTAAACTTCACAGACAAAGCGGTGATTTCAACTTTCTTTGGGCACTTATATAAAAATATAAATGGTTTACAAGGCAACCCACGGTCCATACCAAAGTTAATACCTATCATAACGGCAAAGCCGAAGAGGTTTCAGCATAGTTGTGTTGACAGTAGTTATTTTACGTAAAAAAAGTATGTCACGAGCATCAAGGCAAGACATTAAATATGTACATAATTTGTTTTTCTTAAATTATAAATGGTTTTCAAGGCATGACAGGACCCGTTCGGAAGTTAATAGCAATTAAAACGGTGAAGCCGATGAGGTTTCATCACGGTATTGTTGACAGAAGTTATTAATAGTTATGTTAAGTAAAATATTAATTCATCAACATCAAAGTCCGTTGTTGAAGCATTCATACTATATTTTTACATAATAAGAAATGATTATCATGAGCTTATAGCCCTTCAAACGTCAATAATTATTAATTATAAATGCGAGACGATAAGCAGACGAAATCCGGCGGCCATGTTACTTGTAGCGAGTAGCATGGCATGGACCTCACTAGACTTTGCAGCGGGTGATTGTAGCGGAGCTCGGCCGCTATAGCAGCTACGTCACCATCTGATGACGTATCCAGCAGTAGTGAGGTTTCTGGATACGGCCCTTAGCCTGATACTCATAGCACGCACGCACCGCACCGACCGAGCACTCACGCACGCAACGACACACGGAAATCAGCCACATGCATGTGCCCCCACTGGCGGCCTCCGAGAGAAACTGAACACCTAGAGGAGAGGGTCAGCGAAGAAACGTTATTCTCTTACTTATGGACGGGGGATGCGGAATACATGGGGGCGAGGTCCGAGTCGAGTGTTGACGGGAGAAAACAAGGCGAAGAAAGCTCATATCATAGCTCTGATATCATAATGATACATATATATGGCTGGATGAGGGAAGTAGATAATTATGAGAACGCATATTACGCCGAACAACTCAAAGGTGAGATCAGATTGGTGTGATGAGTTCAGTACTGACTTGCGGAGATGACTATAGTACAGATTTTTTTTCAGTGGAATCCCAATTCCTAATATGGTACTCTGCGGATAAAACAACAAGTGAAACACTCCGTCCGTCGGATGGGACGTTGTGATCCCCTTAGCACCTTTCGTCGTGGGTAGACTACTGTCGACACCGGGATTTTCTTCACCCTTACTCAAATTCCGCGGCAATCCTTCACTTGCCCACACATCCATCCTAAATGGCGCAAAGGACTTCCTCCGCTTTCCCCAAACGCCAACCAACTAACAACTCAAAGTACTGACTGACAATGAACAAAAAGTCGACATAAAACAGTTCGGTAAAATATATTCTTCGAGTACCTATGCACAACATTCATACCCGAAGCGGAATTCCAAATCGCGAAGTTCAAGTTGCCGGGTCGCTGTGCTCTCAAGATCTACACCTACATCTATAAAAAGCCACCACTAGGGTGTGTGGCACGGGGTGATTCTACACCGTGCCTGCAGCACTCGTAAGATAAAAACCACGGTCGATCAAAATTCCTAAATTGACTTTCGAACGAATATTGGGCGGTAATTTTTCAACGTAGACTCTCGATGAAAAAAATGATGCCGAGGAGGCGATAATTTTAGTATCAACATCTAGAAAATACCCAGCAAGCCACCTCAAGGATGTGTGGCAGGGGGTGAGTATTCACCAACATGCATTAAACTATACCCTAAAGTTAGTGTAACTACGACTAATTACGTATTAGCATAAATCGATAATTCTTGCCACGAGGCGAAGCCTCACAAGCATGTACTACACTACAGATATGCTACAAAAGGTAGAGGGACCGTTAGTATTTATGAATTTTGCAACTACATAAATGGACAGAGATTCAAAAGTTATGCTGAAAATATGCACGACGTGCAGTAAGTATTAGGTAGCAGATAAGGATACAAGTATTAGGGAGTACTACTAAGAGCTACACTACCTATCGACAAACCTAGTTAATACTGTCATTGGCAGCTGTTATGGTCTCTCATCGTTCGCGGGAAAAATGCCATTTTTCCCACGAACCCTGCGTGTCCCTGCAGAGGAAGCTATGAATCTGGTGGAAGTCGTACTCTTCAAGGATGGTACTCCCTCTCCGGAGACAAATGAGCTATATTCTTTGACAACAATGTGTGAACCCAAAACTATTTTTAAATCGATGGCAAAGTTTATAAACAATCTGAAGGTATGGCAATGGGCATCGAAGTGTACACGATGATCGATGACTATCGATGATCAATGAATGTCGATGATCGATGAATGCCGATGATCGATGACTCTCGATGAACTGTGCAGTAGTGATGAGCGATATATCGCTGTGATTGAATCACCGATACTGAAAAGTAGCAAACAGCCTGTAACTAAGTAATCGAAATCACTGTGACTGTGAATTCGGTGAATTTAGCCATTTAGCTCAGGCTGCTACCGCTGCTACCAACTGCACCAGTGCAACCAACGAATACAATGCTACCACTGCTATTGCGTATTAAATGTGATTGAAAGTGATCGCTACTTCTGTACCGTCTACCACAAACTTGAGGAAAAACATGAATTCCAAACATCCCACTGTGGCCCTGCCATCGTCCTCAAGGAGCAATAGCTGGGGTGCTTATACTTTATACATACATTTTAGATCTAAGGCGTTCAAATGAAAGGTAAAAAAGAAGAAAAATTAGTGATATAAAGATATCGATCATCCTCATCGACATCAATGATTCGTATCAACTCATCGGGATCGATGATACGCATCGACATCGATGACATTCATCGTCATCGATTACAGTCATCGCACCGCGATGACTAAAATCATCGTCGATGACTTCGATTAACCGACTCATCGCACAAGCCTAGTGCACAGTCCAACCAGAAACTGGGAGAGTATGTTGAGGACGAAATTAGGCTTTTCGTGCACGTCGAACAATATTGAGAACATTTCCACATCGATGAGAGAGTTATCGGTATTATGATTCACATAGTGTGTCTGAAGATAGCTATGGACCATTACTGACATTCCCTACTACACATCGCAGCGGTTTAAAGGATATAAAATGCATGCGGGTATTGCCTCCCTTAAAATGTCGACAAAGATAAGGAAAAAAATTTCAACTAGTTTAGTGGATGAACACTGCCCTGGTCGAATCCTGCATCATGAAGAGTAATATTTACCTCCCAAATTACTGCTGCTCACTTAGACCAAAAATAATTGACCACTATCAGTCGGCTGCCAACTAATTGCATGTGGATTCAGTAAGGCTATTTGATTATGCTGATGGATAGCAGACCATAGGCCTACCGCGTCATCTGTAGAGAAAAAGAGTAGACATCCATCCAGCTAATTTAAAGGAACTCAGTGTGAAAACACTGTCGGTCTTTGAAGGCTTCAAATCGCAAATATTACGTTCTGTTAGGTGCTATTTTCTCTAATACTACCTCGAAGAAATTCCTCTTTTATATGCTTTTCATTGTTTTTGAAAAAAGATTTTAATGATAGAAAACAGAAACTATCGTAAACAGCAATTTAGCTTATGCTAACAAAAGGGAAATACGTCAAATCATAAATTATATTGAAAGCAATGAATCATATTTGTTCTCATAGAATATGTATCAGCTAATAATCACAGGAATGATTTGTTAATTTATTGGCATTTTCATAATTGATTAATTTTATCGTGAGTCGCAATCGAGGAAAAATTATTTTTTGATTCTTTAACCTGCAATTCTAAAAAAAATACAGTCACATAAAAGATTAGGTTTAAACTTTGATAAAAGCAATTCATCTTAAGATCACATTCTCCGTAACTGAAGCAAAATGGTGATGAAAGGCTAAATTGTGAGCACCGAATATTTGTGAAGAGAATTCAAAAACCTTGCAGATGTTTTATTAACTAAGAATTGATATCTCAAGTCGATGTGAGGAGAAATGAATGAAGCTTACTTCAGAAGTATTAAAGTCAGCACATGATAATTTACACTTTAACGTGGAATATGGATAAGTAACTATTCAAAATCGGCATATAGTAGTGATTCATGTGAATATTCTGATTTATTCACATGAATTTTATGTTTTCCATGATATACATACGTGCACTTGTCAAATATCTAGTCTTGAGTACTACGGGAGTGGGTTACGGCAATGGAAAGAGAAATTATTTGTGAAGGCACTTGCTCCAACGAGGAACCACCATCTTTCAGATTCATTCCAATCAATATAACTCAATTTCATCAGAATAGAGATACATCTCGCTTTATCTTTGGTCTTATCATCACTGGCGCCAGAAGGAATATTAGTCACCGACACGCCCACGTCCAATTAAAAAATTTGTTTCCCAACGGATTTCTTACGATGGAGAAGAAGGAGGAGTGGGAAGATAGATAGAGAAAGCAACACGGGAGCGGTCATCGGTTCTTCTCGGTCCAAAATCTTTCCTCCGAGAGGGAGAGAGATGGCTATCGCCGAACATGTTCCTATTAATCACCGCTGCTGCGAAACTCACAACCAATAAACGTGCCTCTGCTCTGGCTACGTGGGTTTCATTACTATTGTCATTGGCATATAGAGAATCACTATTACAATACTTCCGCTACTAAATGTAAACGTTATAATAGTGACTGTCTCAGGCGTAATTATAAGGAAATATTTCATCGTAAGAATGTCGCTTTGCAACATGCCTAGAGGATAATGTTGCTTTGCAACAAAACCATGGTCGTGAACAATAAAATATGTTGAGGAAATGGCAGTGTTATCCATTCACCTTTCATTCCAACGTAAAAATTGTGTTTTCGATGAAAACTTAGCGTAGTTTCAAATTGATAACCACCGCAATGTTATGGACGCTGATTTGACACTGACTTAAGTTTAAGCCATGGCTTCCTTGTGAAGGCTTTCACGGTGTGATGCTGATGTCACAGTCGTCTCAGAAAAAAGACCGGCGCGGAAGAAATCCCATGGCAGCAGCCATGGTATATGACGACTTTTGGAAGCACCAGTGTTTAAAAAACCCAAATACGCAATGCGGCATCATATTTTATTACTGAATCATCAATACGTAGGTACATGAAAATCTGTAAAAACCTCCATATGAGCGATATGTTTTTTCAGTAACTTACCCGTGGTAAACGAGGCAACAGAGCAGTCACCGAGCCTTCTCGTATTCCTAGCTATTTCCCAAGAGCTAAGTCCTGAAATGATGGCATATATCAATTTGGTTACAAACCCGTAGTTGTATACAAGTCCTTTATGAATTTTAAAACGGTGCAAACAGAAGTAAACTTACGGAAGCGACTGACTGTGTATAGTTGCCAAACGAATGCTGAATATGTCTTCATTTATGCGGGGAAACGACAGATTTGAAAAAAGTCAAATCTTATGAACTAAAATATCTTTAAACCCAAATGCGGGTGATGTAGGCATTCTTTCTTTGATATCGCTGGCAGTAGGTAATCAATTCGTTTAATGCACTGCTTTTCTTAAAGCCATGAGAATGTTCTGGCATTCAGATCGAATTGAGTATGACACGTAAGAGACCATGTTAAAAACCCAACTGTTATGCAAAAAGAAGCAAATGAGAACCATACATTGATCATCGCACCAGCAATATGTACACACAGAATTAAACGCTACATTTTGATTTCCAGAAATTTTATGTAATTATACCCGCGGAAACAACCGCCTTAAACAACTCGTGAACCAATCCAACTCAAAGATATCAATTGCCAAATTTTCAGATATGTATAGAAAAAGGAAGAATAAACTTGATAAAAACAACAAAAACAATGAAGATAACAGAAACAGCAACTGTGGCCCCCCTATACGCTCTTGCCTCTTCCGAGTTTGTTAATAGCCGTCTATGGTATCTGCATTACAGAACAGGAGCGGCATGGCGTCTGTCGGGCCTCATTTTGCTTTCCTTTCATCTCCTCTTCCCTTAAGTCAAGTCCACGAAAGACGGCGGCAAAACTCTTTCCCGGCAAAGCCAACGCGACGACCGACATTCCAATGGGTGTTACTGCTGCTCCGTGACGTCAAAAAACCGAGCGCTCCCATCTAATTCGATAAAACCTACGTCGCGCACGAATTATTCATTTGTTTCCAAGTAAAAGCAGTTGTTCCGGATGCCGCCGCGAAGTAAAACAAACGCTCACATTGCGTCAATGGGACGCGCGAAACAGCGTTAGGGAAAGAGAGAGATGGTTACTCACCATGGGATTCAGAAGAGGCTGCCGAAGATGGCTCACTTTACGAAGGGAGTAGGTTAGAAAAGCTTCATCAGCGCTGAATACGAATGAGACGGAGATGCGAGAGTCGCTGTTCGATTGGACGAGATTTCCATTCATTAGCAATACTCTTCAACCAGATTCACGATCTTGAGAGCATTGTGTTGGAGCGATCTTTCTCTGTCTACACTCAGAAATTTCTTTTAAAATAAAATGAGAGATATTGCGTCACTTGGCAGCGATTCCATGCTGACGGTAGCGCATGCGCGATAACTAGAATATTGGCTTGGTTCGAGTCTTAGCAGTGGCGGAAAATTTTCATCAGCTATCCGATCTTTACTTGATTGGCTGGTTTTTCGGGGGAGGCACTCAACAGCTGAGGTCATTTGCGCCATTGAAGTCAGTCGGGATGGTTTGTAAGGGAAATGTCATTTGGGGAACTAGTAAAAGGTGGAGAGTAACCTGCAACGGTATAGGCCTACTCTTAACGAAAAGCACAAAGGGTGCCACATTTTAACGAACAATCCGACGGAATTAGTTATCCACTTGCTCTCAGTGCTCTCCATATGGCACCGAAGTAGGAATCACGCTTCCTATGAAAAATGTCCACCCCTGGCCAAGCTCAAAGCCGGGTCCATAGGATAGGATGCCATTACTAAAACCAACCCGATTTCTATATGGAAGTTATTTGGTGAGCAATTTAAGAATAGTACTCCGTCCGTCGGATTGGAAGTTAAACCGGTGCCCCCTTGCCGTCTTTCGTTAACAGCAGGTTAATGCAACCGCCAGACTTTTTTCTCTCAGCTACTTTATTTATCCTCAAACCTCTTCTTACGCACTTATTACGTAATCATGGTACTATGCCTAGCTATTCTAAGATTTTCATTCCACCTGCCATCCGGGGTAGTCACATTTCATGATACAGAGCTCGCAGACGCAGTGTTCTTCGCCGAAACTGATCGCTGAGCGGGTATAGCATTTAGCTGCTCAGCGGCGGATTTCAGGTTCCACCCTGGGATATGACTCGCACCGCCTGCTACTTACTACAAGGATTTTTCATAAAAAGAATTCGGCAACATCAGTCGCCTTTGCGGAGGCTAATCTAGGGAAGAGGATTAAACCCAATACGGACTACTATCTTCTTACCTTTGTAATCCATTACAAGGTAATGAGTTAGTAATGCGAACGCCCGGTGGGTGCCGATCATCGTATTTTTTCAATCCGGGTAAATTAGCCACGGTTTTCTATCTATAATAGCTGTTAATTGTTATCTGAATGCACCCTTTGAAGAATGGCCACATGACCAATTGTCAGCACCGTCGTGTGACCAGGGAAAAGGGCACAAAATGGGACACTTTAAAGGGAACAAATACTTCAATGACGACGGTAGTAGAGGGTGCATGCGAATGCAGGTAAAACTGACTGATGTTTTCTACCTTGAAAAAAAAAACTCAACGTGAACGGGGCTTTTAACTATTAAGCCTCTAATCAGAGGTTCCTGTTTCCAATTTGGGAAATGACTCAATACAGCCTAAGATAAACCACAGATGTGTAATTTTCCGGATGCTGTGGAGGTGAAAAACACCAAGACACCAAGGGAAAGGACCTGCTTGTAGGTACAACCTAAAATTCACGGAGACTTATGTATATCACATGCGAAATGAGATGCACAGTCATTAAAACAACATCCTGGTTGATGGTGGAATACTTGACATGAATTCGACGACCCGGAAGAAATAAAATTAAATCAATCGCACACTGAAAGCTCTCCTTTATGCAAGTCACTTTTATCATCTTCCAACGAGCGACCAGCTTTTTCTGAATATATAGCTCAGCTAGAATTCAGTGTCGGATTTAAGATGAATAGAAGGTATGCCTTCACATAAGTTGCGTCTGCAATTCCGCTATAAAGAGCATAGCCTTTTTCAAACGTGTTGCCGAAAAATGAAGTCAGGAAAAATTGGAAGGGATCTACGATGTTTCTTAGATGATTCGAAAATGACGAATTTTGCGAATATTTTGGGTCAATTCCTGAGCACACAGATTTGAACTACGAAGAAAATTGAAATAAAAGTCGCCATGGCCGCAATAAATCAGTTTTAACAAAAATAAATTAACCCTTCAATGACGTCACTAGTTAAAGGGGCATTGAAACTACAGTTAAACTAAACTTGATCTACAAAATACCCTGCAAGCCCCTCAAGGGTGTGCTGCTGGGGGTGAGTAGTCACAAAAATCATTACACTATACCCTATTAAAGTTAGTGTAATTACGGGTTGTATGCGTTGCACATTTTCAAAAGTGGTATTATTCAGTGGCAGAGGTTAAGGTAAATTAGAAAATTGTTTTGAAATTAAAGACAGAGGCGACTCTGATGCTGCTGGTTAGACTGCCACAATATCATTTTTCGATTAAAAGCAGCATTTTTTCCTCTCAGCCAGTTATTAAATTTAGAGATATATTTAGATGAAGATTGGAAACTCGGAGAAAATTCAAAGAAAAGCCGCCCAAGTTGCAAAAAAAAGAGTTATAACCAAGAAGATTAATCCTTTCATAACATCCCTTGTTTAAGTAGCGTTGAAACTACAGTTAAACTACTCGGTTACATAGATTCACATATGGTCTCTTCAATGTCAAAATCGTGAATCCATCCAGAATTGGTCCCCTCACATGCTTAAGTTAAAGGCTAACTCCTTCATGGCTTGGGTCCAAGTGTGAATGGCACATTGATCCTAGAAAAAAATAAATTCCTATACTACGTGGAATTGGATCCGGGATCAACAGATCACCTACGGCGTGAAAAAAGGCATTACTGGAAATGAAGAAAGATACAAATTGGCATTTCATCCCTGTTGGTCGAGGGCCCCCATTGCCTCGAAGGGTCTTTCGTGGTTCTGAAGTCACCGGGCGAACCTTAATAGCAATGGCGTTAAGACCTCCCTTTGAACCGCCTCCTAACCGAAGAATAAGCAGCCGGGAAAGAAGAGTAGGAGGATCCGGAACTTAGAGGAATACCTTCGTGGAGGAGTCACCCAACATTCCCGGACGACGACGACTGTGATGTGCGCGGGGAAAATCCGACGGATCGAAGGACGAGGTTCTGGGTATATAGTGAGGGAGGGAGGAGTAAAGGGCGATGGGCGAAGGGCTGTATAGGGAGGCGGGGCTAAGAGAGAAGGGGAGGAAACGGGCAGAGAGGAGCAGTGGAAAAGTGCATGTCCAAGTGTAAGAGAAACAGTGACATGCTTCGCCAAAATGAAACACGTACTGGATAAGAAGAGAGGATATTGTTTAAAGGGGATATACCTGTGATAAACATCCCGAATACCTAAGTTAATTTTTTAGTAATGCCGAGGAAATGGTAGGCGAGGTAGTGTAAAAGCGGGAATAAAGGTAGGACAGCCGATAAAATCGGTTAGATTCGCGGACGACCAGGTGTTGGTTATGCAATCATCGAGGAGATTACATGCTTTGGTAGATGCATTAGAAAATTGGTGCGGGAAATTCGGAATTAAGGTAAGTTATAAGAAAACAAAACCAATAAAGTTCCAGGATAAATAAAGATAGGCTGTTCATAAAAGTAGAAGAGCACAAACTGGAGCAAGTAGAGTAATTTAATTACTTGGGTAGTATGTTGGAGGAAAATGGGCACACAAGCAGAGACATAAGGAGGAGAACAACGCTAACGAAAGAAGCGCACAGCAATAGGAGGGAGCTGATTACGGGAACTTTTTGTGAAGATGTAAAGAAAAGGTTGGTGAAGAGTCAAATATTGAGTGTAGCATTGTGTGATGAAGAAACGTTGTCTCAGAGGAAAGAAGAAGAGAACAGCCAGCAGGCATTTGATATGTGAGTGAGGGGGAGAATGGAGAAGGTGCGGAAGATGGAAAGGAAGACAAACGAGGAAGTGCTTGGTATGGTGGAAGAGGAGAGGAAACTTCTGGAAGAGAATAGAAGTAGGTGGTTGAGAATGCAAAGAGAGACGAAGGGATAATGAAGGCCGTGATAGTGGGAAAGATAATGGGTTGGCGGGGAAGGGGAAGAAAGAGAATAGGCTTTACGCACGGGATGAAAAGCGGTAGGACGAACGCTGAGATGAAAGAAACTGTGTAAGGAGAGAGCTCTCCGCAAGTATATATCTAGAGAATTTGTACTCACTGCCATGGGGCCTACATCAACCAGTAGCTTACCCAAACAATAATAATAATCTTCATTAACTATTGCGATTGGAGCGGAATGTTTTCTTACTTCTTCGTTCCAGCTGCAAAATTACGAAACGACAGCAAAAACGTTTATTTCGAAAATAATAACAAAAATTCATTAAGTTCCCCCAGAGGTGAACTTAAAGAACCATCGCTCATATTTTTAAAAATGTGTAACATAATTTAAAAAATGTAATAAAATATATCGGAACGCGTTTATTTTGCGTTAATATCGTAGATTAAATAGTCTCCGATCAAAATACGTAAACGTTTGATAATGTATCAGGAATATTATGATAATATTCGTCCCAGAAAAAGATCAATTTTCATTGTGCATAGCTGGAGGAGTGGCGTTGTCCTATTTTTGTCAAGAAACTTATTTCTGAAAAAAAAAGAAATAACTGACGTTCAAGACAAACATAGTATGCGGAATGTATTAAAGATTTTTAAAGCTGCATCGCTAAAAAAAAGAGATATGCACGGAATATTACGAGAATATTTTAGGACGAAACTGATACATAGAATTGGTTAATCCATATGTTTTACTTTTTGCAAACTTTAATGTGAAACTTACATTCAATACACTTCAGGCGAATAAAAATAAATTAGAGGGAGAAACATTTGAGTTTAAAAATTTCATCGCTTCATTCTTTTCGAGTAGGTAGTGATTCCGTTGTCATTCATTTGAATGCACAGAGGAAACTAAAGAAAATACCGATGAATACATGGTGTATAACTTTTCATTTTTTTAGTTGTTCCGTGAACATAGAAAGCACTGATGTCTGTTTACTACTCTATCATCTCCATAACGTGAATTTTTTTAAGTAAAGGAAGAAAATAATTGTTTTCATTTTAGTAGAGGACATTTACACGAAGGTAGGCAGTTCAAACATTACCATGGACATAATTTCTATAACAAGACCACCCAAAGGATATTTCTTACACAAGAAAAATATTTCAGCCCGTATTTATTGTATTAGGCCACCTCATTTTTGCAGGAATCAAAACAGCATATGGAAATACAAAGATCAATCTATTTCATGACAAGGTTTCGAAGAGTTATCGATATTGAAAAAAAAATACGACCCTTGGATTTCGGCGCAGTAAACCATATTCAGGGAGCGGTGGCGGATACAGCTGAACTAGCCAGATGCGATGCTTGAATATGGACATTTAAAAGTGTATGGACTTAAATGTGGGAACAATTTTTTTTTAACGAGAGATTTCAACCACACTGAAAACATGAACAAGGTGGGCGAGAAGGGTAAATGGCTGGACCGTGTTCTGTCTTCTAATGAGGTGAAGCTAGTGGCCACAGGAACCGCGTGGAGATTAATTAAAGCACGCTCGGGGCATCCGAGGAATAGTTTAAGGAGGAAATTGGGGACAGAAATCGCTCGTTTCCTGGAACCGGGTGTAAGGGTGAAGCCGAGAAAAGTAACTGCGCCAAAGACCACGTGATACTCTTCTTCCATGAGTAAACAAGTAAAGGAACCACATTCTTCCGCTTCTACGAATCGCAATATCCAGAAATAATACTGGCGCACAACAAGGGACGTCAAAGAACCATTACGTTGGACGCTTCAGGAGGGTACATGAGGTATCTATAATTAAGTTAAACCGTGTCAGGCTTCGTGGAAATCATACGCATATATCACAAGAAAATGACACTTTCCACGTTTTCCGCGAATTTGTTGCGCAGAGGTAGGTACAGGTCCAGATTCATAGTCAAGACCAGGAAATATACAAAAATCACTAGAAATACTTGCCGATAACTATCACTTGTACGTTATCATTATAATCTAAATTCGACTCTACACTGTAGCAAAGAGATATGTATGGAAAACAACAGCAAATCGTAAAAATATGAGCACAATGAGCAGGAAACGCACGCTAAATAAAAAAAATACTTACCAAAACACCTAAAAACGCACTTGAAACACTGTTTAGCCGATGGTAACGGTTTTGATAAATAAACCTACGATATAATGCTTAAAATTGACTTTTAAAGCAACAATTTCAATGGCACAGAGGCATCCGAGCAATTTTATGTGCAAACTCTATGCAGCAAGTTCCTCAATCCACGTGTAATCTTCCTTCCTTCCTTAGATTAATCATTACTAATGCTTTTTCGTGAAAAAAGCGAACAAATTTCGACGAGAAGAGAAAATACTAGAGTTAATGAATTAACTCATTCAACCGAGAAATTGTCCATGAAAAACCGATAAATAGGAAATATATCTATAACCTTTGAAGGACAGTAACTATAAATTCACATTTCCACTTCTATTTTTTCTTAACTGAGCCTTACAAAAACCTCCAAAATTGTAAACTATGTTTTTTCAATCCGTTAATTAGATACTCAATGAACCAACGATGAAACTTTACCAGCAAATATGAAAAAGTGTTCCACCAAGATAAATAATAATTGATATTAGCTTGCAACAACATGCGACTAGTAAGCCTGTAAATTAAAAACATGCTTTCCTTTCCCTTACGGGCGTGTAGGATAACGTATTACGATACCCTATCAGTAAGAGAGGGATACCTCAAGTTGTGCATCAAAGACAGTGAAACCCCCGAAGGTCCGAACCAAAGGACGCCAGAAAACAAACAAACCTGTCAAGATGTCTGAGGCACACGCCTTGCCAGATGCTTCTTGATGGAAAATATTGTGACAACATGGGAACCACCAGAGCGTTACGTTAATTAATGGATCCGAGGTTCGATCTGGTTTTTATGTCTTCGTCAAGTCAAGTCATAGATATTTACAAGTTATTTTCACTATGTTATCATACTACTACAGTTTTCAGACAGTCAGTGCTGTCTGTGCTAAAGAAGCATACATCGAGTCACTAAAACTCATGACATTATGATCTCACTAAGCAATAAAAATTTGGTACTGGTTATATTCTATTATGTCTTTCGGGCTCTGCTGAACGCCATCATGGAAGACTTACTTCGCTGTGTAAGTCTACGCTCCAAATGGGGACCGGTTAGTTGGCTTGCTTAGGAGTATGAATCTCGACTGTAGCACCTTAAAGAACGACTGCTAGTAATTGAATCAATTATCACGCATTACAGAGATATAAACTAAAAATATTTGGCCATAGTAAGCGACAATTATGGCAGGCGTGTTAGGCCTTATCGCAAGGCCTGTATTAGTCTTTATTTAATCGTCATTGGTCGTTGATATTCTCCAGGATATGCCACGTAAAATGGGAATTTTGCTAACTCACAAACGGAGCAGGCCGTATCCGGAGAAAAATTCCGACTCTCCAGGAAGTGAGAAACCTCTTTAGGTTCAGGAAAATGGACCGGGAATATTTTTAGAAATAATTTGCTCCAATTTGCTGTCTAATAATTCTAAATATATATACTTCATTGACTATCGCGAATACAGCACGGGAAAAATGTGAAAATGGAATATTAGTAAGACTAACAAGTCTTATTTTTACTTTTGGTTTAACAAAATCTCCACTTCAAGTTTAAACATTTTTTCATCAAACTTAACAAAATCTATTTGCACTTGATGTACCTATAAAATCCCATCGATCTCATATCAGAAAATTTTAGCTTACAGAAATTAATAAATTGGATTAACGGGAAGCAAATAAATTTGAGGCATAAATTGAAAGCCACCACTTGAAAAATCGGTACAATATTGAAATTTCAGGAATAAGTACATACATATTTTTAAGTACATTTAATAAGTTTGTGATTGTGTATACAATCACAAACCAAATTCCACCACAATACCCTAGGTGCCATAAGCTACTAATATGGACGTGATTTTATTACCATCCAACTCCATATCACCTAGATGACACCGAAAACAATCAAATACCATCATGATCATCGATACATGTATCTATTCCGGGACGTAGACATTACTTCGAGGCCACCGGATAGTATATAATTGTGCGGGTGTATATAAGCGTTTTCACCTTTTCTGGAATGCGGAAGCCGGTTGATAAGGCTATATCAATATTTTCAATAATCAGAGTAATTAAGTCTTTGAGATCGGTGACTACGGCCTAAAAATAACATAGTGAAAATGCAAAGACCCAAGTAAAAATTCCCAAGTAAAAATTCAATTTTGACATAAGAAACTTTTAATTTTTTCTGAGCATTTTAATAATATATAAACAGTACCTGTTTTAACTAATTTCGTTTTCATTTTTTCATACAAATTTCAAATGCAAGACGAGAGAAAAACAAAAATGAATACTAGAAATGCAGCGACTTAGCCCAATACCGCTCTTCTATTTTTTCTTATAGTTATAGTTAGGTGTGGATTAGGTAAAAATTTTCATTGGTTCGGTGAGAAAGGGGGAGGTACACTTTACATGATTCTCCACATTCAAATTCACATTCTTTACATTCAAAATTCTTCACATGCGGTTTTGTTTTACACAGCAGTTTTAGTTTTTTTTGTAACAATGGAGATGGGGAAAACGTTTTCATATCTTTACGTTGCCGATAATCAAGCTAATGTGGAAATGACAGCTAGTGGAGAATGACTTGAAGCCGGATAAAGGTTTTCCGTCGCTTAAAAAAAAACTAAAATGACAACGCGGAAATTCATGCAGAGTTGTTAACCCCCATCTACTTTAAATACACCACTGAGAGGGCATGATGTCATTTCATTTGCGGGTTTGTTTAACAGGAGGCAAAAAAGTGAAGAATCACATCTCTCACTCTTTCTCGTCACACACCGCGTCGCCATTTTTATTTATAACGCTCAAGTCACTGGCGCTAGATAACATAAGTGTGTGACGCGAGAACGAATCACGCGATTGCATTACTTTGCTCGCGAATAGATCCGTTTTAAGGTGTATCGCGCCGGCTGATTTTTTAGGAGATTGCGGTTCAGGGAAACACTGTCATGGCAAGAAGGAGAGAATGACATACGACTGTGAAAAATATAATAACACACAGCCTCGCATACAATAAAAAGTCAAATAATTTTAAAAAATCATCGCCGCATTTAAAGCATAACAGTGCGAAAATATCTAAATACCTACCATCCTCGAATCCGGAAATGGTTACGTGGTGCTCAGATTAGAATATGACACTGAAATGAGTCTTTCCAAACCACATCATTTAAAACAGGGATCATTGCTGCTTTTGAAACATTGCATCATAAAATGAAATAATAAAGAACTGATATAATTCAATATGGCAACGATCACGTGTTCGTAAAAATAGAAGATGAATTGAAGGGAAAACGTCATTCAGAGAGAGGGAAAACTCAGTAAAATAAATAAGCATATGAAGTTTTTTCATTGAACGCACATTGGAGGATTTTGGTAAGTGCAACTTTTCCACCGAACAGTCACTACGCTTTTCACTTCCATAAGCGACCCTCTCTTCAAAACCCGTTAAGTGCCATTATTATCTAGTCTTAAAAAATACGGAGATATTCTTGTTATTAGAAGTAGCAGACAAGGTTTTCGGGTGCCAGAACACAGGTTATACCGCACCGTCCAACCTTAGACCGTATGCTAAATCCGGTGTCCTAAGGTAAATATTTTGTAAATTTATTCGTGTTTAGTTCATGACAGCTCTCAGAATCAGACTGCGCATGTGCGTGCCAATATTTTGTCAATTTCTTCAAATTAGGTAACTCTGTAAATTCTTGATGAAACGCAACCACTGATTGGGTTTTCTGCGCGCATGCGCCTCGATCATTCCCCTGCCAGGGACTACTTCGGCTACTTAAGAAAACGTGATTGAATTCCGCCCTCTTTACCACCAGTTGCAATATGATGAGGAGTTAAGTATTATTGATATCGTACATTTCAGCGAATTGGTGATCTTATTTCCTTGAAGGGCAGAAGCAGAATTATTTTGTGCAAACACCCGTTGTTAAATCAGTTATTCTTATTAGATCAATATATCACGTATTATCGTGTTACTAGGGAACTGCCACGTTGGTATTTTTATGCGCATTATCGTGAACCAGTAGATTTCATCATTCAATTCATTCTCTAGATACATAGGCTGAAATTATTTCCGTGTAATTACTGTAATTAGGTTCGTGGACTCAGCAGAAAACTCTTCGCAATTTGTTATTTTAGGGCCAATTATACACTATAGATGCCGGTACAACCAAACTGTCTTACATGCCCATTCGGGCGCTCTGCCAATCAGCACCCAATTCAAGAATGTTTCCTGCTCGTGTAACGCCTCGTACACGCTGATGAAGCTTGTATCATAAATTTGGATTCCGAAAATATTAATAATTTAAATTTTTTATAATAAAATTACATTATTATATTCATATTTCCCAAACAACAACGTAAATACAGATATATTTTTAGAAAGAATTAACGATGAATCAAATTAAGGATAAACTTTGATGGTTACACAATAGTATGCATTACTTGCGACCGGTTTCGATACAAAGTATCATAACCTGACCGCGATCCAATGACAACCAGAAGACAATACTTAGTATCGAAAGCGAAACCGGTAAAAAGTAATAAATATAATTGAGGAACCATCAAAGTTTATCACTTTTTGATTCATTGTGAAGAAGTTCCACCAAGTGGCGCCTCAAACCACATCATACAGAATGAATCAATGAAAACCATTAAAGTAATGAAAAGCCATGCCGAAAATTCTCATTTAATTCTAATGCAATGAAGAAGAACACGCATATGGTTGAAATAAAACTATTTATTTGCTTAAAGATACGGGAAAGACTCGTAGATGAGTCATTCTTTTAGGCAGTGGACGAGTCTCGGTGGGAGTAGAATGCCACATTCCCAAATGCTGGCGCGGAGGGAACTATTTACATTCCTCCCACGCCATGTATGTGCAATAATATCCTTTCCTCTCCCTCAAACCATCTTCCAGCGAAGAAACTAATCTACACTGTAAGTCGTCTTCCCCGATGCGATGGTTGTATGCAAATCGCCCGCCGCCCCTGCAGACAGGCTGACTACCCCGTCTTTCCACCCCCTCCATTATATCCCTACCCCCTCTTGGAGGAGAAATCTTAAAAAAGGGGGAGGCAGGTTCGCGATCGGGAGGTGGTGACAGGACTGGCTATACAACGCACGCGGGGACGGACGGAAGGGGAGATTAAGAAAGATTGGAGATAAATACGGCCGATTTCCATGGGTTGAATTGGGACGATGACCCCTTGCGGAGCCTGGATGTTGAGGGGAGCCCCTGCGGGATGTAAGTGTATGCATGGACCAAGACGTTTTGGACCACGAGACGTCGGCATTATGAGAGAGGGAACACGCAGGACTAAACAGTTTCAATAATTTAAGTAGTAAAAACAAAAAAAAAGAATAAATATAAGAAATATATGTGGGAGGATCATTTGCGTTATTGAAAAAGGTGAGGGGCCTGTTAAGGTTAGGGAAGGCTCATCTGGGAAATGAATGAAGAGTGGAGAGGAATCTCGGCGTCACGGCAATAGCTTTTTTTAACGAAAGACTCCCTAGGGGACCACGTTTAAACGTCCAATCCGGAGGGAGTAGGTACTCCATTTGAAGTTCACAACGCACCCGAGCAGGGATCGGGATTCGAGGGAAAAATCTCCGCCACTGTCCAGATTTGAACCAGCGCCCTCTCGCTACCACATAAATCCAAATTCCCTAAGAGAAAGGTGGATGTTTTAAAATCACCATTGAATCACGGGCCGCGTTCAAAATTTCAAACGACACCCTTTTCGAGAGTGAATTAAGCATACTAAAAAGCTTGTGAACAATTTCCGAAATGTTTTATTCCTGTTTCGACGAAGGTAATAGTTTTAGAAGCAAAATTAAATGGCGATACCGCAGTTGTGAGATCTCCTAAAATAGTATGCACTTACAGCGCCTGTATTAAGGAATTTACGATTAGAACAATTAAAATTCTTTGAAAACACATAATTATAACATTGCTCAGAATTGTGTTATCCGTCAATGACACATGAGAGCGCTTTATTTACAAAGAGGAAAATGTATTAATCGAGATGAAATCTCTTTCGATTAGTTTAATTCGTTTCTTTACATAAATTCACTGAAAATATTTTCCTTCTTACCCCATTTTTATTATAGTCAACTGTAATATATATGTGACCATTTTCTCATGATCACTGTTAAAACCAGAATAAACAATAATAATAATCTGGGGTGGAGGCGCAGACATTACAGAAATACTATATCAGCTATTCTCCAGCACGAAGCTTTATAAGAACAAGCTGAGCTCTCAGCTCACTGGTAATCACCTAACTGACATTCTTTTGCTGAACTCCCCATCATTTGAACCTGTCATTGTATATCTCTCCAATAAAAAGTAATATCATGCTTTCCATTGATCGTACTGTATTTTTTAATGAAAAACATTTCCTAGGATGCCTGGATTCTTCAGGCCTAGTGTGCCTTCTTGTTCTCCTGAAATAACCTAGTAGTCTGGAAAATTTGCCGACCCCTGATTTAAACCAACACAAGCGTCAGCCTTTAATGCTCTTTGAGGCTGTTCCCTGAGGATTATTGAGAATACAAAAGATAGCTCAAATATTCTCTCTTACCAAGGAAGAAATGGTATCATATGAAGTCGCTCACCCTTTACGACCAAAATTTCGCCTTGCAGGGCGTCAATTTCTCCGAAATACATCTCCGCACGTTGATACCAATCATTTTCTCAGGCCCGGAACTCTTGATGGCGAGCCTTCAATTTGCCTTCGCACGACCTATCGCGCCTCTCACAACCATAAAATTCTTTAATAAAATTCTTAGTTACTCCTGATGACTATATCCCTCGAGCAATTCGTAAGAATTTGAACCCGTCATTGCGATTCAAGACTAAGACAGAAAATAGTCGCCAGCGACTTCTGGGAGATCCCTCATCCACCGCACCACCTTCGGCTCAAAACCTGGACCACTAACTAGTTCGTTTGCAACGCCTTCCTCCGGTTCACGTTAGTATCAGTCGTAGTTTACGACCGTGACGATTGAATGCGGAGAAATCAGGTTAGGCATGTTATGCGCTCAAGTTCTTTCTACAAAATCGAGGTCCATTCCTCAGGTACAGGGAGGTGCAAACGTAGCTTAAAGAAATAATAAAACGGGCGCACATCTGGAGTAAATTGTTCGAAAGTGACAATAAAACTGAATACACGTCACGCTTCTTTTTTCAGTTACTCAAGTTTCAGCGTCATCGCTCTTCGATACATTGGAATTTACACTGTCATACGCTTTTTAATATGAAATATTTGATTTAATGAGCCTTAATTGCTAAGATAACATCTCACCGCGTACCTAGCAAAACAATAATTAAGCCTGAGGTTGGAACCCGCGATCTAAGTGTTGCCAAGCGCTAGCTTTACCGAAATGTCAACCGAGGTCGGCCATGTAGTTTTTTGCGACTGTAATGCGGTTATTAAATCGAATGTCCTAAAGTCACTGCAGACAATAATTTGTAAGGCAATGGCGACGCGAGAATAGCATTTAAAATTTTCCATTGAAGGGATTTTTTACTAAAGTGTATCGTAAATATTTGTGCCTAAGTCTGCTCTATGTGCTTGCAGTTAAGATTTATTACCGTCCAAGTATAATTCCATTGATAAATAAATAAGTCACAACATATAACAAAAAATACATTTATTTAAACGCACTGTAAAGATAAGGGCCCACATCGCTAAACGCAAGCCTCTTCCACAGCGAAAAAATATCTGTCTTTACGCTATTCGAAACCTAGATTTATACGGATTTAATTCTTTCCTTTATTGTGTATTAACACTGCTAATTTAACACGCCTCTTGTATGTGATGGCGATCTCTTTCACTCCCACTCAAAGCATCTATTCGAAAGGAAAAGTGGAAGTTCGGTTTCTTTAGCCATAAACCTTAAAACACTCATTTCCCTAGCAATCGGTAGAAAGCTGTCTCGACCAATGCTTTTCCAGCGATCGGAGTTCTCCATAACTCAGCCTCAGCAATTAGCCCTGACCTATGTGCGTTTTCATGCCCACTATATCTCATCCTCATATCTCTCCTTACCTCCGCTTCATTCGAGGGAATTCGCGGAAAAATCTCCAGCTCCTCAGCTGCGACGCAGCACCCCGTGCGATATTTCAAAACATATCACTTCTCTTTTGTTTCTTCTTATTTTTTGCTCCCTCCCTCGCTCCGCCGCCGCCAGCTCATCGGTTTATGTGCCTCTTCCAGGAAGGAGATGTCCACATGCGAACCTGGTGACGTAGGCGTTCGGCCACCGGACCACGTGGCCCCTTTCTCATCCCTTTGAGCCGTCCTTCGTCCTTAACCAACCCCCTTCTCCCACGCCCACATCCACCTCTTCTTCTTCCTCCCCTCGCCGTGAGCCGCCTCCACCCCACCCACATCCTTTCCGCACGGCGCGGTCTCTTTTGTGATTGTGTTATACCGGGAAATTCGCCCCGTCCTGTCGTGCGTGAGCTAGCACACTCCACTTCTGGAAGTTTAAGGCTAAAGGGAAAGGAAGGCGGAGTATACTATTGCGCTTCGCTTGAATCCAAGGGTACACACATTTGCAACTCCCGTGAAGCGCTCAAAATTTAATTGGAACCGCGGTTTCGGCCGAATCTGATGTTTGTATTAATCGGAAAGTATAAGCAGCTTCTATTCCTTTGGGCTGGACCTTATGAATGATGAAAGATGCTCATGTTGGATTAAATACAGCAAAAGTGAAAAGTACAAATTTGTTTTACTTTTATTGCAAAGTACTACATAGGTATTCTCTACGAGCAATGAGTAAGCATTTTTTGGATGTACGATTTAAGTTTTTCCCGGTGAATAATATTTAGGAATTCTTCTCGGGCTCTGCACCAGGTAATTGGGCTGGACCTTATGAATGATGAAAGATGCTCATGTTGGATTTAATACAGCAAAAGTGATACAGCCAATACAGCCAATCAGACGACACCTGAGCTTAATTGTTGGACTCGTCAAACGGTCAATTTAGTTCAGTGTATAATCCTACACAGAGAGAGCAACACGCCTTGATAATGGAAAACAAGTCGTTTTCCGAAACGTCGGCCAATATGAAGCCAATTACCTGGTGCAGAGCCCGAGAAGAATTCCTAAATTTTTTGGATGCTTTGACTAGGAGAAATTTAAGGGCAAAAAATCCGTAAATTACTAACCGGAGAAAGACTGAAAATTACCTACCCAATAATTTAGCACACGGAGATCTATCCATTGTTTTGGGATTGGATGAAAACCATAATTTCTTTAGATGCATTGTCCATAGAAACCGCGGTAGTTAGCCCCATGGTGATTCAGTGGAGCGAGCGTCTCCAAGTTACAGCGCGGAGGGTTGCTTCACAAGAAACATGGGTGTAATTCTTAACCCATCGTCCGAAATAATTGAATACTGGAAAGCGCGGTGCACAGACTTCCTAAGGTTTGATTTTTGGTAGGTAGCACATGAAAATGCTCTCCATACTCAAATTGCAACCATGCGAATTTTAAGCGTGTCTAAGGATTGAAAAGACTAGGGCCTACAATTACATTGGCAGCATTATGCAGTGCCATCGACAGATCGCAATTAAAGAGCAAAGGATTAGGATAAAATGGCAACCACAGAGCATGTTTTCGTAATCATCTGAGAAAGAATTTTTGGGAGTTCTAATAATGACTCTCGGTTTGGCAAAACTGAGGAAAGTATTTGTTAAAATAATGCATATTTATAACTTCTATATCTGACTTCGCACCATTTAAACTTTGAATCTAAGATTTTACGAAAAATACGTTTATAATACAGCATATGCCATTGCATCTCTACCATTAAAATCAAAAGGAGATGGTGATGAATCTTTCGGTACCACCTGTCCTCCCCCTGAGAGCTTTTGAATTTTGAATAAGATTTTTACCCATTTAGCATGTCAGAATTCGACTCAAGACCATACATTAAGCAACTGATAGCATATTTTCCGACGTTTGACTATATTTCCGTCCGTCTCGTGCAGATATCATTCTCTTGGCCTCGTTCGCAAAGGAGACTCAAAACAATCCTCGTGATAAAAAAGTAGTAAACATAGGTTGTAATCAATATTTTATCTCGAGGTTGCCCTCTTCAAGAACCCAGACCGCAGGAGTTGAGGATTACTCATGCCTCTTTTTACGTAACCTCACCTCGGCGGAAGTATATACCTCCCTATTGGACGGCAGAGAAAGCGAGGTAACTTTATCTCCAGAAAGCCTTTCACTTGTCTTTTTTCCTCACTGCAAACAGGAATCACAAGTCAAAGCGTACGATTGCAATGGTTAAAGCCCCGCTCTGTTTTCTCTCCAGGTGATTCCAAGACGATGTTTGTATACTTTCAGGAACAAAATTCATAATGTCAACAAGTTGAAGACAAGCGTTTGAGCGAAAATGATAAAAACTCCATCTCAATAATTTGTATGTACGACTCATCCAAATCACTAGTATCTATGTCTTGCTTGTTTCCTGTTTAACTCTGACATCTCTGTGTTTTTACGTAGTTGCAAAAAACATTAATACAAACAGTTTCTCTAACGTTGGTTGCATACCCATCTACATCTACGAAGTACCGTGCAAGCCACCACTAGGGTGTGTGGCACGGGGTGATTCCACACCAGACATGCAGCAATCGTCCCAGCACAAATCAGAACCTCGCACGCACCCCCTGCCACTAGGCGCAGGCCAAAAAGCAGTCAGGAGAACAGTGCGCATTCCAACCGGAAACTGGGAGAGTGCGACGTAAATGAACATGCAAACATGCAAAACAATCCTATACACACATCTAGTGGTTAATATTACTGACACTGTTAATTCATGAGTGCTACGAGATGCTACTTCATGCAGAGAACAAAATAAAATAATGCCCGACATATCAAGCGGTGTGAAGTGTTAGTAATGATGTTGTGTTATAAGCACAAGTGAAAATTCTACTCTACCTATTGAGGGTGGGAGTTTCATATGATTGATATGTCGCAACTATTATGATCCCTTATTGTGCGTGAGAAAAATGACATTTTAAAACTATCAGTTCTGCAGTCAATTTCCTTTATTTTATTCCTGTTATCACTGCTACAGTATTACGTTGGCTCTAGCAATAAATGTTGAACGTCGGACAAAAAACTATCTGCTCCGAACTTGCGCAAAAGATTTAGCCTGCATTTCTCCCTTCGATCAGTTAGAGATTCCCACCCTAATTCCTTCAACAATTCGGTAACATTGCTAAGTTTATCGTAATAACTTTTCACAAATCTTGCTGCTCTCCGTTGTATTCGATCTATTTCAGAGATTAGCCCTACTTCGTAAGGGTCCCATATGCTAGCGGCAAACTCCAAGAGAGGTCTTACGAGTGATCCCTCTACCCATAGTTGTGGCATTTTTCATACACCCCTACCCCTTTTTTTGCCAAATTCCCCTCTTTGGACAGTTTCCCCTCTGCTGACTCTTTACCATCCGGACTTAGCCCAAGGACTTAGCACTCATGGCGGGACGCGCCTCGGCAATGATATGGCGCCAACGGCGGCCAAAATGCCTACGACTCCAAAATGCAGCGACTCCAGCCAGCAACTTCTACCACGCCTACCGTGCTTCAGCCACGCCTTTAGCCGCGCCTTTGCCTCACCAGGTCCTGCATCGTTAATATAGCTCCTGAAGTGAGGAAGGATTCCAAAAATGCGGTCATTCTGACCAAGGCAGAAAAGGCTGTGATCCTGTATTCTGAGGCTGATGCCAGAAAACAGTTCCGGTCGCTTCAATTGAAAACTGCCACCCCATCTATCACCCATCCCATTATTTCCTCCCCTCCAAGACTACCAATCGCCTATATCCTAAGCTTACCCATTCCACCTCGTCCTTGTCGATAGACCCCCTCCACACCTGACTCATCCCTCAGAACGCCCTCTTTTATAGTCGAGACGGCAACCGAGTAGCACCGTTGTAAGAAACCTGCGGACTTTGTCATTATGTGCTTTGAGAGAAGCTCAACCTCTCGTTCTTGTATATTTTAATAATTTTCTGAGTGGAAACTCTCATAACGGTCGCCTGGCACTCGACCTGTGGGTAAATTGCTTGTAACTTGGTTGGTTTTATGTGTGAAATATATTGATAGTTTAGTTATTGATGGGTAATACTTGAGTTTCGTTCAATTTCCTCATTTGTCTCACCCCAGCTTGGAAAGAGTTTGTTTTTACGGGTGTTATCGACGAGAAAAACTATTTCCCTCCTCCAGATAGCGCTTCATAGTGTAGTGCATGATGGTGAAATTTCATCTCCTGACAAGTATTTGCAGGTTTTTGCTAATGTATCAATAGCCTTAGTTACATTTAACAGGGCATAATGTAATGCATGCTGGTGATGATTCATCCGCTGCCACACACCCTTTAGGTGGCTGGCAGGGTATTATGTAGACGATATGGAATTTAATTGCTGTACTATGCTCGATCTCAATTCATAGCTACAAACCTCGTAAAACTTTTATTCACCAATTCGTACATGGGCTTCATCAAAAAACGTAAACTGTAGAAAAATGTAAAAAACTGAAAAAATATAGTTCAGTAACCAGGAAACGTATGGGTAAAAACTAATAATGGATTTTAAAACAAGAATCTCACAATCACTTAAGGTTAAGTTCTCCCCCGACGATCTTCCTAGAAAGACAACTCTATTTCTACCTTAATAACACACCAATTTCGGAAAATCTTGGTGAAAATTCATTGAACTCATGATTGGGGACATTATTTCAGCGCCTCCCGGAGGAAATGAGTACATTTCGTGAATATGTCACACTTATCATTTAGATAATTACTACCTGCGGCGTGCAGAAAAAAAATGTTCAAATAAACGTTACCCTTAGACATCATTGGATTTGATTTAACGGATTTTAATGAAGTATAAGTGACAAGACTAATTCAATTTTCAGGAAGACATGACCAAGAAAGTAAAATCACAATTGCTGTGAATTCTACTGAAGGTAGTCGGGAATTCAAAGGCATTCACATAGTTATTATTGCTATTTAACTTGGTGGGTTACAAGGAAATGGCTGGTTATTGAAGACGTAATTATGTAAGGCAATACGCTTAGGAGGTGCACTAACCAGAGCTACGAAAAATGGTCATCGGCAAATGATGTTCACTGAAACGTGACTGTGAATTGGATTTCGATGAAACTCACCCGCAGACAAGTCCAAATAAATAGGCTGCCCACGAATCTACGCACTAAGTTATTATAGCGAACATGCTACTGGAATGTCTCAGAACAACTATGATGGAACTTACACATAACGAAAGAAGAACTCTGCAATTTTCCTCTGATAACGTTTTAATGCGACCGGTTTTGATGTTTTACATAATTTTCACTCGAAAATGATGTAAAAAATCGGGTCGCATGACAAAAACAGGTCGCATTAAAAATGTATCCGTGGAAAATTGTAGCGTTCTTTTCTGTTACTGGAGATCTATTTCACGTCGCGCTTCTCCATCAAAGACGTTTTTATATATCTCAGCATATAGGTACGTTTATTACACGACATGGTACACTCCATATCTTCAAATTGCCTACTTCAGCTTTCCCTTATTGCATCTCACACTTCCTTCTCCCGCAGCCCTCAACATATAACAATCACTCTTACCATATCCAAGCTGTCCCCTTGGATTCACACCCCACGCATATCAGCCAATCGGAAACGGCTTGGTGTGTGGCTAGAATGCAGTCCTTCAGCCCAGAGGGCCCGGGTTCGAATACTGACAAAGGCGGAAATTTCTTAGGAGAATACCCGACCCCTAATTGGTTGTTTAGATCACTAGGTTCAAGTGCAGTGCTCACTGCTCAATCCGTTGCATCGAGATGATAAACTGCGGACCCCTTGACCAGTTTCGTTAAAAGAGTAAGTTACTGTAGACGCTGGGTTTCTCTAAAACCTTCCTCCTTTCCTCATATAATAGTTTCTTCACCAACCTTACCCACATTCCTCAATCGTGAAAATGGCCTTAGTTGTATGTCACCTTCCCTCAAATAACCAACTAACCAAGAACTTAAAAAAAAACAAATAATAAAGACATTTCCTCACGTCCGCATTCTTGGGCTTGCCTAACATCTACCTCTAGTCCTCTCCTTCTAACTTTTTATTCTATGTCTTCACGCAACTCTGCCCCCTTCCGGGCAGCCAACAAACCGACGAGAGTGATTCACAATACAAACGAGAGATGGAGTAAATGTTTATACAGCGAGAGCGTCGCTTACACGGTGCTGGGAACTGACATGAGGAAGAGAGAAAGAGACAGCAAGGGAAAATAGGATAAACTCGTTGTCAAGGAGATCGGGTGGGGAAGGAACAGGCATACAACCGTCTGGGTATGCTCGAGAGTACGTAACTCCCCTCTCTACCGGCACAAGCGATTGACTGCCATCTGCTAAATTCTTTTAAAAAAACCCCTCCGCCTTTAAATCACGCCCTGCCGGAACAACTTTCTTTAAAGAACTCTCTCAGTAATGCCGCCTCGATCCAATATCGTACTTTAAAGCTCTCGATGCACCTCATTATTTTGGATATCAAAGAAAGAGACTTCAACACCAGTTACAAATAATTCTCCTATGGCATGAAAAAATAACTCCATGCTCATAGGTTTGTTTCACATGCATAATGTCATTATTTCCGAGAGCGATAAGACACCATAAAAGCTGCCAATGAGAATTTTTCCTAGATTTGTCGATAAGTAGTGTAGCTAATTAGCTGATTTGCTCCCTAATGCTTGTATCCTTATCTGATACCTATTACTAACAGCACATCGTACTAACAGTACTGACACATAAATCTTGTATCTCTGTGCATTTATGTGGTTGTAAAATACACTAATAAAAATAGTCACTATAGTGTAGTGCATGTTGGTAAAATTTCAACTCCAGACAAGTGATAGCAGGTTTTCGCTAATACACCAATAGTCGTAGCTCCATTAACTGTATAAGGGTACAGTGTAGTGCATGTTGATGATAACTCAGCTCCTAGCACACACCCTTGAGGTGGCTTGCAGGGTATTGTGTAGATGTGGATGTACAAAAAGTTGAATAGAGAAAGGTTTTAATCGCTCGAAATTCCAGCTACCACGTACACATTACTTCACTGAGATGTGTGATATTACGAACTAACTTCGAAATGAAGATAAATGCAGTGGTAACGTAACTAAAGAAATTATCGATTATTGGATTCCGTGTTTCCGTCTATTCGCGGACATTTGCCAAACGGGTACCTTTTGCCATCAAATGTTTGTTTATCATCCCATGAGGCACACTAACCATGAACGACTAACTAAAATACAGCATTGGATTTAGAGCCCCGCATTCAAAACGAGAGTTACGGGCTTTCGGTTTTCTCTTCGATTACCGACGGTAGAAGTGCGCGATGCAGCCGTTACGGTCTTGCATTGCAGCGGTGCTCAACGATTGAGGCGAATATGCAACACCCGGCTACAACATAATCACCATTTAAATAAAATGGCTATAGGTAATAATGATAATAGTAACTATAAAAAATATATTTTTAAAAAAATTTAAGCGTATAACTGGAGTTAGTAGCGAAGCACTGACAACGACGGGGAATAAAATAAGTAGAAAAACACTTGAAAACTGTCGGAGCGTTACACAAGTAAAAACGCGCAGCAACTCTAACACCCATAAGAAGTCCTAAAAAAAACCTTATTTTGAGTAATTTTGATGTCTCTCAGAATCACTAATAAAAAACGAGAACGAATGCCGTGAAACACATAGTTGCCATCAAATTGGGCATCTTAGACCGGTAATTCCAATCCCCGGTATTTAGTTACGTTTCGTATCACTCGAAACAAACTGCAATAGACAGGACTGAGGCTGTACGTCATTTTCAGAGAGGCAACTAAATCCTACAGTATTTGTTTCCACAATTTAATAAGGGTGTCGTAAGTTTTTCTCTTTCCGTAGCCTATTCCGGCTGGGCATAAGAACCTCACTCGAAGTGCAGGATGACGTCAATTTGGAATTAATTTTTTTCCGTAAACCGGCTCAAGACACAGGGAACTCCATCCTTTCTCCACACCCTTCAATTTTTACAACGATGCCCCAAGACACACCTTTCGCTGCTTTCGCACATGATCTCAACAGTATATCGTTTCCCCTCGCGAATTATGACAATAATAATACTAAGGCTCTCAAAGCTCATATAAACGACCATTAACCATTTCGCAGGTCATAAAAAAACTTGACCGAATATTCACTCTGATTTCGCACAGGTAAGCTAGGCGCTTTGTATTCGAGGCCTTATTTCTTACAAACGCTCACGTTTCCTTTTCGGAATCTGCCTCTCCGATAAGTGCGTGCGCAACCGACTTTTCGGTTCGCTAAGGGGAGTCGAGAGAGGGGATGAGGTATGGGCCAGGGGGTAAGGTTCGCCCATAATCACCGCGCCCCCTGCGGCAAAAGAGGGGAGCCTGCAATAAAATGAGCGGGAAGTTTTAACGCTTTTCCCGGAGATCAAATGCGCGTCGACGAAGTCTTATGGGGAACCACCATGACTAACGTACTCGGAAATATCTGGCACAATATATTTTCCATCCCCTTCCTCAGCTGCTTTCTTCCATCCGCCGATAAAAAAACCGGCGAATCCCTTCCAAATTAATTTGATACAGGGTCACTGCTCACAAAATTATACCAGGGCCTACAACTCTCGGATCGATTTCAAGACTTCTCTGAATCCATGCTTGTGACCTCAATGTAACACATTGTTGGCTTAACATGTGACACATAGTCACAACAAGTTTGGCTAGAGATCCTAAATCCTGTAAACCAATGTATTCGTAAAACTATTTCCCCGTATCGCAGAATAGCACAGTATGAATGAAGTCTTGACATGTTTTGACACTCGATTAATGAGGATCGATCATTTATACCTGGGTGATTTTTAAGTTACCCTCGGCGATTTTAATGAGTTTCAATCGATTAAGATGCATGCATTACCTACAGACTGGCAAAATGCAGCCACTTACGTATTCCTACAAAATGAAATATATGAAAATAAAAAAAGTATTTTGGAGCAAAACCAAAGCATTTTCCCGAAAAATGGGAAAATATCATTCTAAATTACGACATAAAAATAAATCATAACGTAAGATCACTCACCAAAACCTCCAGGCTAGGGGATGGAGGGAATCTGGCAATAGGAGTTACACTTTGCTCACCTGAAATAAGAAGATTAATGTAAATTAGAAACAGGTTACGCATGGATAAATATTTATTATAAAACATCGAAAGCTATAAAACGATTGTTACCAAACAAGAGCAACTATAGTTGATACATAATGACACAAAAAAATAACAATATTAAGATATATCTGAGAAAGAGAGTACGTCATCCTAATTATTAGAAGAATTAGCAACACACTTATCGTTAATTCAGTTCATAAGTGATAAATAATCGTTCATGAACCTATTTTGCAGACTGGTAACTGGTAATTTTATTCTTTATTGTCATTAAACATGGGGGTAACCCAGGCCATCAGCTTCAATTCATGCTCTCTTAGTTTTAAATTTTACCTAAAAATTAAAAGCTCTAGGAGCTAAAAAATTCTATAAATAAATTCTACACGAGAAATAACTAATGCAAAAGGAACCTATCCCTTTTTTTGCAAACATTTCCCTGCGATTTCTTATATTAACAACGACTCTTCAAAGTTGGTTAACCTTCGCGCGTATTTTTTCCGGGGCTATGATGCCATTTTTTTTCAAATGAGCTAAGCGACATGCTAAGATGCTCCCCACGAGGCAACTCGATAACCAATCTTTATACCATCTTGAAGCAATCAACAGGTTGCGTCGATCATTTCCTAGAATTGAAAAAACAAAGATAATAGGTAATATCGCAGAGAGCGAATATAATCGATGATGATATCACTATACTGTCTACGCTGCAGCCATCTAATACGTACATTAGAAAAAACACTCGAACTTTTATTTGCTTCAGACTCATCTCTAACTAGGATTAGTAATACAACGATACTAATATCACGCACAAAGCTTGAAAGTTTAGTTTATATAGGAAATTTACATATTCAAGATAGGTTAAAGTTCCCTTGTATGCAGTTTAAAAAGAAGTTCCTCTAACCAGAAAGTTACTCCGAAAATATTAAGGTTTGAAATTGAGGTTTTACCCGTATTTTAACTCGGGACCCTATCCAAGATCTTAAGAACAAAAGGCAATATCCAATTTTCTTGATTGGACCACCAATTCAGCGATTAGATTTGATTTCTTCCGAAATCATTTGACCTATACATTTCCACGTCGAATTCTTTTACTCGTCCATTCTTTGAACACTTTTATCATGAAAAAATGTCCTAATTTCTCGTCAATTCAAAACACTCTCGATTATCATCTACAATTCAAAATCCTAAGGTTGTTTTGCTGCAGCTTTCCCCTCCATTCTCTTATGCAAACCTCTATATGCCAATTCCTACTATACGCATCCCTCATCATATGCTTAATGCATTTCATCCTTTTCATTTCATGCATTTCCACGGTTATTCTTCGCATTCATTATTCCTTCCATTACTGTTTTCAGGAGGCTTTTATGTCTCAGAATGAGTTCATCATCTGGTAAAAATAATTTCCGAAACCATAGTAATACTGAATTTTGAAATTCAACGGTATACCACAATATCTCTATTCTGAAAAGCAGCAGATCACTGACTTTTCATTTTATTGCTCAGGCAAGTGCGTATAAATACAATAACCACCAAAATCATCACTATCAGCTGAAGGAGTGCGTCTTAAACACAGCTATCAGGACAAATAATGTCTCATGTTATCAATAATGAGTCATGGTCTCTCCTTGCCCACAGCTTGGTGCATAGCCTTAATTCGCGACTTGCCGTTACGTAACATCACGGCGTCTCATAAAGTCATTTAATTTTCAAGGTGATTGCAATGCCGATAAGGGGCATTTCCACACTGGTAAGAGGTGATACGATAATTACAGATCACCTCTTATGATTGCTTTCTTATGCACGGCATCTGTTTCCTTGTCCTTACCGTCGCTTTCGTCAACTTTAATCACTCAGTGATCGACCAGACCGCGCTGATTTGATAGGCGAGGATTGAAGCTCGCCCCACGCTAAGCTGAAAGGCGAGTAAAAAAACGTTCATGGAAGGGGGTCCAGGCATTTCCTTGGGACACCTGTGGTTTTCTGAGAAATTCTTGATCATAGATCGCACCACGAGTGTCTGTGGTGCGGGCGAATTTAATTTATAAAAGACTTTAAACCCTGGAATCTCCGGTCCGCTGCCGAAGGCTCAACTCATTGACCAACAAAATCACCCTCAGTTTAAAAAAAAGAGTTTTAATAATATACAGACATACTCTCTTTCGGGGTAGGCTAAGTCACAGAAATTTGTTATTGCTGTTACGTTTAGAAAAATGGCTCCCTTTTAATAATCTCCTCCATAATTCCCTATCATCGCATACCTCTTTCGCTTCTCTTACTGCTTCATACTCTCTCATATTCTTAAGACACCTAATATTCCTCCTCTTGGAGAACCTCTTCCGCCACATTTGCCCTATATTACATTAAATCAAGTTAAAAAAAATTTAATACTTACAATAGTAAGCATTATTTCTCTTCAGTTCCTATGAGTTCACAAGTACGCATATTTCCAAATTTGCGGAAAAATTCTTGGCTCTTAAATACGTTTTCTAGAGGTGTATCCACGAAAATTGAGATTCTTCCTTGAATCGGGTTACTGTGGTGGCTTACCACCACAGATGTTTAATCCAAAGGGCCCGGTTCGGATCCTGTCAGCGGCAGAGATTTTTCAGAGGAATCTCGATGCTTACTTGGGTGCTGTGTGGAGGGAGTCCGTTCATCAGATGGGACGTTAATAACCTGTGGACACTTTGAAAAACCGTGACCCTCATTCGTTAAGAGTAATAGGCTAATGCCGATGCAGGTTTTCGGTCCATTCTTCCTTTATCCTCCAGCTGATCCCGTTTACCATCCTAGCCATCTATACCCTTTTAGTGTCGATTCCTTCTCTCTATCTATTAAAAACTTAACCAACTTGCCCATAACACATCTTTCCTTAAATAATTCGCAATGCATCCCTCTTTCCTGTAACTTGAATTGTTTTCTTTGTTTTTAATGTTTTATGTGGCACGTTTATAATTATTTTTTTACTACGAGTGCAATTTAAATTGGCAGTATTGCTGTAGGTGGACTTCTTGCTTTGAATAAAAATCTAACCACCAGTTCTCAATGGAGCGAATGATCTCAGTTGTCCGATGCCTCCACTAATATTCAACCAACCACACGAATATTGAGCATTAACTAGGCGATCAAATAAATGCAAGAAAAATTTCTCTCAATAATGAAAGAAAAAACTTAAGTTATTTCCACATTTAAATACTCGGGGGGAACAACAAAGTGTATTAATCAACTTTGGAATAAAATTTTGTTTGTAGTTCAGTCAATGTGCCAGTCAATGTGCGAAAGTCGTAGCAACGCTTTTTCACTTCGGTTTTAGAAATATTTCTCCTGCCTCTGTAGCCACGGAAGCGTGACGAGAGACAGCATATTACCCCCTCTTATCGGCCGATGGCGCTGCGGTTTGTTTGAGGTGGAGGAGAGAGAGGGACACGGCGACAATGCGGTGATGTCGTCATTCTGACTTCCCAACCGCTCGCACCGGGATGTCTCCCGGCAGGACGCTATCTCGACGCTGGACCAACAAATGGAAGATGAAGGAGATGGAGACGATGGACAACGGATATACATGCGCGAGACGAAGGGAACTGGCATGGGAGCGACGATGAATTGTCGCGGCATTTAGGTGGTTTGAGCGACATATAACTTCACATAAAATTCAAAGAATCTGTCCACCTGATAAAGAAAAAGATCTCATATTTTCAACTACACCAAGAGATACGCCGCGAAAAGCGAAACGCAGCGAAAGGAAAAACGCTGTTTCAACCCCTAACGTTAAGTTGAAAATTCGAGGCATCGACATATATTGCGATATTCACAGTATACAACGCGGCTAAGTCCTACACACACACGTCTCACCATCCACGGAAAAGACCAGAACGACGAAGGAGAACGAATACACAGCAAAGGGAACAGGCAAAGGAGCGATGATAAAGCATCGCTGCATTAATGCAAGCATGTATCGCCAGTTCTAATACCCTTCGAGCAGTCCTTCACCACCCGGCACGACTTTCCGAAGATCACATTAGGAAATTCCCATCTCGAAAGGGAATGATTGTTCACCGGGACAAGAGATGCTCGCCGAAGAGAACGTTCCGGATTGTTGCTCAATTCACATGGGGAGGGCAGTAAGTTAACAGTGAGTAACTGAGACGCTTTGTCCGCAAGGAAGATAAGCGATCAGAGAAATAACTCAACCCGCTGTTGAGAAGAATTTTTAGTCAGCGAGGAATGTTCCATCTCCCGATACGAGAGCAAGACAGTTTTCGCGTCGTAAGTTAACGTCATTAGCGAATGAGCAAACAATATACGTACGGTGTTCCCGGAAATATGAACGCACGAATAAAAATAAGACATCAGTTTTAATCATAAAAATATAAATGCGAAAGCCGGAGGGTACGAAAGCCTCCAGCCTCTCCGTGGCGTACCTGATAACGGCTTTTGCCGGCTAATGGTGGACGTCTACGTGTGGGGCTAACCAACCCACACTCAGCTCTTCTGGTTCCAAAAAGGAAAACAGAAAAAGCCACCCACAACCCGGCCCTCGGATGGGGGCCCTAGTACAGTTTGGTGTGGCAATGAATATTCACCACCTCAGAAGGGAGCTCGAATGCAGTGGACGCCTTAAGGGGCGACCTCCTCGCATGCTGCCAGCGAGCTCGAACGCAGGGGGTATATGGCAAGGATGCACTCGTTGTGGTGTGAGATGCATCCAAAACATGACCACCTATCGCAGCAGAATCTGCGCGATTATGTCAACCACCTGCGGAAAAAGGAAACTCTCCACCAACCGCCAGTTCAGAGGTACACAGCACCGGCCAGACCCTCCCCGACACAGGCAGCCTCTCCACCGCCTGAGGCGAGAACGGCACTCATGCCACAGTCTCTGCCAAATGTGGAGGAAGCTAGTCACGCCGTCTCTGAACTACGATCGCGGTTATTAAGCACAGTATCCCATGATGAAGGACAAACAAGGCAGAGAGATAGATATCCACCGAAAAATCTCTCTGCGGGGTAACCACCTTTCCCGGTTGAATGGCCTCATCGACGAAGTCCTGACAGAGACGTCGGACCTATGGACGGTCAATTGCGTGGTCTACGCTGCTGCCAAAATCATGGCTCACTCCCAAAAGAACGCCTCTTGGGAGGACAAAGCAGAAAAAAGGCTGGAACAGTTAGAGGAAATGACAAACCGTGACAGCCAACTGGCCAAGAATAGCACGAAAAACTCCAGACAAAATGCAGAGACATTAAAGCAAAATTGTCAGACTAGGCATGACGTTTGCACACGCTGGAATTACGCGATGCATTTATAAATGAACTGAATATCGTGACATGCTGCGTTTAGCTATTTCACTAAAACTAGATGTTAAATAAGAAATCATGAATGTTTGGCACTACAATCACTAAGGAGTGCAGAACATTGCACAAAAAGGTAAAAAAAGCCACGCGGATGGAACAATGAGGCAAATTGCTCCAAATGCGTACAATACCGACCTTATCGGTATGAACTTATGTCTTTCAAGTGATTCACTCCGTGACGTGATAAAAGTCTTCGGATGCCGGCGCAAAATTATCAAACGACTAACTCAGGGTGCTACGACGTACTCTCAAAGACTGGTCGCACGCTTGGAAAAACGTGGGCCAATTTCCTTTACGAAAATAATCAATCTGGTCAACGACTGCGTCGCCATAAAGCCCTAAAAACATCATAAACAATGCGAAAAGCGATAAAAACTTTGAATGGCAGTCGGGAGAGTAAAGAAAGAAGCATCTATGCCCTGTGGACTCCGCATTTAAATTAATGCGAGACTCAACAATTATGCAATTAAAAAATGGAAAACTAATAAAAATGACGCGAGTTCAATTAAAAAAACCTTATATTTCGTCGGAAAAATAATACCATATACTCCATTAAAATGTTCGGGATATTTGGATCACCCTATTGAGTATGGAGTAAAGTTTTTACTAAGAAGGGCTTTTTTTTACAACAGTTAGGCCAGGTTTTATTTTGTCAGGTAAATGCTAACAGAAATATGTCATAAGCTCTACGTTAAGCTGATGTTAACTGAGATTTATGGTTTGTGTGTATTACATCAGACTGTAGGTTCGCTGGTGTGAGCGTTATCGTAGGAAGAACGTATTAGCAACGACTTTTATGCCGAGAAAGCATTTAACCAGAGATTATAAAATCGGCCCTCAGAGTGAATATTGGCATTTAAATATTATTAAGTGCTTGGATATCACATTATAGACAATGTTGCGAACTTTCTAATGGTAAACAGATTAATGGACGGGCTTTTGAATGTTCCCACAAAAATTTCAGAATATCATAATAATAATTATTTTTTTTCATTATAAATCCATTTTAACGCCCAGCACTTCAAGTGATGACCAATGCCAATACTGCAAAAAGATATGATGAATTTACGATAACTGAGTTAAACCTACCTACAACAAACAATAAGCGGAATAAGTAACGGAAATCATGAGAATACAACAGAGCAAAGTTTATTATCATCCGACATGTGAGGCAATCTCTCTCTCCGGTGAGTGACGCCGACTTCCAGCATTGATTTTTAGTGCGGTTACGAGGATAAGTAGTTCACTCTGCCAAATAAAAACACTGTTTTCCAATGGCTCTTAACGAGTCCGCACAAACAGGAGGGGAAAACTCTACTGTCACTCAACCTGCCACAATACTTTCCCTCATGTTACAGTCGTCTCCCGCGGTTAACCCTCCACAGAATCTCATATGAGAAACATACGCCTCTCAAACCTACCTTCCGAACTCTTTTTCAAATTTCACCGCGCAGTAATATAGTCAACCACACAAACGTCTAATCTTTTCTTATTCTACTTTTCTTTGCAACTAAATTCCTGCGAAACCCCATCGCCCTCGCGATTTCAATTATCCTAATCTACAGATAAATACTTATTTGGGGTTCGAACATCACCGAACGGCAATTTTAAAAAGAGGTTACCAAGTTAAAGAGGTTGATGCTAAGGAAGGACAAAAATTAATGCCTCCTCACACGCAGAAACATAAAATGGGTGAATTTAAAATAGCATTTAAAAGTTGCGAAAAGTCCTAATTTTAATGAAAATATTGTTGATCGTAAATTCTTTTCGTTGTATTGAATGATGACATGAGGAACTTCTTCAGACAGAGACACAAATGCTATACAGGCTAAGCCAATACCTGAAGAGAGCACTACCTGGAGAGAAGAGTTTAAGCGGGCAGCAAATTGGAATTAAGAATAGATTAACTAAAAGAAGAGTTTTAAAATAATAAATACCACTATGCATTGCAAAACAGAAGTGGTTTTTTATTATATAAGTTTTGGCTATAAGTCTATCATTTATGATCAAGAAGTGGGTAAAAAAATACTTTTGGATTTCTGCTCTTTAAAACAGGAAAGCAAGGAATCAGGTTTTTATCATTTCCTTCTGGAAATATCAGATTATTTTGGGTTCTAGACATCATATAGAAGACTGCACTAAATAGAATACTCAGAAAGACATCACGAAAAAACTGTGATGGTTCTCGCATTATCATTGTTATTTTTCCAACTTTCACATTTAGGTTGTGATGTAAATACACCAAAAAAAAGAAAAGGAAAAGAAAATGTCCACACGGACGTGTTTGAATTTGAATTTCCATTGACTGTTAAATAGGGTAAAATATAAGAGCAGCTGGTCGATATTTTCTTTCAAAAAATAATTTAAAACACTGGAAAGACTCACTGTATGTAGTACTTGAAAGTTAAATCCACCACACTACTTATTACCAACGAAAAAAAATTTACCGCCCGAACAGGGACTTGAACCCTGGACCCTTAGGTTAAAAGCCTAATGCTCTACCGACTGAGCTATCCGGGCCCGCGCCAAAGATGGCGGAAAATGCTGGAACGACTCAGCGGCCGCTTTAGTAATCCTTGTTATCTGCCACGCACGCACAGTACGTCACTCTCGCCCTTGAATTTGCCACAGGCGGGAAATATGAGCGATTTAAACTCCATTCGATGTCGATGCTCCAGGAAGTCGATGCAGGGTAGATAAGGAGAGAGTAAAAAAAAGAAGGTAGGATTATTTTGAGTGAGCTTCATATATACCCCTAGGGAGCGCAATTTCGGCGTTGAATAGAGCCTGAGGACGGAATAAATGATATTCAAAGCGAGACCCTCTTTTCCCAACGTTAACCAATGCTTTTATTAAACTCAAGGAACCTTCAAAGAAAATTCACAATGTTTCCTGAAAATTAAAACGAAAGGCAGTGGATGCGAGCTTATAGTATTTTATCATTAACTATTATTTGAACGTATTCTTGCTATGGGGGCCAAGGTAAAGTACCACTTAGCGATAGTCCTCATCCATCTATCATTGGTCTCAATATTACTCTGACAATGCGGCAATGTGAGCATCTTAAAAGCCACTTAAAATTTGAATGGTAAACTTAACTGTTTTTTAATTAAATACAGTAAAACGCCCCCTTAAACTTTGAATTGACCAAATTTTCTTTAGCCACGTAAAATGCCTATGGGGCAATGTTTACATTACTGCGCCATGATATTTTTGATTGTTTAAAAAAACAGCACCGAGAGAAAATATTTAACGAGGGTTATAATTAATAAATATATAAGATAATAATAATAAATAAATATATAACACTGCGACGGACCTTAAGATTTTAACATGCATGGATGTTTTTCTAAATACACAGGGGACATCGAGGAGGAATGAATTCCTGAACATTTGACAGGCCTATGATATTCTCTTAATTAAAATAAATGGGATGAAAGGAACACGGGAAAGCAGAGACAATAAAAGGGATAAAAAGCTCGGTAGTGAATGTTGGGCATCTCAAGGATGACGCCCTAGTTAGCATAAACGTCTTTGAAGGGGCTATTCAAGCATTACTTAAGACATTTTACGTCAGGGTTGTGGAAATCTGGGATGATAGCACGTAATATTTTAGAGTTACACGTGAAATCGTATTTTTTTCACTTTAAAACATTTGTCGGACGAAAATTCTTAGAATCGCAGCAAACGGTTTCATACTCAAAAACCCGAAGCCACTCTAAATTCTCTTACACACATTGCCGCACAGGTAATTCAAAAATCTACAATATCTTGTGCTCCGTGTTCCTCTGGATAGCCGTATCGCCCGTTCATGGAAAAGTTGACCTATGCATAAGCTATCTATAACATAATATATAAAAATCTATGAAAACTTTCGCAAGATTGTTAAATGAAGGGGGAGTCACGAAATCTTACTTTGTTTTACTTTAAGGGAGGTAGTAGGATATAAATCGGCCACACTCTCCGTAAATAACACTTAAACGATCCCTAAGATTCTACATTCACTCACATCCAAAAACACCATGATTCGGATGATAACTCACTGATAAACTCGCTGTATATCGGGTAATGGTAACACACGAAGAAAAATTACGAAATAGTTAAACATGAGTGCATTCAAATCCTTCAATATGAGGAGATTTATTTAAATTTGAATAACTATTTTGAGAGGAATTCACTAGTTAGTTAGAAACCAAAGGAATTCACTAGTTAGAAACCAAAACCTCAGTTACACAAGCATTAGAATCAGTATAAGAACCAAAAAATGTATCCGTCTTAATCTTATTTTTCAGCCTCACTCTTCGCATGCCACAAGTCTCAAAATTACAACTCTGAAAAACAAAACCTAATTAAACTAAAATCAACTAAATGCCTAAATCGAGCAAATAGATGACTTCACCTGAAAAGAATAATGTTTGAACATCCTTAATGGTGACTAAGTAGCATTCGTCACAGCCAGGGTGAAGAAGACGGCGAAGAGTCGATGATCTCTTCTTCCGTGCAAAGGCAATCGCCCTTGTAGCGTTTCTGTTGCTCGAGAGGTGACGTAATCGGCGAGTCACGTGGCCTCAAATTATCTTGGACTCGGGACCGGACAGCCTGAGCACGGACCTCACACTAAAACCTTTCATTCCCGACTTGAATATCACACGCTCGCTCGATTTCATTTCTCGCGATTTCCTACCTACACTACTATTTCCTGGCTTCCTTCCTTCACACAGGTTTCATATCCATACCTTGTAGTTTTCCTGCGCGTCCCATGCAATATTTGTATTCGACGGTACCAAACGATATGCAAAGAAAAGCTACAGTAATGGTTCGATGGCTATTATTACAGGAATTATCTTCTCATAGGTTAATACTGTTCTCATAATTCACTCGTAATACACGTAATGCACTGGGTGATTAAACACGAGAACGAAATAACTACTCTTTTATTTATTAAAACAAATACTTAAATAAAATAAAGCTTCAATTTCATTTTACATACACAAAATCATAAACTGCGGACCGTATAGAAACTAACCTCGAGATGGACAATATTTCTGAAATAACTACGAAGAACTTGTGCAACGGGACATCATTAAAAGTGGGTTAAATCATATTTCCTCTCGTTACCAACTTAAATTTAAGTCTAACCATATGGTATACACAATGAAATATCTTAATAATAAAGGATTTGTGCTCGGTTTCTATTTTCTTCCGTAGATCAAGGCTAACCAGATTAATGCATTACCTTTACAGAAAACAAGCCTCAATTATATTCCTTTTCACGAGTATTTTTTCCTCAGTTACCTATTCCTTAAGGTTATATTTCTTCGCTACCACTGCCTGAATTCCTGAATAAAGTACCCAATTATCAAATTCACAATTTTCTAGAGGTACTGTAACCATAGTTAAATTTAACCTATTATTTTTCGCTTTAAAAAAAACCTTGGTATAAGTGATTCGCTGATATGTTTAACAGTAATCAATGGGGAATTTTTGAAACTGAATGCTGTCGTACATCAACTAGAGAGTATAAGCTCAATATTAAAAACATTGTGCTCTGGTACTTAAACTATGAATTTCCAAGATAGATTGGCGACTTACTTATATAGTGTTTAGCAGAATTTTAATATACCTACCTACCAACTCAATCAACTATGCCGCACAAAAAGATAAGCTTGTAACAATTCATTACCAATACTCAATGAATATTTCGCTATTTTTGCTTTCATAACTTAAATTTCCATATAAAATTCAGCTTTTCTTCTCAAAATCCGCCAGTTTATTGATAAAATAATAATTAAGGAATAATATCCCATGTCAAGAAAGTTTGTGTTTTCAGTAAATGATGGCTAAAAGGGAAAGCAATAATATGATAAATGGTTAACGCGTCTCCGAAATTCAATTAGCTGTCGCAAAGATTTCTGGCAAACTGTTTATAGTCCCATTCGCAACACAACTATCCATCGATCACGTGTCCATGACACAATCAACAAAGAATGCGCTCGAGCCTATAGCTCAGCGAAAACGCCTTCCTGCACGGCAAGCAATATCTAAATCATAAATCTCAAGCTTCAAAAGCAGGCTTTTTTCATCCTTTTTCACCTGAAGGCTACAAAAATGACAGATTTAATAGTTTGCTTCCCAAACGAATTATCCTACGATATTTACATCCAGGCTATCACAACAATGTTTATTTAAAATGTAACTAAAACCTTTGTCATATTTCATTCAAATATAGAGTTACTGAGCTTAATGACAGGCAAATTCATACATATCGAAGAGAATTAAATTAATTCTTAATCTTTGAAGTAGATCTTCCTGATTTAAAGTTGCAAAAGAATATGCTTCAAATGACTCAGCGGGGATATGGGACATACAGGCTCAAATGAATTCATGATCGATTTTTCAGAATAGTTTATAATAAATTTGGAAAAGATTCAGTTAACTAAAAAGCGTTTTTCAGATGTTAAACTTGTAGATGAGTGGTTGGTCATTTGAGAACTTCGAAAACGAAAGTTGATACCTACTTAGCCTCAGATGATCCAAAATAATCTCATAGGAGGAAAAATTAGGCCTCACTTCGTAGTTACATCACATAAAACCCTTAATGTGAAAAATTTAGGCTGTTGGAGTAGTTAAATAACTATGTGAGATTTGACCTGATGGCATAAAAAAATTGGGTGTGTTTCGGACCACACGCTGGAAGTGGAAACTTCTTTGACCGATTTATATTCTCATATAAATCTGTATAAAAAAGGAGAATAAGGTGCACAGAATAATTTTTTAAAATGAATATTCCCTATATGTAAATTTTATTTGTTGACAAAATAGGTATTTATCTGAAAAATAGGTATTGTACATGCGTCTGAATAATATAACACTCATTTATAACTCTTTTGTTAATTATATTTCTTTTTTAATTATTTTAATTAACAATTCTCATCATCATTGATTACATCTTCAATCACCATTTCCTCATTTTCATTATTTTCTCGCATGTTATTTTCATTATTCTCATGAATAATTTGACTTATTTCATTACTATTTCTACTGAATTCTAGGAAAGAAACTATTGGCTTATGATAACTAAAGTAACTAATAACCTTAGAATTTCAAGACTCGGTTAAGAATACGATCAGGGAAATATGGTACGCGATTCAAACGGTGCACTTTTTCCCGTTTACCGCTAGTCCTACCATCTGGTGGCAGTTATGCGCACTGTTAGGACAGCGGTGCTGCACTCTGACGACGGTATTGGAACTACGTCGCCGAAGCAAAAAGTGCGGTACGGTACGTGACGCGAGTTTGCTATTTTTCCCCCATGCCAAAAGTGCCCAACGGGCCAAAAGAAGTTATCACTTCAAAAATTCAAACAAAACATAAATGGGCGTTCAATTCTGCTACATACTCCAACATTCATATTTAAACGATACAAAAAATATTCCTTAGGTACCTATATATTTTTATTATTACAAATATAAGACATTATTAAATACATTTCTGACGAACTGAATGATTCATAATATTATGCATGGAATTTATAGATACCAACTTAGAAACATTGAATCTTAGCTGACTCGTTACTCTTTTTAACGGCACCACAATTTTTACGGAACAGGCCACGTTTTACATTTTAAAAATACAGCCTATCTACGCCAAAATGCCAAAAATTAGGCATCGAAATATTGCGGCCCGGGTTCAAATCGTGAAGGCGGAAGAAATTTTTCGGTGAAATCCCGAAAACTACTTGGGTGCCATGTGGAGAGCACTTCAGCTATAGTAGGTTCCTACTCCGTTCGTCGGATGGGACGTTAAACCGTGGTCCCCTATCATTAAGAGTAGTGTAATGCCTACGCCGGATTTCTCTCCACCCTTCCTCCATTTCCCACACCCCAAACCTGTCCTTAATGGCGCAAATGATCCCTCTTGTCGGTCGCCTCTTCAAATAACAAACCAAGCAATCAAAATATTTCAAAATACTTTTACTGCGAAATAAGCGTGGGCAGTAATTACCACATGAGGTAATACGCCTAAATGAAGAAAGGCCAATGGTTATAAATGGAAATGCAAGAATGCGAAAGCATTCGAAACAATTCCCTTCGTGACGATATGATGATTTTTTAATGAGATAGTGAAGATTCACTCTGAACATAAAGAATCATAATGGATAGGCGCCATGCAAAACTGCCCAGCTTACAAAGAAAAAAACAAATACAAAACAAGTAATTTCTATTTTTAAAATGCTGATAATTTATGCAATATTGTAATGAATTATTAATAGTGCATATCTTTATCAAGGATGGATTACATAGTTTTTATTCTAGATTAAAAATAAGAAAAAAATATTCGATTGATATGCGTAGATGCATCGCTTACAGCGCTCATTGAACGGCATGATCCGACTCCCTGATCATGAATAAACCATAAATCATCCAGTATGTTAGAAGAAATGCCAACTTATAATAAATCACTATTTTCTCTGCGTAAATAGCGAGACGATTGTTCGGATCTAGCATCACAGAAAAGCAAGAACAAGAGAAAAGTGTAAATAGTAATTTCGTTTGAAATTACCACCGTTTTGTCACTAGTTCGCTGCGATTTCTGGAGAAAACCGAACTCTACATCTACGAAGTACCGTGCAAGCCACCACTAGGGTGTGTGGCACGGGGTGATTCCACAACAGGCATGCAGCAGTCGTCCCAGCACAAATCAGAACCTCGCACGCTCCCCCGGCCGCTAGGCGCAGGCCAAAAAGCAGTCAGGTGAACAGTGCGCAGTCCAACCAGAAACTGGGAGAGTGATACGTAAATGAACACGCCAAACTATGCTATCGACACATCTAGTAGGTTATATTACTAATACTGTTACTTTATGAATGCTACGAGATGCTACTTCATGCAGAGAACAAAATAAAATAATGCCGGACAAATCGACCGGTGTGAAGTGTTATTAATGATGTTGTGTTATTAAGCACAAGTGAAAATTCTCCTCTACCTATTGAGGGTGGGAGTTTCATATGATTGATCTATCACAACTATTATGATTCCTTATTGTACGTGGGAAAAATGACATTTTAAATCTATCGGTTCTGAAGTCAATTTCCTTTATCTCCAATATCCTTTCCAATTATTTTATTCCTGTGATCGCTTCTACTGTAGTACGTTAGCTCTAGTAATATATGTTGAACGTCCGGCAAAAAACTGTCTGCTCCGAACTTGCGCAAAAGATTTAACCTGTATTTCTCCCTTCGATCAGTTAGAGATTCCCACCCTAATTCCTTCAACAATTCGGTAACACTGATAAGTTTATCGGAAAAAAACTTTTCACAAATCTTGCTGCTCTCCGTTGTATTCAATCTCTTTCTGAGATTAGTCCTACTTCGTAAGGGTCCCAAATGCTAGCGGCAAACTCCAAGTGAGTTCTCACGAGTGAAAAATAACATCGCTCTTTTTTTTCCTTCTCGTCGCATTTTCCTAATATTCTTTTAATAAATCCCAATTTAGCGACTAGCTTGTCCGCAGATTTCCCGGAGGTGTTTCCCCCAAGACAGGTCAGACAGTACGGGTACAGAGTACGGGTACGGGTACTGAGTACGGGTCAGACAGACCCTAAGCTAACATCAAGTTAACATAAAGGCTACGATACCTTGAGGTCAACGTTAACCGGACACTATAAAACCGGGTCTAGAAGTGGTGTGAATAGTGTGTTGAAAGGCTAAGACAGGTCCTAAGCAAACATCAAGCTAACGTAAAGGCTACGATACCTTTAGGTTAACGTTAACCAGACACTATAAAACCGGGCCTAGAAGTGGTGTGAATAGTGTGTTGATTGGTCACGTTGATACTCACGGTGGTGTAGGGTTAACCAGGCCCACACTACCACGCTCTCACACCCTGCAAAATCTCCCCACTAACAACTTACGGCGACCTGTATCTCCCCGCCGCGCCGTATGTAAACTAAACGACACCCCCGCGCCTCCGTACAGGGCTGCGGCGTCGGCAGCAGCCTATCTCCCACACTCTGGTGAAGTGACTCACCGTCTTCGAGCCCTCCTCCTCTTTCTCTCTCCAGTATACGTGCCTGCGCCTTCCTCACCTCCTCTTACAACACCGTACTCGACGAGAGGAGCACATCTTGTCCCCCGTCATAATAGCGTCCGACAAGCCACCGCCCACGTGACGCCACCCGGGTCGTCCTCGCCTATCGTCTTTGCGCGAAATGTATTAAGGTAGGTATTATCGTAATAATAGAAAAATTGAATTAGGATTCATATACACTTTTTTATTATAATGACCTAGGTTTCAACGGGCCACCGTCAATAAAGTTACGCGTTGAAACCTAGGTTGATGCAATGAAAAAGTGCGGATTAATACAAATTCAAATTTTCTTTTTTGCGAAAATGAAAAAAATCCACCCAGCTGAACCTGCGGCAATTTGTTTTATTGAGATAGGTTATTTGAGTGAGATGTCACCTCTCATAAAATTCAACGACTTTCAATGATTCATAGAGATAAAGTAGAAAATAAAGTATCATCTTTCTAAAACTACCAAAGCATCAGCCACTTTAACCGCACTACTTTTCGAGATATTCGGCAAAATATAGTACAAGTCGCTTTCCAAGGGATATTGTTACACTAATTAAGCCCTCCATAGGAATTTTATTTTTAAAAACAAGACATTCTGACGCACAGATCCCATCAGAAATTTAATGGCGTAGTTCGTACGTTTTCATGATAGAACAACTTGGTTTTAATCCACAAAATTTTGTGCCATCATCAGAGAACAAATTACACAGGTGGCCGGGTATATATATGGTTGAAGGTGGGGGTGGTGGGGAGTTAGGAACAAATTGGTTGGGCAGCATGGAAAGGGGGGGGGGAAGGTTGAGTCAATCAGTGTTTTTAAAAAAAGGAAGGAGCGTGTGTTCATACTGTGAAGGACGGATAAGGTGGCCGGGGCGGTTAACGGTTTTAAGGTTGGGGAGGTATATTTTAAGGAGGGGGGAATGAGATGGGAACAACTGATCATTACATAAAATATGCGGGCTATTAACAATTTCAAATTGTTCTAAAAAATCCAGTTTGGCACCTTTGTCATTAGAATGGAAAATTTCAAAATTAAAATCGCTAAAATGTTTAAAATCACATAAATGCTCAGCAAAATTTCAGTTACTAGTACCATTAACAAAACAATTCATATGTTCTCTGATGATGGCACAAAATGTAAGTTGCTGAAACCCAAAATGTAAGTGTCTGAAATAAATTGTGTGGATTAAAACCAAGTTGTTCTATCATGGATGTTACCAACTTCCACCAAGTTAAGCCTGAAACGATTACTTATGTTCGTACGTTTTCTCGACCATTATTAAAAATAAAGGCATTACTCACCGTATTAGTTTATAAATTATCGCGAAAAACCCTTTAGCTGTTAAGGCGTTTTCAGCGTACAGCGTGAAACAATCAAGTCAAGTGAAAGCCTTAAATGTGAATGACATTTAGTTTATTACTCAACATCAGTCATAAAACAGCTTTTGTCAAGTTTACTACATGCTTCTTAGAAAGCCTTAGTTTTTAAAATAAATAAATAAGATCGATGAAAATCCACACGTGGTGAAAATATGTATTAAATACGACGTCACAGGCGTGACAAGCGAAAACACAGACACAAAGAAAAAGAAACTCACACGTCAATTTTTTTAATTTTCGGCAACACAACCGCCTTCTTCCAAACAATAGAGAATAATGCATTAGGGATGTGGTTACCCCTCTCGGGAAAAGGTGGCGGCGATCAAAATAAGAGCGATGCTCGGCTGAAGTGATAGGTACAAAAATTCCTTCTTTCTAAGCACCATTAGTGATTAACACAAAAACCGCGTGACACTTAAGTAAGACAATTCGTTAACAAACAATTCACCGCTGTCCTCTCCCCCTTCCTTTTCTCTATTACCTCCCGTTTCATAGGTGGTGTCCTAACACCCCCTGCCACACGCGGCTCGGAGGATAGTATGAAGAAACGTACACAAAGCCAAATATCACCATTCAATTTCTAGAAGCCCTCCTCGAAAATAAAATAAAAATGTTTCACAAGCATTCATATAAGGATGATCACGATAAGAGAGAACATAGTATTATAAACGCTTTTCTGCAGGCTACGACCTATAAGCTCATTTATTTCCAAAGTGTCTCGTCACCTCAACAATCTGGAGTTCGACTTCCATGAGCCTTTGAATCGCATTACGCGAATTGTTAAATTGCTTCGAAGAAGTTTCACCACCAAGACTAATTCTTTCATGACCGGTTTTTTCAAGTAATAACGAGGAGTTGCCAAGTGTTTTTTCATTACTACACTTACATTTTGATGTAGAAAAGTATGATAAGGACGTCGCAATAAAGTAGTTAATGTTCTGTTAATAACGTATTTTATATTTCTCTATCCCATTTATTCCCCAAATATTTAGAGAAAGGATGTAGTAGAGAAAACGTTCCGTTCGATAGCGCAAAATATTTATAAATAAATGTAAAATAACGAGAACAGGTCAGAAATCAGAGTGATGAAGAAGATCGGAATGAAGAAGATGAATATCAAATGAAATGACTGATGAAGATCAAATGAACGGAGAGAACCACCGACGAAAAAATCCTACGAGGATTTGGAGAGAAAAGGAGAGTAATGAAAACTCGGCGAAGAAGAAGAGACTACCTTATTGGACACATTTTGCGACACATTAGCCCATTGCAAACAAAAATGGAGGGAGAAGAAAATTGCAAAGATTTACAGAGAAAGAGGAAGTATGTAATACATCGGAAAAATTACGAAGAACGTCAAAGTTAATAATTATGTTGGAATGAAGCGGTTAGATTAACAGACGAGAGGATTGGATGGCTGTAGCAAACTAATGTTAGGATTGATGGCCCCTGATGATGATGGGAGCAGTTACAAAATGGGGTGGTGAAGACACCATCCAGAGTAGAACCCAGGGCCCCGCAATTAGTGAATACCCTACCTTTTCCGCTTATTTCATATTTATGCATCAAAATAAGAAGCATGCTAAAACACACTTCTTGCTAAAACTTAATAATCGGTAATGGTCGAAAAAAGTAAGAAAGGAATATGTGGCAATCACTTGTAATTACGGAACAGGTTCTAATAAAACCCCAGAGTTTCCTTCATCAGCAACAGGGAACAAACAGGGCAATAACAAGGAGACTAGATGCCGAATATCACGGGGAGACATCAGCTACGCATACTGCCGCGCCGGCGAGAAAGTTACTACTAGTGCCACCTGTACGCAGTTCACTTGAACTACCGATTATCCTTTCAATTCTAAACGAGCTTTTCGACAAAGAGCGTATTACCGTGGCCGGGAGATAGGCAAAGCACTGTGGAGGAATAGGTAACGTAGCAGAAGTAGGCGCCTCTAAGATGAATTCCGGCGGAAAATTCCCAATCTAACGCACCGGTTTTTTTAAAACACCTTAAACGACGGACATTTATGCAAATTATATGTATCACTACCAGCAGAAACAAACAAAAGGCATACCAACGAGAGGATCCACCGCAACAAAGTAGCCGAGCCTGAAAGATGCTTTCCTCCTCAAGTAAAAACAAAGGCTTTATTTTATCCACGTTGGACTCGTTGCATTAGCATGCTGTTACGGAGGAGAGAGAAAGAAGGTGGAGAATAATAGGAGACGATTTCGATGCTAAGAACACGATGAGCTGAAGAGGAAAAATGTGTACAGCAAGAGGGTTAATGCTAGAAACCAGCGTTTTTTTAAATTGATATTGGCTGTGTCTACCTTTCTACCACATTAATTTTACCACACAGGTATGAACATGGAATTTATACAGAATGGAATGTCAAGTTCATGGAGGAAACTGACATCGACAACTGGAAACATTAATGTTGATTATGCATAGTGTGGATGCTCCCGCAAGGCAAAAAAGAATAAATTATTAACAATATTAATGTTACCATTATTTTATATTCTAAAATTAGACAAAATCAATTGCCACGGGAAAGAGAAGAAATGACTTGAATAGGTAATTATCGGTACAGGTATCTGTTAATAAGGAGCAGGATGTCATACCAAAGTCGTACCGACAGAACGATCATAAATACCCGAAGGAGCACCTTTTAGGAAATTATTTAACTGGCTAAAAATATGAAATACCAAACCAAACATTATTTAAAATAATTAAATTTATTGAAAGCAGCTTCAAAAATGTGAAAATTCGTCTTGAATGATAATAAGTGCACAGCAATATATAATATTCTAGGAAACTTTCTTAGTACTAATGGTTTCAACGTATAGGTGTCATCCTAAGCTACTTCTGTGAAAATGATACAATTCTGTAAATTATCTTTGGAAATAATAATAATCAGACTAAGTTCATTTCAACTTTCCTAAGACTTTTCAGTTCCTCATCAACGTTGATTATATTCCATTTTTACTCAGTATGTGTGAGGAAAGATCCACACACGTGTAAGTATCGCGAAACGTGAGATAAAATTAAAATCAACACCGGTCATTCCAGGTATTAGTTTCATTTTTATATTTCGTATTATATTAAAGGTGGATAGAAATATCCAAATTCCAAGATGGTTCACAGTAACCGTCCGTCACTCTACTTCAAACCATAAACCTAGAAGATAATTCAAGTTTCGAAATTATTTCAATTTAAGCACCGTTCAATTTACGGAGATTTATCTACTCGAAGTGACAAGATGAACGAATGTGGCGAACGATTGATTTGTCTCCCACCACACATCTGAGAGACCCGGGAAGAAGTTGCGGGTGACGGCGGCTTCCTCTGGCCATCGTTTGCCTAAGCAACACGGACGTTATTCGCCGACGACGATGTGGTTCCCCCGCATCCACCTCCTCACGCTTTTGGGTCAATAACCTAACGGAAAATTTCAATCTACGGAAGTCAATTAATATAAATAAACTTCGACGGTTAGAGTGGAATGTGGAATAACTATGTGGAATGCCATTATTGAATGAAGATTTCACACATGCTTTATTAAGGCACAACCGGTTACATCACGTATTGAACACGCATCGTCGATTATGGATTTTATTTTTGTCATTTAAGAGTTCGAGTTCCTCCATCTCACATTCACTTCGCATTAGCTTACGGTTCACTTGTTTTACTTTGATTAAACATTCATCCCAGTAATACCAAGCAAGGTATATTTCTCACCCCCTATCCCGATATGGTGAGAAGAATTGAAATGCGACACGAAAAATAGCTTACTTGCCTCGTAGCAATCATAGCTGACCAACGCGCTTTCTCATCGGTGATTCTGCACTACTACTACTATGTAGGTAAATGTTACGCACCACTTCAGTGAGCACCCATATTTGAAAATATTTTATTTGCTCAGATAAGTAAGAAATTAAAATTATCTTTGCAGTTATACCGCCGAATCCCAAACCAAACCAGGGGCCTTCAAAGTTGCGAAATATCAAGCACCCTCGATCGTATTGCCTACTCTACATTCTTAAAGGGCGTTCACAAAAAAAATAGAAATGCGTGCAGCACGGCCCCAGGTAATATTTAGAGGCAATATTATGCACAAGCAGTTTTATCGTCACATCGAGTGTGTGGGGGGGGGGGGGGATGACATGAAAAAGTTGAAGACTGATGATATTTTTGGGCCATCCCCAACGGACTTCTTCAGATGTGTGTGACGGTGGTGATTCAAAGGGTGATGGGCAGTGGCACCAAGCTATCCACACACAGCTAATCACCCTCTGAATCGTCGCCTATAATACAAATGCATATCTCCGTATCCAGTGGAATATTATACACATGAATATGTCACCTATGACACGAAACCGGCGGTATCGTAATAAAGAATACATGCAATCTTCAAAGTTCGAATAATTCTTAAATATTAGTGAATGTGCAACAATTTGAAAGAATACTTCTTCAACGAACACTCACATTAAATCGGAATCATGCACTCCAAGCGGGGAAAGAGAGAACTGGTCTATGAAAGCGAAAGGTATCTAAAAATAAGTGGATAGAACAAGTAATTTTTGAGTATGGGATACTGGAGGCCATTTTGGAAGGAGAAATTACGGGAAAGTGGGGCAGAGGGTGACGAAGTATAGGTGTTTTGGACGTATTGACACGGGGTAGCTGTACGTGTAGCTAAACTGAAGGGAGAGAACGTGTGAGGAAAGAGTTCAAATCAAATAAGGGGTATCGGAGAGTAAAAAGATCCATCGGAAACCTAGACTAACCAGTAAATAGCCAAAGATATGATAAACAATGAGAAATGGAGTAATATCTGGTCCTTTCCCGGCGTGTAATCTCAGTGAATTATTCTTAAAGATCTTACAAGGCATCCCTTGAGTCCATGTCGACTGAAGTTGCGACTTTCGGTAGAAATATCGCCTTCAGGAAGACTGAATTGCAATCAACAGCCCTGAATCGGCGAAAAGTTGATCAGCATATAATTTGTGACTCGGAGAAAGAGCAGAGAAAAAATCAAGAAGACGAATAAGGGTGTCTACCCGCACTAATATTGATGAAACAGCTATCGCAAGGGGTTAAGACTAAAATTTTCAATCTAACCTTTCTCCTCGACTGTTGACAGATGATAGGATAGGGCATGCACAGCAAAGTATACACACACAAGGGTCAATACCTTCCAAGCCTATGATCGAGCACTGCGGAAATTGATGTGATTCGATCTTCATAGAATCAGGAAGATATGGACTCCCATCTTCGTCCGTTGTTATCCGGTCTTCGACCGTATCCTTGGCCTCCGACCCCTGCAACACCTGGGGCAGCACAATGGGAAAAGAAGACGGGAAGAGCCGTGACGTCCTTATCCACGAGGAGGTGCAACACCATTGAAAGACCAATTTTCTCCCGACGCCTCACGATTGAATTGACTCTGAAGAGTTCGATGTCCCTGCAAACTGCCTGGCGAGAAATGAGGCACCTACGCTTTCACCATGATGAATGTTTTTGAGCTAACAAGTCGGTGTCATCAGGATAAAATAATTTCCCGTACGATTCACATTTACTGCTAATTTTTTGGGACTGTGGAGATCAACATAATAAAAGAACTGAAAAATACAATATTTCACCATTACGGAGAAAAAGGTAGATGAAAATAAATCCATTCCGTTGTTAACGCCATCTCGGGTAAACAATTCAAATCATAACACCTATAAATAATTTTTGTAAATCATTTCCGAGTGATTAAACATATCCATATGGAATCGAAAGAGGCAATTTCTAACAGTTTCCAAAAACCACAGTATTTCTTATGTTAGCCAAATGATTGTAAGGGCTATCATCGAGAGAAATCGATAACGATAACCTAGAAACATTGATAACCGTGATATCGAGGAAAAGTTTCCCGCGCCCCAAGTTTTTACACAAATGGACGCCAACCTACACGTAATAGCACTGAATCAAATAAATTGTTCTACAAACAATATTTTTCGTGTAAATTCATCTTAAATATACAAGAACTAATTTATTTATGACTTGATAGATTTATTTTTAAATGGTGTCTGAATCACAGCATGAATTACATACATTCGCTCATCACTATTACCGGCGCAAAATATTGTTTTCATTGAACAAAGTGGTACTAGGAGTGCCGCTACAAGGTCATGATTTTAATAGATTTACTCAACTGTAAAAAATTTGTTAAATTACTATAGCTAAACCATTTCCATATTTCATAAACCAAACCATTTCATAAACCAAATCATGCATTCAAAAAGGATACGAAGCACCATGTAAGCACCCAACTAGTGTACGTATAGGACTATCTTGAAAGTGATGACGGTAAAATGAATTTTCAGTTTGTTAGTAGTATGATTGCTGGCCAACGATAGTTTATTTCACTCTTGTCACGGTGGAGGCTATCACCATGAATAATCCTTAATACGTCCAAATGTCATAAGGTATCAAAAGCATTTCCCCAACAGCGGTCGATTGGATAGTAAACGTAAGATAAGGAGTACAACTAGCGGAAAAACAAGTTTAATATGCCATTTTTGCCACGAACTAAAAAGGGATTATAATAGCTGTCCTCAAGATTGAAAATTTCGGTTGTACCACAGGAAACCTAGTAAGCCAATCTCTGTATGAAGCTTATATTTTACTAAACTAACATCTACTAACATATCGCATGCGCGCTTTTCGTTACCAAACCCTAATATCTCGTTTTATCCCTATATACCCTAATATATACGCTTTATGGCTTAATTCCTTCATACCTCGGTAGGAAACTTATATTTTACTTAGATTACCTCTACTAATAGCACATTTCGCAAGCCTGCTTTTCATTACCAAACCCTAACATATCTTTATTTGTGAATGTGCTTAGCAGATTAATAAGAGTAAGCCACAATATAGTAAAACTTGCTTCTCACTTAATTATTTAGTATCGAGGTGTATATTCATTTCAAAAGCGAAAATTCAACTGCTAAAATACACTTTTAATGTGGCTGGAAGGTTTCCACAAAGGAAAGGTTTGGTTTCAACGAAGGAGGAGAAATGCCATGTTATTCCTCAACTACTGAGCTAACGTTTTCTGGGTTTCTTGAATTGAAATCACGAAGTTCAAGTCTGACCAAAAGTGATACGTCGAGAGTTGCTAGGAAATGGATGCGTCTTCGAGTGGAGGCACTTTATCCAAATCCACCATTCCGCTTGTTGCGTCTTGTAAAGCATCTCTCTCTCTAACTCTGCGCCAGCGAGATGGAAAGCATCGTCCCTTCACGTGAATCCCAGGCACGGACAGACGGAGGCACATACAACACACCCTCGTCGCTCGCCCTCTTCCTCTGATCTCACGCAATGACGTCAGCCCGCATGCCACAGGGTGACCGGCGCACAGCTGAGAAGAAGGGGTGCGGGTGTGGTAAGGGGGTGGGGGGAGGGGGAGGGGGAGGGAGGTGTGGGGAGAGGTGGAGGGAGGAATCCCGTGCAGAGCTCCTATCCACTCTGGCACTAAGCATCTATCCTCTCGGACGTAAGGAATAACATTATCATTAAATGGAAATAAAGGAATTGAGGTGGACGTGAGGTTTCTAAATGGCAGACATGGAGCTGGCCAATCAACGATTGCGGATTCCGTCAGAAAACTGATATCTACATCCAACTAATACCCAGCAAGAAACCTCAAGAGAGTGTAGCAGGGTATGGGTTATCACCAAGATGCACTGCATTACATCCTAATAAAGTTAACGAAACTACGACTGTTAATGCATACCTGTTGATGGTCCCTCTCCATTGTGATAATATCTGTAGTATAGTAGTAGTGCACGCTTGTGAGGCTTCGCCTCGTGACAAGCATTAGCGATTTGTGCTAATGCATAATTAGTCGTAGTTACACTAACTTTAGGGTATAGTGGTGTAAAGCATGTTGGTGAATATTCACCCCCTGCCAAACACCCCTGAGGTGGCTTGCAGGGTATTTTGTAGATGTAGATGTACTGCATTAGCTGAAACTTGCAAACACTTGTTAGAAGGCCATACTTCACTAAAATGCACTACACTGTAGGTATCTTACCACTGCTATAGAAAATATGTATATAGCTGGCAACTACATAAACGAGTATTTGGCAACTACATAAATGAAGAGATATAGTAGAGTTATACGAGAAGGATGCGAGACGGGAAATTAGCCAGTTAAATACTTATTGTTAGGTGTGACCCTTACTCAGGACCTGTCTTGGGGGAAACACGTCTGGGAAATCTGCGGACAGGCTAGTCGAAAATTGGGATTTATTAAAAGAATATTAGGAAAATGCGACGAAAAGGTTAAAGACCGATTTTATTTTTCACTCGTGAGATCTCACTTGGAGTTTGCCGCTAGCATATGGCACCCTTACGAAGTAGGACTAATCTCAGAAATAGATCGAATACAATGGAGAGCAGCAAGATTTGTGCAAAGTTTTTTCCGATAAACTTAGCAGTGTTACCGAATTGTTGAAGGAATTAGGGTGGCAATCTATAACTGATTGAAGGGAAAAATAAAGGTTAAATCTTTTCCGCAAGTTCGAAGCAGACAATTTTTTGCCGGACGTTCAACATATATTACTAGAGCTAACGTACTACGGTAGAAGCGATCGCAGGAATAAGATTAAGGGAATTGACACCGGTCGATTTGTCCGGCATTATTTTATTTTGTTCTCTGCATGAAGTAGCATCTCGTAGCATTCATAAATTAACAGTATTAGTAATATCACCTACTAGATGTGTCTATAGCATTGTTTTGCATGTTCATTTAAGTAGCACTCTCCCAGTTTCTATTTTGACTGCGTACTGTTCTCCTGACTGATTTTTGGTCTGCGCCTAGCGGCCGGGGGAACGTGCGAGGTCCCGATTTGTGCTGGGACGAGTGCTGCATGTCTGGTGTGGAATCACCCAATGCCACACACCCTAGTGGTGACTTTCAGGGTACTTCGTAGATCCAGATGTACATTAGTGCTACGTAGCAGATAAGGATACAAGCAATAGGGAGAAAATAAAATAATTTGCTACACTACCTTTCGACAAACCTAGTTATTAAGTCTCAGTGGCAGCTATTATGGCATCTTATCGTTTGCAGGAAAAATGGCATTCTAAACCATTCCGTTCTGTAGTCTAATTCCCTAGTTTTATTATCATGATCTAATCTACTGTAGTATGTCAGGCTTCGTAAAATGATATTAACATTGCCATAAAATGAGTGGACTTGGAACAAAAAATATTTCTAAATTTTAAGCGACGGTCTGAAAGCAATTCCTATTCCAAAAGATGTTTTGAAAGACGATACATCATTATTGTGACGATTGAATGGAGTTCGGTAAACATCTTGACAATAAACCACTGGCAGAAACATTCAATAAAAATGTTACAATTCCTGACTAGATAGACTGACGTTCATGATAATGAAGCTATCGTGAGTTTTAGAATATTTAATGGCGTAAGTTTAACAAAATCAGCTCTTTGCAACGGGTTTAGAATATTATTCTTTTCTATTTTAAATGTAAGGACTCATGAATGCCGATTAAAAATCGACCGATGTTTACAAGGTCAGAGAGCTAATACCTATATCACCAGTAATTTTCACGAAGGCTCCCATGTGGAACTTCCCTCCACTAGGTTTTGGTATCAAACATCTCCTCTCGGATGGAGGAATAGCATTATCATAATAGCAATAAAGGGATTATGGAGGAAAGAGGTATCAAAAGGGCGGAGGGGAACTTACCGCGTTCTAGGACTGGGCGGAGTAAAATGGAGGAAACATTTGGGTGAGGAAGAAGAGCTAGCACTAGTGCAGGTCTTTTGCTCTAGGGGCCCTAATAATTAATTATATGAGAAACCTAACTGGAACTTTGTTTAAACCTGAAATTAGGTTCCAAACGTTTATAATCAATGGTCAGCGTCGAACAATAGTGGAAATGACTCATGTTGGTCACAAAAAAGTAATTTTCTACACACAATTGTATATTACCTGGTCGGTTTCCATAATTTCGTACCATTATTTAAGGTAAAATATAGAGAGATTGGATAGAATTACTTTGTTAAATCGAAAGTTTTCCAATCACTAAACCTTCCGAGGAACTGTTCCTTGTAATATCCTTTCATTTCTGATCAAATTCTCAATTCTAATACTATTCCTCCCACTCCGAGGAGACGATATGTACGGGCCAGACTTGAAACAATCGAGGAGGAGAGGGAACTTGCTGAGGAAGAAGAGCGGGCGTTGGTTCCCGGCTTTTGCCCAAGTGGTCGGATTAACTCGGTGGCCTGAGTCCTGCAGCCGTATTCTCGGATTTTCAGTTAAACCTGGGTCAAGGAGGTTCTACTGAAAGACTTTAAACTATCGACCTTAAGTCCGTATGACATAGGTTTAACTTTCTCCGAACAAACATTGTCGTAAATAACGCCGTTCGGGGATAAAAAGAATATATGAATACTGGTTTCATGCGAGCGCCCGACTAACTTCCTAAGACCAAGTTGTGAATGCAGCCGCCCAGAGGAAAATCTATGTATTTTTAGGCTCGATCGAAATCGAGTGGTATAGAGTCCATTGCGAATAAATTAACAAGAAAATCAGCCATTAGATCATGTCGCCAGAAGTAGATAGCTCCTGAAAAACATTATTCACACGAAATCGCAGGGTCAAAAATGTATGAAATCAAGGCCCTGACTTCAATGACAACAAAAAAGTACGAAAGAGAATTCGTAGCCAAACCTTCCAAGAATCCCTCTTTGTAGTATTGTTTCATTTCAGTGCGGTTTACATCTCCGGTTGTAATACCTTCCGGTCCGAGGAACCTATAAGTACGACACAGACTTGAAATGTACGGTGAGGGGGAAAAAAACTCTCATCTTGTACCACTAAGACCGAGCAAAATAAAAATTGTGGTATAAAGTTGCTGAGGAAGGAAGAAGAGCAAGTGGAGCTGTGCGCGGATGTTGCTCGGTGCGCGGTTCCCACCGGTGCGAGGAACGTGTGCTGCACACACTGTACGCGCTAACAAACTCGCCGTGTCGTGAGAAATAAATGAGTGGCACAAGGAGCCGGCTAGGAAGTGCAAAGGCATGCGTGCGCACTCCTCTCTCAGCCTCTCTCAGCAAAAAGGGACGAAGATATAGAGGGAGGATGCAAGGGTAGGATGGAAGGGGTTGAATGAGCTATGTGAGACGGCTTCGGGAGGAGATAAAAAGGTAAGCCCCCCTCCCCCCCTTGAAGGTACATACGAACGAGGGAAGGAAAATCAGGAGCGAGCAGAAGGGGAAGGGACAGTGCAGAGGAGAGCACGAGAGAGTAGAGAAGACGACCGATAGTGGCGGAGTACTTTGGAGAGAGCGATGAAAAATGCATGAGGGAAGCTTTTTTTCCAAAGGGAGATGCCCTCGGGTGGTACAGGAGCGAAGCGATGCTGCGAAGAATTAAATTCCTTCTCTAAGACGCCCTACCTTCGCTATCCACTAGCATTGCACGCATATAAAATGGGCGGATTGAAACGGTAAGGTATGGGATACCTTTTAACCCACTGTGTACGAACAGCACAAAATGCTAACTCATATTTTGAGCATGGAAAAGTTTAAACTTTTGGCACTCAATTAATTAAATCTTTAATCTAGTCAAGTTATACGCCATTTAAAATCCCCAGGGACGACTTCAAGGAGAGAGTGATTATCCTCCTATCATTGACTAACTGAAATATTGTCGAAATATAGAAGTATGTTGAGTGAGTTGAATTAAAAATATACCAACGGATTTAATTAATGGAACGCATAAATTTCTAAACGCACCAAGAGAATCAACCTGAGGAGACGTGATATTCACGGTATTAAAGGAATATGTGCATTTCCTCACAGGTGCTTGAGATATTTTCCCAACCTCGCGTCCTACCACGCAACAAATAAAATTCCGAATGACAATTTTACTGTAAATTGAAGATTCAAATCTTAATCGGCAAGGGATAACATCATTCCAAGCATCCGAAATTTTACATCAAAGTAAATAGTACCACAATGAACAAAATTAGGAGGAATAACTTGAGCGAAAGTCAATGTTTTCCACCAAATGAGGAACACCTAAACGTATGCACGTAAACACTACGGGCCGATGCGCATGAGCGGAGATGCAGCAAGGGGTGCATGAGGCGAAAAGAAGGAAATAGGGTGGAAGAGAGAGGATGGAGTGCGCTCGTTCTAAGGTGCATCGCAGATGCGCAGAGGAGCCGTTCTATTTCCGTAGGTGACTGTGTGTACTCAGTGCACTCACCGGCCGGCCGCGTCCTCCCAAGCAAGAGAGAGCGAGAGAGAGTAGCAAACGATGCAAGAGGAAGCATGGGGTAAGCAGTGGGGGAAAAGAAGGGATGGTGAAGGGGTGTCTGAAAATGAACTGTAGAGAAAGAGAAGGAGTAGGATTGCACTCAAAACCCCGTGGTGTTGGAGGAGGATCGCATCTTCCATTATGTATGTTCGTGGCGTCCGTACGGGCCATCCTTTAGCCCGGCGAAGGAGAAGAGCGTCGACGAATTGGATGGGCGAGATAACCTCAAGCGTCGGATATTTATGCGACGGTAATGCCTCGATATGCGAGATAAGTGCGCGCGGGAGATGTTCCCGCAACAATGTTCGAACGTTGAGATCTCATAGCAGGGAACGAGAGAGTTCGAATTTGAATGGGGACTACTACCACTGCAGCAGTGATGTTGCCAGGATTTCATTTCGGGGGTCCATGTTGAGTAAGGTAACGAAGAAGGTGAAAATTTGAAAATCAGTAGCAAATGCAATACAAAGCCCACAGTTTTTTTATGTTTTAAAAACACACCAACATATTTATTCAAAAAGCAGAACTTTTAAACTGAATAATAAATGAATTCGACATTATTTGTTTAAGAAACAAATATAACTTTCCCCTTTAGTGCCACTTCCTTGAAATAAATTCATAATGTCGTAGGGGGCTCCGGACCCCATGTCACTGCCCTGCAGCACAAAAATACGTCCACTGACCGTCCAACACCATCCGTGAGAAATTCGCGACGATTTAAAATTAATACCATGGGAGAGCAAATGATAAAGATGCGGTGTACCCTCGTCCGAACACCTATGGAATTTAATTGATGGTTTCCGGAGAGGTTTAGTGGAAATCCACAATAAAATAAATAACCAATTATTCTGCTGTAATTTGACCAGACTTGTAACTAGTTGTAATTGTGCCCAACTGATTATGGCATTGTAACGCCGAAACAAATAATAATTCAATAAATAATGTGGAAAATCACAAGAGACTCCTTAATCCTTTACTTATAAGTAAGCTGAGGACATTAAGGCACTAAAAAATGAAGAAATAGACACTAAAAATTTCAAAATAGGCACTTGAAATAGGCGCTTAAAATATTTTTGGCATTTCGGATGATTCTGTCCGTCCTGGAATCCCAAAAGGCTAAGCCTGTAATCAGGTTTTACAGGGACCATACAAACAAAACTTGACATACATCTACGCCTTGGGTGGTGAAATGTCCACCCAGCCGGGACTTAAACCCGTAATCTCAATATTAGCAGGCGAAGACTTTACCCCGCCACCACCGTGGCCGGCTATAAACAATGCAGCTAACTGCCACAAATAAGCATCTGGAATTTAAAGCTTGGGTTGAAATACACGACTACTTTTCGGTAACACTGATGGAGAGGAAAGAGGATAAAACTCCAAATAAAATTAGCTTATAAATTGAAGAAACAAAATTCACAAGGTTTGCTTATTTCAAGTTACATTACTATTTACAAAAACATATTTCTCTAAATGTTCTCCTGTAAACTGATGCCGAGAGTTAGTCACGATATTTCTATAGCATGAAAATGACCTCTCAACCTCACGCGAGGTGATAGGGCAATACTTAAATGATGCAAGCTCTTCTGCTGTCATCTTTGGTCCTGGAGAAACCGAAGTCCCTGATAAAATGCCTGCATTTTTGTAGACACCTTCCCATCCAGAGTTCCTTTACATAACTTTTTTGAATTTTCAAATCAAGACTTCTCCCAAATGTTGGTATATTAATAAGTTCACATTCCACCTTTCGATTTTTTTCCACAGCTGCCGCTAGGAGTAGTTCTCTTTCCTCCAGCGATTGAATTGTGGATAGTAATTTACCAAATTAGCATGTTATAAATGTGGCAGTTAGTATGTCTTTGTCGTTCTGGCAGAACTCTCAGTGGCAACTAGGCGGTGTGCACTACCAGAGGGATACAACACCCGACACTGTAACTACTTGATGGAGGTTGCGCGGCACAATATTTGCCCCTACGACATTCGAGTGCACATTGTAGTGATACGACGCGCGATACGTCAAGTGGTAAAATATAAGACGGTGTCGTTTTTCCATCTCTCAGGCATAATCGCGGAGGTGGATATTGTTGTAGCTTACCATTATTTGGAAACGAGGCACTAGCGACTGAAATTCGTGTTGTACCGGGTAGTGCGAATGCGGGGTAGGTACAAGAATGGGATGAGGCCCATGGTGAAATTGAAAAGCCCGGCGATTACACCTCAGCTTCATTTAACTGTTCATTTGTAAGTAAAAAAATTACATTTGAGAGCTCTTTTGCACCGGTTAGAAAGAAAAACGGGCAACAACGCGACGAATTAACAAATTAAAATAACTTATGTAGACGGGGAAATAAAAATTCGGGACGATAAGCGATTTTTACAATTTAAGACATTTACATCAGCAATATAAGCATAAAATGGCACAAAGCGATTAAATTGGCATTTAAATGCAGCAACAACTTGATTTTTTTCGTTATAAATACCCTTGAACGGATTTCTAGCTTCATTAAAATGTATCCCTAATATGAAAAATTAAACTTTTGGTAATATATCTCAGCAACAACGACAGTTCTTATGGACTCTTCTTTAGTATTAGAGCCATACAATTTCTTCATAAGATGTCTTCCACCTTATTAATGTATTCCCATCCAGGGTTTCTCCGTATAACGTCTTAAATTCTTGAGCAATGGATTTTCCCACATCACTTGGTATATCAAAAAGGTCACCCTCCACAGTTCAGATTTTTTCTGTAGCCGTTGCAAGGAGTAGTTCTCTTGCCTCAAGCGATGACATGATTGATGGTAGTTAACCAAAATTACATCTGATAAACGTACGATCTGCATTGAAATCAAGATTCAACTCTGCTGCTTTGGATTCGAGAGTGCAGTTTGCTTCTTCTTCATCCAGATATTCTGTTGCCTACAGAAAACCTACTCATGCACCATGATGGCTTAATTTTCTTATAGACAGAATTGACACATACAATAAAAGATGAGCGAAATCAGCTACAATAGTGTACCTTAAAGTGGGTGAAAAAGACGTTCCGACTGATGTATCGGAGGCGCACATCATTCCTGTCACAGACCTCACGTATTTCAATAACTTTATCTGCAGTTATAATGCAGTATTTAGCCATGTTCCCCATAATATCAACACTGGCATTGAAGGCAGAGCAACTTCGGGCCTTTTATCTCTTTTAACTCAGCAATACTGATTGGTACCTTCAAAAGCCAGTTTTTGGCAATTGAAACCATCACATGTACGCATCACGTAAAATTACCATAGATGTTTTTCTACTCTTTGTATATTTACACTCTGGATGATTTTTCTTTATGCATGTTTAATGACATTATTTCAACCTTGATAGATTAAAAAAGAAACTGAAATAACCGACTAGCTCCGCACTAAAGAGAATTTTGGTGACGGAAAAATTTTGCTTTTTTAGGACCTTAAATAGGCGATATCAGCAGAAAAAGGCATAAACAGGTAAAATAGGCATTTTAAGGCAGTAACAAATTGCCTTAATTTCGCCATAAATAATCCTAAATGAACTTATAACTTTATAAAATTGGTTTCCTGAATATAAGAAAAAATAGGCATTTTAGGCAATGTCCTCAGCTTAGTTATAACTTTTGCGCAAGTTCGGAGCAGACAGTTTTTTGCCGGACGTTCAACATATATTGCTAGAGCCAACGTACTACGGTAGAAGCGATCACAGGAATAAGACTGCAGAACCGATAGATTTAAAATGTCATTTTTCCCTCGCACAATAAGGGATCATAAGAGTTGCGATAGATCAATCATATGAAACTCCCACCCTCAATAGGTAGAGTTGAAATATTTCACTTGTGTTTATTAGCATAACATCATTACTAACACTTCACACCGCTTGATATGTCCGGCATTATTTTATTTTGTTCTCTGCAGGAAGAAGCATCTCGTAGCATTCATAATATAACAGTATTAGTAATATTATCCACTAGATGTGTCTATGGTATTGTTCTGCATGTTAGTTTTCTGCACGTGCAAAGGATTTATTGGAAGGATTAAAAGAAACCCTCAAGTACATTGTTAAAGTAAAACACCCAAATTTCAATGGATGGGCCATGTGAATTTGGAAGCTTGCGAAGGTATATGCCATGAAATAAGAGATTTAAGAAGCAGTTCGTCTAGCTTCTCCGCATCGGCAAAATTAAAAACAAAAATTAAAATGAAGGCTACTGAAGTAGATGAAGAAAATATGTGAAAGGAGGATGAAAAAAGGAGGGAGAAAAAAAGGAGAAAGGTAGGAAAAAATGCCAACGGCACCCAGTGTTCCCAGGCGGTCACCCATCCGGGCCCGGATCCGGGCCCGAAGTACTATCCGGGCCCGATGATGCTTAACTTCGGTGATCGGACGAGAACCGGTGTATTCATCGTGGTATGGCTGTTGGCGAAAGAAATATGGGATTTTAAAAGTACTTATACACATGGCATTCATCTTGACCTCGTTTCCTTCCGCTGACTGCATTAACAGCAGAAAAAGGCGCAAATAAGTAAGATAGGCATTTTTAGGCAGTAACAAATTGCCTTAATTTCGCCATAAATGATCCTAGATGAACTTATAACTTCATTAATTTGCTTTCCTGAGTAAAAGAAAAAATAGGCATTTTAGGCAATTTCCTCAGCTTACTTATAAGATATGCACAAAGCCCGGCTCAATTCCCTCTCACTGCTTGCAAAAATTACTTAAAGTTTTTACTACGCAGCAAATAAAAAATAATACGGCGCAGAGTCATATTTGTCCGCCCGGTTACGGCTAAATTACGTTCGGTTGCTTAAAATTTCTGGTATCAGCAGTGAATAGAGTCGGAAGTATTCGGGCTGGAATGGTTACCATCACTTCTGTTCGAATACGACCACTGGTCGTCCAATTATAAATCGTACCTGCTGCGAATAAATATTAACAGCGAAGAAAGTATGAAAAATTCTGGAAAGCCTGAAGTAACTAACTGGCCATGAATACGATTATAATGTTACTAACACATATGCAAAAAATGGAGTAGTATGACATTATATCATCAGAGATTTGGGCATGAAATCTGAAGATCTATACTAAACCCTGGTAGCTACCTAAAAAAACGCCAAAACTATAGATTTAAATAAACTGCCACTGAGTATAAACTAATCATGAAAATAATGATAAGAAACAATACGAAGAAAATGACATTCAAACATGCCAAATCGGTATTGAGATGAACTTCATCCATGAAAAACATGAAATATTTACGCTGGAGGGAGGATTGAACGTCGGCACATGCACATCTAACGAGCACTAGTCACCAGGGATTCATATGGTTGAGAAAAAAACACACGAGTAGCACGATATCCTCGATGGGATTATAAAGAGGAGTGGAAAAAAGAGATTAACGCATGAGGGGAGGTTGAGGGAAAGAGAGGTGGGTGGAGGAAGACAAATGAAAGGGGTTGGTTGAGGCGTAGTGCAAGGTGCAGAACTATACGTGTGAATCTAAAAGTAGAAGATGATCTTCGACGAGAGGTAAAAGCTTGCTCAGGAGTTTTGACCTGAAGTCATTTTCAGTGAAAACTGATCGGTTGCGCTGGCATGACAACTCGGTGGATCTTCTAGGAGATGCGGTTATTCTCATTGAGAAAATGGGATACTTCTCACACTTAAAGGTACAAACCCATATCATAATTATTTCAGACTCACTTTCCACAAGTTGCGCAGCATTTTAACCGTCTCAGACGTCGCATTGTGGAAACGATCCATTTATACGTTCACCTAATGAAAAATAAAACACATTTTTTTCATAATCACAAATAATTAATAGGTATGACAAGATGCATCCTCTCCGTGCATGATCAGCATTATTTTTTTACCAGACACATGGCTGTAAAACAAGATGGTCTGCAAAAAAAACTGCAACTTCTGACTTTTCATCCGGTGAAATTTCAATTTTACATCAATGCGCAGTTACATCGGGATCGTCAGTTAATTCATTCGACTGGAAGGTGCGACGTAGGTCTCCAACATAAGAGGATTTTTTATAAAACAATATCAATGCCATTCAACCTTGAGGAGGCATTTCAAATATGCTACGAATAAACTAAAATGCTCAACTATTGAAAGAAAATGGACAAAAGAAAGAAAACTGCCTGCACAAATAAAAAGCAAGAAAAGCTATCGAAGTATATGAATGCGATCTAAATGGAGGCGCGCGCCAGCGTTTCTCCACAGTGGTGAAAAAAGAGTGCTATGAAAAGCACAAAATGAGGCAACTTCAGTCGCTATGGCAAATTAGAATTGATACGAGACAGGACTGCAGAATGATCATAGTAGAGATATAAGGGGGGTTCAAATAATATCCTCCCTGTCAAATGCTTTATGCTTTTCAAGTAATCTTAGCCTAGCGTGTAGGCGGGTCGGTCGGGTCTCTAGCAGCTACCAACCTAGTACCATTAGCATCATTTGATTAAGCAAAGAAATAAAATGGTGTTGTAAGACTGTGGAAGTCTAAAAACTCGCGAAAATGTTTGATGATACTGAGAGGGCAAAATATTGGAGCCCTAAAGAGCAAAAATTATTATATCACCTAAATGATTTTTACTCAAGCAAAAGGGCTGCGCAAGAAGAGAAAGGCGAGAAGAAAATCGTAGGGTGTAACCTGAGTAGAATATAGCTTTACATATTGCTAAAGCGTAATAGCATGCATGCACCTAACAAAATAATTATAGCCTACCATCGGAAAGAAGCGGTATTTCACCATGTAGCGATAGATTTTTTAAGACAATACATTTAAAGTTTAAGAAATTTCTTGAACTGCTCGAGGTTTTTTTTTGTACCAACACTCCCCATCCTATCACATGATTTATCTTTATTTCAATTCTTTGTCTCGGTTTTTAAGGATTCATTTCCTACTTTTCCGAGGGTCTCATAGTTATACATATAGCCAGATCATTCATTCAGCGCCCATTTATTCAACTGCATCCCAAATTAGCATTATTGCATTGTACTCATAATATAAATTTGTGAATCATTTGGTTCGTACCTCTGCCATTTTGCTCTTACCAAAAGGTCATTACTTGTGCAGCTGATCGAAAAATCTCGATTTATACACCTGACTGTTCATGAAGCTAATTCCTAATGGATTAATGTTACCAAATTATTTCATATCAAGCAATATTTGATTTTTAAATTTCATTCATCAACGGAAAACATGAAAGTTACGCATATATGTCCAACTATAATCGCTCGACCATAATTTCCACTCGCCCATTACATAACCACGGGAAAATTATTCCAGCTAAAGCTATGATCTCGTCGTTTCAGGCGAAGTTATAACTTATTTCTGCTGAGGTTAAACCATAAGACTCCGAAGAATAGATAGCCGGAATTGGGATCAGACAGGATTAAAAAAATGCGAATGCCTCCTCTTCCTGATGATTTCACAGATAGGGGAAAAAGTAAACTCTACTGGCCTTCATTGGAAAGTGCAAGCCCTTGACAGCCGGATAATTCATCCCAATAGCTGAGGAACGAGACCGAATTTGGCGCGATACGGGGGAGGGAGTGAGACTTGAGAAAGGGGAGTGTGTAATATATGTATAGACAGTGGACTCATGGGGCAACGCGCATCGCAAACGCAAAGGGGGAATGACTTGGCGAAAGGGAGGAGGCGAGATGGAACACAACCGCCACCTGATTGCTCGTTTGTCACGGCCAGATGTTCGTCGTGGGGAGGAGACAGAGCCATTTCTTTTCTCGTCCGATGAGTGCACCTTGGGCGGCCACTTGCACTCGGGCCTAATCGAGACGGCTCAACTCGGAGAAATGAAATGCGGACGGGAAAATATATAATACACATACATATAGAGCTGCTAAGGAAGCTCCATGTTCACACTCGTGAAGCGAAACACATGCGAGACAACTGTCACTATGATGTCACTTCCTTCTAAAATGAACGCAGAGATTTTAAACTAAGCGGATGAGAGGACGTTTGTCAACCGGATGAGTGCCGATGCCAGCATGTAAAAGCATACCTAATGCCAGCAAGATTCACACACTCTGAGAGTGCTGTACCAAAATAGGCCTATAAAAAAATATAAATATGCGAGAAAATATAGTTCTTCTCCTTTTAGAAACGTGATGCGCACGTGATGTACAAAAACATTTTTGATCTAATTCTACAAGGAGTGCTCTTTGTACAATTAGATCAAATATTATTTAAGAATTTTGAGTGCTCACCCAAATTTTTCAAATAATTTTAAAGGCATAGGGCAGGAACGGCAATACAACGACACTAATTTGCTACCCCCACACTTGATATGCCTCCATGCTATGTCATGCCTGCATTTGGAAACTGACGAAAACAGAGGCCTAATAGGCATGTATACCAAATTCGAACGAAGCAAATATAGGCAAGATAAGGACGTAAAAATAATTTTCCGAGAGGACAATGCTTCATACACAATCACTATAAACCGAAGGTTAAATTACAGACTAACTCCTTTAAGAATGAATCATAGCTTTCAATGACCATGCCAACAGCATTATGCAAACCTTGATTCACTACGGTATAATTTATCAGATAAATAAAATTAAGGAACTGTTAAATGGATAGGTACTTTAATACTTCAAACATATTCTGCCATGAACAATGAAAGATAGTGATAACTGCCATTGAGGGTGGATAGCTACGTTGTTTGACATGTAACCTATTTCATCTTGCTTTTCATATTTTTTGTAATCATAAAAATTTCTAACAGCAATCTATGGATGTCTGATTTACTAGTCAAAGCTGACATATCTTAGAGCATGAATGCTTCTGCTTAATCCATTAATTCGCATTAATATGTAATTCGAAAAAACGCAATCGCATAGGTATTTGGTGGCAATTATCCCCAAATACACACCCTTTCGGCGGATAGCTTGTAGGGTACTATGCAGATGTAATTGAAAATATCTTCTTAATATAAGACACTGTCTCCGGCGTTACTTTGTGGAACTCCTTCATTTTTTTTTAATAATAATAAACACTTGGTTGTTATTCCACACTTTATTGGAAACAAAACGACCCGGGTTTCAGCATGTCATGATGATGACCCTGATGATGGCATGACATGCTGAAACCCGGGTCGTTTTGTTTCCAATAAAGTGTGGAATAACAACCAAGTGTTTATTATTATTAAAAAAAAAAAAAAAAGAAAATATCTTCATTCCAAAATAAGGGAAGATGAAGTTTTGGAAAATAGAGTAATCAGTGAAACATGACGAAGGAATGTGTTCGTCCTCTTCCCGCAGCCTCATTCTCAAAATTCCGCCTTTGGTCTCTTTGCCTTGAATTGTTTAAGGATTAAGAGATATCAATGGCATCGCATCATCTCCCCATTAACACATCACCTATGATCCGCTAAAACTGGTCGCTAAATGAACTCATTAATGGCGCGTAAAAAGCCACGCGAACAACCAGCGGAATTTGAGCTCGAGGAAAAGTAGAAATAATTGAAATTCAAAGACATTTTTATGCAACTCAAAAACGGTTAAAGAGGAATATATAACGATCAGAGGGAGGAATTTAAATCGATGAAAGTCAATAGCTTTCATTTTAATAGCATACTTATCACTATAAGATGAAGTTAAATCTTCGATTACGAATTCGATAATGCATGCTGTATGCATTAATAAATGAACACATATTGATTTATAATCGCTATTGGTCATTGCTTAGCAAGCAAAAAATAATGGGATTCTAATCTCAAAATGCCGTAACTTCCGTCGCAACTCTTGATTGACCGCCAGGTCCCCCTAACTCGGCTTCAACACCGCATAATTCTTTCTCCGCTCATTGTGTGGCTAAGGACATATATTTTCAACCAACCCACGGACATGAGAAATGGAAATTTTTCAGCCTTTTGACAGCTAGCACCCGTTCCCTACCGAGCGGGGCAAAGGAGCGCGTATTTTATTAGAGGTGGAATAGGGTTTAAGGCCCTGCTAAAGTGGGTGTATGTTTCGCAAACTTACATTTGTCACGTAGAAACTCACTCATGGCGGCTTGTTCTCTCCCGTTACGGAGTCAAGTTGTGTCCTTTTTGACCCGCGAGAAATTTTTTTATTGCTCGGATAAAAATACGAGAATAAATAAAGTTTATAATGTCCGATTTACAGATGCAACACATACCTACATTTACATATAACCCTGCTAGCCGCCGCAGGGGCGTGTTACCACACCTGCCAAGAAAAAAGGGAGGAGGTAGGGAAAAAGAATTGGACGAACAAGGAAAAAAGTAAGTACTAGGGCAGTGTTTTCGTCTTATTTTATCGCTTCTACATCGGCTCTAAAAATAGTGCATGGCTTTAAAATAATATCCTTCACATCATCCAAACTATTATGACGTATCCATTACAATAATGAGATCTTTACTCACGTATTGCTCGTTCTCTATGTGTTTAACGAACATTCAGAAATTTCATTGGTTCCATAAATATATTTCGTAACTTATTGGGTCTGATAAAACTAGTTAAATACATACGAGTACCGTGTATGACAAGGATGGCGGATATGTAGGTAATGTACCACTTTGGGGCGTAATAAAAAAAGGGTCGACGAATGATGAGTTCATCTATATATGCTGACCATTTATAATGTACAACTTTAATTTTATACATAAAAACATACATAAATGTTTACCACCGGTAAGAAAATAAAGCAAATGAACGAGACAATAACTATTGGGAGATAAGTTGGGAAAGCGAATGTTCCTGGAACCCGAATTTTGAAACGAGTCCCATAACTTTGTGGAACTCATGACTATCGATTCCATAGCAAAATGTTTGTGTAAGCGGGAATTAATTTTTGCGAGCAGTGCGCCTTTTTTGGGAGATTGAGTGGAGATGGGGGCCTGCGGGCCTTTTTATGGAGAGCTGACGTCACCCACTGCAGAGATGGCCTCTTCACTGCTCTCAGCGGCCACGGCGATATCTTCCGCAGCGGTAGGTGAAAGCGTTTTAGCGAGTTATTTATGCTCCGTTGTCATGACCCTTCCTGCGAGCATGAGACTCCGAACTTTACGAGAAAGGAAGCTGGTCGTGTTGTACCATTTCCCTTCGATTCATTGAGTACGCCGAGGTGGACGTATTTAGAGTTCGCTGCAATTACAGGTAAGGAGTGGGGGACACTTGGTGAAACAAAAAAAGAACAAGAGAAACTGACGATGGCAATCACGGTGCACAGTGCAGTTCTGTCCCAGTCTCCCGAGCATAAATTAAGTAGATCGGACCGAATTCGTCCCAGCTTCACTTTCTCTTGGCTAAATGTAGCCACCGACGGCTGTAATTAAGTTCTTGTTGTCCACAAGAGATAATCAAAGAAATAATTAGAAGCATGACTCATTCTTACTGCAAAATCAGATTGATTCATAGAAATTATAAATCCCTATCCAGAAATTGAATTTTTTTATATAATGAAATACAAACAAAAAACAGTGCCGCTAGAGGTAATATTTAATCTCCCTTGAGCGGTTGAAAACACAAGATGGTGGTCTTTTCGACTGCGAAGCTTAAGGACTCTTCCGAATCAAGATTTGCCGCAATCAGCCTAATGAGTCTCAAGTAATTATTTTATAAAAATTAATATATATGATTCACTTCCAAATCTGTCTCTGCATCCTAGTTGTGGTTGGATGCAGCTCTCAATGGTAATGCATACAATCCCCATTCGATACTACCTAGTATTTAACATAATAATATGTACCAGTTCACGAAGCATTAACACGCAGCTAGGTCATTCCATCATAGGATGGCGTATGATTTCCCCGCTATAGCTGTCCTTCAAAAGCTTTTTCATTTCCCTAGGTGACAGACTATTTTCTGCTAAGGCTTTAAGTATGACATGCAAAGAAAGCATGCATACAAAAAAAGAAAGAGGCACTCCGGGAGTGCCGACAGAAGTGAAAACTTGAAATAACGTGAGCATTTTTGAATGTAGGGAATAATTTCTAATGAAGTGTTTTATTAATCAGTAGAAAGTAGTTTCATGTATATAATAAATTAAATATTCATTTATTGCGCTATTGTACACAATTATTTTACATAAAAATTGTACACTTCAGAATAATCAACTTTCATCCATTATTTCAACAAATCTTTCATCATCACCGCCATCATCATCGGCAATATCTAAAACTGATACAATAGGCTTATGGTAACTAAAGTAAGAAACGAATAATTTTGATTCGAATTTGCTTAAATGTCTTGTAAATACTGCATCAATAGTAGTTTTATATTTCGTTGTGCCAAGATTGCGATCATTAGACATCGTTAAACCAAACTCACTATTTAAAAATTCAATCAATGGTAGATTTTTATCGTCTGCAAAGTTTATGTTTATGTATATTTGAATAAGCTACTCAAATTGAACGTATTAAAAGAAATTGAGTTATATTGTACTAACCTTCACAATTCTTGTATCGAGTACACTCTCCTGCACGAGTATGGACTATTATATTATCTGGCACAATATTTGTAGCAACCCAAATTGAATGAACTAAACCGTATATTAGATATATATAATGTAATATGAATAAAGTTATAATATAGTTTATTTGACGGTGACGGTGACGCGAGTCCAATGGTTTTTACCCATCCACAAGTACTGTGTATATAGCGCGTATACTGTGTATATACAGAATATACAATTATACATATATTTAGCAGCAGTGACGGTGACGGTGACGCGAGTTCAATGGCTTTTACCCATCCACAAAAGTGTATATACAGAATATACAATTACACATATATTTAGTAGCGGTGATGGTGACGGTGACGGTGATGCGAGTCCAATGGTTTGTACCCATCCACAAGTACTGTGTATATAGCGAGTATACTGTGTATATACAGAATATACATATACGTAGTAGCGGTGACGGTGACGCGAGTCCAATGTCTTTTACACATCTACATAAGTGGTCAACGCGACATAAGAAGTTTTCACTTCAAAAATGTAATTGGGGTCTATTCAGAATCTCCTCCAGCTCAAATTCTGTATTGCTGCCGACGTTAAGATGGTCCAGTTGTCCATCATCTTAAGGGCTGAAATTAGCCCTGAAGTTATTCAGAAAAAGAAATTATTCAGCCTTGAAGACGATGTCTAAACGTCCGCAGCAACGGAGAATATGACCCGGTGGAAATCCCGAATAGAGCTCAATAATAGCATACGCCGGGAAAGCCTCAGATAATTCTTAAAACAAAGCGTGACTCTTTAATATCCTGTTCACGTTAAACCAAAATTTATTGTCAACCGTGTAACCGATACCAAATTCCAGGGGTCCAAGAAATAGGTAAGGCATCGTTATCGGTGCATATGAAATTTAAATTACCAACTCAACATCCGCACCAATTATGGAATAATTGCCATTGTTTTAAACGTTTGAATAGAATAATAAGAAATACTAATCCACTTTTACCATTTAAAGAACTACTTGACATTTTGCATTCCGCAGGTAAAACTAGGTAAAATACTATCATTTAACGCATATTACCAAGTTGAAGAAAATAAGGTTGCAACTGAAACGTTCTGTGTCTCTCGCTGTCAGATATGCATTCTAGTGCTAAAATACGTCCATTCGCCGGCTTGAAAATTGAAGGGATGAAAGGAATGGCAAAAGGGAGAAAGGATACTGAGAAAAATTTGACATAGGGCTTCGGAAAAGGGAAAGAAGTTGCCGGGTGAGGCAATAACTCGAGGGCTCTGGAGACGAAGTGAGCTACTCCACGAGATTTCAGTCGTGAGAAAGGGGCGTTCCGATTGTACCCAGGCACACCCTAATGTTTTTAAACGGTAAGACCGAAAACTCCTCGGGAAAAATAATACAACGCTTGCCGTACGTCAAATTTCCTAGCTTCAGTACGAACGCTGCTAGATTTTTACTCACGTCTCATTTATCTAATTCGATTTTCCACGAATGTCTAAGCTTCAAATATCTTAGGACGCAAACTTGCGATACATTCTTAAATATTTATTCCCATAATTTATGTGGCACTTCAATAAAGCATGATTTTAATATGGATAAACATTTTGTGCAAAAAAATAAAATCGAAAAAAAACTTTGTTTTTATGTTCGTTATGGGTCAGGGTGGTAACAATAACTAGAGAAAAAGTATATTTAGATACTGAACAACATTTTCCTAGTCTCAAATATGCTTGGGACATTTTGATTATCTTATTCGGCTAGAGGTTTTACACAATATTCGTAAAGCACTTCTTAAACAAGTCACTACGCATGCCAACGTTCACATCATGGAATATTTTTGCCTGTATTAATATGATAAGTACTTGTAATGCGGAGTAAAAAATGTAAAAATTACTCTTTAGTTACCTTCCACAAAGGAGGTCATCATGTAAATTTTGTTGCCAGATAAGACTTTTCTTCGCTCGCACTCGTCGATGCCGATAATTTTGATTTCGTGAAAAAACATCCGAAGTTTTCTTGCGTGTAGCCATCTGGCGAATTAATTCTTTGTAGCAGGATGGACTTTCCAATTCTTGTCGTGTCACGCTGCTGCGCTCGAGGTTTGGGTGTTTCTCGCAAAATCTGTCCAATGTTGCCGTTATTCGGTCCATTCCATGAACGAAAATTTTTCTTGTCGACACTTTTTCTTCTCCTTCAGGCTCACTGGTGCCTGTGATTTCACCTAAATCGTAGTTTAATGACATTTCTTTAATTTATAAGCTATTAAGTCACCCTCATTGCAATAGCTCTTACATATTTTCTTCGCCAACTTCTGTTATTGCGGCTTATCTAGCGAGTGCTGTTATGGACTTAATATAACTATAAATCTCCTCGTAGAATCTTGTAAGGGCGCACACAGCTTCCAGCCATACTCAAACATAAACATCCCTCAAGCAGTCAGTCACAGCTTCTCAAGCGTGTCTTACATTATCGATACTTGACATTATGTTGTAAGCCATCAAAAATGATTTTTGACACATTCTTTTGTATCGCCATCAATGGCTGAAATAAGTGTTTCAAAGATTAGTTTTACAACGTGTAGATTTAAACATAGCTAGTGGTCTAATGGTTGTAATATGGCAATTCGGAGTAAAGGAGTACTAAATTAAAAGAATTGAAACTTTTTCTGAGCCATTCGAACGATCGGCTGAAAAAAAGCTGAACGATATTACGACTGAAACTTTGGCAATGACATCGGTGCGCCTATTTAACTGCGATATATCTTATGAGATGTTTTCCAAATCTGATGAAATTAGAGAATAAAATTAAAAAAACTTATAGAGGAGCCTTAAGTACCCGGAGAGCGACGAAATTCATTCGCATCCCTCATCTCGCTCATACACTTCTGTCCATCTCGGAAATCGGTCGCTCGTTTCCAATCATAAGGAGCATTTACGGGGATAGCTTTTTACGGACGAACGGCAATGTGGATATTCATACGAAGACGAGATATGAAAGCCGGAAGCCAAATTTAGACTCCTGCTTTATTTCCGTGCGCGTGTATTCATGCCGCGTTTATTTTTGGGAATAGCGAAATAGAGCAAACCGCTAATTTTGCTTGTTTCCTTCCCCGGCCTCGCTCTGCTGGCATACTTTCTGAAGTTTTATCTTCGCTGAGGGATAGAAAACACAGATGGCACAGCCATTAATAAATGTATGGGCGAAAAGTGTTTTTTTTTGCGCGCTAAAACATATTTTATGAAACCATTCAACAAATCCGCGAAACGACATCCTTTGTGCGCCATTATATTCAGTATTCTAAACTAACAAAACTGGCCCGCAACCGACATAATTTACCAGTTACATTTTACTCCCGCATCACGCCGAAGTTAACGACCGAGGCAGTTAAAGATGCTTTCCAACAGAAACTGTACATGAATGCTACACATACGATCGTAAACGAGAACTTCTTTCAATTACTTCCTCTTTCAGCGTTTATGTTCTTATTTATTTTTAAATTCCTTTGTTTACATTTCTTCCATTCGTTCCGAAATATTGGAATTACACCATCGCTTAAGTCCGGAGCAGCAATTTGTTTTTGCGGACTGTGAGATAAGCTCCTTTTTGACCCGGGAAGGTTGCACATTAATCCCAGGCTGGCGAAATATCCTTGGTGATCGGAGAAAGGAAACAGCGTGACGAGTGTACCCACAAATCAGCTTTTATCTCTAAGATGTGTTTATTTACAGCAAAATATTTTTATTTTAACTATTGGGGAATTTGAATCTAAAGATTCAGAAGGGAGTAGAGGAATCCATTCGAATGCCTAAACTATTTCACACACCCTTATAAAACTTATTGCTTATACTATTCAGATCTGTAAGCATTAAATACCTCGATAGCTTTGGCAAAAGGTTAACTTAAGGATAAATGATATGCTATCATTGCCCAAACTTTAGTCTTCATATGTATGGTAGTAAGGAGAAGAATGACGAAATAAGGAGAAAATAACGAGTGCGGGAGTAGCTTGCAGATATCACTTCTCATTGATAGAAGATGATTTGACGATCGGACGTTGTTGAATGAGTAGGCTTAATAAGCTGCGACAGAGAAATTTTACCATAAGTAGAGGACGATCAATCATCACACTTTACAGGTATCAAACGATGGCTTAGTTCTTAAAGCACTGTGACTATTTAAGGCTTCCATCTCCTAATATTTTATAATGCTCAGGCATAAGTTGCTTGATTCAAATCATGAATAACATTAAACGAACATAGTAGTATTACTGCCATAAAATACACAACCTTTTACATAATAGTTCATTACATTTTTCACATCATTTCAGAATAATTGGGGCGTGTTTTTTTATGCCGAGACGTAATAGTATTTGAAGACTTGTAAGAGTTTCAAGATGAAGAGAAGTGTCTTTGAAAAAAAAAACATTAATCCTGGTTCAGAAAATAAATACTTGGTAATCTCCAAAACATGAATTTTAGGTATTTTTGTGACGTGCATTAAGATAGACAACGATGAAAGAGTGAAGATCAGAATGAATTCTACATGTCTTTGTTCGTCTCTTCTAGCTAGAGGATGGTGCGAGCAGTGGGTTCACATTATTAGGATCACTAATAATTCCAACTGAAATATCAGGATGAAAACTTACAGTAAATCTCCTATTCTCTACCCATCCCTCCGAGCAAAAAAAAAACAGAAATAATGGTAGATAAAAAGTCCACGTCATTCTACATTAAACTAGTTTGAATAAATGAAAATCCGCAAAACGCTCTAAGAAGTAATCGATCATGGCGCATAACTCCCCCCGATACCCCCCCCCCTCGAAAATTTACATCCAATTATCCTTAAGAAAGATAAGATGTAACTTATAGTCAATCATGGGTACTTATGTTTCGAAAAACAATCTCCTACAGAAAGCAGGTAAAATGTCTTCGTGAGATAGAAACTGACCGTTGGTTAGGTACTCACTCGCTCCTTAGAATCGACGAGTCATTATTACAGCTGGCTGTGCCAAGTCTCTTTCTACAACCTTCATTCTTTTTCCCACCTCACTCTGACCGCTTTGTAGACCAACAACCAACAAATTGGCATTGTACCCCAGTTCGCAAAAAATTATGAGATACCAGAATTCCTCTTTGCGTTTGGAAAACAAACCCCGAAGCACTTGAGAATGAGCGGAATAAATAAACCATAATAATTTCTCGATTTAAATATAAGGAAGAAAATGTCAAATAATTTCCTGTTTAACTAACCTGCAAATTCAATGTTTAACTGTTAATATTGGCATAAAATTAGAAACAAAGAGCTATTAATTCCAATTTCCCGCAAGGATCCACTGAAATTGCGTCAATACCAAATTTGATGCAGCGATATGATTTTAGCCATTGCCTCGTTATAATTACTTATTTTAACATTAAATAATTTTAGTTGCACAATTTTTTACTAGTTCATATTATTGATTGGAGTCTATTTCAGTCATCTGGCCTGATATTTTCGAAACCTGACGCCTGTGTCAAAATTTCATCGAAAGCATAGCGCCAAATGGAAACTAATTTATCGGTCCGCTTTTGGAATCACCGTTGAAAAGTGAATTCTGACGAGAATAAGATGAATAGATAAACTTGGCAAACCTTGACAGTATCCATGAATGCCTGTTAGCGAGTTAAACTTGTTGCATGTGGCTGAATGAGCATTCACCGCATCGTCCGCTATGAATAATTGCCGCCTAAACATGATGAAGCCGTGACCTTTTGGCGGCGACACCCTCGCCCTTACACAACCACTGCACTGCTCCGACATCCTGGAGTGGGGGTGTCTAGTAGTAGGCGCGCGCGATTGTCTGAATATTTACCTTGAGATGCCTGTGCGCACGGATCGGAAGAGAAGGCGATTCACGGAAGGGAAAGGAGCAGGAGGAACGAGGGAACGACGGCAACAAATGCTGCGTGTGCGTAGACGCTCTTGGATAAAAGAGATCATGAGCAAAACTTGTTATAACTAATTAGGGAAGAGGATCATCAACTGTTTTCGTTTTCGCCATTGAAGGCAGGTGAGTAGTATATGTATAGTTGGACTTGAAAGTTCAGAGCCTCTATGCTCCATAATTCAGATATGCAACATATCACTATAGAGCTGGATGCTGCATGTCCAATCTCCTACTCCAAGCCTCTCTATCTTGGGCTGTTTCTTCCTCTAGCTCTCTGTTTCCCATGACTTTCCTTGTCTTCCATCCAAGGCCGTCTAGGTCGACCACGCTTGTTTCGTCCAGGCGGAGTTCACTGAAAGATTCGTTTGGGCCATCGATTTTCTGGCATTCTTAACAAAAGACCAAATCATCTTAGTTTTCACAAAGGAAACGGTTGTAGGCTTGACCTTGTGGAATTGATCCATTACGGAATAATTATAATAACTTTGTTAACTACACTAATTATTTATTACTACGACCATAGAGTAAGTATATACTTACTCTATGCTACGACCCAGGTTCCAACTATTGGTGTCATCTAAACCTGGGTCGTGGTAATAAGTAATTACTGGAGTTAACAAAGTTATTATAATTATTCCGCATCATAGTTTTCTTGCGCCACTGAGGGGAGATGAGTAGTGTAGGATATTTATTATTGAGATTGGAGGATGAGTGAATGGTAATCTGGCGTCTGCAATGGTCTATAAACGTAAGGCGTTGAATGGGTCCATCAATATAATTTTAATTAATTTTCTCTAGTTCTATTAAAGACGTAATTCGAATTTTACTATTTAAATTTAAGCAGTTGTGAGAAACATGCAGTAAATATAGTAATTAAAATGACGCTTTAACTATATTTTAGAACAGAATTTTCCGGTAATTGACTATATATAAATCTTTCAGGCTGTCATTTGACTTATTTGTCTCACGCCGTAAGCTGAAAACTCCTTCACCACCGTACGTTTTCCTTGCAGTTTTATTAAACATATTGATAACAAAATCAATTTATTTCAATAATTGAGAAATAATACGATCAACACAAAAGCCATCTTTGCATCAGAACTTCCTCATCTCGTGATACCTGTCTGGCCAGCAAAGCTGTACCGAAACCCATTATCGTATGATTAGAAGGATGAGATTTTTTTCTTTCCAATGAGATCAAATTCATTGAATTTTATGAGCAGAGAATAGTCGCTCAGATTGCCTTAAACTATCAATGTTTCGCTGAGGCACAGCAAACGTGGTAGAGAAAGCATAGTCGGGTGAATAAAGTATAAGGTGGAATTGCGATGTTATTGCTCCTCTCCGTACCCCCAAGATGAAATAATGCCACCGAGTCAGTCCTGAAACGATTTCCTACATCCTTGAGTCAAATACTAACCAATGCGATGGGAAGAGGCGACTCCGTGGCCACACAAGAAGAGAAAGGGTTCGAGAGTTGGAAACTCACTGGGTGAGAGAAGGGGGAATAACTGTTTCTCTCTCTCTCTCGCTACTCAGCAACGGGTCCCATTGTCTCTTGGATCGTAGCATAAGTCACGGCTGCCCCAGGAAATAAGTCCCGATAAAAGATCAATTACTGCGAGGAATTCTTAGCTCAAACAATGGTCTCCTCTTTTATTTGTCCCGTTCGGACGAGGTGATGTGTGCATTTCGTGAAATTAATCGCGGAATAAAAATGATACAATAAAAATTATAGTGTAAGGAACTAATCATGAAGGAAATAATAGGTGCATTAAGATTTATTCCCTAAACGGGACAAATTAAATCTGTAAGAAGTACAGGAGTCTTTTGGTTCGTCTATCTTCCTAAAAAAACATTGTCAGCCGCGTGCCACACATAATATATTCACTCTTACTATCACATGAGGGCTTTGAATACACAAATGATGCACTGTATGTACGCATAAGACGGAACGATTCGTCCCGAATTTTTACTGTGGCGTTCACTTGCGGGTTATGAACAAAACTTTCCATATAAATTTCAGCAATAAAAACTTTCATATTATCCACTAAAAATTCCATACCCTGAAAAATGCCAGAAAATGTTTCCTGGTAAACACGTAACGTATGAGCACTCACATTAATTACATATCCATATTATTTTCAATTAATGTATGAAGGAACTGCAGACATTTCAATCACACCCGTCACGCCATTACTTACGAGGTAGTTAGCATTTAAAAGTTATAATTAGTGGTGAAGGGCAAAGATACTGAATTGCTTCTTCGTTTTATTCCCATGGATTCAATCCTCACACATTTCTTCCTATTCTCTTACGTTATCGCATTGCGTCATTCGTGTTCTCTTGCTCCCAAGACTCCTCTCATTATTAGCAAATACCCACCTCCACCCTTTCCTCTCACATCATTTACTCACCTTTTGAATGTTTGGTTTTTCGACTTCCATCCATTCTTTCAACATGACCAAACCAACGCATATTTCATATTTGCCTTTCACTAAGACATCCAAACCACATGCTCACGACCGTGTCACTTCAACCCGCATGCTTCCTACTCTTACAGTAAACACTCTCTCATGTACCTCATACTCAATGCAATTAGCCGACAATGACATTCAACAAAGGTTGAAGTGGAAAAATAATTATCAGCGTCATGGGCAATACAGCATTTGAGCTCTTTAATACAAACAGTTATGAAAAAGGAATAGGAAAAATGATTCCAACATATAAGAATGGTAGAGATAATTACGAACAAACGTGCAGCTTTAAGCGTTCTCCTCTTTTCCTATTCAGCATCTTAGGGATCTGAGATGCAAAATCTGTCAAGTATGTACTGGTGTGGAGACCTTGCGCACCACAAGCCAAGATTTTTCTGGGTTCGCCTACGTTATTTATGTTGCCTGGACTTGGGCCAAAGCGGGGTAATCACGAAGTCAAGTGTACACTTTCATCAGCTCTACGCAATGCATAACACGCTTTTTTCATCATGACCTTCACACCCTGCGTTATAAACTTGGTTTTGTACTGAATGCAGGTTTTTTTCATTGAACAGTCTTCCATAACAATAAATGGGGAACAAAACTCAACAAACTAATGTAAGGGAATATATAGGCGTCGTCATACTTCAAACACATATTTAGGAGCACTTTCATCTCCAGTATCCCCCGAGATAGATGCATGAAAAGAAAACGTAGTTTCACCCGTAAGAAACATGGATCCATTAGCCGGATGGAGGATGAGTACATTGAAATTTTAAATTTTTGTTTCTTTTTACAACAATTCATGAACCTTCAAAACTCATGGTATGTATCACAACTAGACTAACTATAAACCCCTTGAATGCGGTAGGTAATCAGAGCTCATGATAAAGAGCGTTAATTTTATTGAATAATAATGCCAGCATTTGAGATGTATCGTAATGTCACAGCTAAAACCTACTACTAGACACGTCAGCAGATAACAATAATAATTTACCGAAAAGAAGTACAAATCGAATTAAAAAATTATAAAACATTCTATAAGGTAACTGAGAGCCGGATAATTTAATCCAAGTCCCCGTTTTTGAGGCGTTTGAAAAAAATCGTTTCCTTCCCCTTTTAACCGAAGCCGAAGCGAGCAGTATTCCAATGGTCGCATATACTCGTGCGTGTAGTGCTTCATTTTAGCTTTTTTGCCTCGTTATGAAGACCGGAGGGCTTGAACGACCGGGAGGAAACCAAAACACACGAAGATCGTCCTTTTTCTTTCACTTCTAAAATCTCCGCCCCTCTAGTAGCTGCTAAGTTTCCTTGGCCCAGGGCCACGTCCACACCCCTGCCGCGCCCTCCCTCCTCAATCCCACGAGAGACCCCATCCCCACTTACGCGATTGGTCCCGAGGGGTGGATTTTGATAAGGCTCGCGTCACACCGCGTATGCTTACATCAAATCCCTTGGTCAGATCCTTTGCAGAGGGAAGGAGTGGAAGACGTTGACACCTAGCAAGGCGGAAGGAGAATGCCTCGATGGGCGTAAGCAAGAGAATGAGAGGTGTCCAGGTTGTTTGTCCTCACCGGTAGATATTTGAAGAAATTACGAGAGCCCCTCGAGCCGGTGAGTCCCAAAATGTTCAGTAGAACAATAAAATGCATTAAATCGCCTATTCCCGAATGTAGGTCAAGTTTCTTTTTTAAAACGTCTATGAAATAATCGAATCAATTCTTTATCATCGTTTTCTTTGTATTTTAGCATTTGGTACTCCAACAGCAGGCATTACATATTTTCTGCATTTTTGTAAATCAAAAGACAAGCCATCCTTGGCCGTAGCAGAACACGCAATGGCGAATTACTGTTTCTGATCCGGCAGAACTTATTATCCCTATCATCTTCATTTATATTTTCAGAAAAAGGTTCTCAGTTTCCACTGTGCGTGTGTAAATGTTACGAACTATTACGAAATAATTTAATGATAAAAATTATTAGAAGCAAAATGATTCAATATGGACGAAGATGTACGCAAAAAGAGAGAAAAATGGAAACAACAAAGACTAAAAGTATTAACCATTTTATCAAATATGTAAATGCACAATGTGGACCGCTACCTACATGATACAAGAATTCTTGTTAAAAATCATAGATGCTAATATGCACTGACTATCTTTACATCCGCCGAAAATACGACTATTTTATGCGCAGAAACTGCCATGACAAAAATAAAACCACGACCGAGAATCTAACCCAGGACCTTGAATTTTTCGGTCCAACGTGCAGACGTTGCAGACCATCACACTACCCAGGCTTCCTGACATCATGAAGATGGTATTTTTGCTCATGGCAATTACTACGGCGCTAAAATGATTTCACTAGAGATCGCAACGTTGGTATTATAATTTTTTGCGATAAAATCACGAACTAATGGAATAAAATGTGGTACGGTAAGTACAGTGGCGTAACAACGGGGTGGGTAAGGGTACATTTTCCACCCCTAAAAAGTTGAGGGTGCCGAAGGCGTAACTTAAAGCTGTTGTGTTTATTTCTTAGAATAAACACTTGGACATTTCCAGTGAAAGCTAAAAACTTACTCGGGAGACCTTAATTTCGAGTTTGAAAATGACAAATTTTAGGATTTCAGAATTGTTTTAAAGTTAGTAGGAATTTGTCGGGAGGGGGGGGGGTGGTAATATGGCCGCGAGGACGCCAAGACCCTTGACCCCGCCTAAATCAGCATTATTGCTACGCCGCTGGGTAAGTTGAATAATTATAATACAAGACTATGAAAAGAGCTATAAACCTATATTCAATACAAATATGGAAGTCGTGAGATTAAATCAAATGCTTTCAATGCTCAAAAGGTCTGATCTGTAAAAATTCCGGGGCAAAAAACTAGAAGAAAATAATGTGAATCGAGGAGGAAAAATTCGCAGTGAATAATTAACATGACATCGAATCAATGAACGAATACCCGGGTGGCTCAAAAAGATTATACGAGAAATAGGTACATCATCTATCGCGCGGCTCGGGTGTCTTCCGCACTGTGATTTGCAAGCGCTGAGAACCTGTTTCCTTAATGATGAATCAATCACCTTCCTCTGTACACGAAATAAAGGAGATTCTGCTCGGAATATGAAAACGTCCGAGTAGGGAGACCCCACGCATTCTCTCGAGTTAAAAAGAGAGTATCGTACACATTTGAGTGGGTTTTGGAAGGAGTGCTGGAGGCTGCGTCTCTCGAAGCAGTCAACTCCTTTCCCCCGCCCACCTCCTTAACATCAACCCCCTTCGAACGCGTGGTACGTAGGAGAACAGAGGAAAAGGAGATAGGGAGGGAGAGAGCTGGAGTAAAAAGATCACTCCTTCTCCCCCACACCCATTCTCCCGGCTGTGTCAAGGCGTCAAAATGAAGATTGATGGCAAAAAAACTCCACTTCCGGAGGATATGTCTTTTCGCACGCCAAACTGAAAAGTAAAAAAATATATACTCTCGTAATGGTAACAGATATCGGCGAGCGGGAGAAATCGGGGAGGACACCAAGGTAAGCAGCAGTAGGGACACACGATTAAGATTGACATAATCATGACAACCGATAGTTTTACTCCGTTGAAAACAGCTACAAGCGAACAGATAGTCCTACACAACTGATGACAGAGCTAAGTAGGGAGTCGTTAGAGACTCCGAGGCTACACGGTAGGCTTAGAAAACTTGAAAATTTTAGATTAGGCGAGTTTCAGAACGACTCGGAGGATATTATTTTGACCTCGTGCAATATCTCGAAAAAATAAGAGAAATGCACCACCCAACTGATAGATACAAAAAACCTTCCTTCCACGCACAATCAGTGATTATTGCAAGAACAGGGAGACGGTAACATCAGACATATAGTTAAAATGCAATGAAAATGTGTCCACTCCCCATCCTTTACCCTTTCATTGCCGGTGTCTTTGCACCCCCCCCCTCCACACATTTCTTCGATGTAGATTGATCGAAAAATTTCAATCGATTATCCACGGACCGATATTTCACTATCGGGTGTTCTGGCAGAAAGTATTTTTCTTGGATATTCTGGCCAATTATTCTGAACGATTATCCATTCCACAATATTATGATTATTATATTAATAAACAAGCATTTCATCACCTTAAAAATTATTATTATAATATTGCGGTGATTCTGAATATCCTGCAATGCTTACGGCAAGTATCATGGGCTTAACTGTTAAAGTGGTCCCTGAGGCTGCTAACAGGATTAAATCCTCCCCTAAATCTGACCTCGCTTCCCCCACCTCACGACGCGGCAGTGTTCGCGGATGGGGAGAACTGGTTTAGGCGATTTGAGCATTCAACCAAGGGGACAGAAATGGAAACCATGGTCGGTGTAATTTGTTTCGCGCAGCACATAAAACTGTGCATGCGTTCGAAGTCTGCTTGGTAGCTTTAAAAGAAAAGCCTTAGCGAATAAAATGAGTAATTATAGCGCATGAGAAATCCAGCAAAACATGAACATGAGTTAGCTATATATTTTGAAGAAATTAATCGTAAGAGTAATCGAACAATCGATTTATTATACTCGATTAATCGGTACTGAATAATCGCCCATGGTCAAATTAATTGATAAGTTTACAATAATCCTGTATACTTAGTGAGTAGGGAGAAAAATAATCTTCGTAACACAAAATGCGAAGAAATAAATGCTGAGATTCAGAAGACCCCTTGCTTTACCGAAGAAAAAAGTTCATGGTTACTCCTACGGTTTTCCACCGGGTTACGAATTTCATAATTTCGACAAGAAAACAATCACGTTTATAGCGAATAGTAACCCATGGTTACGTGACGTTGAGCCACCCTACATGAATATTCAAATAAAGAGCCTTAGATTAGGCGAAGAAAAATACGGTAAATAAAACTAAGAACTAACAATTAATAGGTCACTACACTACACACTACAAAAGGCACCAGAACGTCTATTCAAAAGCTGAAGATGACAATACGATTTGCAGAGCAATGTTGCTTCCGACACTCTTCTCAGAGCTTCGTTTGAACCATTTAACCAACAGCACAACCCCACCCACTGGTATACCTAAATTAGACGAGTAAAAATATATACCATTCGCAAACGATCAGCAGGTATTAATACGCTCACAAGGCATACGAAATGATGAGAATGAATGACATTGGTGAAGCATTTAATCAACGAATTCAGTGTTTAACTTCATCAAACTAGGGCAGCAATTTCGTTCATCAGGTTCTATTCGTAAATTGAACCATTCCTGTCACTTCGCCGACCCAATATATCCATTGCGTGGAAATGACAGGAGAACACGATAGCTTTTTTTTTCGTTTCCTTAACTGATGAAGCTGAATGACTCTGAAAAAAAACAATTGATCATTATCGAATAACCAAACAAACTATTAACATACGGAAGCTTTCTGGGTAATTATTTTTTAAGATCGAAATTCGAGGGTATTATGTTTGGCCGCACGCATAAAAAAGCTTTCACTGCTGCCCACCTCGGTAACTTGTCACCTGTTCTTAACCACACTCGACCCAGCGCAGTCACATGGCACGACAATGCAGCTTTGAGACAGTATGCACGCAGGTTTTTATAGAGTCGAGACACTTAACACTACCAGCTGGGTGAGGGACGAAGAGTAGCCCACGCTTAGGTCGACGTCATGTGTGGGCAGCAAGCGAAGTATGCTGAGTCGAATGCAATGCTCGAGAGTCCGACCGGGATGCGTGTTTGCTCCCGAGTATCGGAATTTTTGGACAAAATCCAAAGGCTCATAGTTTAAAAGGCGACTCCTTCTTAACTTCCTCTGACGTCAAGGAGCTCTCGCAGAGAACGAGGTGAGGAGAAGGGGAGAGAAATGGGGTGAGCAAGAGATCAACCAGCTCGAGGGAGGATTTTCACGCCGACAACAAGAGATCTCGCAAAAATGTTTGCTTCTTCCCTACCAGTTCCGAGAAATGTTTGGTTCTTTCTCCCACATTGCGCCGAGGCATTACTTCGCTGAAGAGTCCTTAAGGTCCACCGAATATCCAACAACTCACTATGATTTACGGCTTGGATGTGCAAACTTTAAGAATTGTGCCCCAAATTTCACACAATATTATCTTTGAGGGTGATAAAACACTTAAATTACTTCATTGACGGCTTAACACCTGAGTGATAAGTATTGATTACATCTGTTTAAATACGCTAGATTTAATTGTCAATTCAGTATTATATGTTACATACAATTGCACATTAGATTCAGTAGCTGGGTATAAAATTATCAATCAGTCTAGAAAATAAACAAATGGATAGTTTTGATTCCTCGCAAACATTTGCTTTTTTATGCGACTCATTAGTTCAGTTTCGCCTTTTTCAAGAATGTCAAACGAAACGCAAAGAAAAAGAATCGAATGATATAAAGCGATGAAATATTCTTCTATTGCTTTTCGGGCCGGATAGAATTCTCAAATGACCCAGATTGTCCAATTTAGTGGCCGGATTTACTGCATCCATGACATGGTAATTTGTGTTGTTTTCAGAAATGAGAACAAAACCTGATGGAATGTGATGCTGACCGCGAGAGAGGTAAAAAACGCGCTGGTTAAGCAGCCTGCAGCTCACGTGCTCCTATCCGGCATGGGGCATGGATGCTGGGTTTGTCTAGGGTCAAAAGTCTTAAATTAAAGGTGATATATAACCTTAGCAGATGCAGAACAAAAAAACCCAAGTCTACCACATCTGAAATGTCATAATTTTGCATTACCATTAGCATTCAAATGATAGAACTAGAATTTATTTGCTCGTAGAGCGTTCCATTCCCGGCTGGAGGGTCTAGAGCAGGGATGGCCAACCCGCGGCCCGCCTTGAACATTTTTCCGGCCCGCAAGATTTATCACACTTTTACAATGTGCGTTTAGTATCGTTATTATTATATTATCTACGTTTATATGTAAGCATAATAGTAAACACAATAATAATAATAACTCATTATGCTTCAATTTTTTAATCCAAAAAAATGTCTATAGTGGGTCTAAATCTAACATGGGGATATATAATTTTATGTGCGGTCCGCGGAGTTGCATTTCCAAAGTGGCCCGTAAGATCATTTGGGTTGGCCACCCCTGGTCTAGAGTACCATTTAGGAGGATATCCCTGGGCCGCTGAACATTAATTGCCATTGTTTTGGGTATTCACCTCGATGAAGGCATTGCTAGCGGTCGATATTTTGTGGAATTCCATTGTAGGAAAAAGAATAAATGCTTTGCACATTTACACTGGAGAAATTTATTTTTAGAGTCGACATGTTTCACTGCACTGCAGCACCATCAGGACTCAAGCTTCAAGTCCTTTTTCATCAAGTCCTGATGATGCTGCAGTGCAGTGAAACATGTCGACTCATTAAATAAATTTCCTCAGTGCAAAGCATTTTCCTATTCACCTCGATATTACAAAGAAAGGAACCACCCAGTACGCTGAACAAGTGAATTTCATGTATTGAAGGCTTTCAACTCAATCCACCTGAAACCATATATTGAACTACTGTGGACTTCGGAGGATAAGACCGACGGATTTTGCCAAAAATCGGGAATTAATTGAATCAGTGAGTTTGATCCTTAAAATAAGTTTGGAAGATAGATATTATGGTAAGCCTAAAATCTTTCCAGATTTGCAAATTTCCACAAACGAGAGATTATGAAACATGGGAGGTGAAAACGAAAGGGTATAAGGATCTGGAGAAATAAGAATTGATAAAATACCACAGGTACATGATGGATTAAAGCATTATACTGGCTTCGTATTTTTCATGGCCATTAACTCATAAAGGCCGTTTTACACGGGGCACGTCATTGCGCAGGTTAGAGCTGCATTAATTTCTAATATGGCGGGCAATTGCGCGAATGCATGAACGAAATTAGAACAGGGGCTATTTTGCCATCTCGCATCCATGCATTCTCACATGCGTTCTCGCAATTAACCGCTTTACACGACGCAATTTTGACTGCGCCTTCGGACATACGTCAGATTGCGCAATGACGTGCCCCGTGTAAAACGGCCTTTAGACACTGCTATGCAAGTTCTATAATGAGTGAACTTCAACTGAAATTACAATGCAACTCTGACTTAAACAGCGTCATGTCTATATAGTCAATTGCAATTTCTATTCATTGTAGAGGACATTTTAAGTACATAAATTTTAGTCAAGCTGCGGAAGCCCTTATCATTCAAGTAACCAGAATATTGGTCTTTTTCACAGGGAATAATTTGAGAAGATCACTGGTAATATCTTTATTACTAGAAAGCAATTTATGGTGGTAAATGAAGCAAAAGAGGTATGCACGGATAGAGTAGTAAGGAGTAAATTATCAAAGCAGCCAGCTTTACAGACCTACCGAGAATAAAACGATTTTTACTGTGTCCACCCCGAAAGGGAACAGCGTGACGGGTACCTATATATGTACGTTATTTGATCTTCCACTTCAGCAGCGTAAGTATTTACAATATTGGGGCGATAAGCGTACAGCCCTTACACCTTTGAAGCAGCCCATGTGGAAAGGAGCAATGAACATAGGCCATAAATTTGGAGCGCTATGTCAGCGAAATAGTGCACATTTAGTCGAGGCTTTTTGGGAATGAATGTATATTTTCTAATACTTCACGCATAAATGAGTTTTCAATGAAATTAATGTCAAACACGCTCAGACCACCATTTCCATTCTTCCAACAAAATATTTTTCAGTCAATTTCGCTAAGCTCGTATCACTGAGTCTCAGCTATTCAACATGGAAGTTCAAGCTCGTTCAGAGACACACTTGGATGGAGTAGGATGCCCAACATAGCAGACACCGCAAGGCTATCGCGAGCGATTTCCCGATAAAGCTAAAAAAAACTCTAAATTAGGGAAGCTCAATTTATGGTCAAACCACAGCAGAGCGGAGTTAATTAGGGCCACTCAGCCTTCGTGAAATGATGTCTAGGCCATGGAAAAATTCTTCAGTGATCCGTTTAATCACTCGATGTTCCGCGTGCGGTTGCTCTATTCTATTTTTCTCTTATTCGCGTGACCATGAGTGGAGTCCGTCAAAGGCCATTCACCAGTGTTTATGGCAATCGCCAAATTAATTGCTCCACTGGCGCCGAAATGGAGTACCCGTCCCGAACGTAAAATAAATAAGTTTTCGCTCCCATCCGAAAATATCCTAGCGAACTCCGCTCTCGCTACGTTGGCAGCACTCGAACCACATTAGCGGAGGAAGTTAACCACAACGGCTGACCAGGGGACATTTAGGGGGTCATCAGGATCCATCCCGAAGAGATATAGATTCAATGCCTAAGAAAGGCATTACGTGTGTTTTCTTCTTAATTAAGACCTTAATAACCAGAGTCAGAAGCATCTTTTCCATGAGAAAGACAGCCGCTTATAAAGCCAAGCTTTTTCTAGAACACTTCCAAATCATAATGCTCAAACAATTTTCGAGAAAATCTTGTCCCATTGTAGAAATTAGTAGATATTACCACAGGTTAACGCGTGGAGTATCACGCTTGCCAGATAAACCAAAGGTTGCAAATGAAAATCGAGGACAAAGATGTTATTTTGACGAGTCACGGATTTTTAGAGGTGATTTTCAATAAAACTTTAACATTCTGATTACCTAAAATAGGTAACTCCCTCTTTCAAGACGTAGTTTGATAACGGAGTCCTCAAATTAGTGGAAAGATACTGTCAAAAGGATAAAACGTAAAAACCTGCAAATGAATCCGTTTAATTCCTTTGACATCATTGTTTTTCAGATGAAAGCCTATGCATCTAACAGGTTCGCAATAAATATAGACGAGTAGCGTTCACTTTAACGTTTATTTAAAGTACTCATTTTGTGTTTTAGACCAATACGTAAAGGCTAAATTAGCATGGCCGGAAACAGTTTACGACACAACTCCATACATTTTATCGTTACCCAAAAATACGTAATTGCACAATAAAGCATATCAGTTGTCGTGAAACTGTAACCGTATATTAATTAACATTCATATAAAGCTCTAAAAACAATAGCAAAGTTTACCCAGGACGAAAAAATATGATTCAGCTCGGACAAAAGCGTACGAAAAACAAGAAATCTGACTTCTCCATGCTAAAAACTAAATGAATTACAATTCATCCGATTATTAAGTTTCGCTGACCAAATGAGAGTATGATAATAACAATCCATCTAGACTTTATGCCTAAGGATAATACGGAGTTAGTTTTTTGCGCTCGTATAAAGTTTTTTTCACTCTTATCGACAAAGACCGATTGTCCCATCAGCTTAGCTAGCCCAAATAAATAAATAAAACTTAAAAATAAATAAAAAAACACAACACTAGATGTAAACAAGCACATAGGTAAAAGTATTTTTCTCGGGATATCCACAGGGTCAGACTCTCCATACTGGCCGACGTTTCGATACACGAGTCGGGCACCGAAACGTCGACCACCATGGAGAGCCTAACCCGGAGGAGACCCCGAGAAGAATTCCTACATCAAGTATGCCGGGAAAGTACCAGATTTCGCAAAAAATTGGCAATTAAGAGTTGCGTTCCATTTGTTATCTAGGCTACTCAAGAGCTCTCACAGATATTTCTAGCAGATCAGATAGAACACTTATCCACGTTCACAATAGACGAAATAAACATCGGGCAGCAAAAGGAAATTTTTTCCAAAAAACCATGTGGAAAGGTGGCAAATGCATTCATCACCAATCATGATTCACAAAAAGAGATAACTGTTTCGATGAATCACGCATTTATGGAGGCAGATTGCCGGCCGGAGCGTACGCCCTCTCTCACTCTATTAGCTTAGCACCTCTTTAAGTCAACCACGCCCGGAAGAGAAAAAGAGTTCCGCCTTCTGATTGGCTACCTTCCAAACGTAGGTGACTTCTGATTCGCCAAGGGTCTCCAGGAGACAGGATTAGATAAGGAGTGGGCGATACGCTCAAAGCATCGAAGTCTTTCATCCCTCCCTTTCTCTCTCTCCCCGACTCTCTCTATTTGAATATAATAAATATAATTCTCTCTTCGCCCCGTGCTCCCACCCAGTTTCAAACCTCCACCTTCTCCGCCAGCCATTCCCGGAACCAGTGACGTAGCCAGGATTTTGGTTCATCTGAACCCTGCGGGTCCTCTCTTGGTGCAATTTTATTCTTTGTTGCAGAGTATTTTAGGCTACTTTTTATAGAAAACTGCTTTGTTCTTACCTTTTTCCCCTCTCGAACCCTTGTATTTTTCATCCAATATATTACAAGGTAAAGCTAAACTAACAATATGATTTAATACTACAGGGGGGCTGAAGCCCCACAGGCTACGTGCCGGCCCGGAACTGTTTATCTTTTTGAACAAACCAGTCAAACAGATCCTATTCGACTAATCTTTTTCGCTACGCATACGATAATTTAATCTGACACTAATAAAACAACCTTTCCACATCACTTAACTCATTATAGCGTGAAACGCAGAAATGAAAACTTCGCTCCCACTCGAGTTCTTCGGAAAAAGTGCTCAAATAAGAAATGGTTCTTCAAAAATGATCCAATCCAAAACTGTGCACTCAAAGAGGCTTAAGGTCATGAATAAATCAGGGTAAAATTTGAATTGTTAACTTGAAAATGACGGTTCATCCGTTAAAAAATCATATTTGAGTAATTAAAGTTACGTAAAGTAAAGTGGATTAATACGATAAATCAAAGTGTCTTGCTGATCACACGATTATCCTTTCATTAGCCCCTATATTTATCTTACAAATGTATAACAATCTAAAATTGAGTATCATACACATCAAACGAAATAGGTACCTTAAAAAAAATTCACCATGAAAATTACGGTTCCTACGGTGAACACAATTTTTTAAATTTAAAGAGGTCAGAATTACTTTTGGCAAGTCTTTTTTATTGCAAGATGGAAAAATATCACGAAGTGAAGCCTAAATCTACTTTTTTATAAGATTTCAGATGACCATGGAGAAAAAGCAGTGGCTGACTGCATTAAATAGTAGACTTAGGTTTAGCAGCTCCTGCAACAAGACCACTTTTACCGCGCCATCCGATACAAGGCAAGTGGTGAATTGAACAAGGTGAACCATTTTAATGTCTCTGAAGAAAATAAACCATCGCTTAAAAGGTTAGAGGATAGAGAAGGGAACTATTAAATTATACAGCAATATTGGGAAACACCCCAATTTCGTTTGCATTTCAAAGTTAAAGCTATAAAAGTCTAAGATATAACATGATTTGGTAAAGCATAGTGTAAGGAAATCGTATTGTTCAATTTAGGATGTATATAAAAACAAAGAAGGTGCCAATGACTGAACCCATAGTTTCGGCTATCTCCCGTTATTCAGCACTGAGTAAACCAAACATGGGAAGTCAACAAAGAAAGTAAATTGCGCAGTTGTTACACATAACATAAAAAAGCTCATTAACTTTGAAGAACGACTTTTAAAACAGGAGAGTAGAGAATTCCTTATTAAAAATTAATTTTGTTCTGGACAGTTTTTTTATAAATATGTTTTTCGAAAATCAAATTTTATGAGCTGCGATTCTTTTAATGGAGATGGGAGGAAACATTTTTCCTGTAGCTTACACATAAATAACTACACGGTGAATAAAAGGGTTTGAGATTCAAGGGTGAGACATCCCCCGAGCGAAACATTAATGCGTGCGATAAACCCATCGGATCCATTCCCGAACGATTTTATCCGCGATCGCTGAGCTATGTTTAGAAAATGAAACAAAATCCTGAGGGTAGAAAAATGAAGCGAAAATGTAATAAAAATAGCAATCTACGGTCCTTCATCTAAATCTAAGGCCCTCATCTATACAGCGCATTTTCTTCAAGCACGTTCCAGAATTAACCTTTTTACGAGCTAATTCACTCACGGGAGGCGGGGGAAGAATTTCGGGAAGAGTGTAGTGGTCGCAGTTGAGTAAAAGAGGGGGATTCTGTTTCGACTATGTCGTGATCCGCCATAATACCACACGATTCCTTCCATACTTCAGGCGTCTACTCGTGTATCATAATTTTTTTGTATCCCGTTTTTCGTTCAGTTCACTTTCGTCGTGACAAAAAGAGAAGTCTTCAGTTGCGACTCCTTATAGCTATAGGGGAAACTCTCGTTCTCATTTCTTGCTTACAAAACAGTGGAACACAATACCCGAAGAGCGTGGAGAAATTTCACGAATGAAAGAAAATCACGAAGAAACAACCATTCTACAATAATAGGAGTCGTTAGTTGGTTTCTCCGAGAAATGAGGTTGATTGCGCCATAAAGGAAAGATAGGGGAGGATTTTTTGAGAATGGAGGAAGGGTTGAAAGAAACCCGGCGTCGGAATTTCACTACTCTCTACGAAAGGCGCCAAGGGTTCCACAGTTTGTCTTGTCCGATCGACGGAGTCCCATATTTGAAGTTATCTCCACGTAGCAGGTAAAATTAGGGGTCGGGAGGTCCATTGAAACTTTCCCACCAATGCCGGGATTCGAACTCTCACCCTCGGAATGAGGATCTACAATTATCTAGCCACCACACCAACCCGGTTCTCTGCCGTGTCTAGATTTCACCATCTCGGTACCATGGATTGGCTGAGATGTTGTTTCAAATCCCAGTCAAGGCGAATGAATTCTTTCAATGTGAATTTTACAAACTCACGCTCTCAGCGGGCGATTCTCCAAGGAGAGGAACACCACACTGCCGCCGGTGAGCGTTTTCGGCACGCTGCCGCCGCCTGATCTCCTTGTCGGCACGAAATAGTCACGAGGGTTTCTTCATTCACTAATATTGAGTCCTGATAGGTTTCTTATCCGCCTCGAAGTGACGTGCGTCATCGCGTTTGTTTTCGTCAACACCGTGACGTTTAACGTATTCTATTCTTTTCCAACTCCCTATATTAAGTATTAAGTACTAAACGATTAATTCAGGGCTATCTTTGAATGAACAACAGGACACTTAGGATACCAAATGTGTTAGCCTGATTTACCAGAAAGGTTAGCCTTAAATACGACACAAAGTTTGAATGTGTTATTTCTGAAGGTACAAAAAGAAAAAAAATTACTAATAATCAATCAAATATTTCACTCTTAGCAGAAAATAAATCTGCGATATTTGGGTTCGAAAATATTCCGCATGTAAATTGTTTTTATATTTCAAATATGCTTCAAAGTTACTCTACTTTGTTGATACACAGCGTGGAATAAGGCAAAAAAAGGATACATACCATAAGACTTTGAAAACATTCAGGAATAATTGAACTAAATTTATTAAAAAGAAGACATAGCAGTCGTCTTTCGGTAACGACATTATGGCACATTTCGGAACATGCATTTCATAAAATTAGGGCAGGTACTTTGAAGTCACACTTCCGAGTGATACAATACGTGCCATGTAGGGGATACGAAAATCTGAAGAAAGAACAATAACGAGAGATATTCTCTACAAGAATTAATGAAATTAATCTAATGGATTTTATTGCACAAGATATGTTTGATGGCAAATTATGCTGAGATTTCTGCCCCCAAAAGAGGCATTTCATATACTTTTTTACAAATTTGTACACACCCCAACTTAGGTCAACCATGCCCAATATTAAATTTTAAGACGTGCCTGCATTACCATGCCCTAGGAGATAAAAAAAACCTGACAGCATTCGAATCCGCAGAAATTACTGAGTTCCAATATACCGAGGTAAAAAGGCAGAGAAAATCCTGTTTTCCAAATGTTCCACAGTTACGAAGTGCCATTCAAACGAGGAAATCCTGATTCATTAATTTCCACACTAAGACATGGAAGATAAGCGCTTGCATCCATCCAGTGACGCCCTTGATTCAAGTGACAACAGTGTTTGTTAGCGTGACTTGAAATGCTCTTGAGTGCATACAAAACTGATGTTTATTTGGCAGCCTCCACTCAGGTCCTTACGTACTCCATTTCCAACGCCGCAGATTGCAAATTACTTCTAAGTTCGTGCATTCATTTGTGCTGTGAAGACCAATTAGAATCAGCACTCTTCTCCATAAAGCAGGCGTCCACCATCCTCAATGCAATTTCAGCTATCGCATTTCGAGTTCCAAGTAAAAATAGCACAAAAAAGAGTAACGCAAAACGACGACGCAAGAGTACACTCACATCATAAGCGAACTGGTAAATCCGCAAATATCTACCCTAGGAGAGACGTTCAGCCAAGTATCACAGAAGGGAACGGCATGTAAAAGTTCAAGAGGGAAAAGCAATGTCTTATGCCCTTATTTAAATCGATATATCTGTAAACAAAAATTGACAGAAAGCCAATTTTTTGTCTTGCAGCACTATACATTTTCAGCACCACATAAATCAAACTAATTCAAATACTAACAAATCCATTCTCATATTTGATTAATTAAATTTTTCCTATCGTAAAGGTTGAAAATCATTTCGCTCTTTTATTCATCCGTACGTCATATCCACCAACCATGATTTCAACAGGATAACAGTAATTTCCAAGGGAAGATAAATATGGAGGACAATTACTTTCCTTTTATTATCTTGGTTATAAGAATAAAAAGGTTTCATCAAATTAAGCCTGAACCAATTTGTTTTACATTTTTACAGTTAAAAAACCGGATGAACCACCCAGTCGAATAATAATATTGCTCTTAGCTCCACAGGTACATGGAAAACATGATGATGGCTTTTTGCGTCGAAATTCTGCGTGAATAAGCTGAAAATTCCAAATAAATTTTCAAGCCTCTTCTGGCAAGTTCAATCGACTTTAAAAGAAAAGCCTCTATAGGTAGGTGAATTTCTTGATTTGTATCAGCAAGCCTTACTATAAGTATCTTTTGAATTGGACATATTTGAATTGGCAACATTATAAAAATACAAATAAGTACCTATAACAAAAGAGGAGTGATAGATTGCGGAAGACTAAAATTTAGGTTAATATTTGAGTGGAAGAGTAGCAATGAAAATAGCATGGCATTGGTTCGCAAAGAAATTTTTCACTCTGTTTGGCTCAAAGGATCAAGAGAAGGAATACTTTAGGAGTCACAATAAACCATTAATAATATAGAAACATGAATTCCTCTGAAAACAGTGATTTAGTAAATGAATTTGTTTCTCTGTCACAGACAAAATATTATTACCATTAATGAGACCTCCGGTGAAAAAATAAACATAATCAATAAAGTTCGCAAAAACAATTTAGTGGGCCAAAGAATTATTGGCATCATTCCAAATTAAAAATTGTGGTCACATTTGCCCAACTTTTTATTCTCACTCAGCTTTGATTAAACGCAAATGCTTGAGATTAGCAGTTAGTCCTTTAGTTAGTAACGAAAAAAAGCTGTTTAGAGAATGGAAAATAGTGCCTCACGAGATTTAAAAAATCGATCATCACTTGAAGAGAACAGTCAGAGAAAGTAAATAATGCTCTATAATATTTGAATACACTAAAATAGTTTTTGACATAATAAGCGACGATCGTTTTCTCCGGGAACTTTCAAAAGATAAATTACTCCAGAACTACTTTTGGTTCATCGATATTTCGCATTGTAACTATGCATTCATAATTTTCACAACTCGTAACTTGAGACCCAATCAAGCCTATAGAGGGTATTACTATAAAAATCATGATATGACGATAGTTACACAACGCAAATAAATATTTCAGAACAGAAGAAAATTTGTTTCCAAAACTTCAGCACCCTCATTTCTTTACTTGCATCATTTTTGAAGAAAATTTGAAGAAAATTGAAGAAAATTTCTCTAAAACGGTCAGTGTCCATAATACTTTCGTGGTCATTCAATAGGGTACACCACAAGCAGAACTGACTAACAAAAAAGATTTCGAAAGCTTCTTTGTTCAGCATAAGAATCTAATAACATGAAATACGGCCACAATCATATTTCTTCCAATTTCCTATTTTACAAAAAATTTATTCTAATAAAAATGTGTAAAAGCACCTAATGACGAAATTGACAGCACAGCAATTCTCAAACTTTGTTTTTCCACAGAGATCTAACGAAACCTTAAGCCTTGAGAACTTGCTCAAGCTAAATAAAATGATGCAAGTAAAGAAATGAGGGTGCTGAAGTTTTGGAAACAATACGCAATACAATAGGTTTGCATCACTAATCAACACTAGTATCAATGCTTGACGAGCGAGTTCAAGGCCTCCATCAACCAGTAGCCCCCTACATAGGTATATCTTCGTCCGGATGTATATTTCATCCGAGTGGTCTTTCTGACACTGCTGTCACATCAGTTGAGAAACAGGACCTTTAGTCACCGACGCGAAAATACATAAGCTGAGGATTTAACGAAGGAGGACGGCAATCAAATCTGACCGCGACGTATTCTCTCAGATATTCGCCACCCACTGCGGGGAAAGAGGAGAGTAGGTGGGGGGTGGTAGAGAAGAGGAAACAAACAAAGCATATCCAGAAAGATTTCTGGAGTGCGAAAATAGTTGGTGCCTCATTCCTAAAGGATGGTAAGCGAAGGGCGAAGATGTGAGAGGTTTCGAGCAAGGGGAGGAAATGCACACCGAATTGACAAAAACTACACGTCAAGTGCAATAAGGACGTGCTTCCTCAAGAGCTTGAACGACTTAAGTTTCCAGTGACATATTGTCTTCAGAGCCCATTTGCCGTTCTTCGTCATGGCTTTAAAAGTAGAAAAGCATAAGGCGGGTACAACGAGAGCTGAGGGAAATAGCGTTCGTTGGCATCACATTGACACTTCTCGATGAGGCTGCAAGAAAACGAATGTGAAATCGCAATAATTTGGAAATATAGGTAAAAAAATCCACCAAGTTACATAAATAGAGCAGGAAATTCTTATTTGATAAAATAAACTAAGACTGACGTTTTGGAATTGAAAGATTTTCCGACGTTAAGATTTTAATTATAATAAACAGCATTTTGAAAGGGAATGAGCTGAAATGAGTAAGGTTTCAATAACTTGGTAATATTCTCAAAAAGTACTGAACATAACTCTAGGCACTTTAGCTATAAACAAATCACCTAACGCCAACTAGACGATGCCCTGATGTAACGTTATTAAGTAACCAAATCAAAAACCAAAAGTAATTACTGCGAAAATGCACCCTTACATAGAATCTGTAGCAGTTATAATAACTTCTGTAAAAATCTAAATTTGTTTAAGGATAAGGAGCACTTACGCAAGGAAATAATTGAAAATTTGTTAAAAAGCTCACAATGTGTTAATTAATGTTAGATTGTGTACACGTACAGTTTCAGCCAGCCTTGACTGGTATTAATTGTAATTGTAACTGTTTTTGTCCATCCTGTAATTGTTTTTCATCTTGGGTGGACTTAAAACACAATAAATAAATAAAAAATGAAAAATCGCTCTTCAAAATTGGAATAGGTTATATAAATCCCAGAATAGTATTAATTCCGATCTAAAAGTAATCATTTTCACCGTCAAACTCCTAATTTCTTCATTACTACTTGCATTGATCTCTCTTTTCACTTACTTCCATCACGAAGAAATTAACTGAACAGTCTGGTCAACTATTCAGTCATCTCCAGCCCCATTCAGTCACATTTACTTCTTTCTATTTTCACTTTCTCATTTAATAACTACTTTTCCCTTTCACCAATCGCGCATGCAAATTCATTCTTCTCAATCCCGTAAAATTTCTTTGAGAAGAGTTTTTCCAAGGACAGGAGCACTATTTTCTTCGACTCATGGCTAGAAGGAAAGACCCTTAATGAGTGACTTCTCTGATTTATGATATGGCAGAAACATTGAGTTAAGGACGTGGCCAGAAAACATTAATGACCATCATTGGACAAAGGTGCAAGTGTTCTGAGAAAGTTAGGCAGTTAAATTGCTGGAAATTATCAGGGACACGGGAGGACAGAAATGTCTGACTGTCCACATAGCCTTCAATTTGGTACGAATTTTTATAAAATGCAAAGGTGAGCGATGAAGTGATATTGCTTTAAGCACCATTATACCCAACAGCTAGTTTTTGTCTCCTAATGAGAAACTTAGTACATTCCAATCCGCCTAAAACATGAAGAAGTCGTAAAAATACTGCAATTTGTGAAATATACAAATTATATCATGAAAACTATAGAGTAAAAATAGTAAACAAATGCATAAATTTGGATCACATAGCTTCCTCATTAATGAACCTCTTTAAAGACTTTCGCTAAAGATGTGCTTTATAAAAAATCAGTACAATGGATATCGATTCCTTTTCTCAATTATTTTCGTACAAAAGACTACTTTGATCGAGATTAATCTTATAGAAAGGGTAAAAATACAGAAGTAATCAAATGAACTTTACAGAAATTAATGGATTAGAAGAAAGTAATTAGGTATGACGGAATGGGGACGTTATATTTGCTATAGAGAGTAACCAATTACTTGTATTAGCTCAAGGCAAGAAGGATTGGAACGACGATATGATGTGGCAATTACTACTAAAAAGAAAAATTTTCATTTTCATTCAAGTATTCTACCAGCTGAAATAACTTTCATGAAAAATGAAAAACCAAATTTGAAAGAATAAACAAGGACTGCAGTCATTACCTGCACTTTATTATTTTTTACTTGACATCTCACAGTGGAACGTCTCCCAAACGCATGTTAGCGCATAAGCTCTAATGGAAAATCTAAATTCAAATATTCGTTTATAATTTCAAGAACGCGGAACAGAAATATGCGGTTACGGCAACAATGGGTACTTTAAAAAAATTAACACATCGCTCTGCACTAACGAATCTGGACACCCTTCAAGATTGCTCCCTCTATTCAAAGAGGGAGCATAATAAGTAGGCTACTAATTGGTGATTTTGGACACTCCTTTAAAATTTTTATAACCCCACGCCTTTGCCTCCACGCGAACCTCTCCCCAAGCATTGATCCCCGTCGAGATGTGATCTGGATACGTATTTCCGAGCGCAAATGATCTCCGTGACCCATTAACCGAAACCTCCGTGCCTCTACCACCACCTCTCTCTCGACACCTAAATGACTGAGGATGAAAGTTTTTGCGGGGGCGAGTTTTAAATATTACCGCTTCGATTTATATTTTTTATATCACCCACCAGATATCTCGGGGTCCCCTGTACTACTTTCGCCTTTCTTCGACCCCCTCAGTCGAAAGGGCTTCGTTTTATTGTTTCATTCATTTTTATTTTGTTCGCTTCATTCGCAAATCTCTCGAAACGACACCCACGCCATCACCTGACAGCCGGCCGAGCGCACGTGCTTAAGGGAACTTTCTTTTGCGTCGGCTTTCCTCCCCACTCTTTTAACTCGCGCGGAGAAGTGGGAGGGTACAGAAAGGAAGGAGGGAGAGAGAAAGAGAGAGGGGGGGGGAGATTGGGAGAAACCATGATTAAAGAAGGGGGTAGATGGATTCACAATGGAGAATAGCACAGAGGAAATCTGAACCCACTATCTTATAAGTCTATGATCGGGATCTAAACCATCAAAATGCGCATTTGAGAAATAATCTGTGCGCTGAAAAAAGCACTTAAGACAGAGATATTATTTGCGGAATTGTCAAGGTACCATCATTTCGAGCATTTATAGATAGATTTACGGAGAATACCTGAGGGGAAAAATTTTTCTGGAGGAAATATATATCCAGAAACTATTCTGCTGTAGCCACAGCACGGCGAGTTTTCCGTTAGTCACCGTTGTTCAGTCCTATTAGAGTTGTTGTCATAATTATCTAACTTTTATTTGTTTCCATTGTTGTCAAATGTTCTAGTAAAAACCCTTAAAACAATACGTTTCAATGAAAAAGAAAGCTTTAATTACAGAATATCCGCCCAAAACCACCCAACCCAACCCGACCTGACTACAGCAGAAAATACGATGAATGCAACAGAAAAGTACGTATGTCCATTCAAACACAGCACATTACAACAAGGTTTTGTAAGTCCGCGAGTTATTTTGTCCCTAAATTAGTCGAGGTCGTTGGGCTCCTCCATCTAAACAAAGCGATTTCTTGATGTGTCCGAAGTCAAAACTATCCTCTTTCTATGGTCTCACGGGCAGTACATGGCGACAGAAATATCGCGACATCTCTAGTATGAATTCCTAAGAAGACTATTTACCTAAACGGTTATGAGTCGAAAATTATTCGCAAAAACAGAATTCTAATCAGCGTAATGGGAAACATTTTGCGCGACGGCCACGTTGGTTGGATGATTTTTCGCAAATTGAAATGGATGGGGGTTGAGACGAGCGAGTCCTAGAGAGCGCGCTATTCGAAAACGAAGCAGCAGAAGGCGTGGGCGAGGGAAAAGAAAATATACATCCACGTACTACACCCTTCGAGTCGTCCCAAAGGCGTGTGGCAGTGAGCGTTATGACACCGGCTAAGGAGAATGGAGAAAATAGAGGAAAGGAATTGGTAGAGTAAAGAAACAGTTTATAAGTGCCTCTATCTGTTTTGGCTTTAGCCGTGAATGGTGCCTGTGGAGAAAGAATCATCATACCTATCTGTTCTACTCCGCCGACTACAAAATTTTGTCGCTTTTGCATGAAAGTCGTGTCCTTGAATGTGTGTTACGGCCGAAAATGAGAAGATTGTGTGTTTTGAATTTTACCTGAAACCTCAGACGTTATGGTAACCTCAGAGTCACTAGCGTAAGGTAGTTGTGGTGGCTAGAGCGCAGGCTTCCCATCTCAAGGGTACTGGTCTGGATCCCGGCAGGGATACTGATTTATCAATGGTATTACTATCCCTATTGTTGTAGTTCGAGAAGAGTACAAGTTCTTATTTTGTACATTTTAAGTGATGTTTAACTGGGGTTCCAATTTTCTCCACACTTATTCCCTTCTCTTCCATTCTCCAAGTATACCTTCCAATTGCAACCAACCCACTAGCCCTGAGTGACGCAAATGACCGCAGTAGTCGGTCGCCTCTCCAAATAACCAATTATTAGCTTATCGAAATATCAAGTGAGGTTAAAATAATACCCTCCGCGTCAACCTGACACTAATATGATCTGCATTTCCCGAGTTTCCCGGGTTTCGCGGGAAGTCCCTTGGGGAAGGAGCGAGGCCGAGCGCGCGCAATTCAAAAAAGAAACGGTAGGCAGGCGCGCGCGCGTGGGGAAGAGACGGAAAAAGTTGGCAGGACAGGGGAGTGACGAGCGCGATACTCACCTATGAGGAAGGACGGCTCCCACCGCTGGTCATTGGCCAAGGCGGCGAGCACCAGCAGCAGCGGGTGTGTCGGCGGCAGGTGATCCAGGTCCACGGTACCCTCGTCGTACACCACTACCTCCTCCGGATTCACCGTCTTCTTTCGACCCGGAATGCCCTTGCACCCACCGGCTGCCATTTCTTCGACGCCCGCCGGCACCCCATCCTTTCCCGCCCCCGACTCCTCCTCGTCCCCATTGGGGGTCGTGGGGGCAGCGACTGCCCCCGGGAGAGGTGGGGAGCAGGACCACGCCGTCGCCGCGCCCCGCAGCCTAGCCTTCCCCTCAGCTGTGGCTGCCAGATCCGCAAGAGCGGCCTTGCCCGTTTGGAGCCTTCTCCGGTTGAATCTGTCGGAGCAGTTAACGTTGATGGCTCCACGAATGTGGTTGGCGTTGTAGGACAGAAAGGGGCGACAGTCTATCAAAAGGAGACGCACACCAGTGCCATCATCCACTTCGCCACCCCTGATAACCTCCTCTTTCGGTTCTCCAGGGCCGGCCACCAGATCCCCATCGGATATCTTCATGCCTTCAATATTCTGGCGGGCCAACCTCTCGGCTAAGGCGTCTGGCTGCATGGACTTGACCCTCTCCAGCAGCAAGACCCTCGTCAATACCGCGGGGGCGTCGGATAGAGGGCTGGATGGCGGACTTGAGGCCAGGCTGGAGGGCGGGCTGGAGGTGGGGCTGAAGAGCAGGCATCCTCCAGGCCCTGGAGCAGCCACCGCCGAGTTGCCGCACCCGCCTGGCATCCCACCGCCCGCACCACCACCACCGAGAGGGTGCAAGAAACCTCCGGGAGGAGCGGGCTCCAGCTTGAATCTTTTCGGCGGGGAGGATGTGGAGGAGAAGCCGGAGGAGGTAGAGAATGCCGGGGAGGAGGGGTAGGAGGAACAGGATGATGAGGGTAGCGGGAACGGGGAGAGGGGCGAGGAGGGGAAGGGGGAGATGGGGGAGGCCAAGGAGGAGAGAGAGGAGGCGGGGGAGCAGGGCGAGGGGGGGAACAAGTGGTGGTGCGACGAGGAGGAGGCGCAGGCCCTCCTGTTGTGGTGGTGGTTGAAGCTGAAGGACCCTTTGCGGAGCCCGGTGCAGAAGGGCTTTAGAGAGGAGGAGGTGTTGTTGCCGCCGGCGTTTCCTGAGCCGCCGGCCGCCGAAGACTCCCGTCCACCGTTCGGGTCGCTAAGGCTGCGGTTTAGACTTAGCCGAAGACCCTCGCGGTGAGGTCTCCGCTCGCATAGGAACAGGGTTGCAGTGCTCGACATCATCATTGCTTTTTCTCCTCCCCCCTTCCTTCCCTCCCAAAGCGAAGCTCCTCCTACCTACTCCTACTTCCCCTCTTCTCTTCCCACACCGCTTGCTCCTCTCTCCTCCTATCTCTCTCTCCCTCCTTCTCCTCGCTGCTTGTCTTATGGCGTCACGCTTCTATATCTGGTGGACGGGGTCCCCTGCTGAAAATGGAAAGATGGGACGGGAGGGATGGGGAGAGAGGCGGAAGAGTGGGAGGGAGAGAAGTGAGGCAGAGAGTAGGAGCAGGGGAATGAGGTTTTGGTGGAGTGGAAGAAGAGAGTAGAAGATGGAGGTGAGGAAGGTAGGAGAAAATGAGGTAAGGAGTAAGGGGGAAGAGAGATGTTTAGGTATAAGGGAGAGATAGAGAGAGGTAGATGGATAAGAAGGACCGATAGACCATTGGGGGGGGGGGGGGGGGTGAGGAAAGCAAAAGTAGGATCGGAAGTTTTTTTTACGTTGAAGTCCGAGGAGAGAGGGTGGTGGGAGATTTTGGTTTGAGGTAAAAAGGTAATGTCAGGGAAGAAAGGAGTTGGGAGGAGAATATATTTTTTCAAAATGGTGGGTGGGTGGAGAATGACGATGAGGAGGCGAGGAGGAAAATTTGATGGGGAGGGAGAAGGGACAAATTGCGGCGGCGAAGTAGGGAAGTGAGGACGCAAGGAAAGAGAAGAAAGGGGGCGAAGGAAATAGAACGGATGATGGAAAGGAAAGGAAATGAAAATTAGGGTGGGAGAGAAAAAAGAAAAAGAAATTAATAATTGCAAACATTTTAACCATAATTACAAACTTTATAAAACTAAGCCACTAAGTTCAACAATTAATGCATTAGGTGATGCAAGTATTCAAGGAAGCATAATTTCTCAGAAACAAAATTGAAAACAAAAAAGAAAAATACTCGGATTCAATTGTGCTTCTTTGGGTGACAACTCCATTAATTCAAATTCCTCCTGCAGTTCAAATATGCTTGAACTTGCGAGTGCTTATATTTTATTTTGTGCAGTTTGAAGCAGTTTTTCACAGCTTCGTTCTTGTAAATCTTACTTACTTGCATCTTAAACACAATGAAATTCAGTTCCGCAGAAAGATCCAAACTCTAAAGCTCAAGAATTGAAAAACCCCTATAAAAACAATAAAAAATGTGGGTACTCACTTAAATATTATATCAAGCACTTGCAATAAATATAAAGTTGTCCCAGAATAAAGCACCAGATGCTAACATTTTATGGTCGAACACAATTTAAAGTCTGAACAGACACTTTTCTGGATTAGAATCAGAAATTTTATTGAATGAAAAGTACTCGACAATAACATTGAGGCAATATTAGGATTTGTAACTCAATGAAACAATTTTTTCCTCAATATTCTAAAAATCAACAATTTAACTGACGAAGCCTGCCTAAATGAGACGGTGGCGTACTGCTTAAGTTTTGTGGAGAGAAAAACTATTGTAAGTCAAAAATATACGATTTATTAGAAAACCTTTGTAGGTAAAAATTATAGAGTATCGATTCGTCTATTGCGTGAGCAGCCGATCACAAGGTCAATGGTCAAAACCATTAACGTAAAATTAATGATGGAGTTGAAGTTATAATTCAAAATAAAATAAGCATTAAAACAAGTTTCAACTCCACCAGAGAATAGGTATCTACTAAGCAGCAAGAGACGGTATTACAGCCTTTAGGAACAAAAACTTAAATCAAAAGGTGCTATTCAATTTTCCATAGTCTGAAAATAATTTAGCATTCACGTGAAAGAAGGAGTGTAGAAAAAAACAAAAAAAGCAGATGATAGTGCTAAAGTAGACCTATACATTAGTATAGCCTATGTTATTTATCACATTATTTAGTTTTCCTAAAAAAATACGGGTTTTAGCAGACAAAAAGCGAAACCGTAGCATTTGCGAGTACAGACATTTCATTCTCGATGACGTCGATACCAAGTCGGAAACACATTTGATATATTATTCTCACCAGGAATTGATAGCAAAAAATTCACGTCATCCCCCGTTTCATACATATAGTCATACGCCGACGAAAGGATCACCCGGTGTTGCCAAACGTCCTTCAAAAGATTCTCCGAGGCACCGACTTAAACGATCATAAAGGCGATTGGACTCTAGGTAGGAGGGAATATTGAGAGGGGGTGACTCACTCATTTTTACGGTCCTGCCTCGTCTCGGACTTTCGAGTTCGATCCCGAGTGAAAGGGAGAGTTATGACGGGGTATTTAACAAGCCCTTTCAAGGAGGTTCCGCTGAAAGGACGAAATACAAGTCATTTTTCTTCAATGTCACTCATACAAAAAGTACCCTACATTTAATAACGAAAAGATTTTACCTTTTCACACACTTTTTCAATTATTGAACTTGAAATTGCACGTGCTTAAAGGCTAAAATAGGAGAAATAAAAAAATATTTTCTATCGTTTAATACTAATGTTATTTTTTGGAAAAAGCTGACATAGGACGCGAACTTTTTGGTAAATTTCAAATATATTAATTTACCCACCACAAATATATTAGTTTTTGAATTATTATAAAATTAATGCAATTCTTGAAGTAAAAATAAGTAAATTCAATTAAGCTTGCGTAGCAGTCGATACTCGACGATTGAAAAATCTTTTTTCCAAATATATATAGTCGTCGACTTATCTGCACATTCAGCATCTTACTTTTGTTTTCCAGCATCCATGCATGCCATCAGCGTGCCATCAGTAAAAGCAGTGAGTTTCAAACAGCATAAACGAAAGTGCAGAATTTAGCATTGGGTTTGGCTCGCACAGTTGCATGAGAAGCTACTTTTTTTTGCTCTCCGACGATTCTGTTGGTTCGTATGCCTCTGCGATCCCATCAGAGATAAACGGTGAAATATATAATACGCCATCGGGTCAGAGAAGATTGTCTCTTTCCTTCCACCTTCATCGTAAGTGGCAGAGACGTCGCCTCCATCTTTTCTTAATTTTATTCCTCCCGAGCATCTCCTCCTCTTTCATGAAGAGAGTCGTTTATATCGAGACGAAAGGGCCGAACAAAGCGGCGCCGTGTACTTTCTCCCTCCCGTCCCCCCACCTTCTTTCTCTGATCTCCCTCCAAACACTATACATACCTACTTCTCCCCATCAGTTTTATCGGGAGACAATGGGTGTTCTCTCGAATCTGGCGATGGACGGAGAAGAAAGAGAAATGGGAGTGTGGGGAGATTTAGTCAGTCCAACCACAAGAGAAAAAAGAAAGAGAGCTCAGAGGGGAGGAGAAGACAAAACAGCAAAAAGGATTAAAGAGGATGAAAGAAAAGAAAACAAAACGACAGCGCTGATGCATCCGTGACTTGATTCCAAGCGGCCGGCTCGCAACTTTCTCACCCACACCGTTCTCACTTTCTTCCCCGTCTCGTAGCCTATCTTCATCCATCGCCGAGCGTTTCACTGAAGGTCTTTACTTATGTCGAAAAATACGATTATAAATACGAAGAAATTGTGAGGAGAAAATGTTCACCTGGACAGTTAATCGAGCCGCGGACCTATGGCTAGCTTAAGAGTGATAGAATAGGGCTAAACTTCCCAGAAGAAGTCTTCATATGAAACATTTTAGGCGAATTTACACTAAGAACACTTCTCAGGCTTTCCACCGGCTTAAATTCTTCATTTTGGCTGATGTTTCGAAAGGAAATTTGCCTATAGTCATCAGGGAAGTAGGTAGACAACAGCCCTTATGGCGATTGGAGTCTCTTTTCGAAAAGTCGACCAGAATGAAAAATATTAATGAGGGAGAAAGCCTGAGAAGAGTTCACCAACCCCTCTCCTCCTTCCCATCTTTGAAGGGCAATAATATCTAGTTCCCTAAAATAGTCATATAACTGTCTTGAAAATCAGGAAACCTTGGTATCGGGATGGTATGGGCATTGACCAAGCCAGGCAAAGGTCCATAGTTCGATTCCTTAAGTAGATGAACCCTCTTTCTCACGTGATGACTCATACCATGCATTTTAGTACCATTCTTTCTTCTTGGTGAAGGCAAAGAAGATATATAGAATCGTTGAAAAGAATGACGAAGTCCAAACATCTGCAGAAACTAGAGTTCGAGCCGAGAATTCCACCTTTAATCTCATGATTGTTTGCAGTGTTGCTTGCGCTAAAGCTCTCAATTTTGCCCTCAATCGTGACCCTCCCTCAAAATTTTCGTCTTTGCTACGAGTCATCTGCGCCAACATAAAGGTACGGCTCCACCAACAGCAATTATTTATTTCCATCCGACCATTCCCTGATTTGGTAATTGCGGGCGATCTGCCATCTAATGTTAAAATAGGTCCGTGACTATTCACACTGATAGTCGGAAAAATGTCAACAGAGCCAAGGAGTGATAAACATTAGTCTTTAACCTCCTTTAACTTCGGCAAGGAGATGTTGCCGGTCCTTTCACTCAAGGTGTTTGTCCAATGATTTTCCTCTTTGAAAAGTTAAACGCGCTCCACGAATGAGTGACTGAGTGACGTAAAAGCAATGCCTTAAGTATATTTAGTATGTGAGGTCATCCATCCACTAACACCAATGTAGTGCCTGAAATACTATGGAACTAGGATTTCTAAAAAAAGCACAGCCGTATTTTTATGTTAGAAATCTACGACAGTAGTAGTCCATTAATGATCGCGCTCGATAATTAATTTCAAAAGATGTTTTATGGGGGTGCATAATATCATTCCATTTTCTATAAGAATCGCCGCCAGGATACAATCCAAGGTGCAACACAATTAGGCTTTTTCCACTTTACAACTCGTCTCCCAATGCCAGACGAGATGGTAAAAATAAAATAGATTACAAGCACCATTGCAAAAGCGTTGTCGCGGTGTTCTTCACTGAATTAAAAGTAGTGTCAAAGTAATCCTGCCGATACCCAGTCAAAGCAAAGTATTTTGAGCCGGTACTCAATTTCCATTCACTTAAAGCCATTTCTTCGTTGCCACCAGAAATATCAATGTTTCCAAACTGAATGCAAATCATTTAAAAAGCTAGGATCTCCCAGAAATGATCAAATATTTCGAAAATAAAACAAGAAAATACGGTATGGTGGCTCCAAGATTTTAATTCACAAAGGGCACTAATGAGCAAAAACCTATTTTCGTACCTCGTCCGACATTTCGACTATAAAGGCAATCTTTTTCAATGTAATGCAAAGACAAAACTATGTGTAAGATATTTGTACGCAAAGTACGATTGTGTAAGACATTTCATCCAGGCTTGTAATAATCGCAATCCACCCGTGAAAGTAACTGACTTAATGTGCGACGCAGTGATGAGCCAAATATGTCGCAGTGTATTTTGCGTAAGAACGTATTGGGCCATTTCCCTCTCTCTCGAGGTTTCCGTGAATTAGGAACTATTTCTTCGGATTATTTATCATTGACGAAATAACAGCTTTGCTTTATTCTCGGCTGCGTTTTAGTTTCAGCCGGCGTGCGTTTGCTCACGAGCGTCATTAAAAACCTTTGATACGCACGCGGTGGTGCCGTGCCTTGCGCGAGGAACGAACTAAAAATAATCCTCGTCCATACAATCCGGACTTCACAGGGGATGCGATAAACGAGGAGGTCCGTTTGAAAGTGAAATGTGCATCGCTTTTGTTTGGGGGGCCAGACACACGTCCACTCTATTTAGGACACCCACGGATTTCTCTTGGAGTTCAAACGATCCTATTTAGTGCGCGAAAGAAACGTTTTTCTCCTGAGTTTAACGACAATCTTTTGCTTTTGAGTGCACCCGTTCCGACGGGATGAATGAAAACTACGGCTTGTGTTCAAACAAATGGAATGATTATCTTCTACACCTCTCGACAAAAGAGACATTTTAAGGGATTTCACCGTAACAGCGGCTCTTTGCAGAGACACGTCGTTAAATGCTCTTTCAATGAGGACCTTAGGCTTTTAGTAAAAAAAGGTATCTTCTGCTCGAAGTCTTCGTTCAGTATGTGCCATAGCAGATTGGCGCGGGGAATGAGTGTGAAGGAATAGATATAATCTTAAAGAGTTACTTTAACCACTCACGTAATGTTAAAATTGGATGTTTCCTTTAAGTGGCAAATCTGTTTCATTCACATCTTTCTCATTAGTTTTCGTCTGACCATTCACCTTTCTCCAACAAAACCACCAGGTCTGAAACTCAGTATTATGAAACTTTCACCTTGAAATATTTATAATAAAAAAATCATTGAGCAATATGATTAAAAAATAAACTGTAAAAAACATTATATCACTTGATACGATAGAGTCTCAGGAAATATAAACAAAAATATATTTACACCAGAAAGAGAATTACCTATCATTCACCGATTTATCAAAAACAAATCAAGCACAGAGGCATGGGAAAGATTGTTTAGCGCACTAAAGATAATATATAAATTTGCATATTTGCTCTCAAAAACTACGAAAAAGTGTATCGAGGTGAAATCGAGGGATCCGGGTTCGAATCCCGGTAAAGGTAAATGATTTTTCCTCCGTAGAATATCGCACTAATGTGCGCTTGCGGGTGACTACGTATAAGGTTATACCGTGGCTAGTACCGGTATCCTCAAAATTTGTCCAAAGGTGTATTACTTTAAAATATGCTTCGCGAAACGAGAACAAATATTTCCATAAATTTTACTCAAATGAGTTTTCTCACCAAATCGAAGAAATGCTCCATTTATTAGAGATATATCATATTCGTGGTTCATAGAATCAGACGCTAAAACTTTTTACGTCGCTGTTGAATTTAACTATAATACCATTACCGTTCTCCAAAGTATTTCAAGTCTACCACGCATGCTTGTATCATTTGAATTTGAATGAAATTTTATCAAGTAATTACAATAAGATGAGCGCCTCAATGGATGGATAAATACAGCAATATTAAAACTATCCAAATTTTTAGGTGTTCTACAAATTCCTATCATCCATGTTTCTACTACGTAATTTCTTTTTCGGAAGACTATAATATATGTGTAGAAATTAATACACTTCAAGCGATCAATGACAATTTGAATAAAAAAGTTAACGATGATCACGTCTCTTTCGTAAAGACAAAATAACTTTCATCGAATAATTAAGGAATTTTAAACTTTCAAATCGTTTCCCAGGCTAGTAACAACGTCCCCATTTGCGTTCAGTTAGCACGCATATTAAAAGATGTTTGCATTATTTCACATTTTTTCATGAAGACCAACAGGGCGCAGATGCACTATTTTCAGAGAGACCTCAGCTTTATCGATAGTTATCTTAACTCTGTATCGGCGTTAACCTTAGGGCCACAGGGCATTCCATACATATGGAGCATTCCCTGTCCAGACTATAGCGTTTCCGGTTCATTGTTTGAGTTCACTGAATTCTATTAAACTTGCGGTTGACTCACTTGTTTCACAAGGAAATTAAGTTACGGTATGACAGGGAAAGAACAGTAGCTCCAGCGATAAGACTGCAAATAAATAAAACATGGAGATATTTCCCTTCCCTTTCTTCAGTTTTAGAGCTAATTCGCGTCGACTGGTTCCCTTAAACTCTGAAAATATTTTTAAAATGTTTGCTTTATGCTTTCTTTTTTTCCTTTAGTGGAGGAGTCGCCTATTCATCATTGCCATGAAAATTAAATATATTTTGGAGTGACTTCAGAATGTCATAGCGCGCTGTATATATAAGTCAACACGCTCATTAAAGCGATGTTCCTGTCTTCTCCATCTTGCGGAGGCGGATTTGTCGAGTTCAAGGGCGGGTTCTGTCAAAAATATGCCTGAGTCACCAACTTTCTGAAGCGTATCTCGAGCTTATCCTTCCACGCATTTTCCCAATTACTTCATTAATGACCTTCCTGAGTAATTCGGATTTTATTTCGGGGTAAGAATTGGGCGTGGCTTATGGTGAACTCCCGCTGCTACATAAATAATTCTAGAATTTTGCCGGCCTCGGTGGCGGCGGGGTAACGTCCTCGCCTGCTAACCCAAAGGTCGCGGGTTCGAATCCCGCCTGGGGAGGATTTTTCACTTCCCAGGGCATGGTTGTGTGTGCTCGTCTATTGTTAATACCCCGATGTAAAGGCCAATGAGTGCTGTTTTCGGTGGTGATGGAAAAAAAAAAAAAAGAACTTCAAACGACAAAAACGCCAAAGCCTTTATTATCATTTGCAGTTTCTTTCAGTCTTTCGAATAAATAATGGGTATTATACTCACATCTGTTCATTCTTCTGGTATCCTACCATCCATTCCTACCATCTACAATCTGACGTAAAAATTCATTTCAAGTGGTACCAAGTAGCGAAACTATGAGAATCATTTTGAAACGACTTCAGTTTGAATTATGATTCCCATAATTTTCAAGTTGGTGGATTAGGTAAAAAAACAAAATGACTGCTACAACAATTCTCATTAAAAAGTGAACCCTCATAATCAGCAGATATTGAAAAACCAGTTTGAAAATTTTTGAGCATTTATCTCTCCATCGAACCAAAATAATTTTCGAAGCACTGCAAAACAATCGTGTGCCGAGAAATTGAGTTATACATACTTTTCATAATTTCAAGACCTTTTGTAAAAGTATTTCATGCCTCACATCCTCAACTATCGGCCGGTAGAATCCCAGGTCAAATATACCGCACTTAGCTACTTGTCAACACGAAAAACGTTCATTGGTTAGGCCCATAGAACACTGAAGAGGATTCAGAGATTGTATGATTTCTCCATAAGGAGATCCACGGATCCGACAACTACGAGAGGGTTCGTGTAGAAAAACGGGCACTAAAAGGCAAGCTACGAGAGAAAACTTGAAAAACGTCTGAAAGACTTCCAGCGTCAAATACTCATTTGCAATCCTCTTTGTTGGATGAAATATAAAATGTTTGGCCGCATAGTACCAAGGAATGATGGAGGCCAAATAGACGGAGAGAATCACTAATGAAAAGTCCTACAAAGAGTTGAAGAGAAAAGAATTACAATGTAAACAGCAGCTTATTAAAAACAATAATGGAAGATGAAATGATTGGGGAGGAATTACGAGAATGGAATACATGAGAACAATTGCGAAGGATGTCTAAACTGAAGAATTACTTAAGAATGAAGCGGTTAGCTGAGAGGAGAGTTGCGTGGAGAGCTGCAGCAAACATATCTTCGAATTGATGACAGCTAATGATGGTCATTCCGCCGATTGGCCGAGTAGACAAAAAGTAGAGAAGGGCGAGAGAAGTAGAGCGAAAAGTTTCTTAAACTCCTTCCTTCTATATTGTAAGCAGAGAGCCTGCTCTTTCTTCGTCGTTTCGCCTTTCGTACTCGTTTGACGTTAAGGTTATCACACCATCCTTTTTTTGGCCATCCTATACTTTTTTCGCGACAGTAACTTACCACGTGCAACTTTTACTATTCTTTCTTCGCCCATGCGATCTGTGTTCATTTCATTCGTACTTTCATTTTAACGCCCACACGTTACTGTTTTCTACTTGGCAAGTTTTTAAAAAAAATTTTTGTTTCGTTCTCTGTCCAGTAATGTTTTATCCGTGATTTTCCGTAGTAATTTAATCTCACCAGTCTCCAGTAGCCTCCTTGTTCTTATTGTGTCTGGCCGAGGCTCTGTCATGCATGCTATTATTGGTGTTATAGTAGCTTAATACACTCTAGATTTTGCTTCTATCCCTATATGTTTGTTCTTCCATTAGCTTCGTTCAAGCATCCAGCTATTCTTGAGGCTTTTGATTTTTGCTGTCTGACTTCTAATTCACATCACCATACCAATGTATTTAAATATCATTTCCTGCTGTTTAATTTTGGCGTTTATGTAAATGCAAAACGTGGGATGAAAAAGGGAATCGAGTTTCTGTGGTAGTTTGTACACTGCCTTCCCATCCCGAGTGCATGGGTTCGAATTCCGGCTGTGGCGGGATTTTTCAGAGTAATATCGATCATTAACTGGGTTCCAGTTGGAGAACACTTCAAAGTTTAGTGCTCTAACGGTCACATGGGAAGGAAAGCTGTGTATCCCTTGGCGCCTTTCATTAATAGTAGGCTAATGTCGACGCCAGGTTTCCTCCATTAGCGATCGAATCCTACCTACCCTTACAAACCAACCCACCTATCCTTAATGGCGCAATGACCTTAGCTGTCGGTCGCCTCCCCTAATAACCAACTAACCAACCGAGGGAAAAAAGAACAGAATGTGTATGATATTTTTGATTGGACGTGAAAGAGAAAGTGGTATTACGCCTTGAACATGGGAGGAGAGAGAGAGAGACGAGAAGAATGAAGGAACTGTTGAGGAGGAAAGATTTAGAGAGGAGGATGGGTTCCAAAACCGAAGGGACCAGAACGGAGCGAAGGCGGAGACGTGTGCGGAGGGCGTCTATTTAAAAAGTAGGCTCATAGTACGGCACAGATGTATACCTTAAGTTTTTTCATACATGAGAGGGCGCATCCCACAGAGTGGGCTTATTGAAGTTGGCAAGACCACAATGACCTCCCTCGCTTTGACTAATGAACTCTCCTCCTCTCTTTAAAATGCTCCCTTGCTTCCTTCCGCTTCGTTTCGAAGGACTAGGGAGACAAATTGAAAGAGGAATGACATGCTCCCGTATTTCGTTTTGACTCATTTTGCAGTAATAAATCACACGCCCTTGAATTGCTGGAAATCGGGAAACGTCCTACTTACCAAATTGATAAAGCCTTAAAGACTATACACGACTAAAATGAACTTAAGCATACGGAAAAGAATTGCAAGCTATGTTTGAAGATATGATATAATAAAATTTAGCCCTTCTTTCTACATACTCTAATAATTGACAACATTCACCCCCTCTACCTAAATAAACCGCATTGTAAGAGTAGTTCAAAGGCGAATAGTTTTTAGAAAACAGTGTCAAACATTTGCCACCCATCAACGGAGATATTAGGTTAAAAAAAACTAGTATTATCAAGCCATTGCTACTATGAATCGATTTTAAGAGTAAATAAGAAAATGAATTAATGAAAATAGGAAAATGGGAAATATTTAATCAGAATTGGATTTATTTATTGCCATGAATTTATGTTCAAACAATCAACTCAAAGTGAAATAAAGCACGATAGTCATACGCACGATGACAGATTCCTATCTAAAACAAAGGAAAATAACGGAAAAAGAAATTTATTAAATAGAACGCAACATTAGGAATGCATCAAGGCTTTCTGCGATATTTTTGTAACTTCACAATCTACTTCAAGATGAAAATTAGCATTATTTACCATTAAAACAAATAGATTTGTAAGCAAATAAAGTCCGAGTCATTTATAGAAAAGAGTATCGACATCAATTCCAGTTTTAAATAATCAAACATGAATGTCCACGTCCATCATTCAAGAACTACCTCCACTCGAATACATAATCAAATAATCAGCAATGTGAATAAAACGAATTAATTATTGACATTATCTAGAACAGCTGCAGAGGTTTGACAGGAAATTATTTAGCCTCTAAGGATATTGGAGAAGCTCCAACTTCAGCCGCAAGCGTCAGATTAAATTAAAACCAAGGTCGTGTCCGGAAAATATACCAATGCAACAAATGCAAGGGCACATATTTGGATTGATAGTGGGTTTGCAAAATGACAGAAAGCTCGCAGGAAAAGAAACGAGCTGTTCATCGCGTTTCGACCGTGGTGCTAAAAAAAATCGCCAGGGAAGAGTGAGAGAAAGTCTGGACCACTTCCAAAATGATTTACAAATGACATTTTCTCATATTGATGCTGAGCAGCCGGGGGGAGAAAAAGCCACGCTTTATTTTTAAATGTATTAGTCACAGGGAGTGACAATAAGATCGACTAGAGTTCAAATTAACATCGCTGTCTGCGGATGGCAAATTTTCTTCTGATGCGATCAAATTTGTGACGAATCTGGAGCAATAAGCGCACAAGACAGGAATATGCAATGCTAATTGCAAGCGTAAATGTGGCTGACTGAAAATCAAGTTTCCATGAGTACGTAAACGAGCATTCAATAAGCTCCCAGGAAAACATATTATCAATACAAATCTAGGAGGCCGAAATTACAAATTTATTGTGAGCAAACAGTCACTGGCGGTTGGCCCCACAGTATTATGGATTGCATTACTTTGAAGTGTAAATTTACCTTTGAGAGTATGCAGCTAGAATAATGATGTGTAGTACCTACTGTAAAATAAAGTCACAAAAGATTTCAAAAGAAGAGATTGGCAATAACTTTCGATCCACAAAAAATCGAGACGCCAAGGTAGTATTTAGCTTTTTCAATGCATCGGCGATGGTTGCGGGTACGAAGGCAAGGCAGTGATCAACAACTGAAGAGATACGAGACATACATTTATTGCTGGCCCAAGGAAAAGGTCTTTGCTGCAGATTTTAAAGAGCGGACATCGACAGTCACACATTCCCTTCCTATAGGATTACTTCGAACCTTCATGCGCTGAAGATTATGCTTTCGATATGGAGCACATTTCTAACTTATTCAGTATTGATTGGCTTATCAATTGAGCGTAAAGATTGGGGAAAATGAATGCGTAACTTGGCTTGACGGTGAAAGAGATGAACAAGCGGATCGTTTGTATACCGTGGCCAATTTTGCGCGAGAGATGGTAGTTTTTCATTTTTCGAGGATGTCTTCTCTGTTTAGGCTTCCTCAAGTGCTAAGTTTTGAAGTACCAACTTGAAAAAAAACGGATTTAAGGAATGACTTTCGATTTCGGGATAGCATTTATATGGAGAAGGTGATATATAATTTAAAAAAACACATGAAAGGAAGGGGATGATGCCAAAAATACCTCCTGCCACACGCTCCCTTATGTAGACCCGCGGAGTAAATCTTGAAGTAGAAGCATTCTCAACGCAACTTCACCGATTCGAAAACAGTTTCCTTTGAATCCGCTTTTTTCGAGCTGATCCATTGAAACTTGGCACTGGATGAAGGCAAAACGGAGACACCATCGAAAAATGAAAGAAATTCTCTATACATGAGGGCATATTAATTCTTTGAATAGGCTCAAGGATGATGAAGATGATGAACAACGGTCATGAACCCGAGCCCACCCGATGGCGTCTAACCCGAGGGGCCGCGGGCCACGTCCTTGAATTCTTCGGGAGTGCATCCGGCTGGCGTGCAAATTCTCCACTTTATTTCGCTTTAAGTTTCCTTTAAATTCGTTTCGTAGAATGCTGAAGGCACAATCCTCTCTCTAACCTTACCATAAAAATATAAATTCCAACTCATGTACGCTCAATCCCTCATCCCAAGGGACACACACTGTTTACACACGCAATTTAATTGCCACCCAAAATGAAGAGTTTGAATAGGATTTTATAGTCTATTATTGGTCAAATAAAATAATAATTATTTGCCATTTAACCTTAAATTCGCACTCTGAAACAACATGCATCGTCGTGGTTTAGATTTAGCAGGACACATTTAGACAGAACCTCACCTGATGGTAATAAATATCCTTCAATTCCGTAATGTTAACTTAACGCAAATGAAATATATATTTGGTATCCTACTTGTCATTAGAGCTTATATTAATGTAAACTATATCAATGGATTTGAAGATATTTATTTCAAAAGATAGTTGGTAATGAGCTCATTAGATAGCCATAAAAACCAATGCGCGCATTGAATAGTAGCAAAAGGTGATTTCAGTCAAATTTGCCAAGTAGCCTCATAATTTCAGATTTCGCGGCGGGGAAAGGCGTATTTATAACTCTCAGTTTCCTATCGCTTACTTTCTTCGTGATTTCAATGCAAAAAAATTAATTTGTGCCTGAGTAAAGACTCAAGTAGCCACAGAAAATAAGATATTTAAAATAAAGGATGTGAAAAACCGTTATACAAAAAAGCTCCGCTGCGTTCCTGTTGATCTCTGGCGAAAAGCTACCCAGTACGTCACCGATTTTGAATCTCCCCTTTCATTGCTTTTAGAAGAATTCGCCCCGGCTTATTCTTTATAAATTATACAAATGGTGTCTCGTTTAAATTTCAAGTGTCCCGGATAAATATTGTAGACTCCAATCGACATTTTATTCGAACGCGTACAACAAAAATAATCAAAGGAGGACGGATCTTGAAAATTTGTAGACGGCTTTATGGTTACATACTTTATTTGTGATAAAAGTGTGGCTTAACTTAAATCCACTATTCTGGACAATGTTGTAAACATGACCACAGCTGAGACAAGAAGACAGGAAGAATTGGAAATTTGGTATTATAAGAGAATGATGAAGTTGAAATAAATCCAAACGAATAGAAAGAATCACCAATGAAAAAGTCATACAAAAAGTTGGAGAGAAGAGATGTAGTATAATGAGAACTAAGAGAAGTAGCTTTAAAAAAAGTATTTTACAGATTTTGCGCCACAACATCCTCTAGAAAAAATAATGACAGGAGAACTGAATAGAAAGAAAAGAAAATAAGAGGCGTCTCCCCCAGAGTGGCAGCCACTCAAGTGGCGGTGTCACGTAAAATATCGTATTTACGCCTGCATAACGTACACTTTTTTAAATCTGAAATCAGCACAAAGAAATCAGGTGCTCGTCATACTCGAGGATACACATGAAAGATCGTTCACGCTCTGCCGGGTGCCCGATTCCCAGCCACGATACTTTATAATGTCAGGCAAGGAGTTGAACTTCGCAATGGCACTCAATAATTCATTACTAATAAATTCATAAGACACTAATTAAATTGTTAGCTGAAAGGAGAGTGGAGTGCAGAACTTCAGCAAACCAATGACGACCCCTGACGACCATGTTTCTTCACAAACTGTAGTTAAGTGTAATCAGCGCTAATTTTATATTTCTGCCACATATATTCTTTGAGATAATGGAAAGAATATAAAATAATGAAAATGGAAATAGGAAAAAAATAATGGAAATATGAAAAATAACATACACTCTGTACACGAAACATTTGTATTCCGAATATATTAATTAGGTACATATAATCTCATCTCCGTGAATACGAGAGAGAGAGAGTGAAACGAAAGGTGATCCAGATTATCATTCAAATATAGCACGAGCAAAGTCACATCCGTGAATCATGCTCACGAGATTAAATTCGCGGGTGGGATAAAAACTCTATGCAATGGGAACAATCGAGTGGACCGCAAATGGTCCAAGGAGACCATGTAAGGTGATGGGACCCTAAACGGAGCTACATATGAACTCATTCGCATAACACACCGACAACAGAGATTCGTCATTCCTTAAGAAGGTTCCATTGCGTCTGCATGAGTCAAAACGAATTTGAAATCACACATTTTCGTTTGCATCGTCAACCCTTTCTCTGTTATAGATTTTCCTGGATTAATACGTGCTTTTAGTGCAAATGGATTTATATATAAACGCCCGGCATTAAGAAAAAGAACACTGTTGGAAAAAATAAAAATATGAGATATTATATTTGTAGATTTTTAAAAAATATTACTGACTTATAAAATAATAACTTCTAACTACGACAATGCCGGTAAAAAGCCACAGTCGCCATGGATGACCGATAAAACTAGGCGGGAAAGCAAAAAACGTTTCTCCAGAGTATTTGGCACCGGAGAGACGGCACTTCCGTCAAGCATGCTGCAGCTAAGGAATCAAAATATATTCTAAATAACTACAGGACTGGCTGCGCAGCAACTTATACGGAGTCACCCGCTAGTGAACTCCTCGCTCCTTGAAGCCTCCATGGAGTTAATACAGGGAGAGAACACACGAGTAAGTTAACCTGTTAGACTTGAATCGAAATCGAGGCATCTAGGTGGACCCAGTCCAAGCGAGTAATTTTTTCGCTGTTTTTTCACACATTAGTGGGATCAAAAATACGATGTTTCCACTGATGGCATGACTAAGCAATTGGAGAGTACAAGCAATATACTACAGTCGACGCAGTTTAGCCGACGGATATATTTCTTAATCAAGACTTTTTCAGTCCAAATGGCCAGCTGCATTCACTGAAAACTAACGAAATTTGAACGAAGCATTATTTTGCTGCTAACTCAAAATATGAAAAAGTTTGGTGCCTTAATTTCATTATCATTTACTTTCCAGGCAAATCAGCTGCAGGCATCAATTTTTCGAAGAAAAACAAACAAACTGTGCATGGCATGAAGCGTTTGCGGGGAAAGTAGGAGGAAAACGGTTAGGATTGAATGGGCCATGAAATAATGTAGAATGAATTCTTCAGCAATGGAAATATATGAAAGGAGCTTCCTTTGTTGGTTTAGCCATACTGAGAGAATGGCTCGAGAGGAAGGGATAGTCGAGAAAGTCGTACGTGAATGTAGGGGACAGGTTTCTTCAGATAAGGAATATTAGGAGGCTTAAGAACAACAAACCATGTTTCAAGAAATGCACAATTGTAGTTAAAAAAAAAGAGGCATAGAGCATCAACATTCATAAAGTAACATATAATATTCAAGTAAGAACATCATGTTTGAAGAAATGGATAATTGTAGCTAAAGCAAAGGAGGTATAAAGGAATAGGGCACTATGGAAGAAATAATTAAAACAGAACCGTTTACCTAGGCCTAATACCAAGCTCAAATGTTTTTGGCTGTAATTCGCAAAGCCATAATATTTATTTATTAATTATTTAGGTACTTATAGCAAGCTCTTTTAACTTTACCTAATCCGAAAAGGAACGGCGTTATATATAAGTGTGATGAACATTTTATTTTTCCCAACGTTAAACCTTTAAGTCCGTATCACCTATTATTTAATTCGTGAAAAAAATATATGGGAAAGAAACGACTTGTTCGTTGTTATCAGTTGAAGGGCATGTATTTCTATTGTTAGAACCAATAAGAAAAATTTGATACTAAAATAATTTTTCCATGTGACAGACAGCTGAGATCAGCAGGCGTTAACTCCATCTTCGTCATACTTTCAACAGATTTCCTCCATTTAATGACACATCATCACGCTGAACAAAGAATGAAGTAATTTTCTATAATCCGAACGAGGAAAACCCCACGGCTGAGTCTTTCTGAAAGCCGATTACATTGCGGCTCAATCGCGCAAAAAGAAATACCTTATCATCTTCGCTTCAGGGTCACCCATAAATGAATCCCCCTCCGACCAGCCGATGATGAGTGGGGAGGTTCTAGCTGAGAAGATTAAAGGCGAATGAGACCCTAATGCGAAAGTAGAGATTAGATAAACCGCTGGCACAAGTTTTAAGCCAAAGACCATGAGTGACTTCATTTAAAAATGAGTAACTCTCTGATGTACGCGGTAGATGACTCTTCTAAGATTAAAACGACTTCTTTAAGGAGGAGATTAAAATGTCCCAGAATGAATGACCAATATATTGAGGCATTTTCGGTTGCTTTCCTTACGCGTGGTAAACGGAATAAATCGGTCTATGACGCTATATATCTCACAGATGCTGGGTCGATCAATGATAATATGTATCGTGCTTCCGTCAGTGAAATCGTTTCATTTTCCTTTGGGTTTATCCGCTGCAGCACTTGTTCCTTCCAAATGATCTATTCAGATTGGTTCTTATTTCCTGGAAAACCTGGAATGTTGCTTGATTTTGAAAGTAGAAATCCAGTAGCCTCCCTGTAAAAGTGCCTTGGCAAACTTTAGTACCCCTTAATTGGTCAGAAGTACCTAATGAAAACTACAATTCAAGCTACTCACAGGAAGTTAATTTGTTTAAACTCGATTCATGTTGACTTAGGGGCCAGTGTTCACAAAATATCACAAGAGACATTACCTTCGGGAGACAGAAATTTATTTTATAACTCGAAAGCAATCCACAAGGTTTAACCTTTTCCAATGAATACGTAACCAAAAGCAATTCAATGGTTATTTAGAAAGTAAAGTTGACCAAAAAAGATAGCGATTAGCCTGCAGAACCTTTAAAAACACAGTGAGCTAAAACCAAGACTTCCTAGAGATCCATATAAACGAGGAGTACCCATTTATTTGGAAATCAAGGTCTTAGATGACACATTATGAAGATAGAGGCGGTTAAAATTATGTAATTACCACATTATATGTCAAATTGTAAATTGTGATTCGTTTGCTGCATATTAGTAGTCAATGTACATTTTCCGCAATGGAAAATAAAACACCACCAAGAATCATGCATGATGAGATGAACACTTCATGTCTGCGTGGACGGCTTCATACATTTTAACTTCGGTCTCTTCAAAACTAAAGGTGATACGAACGATTAACTTTGAGGACCATAAAGCATGGGAAATTATCTTCGTGGTAAAACTACATAATTTCGGAAATTAATGTCTTACAAAGATATACATTTTTCATTTACTATCAAAGGGCGAGAGGATGAGTTCCGAGGATAAAATAAGGAAGACTAAGGAAAGACGAAAAATGACTCAAGCAACCTACAGTGAAATTCATGTCGGAGGAATAGTTGAAATACTGTGGTTGTTATACTCAGGAAAGTAATTCATTGGGCCATGATAAAGCTGAGAGTATATTGAAAAAGACCGTGTATGGGGAGAGCGGAGTTGGTACTCGGATAATCATGCTGCCTTCGCATTGAGGTAAATTGACTCTGTGAGAGGCATTTTGATTCTCCGCCAAGACAGAATGCGATGAATACAATAGCACCTTCACCACGAAGTTACCTCGCCCAACAGGTAAGGGAAATGCCTGCGTAAATAATTGGAAATGACTTGGTAAAAGTTTGCGAGAACCTATGAGAAAGTCAGCACCTACATTAATTCACTATAAATTATCTTTCTTTCACTACTAAACAGCTGTAAAAGTCTCTTTAGCTGAAGTCATTTCAGAGTTAATGATTCAGGTAAAGCAAATGCGAGAACCATGTAGCTACCGAATTTTTTCCCAATTTTTTCATCATATTGATGAAGGTGTAATAAAAATACCACGGTGGAAAACAAAAAAGTATGACCCGAAAGAAAGACCGAAGAAAATGGAGAAGGCTAGGAAACATCAGTAGAGTTGGATTGCTATGGTGCGTTACTTGCGTGTGATTGCGTGGATACGGTTACTTGCACCGAATACCATCATTGATTCTACATTACGTTATGTTCATGAGTTAATTCTTGGGAACAGAAAACAAAAATCCTACCATACTTAAGACTATTAATAAGGTCAAGTTATATGGTAATTTCATAAAAATAAACATTTTGTAGAGCTGTATTGAATTAAAAAGGCCATTTAGCGAAAAAAGAAAGCCTGCGAAAGTAGATAGCGGAGTTAAGGAGTTAGCATTGGATAGGAAGAATGATGTCAACCAACCTCAGGATATAAACAATGATGAAGACGATCTTCCGTAGGATAAAGCACTTAAGTTTTCAGTATTTTTTAAATGAGGACCCTGAAAATATCTTACAATTGTTTCTTTTCTCCCGTGTGGCTACAGAGTATTTGCTCCCGCAGATATTTTGATGGATACCGTCCACACCTAGAAAGAGGAGAATATATTCAATACACGATAAGAGTGATTTTGGTGTGTTGATAAAAGTTAACTATTCTCCGACAAAGTGCAGGTAACTCTAAAAATAGATATGATTGAATAATAGCAACAGCTGAATTAAATGGAAGTTGGTGCGATTTGGGTAATACCCAGAATTGATAGAATTGAATTTTATATTGTTGGTTCTGTATTAACTAATACCCTTATTAGTAAGTGGCATGCAACTATATTTGCGGCTCGACGCACAGCTAAATGTAACTCGTCGAATTGCATTCCTAATTGCTTCAACTAAAACCATAAATGGAATTAGGACTGGTGGATATTTTCGCCGTTATATCGTGGTACTAAGTCAGCAGATATATTTATATCAACTCACACACACTACATAAACGTTAATTATACTGGGAGTTATAGTGCTAGCGTAAAAGACAGCTGACTTAATCTTGTAAAACAATGTGAGGAAATAGTCATACAAATCATTATATGTAATTATTTCTAAAATACAGAATTGAAATGAATATTCTTACTTTTATTCTTAGTGTTCTTACAAAGATTTAGAATTCTTTGTGTGATGCCCTCGAGCGTAATATTTGTAATTTTACCGGTACATAAAGGAAATAACTATGCATGAAAGAAGTCCGATACCAAGCATAAAATACGGGTGGCCAAATTTATTGAGCTGTCAATCTGCAAGTGACCCGCGATCAATCGCGAAGTAGAATGTCATTCAATAGTAAGAAAGAGCCACAAAACGAAAGAAATCCATCCATGACCCACAAGAAAAACGAACGGAAAAAAACAACAATATGCGTGTGGTCCACGAGCCGCGATTTGCCCATACCTCTTATCATCATAATAACCCGTTCAACTTGGGTAAGCAAGCGACCTAAGGAACCCAACTCGGAAATACGGATTTGGACACGTAATGAACAGTTCACATGAATAGTCTACATGCAGAGTATGATTCATAAAGTATTCAATAGCCACACCCCAAGGACGTTCCAAATCCTGTTCGCAACCCCATCTCATCGACAAGGACGCGCAAAAAGGCAACAGGACACAGAGATGGCAACCGTGAAAGAATACAAAATAAATCGTCGTGCGCCGTTTAAAGAATAATTTCTACCCCCATTACATATTTTCCGATTAAAAATTATTTCTAGATAACCAATTACATTCATCTACATAATACCCTGAAAGCCACCTCAAGGCTGTGCGGAAGGGGTGAAAGGCGTTATCACACATTAGAGAAACACACTAGATATTTTATGACAAAATGGAAGGAAATCTCTGATATATTGTCTAAAGGAAAACGACCACAATTTAATTAATTGTACGAGTGAAAATGCAAAAGAATATGCAGCATTCAAAATGAAAAATAATCAGGAATTAACTGTGAATTTCGCATATTTGTTTACCTCCTCATTGCCTTCTCTCTTCTGGCATTCCTGAAGGAAGTTACTCCGCCACTCCATGTCTGACTTTGATAAGCTCGCACAGTAACTAGATTAACGCGCACAATTAGAAATAAATTAAAATTAAATTGCACCTTGCTGCGGACGTGAGTAACAGTGAGCAGAGACATATTACAGATCAGCCCTCTCCTTGAAAAGCACGCGAGTTACGCTTTGCACCGCCACGCCTCACAGCGACCGTTTTTTCTTCCTCGAGAATACCGTGCGATGGGACAGGTGGCCCAGGAAAATAAGTCTATTCTGCGAAGGGGTGACAACCTTTGTAAGCTACGCGTATTGTCACGGCATTACGTGCGGGTTGATTAATTCGCGCAGAACTTGGCTATCTTCCTTGACTCGGGCTACATTTTTCTGTTTGCGCCAGGGGCCTGAAGAGATCGTTTCAAGAGAAGTCGAATTTAGTGGTGCGTAAGGGTAGCGGTAGATTTATTGTCACAGTGAACCATTACAAGAATTTGAAGTGGATAACTAAAAGGGAAACCATCGTAACTCTCGCATATCTATATTTTCCCCCGCCTCACACTCTTGTAGATGTTTGTGGTTTATATTAAGCGAGTTTTTCATTTAAAGCTGCGCGGTCATTTAAGTTTCAGCACATTTGTCACCCGCAGGAATGCATTTCTAACAGCAGATTTTGAAAACATATAACAACGATAAAAGTTATATTACAAATGAATGGAAGTTACATAGAAACCCTAATGCAAAGGTTTAGCCGGAGAGAAACTTAATATTTTGAATTCATAAGAACTTTTGCAGGGGGAAATTTATGAACAGAAAATAAGCAAAAGTAAATTGACTAAGTGCAAATTCACAGTAAACCTATACCGGGTAAGAAAGGGAACTATATCGTAAAAAAAAAACCTTATTTCGAACTTTATTTTCGGGGAATATGCACGCCTTTCAGTATGTCCCGCACATAACCCAGCGATGAGTAGCGAGGTAGACACAAGTATGGATAGAGTTTCGTTCCTTATTAATGTCAGAAAAATAAAAGCATCAAATTACTGCGAAAGAAAGTATCATGTGCGGCTTCCGTAAATTGTGAGGCACAGGGAAATTCGCTGAAAATTAATACGATCATTTTGCGCAGAAAGATTAAACTTTAACATCAAAAGCAAAACGTTTCTATTACTGAGTGTATTGTACAATCTACACTGCAGGAACTTAGCGTAAGCAAATATTAACTTCTTAAAAAGGTTAACAGTGTCCGAGGTATTTCATTTCATTACCTCGCATAATGATACTGATGTCACGATGACAATGTCAGAGTTCCTGCTTGCACTCGTAAAAATACGTTTTTAAACGAATAATTACATAAAATATGGAACAATAACCAAGGGAAAATTTAGGAAATTGTGGAAAGAATGCAGTATAGGGGAGATAACTTTTAGTAGTTAATCCAATGATTGTAGAGACAATAACTACAGCAAAATGAAATGAATGAATGAACTAAAAGTACTTGCACTCCACATTTAAAAGGTTTGAACAAAAATTATAATCGTGATCGCCAAAGCTAAGTTAACAATGTGAACATCAAGATAGAATTGAGCACGACAGTGGCACCACCAGGAAAAATAAGGCGTTAGTACGTCAAGGAGACAAACATAGGGTACTCGCCAACCACATTTTTCGCCATTATGGAACGGAGGAGTAACCTTACGGACATCTCGTACGTGCTGGAATGAATAAATGTAATAAGCCGTAAGGACGGCGGACGCGGGGGAGAGAGGGTGGGTGGGGACGCGACGGAAAGAATCGAGTTTTCGTAGCGACGCGACGGCCGAGGACTCAGGTGAGACAGAAGTCGAGCAGTGCGGTCAGCCGTAGGGGCCGTAGGAGATGAAGGGGGGGTTAAGAGGATGGATAGGAGGGGGGGACAGAGGGAGGAGGTTGGTTGGTTGGAGGAGAAGTTTCCCGGCTGCATTGGGAGGGGGGGTTGCTGCGGGAGATGAGGGGAGGCAAAAACCTTTCATTGCAGCAGTCCGCCGCGCGCGGTGTGACTCATCGTCTAAAGTTAGTCCTGCTATGTGCGTGACAGGAGGTGAAGTGACGGAGGGTTGGAGGGGGGTGGTGGGAGGGGAAAGGGGAAGGGGAGAGGCTTTAATAGAGAGAGGGGTAATCGCGAGCCGATGGAACGGAGGGGGAGGGTAGGGGGAGAGTAGGAGGGGGGAGAAAAGAAGAGAAATCGTGTCGATAAAATATTCGTCTCATTTATTTATTGCCGCTCTTAACAGCGAAGGAGAGAATTGTGCGATCGGCAAAAGCGAATTATGATGAGATCATTGGTGTGGATCTTTTTTCGGCCGGATGGGTTTCGTTTACTTGAATCGAACATAAAAAAAACTGAATGAATAAATCGGCGGGGAGGATTTAAGGCAGTGCAGCGAAGTAACTCGGCCGAATTTTCATCCCCTACTCCGAAAATGTTTCTTTGACGAAATATTATTTTTCTCGCACAAAAACATAGCGGTATGAGATATTAATTAGACTAAAAAATAAAAAATATGATTATATAATATCTATTATATATATGCATATATAATAAAACACATATTTGTTCCGAAAATAAAAAAATACAGCCAAGCAACACAACGTTACTACCCATGGAGAAAAAGTGCTTAACTTCACATTAATTAAAAATAAATGCGAGATGCGAGTGTGGTTTGGAGTCGTATTTCCGGAAAGATAAATGGCAGCAAGTACTGTTCAATAACCGAAACTACACGACAAAGGGATCCTCAATGCACTTCAGCATTAAATATAAGGATATGCGTTAACTATTCGCAAAATTGCAACGCATTAAAATAAATAATTATAAAATAAATTCGACCCGATATTAAAAGCTTAATTAAAATGTTTTAAATGTTAAAATGTTTAATCTGTGATGTCCCTATTAGGCATCGTGCGAGCCTTAAGAGAAATCAAGAGGGATTTCTTACACAGTTGTTAGCGAGGAGTGAGTTTGATGGAATGGTGTACACTTGAAAAGTGTATGAGAACAGAAATAGTGATTTTTACGAAGCTTAACTCGAACCAGGCGAACTGATTAAAAATATGGGCTCAATCAAAGATAGAGGTGACACAATGGCTAAAACGCCAACTTCACAGGCATCATTTGCATCAATTCACCAGTGTTTCATTGGTTCACTTTTCAACAGAGAGATTTGGAAAAAAGAAATGTTAATCATGAATATTTGATGTGTGGCAACGGCTGACGCCAACATTTTTGCAGCGTGAGGTAGGTGGTTTCACCTTTCGGATATTTGTATCAGTGTCACGACATAAATTTGGGCGTTAGCGAACTATCGTCGGGAAGTCTCAGTAGCTCCCTCGCAATCCTTAGAACTTGATGCAGTGTAATGGCACTTTTTGCACAGATGAAGACATTCCAAAAAATAAAATAATTAAAAAAAAAGAAAAAAGACCTGGCCTAACCCTTCTTCACAGCGCCTTTCGTACGTGAAAATAATACAAACAGCACGATTTAATAACGGCATTCCTCAGGAAAGGAGGCATGAGCCAAAATGCTGTATGACAGTTGCAAGAAAAAATTTTTCTTTAAATTGGTATTCCAAGTCGAAAGCGATATTATTTAAAGAAGATTTAATTTTTATAATACAATCAAATAAAGTTTATGACCACTGGCAGTTATTATTCAGGCTTCCGAATATACAGATTAATCAGAGGCATCGAAGCAAAGGGTAAAAAAATAAGATTAAAAATAGATATTTTAAATTGGCGAGAAATATCTTACAATAAACATTTTAATTTAACGTTTAGATTAAATTATTACTCAAGGGCTGATTGTTTTCATGTAATAAAGGTTAAAATTAAACACCCTTCCATGTGGTCATAATTGCTGCGTTATAAATTTTCATTATTTTATATTTTCAACGAACGAGAATCTTATATAAATATTTATACCATAGCCACACCACAGGTCAACCTGATTTGGACTTTAACATCCATCGTATTTATAGTGAAGGCCAAAATCCGATTCGGTAATGCGGCGTGCAGATACGAGATACAAAAATGGTGCCCTTATCTGCATTGGTGTCAAATTTAACAATTCAATATCAATTTATCATTGAAATAAACATTTGAATCCATTTCTAGACCATCAGGCAATTATTTTAGACAAATAAAAACGTTGTCACGAGACATTGATAATTCCTCATAACTTATTACAAATAGAATTTCAACGCATGGGACTGAAAGTCATGCTCTCCCCTCAAAATAAAAATTATCGCGTTATTTTATTGTCTCGGGTAATTTGAGAGATGATTCTTCCCGGAAAAGGTACGCGAAAGTACCCGAAACTGTACATCAAAAGCTAGGATGAACTTACTTTTAGTTCTATTTAGTAAAGCTCTAAATTATCTCCGCTCGATATTTGAAAGGGGTGTTACGATGGCATCCATCCCGATTGGAACCTAATACCTTCTGACCTTAAGCCAGAAGGCTACCAAGCATTAAAATACATATAACTAAATTAGGTAAATGAAAAACAACTTACTTTGATAATTGGGAAAATAAATTTCATAGCCATCACCGTGATAACAATTGAACGTAAGAATATTTTACTGGACTCACTTTATCGACTTGAATTTTACTCATTAAAGTTAGCCTAAGTTAACTTCAATCTCAGCCTCAGACAGAATCACCGTGGTGTTTTAGGAATCCAAAAACTAAATTCTACTCACATACAACACACTCTATCGGTAGCAAAATAGGGCCACAACTGTAAAGTTTGAGAACTCTTTCACGCGCAACATACGACGTTTCACATGGTTGAAAAACAGCAGAGATTCTGAGAATTCCCTAATTAAACAACGAAACACATTTCAAGTCTATTTCAGGCAGTCCCTCAACTTCTTTTGGCGTCAACCCCCTTTTGAATTCTTTACTTGTCATTGACCATCTCCCTTTTACTGTAACTCGGTGAGGTAAAAGTAGAAAATAAAACTCTTGAGAACACAATCGACCATTTTGAGGACTCATGAAACACAACGCCTTCTTTCTTTACTATGAGGTGAACCCAATGGTAACGTAACAACGCTTGCGCAAAAAAATCATCATCTGTGGGCATCCTACCGGCTGATTAGTAGTTTTTGGATCGTCCCTAACTTCTTTGGAACTTCCCCCATCTCAAATTATTTTTAACTTCCCTATGAATAACTCTACTAGCCCACCATCATGACTCTCCAATTTTCCTCCTATTTCTTCATATTTTCTGCCTCTCCTTATGTTGTTTTAGGATATTCCTCTTCCCGCCACTTCCGCGATTACCACCTGTCCTCCCTCCTATCTCGCTGTGGATATTTTGTTAATACAACCACCACATTTAAACTTAAATCTAGGTGTGCATAAAGAACATGGTAGAGTATAATCTAAGCTATGCACACATAATCTTGGTTTCAGAATAGCCTTAGGCTTTTAAGGAGTATGGCATTCCTCATTAGAAGATGACTATACAAGAATGAATTTCGTCACAGTTTTAGATACTCTATCACCACATTTAATGTGCAAAAAAGGCAGATACCTCACCGTAAGCCATTTTCAATCTCCCGCAGTTTTCATTACGATATCATCAACGTAGCCACCTGGCGGTATACGCGCGAACCTCTTCGAGAGTAGCGCTTCGGGTGCGGTGTAACGCCAAACTGCTTGAAGGCACGCGTGGAACGATCGAAAATGCACGTAGACACGAGTCGCGACTGTGGACGAAGCGAGCGGTGAGTAAACGCAATGGAATTTCTTTCAGCGTCTGCTGTGTTATGGGAAAAATGGGAGGGTAGAGGGGTGGTTGTTTGGGGGAGGGCTTTGCGGCAGCGGGCCGTGGTTGCGGGGAATATAAAGGGGTGGGATGGGAACCGAGTGAAATCGAAGTGGTGTGGGAGTCTTTCGGGAAAGGTGGAACGGGTGAGTGAGTGAGGTCGTGCGAAGGCTGCGAGCTTTTCTTCTCCTCACTGAGGTCGGGCGTGGGGATATGAGGTCGTCTGCGCTATAGGGCGGAGAAAGGGGAGAGGGGACTGTTTGAGAAACGTGAGTGCCCTGCAGGTGGACTCCTGCCTCCGCCGTGCGAAAGGCTGAGTCGTAACTCGCCGGTGTTGTCTATACTCTTTCTCGCCACCCCCGTACCTATATTCCGAGAAAGTTGACACTTCCGCTAATCACGAACCTTTTCCCATCCTCCTTTCTGCGACCGCCTTCATCAACTCCACGCAGAAATGATGCCGCGAGCCGACAGGTCTATGAATTTCCTTATATCTAGATGACTCGTCGGAAGATAAAAGGGAAGAGAGTTAGGAATAGGGTAGCCAGCTTCAAAAGAGTTGATTCCAGGTTTAGTCCGTTCTAAAAGCTAGTGATTCCGGGAGATTAAATTATGTTAAAAGCATGATTTAAATAACCGTTGAATGTACATTCTCAATAAATGAGCAGCATAAATTTTATAATTTGATCTCAATTGCACCTGCACTTGATAGAGCATGTTGAGCAGTGAACGAATTATAACAATTACCACCATGTTAGAATTTTTAAATCACGTAATTCTGATATACATCTTCATATTCTGTGATATTTGTGGCAATAAAGATAAATAAAGAAAATATTCATGAAAAGAATATTGTATAAATTTTATTTGAAGGATTAATAGGAGGAAAATGCCGGCGGGAAAAGGATTTGGAGCATTATTGCCAGATTATTGTTCAATAAAACATTATGGGAGACTACCAGGTAATCCGGGAAAGATGGCAACCATAGTTACGAATCGTGCAAGCTAACTAATAAAATCAGCACATGGCCTATTGGTTCAACTATGGCCTAAAAATAAAATAGTTGATGGTTTAGCCTCATCCTAATTTGTAATTCCAACTTTCTCAGAAAACATTCCAAAGACATTGCACATCCTCGAATTGCAATTGAATAATTTGTTAAAAATCCATGTCGCGTGCCTATTTTTATACAATTGTAGCTTAGGGATTTCAATCGTCTCCGAGTATCAGTCAACGACATTTCCACGTCTGGTTATAAATTGAAAATTTCATTCCGAATCCTGGTGACGTTTCTACATAGTTGAAGACAGTGGTTAAGCGGGTCCTCCGCGCAGGGAGGACCCCACCACCCTGGGGATAATGGAAGGGCTGCGGGAATAGGAAGGAAAGAAGGATGGGTGAGAAGGGTAGGGGAAGGGGAGCTTTCGACCCTAGAGCCTTGAATAGACCAAGGGACAAAAACGAAACGCGAAACAACTTTTGATCTCTAGCGTTGGCTACGATGAATTCTATGAAAGAGAAAACATTAGAGTGGCAACCCGTCGTCCAGCCGGGTCCGCTAGATACATGGTTGAAGACAGTCTGCTGAGTTAGTTATGTAACTTAATATAGTGTAAGAGTAACTTAATACAGAAACCCATGCAATCCAAAAGATACAAGTGATGCCAATGCACAAAATCCGAAGCAAAACTTCCGGTGGCATCTCGATTCCTAACTCCTTAGATTAAGGAAAATAAGCAGAAAATTATTTAAACAACTAGCGAGTTACGACTAAACAAACTTGTCGTGTTTTTTATAATAACCTTCAAAACTACAAACGCTGTTTTCGATACATTTTCTGATATTTATATTTGTGATTGAAGAAGTTGCTTATACATTGTTAAAACAATTATTTTCGTCATTCTCTCACACATACTGAATTGAAATTTGATGGGGATAACCCCTATAGTTGGGTAAGTCGAAATAGACACATAATTTTCAAAACCAATTATTCATCACACCGTATCAAAAAGCCTAGGTATGGCCTTGCTCGCAAATGAATATGCTTCGGCTAATTGCAAGCACAGATCATATCATAGTCAGGATCGTTAATGTTGCGAGGACAAAGAACTGGTCCCTCGCGCCGAGGGACCTCATTCTCTGCGGAAAGTAACAGGATATTTTTCGTACACAATGCTTGGGTGTTATGGATGGATAATTGAGGGATAATTAACCTTCAAAGTGCAACTCACCGCCAGAGCGATGGTAAGATGAAATGAGCAGTACCGCCATTCGTGTTATGTCAGTCCTCTCCTCACCATTGCTTTTATTCCGAAACCGCACTTATTGACTATTTTACTCTCATAATAAACTGGTTTAAGGATAAACTTAAAATTCGTATGCCTTCTCAATGATAACAACTATAGTGACGTTTCTGAATGAAAACCGATGAATTTAATCGCATAACTGGTAGATATATATAGTCGACATCACGAGTTAACAAAAACTTATGTTATTATAAAAAAGTTATGTGATCACTTATGATCTCAAGTATTGGCCTACCTGTACGTTAATCGCTGATGAAGCCAAATCGTCTTTCAACTAAGTGACTGAAGAATTGAACCAAACTTTTATCAAAAACATTTAACATGCTGTAATTCAATGGAAAAATTATTTTCCTCGAACAATAATAATAATAATGAATTCGATATTCTCAGACGTAACTTTGTGACAAGATGTAAAGACACCTGAAGATGTCACCTATGCGATGAAAATGATCGTATTAAATAAAATCCATTGTGAAATCGACAAACTTTGTATTGATTCTGTCAATAATAATCACACTTTTTCGTAATTATGTTGCTCACCCATTGCATGCTGTTTATAATATTACTATGGACAGTATTTTCGCATTTCATCAACTGAATATATATGTTCTTGGGATCGTTCACAGTAACCCCGACTAGACATACCAAAACGTATCGTAACAGCATCCTGCCCTGAAATTTAAAAACCTCGTGGCATAATCTCAGCCGAAATATACATGGCTGCGTTTGTGACTTTGTGTTTCAAGTCAATCTGCTCCTCTGCGTAGTCATATCGTAAGCCACCAGGCGGAGGCGCCCTCTGTTTACCTTCACAAGAATTTCGGGAAGGTCAAGTGGCAAACAGCCAAAGTAATTATTCAGACAGTGCGGCGACGGGTTGCGCATGCTATAGAGGAACGCAGTCCCTTTTGACGTTCCCGGAATCCGAAAATTTCCTCGGGAATATCTTCGTGCCATATTGTTAGCTGGGTCGGATTTCCCGCAAAGGGGAGAAAACACGTGCTCAGGATCGCAGCCAGAAGGCGAACAAAAAGACATGTGATGAATTTACGAGTTGCGTCCTCTAAACGCTTGTCGGGAACATACGAAAAAAGCAGCTCTTTTATATTTAATTTATATTTCCATGATTTACGGCGACAGTTTAACGAGCAGGATTATTCTCTTACTTAAATTGATGAGGATTGTAAAGCTACAGGGTCGCAACGCACACCCTCGTCTCTTCCTGTCTTTGTGTCATTTTTTGACTACGCTCATTTTGAGCTAGATTCTCGCAGAAGTTGGGCCCGTTTGAGTGCGTGAGTGAGTGACTTCCTGAGTGCTTGTGTGTTTTTGGTCATAACCCAGGTATCCTTAACGGGGTCCCATCAGCCCTAGTGAAGAATCCCTATTCGAGTTGAGTGTGTGTATTCTTGGCTATGTCACTGGCGAGGAAGTAACATTCCCTTAAGGTGGCTGGAGCGGTAATCGTGAGTCGTTGAAGGCACATTCTAATAACTTTTCAAGCAAATCGATAAAAATATTCTTGGACCACTTTTTACTTAAGTACACCAGTTTATACGTTGGAAATTGCCAACCATGCAGTAATGTATATGGTGCAAGAGTTGTATTTCAAATTTTCGCCTTAATTAAAGCATTATTTTGACTTGGATCTGCGGCGCGAAATTCGGAATTTACGAGAAAATCATATCTAAACACGCTTTTCTTACTCGGCATGATACCTTGATATTTGTTAGCAGCTATCATAATAATATAAAAAGTATTATTTCGCATTTAGGAGAAAATCTGTACAGAAGCAATCAAATTATTTCAAAATATATGCCGTGTGCCATAAGAGTACTAGTTAAAATATCATTGAATTTCCAGGAAACCAAATCGGTAGCATGCAGTTTTTTTCACTTTTATCGATAGATATTACTAATAAGGACACGTATGCAAAGTTTCACGCAAATCTGTATACATACAAAAATCGCTCCAGCCACCTTAAACCACCCCAGAAGGATTTTCTGGTCGAGAGGTTGTGATTGGTCACTGCCGTGTAATTGCCCCTTCTTCCCGCAAACCAACACAGCAATTGTTGTGTATTTTTGACGAGTGGTGCCAATTTATTACGGCCATTGGAGATTATTAATACCTTGTTAATAAATGTCTGGATGAAAAAGGGCATAGCTAAGATATTAAAAAGATACATAAGTCTGTGATTATAGGAATATGAATAGTATTTTTAGCTTAGAGAATATTAAAGAATTCAAAAAAGATATGGTACTTTTTTCACAGATTTTTATTTAAAGTCGACCGGTTTCGTCGCATAGGCGACATCATCAGGTGACATCAGGTCGCACCTGATGATGTCGCCTATGCGACGAAACCGGTCGACTTTAAATAAAATTCTGTGAAAAAAGTACCATATCTTTTTTGAATTCTTTAGAATGGATTTTCACAAAGTGAAGCCTGAAACCATCGAGTTAGAGAATATTGATTTCTCGGGGTTTTCATGTATGATGAGAAGAGACAAATCTAAATATCTGGAGACATGCATGTCCAATCTTAATGTAAACATGACTTATTCGTCTTATTTTGATTATTTTCGGTATCCATCGCGTTTGTTTGCTTATTTTGGGACGTTTCGCCAGTCTTCCTGAAGGCGTCGTCAGGTAAAGAATTTTCGTTTGAATTTCGGCCTCTATATATAGGTACAGTAGCTGCTTGTTAAGGCGCATTGTCAGCGCAAAGAAAATTATAAAAAATCGCTGAAACCTGAAGAACAATGACTTCTTCCTGTACACACTTGTCTCACTTAACTTTGATTTTAAACCAACAGAGTATTAGACCATGATTCTTACCGATTTAAGGATTTGAAACAGAATAGAAGTAAAATCCTATACGAATTATGACTTCTCATAAAACGAGTTGATATTTTATTTGAAACTCATGACCATCAAAATGTCACATTAGAATAAAAAATATTATCATGATTCGAGCAAGAGTCGAAAGCACCACTAGTGAACGCACACTTGAAATACACCCCAGCATTGTCCATCGTTATCTCAACTCGACACTTTATCAGTAAAATCAAACAGATACAGAGATGACTTCCAATTCCAGAAATATTCTTTGCATCGGAAAATGAGCAAATAATACTAAGGTTGTCCTAAGAGAATACAATCCTCGCTCGTCATCAGAACTGCAATGGACCAAACAGAGGGCAGCTTTCACTACTTTGATTACGAGTGGATACTAGGGATCACTGGAAACATCTGTCTTGGTAAATATCTGGGTCCAGTAATCGTCAATCCTAGTTCCAGGTTCATACGGCGTAAGAGTTTCCAGCTCCAACAATCTCCACTCGTCTCGAATGCCATCTTCATCCACTTCCATCGACATCTGCAGGATCTTGTAAACGGATACAATGTTCTGCCGGGAGCTTTCCTTGATGTTTTGAGACTTCAAACATTTCAGGTGACGAGCCTCTCTTTCCTTCGCCAAGACTGATTTCTGGAGGTGGCTCACAGTCACCTGATAATGTTTTAAAACTTCTTGATTAAAACTTAAAACTCTGGAGATGCGAGCATTCCTGTTCGACAAGAAGCCGATCGGCATCCTTACCAATGTCAATTTTACTAATTTCCATAATATTGTTCGTATTGAGAAAGAAGGCTACTTTCATACATTCTTGCTTGCTTTTGAGCAGGTCTAGCTTGCAGAACCGACATAGCAATAGGAAATATAGACTCTCAACCTCTTCATCCAAAACATGGATCATAGGCTGATCATGTTGAAAAAGTTTTGAAATTCTTTCAAATATTTTAGCACTATACAGATCAAAGGTTATCTCTGCAGGGATGATTTTATACTTAAGGCCGTTACCAATAGCCTGATAGCACTTGGATGTAAGGAGATTTTCAACATCTTTTCCTTTATGACAGGGTAACACTTGAAGAAAATAGTGTTTGAGCGCCGGCAATTGCTCTTGAAGTCTCTCTGCTGCTGGGGACAGGGTGAGCCACCGGGAAACAACATGCTTAAGAAACTCATGCATAGGCACTTTCTTCTCTGTTTGAGAATTTTCAAACACCTGAAAACGACTTGGATAGTCTATAAAGTCATATACAAGAATAATGACGTCAGATACCTCCATTCCAAAAATTTCAAGCCCTTTCTGAAATGTTGTATGGAGGATGTGCAGGTTGAAGAAACCAATTTCACGAATTCCTCTGTCAAAATCAGATTTGAGTTTCGGAGAAAAAAGCCTAACAATGGCTTTGTTTACATTGGGGCCGTCGCAAGAGACCATGACATTCACGCAATAACTCCCTTCTTGACATTCCAAAATTCAGACTCTCAATATCCCAACGCTCCCTATTCTACCGTATCCCAAAAACTTTCAACTCCTTATCCCCGCAGTTACCCTCCCTTGACCTCTTCTCCAGACCCTCCGTTTTCAAATCAGTCCTCAGAAAATATATTGCTGAGTCGACTCCTTCTATCCCATCTCCTTGTCCATAAATCCCAATACCAATCTTTCTTTCCAATGTATTTCTCTGTTATCTTTTACATTTTTAGGGTATATTTTGTTAAAATTTCTATTTATTTGTTTGCTTGTTGACCAATGTAATAAGCCTTTGTGCCGTTTTTGGAGACTTTTTAAATAAATAAATAAATGAGCATTTTTCCACAGTACACGGAACAGAACAGTATGCAGAACAACTTAACTGAAACAATATTTCAGCAGTGGCCCTGCCAATGAATGAAGTCTGTAAGCGACGAAAAACTGCCCTTTTTTCTTTTCAGAGTAGAACCTGATGCCAACCTGCAGTTCCTTAAATCATTTCTCATTAGTTTTCTCGTCATAACAAATAGTAAAGCCAACAGCATTTTGAGCATCTTCTAGCATTATATCCCGGAAGTAAGGGACGAGGGCTTCAGTCCACAAATAAGCCATTTTTGCCCTTCCTAAAAACATCCCCTTCGGTATGTGACCTTCCCTGAACATTCCTGTGAAGGTGTTCACGATGCCGTCACAGGATGCAGCTGAAAAGCTAGACTGGACACACTTCATTGCTCGAATTAGTTCGCAAATTGCAAAAAGGCGACTGTTTTCCGCGGAAAGGATGGATTTTGTTGTAGGATAGGCTCGTATTTGCCACAAATGAGAGCATTTTTTCAAAATAGTGAGTAAAGTGAGCATTTTTTCAAAATAGTGAGAAAGTGACCAGTTTTCGAATAAGAGAGTAAAAGTGAGAAAAGTGAGTCAGTGGAAGCCCTGTGTATAAGTTCAAGGATCTTCACCGGGTAAGAGGATAGAAGCTGAATAGTAAAAATAAAATCAAATGATATCAATTTCGCATCAAAAAAAAGTAAAAAATTCATCAACAAAGAACAGATAACATTATTTGTATTAGGGTAAACTGGAATAAAATAATACACACTAAAAGGAAAGGATGTGCAGAGAGAGAGAGAGAGACACACACACACAAAAACATGTGGGGGGTAATTTTTGCCACGGTTGAGCATGGGCAAGAAAATGTTGCTGGCAACGCAGTACTTAGACGAAGCCATTTTTTGGGGTATACTGTGATTTTGAAAACTAATAAAACGCTAACTAAGTATTCCATGCATTCTTTCAATATTCACCCACCTCTACCATTTCAATCATCCCAATATTACACCACATAATTAATTTTACTCTCACTTTCATTTAAATGTACTTATAATAAACGCTCTCAAAGATTGCTCTGGCTAGACGTTATCAATAAAATTAATGATTTTACCCAGAAGACTAAACTGCTCTACCGACAGCTTCAATGCGGATTAGGCGAAGTATAAGGAGACCAGATGCTCACACATTTACAAAACAATAGAAAACTAATGTGGCAAGAAATACTTGGAATTTCATTGCTAAGCACTTCGTTTCATTTTGCCCCCGAATACTCAACGGGAATCGCTTTGTAAGAGGTGAAGAACTGTGTTCTTGAAACTTAGTCGACATTTCACTTGATTTAAACGTAAATATTTCAACCATGATTTACATGAACACTTCTGCAGTAAAAAAAAGTTTTGACATGGAGGTCGTTCCAATTACTGGCTCACAAAGGATTTCCTAAGGTTTTTCTTGCAATCTTTACGTCAAGGTTTGCTTTTCTTTACTGACGTCAGATCGTTTCTTTGAAGGCGAAAAGTTTATCCTTCGTACGAAAGCGCCCTCAAAAAATACAATGAACGCTCACATGGCTAAGCACACAAACAGTAAAGGAATACAAACGGGCTTTGATAAAGGCTTCATATTATCCAAGCACGTCCCACACAATTGGCTACACAGACTAAAGTGCAGAAGGACGGGATTGAGCTGGAAGAAATACGGGATACAGGCAGACGTCGGCAGCTTTTACCTACTCCACACGAAAGATGCCGAGGTTATTGTCCCTAAGTATCGACCCAATAACACCTTTTATGCAAAAGACTACATCTACGTCTAAGTGCAATAACCACTGGGCGTGTGGGAAAGGGTGTTTGGACACCAACTATGACAAGAAAGGAAATTTGAAAAAAAAAATAATAACTAGAAAAGGAAAATGGTGATTATTGAGCGGTGTTTTGATGGAATGGTGTCTCCATCTGCTTTTTCTGTAGTCGAGAACGGTGCACGGGAGAGAATAAATTTAAAAAATATCTTTTCGATGGTGCACTTCTCACAATTTGTTGCTTTCGTATGTGCTACAGGCGTGGGGAGGGTATAAAACAATATCCTCCGTATCAACCTCGATCACGTGAAATCTGAATTGTAAGTAACTGCTCTTCGAACTGTTCTCCACGCTACAGCAAGGATTGCAAAACTATTGAGAAAAATTGGATTACAACCAAGATTTGATCCTGGGAACACGGCTTGGGAAGCCATTGCACCGCCCTCCGCATCCAATGCGATCCCCCGACTGCGACAAATCCGTTCTCTTTCGAATTTTCATCTCGCCCGAAATACGTAACAGTATTGACGTGAATTCCTACGCGTCGATAAATAACAGACCGTGGACGGCATGATTAACATCACAATGCTACTTTCTCACAGCCCCCGGCCTATTCTGAGGAAGTCCTCAACTCATGAGCGATTCAAAACTGATCCATGAATGGAAATCGCTCGAGGGCTTACGACCGCATTAATCGAACCACAATGAGTCACGTCCATCCGATGGAGGAGTGACGGTTAAGACATAGGAATACTTAACAAAATTTTCTCTGTCATTAATACCAATCGAGACTGTTCTCGCCCACCATCACTCAAATCCCTATTGGGAAAACGGTTGGAGGGAGAAAAATAAAATCACACCAGCCGACTCGGAGTTTGCGATACTTTGATTGAACCATTTAAAATAAAATAGCTTTCAATCGCTGAACTTTATCACATTTGCATTTGTAAGCACACTAGCACGCGTGCTGAAACTGACCACTAACAGCAATAGCGTACTTGAACGCAAATTGCATATTATCCCTAGTCGGTAAATAATTTTGCTAACTAATCGATATTCGGTAAATCAGTTACGTATGTTTCTGCCTTCTAGTGAATATCAGGATTTTTTTAATGAATCAAGGTAAAAATAACGCCTTTTATGCTAATAGACTCCAGTCGCTTGAAAATGGCTAGTAGTTTTTTAGTTGGAGTTGATCGGAATTCCCAGAGAGAGGATAATAATGCGTTGAAATACGTATTTAAAATGGTTCATCGCTTCCCATGAGCGAAAGTAGGTTTTAATTAAAACTTGTTACGATCCACGGGCGTTTGAACTTTTTCCGTGATTTTAAATATTATGAGATATTTTAGATAGAAATCGACCCACGAGTAACAGCTAAAAACCAAACTAACTAGTAGAATGGTCAATGAAGGGGTTCTCGTACACAAGCTTATTGCTTGTATACGAGATGCATTGCTTAAGAGAGAATAATTTACGCCAGCAACGCCCGGCGAAAATGTAATGCTTTCTCGCCCCAGCGTAAAGGGCTGCCAAGAGGAATGGTTAGCGGGAGCTTGTATGACATTCATCCTTTTCAACAGGTAAAGAATGGCCAATGGAAACATCGTATAGTACTAGGTAACCAGATGGAGAGAGTGTTCGCATGTAATACTTCAAATGCGGTGTGTTGGTATATTTTACGGGAACAAAAATGCTTAACAAGCGTCGGTGATACGACGATCATAAAGGAGCAGAAAATCCAAAGGTCTGATTAACTTTTGAAAGAATAAAACGGCCACCCTTAATATTTAAGAGCCTGGAAAAAGAAACACCACAGGTAAACGAGGACCAATAAAAATGTTTCAACGTCTTAATATTAAGGAAATGTAAAATTGCACGTTTGTAAGGTAGAGAGAAGCTATCTAGTTACCAAAAGCCATTGATTTAACTCCATTGGTATACCGAATCCTTGACAAACTAGTAATTTATTTTATTTTTAGAATATTTACTGCTATGTTTTTATATGTTATTTAATATTTACAGCACCACACAATGCTTGTCGGAATTTAAGCATGGAAGTAAAAATATAGAGAGCTGCTTTTTATCCACACCTTCCAGCAACATTCCTAGATAAAACCGTTATCAACTAAATATTTCATTTCAATTAATGAACTGATGGTAAGCTGCGATGCGATCTTCCTCCGGATACTGGAATTTAGTGCTACAGTCTCGTGAAAGGGATCCACTTATAAAAAAACAAATACATTTTCCTTAAAAGGGTTATCTCTCAAAGAAACTCATCGTTTTCTCAGATTTTTTTTCAACTGAATGAGCGGAACGGAAAAATCTTGAAAGCGACGTGCATACTGGTGGTAACGAGTATTTGTCGAAATATTAGATGAATTAACACGGCCGAGGGCTTCTCTGCTTCCTTAAAGACGTTCTGAGCAGTGATTCATGTTTCCCTATAACTCCTTTCTCGCACTTAAGTTTTGCATCACATAATTGAATATTTCATCATGATACATACAGTGAAATAAAATATAAAATGAAGTAGCTCTCAATAGCAATAAAAAAGAAAAACATCGAATATTCCATACAGGGTAAATGAAATACTCCCGAAGGATATATGCGTACTGAAGTATTCCGAAGAACAATATAATCGTTTGAATTATCTTCCAGAGATTTTTAGTATACCGCGAACTAGCCGCGTTATTAATGCTTTGTTCCTCCGTCGAATTTCCACTTTCTCCAGAGGTTTCCTTGCGTTTCAACTGTGGCCAACTACTTAATTCCCAGTGAAATTAAAGTATTTGACGAAAAACTCTTATGATACCAGACTGCCTTCCTTTTATCCACAGCTCATGATTTTGGGAGAATTTAGGAAAGGTATTTTAGGATTTTTTAGTAGGTAGGACTTCGTAGATCTACATTGGATCCAATATTATAACTTTTTAGTGCATGAAGAGATGAACGCAATGTAAAATTCAAACACTGTGAATTTATATAATGGCAACACTGAGAAACTTGGAAGAAAAATTCACAGAAAATTAAAAGAAACTGTTATTTCTTCAAAAGAATAGCAAAGACTAAGACGTGAACCTATTGAAGCAATTATAGTAAATATTAAATATAAACTATTTGTGCGTAAAAGTTACTCGGTATTCTCTAAACATTTAAAGCCTATAAAAAGGAAGACATTTTTAATCCGAGGTTATTAAAAAAATTGAACTATTGCACCACATCCCGACGTTATTGACGCAGCGTTGTAATGTTTTTTTTACCAACTGGAGACCAAAGACCAATTTACTGGAAATACCTAACAGTCTTAATACGAAGTTAAATGATAAGCACCACAAAAATATGATCAAACAATGAAAGCGAAGAATGATCAACATCATATGATAACTAGGAGAGCTCGAAAAAAATAGTTAAGATTGGGGGAAAGAGAGAAAGAAGCATATTTACCGAGCCTCTTTGAGGCTTAAGGAAGCAAGCCATAAGCGTTCGAGGGGGAGCTGGGAGGAGATGGGAGGTACAAGGGCGGGAGAACCGAGAGATGAATAGGTGGCGCGATTTCAGAGCGCAGAGGGGGCGTGATAGGGCTCCATGGGGAGAGTGAGTGAGCGAGCGAGCGAGCGAGAGAGCGGACCTGGCAGAGAAGAGAAAGGCGTGGCGATAAAAATCCACGCCGAGTGTGTTTTACTGCCCGCGTCCGGGGAAGCAAACAGCCTTGACAAGGGCACACGATCTGCGGAGCAAGGACTGCAACAATTGACTCGAAATTCCGCCCTGCCTCTGCACAGCCACGGATGACATCATTACATTTTCTACTTGAGAGCACCAGGATTAGAAGGAGGTGCCAATGGATATGAAGGAGAGGCATATCTCGGGCGGAGAATCTAGCTATTTAATGCACCACATTAGCATGCACGCGGCCAGATGACAATCTTCAAATGCGGCGACATCCTCGGCGATGCTAATGATGTAGCATTACTACTGAATAATTGGGGAATTACAGACGAGTGAGACAGGATTTACTTCAGTTTCCCACAAATCATATTTTTTCGCAGCAAAGATTACCAAATATATGTTTGGAATCTGTCATTGAACTAATTGCAAAAAGCCTGCCACATTCTCAAAAATAATATAAATAATAGTGGGAGTCATTCACCTGATACGTTATGCTCCCCCTTTCAGATCTCCTCCTCTAAATTGCTCCTCAGTCATTATTAATTTAACGTATCACCACATTTTTTCATGATTTACTCGAGCAATATTAATTTTCTACCACTGCATTCTTATCCCTCGTCAATATTTCTTTATTCGAAGCTCCAATCACCCGACTAAAGCCAATAGTTATTGCGCTGTATTATACACGCATTCGAAGTCGTACGACAGCTCTTAGAACATAATTAGTGGCACCATACAATACATTAGAATAAAAAAACCATTGACGAAAATTTAGTTAAATATGACGCGAGAAAGCTGAAAATACAATTCGTTAAACTAATAATCAAAGACGAACGAATGTAAATACAAGCGCGCGAAAATACAGGAAAGCGGAGTTAAGGACATTTATTCCAGAATTTTCAATTTTTACAAATAAAGTAAAATGTAAAATAGGCTTTAGTTATTAATTAACATGCATTAAGTAGATAGATATTGGTTTTTAACTACTTATATTGTTCTCCCAATTTATTTTCATTAGATATAATTTTAAAAACTTTAAATCAATTATAGATTTTAAGGAGTTGTTTCTAACATTATTTCTTTTCATTATTTATTGATGTGTCCCGCGAATTAATGCATCAAAAAATCATGAACATTACTTTAAAATTCATCATTTCAAAGATCCTCTTGTAATAAGTGTAAAATATACCCCACCAAATTCGCGACAGATTTCGAATCCAATCCACAAATCGAACTTCACACAATGTGATTAAATGTGATTTAAGCTACCCAATATTATTAAATGAATTACCAGAGAAACACCTAGTGCGCTTTGCATGAGCTTATCCACTCGCCTACTAAAGCGACGACTACATAAAATTCACATGATGTATACACCCAGCTCACTTGCCGCTGAATACGTTGGAATTTTTGCCTGGAAGAATTCCCAGCAATGCAATCATTTGGCCGCATTTTTCGAGTTTCCCAACACCCAAAAGCAATTAAACGCCCACGTGAAACCTTTTGTGTGCGCCTGGCGTAATCCTTGGCGAAAAAAATACGGCTTCTCGGGCGGCTATTTTTGCTGATGCCTTTTTAGTGACCATATTTCTTTGCAAGCGATAGCAAAGACGCCTGCCCAGTGCGCAGAATGTGGTCAAATTCCACCGTTCGGGTTCTAAATCTAAAGTGGAAATTTTACTTAAGGCGTACTATAGAAGTTTGGCTTTATTATTAACAAACGCTGTAATAAGCTGACGTATAATAGAAAAAGTGGAAATTTATGCAGACTTTTCCATTTTATTCTTTGTATTAACTGTCATAAATTGAAGTCTATGCGGAATAGCGGAGGTGGATACCGATTTTTTTTATTAAAATGATTTTTCTCTGAAGGATTTCAGCAGTTCTCATAGTTTACCCCGCACTAATAATAAAATATGGCTGATTAGAATATCGGAATAGCGTAGGAGACAGTAGACAAGGACAAGTGACATTCAGGAATCTTGCATTAACAAAAAAACTCATATTCCTCTAGGATCAGCAGCGGATTTTAAAGCATTCATGATTCAATGGGGATACTGGAATGAAGCTGAAACTGGGAGGTAAGAATGGAGACGAAAGATAATGGAAATTGCCTCCTCATGTAGGAGTAGTATTTTTATTTAATGTGCTTCTAAGGTAATTTCGCACATATTCTCTGCCACGTCTAGACAGGGGCAATAGTACTCGGACGAATCGGAAGATCACCCCTCCAAACTCGAGCCGAGCCCAACGATGCTTAACTTCGGCGACTGATCGGGAACCGGTGTTTCCATCGTGGCAGGCCGTATATATATATATATATATATATATATATATATATATATATATATATATATATATATATAAAATGTCTTGGTAGAAAATCGCTCTCGGCGACGATGCACATGCATAAATAAAACAGTGATACACTAAACAAACACAGAAACACGCAAAAAGGACACTCACAAAATAAAACTTGTACGTTTCGGCGTCAGGACGCCTTCGTCAGCGGTAGAGGAATCACGATTCCTCACGATTCCTCTACCGCTGACGAAGGCGTCCTGACGCCGAAACGTACAAGTTTTATTTTGTGAGTGTCCTTTTTGCGTGTTTCTGTGTTTGTTTAGTGTATCACTGTTTTATTTATGCATATATATATATATATATATATATATATATATATATATATATATATATATATTATTTATTTATTCGAACGCAGATCGTGAATTTAGAACATTCGTGTGTATACTCAGTAGATGATGCCCACATAGCTTTGAATGTTTGGAGTCACAATTGATAGATACAGAATTAGTATTGCAAGTGCTCTACCGGTTAAGGTAGGAGTAAATAGAAGCAGGAATGCCTATACTAATCTTTTACAGCTGAAGGCCATAATTTCCATACACTATTTCATTATTCAGTTCGGCATATTCATTGTACTACATCGCATGGCTTAACAAGGGGGTGGAGGAGGAGGTACATCGCCCACCCCCGAAAATGTTGCCGAAGGCATGTAATTTAAATTTTAAGAGTGTACTTCTAAAAATACGCACTAAAGGTTTCCGAATAAGCTGAAAACTTAAACGGGAAACTGAATTTCGAAATTGAAAATGACAAATTTAAGGATTTCAGGATTGTTTTAATGTTCGAAAGAATTTGTTGGATGGAAGGTGGCGAGGCCAAACTTTTACAAACTAAAACAAAATTTTATGCCGCAGATCGCATGATCTTATACCTCATTTCATCGCCAATTACATCGTTATTCACCGCATAAGGCACTTTGCCGCAAATAATGGCCAATAGAATTACAGTAGTCTCAATTATCTGAGTCCCGATTTACCGAGGTTCCGCAATATCTGGGATACATATACCTATATTGTAGCTGTAACAAGTCAGTTTGACTCATGGATAGCTAAGTCCGCATATGGCAATCAGTTCGGTCTTCAAATAAAAAGCGACTCACCAAAATATTGTATCCCAACCATGTCCAAAAAATTAAAAACGGCAGAGTAAAGAAACGTCTAACTTTTGTCGCAATTTATTCTCGCACAGAACCCTTCGATACTGTCCGATTTTTTATTATCCGAGGTGGCCATAGTCCACATAATCTCGGATAAACGAGACTTCACCGTCCATTATGTACCGAATTACATTAAACACATCATTACGCAACACATGGCAAGTCATTGCTTTGAAATCCACATCGCGTTACATCGTATTTCGCCGCTTATGCAATTGAATCGTAATGCATTACATCGCACATCGCATGACGCCGCATCGCATCTCACGTATAGCCCGCAAAATCGATACCGTAACGAGATCGACATCGCGACTCGATGTATCAGATAGCCACGAATATCGATAAAGCAATGCGATATATCCTACAGATTGTCAATATCGCAGTCGTTGTGTCGAAATATCTTACATCTGAGGGGATTATAAGAGGCTGTAGAGTAGGACGAATGGCGAGGTCGACAGGGAGGTAAGAAGGGTGCAGAATGCTGAAAACACGGCGGCTGCCCACGAAAGGGACAAGATAAGCATTAATTCCGAATGGCTTTCGCGCGCTTTCGCCCGCGTTGCCACAGTAACCCCCGCGCATGATGAATTATGGCGGGCGGGAGCGAACGGCTGGCTGGTTGCTGCTCTCACTAGCGTCCGTCTGTCTCTCAATCTCCGTGGATACACCAGTCTTCGCCACAGGACGCAGTCGAGTTTACTCCGGGCAAAATGGGTGTTGTATGGTACGATAGAGACGATGGAACGGCAGATAGAAAGGAGTAAATGGAGACCACTCTATGAAATAGGAAGGATTGATGGCAATGGATATACAGCCCCTGGGTTGGGAGCCCAGGAGAGGGGGAAATGTAGAAAGAAAAATAGTCGAGAGAGCGAAGTGTACTGCTGGATATAGTGCTTACAGACCATCGTCGTTCAAGGCGTACACAATTAAATATGAAAACGATGAACGAATGCACTATGTAAGAAAAAGTATGTAGCGTAACTTTGAGAAAATTACTTATATTCCTCACGAATAGTCACTCGGAGAATTTAGGATTATTAAATGAATAACTGACCACAGATTCGATATTTTTAGGCATATAAAGAAAGCAAATTATTGATATTACATTTCTACGCCTAGGTCATACTAACAAAGTATTAATTCTACTTTCTGGATTTATTTTCAGTGTAACCTAAGTATCCAAAAAAAATTGAACACACATTTGTGTCCGAGGCAAGATTCGAACCCTCGACACTCGCGTTGTCAGGCCAGGAGAAGGGAGAGGACAGACATCTGTTGTATGTGAACTATTTGTATTAAGTTAATGTCACGCTGTTTTTATTATCGCTATAAAATGGTGCATGGACAGAAGGAATATTTGCACCTGTCACTTCGGCAGGGTATCTCTATAATGTTGTCGTCTCTATCAGACGTGCCACAGCAATATTGGAGACGAGTAAGTATAGTTCACTACAAGAGACGAGAGACAAAGAGCCAATCAATACGCGTATGATGATTTTTTCCTTTCTCTTGACGCAGAGAGTTGCCGCAGACACGTTATCTCTGATAAGATAATGAAAAATAAAACAGAAAAGATGTAGCGCGATAATATGAGCGACGACCCAGATAATTCATCCAAGAGGCCCGTTTTAACACCACATTCAAACCAAAGAAATTCCCATTCAAAACTCCATAATCCGAAACAGGCGTACAGCACAGGCCCTTGGATCGAAAAAAAATAGTTTTTTCTTTATTTTGCATAAGCTAGGCGCGAAAAGAATGGAGAAGATAGGATAAATTTTGCAAATCGTCCCCTAATCAATCTTGCTCGGCAGTGCTTTAACCGTTGGCAACCAGCCAAAGCTGTTAAGCTGGAAGAACGCAGCTTCAAGATTAGTTTCGGCCGACACTGAAATGAAAATTACGGAACCTAAAACCATAATGGACAGCAAAGTAGTATAGCTAAATAGTGCAATGTATTCCATTAACTTTGGCTACCTTCCAACCTTGAAATATCAGCAATCACTCAAAATATTATTAAGAAGCGAGTGAGGAACTCGATGTAGTTTCGAAAATAGGCGAGAAGCTGATTCGGTATGTCGCATTGGGTAAGTTAATTACCACATAATCAGGGTATTACAGCAATGGTACAGTCAGTCAACATGGAACGTAAAAAGTGAAGATTGACTACAAGATGACAAGAGTAATGAGATTCAAGAAATATGAAGACTGGGAGACACTTAAATCTCACTGCCAAAACACAAAAAAATGCTTCGATTTCTACCAATGACGTGACAGCTGCGCAATTTTTTTCCTTTAGGTTTCTAATTAAACCTCAAATTAATTAAGTCCCAAAATCACAAAAATTATAATCTTGGGTCATATATGATTTTTTAAATCCAAGAACAAAAACGATACCGCATAAAGGAAAATTGCACTTTAAAAGCCAAATAATATCTTAAAACTCCCAAGCAAGTATAAATACTCGATCAGTGCTGACCAAAAAAACAACTGAAAGTAATTGTAATTTGAATCGTCATTCATTAATGAAAACTTTTTTTGTTTTACTTCATAGGTCGGAGAAAATCTATGTTCCGGAGACACAGATGAAACTGTATGATGGATCTTTCAGATCTGAAAGCATTTCCTAAGGTACAAATCAAACCATGAACTCTGTGACCACCAGATAAATGCTGCACGCCTTTTTCGCACAGTGCGAGTTGCAGAAGACTCTTTTAAGTTTCTATACAATTTAGCCGTCACGGTTGGATTCCCGCACGAATGTAGGCCTCGGGTTATCTGATTGAATATAATCCAAATATCGGAGTAGGCGAGAGCAGTTTTCTTCCGCAGAGCCTCGCGATTCCGTTCCGCCGCGCGTTACGCGACTCGCATGGAAATCGTGTATCGGTTCCAATATTTTGGCACGCCGAGTCAAAAAGGTTGTCGACCTCGGATTGCGCAGTGGGTCATGATCAACCTCAAGGATAACCGCCCGTCTGGACTGTTTCCCTTCCGAGGCGGAGTGCGGAACCCGTGAGAGGCAACGATTTAGTGTGCTCATCGGTTCGCACATTGCAATCACGCGTAGATAATGCAATTGATTTTTACAAGTTGAGTCTGTCGGAGTTAACCTTGATAGACAGCGAATGCAGATAGTTAAAGGTTTCTCAATTTTACACAATTAAAATAAGCATATTAATTAAAACGTAAAAATAAAGTGTTATGTACTATTTATTTCATTACCATGTCACAAGTATTTGAAACGAAATGATGAAGCAAATTATGTACAAAAAAGAGCATGTATTTCAGCAAATCAGAAGTTCTGAGCAGAGTGCAGTAATGGACAATACAGACATTTTATGCTTGGGTATATTTCACAGAAAAAATAGCAAAAGATATGGCATACAATATTAAAATAGATAAACAATGCTGTAAACAGTTTTAGCATAAAACAGGGTTAAAATACAGATTCATACAACGCCAAAATATTTTCAACCTTTCTCAATCAGATTAGGAAAGGTGGTCACATAAGTCTGCTCATCAGCCTCGATAAGAATTGCCAACTCTTTGATGTCTTTAGCACTGATTATTTTGAGACTGCCATACACTATAGCACAACACATAACTAAATGTTCAGCTTTTGCCCCAAAAGGATGCGAAGTTATTTTCTTTATGTTTCAGATCTTCTTAGACTAAGGATTATTAGCGACCAAAGAGAAAGGCCAAGCCAGGCAGATCTGGAAAAGCGCCTGAGTGAGGCATTATTAAATCGCTACTTAAAGGATAAAATAAAAACTGTAACTAGAAGTTTGGCTGGTAGAGGAGAATACATTTTTAAAGAAACATATTTCTTGTAATCTTGTGTTATTCTAATCTGTTCTACCTACCTAATCCCCTTGTCTCCCTGGGGATCCCCTTGTCCCGTCGTTACGTTGTATGTAGCACAATTTTGTTTCATAGTGACGAAGTATCTCGCTTGAAGGATATGATTTTCCATCAATCAAAGAAAGCTAAAGCAAAGCGATGAAAATACGGCAATGTTTCTCGACACCAAGTCACGGTCATGCAATGGCTTCCTAACGAAGATTTTACCGAAGAAATTAGATATGACTAACAAAATAGTGATTTTCGGAAAAATGTCGTTAAGAAAGAAAACGAACCGACATTTGCCCATCATAGATTAACGAGTCAGAGAATATCACAGTCAGGGTTGCTACAGACCAGAAATTATGAAATTCCAATACTTTTCCAGGCCAAAATTTTCATTTTTACTAGAAAAATATCCAGTCTGTCATAAGCGCGCACTATAAAGAAAGTGCAAGAATACGAGAAAAACATTTCCGCATGCACACCGAAATACATGAAACAGAGGTTGGATTTGAATCTTTTATGAAACATAAATCCGAATCTAACCATTGGGTTATGACCACTAGCACTACAGCTCGAAACTTGAAGGCGAGATAAAAATTATATCCTTCAATAAAAGCATCTCCTCTGTATTTACACGCATGGTATAAAAATCATCGCAGCTGTGGTTTTCTACTGACTACATAAACTCACAAACAATGTTGTTTACGTATAAATCCTTTAATTTGACGTTTCTTAACGGAATTAAAGGTAATTTTTATGTACAAAATGAATTGTAGATATATGAAGATTATGCAAAAATACTTAATTTATGATGTCCAACGACATTAAGTACTTGATAGTATTTCAAATTCTGCACGGCCAGGAGACAACTTCCAATCGTATCGTCCGCTGTACCAATGCACGCTGCACCTTGACTGTACCGATGCACGCTGCACCTTGGACTGGGAGGTAACAGGAGGAATTTTTCTTTCCTAATGTTAATGAACGTATTTTCCTTCACATAGCTCCCTTTTCGACGGATTTTAATAGTACTAATTACTTCCACTCAGCGCTGGAAATTTTCATTAATTATAGAGGCCGAATATTTAGTATCGTAAAAAATTCTTTTTGGCCGCGTTCATATTTCAGGAACATCTACAAAATCTTTTTCGCTATGGTACAGAACAACCAAGTTTCTGAACCATGTGGTAGAAAGAAGTGATTATTTTACTAAGTCAGCGATTTTTTATACTCATATTTTCTACTTTAAGGATGGTAGCTTTTTTAGTAGGTGGTTTGTTGAATAAAACATAATATCCACAGTGTTACTGAGATAATTTCTAAGAGCAACAAGAGTATTAAAAATGTTCCAATTAACGAATGCAAAAAATATTCAACATTAGGGAACAATGCACAATGAGTATATAAAATACTAGCAATTAAAGTCATGCTCGAGGGTTTTATTCAATATCACTTGAATGTCCATGTATCACTACTGCAATGTGGCTGTTTAATACCAAATTATATTTATTGCACTACATTCACATCAGGATAAAGGCAAACTCGGGGTTACGCTTAAGGGTATCCACCGGGTAACGAATGGTAGGTCAACCTCCAGGTTAGTTGCGAAAAAATCATCTATACTCATCACACAAGGATTCATGGGGAATAAGCAGAAAAAATGGTAGCAGCCCTTCCTCACATGAGTGAATGTGGACACTGCAATGGTCAGTAGAGCAACACTCACTTCACTACAGGTGTGGTAACATTTACATTCACAAAGTTAAAGCAACTGTTACCTTAATGAAAAGTAAATAAAACTTAGTAATTCCACAAAAATATTTAATGTACGACGATTAGGTCGTACATTAAATAAATATTTATGTGGGATTACTAATTTTTCTTTACTTTTCATTATGTTAAGTCGATTCCATGAAGTCACGCCCAAGACAACGAACTGTTACCTTGCCTGTAACTTGGTGATGATTTGTTCTTTGGCATGTGGAAGACAAGGAGAAACCACCACATTACAATTCCAAGGAGCTTCCTGTAACCAACACTTTTTCTTTAAATATTTTAATCAAGCAAAGAGCCAATGGAACCTCCTGGAGTAAGATATTCCATTGAAAAAATAGTTCCTCAATGAGGTAACCAGACGGGGAGTACATCAACTAAGCGTGATGGTCAATTCTGGATTTGAACATGGAATGTAACATCACTTCACACCTGCGGAAGACTGAAAATTCTGAAAACAGAAAAGTGCACGGTGGACCTTGACATTTGGAAGTCAGTGAGATTAAGTGGTCGGAAGTGGAGCACTTTTGGAGAGGAAGCAACAGGATCCTACACGCTGGATCATTTAAAATGCAGGGGTAGGAATTACGCTTAAGATAGAATGCATGTTAAAAACTTCCTCCAGTGTAGCCAAAATGATAGTCATTGTTAAGATAGCAAATAAGCTGACAGACACAAGAACTGTACAAATCTACATGCCTATGATGGAGTATGAAGAAATCGAAGTGGTCAGTGAAAAGTATCTTGAACACTGGAATCCCGGTGTCAAACAAAGCCAATTAGGAAGAACAAAGGGTAAATACGGATTAGGACAGTAGAATGAATGAGGAGAACCACTTTTAGGGAATTTATACATGGAAAGATATGCAGTTGGACTTAAAAGAGAATTAATCAATCAATTAACGAAGAGGCACTGAGAAGAGTAGGAAATGATTGAATTCTCTTAAGAACTCGAAAGAAAAGGAGGGACAACCTAATTTGGCAGATTTTAAGACACAAGTGTCTAATGAAGACAGCCAGAAGCGGAGCAAGAGATCGAGATAAATGGAGCAAATAATGAATGATTAGGAAACAAAGATATATGTAGAGGTGAAGAGGCTAGCTGATAGAAGCATAGAGCGGAAAGCCGTATTAAACCCACCATAGGGTTGATGACCAGCAATAATGATGATAACAAAGGCACGATTGTGATTTAACAGGAAGTAGGTCCGTTCGTATGAGAGCGCATTCAGTATAGATATTTCACAAAGAATGATACATATTTTGAGGTATGTAAAAAAACAACTTAAGTCCTACTAAATAGCTCCATTCATTTTAACTTTTTCAGGAAGTAATGAATTCCATTCCATTTTAATCATTAACATTTCCTGTATTTCTTGCGTACCTTGACCTCCAAATGAAAAAATTTTCTTCACTATGTGAAATAAGGCTTTCGAAGGTAAAATCATGTTTCCTCAGACAGTCAAGACCTAGTATTCTCACAAAAAGGGAAATAAGGGAACTCAATGGACCAAAGATTTTGTTGTTCATTCCTTTTGATGTTACCAACTCATGCTGGAGGTTATTATGACTTGGGAGTGACTAGCAAGGAATTACCTCTACATACACAATCTGAGGAGAAACAATTATTCCATCAACCTCAGAGTGATTGTATTAAAAATAGGACCTGAAATTTAATTTTAGGTGCAAATAATTAATTCATAAAGACCGAATTCCGGCAATGGTGGAGATTTTTCATTGGAATTCCGATCCCTCTATGTGGAGAGCACTTCAAGAGCATAACCACGCCCCTCGAAAACCTCCTACCTCTGCTTAGACGCGCAAACGATCCCAGCTGTCGATCGCAACCGCAAACATTCTATCAATCGAATATTCCGTCTTTTTTAGGAAGTGTGTTCCTACGTAGACTTGGATTTGGCTTCGCAAATGTTTGTACCTACGAATAGAGTTAGCCGGCAATAAGCGGGTAGATTTTGGGGATGTGTTATAAACAAATGAACTCTTCGTACGTTACGTACACGATCACCGGTCAACAAGCAACAATTTACCAATGTTAGGTACCTAATCCCGAAAATACGACACCTACGATCGATTTTGTCAACATTAAGTCTTTCCTTAGATTCGCTGAGTGAATATCGTTAATTTATAATAGCGACCGGCCATGGATGCTCCGCGTACGATAATAGCAAGAACGATGTAGAACTCTGACAAAGTTTAGGAAAGATAACTTTTAAAAGGCCAATCAAGAAAAGAGGATTGTGATGCTCACATCTCACATGCTCATAAATACTGATGGCGAAATAACTTCAAAATGAGGGAACATGAATCAATATCCCAGACGATGGAGTCCAAGGCAATTAAGCTAGATCAACGTCAGAGAAATTGAAATCCACTTCAAGCTTTCCTTTCCATCTACGATTAATTTATTCCAGAGCTCGTAGCGCCATGCACCCGAACGCTTTTTATAAGCATGGCCATAATGGTAGCAGCTCTTTCCCGTTGTCTCATGAAAAGTCGAAAGACAAACTGGCATGAAAGTTGTTTCTTTCTGTTGGCATTATTCCCATAAATTGTACCGCTGAGTAAAATAATAAATAAAATAAATATTCACTCAATAAATTGATATAATCAAATCAGAGTTAAATGCCTACTCGAGTAACTTTAGCGCTACAGTTCTGCAGAAAATTCTTAGTCACACATGCAGTTATGCATAAACATTGAGAATTACCGATTTTATTGTGTTTCTAATATTTCTGCTAAACGCAATGCATGGAAAAGCTGGATATAAAATCAATCAATGGACGCTTTGTAAGTGTAGCTTTTAGCATCCCATAATTCGTTCATTTAAAAAAGTTGTTTCATAACAAATATACCAAACGTAAGTCGTATCGTCTGCATCTACGAAGTACCGTGCAAGCCACCACTAGGGTGTGTGGCACGGGGTGATTCCACACCAGGCATGCAACACCCATCCCAGTTCAAATCAGGACCTCGCACGTTCCCGCGGCCGATAGGTGCAGACCAAAAAGCAGTTAAGATATCAGTGCGTAGTCAAACTAGAAACTGGGAGAGTGCTACATAGACGAACATGTAAACATGCAGTGCAGTCGTTAAGAGACAAATCAGACCTATCAGAAAGATGTTTAGGAATACTACACGAAGCATACACCTAATTGAAGTTTTCGTTATCACAAACAGAAACAGTATTATGGCAGACTAACCTTGCTTTCTCAATTTAGCTCTTTACTGCAAAGTGACTGAAGGATCTTCCATTCGGTCTCGGCTTCCAAGATTATCCAACGTCATGGATGCTGTGACCTATGAACACCAGAAAAAAGTAATTAAGAGATATTTACTACGTAGGGACATTTAATTCATTTAAAAAGTTAAGCGACTTGTTCACGGCACAATATTCCAATGAGAAATGATCAATTAAGAGAGATATTTTGCCGAACGGATAGGTATGGGAATTCGTTTTTCCCCCGAACAATAAGGGACTTCAATAAATGCTAGGCGTAATTTCATTGGAGCGTTTCCTTTTTATATGTAAACGGCTGGTGTCCTAACACCCCCCGCCACACGCCTATTGAGGCGGCTTGCGAGGTAGTATGTAAAATGTAGATTCCGTAGAATAGCTTACAACATTAAGGCAAAAAAATGAAAAACGATTCGATGGAAATAGAACCAGGCCAATTCCACAATACGTTTGACAAATCCAGGTTTGGCAACAGATTTTAACGTAAGCAATGCCCTACAAGCAGTTTATCAATTAATTATAAATATATCTAACGGAAACGTTTTACCACAAGCAGCAAAAAGACGATCGCCAATAACCACAAGAGTAAGTGATAATATTAATTTTCCTTTCACCATGACTGAAAAAAAAGTATCTCAGTAATTTTTACGGACTCCTGTCCCTTCTCCCCAAAGCGTTCCCCTCACCGATGATTTCACCAGCATTCCCACAGAGGGAGGAGCGCTTGAAAGTTAAAGAGCAAAGGAAATACGGTTCAGCGAACTTCTCCCCGCCAAACATCCATTCAGAGAGAGCGTGCGGATCATCGCTAAACCGAGAGGGTAGCCATGACCGGGTGCATTACCAGGCAACCTTCTCACGGAGCGGCGTGAGAAGGGCCACGGGGACACAGACGGCCCTCCGTCTATTTAAGGACTGCGAGAGGTTGGCGCGTGATTTATTCAAGCCGAGAAAACAGAAATATATTGGAATATTCAGTATTAGCAATGAAAATACTTTGTGACTTCCACAGTTTATTTATTTTGAACTACCGGTTTCGGCTGTCAAGCCATCATCAGGTACATTCTGATGTACCTGATGATGGCTTGACAGCCGAAACCGGTAGTTCAAAATAAATAAACTGTGGAAGTCACAAAGTATTTTCATTGCTAATATGGAGCCCTTCCACCACGTCAAAGCTTCTAGTTTCGATTTAATGGAATATTCAGTTTAATACTAATAATTTATTATTCCACTTTTGACTTTGAGAAAATTCTCTCTCGAGAAAGTAAAAAAAAACTCTCAATGTTAATAGATATTTCTAAACCCCACACTCATAAGATAGCCAAAACAGAGGCAGAGAAAATAAGAAAGTCAATAAAATCTGGCAGTGGCAATGAACAACCTCTGGCAGCTCGTTAAGGTGCCAAATTTTGCGCCGGGTATCACTCTATACAGGTAGCATAGTCCAAAAATTCTTGAGCAAGATGGAGTACCTGAATTGTATCCTTACTATTGCCACGAAACCCACTGACATGGCATGGAAAAGAAGAAGCAAAAATATTAAGTTTGAAATAATAATAAAAAACAGATTTAAGGTTAATGCAAAAGACGATACAAGAGTACATCAGAGGGGGCTACGGATAATGCGGATGGCAGTGCAAAAGTCACTTAATGTCTTGAAGAATATTCGCAAGCATGTAATTGGTAAAAATTACCGCATTTCAATTGACCTGAATCATCTTGCGAATCTATTGCCGGGTAAATGAAAGTACGCGCATAAAAAGAGGATATATTTTCATGCTCTCGAAAAAATATCCATGCGTTACTAAATGTCGAGCCATTTGTTGGTCAGGGATTCACGAGGAACTCAGGAAACCTTCCTTAAATATTTATCAAAAAAGGAATAATTTTACTTTCCATGTAACACATGAAAAAAGGAAAAGTTGATGGTTATTAGAAAAAAGATATTTTCTGAGTCTAAGCATCTTCGAAAGGAACAAATTCACCCACACCGCGCGGCCTTGAGTCAAATTCCTACAGTTAGATTTAGTGTATATAGCTAGTAAATACAACTCGAGTTCAACACTAAATAGCAGATTCAAAAGGCCAAGGATGAGAAGCGTATTGTCAGTAAGACTTACAAGAATGGCTGTTAAAAAACATCGTTTTCGTGCAACAAATTTATGTTTAGAGGCTATAATCAATTGATGTCGGTAACTATGTAGCGCCATGGTGCGTTGTTTTTAATAAACAAATCTGTTCTTTTTGTGCCGCCATAATGAAGTGTCTTCTTTCACCGATCCCTTTTAATTTTATCACGATTAACTAGGAAGTTAATTCAAACTATGATATGCCACAATTATCATTAATAAAATTACAAAAGCATATCACGGTGAAGACAACGAGAAGTGGTTTCAGAATTTATCAGGAAGTTCGGTCCAATAAATTCAATAACAGCAGGTTTTCCATGTAAATATGTTTTCATGCTATGACCAAAGAATGTGAAATCTCCAATCATATCTCTTGCTTACGTCATTTTCCATCCTTTTTAAGTTATGCTTATTGATTTCCGTTTTACTGAAGTCCCAGCGTAAAAATTTGGATTGAGTCACTGCACGGGCTATGCGTTCAGTAGGGAGTGTTTGGAATCAGCGATAAGCAAACTACTTCCAAGGTAAATGAAAAGCAACTTTCAGTTTGCCAAATATTAAGCTCTCTTACGATTCACTTTAAAATCTACACTATTTTCAAGACAGTGATGAGGAGAATCTGGACATGATAAGCAATAAAACCTAAAACTGGAAAACTGAAAGAGAATAAAGCGCACTAAGCGTTTTCTATGCTGAAGTCATACTTTTAATACACTTTCCACAATTTGAATTTTGATCGCTGACAAAGGCGACACAATGATGACCGTCACCAGAATGTCCTTACGCTTTCATACCTTCCTTGTTAAAGTTGGACCGCAGCGGCGTGAGGCCGTGGTTATCGGAGTCGGAGAAGAGGGAAGGGGAGGTGGGAAAGGGAGAGGAAGAGAGGCGGAGAGGGAGAGAGAGAGAGGGATGGAGCAGGTGATGGGGAAACCGAAGCAACCGAGAGGACTTGGCGATGACGTCAACGACGAATAGGTATTATTCCACTAAACGCGCCTTCGTTGTCGACTGCCTACCTTTACAGTGCGCACGACTGGGAGAGCGAGGGAGAGAGATCAGAGGTAGTTGAGGGAGGTGCTAGGACTAACATTCCATTACGACTGTTTCCACGGAAAAGAGCACCAAATTTAAACGCGACGGTGACGCGTGCAAGGAAATAGTCTCCTCATTCCGTATTCTCGACCGCTTTGATTAAACAATGAGGAAAAATTTCTGATAGTGGGTTATTCCTCGCTGATAAAAGAAAAAAATAGCTCGATATGAGATGATGATATTTTATTATCCGTGGCATCCAATTGTTGGCCAATTTCATTCGTCTATCGCGTCAACTGTAACCTAAATTAACCCTTTACCTGGTCCCATAATCTGTTGACATTCGCCGTGGCAAACTGCTCCAATAGCCTAAGCGGAGAGAATTTTGAGTTGAATAATCCTTCCGTAGGATGGGACGTGATACCAAGGAACCTTTATGACTCAAAATATGTAGCCCATGGACCCAATATATGTAGATTACATTACAGGAGTCCAAATATCTTTAAGAAGTTTTCACCCAAAGATGTCCCTGCAGATGAGGCGGAAAGTAAACAGCGCTGAGGTCATATATGATATATTTGAGATGTCACATTTAAGCCTGAGCCTATTTGTCCCAAATCACTTAAGGCCTTACGTGCCACAAAGATATATATTAACTCACGTAAACCTCAACATCCTGCCCCCTAATCCAAGCAAGAAACAGACGCTAAGCTTCGACGAGCAAAAGATATTTTCGCAGAAGAGGGTAAAAATATGTAAAGTGCGGCCATCAAGTACATCTTCGGAGTTCCCGAAAGCTATCTATGACCTTTTCTCCATCACCAATGTGTGGTCGCTTAAATTCTGCCTTAAAATGAAATTCCTCCGATACAGCCAGAGAACGAAGGCTCAAAGTCATTATGCTTCAGCCAAACAGAATATTCTTTGGATTTGATCAAGAAAGAAATGCGAATACACTTATGTTCTTCAATGGCTGACCATTGCTAACTCCATGGTAATCTAATTACCTAACTCTTGAAGCGGTCAGCGAGTAAAAAACTAACAGCGATTAAATTATTGAGATGTATTGAATGAAACCGTTATATTACCAACAAATATTTTAAGGTGGGTTGCTACATGAAAGAAGTTAAAAGAAAAACGTTTTCCGTGGAAGCTAATACTACGGACCTTAGGATCCCTCCCGTGTAAAGGTGGTATAATTCGCGAGAAGTGTAATGAGAAATTGAGTATAATCTCGAATAAACTACAGAAAGTCTACAGAAAGCATATCAATGCTTCTCATCAAAGACAGGTTAAAAATTGAAAGGGAGGCGAATATGCGCAGAGCAAATGCGGAACTAAGAGGTCCTCCTCAGCAATGCGCAAGATAAAGGTAGATGCCCATTTTAATTGGATACGTTGTCGGAGTGAGTAACGAGATAGAAAGCCACAGGTGTGGCGGAGGCTTTTTTTCAACGATTTCTTCCCGGAGGGTACTTCGTCGGCATCAAGCTGGATATAAATGCTGTTTACTTTCTTCCCCTAATAAAATCCGCTCCCCACGAATCCACTCGAAAAGGTTAAGTATTCTCTTGCCACTGGGTTTTAATAACCATTACTCATCACAATAAATCAAAGGCGCAGGCTCAAGTGATTTATCATCCCAAAGCGGTAAGCTGGCCACCAGGACTTGATCGTAAGGCATGCCTTCGAGTTCGATAACGGAGAATGAACGGTAAGCGCTTGAGACGTAAAAATTCTCATTCTCATCTTTGACATTTCCTCCGAAAACACTTTCTCGGTCGGCGAGTGCACATGGTCATACATCAGAGAATTTGTTTTAATACTGGCTCATCCCTTAGAAATGTCACAGCAATAATACCACGATTGCGTTCACACAAGAACGAATTGTGGGATGAAGCCATCATAAGGATTTAGCCCAGCACTCTGCGCGCCGTACCGTCAGAGGCGCTTTTGTAAGGACTCGGCCAAACATATACACATATTTTTCTTTTGGGCGAGTCAGCAGAATCGCCAGAGGCGTTCCCCTCTGCGACGTCATCTTCGTGATTCCCGAACCCAGAGTTGCGCATGGCGATTTCTCATACCTTGCTTGGGGGAGGGTTATGAACTTAAAGCATTGAATGCTCGACAATTTAAGATGTGATTTTTGCCGTCCTAAATAGATTTATGTTCTGGTCGTAAAAGAGATACTCGAAGCGTAAAATGGTTTCGCAATGCTCCTTTCATGCTAAACAGAATAGTTGAACCTTGCCTTCTCCGGCCATTATCCAGCGTCAGTTTTGCGCAAAGCATATTCATACGGCATTTCAACACGGGCAACACCCAAAGTTAACTTTTGAGTGATCATTGACTGGGTTTCGTATTATTCACGGTAGCATCTGTTCTGGATATACCATCCTTTACAGCCACAAAGTTACATATATTTTCTACTATCGAAAATTAAATAATCTGGGGAAACTTTCAAACAAAAAGAAAAATTGTCGCAACATTCGGTTTACATTTTTGGCGGGCAGAGTAGGTGCAAAATCGATCCTGCTAATAATAAAAGAATGAATACTTGGCTTTCACAACTATGCGAAATTGTAAAAAAGGAAAAATGATATGTCATAATTATAAAAGTGGATAATGACACATTAGAAATTAGGAATGACTGAGAAATACTTTAAGGTAAATTGATCTGAATTGAACTTATCAATTTCGCGTGAGTTTATTTCCGAAGTCTTTCTTGCCCTAAGGATATAAACGATAGTGCCATATCACCATGTAAGTTACAAAATAAATACGATAAACAATAATATGCATTACATGCTTCATTAAAAACTGAGCCATATGTATTTGCAAGGCACAAAGTGCAGCAATAATCCGGAGGTGGGCTATTGGTGAGCGTAATTCCATTGACATAAATAACTCATTTAAAATTACAGTTGCAGAAAGGTGTGGTCAAGGTAACTGTAACCAGCGTGTGGTGGAAGGATATAGTAATCAAAAGAAACTAGATAACACTTATATACAAATTTAATAAAAACGTACAACGCGTTTCAGATGTCAAGTCATCGTCAGGTTTTATTTTAATTCAAATAATGATTAAATTAAAGCCTCTGATATCATAACTACTCCTTCCGGGCCAGATTGTAGGATAGCGTTCTTGCCGTATAGCAAAAAGCTCACCGCTTGGTGTGTTTAACACGATTATTGATCCAGCACAAGTTCTAGGATACTCGCTTGTAATATAGCTTTCAAGTATCGAGTGATACAGAACCAGCATGCTGGCTAGTAAGTATAATAGTTAACATAGTCGCTGATTTACTGAGCTACTTGATTTCATAACTGATGCGTTACTAGTTTGCCTCTAGCTCCCAGCAGGACCTATTGGCTGTCGACCAATCACGTTTGCTTTTACAGTCGCTGTGCGATCTTTACTTTCTGAAATCAGCACCATCCATACCTCCTGTGGCAATTATTAATTATCTACCCGTGAAATCAACAATAAATGAAAGCGTATCGGCAGTAGTTTTGGTCGCCTGCTGCCATTTATTGAATGTAAATAAATACAACAAGTTGTACTGTCCACTGTATCAATTTATTTGCTACGCTTTTCAACGCGTCAGCGTCATCTTCAGGTACAAACCACTGACGCTGAGACGTTGAAACACGTCGTAAAGAAATCGATACAGTGGGCAGTACAACTTGTTGTCTTTATTCATAAGATGCTGTTCCACCACGTCTCGCCGAATAGAATTGAGCATACATTGATTGGTTAATTTAAAATTATAGCTTCCTTCATTCAATTTCAATGATCGTGTGAAACCTTTAAGGACGGCTCCAATTATAGTTGATTACGTCCTCAATGTCAAGCACCGGGAAGCATACTAGGTATTGTGCTAGATCATGCATAATGTAAAACGGACTTCATGAGGGAAGTAAACTTTTGAAAAGAGCTGACCAGCGTCCAAGCATTCTAAAAAAGCATTTATTTGTAATTATCACACGCTTGAGATTTAAAAAATGACTTCACCCGTTGGGGTACTCAATTCCAAATTTACCCAGCAGAGCAAACAGAAAGGAGCTACTTAGGGAGATTTACGCAACTCGAAATCAAGGACCGAGAATATCGAGTCCCATTCTCTCACTCTTGGGAAATCATTTCGCATCATCGAGGCTGCTCCATGGATTTCCTCTCTGACTGTGCCGAATGGTCCAAGTCCGCCGTGAAGAGAGCGTGAAAGACAATGATCCAACAACGACGGCTTCAAAACATTTCCCCTCACGCGCGGCGTTTAGTGCTCTCGGTTATCCAGCTTGTCCAGCCACAATCTCACGCCATTTTTTCCGTTCCTCGAATGGGATGGGAAATGGGACCGTAGTACCATATCCGTATTTCGGTAAGGAGCAGGCTGAAGCCAGCGGCAGGCTTCTCGCCTACCTTGAGGACGGTTCATTGGAAATGAATACACACCTAGGCCAGGTTTAATAATGGTTGGCTAACGTTAACCGCAAGATGACGTAGCCTCCACGTTTACTTGGTGTTAAGTGTTGGTTTTGGTTATGTTTATAACATGAGACTATCAGTAACTTGACGTGAGCTTTATCGATGGGTAAAAGTATTGGCATCATTTTTCATAATGAGAAAATATTTAACCAGAGATTATAAAACCGGGGATAAATGAACTAAAGCACATGACGTGAAACTGACTACACGGCTAGAGAGCTATCATGAAAAAAATAGTGCGGACTGAATGCTGTATTCAAGCATCAAATGAATTGATGACAAATGTAAGGACTGTGCTGTCCGTTTTGTTCTGATTATCGGTTATAGTTGTTAAGCGATTGGCCACGCAATATTTTGCTTCACGATCTCTTTTTTTCCTCATATGATTCTCACGAAACTCGGACGGATAAATGACAAAAGTACAGGAAAAAAGTCTATGACACCGCACCTTCAATTCTTTCCACGCCAAACTTAAGTTCAAATTCGATCAAATCTCACGCTAATTTTTTTTTCGTGATCTAACACGGGCTCAGTAATTATGTTTAGCACGCTAACTCCACTCTGACGGTACTTCGGCGTTAATGTTTCCTCTAAACCCCTCTTTTGTCCTCTAGCTTCCAGTTTTATCACCATACCTTTCCTCCCGGTCCAAGGCGCCGATTCATGGGGTACAGAGTCATTTAATTGACATGAATTATCTTAGTAAAATTTTTCAACTCTCCGCAAGTGACAAATTGGATTTCCCTAAGGTTCAACGTCGAGCAAAAATAGGCAATATTTTTTCTACCCACTTCTCCAAAACCTAATGGAAGTAGAATGCAATACATCGAGAGTACCTTACGTCAATGCAGTCAGTAAAATTGCCCTCAAAACCCAAACGCCCGCGGGCCGACATCGTAACAACGGAGGGAGCTCACGAAAATACGACGATAAGGAAAATAGGGCGAGAAAAACGTTCATGACTGACTTTCGAGAGACGTAAACTGCCAAAACTATCAGCGACTCATCCATCTGAATGGAAATTCGCGTCGATTTCGATCAATGATTTTATTCAGAGAGAGAGAGAGAGAAAGAGCGGAGCCCGGATTCAATATAAAGAAGGTTGGCCGCCAAATATACCAACAGTACCAAGAGGGATACCAAAAATGGACGTGGACTACCAATAATGGCGATATTTTGCGCAGTGGATTTTTTCCATCGAAACCAATCGAGAACGCCGATGGGGAGGACTGGAGGGTCCGAAGACAAAGCCGGGGATCATTAATCATCATCCATCGCTAGGGAGACAGCTCAAGCATCACATCGAACGGTAGCGGCTAGCCTTGGAGCGAAATATATAAATGAATAGATAAAGTTCTTCGAGGAGAATAGAGAGAATAGACTATCCACGGGCGGACGAGGGCAATGAGAGGAAAAGAACATTGTTGGCTTTTCACTAGACGTGGGTAGGTTAGAGGAGAGGTATTACCACAGGGTGGCGAAAACAGGGAATTGAGAGCATACTCGGGGAATTTCAAAACTTTACACGGATTAAAAGACTGGATCGAGCCGTTCTGATGGCTAAAAAATATAATTCCAATCCCGAGGGCCCCGGTTCGAATGCCGGCAGCGGCAGATTGGAATTCCGTGGCATCTACTTTCAGTGGACCATTGGCAGTTCTTGATAAGTGCGGGCGAACTCAGCGTCGGGTTTCCCTCCGTCGCGTCGCCCTTCAGCAGAACTACCGACAAAAACTACTGAACAATGTTTTCTATAGGCGAGGCTATCTTTTTGATGGACGCCAACTATTATTTTTGCGGGCGTTGTCAGGCAAGTCCCAAAGTCAGGTTTCCCTCCACCATTGCTCGACCCCTCAAAAACTCCCCAAACTATCTCATGGTTCAACATTTGTATGGTTACTATTGTTTGTGTGAGTGCCCGCGAAAGGTTATACATCACAGGAAACTTAGAACACGTTCTGAGTGATGGCCCTGATAGTACTAGCCGTGTGTTTAGACTGTCAAAGGAATGTAACACATTTAATGGCATGTGTTAATTCCTTTGAATTTTATATATTTATACATTTTTACATATTCCCATAAATCGTATCAAAGGCTCATTTATTATTTCACGATATTTCTCAAATCGCTATATACTGTGCAAATTAATCTCAGCAGTCGATGCAACTCATAAAAATTACATTACTACCACCATTCCTCCACTAGCCGAACGGCGAGATTTGGTTAGTTGGTACGCATGAAATCCATGGGAAAATTGGTGATGTTGGAGATGGAGTGTTTGGCGGAAGTTGGGGAGCGGGGGGTGAAAGGGGAGGGAATGTTAGTACATAGCTCCTACATAACTACCCAAGTTAGTTCTTAAATATCTACCAACAACATAGGTAAGTAGTTTTAGAACCTGCCAAATTTTATCTTTTAGCAAGAATGTCACTATTTTCGTGGACATAAGAAAACTAAATCTCCGTCACATTTCTCTTAACCATTCCTCAATTAGCCAAAAACTCTTTCCTATGAATCTCGTTATAATTTAGCATAGTGATAGGAAATCACTTCGTAATATTCCACATCGCTTTCAACGTCTATGCGTCATATCAAGGTAACATTGAAATCGATAGGGAATAAAGAACCTAAGTGGAGTAGTACGCAGTGATTTCTTGTCACCAATACCAAGCGTAGAAAAGTTCCACAAAGAATCTCCTGCCTCCCATCCGTTTAACACATTATTATTTGTGTGGATATGGGTAAGCTTACACCGCCGCCCGGTTTCTCACAACCATTCCTTCATTCCTCCAAAAAAGTTCATACCATGAACCACCTTATTACTAGCATTTTTGGACGCTAACAGACCAACGCCGAGGCTAGATTTCCCTCTACTTCCCTCCAGCGGCCCTAAGATGAGATTTGGATTTTGGATATTAGGTACGCATTGCGACCACGAAATCTAATGGGAGAAGAAGAGGTGTTGGTGGTGATGTTGGAGATGGAGTGGTTGGCGGAGGTTAGGGTGTGGGGTTGAAAGGGGCGGGGAGGGAGGGAGAATGATGGGGAGGGGGAGGTTGGTGGGAGAAGATCGATGTGGCGAGGGGCAAAGGAGGAGAGCGGGGAGGAGGAAGGTAGGCGGCGGAGAGGGTGGGGTCCCTCTCACTCATTCCATAAAGATCATCGATCTTTGCAAAGAGTGGAAGAGTGGATGACGTGTCTTTCGGATGGTAAATGTAAGCGGGGGGGGGGGGGGGGGTAGGATAAGGGTAGAGAGGAGAGGGAAGGAGGGTAAGAGAGATATAGGATAGTCAAGGAGGAGGGTGTATGAGAGTGGAAGGACGAAGCGGGAAATGGCGGCTTTGGGGCGGGGGATGGTTTTTTTTATTAATTCTGACGTAGAGGCGCTACGGAGGCAGGTGAGCAGTTGGTTGCCCCTCCCCTGTCCCGAGGAATCCACCCCCTCTCCACCCCCACCCCATTCCGCTTGCCTTGCAGAAGCAAAGGGGTTGAGAAATGAGTGCGCGGGAAGGCGAATTCCAAACCTTCCCCCGCTCATCTCTGCCGTGTCCGAGGAAACGATACAAAGCCCGAATTTCCATATTCGTACCATCTCCGAAATATCTTTCAGGCTTTTTAAAAACTTTCATTCGTTGAGTTCCGTCATACGTTCCAGTAAAAACAAAACCATTCTATGCTAGAATAAAAATCCCAGAGCGTTAAAGAATAAATTCAAAAGTTGAAATGTATGAAAGGTATGTACATGAAGAGGGTGTAACTGCCGAAACCGGTTGTACATCTTGAAATAAACTGTGGAAGTTACAAAGATCGTTTCACTATCAACGCGTTAAAAAATGTCTCAGGCGTCTCTTAGTGGATTACTTTCGCTTCAAGCATGTTAAATAAAAGACTTTGTTCTATTCCACACTTTTTATTTAAAAAACCGAGTATGGTTTCGGAACAAATATGCCATTAACAAGGTATAGACATTATGGACCTTGATAATGGCATGCATGTCGAAACCATAGTCGGTTTTTCGAAATAAAAAGGGTGGAATAGTAATATGTCTTTTATTTAACATGTTTAAAATCCCAGAGGCCGAAATGAACCGAAGGATTGAAAACATCTAACCTTTTTTGAAAATGAAGTCGAAAAACAAGCATATTTAATGTAGCACCAGAGTACGGAAGAGGAACTCAGCGAAGTAGAGAAGACATACCTATTGTACACAACCGGAATTATAAACTTGAAAACTAACAAGGAAGGAGCAACGAATAGGGAGAATTAACGAGGAGGACCAAGGATGGAATACATGAAGCAAAGTACAAAGAACGCCAAAATGAGGGATTATGGAGGAATTAAGCTATTAAGTGATAAAATAATTGAAAGGGCCGCAGCAGTAAACAATTAATTGGAATGATGACTGCTGATAATGACCGGAATGGGTTAGTTAGAATAAAAAAGGCGCATCTACTAGTAAGAAGATGCGCCTTTTTATAGCTCATAGTAAGAACGGTAATCAACTCCGAAGGTTTACTGGCTCACTTATACTATTCTTACACTTATGATACACTATAATATTCCCAATTACCTTATTTAAAAAGGGAGATTAGATCTGGCTTGAGAAAATTCTTGGTGCACTTAAATTAAATAGCTCATTTCTTTCTACAATGCGTTTATCAGTGAGGATTCGGTTAGTAGCGACAAAAATGAAACTTCTTCCACTGAGCACATTCTACCTGAGGCCCGCGAGTCTCGCATGGACGCTTACCATTACATCACGACAACATTCAAAGATTCGGATAGATGCTACTTTGTCTCGACGTCACGAAAAAGTTACTTTGAAGAAGTTCTCAGAGTGGCAATAAGACACGAACAAGATTTTTACTTTTTTTAATTTCCATTATCTCAATATTGTCTTAAGGAGACTATTATAATTGTCCAGATAGCAAATTCCACGAATGCTCCAAGATAAGTAGAAGTGATATTTACTGAAATATATTTCAACGAAAGTAAATTGAATCTAGAGTATATCAAATATGTTCATGTGTTTACCGAGGAACTTTTATGACCACAGCGAAAATTATTAATAATGAGCTCATCCAAACAATTTTTTTCGCTAGTGATGCAATATTCTGATCAAAGTGTAGGACTTATTTGAACATGTATCCTCTATTTATAACGAGATAACTTAGTCATATATTATAAGCGTAACCATAGCGGTTTTTCTGCGTTCCCATTTCCCATATCGAGGTTTGGGCTGCTTTTAAATCGGGTGGAATATTAAATTTTCATTCGTATAAATACCATTGAAGATGGCCTAAAACGCAAAGATGTGACGATTGATTATCTGTTAACCTTAACGTCAACTCAAAGCTCAAAGAAAATGCGCGGTTCTATAGATAATGAAGAAATGGAACGAACGCTTACTGTTGCCATTTCTCACAACTGCGCAGTAGAGAAACTGGGAAGGGATGGAGGACATTAGAAGGCTAAAAGCCGTTCTATACCCCTCTTTGTCTCGGTGGAGAGGGTAATTAAAACGTCAGAGTGGATGGAAGGACATCAAGCTCGTAGCCATGTGTGGATATTGATTTTCATGGTAGTCACCTCGCGAACCAATATCGAGTAATGGATTCTCAAGCACGTTCGCATGTATTTTTATTAAGGAAAACTACATTTGTATGCGAATCACCGCTAACCACACTATTTTAATGAAGCTGTGACAGTACGGTGTGATTTCATTCTCAGGACGTAATATAACTATTTTGAAAAGACACTACACGTGACGTCATACTTCAGAGATTTTTTTAAAGTAATAACCAACATAGCCAGCTTCTTTTTTCCCAACGCAACGATAAACGCTTCCCAGCTTGGCCTGAGCGATAACGGATCGTACGGAATGAACAAAAACTTGTAACAGAAGTATAGAAGATGATAATTTTCATAATGCTCAAAACACGAATCCATCTCGAATAATGACTAATCAAGTATCTTTTTTTTAAGCCAAATTGGGGGAACTAAGTTCGTAAGTGAGCTAAAGATTACCGCATTCGTAGCAAAGTGAACTCCTGAGGTTGCACACCCGTACTCATTTACAGCTAATGAAACACCACGCAGCATGCAACGTATTGCTTCAAGTGATTTTACGGTAATGTGTAAACGAAATGCTCCTTTTACACAAGATTGAAAATCTGTAGGCACATCCCATGCGATAACGAAATTGATATATTCTTGTCTAATGAACAACATGTTTAACCAGTGAACAAATACTTTCTCCAACTAATTCAACTACTTTGAAGTGCTGGCGCTTTAATGTTTGTTCACGAATAATCAATATAAGAATACTCCTCTGTCTTCCCAACAAAAGAATTTATAATGATTAAAGCAAAATTTTATTTTTCCAGGAAAATATTAATAGAGATATAAAAATGTATCATATGATTTATTATAATACAACATTCTATTTAATTTTAACAGAAATGAAAACATTTCACAGCAATAGAAATACAGACAAATAAAAATACGATATTTATCCCGAAATTTGGTCTGGTATTTATGATATCTTCTCTTACGAAAACCAACTGAGCGCAACATTCACACATTGAGGGTAGGGGAACCAATTACTCTCTTATATTTATGCATTTTGACGTATTTTATCTTTTCATACCGCAACTAGCTCTAATAAAGCTAAATTGAGGAAAAAACTGGGAGAAGAAGGTAGTGAGGTGCCGATATGAGTAAGCGCTAACAAGATGTCCTGTGTCTGACTGTTAGACGATAAATGACTGAGAGTGAAACTAGCACTAAAAACAGATGAAAATTAAAATTTCGTGGATGCTACTACGTGAAAATGAATAAAATATACTTAGGCAAGTAGGACCTTATTTCTGAATACAATCAGGCGGCCGATCTTACTCCTCGGGTATCTTATTCCTATCAATTCCTCGATATCATTATCATAGCCATTCCTCGATAAAAATAATAACATACCTATTCAAAAATATTTGGAGATCGGACCGTATTAAGTTAAAGGATATATTTAATATGGAACATCTCAGTGAAGGTGGCCTAAAATTCCTCCATCCCTCAAGCAAGAGCTTATGAGGTCGGCAAGCGACATCGTTATTACGGAACGGTAAACACAAGGTTCTGCTTCGAGGAGAATCCAGAGAATGCACTATCGAAGTCGCGGGACTCATTCATGACGAATGTCAACAGAAAAAAGTGGTGCCCTAATGCAACGCAAATAGACCGACACACTTTCTCCGTCTAAGAGTTCGGGGGCTCACTTTCCAGCCGTTTCTCTCTCATTCTTTTTTTACCTCTTCACTCCACTCAAGTCGGCCTCAATGTCTCCGCCAAGGACCGTTAAAAAATCTTTCCAGCAGGCCTTTGGATCGGATTGTATTGTAATCGAGTCTCATACCCAGCACCGCGGTTCGTTTTCTCCCGCCTCTTAAAAGCCCGAGGCGCAAATTATTTTTAGGCTGGCGGAAGCGTGAACTGAGTCAAAGGCAGAATGACGCAAACCAAGTTTCCAATGCATGTACTACATACCACTCTCTCTTTCTCTCTTGGTATGAAATGGATTTAAAAAATTCCTTTATCTTCCTTTGAAACCGATTTGTCACGTTGACTTAAACGCTTTTAAATGACTACTGTAGTCAGTCAAGAGGCCACACGTGCTCTAGTTGATTAAATAATCCGACAACCAATAGGAAAAGCTACGGAAAAGGCAGCAAGAATAAGCTCACGTACCCTCATGAATTGAATTTTTCTAATATCCCAAACCAAAGGGCACCATTCTGTTACTCATGGAAGTAATATAGGTGCCTTAATGATCAAATGGAAATGGGGGTTTAGAAGTTAGATACCTAGGTATAATTATTTACGAATAGAGATTGGAAAATATTATTCAGTGTTTACATATTGTGTGAGAGAAAAGGTACTGTAACTGCAATAATCAACGTAAATAATGTGTTTTCATCGTCATCAAATCGACGACAGTATCGATAAATCTGGTCATTGTCAAGGTAGACTCTGAGAGGATATTGTACATTAACGGTAAGGGATTTACAGAGAGTAGTAACACAAGGTAAATGGTAGGCAAATGAGTTCCAGAATACCAAGGCCATGAAAATTGGTTTGAAATGTGGTCACTTTTGATACTACTGCATGCAATTTAAACCATAATTAAAAACTTTGCAACTTCTTTCGCAAACAATTACTTCTGATCGAAGGGCAGAAACAATTATTGCATAAAACATGTCTTCTTGTACTTGGTATCCCAAGTCTGACGAAACATTTCAATTACGTCAGACCATTCGTTCAACAAATGAATCCCATTCTCTACAATTCTACTCCTGCACGCAGCCAAGGAAAAAATTGAAATTGATGACATCATAAAATCACGTTAATCCTGAGAATCAAAAGGGCACACACACAAACCTGTATGATTCCTTTTGGTGAGGTGCATCCAATTTACTCACTAAGAATTTATGGCGCATCTGCCATTCTAATCTAGCTCTTTTATCCACCTCGTCCATTCATCTTCAACCTCGGAAGCGTAAAAAGTAAAATCTATAGAACTCATATCACCCACGTTAAAAACTACGAATGATTTCTTCATATAACCTGTTGAAGAGCCGAATTTACGCAATTAGAATCGCACGCGACCATCATTACGCAAATATCCGACACAAGTTCGTTATCCCCATGGGGCAAATAGTCTGGAATTTCTATTGCCGACATGAATGGATTTTTGCAGAGTGGTGTAGAAACTCTGAATCTTTACACTTCACGTTCATTCTGAAGATTCCAAAGAATCAGCTCATTCCTACCTCCAAGGTATGTTTCGAAATCATAGTCATTCCACATCAAAGTTGATGGCGAGCCATCCCAAAGTCCATAGTTCATCGTCAATGCTTGTCGGACATTTGTATTGAGAATTAGATCTGAAAATCTAACAGAAGAACTGGAAGATGCTTCAACACATGGATTGTGAGTAAAAGCCGGGGTCCTATTTTTGATAAGCAACTCCAGTGAAAAAGAAATGCTCAACTCCATTATAAGTAAGTAAGCCCTTGTAACCTTGGAAGAGTTATTTATTCTGCTTGCAAAATATATTCCCTAGGTTCCAGAGCCCGAACAAAATAGATTCAAGCAATTCATAGTGTACCATGAAGTTGATTTATCAGTTAAAATTCCATAATTTGACGTCTCAGAGAATTTTCACACAAACAATGGCATTCGCAGAACATAAGAAACTGCAGGAATAGGATGTTTTCAATTTAAAATTAATCTCCGTGGATACAGAAACCATTCTATTCTTTGTTTAACCCCTTATTATTAACCTTTCGGGTTATCAATAGCCAGTTTGGTCCATATGGTCACTTTAATTTTTCTACCACCAATAATAGATAACCAGTCCATCTTCGTTCATAAATTCTAGGGCCCAGCTATCAGCACATTTACATATGCTATAAAATGTGAGGGTAAAATAAACAAGTTTATTCATTTGATCGAAAGATTATCCTATATACTTCGGGTATTAGAGCCCTTCGATCTTAGGGAATGCTGATTTCATAGTTCAAACCCGAAAAGGGCAATACCGTTTAGATACCCTGGATGGTCTACACAGAAATATTTAACTAGAACATACCACCTAGCGACACTCAAGGTTGGAACACCTAAATAGACTCCAACATAAATCCTCAAAAATAACTAAAGAAACCAGAAACGTATTTGTGAGATCATTCTCGCTTTCTATGAGCGCAGTAGGTTATGGGTCAACTGTCCATTAGTAAGTTGAGTTTAGTTTAGGAGGCTTATGTCTTCAAGCGGAGTCCACTGATTTTATAAAATATGAAGCAACTGAAAATGCTCATTTTCATGTTTATTTACATGCATAGACATTTTTTTCTTGCCTCAAATATTATTACATTGCATATTATTTGTAAATAAGACTCGATTATCGGCGCTTAAAATCTAAAGCAATAACGAGGCACAAATAATTGAAAGTAATATCTATTATGTCATAAGAATACCGACTCAGATATTTACGGTACCTTATGTACCCACTGGAAAGAAATATCTGACAATTTTCGCCACAAGAATAATAGCGAAAAAAATCGATGATGTGATTAAAGGGTTCAAGGCGGGAAAGATACCACGCTATAGTCTCTGACGCCACCACTGAGCCTAAGATGGTTTTCGGGGTCATTTCTCGATTGGCGTTGTTTTTTCCGAGGCTCTTTTGTTAGACCTGCATTCACACACATTGTCATCACTTCCACGACGAAAGAACATAGACGCCGTCGCACGATGATGTCAATTTTGAATACGACTCGTGAAATCACCGGAGGAGAGCGAGAGAGACAAGCACACGACCTGCTTTTTTATCCACGCGACACTTAGAAAGAAATAAAAACGTCGAAGGACACTGAAGACATTAGGTGGAGAGAGCAAAACCAGTGTAGACGTCGGAGACGTGTTTTTCAGAAGCATTAACTCAAAGTCATTGAGGTTTCCCGAATGTACTCACGTGCATTTCTGAACCTTCAAAATTTTAGCTTACGATAGCTACTTTAATGCGTGCCACATGCATTTTTGAGCTATACACTCAAACGTTTTTTCTCATTTCGATGGAGAGACCTACTTTATTCACTATCACATCATACTCAGCCAGTTTTTTGTTCTTCTTTCTTGAGACGGCGGAGACGTAAATAACATTACAACGCGGAAAGATTTAGCGTAGAAACAAAAAATGCTTGCAGGGTCACGAATATCGTGCGTAACTTCCAAAACGGAATTATTCAACTGATAAGAAATTACAATATTATGACAAAGTGGATTACAAGGATTTGTAGCATTTTGGTGATGAACTAGTAAACAATTAAGTTAATTACACAGCAAGAAAAAACGTAAATAGTTATTGGACGAAGGATCCAACGCTTTCCCGGCGAATAATATGAGTATGAAAATCCGAGAAGAGTTTTACTCATAGTTACTGAACGGTTTCAATATTTAGCTTCTGCGACACGCTCTGACATTGGGTTTCAAACAGGATTGGTAAAGAGATTTTATGAGCACGCTGCTACCCCGATGCATTTTGCCGCACTAAGAGAAGAAATATAAACGAGCTTACATGAATAATTTCAGGCTGATACTCACACGTGATAAATTATTTTTTAATCAAATTTGTTGGCCACCTATGAATGAGAAAACAAGTTTGAAAGGCTACTTTTTTTAAATTAGTGCTAACGAACTTTAGGATGCAAAGACTTTTCCCAAGCTTTTTTTCTTTTTCTCGGCTTACCCGTAAAGCATCTCAGGTATAAGGGTAAATAAATTTACCCTTACTGATAAACCTTTGATAGAGGGAAAAAAGAATATTGCTAATCTTCACACGATGAACAAAAGAAAAATTTTAATTAAAAAGATGGAGTTAAGGCAATTTCTGTTTTGAAAAATGAAATGACTACGTGAAGTGTAAAGGAAGACCAAAGTCAGACCACTTGAGATCGATTAAATCTACCAATGGTTTCGAACCAGGGCACTCAGCAAAATACCGACGCTGGATTTCTCTCCACCCGCCCTCCATTCCCATTATAATCCTTTCCTTACCGAAGTATCGAACAGTCCTCAACGGCGTAAATCGCCTCAGTTTTCGGTCGCCTCCCCAAATTAATGAAGCAACCAATTCATCGACGGAGGATATGGATCTAATGGGATCAAGACGTCCGATAAAATGATTACACATGCGTCATGCAAACAGAAAAAGTAAGTTTAAAGTAAAAATTGTTGCAGTCAACATAATAGCTTTTAGGCATACAAGCTTACGATGTTAGGTTACAGATATATAATAATAATATTTATTATACGCTGGAAAAACAATTTACAAGAAAAAAACTTTACATTACATATAAAAATGGATCAATTAGGTATCCACTTTAGGCATTGCCTGTAAATGGGATACCTCAAAAACGCAGTTACAGCCTGCGTGAATATATCTGCGTAAAAGTGAATAAATAAAAGCTGGGTTCATTATAATAATAATTAATAGTTTCTTCTTAAAAACTGGCAAAGAGGCAGAATTTTTTATTGACAACGGCAAACGAATTCCAAGGGTTTGAGCCTTAAATTCTTTCTTAACTCTGGCTCTAACCTTTGGAATTCGTTGCCTTTGTCAATAAAAAATCCTGCCTCTCTGCCAGTTTTTAAGGAGAAACTATTTAATTATTATTATAAAGTGGCACATAATCAGTGGCTACTGATTGTAAGCATGTATGCCTTAAATCTATCATGTTGACTGCAACTATTTTTACTTTCAACTCACTTTTTTTGATTTTTGTCCTCTTCATTTTATAACTCATTTTGTAGTATTTTCTGGACTAGCATATAGATTTTTTAAATTGGATTTTTCTCTTCCTATCATCGTAAATTACATGTATCCATTTTTGCCTTTGGTGTCTCATATATTTGTTGTTGCCATCCTTTTGTTTATTTATGACTTGTTTGACAGCTATATTTCTTTTTTATTTGTTTCCATTCGAAAGCAGAGCTCTTAATGTAATTTTTGTATTGCTCCTATGGGGAAATCCAGAACATAATAAACATTCATACACTCACGCATTGCTGCTGTATCTCCAACTCTAGCTGCTGTATCTAACGACCGATATTGATGCGACAGACCTCATCACCGTACGTCATCAATTTCCAAAGCCCGGTTGTGAAGCATATCCACAAACGGCCACATCTGCCGTCAACCCGGGGACCTGGAAACGCAGGAAAAACGCCCTAAGCCTAGCTTCGCTGCTACGAATAACGCTGGCGTCACTTGTGAGAAATTCATTCGTAAGTAGCAACACACATTTGCGAAGGCCACCGCATAACCGTAAGTAATGCAAGGTACATCAAAATCTGGTTTTTCCTCTAACCCTGACAACTGGTTTATCGATAGCGTAAGCCAACAAATTGCATATTTCCCAGCAATCCTCGAAAGACAAAACTGGAACACTTTTCTGAGCCTTGTACAAGCAACGCACCTCTTCGTAAAATTCCAAATAGGTTACGTTTGTCCATTTATTTCACTTGGAAATTACATTCGTCCAACAGGATAGGACATGAAAGCTTGGTCGATTTCCATCGCTGCTCTAAAAGTGGCGGGAAAACACGAGGTTATATGAAGAAAAACTATCACAGCCTAGTACCAAATCAAAGAAGAAATAATCTAATTAAATGCAAAAATATCTGATAAAATACTCCTGAGTCATCGCTCCGTATAAAGTAAGACTGATTTTTATATTTGTAGTGAACTAAATCGGGAAGAGAGGTTAAGAGCGAGCCATATCCATTCCAATGAAAAGGTACATCTACGAAGTACCGTGAAAGCCACCACTAGGGTGCGCGGCACGGGGTGATTCCACACCAGGCATGCAGGACTCGTACCAGCACAAATCAGAACCTCGCACGCTCCCCCTGCCGCTAGGCGCAGGCCAAAAAGCAGTCAGGAGAACAGTGCGCAGTCCAACCGGAAACTGGGAAAGTGATACGTAAATGAACATGCAAACATGCATAAAATGCTATAGACACATCTAGTGGTTAATATTACTAATACTGTTAATTTATGAATGCTACGGTAAACTTGCATTGAGTATGCTAAGGTAAACTTGCACTGAGTAATTAGGTCCGTGTAACAGTACCTATGTGATGCAAGAGTCTCTAGTAGCTAAGGCCATATCACTCAATTCCCAATAACGATAAGAGGTAATAAGATAGTGTGGTGCCTTCCAGAGCAAGTTTATAAGCTTCTTAATCCTCACTTTTAAGTTGGCCACAAATCCTTTCCCGCATGAAAGTTAAATATATCAACATGGAGAGCTAACCACGGCACATATGATCATAAAAATCATGAAAGTCGATAAGTAAACTTGCTTTCTTTGGTATCATACCAATTATTGCCTACAATTGCATTGAACTGTCATATTACAAAACACTTATTATACGAGCACGACTCGCATGCATTGGGTGAATTTAAAACTTAAATGCTATGATTCACGCATATCTGCTTGTAACACATTTATTTTCCCCATTTCAATTTCAAAGCAACATTTTAAGTTGTTTACCATTCAATCACCTTTTAATAGTTTATAAGGAGGTCATGGTATTCCAGCCACCGGCGATCACTCTAGTGGCGGCTTTCAAGGCAATACGTACACATAGAATCCCGGAAGTGGCGGATTTATCATTGGTATTCCGACCCCTACTTGGGCTCCACATGTAGAAAGCTTTCGACATGATGGATGAGAGATTAAAGTGCGTCACCTCTAGCCGTATATTGCGGAGTTTAAGGTGACAAGGAGGCAGGGAGACTTCTTGCAGTTCCTCCACTCACTAGAATCCTCCATATTCCAAAAGTACTACCTAAACATAAGTACGAGAATGATATGTCGGTGTGCCTTCCACTCACACACATCTACTTGATAACCCACTACCCAGCGCAAGGGCACTCGGCAGGCGGTGGGCAACGGCCTGCCACTATGGAAACACCGGTTCCCGATCAGTTCCCGAAGTTAAGCATCGTTGGGCTCGGCTCGAGTTTGGAGGGGTGATCCTCCGATTCGTCCGAGTGCTGTTGCCCCTGTCTGCACATGACAGACAGTAAGTGCGAAATGACCTTAGCCGTCGAAGCACGTTACACAAAATTACTACTACTATACTACTACTCGGCAGGCGGTAATTTCTCAATCCAAGACTCACTGCATTACGAGTACAAACATTCAGATCACGCGATTTTCCAGGTGACATAGTGTTCGTATATTATTTTAATAACGCACTTTATCTCTATAACTGATAGAAGCGATAAAATATGAGTGCACTGAGAAATTGGTAGGTACAAAAATTACTCCTTTTCACGAACCATTGGTGACTACAACAAAATCAGAGCAATGCACTAAATTTCGTCCTTACTCTTTAATAATTTCTTTTACACATCCTCTTCATTTGCATGGCTGGTGTCCTAACAACCCCTGATAAACACCCCAGCAGCGGCTGGCATGGTAGTATGTAGATCGAGATGCACAAGCATATCAGTAACCAACGGATAAGTCAGGGACAGCATCCGTAACAACGTCTACCAAAACGGGCAGTAACTAACAGTGGGGTCTTACACAAACAGGCATTACAGGGTTGGATTTATTTTTCTGTTCCTCAATTCCATTCAATGCAACTTCTTCTGCACTACATCTACGTGGAACACCGCAAGCCAATGCAAAGGTGCACAGCAGAGATTAATTCCTCATTCCTTTCCTCGCTAACCGTGGGTTAAAAGTACATATTTATAACAACCAACATTCGAGACACTATATGCCAAGGACATATTTAAGCCTAGCGAAGTCACGTAAGGTGGGCTGTAGCAAACGGTGGGATGCTACACGAGCCAATTATTACAGGGAGACAATTATTTTCCTGATTTTCCACCTCTCTTCAAATGTTTTTCCTCTTTCTCTCTCCCTCTCATGCCACTCGAAGGGAATCCACTGTAGTCCACAACCGCGTCCGCTTCCACGTCTCGCGCCCCCCTGTGCCGGCGCAGCCCCACCAGAGCGCCCATTAAAACGCCACTCCTTTATATTTTCGGGGGGCTTCCCGTTGAGTGTGTGCCTTCCCACGGAGCGCGCAGACGAATATCGATTCGGTTCCGGATTCCCCCGCTCGCCGTGGACCGCGTGCATTGGGGGAGCGGGGTCCAACACCACACCTGACCCGTGGAGGAATAGAGGCGCAGGCCCCGTGCCGCCGCTTCTCTCCAAGCCGGGTGCCGCCCTCCCATACAATCTCTCGGCCCTTGACGCCCGGAAAAAACACTTTTTGACAGATGTCGCCTAAATCCTCCTCAGCATCTGCCATGTCCTAGATCAGGAGTCGGCGAACTATCGCGGCGGCAGAGCCAAAACTGTCCCTCATAAAAATGTATACTAATAAGAAACAATATCCGGAGTGGGGAGTTGTGCGATGCTAATAACGGAGAAAATGGCAGAACCGATTTAGTATGTTTTGGTGTCAATTTTTTCGTATAGCATCACATTACCTGGAAAAATCCTCGAATTTCCATTTCCGACCTAGATTAATTTTAAACTGAAAAAATAAAAACGCCTTGATTCAAACTAATAATCCCTATGTTAAATTTACATAGCGACCACGGAGATACCATCAACAATGTTGCACTTTAACACAGATTTTTATGATTTTGAAACATTAATAACGACCTCCCAGATTTTAGACTATTAACAGAAAAATAACATTCACAAAACATGTAGATATAAATAAAATCTGCACTAAAAGGATTTTCCTTCGCCATAAACATTTATTTTTAGGTACCAAGTTATGAACATCTTAACTATCCCGCAAGCCACAACAAGGTCAGTCACAACTTTACAGTCATGCGGGATGAACGAAACAGTAGTAAACTGGATACGCGACTTTCTGAGTGATCGTAAGCAAAAAGTAGTTCTTGACGGCATTAGCTCTGATGTAGTCAAAGTGACATCAGGTGTCCCACAAGGAAGCGTAAGCGGCCCCCTTTTGTTCATTATATACATAAATGACCTATGCTCTCGAATTAGCAGTAAAATACGTTCATTTGCTGACGACGCTGTCATCTATCGCGAAATTAGTGATCACTCTGACTTTGAAATTCTATCATCGGATTTAAACAACGTTCATGTGTGGAGCCAAGAGTGGAGACTCGAACTTAATCTGAGCAAATGCACGGCGGTACATATCTTGCGGAGGTCGTCCAACTATCCACATGTATATGCTGTGGATGGTGTTAACATAAAGGCGACAGATGAAGTGAAGTATCTGGGAGTTACGATAACCTCGAACCTATCGTGGGGAACACATATAAGAAATATTTGTGGCAGAGCTCTGAAGAAGCTAGGATTCGTCAAGCGTATTGTGGGAAGATTTTCAAATGAAAAAGTAAAAGAGAGGTGCTATTTCGCACTCGTCCGGCCACACCTTGAATATGCAGCGAGCATATGGGATCCGGTGCAGAAAGACTTAATCCGGGAACTTAATAAAATACAAAGGACAGCTGCGCGATTCGTCAAAAACTGCTACGGGCGTACAGACAGCGTTACACAGATGTTAAACGAATTAGGTTGGAAGCCGCTAGAGACTCGGAGGCTGCGCGCTAGGCTTAGATTACTTGAGCAATTAAGAATATATATCTTTAAGAGCGACACGGAGAACATCATATTAGAACCCCACTATATTTCCAGGTCCGACAGAAACGATAAATTAAGAGATATTTTGCCGATCGGATAGGTAAGGGAATTCGTTTTTCCCTCGAACAATAAGGGACTTTAATAAATGCTAAGCGTAATTTCATTAGAGCGTTTCCTTTTTATATTTAAACGGCTGGTGTCCTAACACCCCCCGCCACACGCCTATTGAGGCGGCTTGCGGGTTAGTATGTAGATGTAGAAGGGCGTGTGGCCAGGGGTGTCAGGACACCAGCCATTAAATGGAAAGGGATAGGAAAAAGGAATTGGGGAGGAAAGCTTTATAATGAAGTGTGTTTTGGCTGAATTAGTGTGACAATCTGCTCTCGCTGTGGTAGTAAATGGTGTGCGTAAAGAAATAATCCTCAAACCTATCTGTTCGACACTTATTTCTCTTATTTTCTCGCTTTTTTCGTCCTACAGATGCAGTGCGGGAGGAAAATAATATCTGCCGTGTAAAACTGAAACTCGAGAGAAATACTTTTATTTGAATTTACATAAATTTCTACACTACCTATTACGGAGCACCTCAACATTTTAGAATCACTGAAGAAGCGGAAAGGATGAATCTTTGCGAAACTTCGGTGAAATTCTCTTAACTACATTGCTCTCTTAAAAATGCAAGCTAAGTGCTTTTCCTGCTTTTGTTATGCTATTTCAAGAATGCCTAGCGACACAAATTGAGGACGATCACCTTACGACAGCATATTGAAATAGCGCCCAGGCTAAACATGCGAAGCAAAATAAAATTAGCCACGGTGAAAATTCTGCATCGCGAATATACATAAGCAAGAGAAAATTAGGCGAACCACAGCCATTGAAACATCATTAGCAACATCACTGGGAACGGAAATGGATTCAATATCAGTTATGAACATTAATCATTGAGTGAGATAAACCATATCTTACTTATTTACTCTGCCTGGTTCTGACTGCAATGAATCCATCGGCACTTGGAGGTAGACAAAAAATCAATTGTTAAGCATTGAACTGTGTTACCATTGTGTACATTATGTATGTATCTAAGAGAAAGCGAACTGCCTCTCTTCAACCCAGCCCTGAATTCCAGAGCATTTTACTTTATCAGAGCAGCTCGATTTCTGAAATCTACCAAATGAAACTGTTATTTAGGTGAGTTCAGCGATTCTACGTTCGAGGCAGCTGGATCAATTTTAAAGCCATTTTGTAACGAAGAAATGCAATAATTATTCCCAATACTTACATTGTAATTCTCCTTTCCTCTAACATATCTGACTCTTCGTTTTATTTCAAGAAGTAAATTATCATTTTTATAATGCTAAATAAAATTGCGGTCGAAGAATTAATCATACGACGCTATGAAATACTATAAGGTTTACGTGATTAGTTAACATAAAGAGCTGGTATATAAACTAGTATAGAGCGAACACATGCCTCTGATTGAAGATTGAAGAATGCACTGATTCAATCAAAGCACTGATTGAAATCCTGCCATTTTATTGTTATGAAAAGACATCAGAAGATTTTATGCGGAATCCATAGTCTGTTATGCGTAATTCAATATAAATGCTATTAGCGAACAGGAAATATTCATTTTCTCCGTCGGAAGAGCAACTAGTCTAAACTTTCTCAGTCTAAATCCTTGACACAACTGCCGCCTTCAACAACCCTTTTGCCGCTCGTTTTAGGGTTATTTGCGAAGCATAGTGCCGGTCCTGTGGTAACGATTGCACATTTCCAATTAGCGGGCGAAAAGAACTAAAAACTAAGGAGTGAAAGGCGGCCCCAAGAGATTCAGCGCTAAGATATTTTCCACTATTATATTCCACCTGGAGCTCGTAAATGTCAATGAATTACAAACTAAATGGTTTAGGATATCGATCGCATAACACGGACTCATGCGTCATTCTAACAACTATACTAAAAACAAACAATGATGACCTCAATACGTCAAAATCATAGCACCATTAAAGATATGTTCTGATTTAGATAAAAATGCGTTAGTTTCCAGCTTGGAAAGAGGATATTTCTGAGTAATTAGGAGAAATAAACAGATGCAAATAATACTAGTGATTTGGTTATAAAAATTATTGCCTGATAACAGCATTAGCACTGTATTACAAAATTGCCGTAAACTTCCAACTATTGCGGTCACATTATGGGAGAAACCAATTAGCATATAAACATTAAAATAAACATTCGCAGGTAAAAAGGAATATCGATTAATCTGTTAAAAGGGAACCCTCTAAGCCAGTTGGTTGTTTAAGCAACCACTCCCAATTATAGTTTATCAATAAAATTGGTAAGCGCGATTTTCTAGTTCTTAGAAGGGTAAATCATTACCTTTGAAGACCTTCTACGCCACAGAATATCTCGGAAATGGACAGGAATATCACGGGTAAAAAATACTCCAGTGTGTAATACAAAGGCAGGTGACTCAACTGATTCCATTTCCAGGCAGTGATTGTCACATCTAATATATATTTACATGGAAATATTATAGTTTACAAACTTTCACATTCGTAACAACGGTTTTCAATTGATTCCTACCACCGTAAGCGCCTCACGTGGGGAGCCAACCGTAAGCGTTACGAATAATGCCGAGTCAGAGTGTTTCAATTCTCTTTCACATGACTATGTAAATCAGACTTCATACAGGTGTTTTTCATGCAACACTCAGGTAGGTCCCAGAAAAAAGATGTATGGAAATTTGCTGTTGCCAAGAAGTGGCACACCTGCATGCCAATAAGCTTATAAGTAAATAAATAGCCATTTGGTACATGAGCTAAGGGAGACAATATTATTTATTCATAGTATTTTGATATAGGAGTGATAGAAATGACGTTTTAGTGCTTTATATGATAGATAGCATATTTGACAATGAACATACAGCTACAACGTGCGTCAATTACTCCTCCAGTCGCTCCAAAAGCTTTCAAATCTTCGCCAACGGTTATTTTATTTCACCTACATGTAGTGGATAAGAAGTCCAGAACGGTAAAATACATCCGAGTTGGTGTAGGCATCCGTTTTGCGTTGGAAGTTCTTAATTTTACTGTTTAAACTTTTAATTCTTAACACTGCTATATCACGTGATCAAATAAAGGCTTTCATCCTCACAAGTCTGGCTAATAGCAATGTTCTACGCCACAAAATACATATTTTGATTCATAACACTTTTCAAGATTTCAACAAATATTAAAATAAACATTTTGATTCATAACACTTTTCAAACTTTCACCACATATTTCCAAATATAGTTTACTTCTCGACAAAATCATATTATTTTGATGCTAACACAGGCAAATGATAGAAACTTTGTCCAGTCCGGTCCATACTGTCTCCCGTTATACAGATAATATTTATCGAAAACTTTGAACCAAGTCATTTATCTGATAGATGATGCATTTTCCTTGGATAACACTATATCAACTTCAACCTTGAAGTTTCTTTTCCGAATTAATATGTACTCTAAGAAGAAGATAATTCATCTCTGGTCAACGTCCATGCTTATCACTTCATATACGTTGAGCTTATCGCTTCATGGATTCTCTACCTAATCTCTCTTTTTTTTAAATACGTTTTAAACCAACTATGATAGTAATCGCAGAATTGCTCCTGAAGGAAATAATCTGTTAAATCAACTCGGAACCCATTTGGAGCTGTAGAAAACGAGCCCGAAGGGTCTGAGTAATATTAAAAGCGTCCGAAGTCGTTTAGTCTAAATGAAAATGGCTGTTTCGGAATAGAAACCATGATTTTCGGCCTACGATTATCGGTCAAGATTTCGTCATGGGTGATTTTATTTTAAATCATCAGTCATACGTCAAGTAACTTAATTTTGACGAGTAACTCTCTCCTCCGCCTCGGAATAATACCTATTAAGACTCTGAACAATGATATAAAAATGATGGGTTGGAATTGGAAATTCTGCCAAGGGTAAAGGAAATGCTTGGCGTCGCCACTGTAGACACAGACCATTTATTTGATTAAACTCTTCACCTTGCAACCAAAAACGCTATCAGCGAAGCTGCTGCATCAGGAGCAGCTTTGTTGGTTAATGCGAGCTCCAACATGAGTGCTGGTCACGAAATCGAACGTTAAGCAAAATGATACCAAGCCAGAACACAATGCATCAAATTTTTTCAAGTGTTTTTCTCATAGTTCCTGCTAATAACTCCGCCATTCGCTGCTCACAAATCGCGCCGGCCGGCGGCGGCAACGCGCAAAAAAGGACGTTCCCTAGGACCAGCTTCGGAAACATCCCCGGAGCAAATACCACGGGAGTAATTGCCGGAAGTAGAGGCGGGGTTCGGGGGGGAAGAGGCAGAGAGGGTTGTTGCTCTTCCAGGGAAAGCCCTTCCGGGATATTCCGCGAAACGTAAACACACGGAGAAGAGGACTTTTATTGCGGCGTCCGAATAATTCATGCGGAAAGGCATAGGAAATTCAACGAAGCGCCACGGTGCATCAGAGGATAGGAAGATTATTAAATTTATACCAAACGGACATGGAGTTTTCTCGGTGGTGAATTCGACAGGCGAAAAAATTGGTGATGAGGGCGCATAAGAACAGAAAAATGGCCCCAAGCCCTCACCATGGCAGACATGAGAGTTATATAGATGGATTAATTTTATATTTAAGGAGCAATGGTGCATTAAATGAAACGCAAAAAAGATCAGTTAACTTTGGAAAATTGATTGGTCCTAATTGAGCGATAAATCAAAAGAAGACGTGGATTATAGGCGGAAGCCACGTTTGATGATTAACCCCAGTGGTCCGTCACGTTTCTCACTCACGGATGTAAAATGTTCAATTTCACAATTTAGGTGCCGACCAAAATGTTTTCGGCATATTAAATTTTAAATGATAAAAAACGCGTACGTCAATTTAAAATAAACATATCTCAAAATTGCATGAAACGCAATTCATTTACTGAAACTATGTAATAGCAGAATCGAACCTACTTTCAATTAAGTCACTTGTGAAATATAGACTTTAAAGGCATTTTTTGATCATACACAAGGCCATAGACCTATTCAAAGGGAGATGCCATTAGTTAGGCCACCATTCAGAATATATAGAAAGCATTGGGTTCCATCGGAGAAAGAAAGAAATATGAAATTACGTTCAAAGAAGACCAGCCAGGCTTATTGTTATGACCTGCTATGACAAAACTATACTGAGTAACTGGGGTATTGAATATATTAGGATTGGCCTCCCTTCAGTCACAAAGAAAGCAAGCATGGTTAACCGATGTATGAAAATACACACATGGTATCCCAGTTCACTTCTGGCACCAGTGAAATTATTAAGTTCAGCTGGTTCCGTATTCCACCATTCAGATAAGGTAGACTAGCATTAGGGATGTAAATGGGATTATTATTCCCACGCACAGTCCTTGATTAGAACATAGCCACAACTAATTATCAAATTGATTTTTATATGCAGAAAAATGGAATTAACATTTAATTCTTTTTACTAACAAGTACAAAAATAGTTGGTGGATGGTATGGTCCGAGCAGTCAGACCCAAATGCCGTTCTGGCGGTTCGCAGAGCAAATCATAGATTTACATACAATCTCTGCTGCTATTCTTTATTACTCTGTCGACTTAGCTGAATGGCAATCCATTTTCCTACGGCTATCAGAAAAAAATAGCCATCCGCCAAGAATCTTTGTTGGGAGGTAGGAGAAAAAGGTCATAAAATTCACTTAAAGCGGGAAGCCAATACTATTTTAACTTTGAGGCGTGACTACCATTTGTGAGGAGCCTTTCATTCGCGGATTAATGAATACTCGCGGCTAAAGTTTCATTCATCATTCAAATGCGACTCCAGACTTATCAAATAAAATTAATGCCCTGCTGAAACAATAAATATCTTGGACTGAGAGTAAAAATCTGAATTGAGAGTTGAAATCAATCTTAACCCATTTAAGAAAACATAAATAGGTAAATGGAGGGTATGAATAGATAAGAAAGACACTCAATTTATAACGCGGAGTCATTAAGATAAGATAGTAATGAAGGAAAATGAGCGAGGCGTTTTGAATCCGAGATTTAGACGGGCAATCGGGTGGGTGGGGGGGGGGAGAGGGAAGTGAATCAGGTGGCGCCATCAATGATATCGGTTGAGTTATGACTCATACCATTCTTAGGCTGATGAACAAATAAGGCAGAGATAAAACGTGCTCGCCTTGGAGAAGTGATCAGCCACGTACGCAAACAATATCGGTAGAATTCAGCCATAAATCGAAGGTATGACTGCGTTACAATACGGCATGAAGGAGGTGAAACGAGTTCGCAAGAGAGCAGGTATAGTAAGGAAGCAACGGATTGAGGATGTGCAAGGCCTATAGCATTTTCAACGCCGCGCAGAGATGTCAAATGAATGAACGGGGAGTCGAGGGAGAACAATGGCCTCAGAAATAGCACGGAGTCATGAACAGGCTCGCGAACCAAATGGTAGGAAGCCGAGGACTATGCTCCCCTTTCATTGTTTCGTTAGAGATTTCAAAAAAGTAAGTCCATGGCTTTTCTTTCAAAAGCTGCGGCCAAAATAGTTAAACGCAAATAACTAATGACGACTAGTTGAAATTTTAGGGAAACACATCGTTGGATGACCGTTTCGTCTAAGAAAATTTGACCACCATTTACAGCACAGTGAAGCACAGGTCAAATTTATAAGTAGTACTTAAATACGCTATTTTAAACTGATGTGCTATCGAGTCTGGTATGTTGGAACAGTTCTATGGTGACGAGGAAAGAGATAGCAGTTTTTAACTTGCATTCCGAAATTTATTTATGAAAACAGAGCTTTCTTCATCATTCATTCATATTAAGCTGGAAATATTTAATTTGTAATTGGATGTGAATGGTTGATATGCCCATACGTGCCGGAAATGCTAACTAAAAAGCCTCGACTACCTACGAAGGCAATCGTCACGAGAAAAAAATTCATTTTCATAAACCAGCGCAGTTGAAGTCGGGTTATGGGGGACCTAAAATATGACCTAAGACTAAGTACCTTGCTTTTATGAATGCATTCAGTTCACCAAAATCCTCTTAGTCTTCCATGGCTATGCTCTTGCCCCTGATACATCGCTTTTCATTTGAAACATGAGTCACATTGAACACGTAAGGAGATAGGATTAGCAAATACAACGTCATCGTTCAACCAACCAGTGTCGCCGTCACTATAATTGAACGCCCATTGAAATATGCAATCGCGAATAACGCTACAGTTCGGGTGACCACATATGAATACACTATACTGAATTTCATTTGAAAACGACGGAATTGGTCTTGAATTAAGATATCTTGGTGGCATAACTGGTCTGACACAAATGAGCGACAATTGAGAGATCCGGGCTCTCATCCCGGAGAAGTCAAATAATTGTTTTAAAATGGATAATTCCCTCATTTTGCTGTTACGCCAACAAACAAACTGGTTCAATAGTCTCTTGAAAAAAAATAAGACCCAAAGACTGACTGAGGAGTAGAGAAAAGCATTCAACGCTAGCTCGGAGGGACTTCGAAGTGTACTACAATACTCTGAGATAAGCTCTAGCACAAACTGTACGAAGACTAACACCCGTATGACATTGCTCATCCAGATAATGGGTTTGGGCTGGTGTGACCAGAGCGTACAACATTCCAGGAAATAACATGTTAAATTTCAGTAGCATGTATAGACATGTGTTTAGCATCCTATTCCTTCCCAAAGGCAACAAAATTCATGAGAATAGGAACAATTCATAGGTATTTCACATTCTACTTGAGAGCATCGAACTGAAATAAAAGTATGCCAACAGAATATCCAATAAGGACGCATTTTTTATAATTGGCTACTGCCAGCTTCGAATCATCCCCGCTCTAAATTTCTTCTGACAATTGCATCCGTTTGTTTGTTTGTTGAACCCGATATTCCATCATAAGGCAATGAACACAACTTCGTGTTTTCCATCAATTTATATTTAATGAAAAAAAAGTGCATCAAGCAGCTAAGATATCATCAGGTGCAACGAAAAATCTTCTTTGTACGGTTATAATGTTCCACCAATCTTTAGCAACTCCAATTAAGTACAGCAATCACTCCTTTAAGCATAAGTGTACACACCAATAGTATGCTATCCCAGTTAAGGCGAGTCAAGGACTATAGTCTAATGATTACATAATGGTAAATCTTATAGAGCAATGAGAAGAAAAAGAACTAGCAAAAAGCAATGGAACAGTAAAAGTCACGTCAGTGCTATTACACTGAAGTTTAAAAACGAAATGTTTCACCGCCATTGAAAAGACAAAAACTTTAGGCGTAAACTAGAGCAGTAATATAAAATCCGAAGATTCTTACGAAATTGAGTGGAATTTGTACATAATGAAGGAATAACACAGAATATTTTCCACAAAAATAAAATTTATTTCCGGCCCGGGTTTAAATGCTGATATATCATCGAATATCAACACTGAAACCCGTATCCACATTAGAGCACTAATGTCTTTGCTACTCACAAATTAACAAGTGAACTTCAGGTGTAGTTTTATGATAGACTGCTGCGGCCGCCGTGAAATTTCTGCGAACGCAGGTTCTTGAAACGGCCATCTATTTCACGAATTAAAAAAGTGGCAATACTTCCCAGAAATATGGTTGGTGGAATTTCTGAGACATCATTTTAGGCATGAAACAATTTTACAACATCCCTAATAGGAGGCTGAGAGAACTGGGAAGGCAGGTGCTTCTCTTGTCAGCAATGGCAATGGTTAAAGTTCAATTTCGGGATTCAATAAAAAATGTTTTCCCGTGACTAATTAGGGATTTAATTCCAGCTAAGGAGATATCTCGCGGGTGTATATATGCCAACGAATTACAAAATGAGAAGAGGGATAGTGCTAATTTATCGTTTTCCTAAAGACGTACCAACGAATTATGTTTAACAGCGTTAAGTATTGCAATATAAAAGAAAGGTTTAACCAAAAAACTAGCAAGAGGGGAAGAAGTAAGAATGAGGGAAGCCTCCAAATGCTGGCCCATTAAGATCACAGCTTCCAGAGAACACCAAAGACAAATCCAGACTGAATTATTTTTAATGAATCTTTAACTGTCAAACAACTATAAGGTGCATACATATATGTGTATCCAAGGATAATTCCATTGAGCAAATTTGCAACAACGCTTTTTGCATTACGGCTCCTCGATTTTACCATGTTTCCAGTCGTTTGTTGCAAGTGACACAGCAGATGCTGCTGTCAATTGTCTATCCATATATCTCACCCTCGACGAGAACAGCATTTAGTGCCGAAGAAACGTGGCAAATATCCATTTAACTCGATAAATCTCGAACAAAAAGTAATGGAATCGAGGCTAGGAGTCCACTCTGCATGCGGAAGAGGCAACTTTGTTCGAGATGCCAGTCACTTTTTAGTACAACCAACGTATTGGAAACGCCACTCAAATAGCAAAAATCCCGAAACACGAGGTGCTATCTGTAACGCATGGCTAAGCCCAAATCTGGCGTCGAAAACGGTCGAGTCTCAGCACGGCATGCGCAGTGTACAGTGAGTGGTCTCTGTGAAGTGACACTTTAGGAACTCTGGACGTCCCTCGATAAGCTTGCCTGCACATGATGGACGAGGGAGAAGGACGATGCTCCGAGGTCACATAATGGGAGATAAGGTAGCTCTTACGGAGGGAGACGGAGATGATCAATGGGGTAATGGGAGAGGGAGAGTGAATTCATCCACTAGTATATGAGGAGAGGTCCAACTCCTGAAAAGTTGATTCCAGGAGTTGTTGTGTTCCCAGAGTAGAAAGTTCCGGGAGATCCGATGAGATTTGAGTTAAAATCATAATTGTAACTTGTCTTTCGATTATCCGAGTCAATGTGGGCTGACGCCACCTCGGATAATAAGGAAGAATCGTCTGGCATACCTAAATTAGGAAATAAACATGCTATTCCCCTGTCTTGCCGCAATAAGACGTTCGTATGCACATTAAAAAATTACTCTGAAGAAATAACTTCATTTAACAAAATATTTCTCTTTCCCTCCAAAAAGTATATGTCAATTGCCCAGATGCAGTTCTTACATCTTTGCTCCGATTATTATCACTACGCATCTCAGCAGCAAAAATAAATCTGCAGGACCCTCCAAATAAATGTTGAATCAAATGAAATAAGCATGAGAAATTCCGATTACACAAGCAACAAAAATTAAATTACAATGCATACATTACTGGCTAAATAATGCGGTGATCTAACTAAATATGTACTTCCGAAAATACGGAACCTCGATAAATCGGGAATCGGTTAATCGAGAGAATAATATACCGTGGAATGCGTATTCCTCATTTTATTACGCCATATAAGTGTAATTTAGTCACAAGTAAAGTAGTTCTACCTAGAGACGTAGTTATGGAAGAAGTAAAACAATTTTCCTTCATAAAAGTTGGTTGATTATTTGAGGAATCGGCCACTATCTGAGATAATTTGCGCAATTAAAGTGAGATAAGGAATGGAGGAAGAGAGGAGAGAGAACCCTAGTGTCGGCGTGAGCCTTCTCTAAACGAAGGGTGCCGAGGGATGTGCAATTTTACGTCCCATCCGACAAATAAAATACTTTGCACTACAAGAGCTCTCCACATAGCACCCAGGTAGGGATCGGTATTCTATTGAAAAATCTACACCATAGCCGGAATTTGAACCCGGGCCTTCAGGATGCTAGCCACCAACACAACCCGATTTCCTCCTCTACAGAATCCTAGACATCAGATAACAGTGAAATGATTCATAGAAATTTCCAAGTTATTCCAAAATATCTCCAGACGAAAATGAGAGATAAATAAGGTTACTCAGCGGAACTGATGACAGTAAAAAAATTGAAGAAAATAAGAATATGCGTTGATAACTGCGAAAGTTCATGAATTTTCCGTTGACAACAAACAAACTAAATTGAACTCCTCTAAAAATTAGCGATCTAATTCGTACCTATTTAAGACAATTGCCTTGTTGAGTAAAACTAGGATAAAAACGTTCATATACGAGAGACGAGAGATACGAAAATTAGTCTTATTCTGATAATCTCCCCGGAGAATCCAGGAGAGATGGCGACTATAGTGGCCAAATTCGCAGTTTCAAGTTTAACTATGGTTTAGGAGGTTTTAATTAGTCCTGGTCTAAGTGAGAATACGAATAGGACGAAACTTTGCTAGTCGGCTTAGCCAAGATTTTCAACTTAAGACGTTATGGTGCCAGGATGCCATAGCTATAACTTTCTCCCGACTTAAGTTGCCGGGGCTATCGCCAGTCAGCGCCTTAAGAACGCCGTTAACACTGGTTTATATGGAAGCGTCACATAAACTCCCTTCCACCCACATTGGACTTGGGGGGCAAGTCAGTTACTTTATCGCCCGTCAACAAACGTCGGTTGTCTCTCTTGCGGCCCGGATCGACATTGAAATGTCTATAAATCTCATTTTCGACATCATGGCGGCCGCTGCTGTGCTCATCTCACGGTTTTAGTTTTTACATTTTTTTGCGCATTGAGTATTGTAATATTTTAAATTTTGTCTACATGTAAATGTGTACCTAAAGTGAAAATGAACATTTTTGCGAACCTCGAGTGAAAACTTATGCCGATAGAGCAAAAAAGTCTGCGTGCACCTAATGCGCAAGTTTACCCTCATTTTTATTAACGGTCGAGAATTTCAGGATAAGCGGTTGTACGTGTATTAGCATCCATCTGTAGATCCATCTGTATCCATCCAGCTGTAGATCCATCATCGCTTACTTAATAGTCGCTATCGCCAAAAATATTGACTCTAGAGAAAAATGAACATATAGACTTGCCATTTATGATAAATGACGCAAGGGGGGACAACGCTTGTAAAGGCGCGACAAAAGTTACACGACTAGGCACCCGGTCTAACAAAATTATGAACACAGAGCGGATCAGAGATTGCCGTAGAAAATAGGCGATATGTGATGAAGAAGTTGAGAGAGAGTTGTTGTACTCGGAATTGATAGGAGTCGAGGGCAAACTAAAGGTGGGGAGCCTTAAGGCCTCTTAAGTAAGTAAGAGAGAGAGATGGGGTGAGGTGGGGGGCCAGCCTTTTTGACGTCAGAGGCGCATCAAAGCCCCTGGGGTCTCCGATCAATCGGACAGCTGGGAAAGGAAGCGAGGTGGAGGAGGAGGGCCTGGACGGAATGGCAATGTGCAACGGAGGGAGAGAGAGAAACAAAGTCCCTCCCTTCCTACGTAGCAACTCCCGCCACCCATCCTGCTGATTTCCCCTCTCTTACTACAGACTCGCGAGTCCCCGTTCCTCTTTGTCTTTCACTTTGTCCCTCTCTCTCTCCCCTTCAGCTACTTCATTCACTCAAGTACCTCGCCATTGCCCGAACGCCTGCTATAGAGGTAAGAGTGGAGAAAGGAGTGTAACACAGCAGATGGAAGTTGGGTTAGGAGCCGCTAGAGACTTAGGGGGTACACGGTAGGTTAAGACTGCTTGAAAAAATCAGAGGAGGCAAGTTTCAGGTTGAAACGGAGGATATTATTTCAACGCCACACTATAACAATAATAATGACGTCTTTATTAGGTAAATCTTATGTCAACGCAGTCCTTTATTAAGCTAAAATCATTAAAGATTACACACAATAACCCTAGAACTGATAGAAGTGACAAAATAAAAAAGATACACTGCCGAGCTGATAGGTACAAAACTCCTTCCCACGATCTATAAATGGCTACATCAAAAACAGAGCGAGACTTTGATAATCCGTTAACACTAAGTTCAATTTCGTCCTTTCTCCCTTCCTATTCCTCCTCCCTATTCCCTACCCTTTTCATGGCTGGTTGGTCTAACAGCCCCCACCACACCCCACAGCAACGGCTCGCAGGGTAGTAAGTAGATGCAGTGTGAGGAGGGAGAGACCACTTACTGTGCTAAAGAATAGTTTCATAATCGGACCGCGTTGTAAATTTTTAATTGCAAAATACACGACAAATCGAGTAACGTATAGCATCAATCGCAATCGTTTTCAGGGCTTAAAAATTAGTATAGTTACAATAATATTTTTTCGAGCATGAGATATTGATAAAAGACAATAACCGATGAAGACGCGATACAACATCATCACCATCTCACTCATAAGATTTCGTAACAGTAATTAGTGGCACGAGTATCGAGTTGGATATACACGCAGCAAAGATAGTTTGGCTACGGAAATACATAACAAATAAAGTGGATGAGGATAGTATGCTCAGCAGAACACTGCTACCAATTCTCTGCACACTGACGTACGCTACTTCGCGTCAGAGAACATAAGTTGACCAAAAGCTCCTATTCCGCGCCGATGAAAACATCGGCGGCAGCTATGCCCAACAAAACACTCCCGACTAAAGAGACCTCAATCCCTTTTAACATTAAGCCACTCTCTTTCTTCTACCTCATTTACTCCTGTCCTTCGCTGTAACACGAGAACTGCTGGAGGGGTTGGTTGATTACTTGAGTAGGTGACCGAGAACTGAGGTCGCCATTTAGGGTAGATGAGTGGGTTGGAAAGGGAAGGACTGCTTGGAAATGGAAGAATGATGGAGAGAAACCTGGCGTCGGCGTTAGCTTGCTCTTAGCGAAAGACTCCAAGAGGACCACTATCTAACATCCCATCCGACGGGCAGAGTACTGCACTTGAAGCGGAGATCGGGAATTCACAGAGAAATCAACGCCAGGGGACAGAGGATGATCGGAGATACTATTAACGATATCCAAATTTCAATATCAATATTGTAACATGAATGTATGTACGGCCATGTATCTCACATTGCATAACAGCTTATTTCTTCTCGTGATGCATGATATGATATAACAATGAATACAGAATGATATCGAATATCGAATGATGACGCATATTTCCCGACATCGAATTAGACTAACGGCGTGGGTGCTCACCTCTACTCCTGACTCGCGAGTTCTCATTCCTCTATTGTATTTCACCCTTGTGTTGAGTCTCGACATCATTCTACTACCTCACTCACTCCCGTCCCTTGCTGTTGCACGAGTGTCCGCTATACACGAGAGAGTGAGGAGGGAGTTAAAGAGACGTGCCCTCGCGACTGGGTGACGTGGTCTTGATTGTGTAGGTGGTGGAGTGGGGGGCGTGAGGAGGGATCGGTGAAGACGAGGACGGAAATGAATGGCAGAATGGTCGGGAAAGACTCCTCTTCTCTTCCCCGTTGTAATTTCCTTCTCTCACTCTCTCTCGTGTGCCCATATCCGTCTCTACTCTTCGCGCTCCGGCGAGCGAAGCCTTTTCGAACCTCTCCTCAAACGCAGAAAGCATCATCGCCGCCGTCAACAATCTCCCCATGGAGACAATCCAGGGGATTCCCATCTCCGAGCTGGAAATTAAAACTATGTTTCTCTTTCGCGGTCGACAGTCAGTTACTATTTTACCTCTCACAAGGTGTAGTGTTTCGATAAAAAAGGCACCCCTTAAGGTGAGCACTTACACTCTCTAATACTTAAGAACTTGAGCGAGAATTGAGATCATGAAAAAAATAACCTAGTGACGAGACCGTTGAAGCGGCACGTGCTCATGCAAAATTAAAAACAAATAATTCGCGAATTACCAAAAAATATGCCTTGATGAAGTATCATGTGACATGATACGTACGCGTCAGGCCCAGATATGTGGACCAGATATGGAGAGGCGAGTAATCAATGGAATTACAGGGTATGAACGATGGACAGCTGAAAAATAACTTCGTCGCAGATAACGATAATACCCCATAAAAGTCATTGATAAGGACAAAAGATGGCACAACAAAAATATGAATTGGGATAAAAAGATTTTTAGTGGATATAAAAAAGTGGAATAAGTAGGTATCTTAAGAGTCAGCGAATTTCTAACGACAACAGTAAGGAAAACCAGATATGACAATCTTGTGAGAAGGGACATTGGCGTGAGGCATAAAGCATTACGTAAGACCAAGTCAACAAAAGGAGCAGCTGCGAAAGAAAGATGATATTTTTTTCGGTGAACTGTCTCAAAGCAAATAGTGGTAATTCGTGATGAGGGACGCTGATATCATCCCTGGAGATAGGCTAGATATACGGAAAATGAAGGCTGACATGCTCAGCGAAAGGAAACTTTCACTTACTTAGTGATAAAGGGTACGGCGAATTTTGATGAGAAGACATTTAAGGATAGCATGTGCAGGATCACGAACAAGTCAAGCGGTGGCTCATGAATACTGTGCATTTTGCCCCTGGTAATCAAAAAGCCAAGGAGCATAATGCAAAGCCTTTAGGCAAAAAATAGGTGACAGGAATATTGCTATACATAATCTGGTGTTTTACCGGCGGATAACAAATGTTAGGTCAGGTGTATCATTACCCTGATGATGACGGAAGAGTATTCTGTCGAAACGATGGGAGCAGCCAATTACCTAACCCGGTGTTAATCCCGAGAAGACCTAACAGGAATATATTGTTTGCGTGAGTATCCAGGAACTATTTTGAATAATATTCACTAGCAATAAAAACACTATGCTGAGGTGTTTGGCGGTCAATTATTTTTTTGACCAAAGAACCAACACAAAAATTCACATATTAGTGGAGATGACAAGTGAAAAAGTAATTGCTCATCACTGGAAAATGGGATTAAGAGTTAATGCTATGGTCAAGAATAAGGACGATTATTCAGTGAATGTTAATGTGGATCCAAATACGGCGCTCAGAGCATTGTATTCTATACAATATGGTGGAAAAACACTGATAATAAAAATATGGCCAGGATTCGATATCATATTTTTCAGCAAATTTAACTATTTACTTTAAACAAAACACTGCTTCTATGACTTTTGGAATGGCCTGTTTCCGTTATTTGTAAACGATTTAGTTTCAAGTCGCTATCCATTGCCATTTGCCGTGACTCCCTTAAAATTCTCACTAACAGTTAACAATTCGACCACTTAAAAACAACGGGGGAGGATAATGTTCAGCCACATTTTCCATTTTTAGGATTGAGTGGTTTAAGGTCAAAACTATTTAGTTATTCCCTTATTCAGCCCCTCCAAAAACGCTTTCGTTTTTAGGTTTTTCCTTTTCCCACTACACCACTCCAAATATTCCTAAAATTCACCAAACAGACATCCTGAGCAATGACAATATAAAATGCCATGTGATTTTTAAAAAACATCCTTTTTTTAATCCGTTGATTAGGAAGCTTTCACAATGCTGTGTACGTGGAGAGAGCTTTAGGTTGGTAATATGTCGGCTTGGAAACCTATAGGCCGTGTGTTCGAATCCCAAGATGGATATGCATATTTTAGTAGGAATAAGGTTTTACGTAATACGGTGCGATATAACCAAAGAAGTTGGATCACTGTTACTAAAATATACACATCATATCCAGTAAGGTTAAAGAACCGACTAGTTTCACACGTCAGATCAATTTACCGTCGTAACTTAGGGTTTCAATTCGTCAGTAATCCACAGAGCTTAAAATATAATAGCTGTTTAAATTAAATACAACACGACAATTTTACTTTATAACGCATAATGGCTGCAGTTACAGTACAAAATTTAAAAATATATATGAATAGAAAATAACAAAATAAAAATTTATCTATATATTTAAATTGATATTAAATTGAAAAACGGCTGAAAAATATGAAGACTAAAAAACATGACATTCAACTGTTGTGAAAGCCACTTTTATGAACAATGAAAGAAATCAATTGACAGTTTACCAATTCTAGCTTAGACCGCCAAGATTCATGTATCAATATTTATGAAATTATATGAGAAAAGAGGAGCCAGGGCTCAACACTCGTGCTTTGAAAGATCCGGTTCTTAAACTTCTCGACGGAACGTCCGCGCAGAAAGCATACCCGACCATCTAAATCATGATTCTGGGCGGCAAAGAGACGATATATTGTGGTGACATCATCTTCACTCGCCCGCCCCGAGAAAGAAAGAAAGAAAAAAGAACGAGACGAAGGAGGAGGGAAAGCAAATCTTCATTTCATCTTAATCTTCCCCGCCGTCGCATCCTTGACTCCGTGTTAATCCCCCGCGTGATGGATTGCCTCCCTGAGAGATAAATGGATGCACTTCCTCGGATGACGTATCGGGAAGAAATGGCACCGCTCCCGGGCTCGAACGGGTCTCGTGCCCTTGGCGGGGTTCGAACTATTGCGCGTCGGATTCCAGTCCCGTCCGAACGGGCGTCAAGTCTCGTGGACCAAAGGCCGCCACGCAGAAAGGCTGAGTGCCAAAAAGGCGCAACGCACGCAATATGAGCGTATGACAGAGATGGGTGGTAGCGTCTATTTTTTTGGATTCCAAACGAGAGGATTAGCGAATGCTGCCGCCTCGACGAAAAAGGACGAGTTGAAAAATTCTTGACGCACGCTCGTCCCGTGTGAAGGAGGGGCCATACGCCTCAAAATATTTCATCTTATATCACCGCACGGTGAAAAGTCAACAATCACGGCCCTAAAAGACTTCCGGCAACGAGAAAGAAATAAACAACCAATTTCAATGACAGTGTTTCTACTTGAAGGTAGTTTGAGCGATATTTTTACCTATTCATGATAAATACAATATTCTAATTTTATTTATTTAATTCAAGCAGTCGTAAGAAGTATGAAGTAAACGTTGCAATATATCGGCACTAAACCTCTGTTTTAAGCTTTAATTTTGCTCTTAAGAAATCATAATAACTACACATTGTTGAATTTCTGACACGAGATATGCACCAAGATTTTATCATTTTTTTAAAATAATCTCTCTGGAGCGTCCAGACGAATCATATCCCTCGGAAAACTGCTTGTATTTTTTGTCAAATATCTGGAAAAGTAGTACGGTAAGTGGCTGATGTTTTGGTATCACTGGAGATGTGAGATATTTTTCTTTATATCTAATGTGGAAAAATTAATTGAATTTTATTTGAAGTGATATCTCGCTTAAACTACCTTCATTGAATTAGATTCTTTTCTTGATAAACTGGTTTAACAACGTAGAATTGAAAGTAGGGTAGTACTTTGATCCACAGCCTCGTTTGAGGTCAAATCGGCATTGATTATTTTATATACAAAATGTAAGTTAATTGTATTTAATATTAACAATATTATATTAATTCATAATAAATTACCACTCCTAAAACGTGCTTCAGGATCAATCATCAACTACCATAAATACAATTTAAAAACAGGTACTTGTAATACGGTCTCGGTCTAATAAGTCTCGGTCATAATTTAATACAAGCTTTCAAAAATCTAAAGCCTTTCTGATTTAAACAGTGAACACGTGAAATGGATAAAATTGACCCTTCTACAGATGTAGCATTTAGAAAGAAAAAGGATTCTCCAAAAGATAATAGCAACATATTGGTCTGATTTACACGTCGTCATAATCACGTGCAGTCTGTAAGTAGACACCGGCAGTACGAGCATTTATAAATATGGATGGAAAGAATCATGGCACCGATATTACTTATTAATACTCCTTGACTCTCCGGTCCTGAAAAAGGTACGCCCGTGAGGCCGAACTGCTTACATTAGTGTTCCTCCGAAAGAGGATGCACTGTCTTTGGCACGCTCTCAACGCGAACCTCTACGACAAAGTTACCTGAAGGCGGAAGACAATTACGTGAAAGTTACCGTCATCGGGGATTTTACCCTAAGAGTGCCATTCCACTTAACCCTTGCACTAACTTATCCGACGAGACAATCACTTAGTCACCTATGAGGAAGATAAAAGTAACTATTCAATGCTACTCTTGCATTCGTCATTTTATTCGAATTACGATCACAGATACTTATTTATGAATTAGATATAAATACTCCTCACCCATGAAAAAGACCTGCCATCGGAAGATTCTTTTTCACTTTCTTTGAAGCTAACCCTGACCCGAGGTACAACGTATTCGTCATAAATATAATAGAGGGTAAACTGTCAGCATATTTTCTAAAACATGAATACAACGACACTTCAATACAAGTAACTTACTTTCCACAAAAAATACAAGTCGAGAAAATTTTTTTAATTCACTGAAAATTTGGGAATAATAAGTAAAATTTGCCAACTAACCAATAACGAACAAGAAAATAGTACCTGAAACCATTCCTGAGGAGCGTAACTTCCAACACTGGGGTAGGAAAATTGGGGCTCGTGAGCCACATGCGGCTCTTAGGTTACGTACCTACATGTGGCTCTGAAGTAAAATAAAAAATGAAAATAAAACCATAAAAAGTTTCACTTATAAAATTTTTAAAGCATTTTATTCTCATAATACTGATATTTTTGATTCAATGACGGTATTATTATTATCCTTACTACTTTAAGTGTTCCTAATTTGTAAAAATATATAAATTTCTCCCGAACAATTATCGAATTCTCGTGAGGGACAGGATTAGCTCCTTCGTCTCAAAAGTTTTCGGACCCCAGCAATAGGTATACGGATTAAAGCCAGGGACTGCGGTCCAGGGAGAATTGAGAAAAACATAACTTCAGAAACCTGGTTCTTGAGAAGGCTGCTAAAGACCAATTAAACGGATAAAACAAGAAGTTAGGAAGCAAACAGAATAGAAGAGGACCACAAGAAATGCTTTGCGGAAATAAATAAACATTTGGATAGGGCACTTTTCTGCGATTGCTTACACCAACCTCACCGGGTAGATTACAGGAAAACATCTCGATGGCACTTTGAACCCTCAAATGAGAATTTCAACCGATACGGCAAGGCAAGACTTCCGGAAAATTGTTTACAAGCGGATGCTAATGGGGACAACTTGACAGAGGGGGGGGGGGGGAGAAAGTCTCAGGCTATCGTTGAGCTATGTGTGCCTAGAAGACCAACATAGTAGATGTAGCAGACTTAGGTTTTAGGTTCTCCAGCAACTAAGTTCAAATGGCACCATTTAACCATCTCCACCTAAGACCATAAGACCGGGCGCACATTTAACAGAGGACAGGGGTAGCAGAGGGGAAGGCAGGTACTGCGCGATTTTGAAATACATTGCTTTAAAAGAGAGAAAAATATAATAGCCTGGTTCACAAAAAGGGTGGTCTGCTGTTTGAGATATTATCTTTCTAAAATCGATGGATTCGGCAGTCAATCAAGAGAAACGATTCATCACGGACAAAATGAAGAACAATTATGCTTTTCCACACAGAAATAATATTTCAAATTCACCTGACGGAGTAATTCTTCATTGAGGGCAAGGGCCCAGCCAGATTGACACACCGGTTCCCGTAAGATCACCGGAGATGAGCAATGTTGGGCCCGGACGGTGGTTGGATGAGTGATATACCTTCAATGTGGCGCTCTTGTCCCCTGTCTGCATGTGGCAGACAGGCACATGCAGCGTCCCATTGTGCAGGTTGGCACAATGGACCAAGAAGGGCTAAGTGCCCGGGATCCTATCGAAGGCCCTCCCTTCAAACAATCTATCTATTTAGTTCTCCATTGAAGGTTTCGCGGGTTATTATGACTGAATATATTGATTGGGTGTACCACGTGTATTTTTTGCGTAATTTTGGGAACATAAAGCCATTATACACGAAGCCATTGTGACAAAAAAGTGCAAAAAAACGTTACAATAGGGACTGTGGCCTCAAAATCAGTCATACATGGGATGCTGCCAATAGAAAAAAATCCAATGATTCCTCAAAATAAGCGTCTGTATTGTTTCAATGGCCTAAATCTTGAGAAAACTGCATTATCCATGTCCGAGTTGGGGTTCCAAGCCGCGACCTTTGGATTACCTATCATGCGCGTTACCAAACTGGCTACCGTTGCCGACGCAACGAACACAGGCGCCAGGTGGATCCCACAGAGAACAGTACGCCTCAGAAAAATAAGAATTACTCCCCCGATCCAGATTCACACCAACTCCGCGGAATGTTCCACTCTTAAATGATTTATCTCCCAGTAAACTGTGAAGAGACAGGCGCCAAGCGCCTCGACATAATGGATTCCGCGACAAATGCGAATCAACGCCATTGTCGGCACGCCCATTTGGGAGGAAATATACGGCCCATTGTCAAGCAAGCAAGCGCGTTTGTGTGCGTGAAAGCAGCAGGATGCGTGTGGTCTCGCTCCCCGGGTCTTTCTGCGTCGATTTTCGCGTGCTCGAGTCCCGAGAGAGGTAGTTCCAAAACCCCGTTCACTCACGACGCTGGAATGGAGCCTTGGAAGATCTAGGAGCGATAAGAAACGCAGAGTAAGTTTCACTGCGAAAGGTACATGGGCGAGATAGCCTGCTTGAAGAGAGCTTGATCTCAAATGGCCGTCTTGAAAGTTAAGCGTTGGTATGCCATCAGATAATCACTTCATACAATATACAGCCCATTATCAGACCTCACTTCGGGAAATCACCAATCACGGATAAAGAATGTCCTCTTCAAATCCCACAGGCAAAATTCGGTCGTTGATGTATTCTCAAAAGAAATTTATCATTTTCCAATTCTAGAGTCTAAGAATTTAAGCTTGAACTTCATGAATAATGCGGTTATTTAAAGAAGCCAGAGAGTATCATGCATGCGTTCAACAGTTTTTACATGATAAATCCGCCGTCTAGATATATATTCTGATAAAATTTAATATAAAAGTTTCATCGCCAAATACTGAATCACAACTAACAGGCAAGCTAACCTTCAAAATGTGTTATGCTAGTACTAAAAACCCGACAAGACTCTGCCCAAGAAAACAGAGGTATTTGGGCATTCAAACCTACGACCAAAGGGAAACCGCTTTTCCGGTACCCCATTGGTCGTTAGCCCATTTCCGGTTTTCAATTTTTAGATGACTTTAATTGTTTCGCATATTTTTTTATGAAAGTCTGATTGAAAATCTAACATAACATCTGTTAACGATAAGAAATTCTACTCTAAAATCCATAACAATTTCTGTTATGAAAATCAGAGGTTTTTTAATAAGGAAATCTTCAATCAACTGGCGAGGGGAAAAAAATGTTTTGAAGCAATACTTGTGCATCACCTGAATTACACACACGTATTTTAAGTCCTCAAACGTAATAATAATATTTCAAACATGTTTTTCCTATAGTTAATACGAGACTGATTACCGTTATCAATAGGTATAAAACAAAAAAGTAATGTGCGACCCCAATCATCTGGCACCTACGTGATCAAGTGTTATGGGGTACATCACGACGGCAAAAAAAGTTGAGCCTTGATGGCTGATTGGCTGCATTTATAACGGTCAAGTTTGCTAGTAACTTGGACCGAGTCTAGCTTTAGATTTAGAGATACATGAAACCCGGGAATATTAAATTATTTAGCTTAGATTACGTAATATCTAACCAGGATAGATTATGAATAACGATAAAAATAAGGTTACAAACCAATTACAAGTGATATCAGATTCATAAGGTTAACATTTTCAAATAAAATATTTTCACTTTTCTTAGTTAGATATAATAGTAAATGTTAAAGATAAGGTAATCCCTGTATTAAAGGAAAAGGACAAATATAAGTTTAAATTTTCGAATCGAACACATTTCGCCCGAAGAATTAAAGCAGCACCTATCAGGAGAGCGAGAGAATACCTCACGACGCTCAAGAACCCAGAACTAAGATTACCTAAATATTTATGGGATGGGATGGCACGACGCCCCGGTACAGGTGACTATTCCGAGCCAGTCGCCACCGCGCCAGGGAAAACTTCCGCGAAACTTTTTCGCACGGGCTTTGAAAATGCCTGTCTTTCCTGCTTGCACGACTTCCATCACTTTCCGCCACAGTGATTCCTGAATTCCTTCGTTCCACCTTCGTACCGATGACTCATAAGCACTCGAGCGTCAAATTTCTATAAACTTCTGTGCTTCTCAATGGGTATGAGAGTGGTCACTCCCGAAAGAGCTAAGCTAACTTCGCAAAGCGGTCGCAAATCACGAAACTTCAACCATTATTTCGTGTCATCGAATGGGGACTTTTTTTTACATCTGTAATGCAACTTCATATTAATTTTTCTCCATTTTTTCTGACGTGCCGTCGTTTCAAGTTGTTAGCTCCGAATAATGAGCATGTCGCGTAAAGCTTTGGTTCAAGTACCCATGTACTATAATCCAATAGTTCCACGTAGGAATGTAGTTTCACCATTTATTTCAACGCTCCACATTTTATGCTTTATTAAAATCCAATTTTAATACAAATTTGGCCAGTTCTTTACATTTTCTTAAAATATAAAAATAAAATAATAAGAGAAGTGAACGGATTAGATAATCTAATCATTCATTTTATCAGCGTATTTTTGGTAATCATAATGACAACTTATGAAATTTAATTCCACAAAATCAAGGCAGTTATCCTTTATACAGCTTTAATTCCCATCATACGCGGTATGGAAGTTGCAACACACATATTTTAGCCTATAATGAAACTCTCTCTCCCAAGTTGCACATTGCACAAGGGTTTCGTTAGCTTTCGAGTTCATCACTCCAATTATGAGCTCACTATCGTAGCAAAACACATGTAATAACCTGATAAAGGAAAAATGGCAAAGGGTGACAGACACAAAGCACAGTGCACCGCTGCAGATGGGCGCGAGGCACAGTTAGTAGGCACAGTAGTACACGAGTTGGCGACAAGGGTCACTTCATATGCCCCCCAACCACTTCCGAATTCTAATATTGGCGACATACTCGCACTCATGAGGAAGGCGTCGTATATATCGCTCCAGTCGTAAAAACGCACATTAGCATTCTCGCTCTTTCCGCCTTCTCTTCCGACATTTCTCCTCGGCCCCATCGCCTGTCGCCCCTGCCCAAATGTATTCCTCCTTCTCCGCCTACTCATTCGCCAAGCTCAGCATGCCATTCCTTTACCTGTCAGGAAGGGATTTTGAAAAGACACTGCCGAGGCGTGGTGGGTCCGCGGCGGTCCAAGGCATCCTTGACTATATTTGGGATGAACAACACGGGCGTGTGCATGTTCCAGGGACTATAATACCAGGATAAATGCATCTACTTAATGCACTGTAATACGTGAAGTCATGCATATTACATTAGTTTCGCCGACCAAGACAAAGCAAAGAAATATGATACGCGAATCCGTTTGCTAGTGCCCCATTTTTTTTTAAATTGCAATCCCGCAAATTAATACGTTTTAGACTCTCTACTACAAAGATGACGATTATGGCAAGGTGAAACAAGTATGACTTTGCTTTCATCAGTATTAATTAATGTTACTAGACTACACTATTGAACGATGAAAGAAAATAATTGGCTATCTAACAGATCTATGGCACTTCCATTGCTATATTAGTTCTACTTTTTTCCGCTTCTTCATTTTCACAAAAGATCTCTAAAATTTTAACGAATTAATTTATTTCCAATTAATATTTATCCAATTTTCCAAAAACAATTTATGCATCTTAAACCCACTATTTTGGAGAGCAACCCCGTCAGAAAACATCAATCTTCATTCCGCCATTGATACAGATATCCCTCAGCAATTCCCACTTTTTGCAACAATCCCTTCACAACCAATATGGAAAGATATCAATGAACAAAATAAACTCTAAACGAGCATACATTTAGTTCTCAAATAGGCATAAAAGTAAAAATTATAAATAAAAAGCATTGAAATATTTTTGTCGCAATCATACGTTACAGGGGAGCAAAATTTACCGCCATGTCCCTCGGCGGCTACTTCCTACTTCTTCCCCCTCACCGCATTCATTTCAAGAAGATCAGACCAAGCATGAAAACGAGTTTTGAATCTTCCACTCCCAGTATTTCGAAAGGATGAGAAATTAAAAAGTCCAGCAAGTTCAATTATGTATTTAAAAATTTAAAAACCAATAAAAAATGGATGACTTCCTTCCAAGATAAATTATTTATTTCAAATTAATTTAAATATTTCCTTGTGTTTTATGTACATACTTGATTGCGGTCATTGATTCAAATCTGAGTTCTTTACCATGGAATCCTAATTCATACAAACCAATAGCAATGAATCACGTGCCTTTTTTAAACTTTAAATATTGTATTAATTTTAACACTGTATTCCAATTGGGGATAAGAATTAATTTTTTTCTAACCTTATGTAGTTTTCATTGCACACCCAGTATATCGACAATTCCATAATTTCGACAGTCTTTCTAGTTCGGAGGGTATCGGACTATCGAGAGAAAGAGTACCAGCTGCATAACTTCAAACAGTTGATGACTTTCCGAAAAAGGAAAATTCTCCTGCCTAAGGAACTTAGCAGAAAATTCTACAACTCCGTAGAAAATGTCTCCATTCAATTTCCTTCCGCACTCCTCAAGCCGAGACGTCTCATCCTACTTAGCACGTCGCGAGACGCCCACTTGGTCACAACAATGCATCCTTCGGCGAGGGGTGAAGGCGTCATGACAGAGGGAGTGAGATGAGTGTCTCGCGGATCACGTAGACATATAAACATCTCCCCCATTCCGTCCACATAGTTCAAGCGCGTCAAGAAAACCCGTACCAACACGCCATAGCGAAAAAGTACGCAGAAATCCCTGCCCATGCAATTTAAAAAAAAATATAGCCCATGCCTCATTCTGTAAAAAAATTACGCAAAAAGTTTTTTAAAATCTTTTTTAAAGACGAGGGGGCTCGCGCCAACGCGCGCTGCTGCACTCTAGGAAAAACATTTCTTTTACGAGTGCACTTATACGAGCGCCATCTCGTTCCCGGCTCAAAGCCTCTGCGCGCGTGGCACGGAGTGGCAAAAAGTTGCATTTTCCCTCCTCACGTTTTGAACCCCTTTCCGCCATCATACTTCTTTAGTCGAGCGAAAGCTGAAAGCATTTCAGGGACCGCAAAAAAGCCCCTTTTACACTCAAGTGAAGTGTGCATCGTTAAGGGAAAGTAACACCGTGTAATAAAATCCTAAAGTCACTTCCGTGTTCTAGCCGAGCCAAATTATTCGTAAATAGTGAGAGGGGGTTCGAAAATTTCTGTGGCAAATACCTCCAATAAGCAAATTATTTTCATGCATGAAAATGCAGGATTATGTAAATATTCGGGTATGAATCGTGTGCTGTTCGGAGTCAGCCCGACATTTCGTGACCCTGACTGGTCACTTCCTGCCGGCTTTAATGAAGAAGCACAAAAATATACCCCGGGAGATTTACTCAAACACCAACCAAAAACATCAGCTGAAAGTATCTTTTTAAAAAGTTTCATTAGATTTCCTAAGCATACACTTTTACTTAAATCCGTTACCCAAATTTATTTACTATACTTTCTATAAATTCTTTATAGGTACAAGCTTAACCCAATTCAACTACAATAATTCGATGGTGGCGAGAGGGTTCTCAGGACTCAGCGCTGTCAATTTCTTCTCCCACAATGCATACTATTCTGATACATATAAATGTATTTGGGGAACTGATATGCCACACCAAATACACTCAAACGTCAAATTTATTAGTCTGAACCATTTAACGTGTTTTTCAAACTAAACACAAGAAATCTAATTTATAAAATACATGCATGTTTTCTAGTGCTCGAGCTACTAAAAAAATGTATTATTTTGACGTAATTTTTCTACGTAACCTCGTATGTACCTTAACGATAAAATATCTCATAGATATGACAACGAAATATTATCCATTACTCTCCTCACTACAGGGATTTTGAGGAACGAGAGTAACCGAAAGTTTTTTTCTTAAAACATTCTCCCCGGAGATGTAAGAATAAGAATAATTAAAACCACTATAACCAACAGTTTATATAGCACTCTCGATAGTATTCTGAGAGGGCGTTGGAATCGCATGATCCACCCCCGTAAAATCTCCTCCCTTGGGATGATGCGCAGAAAGTTGTCAATGAGAAGCTACAGTCATTGTGTTAGCAAGAATTTTACCATTGAAGTAAAGCGGAAACCTACACCCCGCCGTGGAAAATTTTAATCAGCCTAAAGCTTATATCGATGAATATTTTAGCTCGGTAATAAAAAACGGAGCAGTTGCTCGAACGCTGTTTGACAAAGCACCCATGTGATCATTAGCAAATACTCCGACGTAGCATCACGAAAACAATATCCAAACTCTGATAGAGTTATAATAACTAAAGGGATTATGTTTTTCAATTAATTTTATGCTTAGCGTTAAAGCAAAAACAAACTTTTGTTCGAACAAACCAATGAGAACAGAAAACGATCAAGGACGCGATATATGTGAAGTATCAATTGGTAACATTGACAATCTAATTCATGAATCACAATTTTGTGCATGCCTGCAGAGATCAATTCTTAATACTCTAGTTTGACTGTCTACCCAAAGAAGCTAGAGAGGAAACGAATTTCAGAACGAATAAAATAACTAATTACTTACTATTCTGTAAAAATGCGCATTAGCGAACACGTGTGATCCCAAGAAAAAGACATAAATAATGTTTGCCATAACGCGCCAATTAGATTTTTGGGAAAGGAACCCATACAAGCAGATATCGGGTTGGTGGCGTGGCTAGAGTATCACCTCCCCACCCGGGAGTCCGGGTTCGAATCCCGGCCATAGAATCCCAAACCTGGGGCGTGATCACGCTTCTCCATAACGCGTGCCCTCAGGCTTTCGTTATTTCTTCAATTGCGCCCATGAGAGTGAAAACGTGATCGTAATTTTGTTTAACTTTGTGAGGTGCTTAAATCACTTGTTTCAATCTGTGGATTGCGTTCTTAGAGTGAGAATTTCCCTTCTAGAGCGGTTTGCGTTTTAGATAACGATAACGACAACGCGAAAAAAGGAACCCTGTTCCCAACCTTGATCCCTACTTGAGTTCTTAACTTATCACTTAAAGTGCACTACTCTGTCGCACGGGACGTTAAGCGGTGGACCCTTTGGCGAATACTGTTTAAAGGCCGCTTTACACGGTACATTTTTTTGTACAATCTATCGTGCGAACGCATGTATCAGGAAATTGTACCGTGTAAAACGGCAAATTGTGCGAACGCTTGTGCGAATGTATGAATGACTGAACAGAAAATAGAACCTGTTCTAATTCCATTCAGACAATCATACAATTTCGATCCGGTTTTATTCAACAGATGGCGCAGATATGGCGAAAACTGTGGTGTATGTGTTACGATTGAAAATAAAGCTGTTTATAAAAAGAATTAACACTTTCCCGTCGAATAATATGAGTAACTATTATCCTGTGTATATAAACTTTAATGAGTAAACTCTACTTGGGCTCTCCACCGGTTTAAACTATTCATAATTGTCGAAGTTTCGACTCGTCACTCATTCTCAAGGCAATACTTAATTACGTCGGCAATTATAAATAGTTTGAACCAGTGGAGAACCCGAGAAGAGTTAAATCAAAGTTGCTCAAATATTTACATCGTCATTTCGTCGTGTTATTTGGTGTTCTGGTTTTTCAGTGTAATCGCGATCTTTGGGTTTGTGTCCTTTTCCCCCAAACTTATGATTGATCGCGCCCTCAAGTAGAGTTCTTGATATCCCGCGTGATATAATAATAATTTTATTTCTGCTGGTTAGCAAGTAACATAGAAATCGTCAAAAAATACATTAAAACACTGGTACAAACACAAGGGTGGGACATTTGGAGGGACTAAAAAACGTGTCCCGTGATCCGCTATGCCACTTGATAATAACAGTTTGTCACACACACAAAATAAACCTACGAAATGAGTCTATAAAGAGAGGAGATCCGGCGAGAAACGTCAATGACTTGTCACACTAAAATTCAGAAGAGAAAAAACGAAACGATGCAAAGGTCGAATATAAAGCCAGAGAGAAGAGTCCAAGTAAACCGAGAGAGTAACACTTTGTACATAATACATACCGAGAGAGTAATACTTTGTAATACAAATACTTTGTCTAAACCGAGAGAGTAATAAGTAGGCAGATGGTCGAGTCGAGGTTGCGAATTTCAGGTGATCAGTTTTTCAAGGTGTCAAATGCGTGAGTGAAACGTATGTTCATGAGTGAAACGTAAACATGATAAACAAAACACTCGCGAATTTCTATCTATTTCTACCGCTAAATTGCACGGAAAATTGTGAGTTTCCACTGTTCGTGTAAAGCGACATTCAGTCTGATTCAGTCGTTCGTATAATATTTTCTTGCACACTTAACTGTACATGCGTTCGCACGATAGATTGTACAAATAAATGTATCGTGTAAAACGGCCTTAAGAGACTTAAGCCGACGGGACGCCGGGTGAATCTCTATCCTTCCTCCAATTCACGAATACTGCTCACCTACCATCCAATCCACCAACCATTAATGGCGCGAACGACCTCAGTTGTCAGTAGTCCCTCCATATAACCAACCAGCCAGACAATTTCTATCTCTTGACCCCTATGAAAATCAATACGTCTCTGGCTCTAAATCATAATTACCCTTGAGCAAGCAGAAGTATATAGAATCACCAAGCGTAAGCGGTTGTGATACTCCAAGAAAGTAAGAAGACGTAAAAGAGGGAAGAGGGCGTCGCGTGCGATGTGCCAGCGACGTACTCGTTTGAAAATCGATACCACTGAAGGGATGTAAACAGGGGAGAGGGCTACGGGAGTGGGCGGAGACGGTGGAGCAAGGGATTCAGGCGAAGAAGACGGGAGGCCAGAGGGAGAGAGCTGGAGCAGGAAGGAGATCTCGCATCCAAATGTAAGGAGGAAGAAACTTTTTCGGAAATCCTCCCCGAGACTTCATTATAAGCAAATCTGTTAGGTTAACTTACTTCCTGCGGTGATAAAGCGGAATAACAAAACTGCTCCATTCGTTGCCATGAAGTTTTTAAATCCAGACCGGAGTTAATTTAATGTCGAGATAGCAAGTAAAACATACTTTCGGTGAATATAGATTTGTCAAATGATGTGGTATCTCTTCCATCTTTCCGGAATGACAGCGAATTATTAAGGCCCCATATATTATAATTACCTCATATTCAAATAAAAATGCTTTCACTTTTCACTATAAGAGACCCCTACCAGTGCATTTCCACCATAATTCATAAAATATTTATTAAATAATTGTTGAAGTTATTTACCTATTTCAACATCCAGAAGGAAAGGACTACATTCAGTAACATAGATAAATTGATAAACGCCATCTAACCGTTAATAATACCCTTCCATCTAACCTTAATATGCAGTAAATGGATAATTATGGCACCCTCTTCAGGAAATGCCTGGGTAGAGGATACCTCTGGGGAAAAATCATACTTCACAAGTAAATTGAAATATACGGAGACCAATACAACTAAAAATTATCGCTTAGGAAACAGAAATTACATGTTTATCATTGAGTCGTGCAACAATTCTTATCAGCAACTAAACAACTGTACGAAAACATTCGCGATGAAACTGTTTACGCGAGAATATGAGATCAGCAACTGAAACGTACGAACTACGATTCGAGCTTCACCAAAATCTAGTCGAGTAAACAATTAAATGAGCTCGTGATGAAAAACTCACTTCAGCGATTTCATCTGACGCTTCCGTTTAGGGCAGACAATGGAGAAAGGCCTAAGCGAGAAGTTGGCACTTGAGAATAACACTACGTTGCCACGCGATAAAGACGGAATGAGGACTCGAGTCAAGATCGCGGTTTGATAAATGCAAAGGAGAGACGAAGTATTGTAAATCGACCACGCGTGTTCACTCTTCGAGGATAAGACTGGGGAAGTAAGGGGGTGGCAGTAGCTAAGACTCGTCGACGGAGGAAGACCCCCACGCTTTCAAAAGAGCTACTTCGTCTGAGACGACTAAATATGGGAAGTAACACATTCTACATTTCCAGGCTTCCACAAACGCAAGCACTACCGACTCCCATGTGACTCCATGGGCCGGTTCCAATATCGCCAAAGTCTATGAATACGTAACACATTTACGAGCGAATACGTTCAGACCCTAAAATGTAGCATATCATTTTGCTGTATCTGTAAATAAGAAGCACTCCAATATGCGTAATCTGTGATGGTGTGGTGAATTCTACACGTCACATGCATGTCGACGGACGGCGGGGTTTGAAAAATGTTTCTATTTATTTTTTATTCCCCCGAAAAAAGCCGATTTGGCTTTTTACGTAGAAAGAAGTAACACGGAGGTAAATATTCCTACCAAGAGAAATTCGAACCCGTGGCCCTGGTGCAGCAGGCGAGACTTTAATCTCACCACTATCGAGGCATACAGACAAATAAAACTTGCACCCAAATAGGTAAACCAAATCTTCTCAAGAAAATTACGAATGTTGAGTTAACACTATAGTGCGTTCCACGTTTCCATTTTGCTATAGTTCTTAGGGCGTTATTTGGTCCATATCTTAGCATAAGGCATTTCAAGCACAGCGTTGTCAGATATGAAATATTTTTAAATTATGAATACATGAATAGGAGACTGCCAGTGTGATAAGAAAACCCATTTCCATTCAATAGGTTTCTTTTTAAGATATTTTTAAACACTCTGCATTGCAATATTTTAATTTGTATGTATTTTCTCGGGACGGAAATGCTCCCGATCACTCTCGTTTACACTGCCATAACTAAGCCATTTATAGATTATTTGCAATAAAAATACCATTTTCAAGCTTATTACTAATTATTTTGAACGGTAACATATTTATGTCACTTTGATTATTTATAAAAGATAAAATCAAATCATCATCTTGAAATGAGCGCTTTCCAAATCCTAAATATGGTAATGCAATATAAATAGCATGAAACCTACGTCGAATGTGCTCTCCTAGGAAACACCTTGGGTGCAATTAAATACGAGACGCTACGAATGCAATACTGAAGCCGGACAGAGCATTACGGAAACTACCGCCAGCAACACCCGAGCGACCAGACAACTAACCAGGAACAGATCGGTAACCAGGAACGAGAAATCGCCGGACAAAATCGACACTTCTCAGCATCAGCACGTTTCCTGTATCATCAGCCTTAATTCCTAATAGCACTGTGTCCAAGGTGAGGATTTGCCGTTTGCCTCACAACAGTCTCAAGCGGAAGAAAAACCTACAAGCCAACCCGGAAGATAAAGAGTTCCACAAAAATATTTGATCCCTATAAAGACCAGCTACACCATCAAAAACATTTTTTTTATTACAATGCATAAATTACACCCAAAAAACGAAATTATTCCAGAGACAAGGAATTTTCAAAAATAAGTATATGGATAAATAAATTGATAAACAATTTCCATTAATATTTTTACTATATTCATACATAGAAATATAACTTATAAATATATATGGATATATTTTCAACGGTCAGCCAACTGAAATGTTTCTGCATATTTTCGTCTCTGATATTGTTCTCATGTATTAATTCACTACCTTATATTCATTATGTAGCCACCAAGAGCGTTTTACCGTGGGTAGTGTAAATCATATAGTTACTGCCTCATCGTTAATTTCAGAGTTAATCCTAAAAAAACTCTGTACAGTAAAAATAATTCAACAAACCTATTAACCACCACTTCTAACACTACGGCTAACCGCAATGGCTATCCCCCAACGCGGGATTGAAAGAGATTCCCCTCCACCAAGCTAGAGCAGGATGACTATGCATAACGGGCTGCCCGCGTCGGCCGGTGACAGCACTTAAAAGAGTGCATTATGGCGCAGACTACTACTAGGCATACTCACAATCCACAAAGAGTGGTCGACCTCGGCGCGGTTACAGAAAAAGAAGAAGTGGGCGGCAATGACTAATTCGAACCCCGGGGAGAGCGCATAAAGGGATATAAAGACCACGGCGCGAGGAAGGCATATTATATGCCCTCTGTCGAGAGTATCTCTCTCACCACCCCTCCCGTGATCAAATACGAGTGTAGTACTACACCTTCGCAAGACGAGTCACGCGACAAGCCACTAACACAAGCATGCGCACCTGCTCCATAGTCGAGAAGCCTTCGTTGGGATTGAAGAGGGAATGAGAGATAGAATGGTGAGGGACAACTTTCGAAAGGTTCCAACTCCAGCGATCGGGCTGGCGCTCTATAGAAAAACTCAGCGCGTGCCGACACCATTTACGGAGGGGAGAAACGGATTGGATTGTGCTGTCGTTCCGAGGATTTACATTGTGGCGCACTCCAGTACCCAGGCCGCTCACTGCGGAGAAATGTGCCCGAAAAGAGGAAATTTCTTGTGAGTTCTTTTAGGAAAAACCAATAACCATGTGTAATGAGGAGGAACATGGGACAAGCAATCGGCAAAAGCGTAGAAACTCTTCGCAATTTATCGCCGGAAAGCTCCTGGTTGTTTTAAGGCTTACACGTTGAAGAAAATTTCTTAGCGAGAGATGGAATGGCTATGATAGGTATTTATAACACCAAAAATATTAAATTCGGGTTATAGATTAAAAGTCAAATACCATGATACGGTGTAATGAAGCTGCTTTCATTGTGGATCTTAGGCCATTCAAAATTAATTAAATTTCTTTCACTTTCAATACATTTCCTTCATAGAATAAATCGTGTCCTTTGAAGAGTAAAAAAGTTATGAACGATGGGAAAATTTAAGTATTTATGACTTAGAACTTAACTGCATCGAAATTATTGCTATACTCACTAGAAAAGTTAAATAAAGGAATTACCCAATTTCGACCATCTTTCAATATTGTTATCCTCAACAAGTTTATCTAGAACCGTATCTTTCACTTCGAAGAAATGTATAAGGAAATTTTTACCTAACGAGTTCACGTATAAATACACAAACCATGGCCAAAGTCGGCGTAGTTGCGTAAATAGAGTCCAATATTTGATAAATTATTTTAAAAATTAAATAATTAATTTAATGTCGAGTCCGTAACCTTTTTTCTACAACATAATGGCACGATAAAATACTCTCAATCATCAATCCAGAGCTTGACAACGAATTAATCCATCCTGACGTTTGCAACAAATATCTCCGCATTGCGACATCAAATATGAGTCATTACCTTAAACTGGTACATATTATACACGAGTATTTCTGGCGCATGGCAACCGCTAAAATCACACCAAGAATCTGGAAAAATATATAGATCAAATCGTATCTACGTTTACTCATACTTGAAAATAAAAACGACTCTTTTTCGGACGTCTCCGCGGTTAAGAAAATAAATACCCACCCATTCTGACCCCATACACAGTCACGAAGGTCCCAAGCACGAAAAAGTCTAATCCCTCCCACCCTCTTATAGCACCCAACCGCTATTCCGCAGAGTGGAGACCATGGCGTGGAAAGACTGGTGTGATATATAGGGAAGGAATGAGTAAGAGCTTTGCGGTGTTGGGGGAGGAGGAGATGTTGTAGGAATGGGGGTGGAGGGGTTCGGAAAAGGAGTACGACATTTGCGTGACCAACGAGCAAGAGCGTGATTACCGTGATTGGACAAGAGGCCCAAGAAAGCGACGGAATTGCTGGAGACATGCAAAGCGCTGGAGAAATAACTCCGTGCTGATGGCATGCACACGGAAATTTCTGAGACAAAAGGATCTTCGGGACGATAAAGACTCTCCGCGTTTGGTTTGGGCCGATTTTTATTTTTGAACTGTGTGGGCATCCTAATAATATTTACATTTTTTTCAACTCCCCTCCTTCCGAATACGTCATCCCAATATTATATAGGGGGTCGGGTAGGTGGGGTAGAGCACTGGCATCCCACCCCGAGGGTCCTCGTTCGAGTCAGGGCAGTGGAGGAAATTTATCCGAGTAATCCCGATACCTACTCGGGTGTTACAACGAGAGAAATTCTAGTAAGTACTCCGTCCGTCGGATGGGAAGTAAAACCATGAGCCTCTTTACCCCTTTCGTTAAGAATTTCATATAACCCGCCAACGTCGAGTCCCTCTCCACCCTTTCTCAATTCGCCTAATAATTCTTCCATTACTAACCTCCCCCCTTCTATTATATAGGGTGATTCATAATTAACTTTGACATTCCGCAGGTTTATTATTCAGTAACTATATCAGATGAAATAAAAGGAAGCGAATAAATTTGCTTGCTTTGCTCTCAAACTTGGGAGAGTTTCTTATGTACCGATAAACTACTTTTTACTTCAGCTGTTGTACATAGATAACCTCCTAAATCCCGGAGGTAATTATGAATCACTCGGTACTCATCTCCAATGGCGTGCATGACCTCAGTAGTCGGTTGCCTCCCCCAAATAACCAACCAACCAATTTCATATTTTAGCAAGGAGGAGCATTTTGGCAAGTCTTTTGGGGAAGATACATAACATTCCGCGATTGACGTCCAACTATATTTATTTCGTAAACAAAACCTGCCGTGCCCAAGAAGGATCGATCCCAGGGTATTTCCTCGGCGTGAATCATGTTCCCCTTCCTCAGGCGTCTCTGAAGGTCACCAGACCGAAAGCGCCAGCAGAGCAGCAGGGGTGATTCGCGGATGGCAAAATAGGGGAAGGTGGGAGAGAGAGAAGGAGAAAGCACGAATGTGCATGTATATATATTCCCTTATCGGAACGTTTATTTTAATTTTATCGGGATTTATTTTGGCGCATGCCGATGAAGTCAGTCCGAATGAGGGAGTTTTCGAGGGACGGAACCCCAAAGCGTAAGGGCATAAGTTGGCTGAGAGAGACAGCAGAAAGGGTATTTGGTCGATATTTTCTCCTATAGACATGCAACCTTCTCCGGGTGATTCATACAACAGGGAAAAGGGTCGCGTGCCTCAGGTCCCTCGAGTACAGATGAATGTCTAATTTTGATCGATACTGTCCACAGCTCCTCCTTCAAAAATATAACCGTGGCAGAGATAAGGACGCGAACAGAGAAGTCAGGATTCCCCAGAAAATATATAAGATAAGGCTATTTTACTCGTGGCTTAAAATAAAAATCAATTTGTCCAGTATGAATAACTTCTATTATATTTTACTGCTCTAAATTCTCGAAAAAGACATCGATAAAAATCGAGCTTTCGGAATACGGATCCATTTTCTTCGTAAATTTAAATTTGGAAAATGTGACGATTCCTTTCGCGATGCGCTCATATTTTCCGGAAGAAAAAAACTAATTTTCTGCAAAAATATAATTCAATGTTTAATTTCTCTTCTACGAAGCATTTGTAAAATCTTGAGGCATTAGCCACTGATTAATTGTCATCACTATCAGCGGTCATTAATCCGAAGATTGGTATGGTTTAGCTCACCACTCCACCCTTTTATTAACTAACCTTTCCATTTTAACATGATTCTTTTTAATAAGTAATGATAGCAATTAACATTAAAGATATAATACTTCATATTGCGATATCATAATAGTATTCCCAAAACATATAAATAAATAAACCTCCACCGTCCCTAATGTGCAAGGAACAAGTACAATAAGCCTGATGAAGCTGGCAGAATAGCACGGCGAAACTGTTATTATAAAAGTATAGTTTAATCGCAGAAATCCAAAAGAAACTTACCAAAATTAACAAGTACAATTGTTTTTAAAACTTTCGAAGTCATCAATAAAACACTATCAAGATTCAATTAAACGCAATATAAAGGCATATATCGCTCTTTTCTACATAGAGAAAAATACCAACAACTTAACCCACCTTTTTAATGTTGGCGGATTAATCTCCTCATTGCCACAAATGCATCTTAAACGGATAGAAAGCGCCTATTTCACCTTCGTACCAACAGCTTGAATATGTAAGCACTGACCAAGGCAATCGTTTCAAAGAATCCTTCAAGTAATCTCGCGCATTCGGCCACTTTCCTACTGATAGATGCTCTGAAATCTCACAGATCGAACGCTTAAAAAGCTGGGAGCGTGCCGGAATATCATTAAATCTTTATCCCGATTGGTAGCAAAAATTGTCACTTTCAAAAGAAGAAGCGAGATCCGTGAACTTACGCAGTTAGTCATCCACTCCATTCAAAAGTATTACTGCTCCAAAATACATAATAATATTGCGGATGTGGACAGATGAAGTATTTCCCGAAACATTGAGAGAACAAATGCAGAATGGATAAATCATAATTTGTGATTTAGAATACTTGTACAATGTAACGCTTATACTATGCTGCGACAGGCTTAGCGAAAAATGTCTCCATAACAAAGCAAGGGTCACAAGGGGGAAATTCCGATATTTCATCAAAATAGTTACGCTGATTGAAAAAATAGCTAGAGGAAAGATCGAGTAGCTGCATTTCTTACACTTCCAGGTTCGGCAGCACGTAATTAGATTGAAGTAGCGTCAGTTTAACGCAACCCACACAACAAATACACAACACCATAACGAGCCAATGAAACGATCATAATGCTTCTACCAGCAGACTGCCTGCTTTGCAGGCAGTCTCTATCTGGTGTGCTCTTAAGGTGAACATAGTGTTTTTCCTTATTTTGCTTTACTCAAGTGGAAGCTGTGGGAAATGTGGCTAAATGAGTGTATATGGTTCCCAAAAATGAAAAAAAAACATTGAGAATAGTTTTTGAAACATAAGTAGACATTTTGGAGTAAAAAAAGACATAATATTAATTTTTCTGTGTAATGATCACGTGATCAGAAAACAGAGTCCAGAGATGAACTGGATCATCATTTACTAGGCCCTCTTACTTCAACTGCCAGTGTAGCGCGGTCATGACACTTGAAAAAGTACTTGTAAATGTATTTGATAACCCGGATGTTGTCACAGATTTCAACATTGATGTGAGCAAAGTACCGCTGCAGCAGATATGGATTGTAGGGAACAACCCACTGGTTGCTGAAACGCATTTCATATGCTAACCTATTTATGTGAACCCGGGAGTCCCGAAAAACTTTACTCCCCGGAATCTAACTAAATTTTAACTCTCAAAAACCACGGTTTTTTGTATTTTTCTTTGCACCACCAACTGCTAAAAATCCAAAACTACTACCAAGTCATACAGACAGAGAGTCCATATTTAATGCACCAAACCTCATTTCTCTAGCTCAAAACTTGAGAGAGAAATAAACAAAATAGATACAGAATGACTGACTGACAGACACGCTACAAAATTTATATATATATATATATATATATATATATATATATATATATATATATATATATATATGTAGATGAGATGCTAAAAAACTTTAGAAACCTTGGATGCAATATGAGTATTAAGGTTCACTCTTTACATAGCCACTTGGACCGTTTCCCAGAGAATTCAGGAGACACAAGCGAAGAGCAAGGTGAGAGATTTCATCAGGATATGAAAACTATGGAGGACCGATACCAAGGAAGATGTACTACGCAAATGATGGCAGATTACTGCTGGAACCGTCAGAGAGACTATTCTGCCCAAAGTCATTCTAGAATTTCTTGGAAAAGAAGCTTCTGAAGTGCTGACACTTTTCCATTTTGTTTTTTTCTTCAAGTGAATTGTAGTTGTAAATAAGTGCTCCCAATATGTTTTATGTGGCATTTCCTTCTTCAATTTCTCGATAAAATATAAAAATACTAATAATCAGTGAATTTTTATTCCTATATAATTGACACCTTTAACTTTCGTAAGGTAAATAACCAAGTTTTTGTATCTCAAAAACTAGAGCTGTTACGCGAAAACTAATGCCGAATTTGGATTTAGGAGGTCATTACACTTAACGTAAGCATAAAAAATCCCTGCACCAAAAGCAGTGTTTACCAGTGTTATTAATCGAAAATAATAAGCGTTAAAACTAATAATTTTTCGTAAAATATAATTGAATATCTTTCCTAAATCCGCGAAAAAAATGAAACACTCTTTGGAAAAGTAAAATACCACCATAGAACATTGCATCACATCGATACGCGTAAAAGAAAAGGGCTTATACACCAGTTTACCACCTCGAGGGTCCTAAATCGAAATCCAATTATGACCGATTTTCAAGAGACATTTCGATATTTGAATCGCGCCGAGGACACATAAAAGTGCTTTGCCCTTGCTTACGAAGTAATGTTAATGTAGGCAACGCTCTGTGTCATCCGACAAGACATTGCAGTGTCAACGCTATACTTGCTCTAACATCAACAAATATTTCATTGCCAACTGACCTCAAAATCATCTCCTATCCCTGATGTGCATCAGAAATCGATTGACCTCCATAACCACTGAAAACATAGGTAGGAATGTAAACAACATTATTTTACGGGGCATCCCCGTCGAGATAAAAACAAAAGAGTTTTGCTAATTTTACGTGTAAATTGTGATACACAGTTAAGGCACTTAAAGGAAAATGGTAACGAGTACATTCGAACGCCCTCAACATTAATACCGTACATGCCGACATCACATGGCGCGTCTAAGAGGGAGGGAAAAGTAATTCTATCAACAGAACGCTCATAAAAAAGGGGTGGTCTCCCCGGACGACCGATGACATGTTTGACGTAAAGCGCTGCCGCAACAATAAAAACCCAGTGTCCCCGTCAAAGGCGCCATCCAGCTTGGCATTTTCTAGAATCGATCTTGCAGTTACTCGACGTGCCCTTTCTGAAGCTGGAACACAGAACATTTGGTCTCACACACTTCTGACGAGCCAAAATATTAGCTTTTAAAGAGGTCCAGCCGTAGAGAGAAGTTAATGCAATATTCTTCATTTTCGTGTTTTTAACGGAAAATTCTCTACAACCGGTTACGACAACAAAATCCTATCATTTCACATATTTTTCCACAAAATAACCTTGAAGTTGCGCTGAATAAGACGGAAGAGATGAAACACGAGAGAAAATATGTAATGTCTTACTCTAATGTGACTTTTCATTTTCTTAATCCGTAAAAGTTAAGTACGTATTTTTCCGGGAAATCAAATAATTGTAAAGTGAAGCTACCGATCCTACTTAGTTTTTTTTAAGTTTTTAGCATACTACTGCGGTTATTAAATGAAAAATGCATTAGTCTAGTTCAAACGGTCACAGCATTTGGAATATCTGGCTGGGTTAAATAAATCACTTAAAAGCATACTTGTAAAATAACCGGCATATTTAGCGACTCAAATTCACGTTACGACAGTACAGGAATTTTATTAGAGGCAGCAGTGATTTTTAAACGGCACAAACAGAGGAGTTTCTCAATTGTTTTGATTAACGCAGTCGTTTGGGAACCACGATAATGTGTGCATATTTACGTTTCCCCGGAGTGGGAATTAATTTGAGAATGAAGATTCTTGTGTTTAAGCTGCAAAGCCCTCGCCTTAGCGATCCCCGGATTCCGCTAGCGTTTTGTTACTCAGCACTTATTGTTAACTATTATATCTTATAGAAAATGCCAGGCATAGGGCATCGAAGTGGTTCTCATCGATCCTCCTAAGTAGTTAGGCTGGCAAATACGTGGTTCAAGCTTTCCTCAACGATTGTATAGAATATGAATAAATGATTATCGTAAGATCCAACTAGGCCACCGTAATCAATCTCTGTCTCATCATCGACCCACTATGACATGGAAATGAAATGAAATGAACAAATAAACCAAACTGTTACCGATATGTCTGCTCTTGCGTTTCGAACGACCGAACTGCTTTCAATTTTGTGAGAAGATAAGACTCCGTTTCATCTTCAGGAAGTCGAGAGCGCTGAGCTCTTTCACATTAAGTTCTTTCACGTATGAAAGAGCCTTCTCGCGTTTATAAACTGACGAAAACACGTAAACATTGAAAAATGTTAAGCAGCCAGAAGGTCGCGTTAACATGCCCGTTAAATCCTTCCGACTCGATTGATAAAATCAGAACTGCAACGTACGAGGCTATTCACAATAACAAGAAAAAAACAGTTGACATTCTTTTCATTTTCAAAATAAATCTTATAAAACAGTGGATACATATAATATATATTAAAGTGAAAACTCAGCATCTGCCTCCAGGGATTGAAATGGAGGAATGAAACCAATTCAAGAATTAATAGTTAAGATTTTTCTCTCGTTAACAATCACAGGTACAATTGAGATTTGAGTTAAAAGATGGAAAGAAAGCATATTATGGTGATACTCACTTTTCCCTTCAACCAGAAAGTGGATAAAACGAGATTTTGTTCAATTTTAAGCAGCAATGATATGCCTAGACCTCAGGAATGGAAATACAATCAACGCTGGATAGGGTCGAGCCAAGACACGCAACTATTAAGGCACTTCATTTATGTATCAAATTATTAACACGCTAAGGTTGTACAAATAATGATGCCTATCCTTCTTCTAACTTTTGATTGGGAAGAGTGTAAGCCAAACACTTGGATGTAGTACGTTTTTCAAGCGATCAAAATAAAAATTTTAGGAGTAATATCTATTCCAATCGCGAACAAATATCCTCGCTGGAGACTTACTGCACACGGACCATCGCTCACGTTAGCGATCAAGACAATGACGTCAAGGTCGAATCGAATGTTCCTAATAAAGACAAAGACATATCTCTCGTGAAGGACCATCGACGGAGATGCTGCCACTGAAGATTGTCAAGACGGGCAAGAGGACTGCATTATCCGACCTCTAAAAAAGCGAGAGCTAAGAGAGAGAGAGAGAGAGAGAGAGCGCGCGTAAATGAAAAATAAAAAAATTAAGAGCGTTGAGTGACGGAATGGAAAAAAAACAGCGGCGCGCGTTTTCTTTTGCGCCTCCCACAGAGGACTGCTGTTCCGAGGACGAGTGATATTTGCTCTTATTCCGATGCGCGCGAGCCAGTTGAGAGCGACTCTGTGTCGACATCCACACACCCACACGCGACACAACAGCTTGTTGCTTATTATGTCGTTCCCTCCTTGAACTACAGACGCTATTACAGAGTGCGCGGTGCCCCATCCAGTGCTCTCCCACAGATTATACAACCGATGTGGTTATGATGAATGTGAAGGAGCCGACAAATGGAATGGTCTTACGCCTCCTTATCCCCAAGTCACTCCATTACTCCCTTTCATTCGAGACGATCCAGCCGATTGGAAATGATCAAGTGTCACGATCTAAAGAGACACCAATGCTTATAACTATGCATTTACATTCAACATACTCAAAGTTGATAAAGGCCAGAAAACCCTTGGGTTCCGATTGCAGCTGAAAACTCAGGATTTCCTTATTCTAACCTAGGCTGGGTGATTTTCTGGGAATCGGATCAAGGCAAGGCAAGGATTACGACTTAAATCATAACTTTGTTTTGTTGGATTCACATCCAAAATAATGGATTCAAAGCCCTGCTCTCAGACCTGAATGGATTACGTCGACCGACTTAACGTAACGTCAAGACATTTACGAGTTTTAATAGTATTTTATAATAATATAATTCAGTTAAACACATTTGGAAAACAATTTTTTTTAGAAAATTAACTATTTTATAAACCGTTGCCTATTTTCGCATTTTAAATCAAAACTAAAAATTTATTTTGGAATGTTGATAATGTCTTCATCTTACGTAAGAAGGTAAAAATGTAATTTACAAGACCATTTAGATTTCTGTAATCTTATATAAAATGCTACCCAGAATAATATGCAGTTCTAATAGCCACATCTTAGTAAGGCCACTCATTCGGATGACCCTTAATTGTTAAACGCTGTGAACTAAGATCACACAATTTCAAAAAATTGCAACTCCATTCTGGACTATAAAACAACTTTCTGCTTATGAAAACTTTTCAAAAGCAACCAATAAATATTCACTTCTAGATTGAAAATGGCACTCTTTGACCAGTTACATCGCTTTAAAATGTACTAACATTCACTTCAAATCATCCTAAATGAAGGTAACAGCGATTTCATCTGCATCCAGGAAATGAAGCGTTGTAAATGCCAATGTTATTTGACTTCAGACGCAGCGCATAACTTACTTATGCATATGCGATCATTTTGTGAGACGCCAAATCTCTTCAATTCCATTTGTGATTCTGATCCGTAAGACCGACAAACAGCAGCTGGTGCTATACCTGTTTCTTTCAAATGGATTACACCATCAAATAGCAGTGGTGAAAATATGATAATTCCTGAGGTCGGATATGACACTTGAGCTACGGTTTTCTCTGATTTTGCTTAGCGATTCAACGCTTCCATGGGCCATTCATAAGTAGAGATAAATAAAATAAACTTAAGGTCTAATATCAGAAAATATTCGTCATCTGTGGGGCTGATTTCCCAATCGATAGATTGAAGTGTACCCGAATAAAAACGAAGATTAGGTTAAGGTTTTCCCGCTCATAAATATTTCTTTCTATAAACAATTGATTCCTCTGAATTCGCATTACGGGTTTTCAAATTATTCATAGTGAAAATTGCAGCAACTATTATAATATAAAGCGGAGTGTAATGAGATGGATGCAGTGATATCACCGCTCCATTAAATTAATGCGGAATGAAATAAGTACCAGTGCTTTGTCAACATCAGAAAAAATAGCAACCTTCAGAGAAAAAATAAATTTAAGAGACTTAAGGTGACAGTCATTTCCGGATAAGAAGTTCTAAATCTCTTTCTAATATGAGTATCAAACAGTAAAATAGCATTACGAACAGTCATACTTCATATTGCATAATAGTAAAGAAACCAATGAAGAGTAATTCTGGCCTATATACACAATTCACAGTTAGGTACCAAATATGTTCATATGCACAACGCCGCATGGGCTCACCAGAGGGATTAATAAATCAATTATTAGGGATTATATTATGAACTCTAAAAAAATAATACTCCTCACAGAAGGAGAAAAATAGTTTGACACTAGCTGAGGCTCTCAAATAAAGCTAAGAGCATGCACATGCAACAGCTTTAAAGACCTATCTAGCTTGAAAGAATCGTGATAGACAGAGAATAATAATCAACAAAGTAGTAACAGAATCTTAAACTTATATCCGTTATGCATTTCAATGGCTGAGTATCCTTACCTATTCGCCACGAAAAATGATCCTGTATTATCTATACGCCCAATTCACGGCCGCCGTGGATCGCCTCCGGGTGGTGGTACTCCCAAAATATCCTTCCCCTCTTGGTTATCACTTTTCCGTTACCAGTCTCCTCCTTTATTGTGATCACCTCCTCGATATCACTATAGCAACCTCTAGACCAAGCTTCCTTCTTTTTCCGTTTTATTTCGCTCTCGTTGCCTTTCCTCTTAACTCTCCTCCTCTCAGCCTCTTCCTTGCCCTTTTCGACTCACATACACACGGTCCCCAAACACTCGCACAAAACACAACCTCAGGCCTTCACGGCCTCGGCGGAATTTTTAACTTCCATCCAGCTAGCCGACACGACTCCCTCCTCATGAACTGCCGACGAAACCATCGAAAACATTTGATCCATTTCTGCGAGTGAACGACTCGTAACTCTTCTCAGATAATTATAATGCGTCCTCCTACTACTTTTCAGTTTTCTTCCTCCCAGCTGATGTCCTTAAGGAGGTTTACGGGAGCCGTCGAGACGGATGTCGCGCGTCGAGCCTCCGTTTTCACTCAGTTTCTCGACGCCAGCAGTATTGGTTGGCGATGTGAGCGACGATTTGCCGGATCGCTGGGGAGAGACACCGCGCGTCTAAGACGACGGGATTCGAAGTGGTCGCTGGTGCTGGGAAGAGGCGTGTTTCGGCACGGGAGCGTAGTACCAGAAGAAAATCCACGCGAGATATATAAATTTTTAAAATTCGGGGGAGGTATTATTTTCAAAAAGGACAACGAAAATGATTCGCAATACGCGAATCGCCTTGTTTTTCAAAGAATATCCTCTTGGATTACAAGTGCTCCACTGAAATGGCCTGCGAAATATCCGGAAGATTCGTTTTTTCCAAAATATGCATCACTCTTCCTTGTTATCACAATCAAGGGACAGTGTTGACTTTTATTCAGCGTGTTATTCCACCAATGAAAACCAAACAGGAGATCGCATAACTTCCGGACGAATTTCCCCCTTCCGGGATGATATCCGTAAAACGACGAACTTTTAATGAACTTCCCAGAGTTAACCGGTCGAGAATATTCAAGTCTCTTTTCGTTGGATTCGTTCACAGTCTTCGAAGACACGGAGACGGCCAGTGTGCGTCGGCGGAGATATTTGTTTTAGCCTGTGTTAATTGCCGCACTGACGTAAGAGGCACGTATATAAAACTCGTCGGGCGCCCGGACGGCATGCAAACCAGCCACGAAGGAGATTGTTATTAGAGTGGATTATCAGCGCCGGTGACGTCATCGAATGGAGGGGAGGGAGGAAGGGAGAGGAGGAGGGGGATGCGGCGAAGGGGGTAGATGGGTTGACTCGATTGAAGCGCACAACCAGGTTCGCTGCTGCCGCTGCTTCTCAGCGCTCCGAGCGCTAAAAAAGCCAGCAAGAATACAACCTCCGATTCAGTATCCTCAAGGATGAGTTCGGAGGAATGTCAAAGGAGACGAAATCCAGGCAAAAAGACGACTCGAAGAGATACTGATGTTACACTCGGCGCTCCAAAGAGACGATTCCCTGAGAGCTTTCGTATCCTTTCTCTGCAGCAAAAGGAGAAGAAATTGAGGTACGAAACTTCGCAGGTTGACGACTCAAAGAGTTATTTACGTCCACAAATTGACGTTCAAAGCTAGGATTCTCCAGGAGCTTTCGTCACCACCGCGGCTGAAGCAAACGAAGAATAATTCAAGGTAGTATTCTTCACAAGTTCCTTTTGATGGAGCTATTGCGGCGCACAAGGACATAAACAGTTTTTTTTTAATTAAGATCCCACCCGGTAGGTTCTTTCAAATGTTGGCCGCTTCCCGCTCCTATTCCACCTCAAGAAATGAAGCAGTGGAATACAAATGGGGTGTATCTTCCGCTTCAAACCACGATAGAAATTCTCGTTCCCTTGATTCACGGGAAACGAGAGCTACAAGAAAACCCCATCATTACTAGGAACCTCCCGTCAACTTCGTGCGAAGGTTGCGGAGCAGACTAAGTGTACGCGGTTGTATCAGTTCCCTCAGAAAATGTGACAGATATTAAAATCGCACATAAAAACACAAGACTCCTTTTATTTTCTGCTCCGCAAGGAATTTTTCCAACAGGTCCTCCAGAAAAATACGACGAAAATCGATGTTCCACCGAAGTGTTTCCTATTATGTTTTTTTTCTTGGCAACGCGTTTCAAGCGCACGGCCTAGTTCTTTTGAGTTTCCTTCTCCGAAGAAAAGAAAATATTCAACGTGGTCCGCATGCGACGCTGAAAGAACCACCTCCTCTCATCTATGTGGTCCTTTCTCTTCAGCGATGCAGAGAAGGTATTAAAACGGCACAAGGCACGCTAACACACGGCTGAAGAACACAAGAACTCGAAAGTTTCGGTCGACAATTAAACTTAGTTCGTATGCTTGCGTCCTTCTGTCCAAAACCCTGTGGACGTCCTCTCAGTACGGAAGGGATACTCCGTTAATCCTGGTTGCACTGCTGATCTTCGTACAAACAGGACCCTCACGCGCACTCTCTGGAGGCTAAAGCGTGCGAAAGGGAAAGGAAAAGAGGACCTCCGGAGAGGTGAAAGGATGAATGAAGACGCCTGGTTCGGCCTTGAGGGGAAAGAGAGAAGCTGGACGTAAACAGAAAACGGCCGATACTGTTGGGAGGTTCCCGTGTGATATTTAATGAGTTTTGCTTCGATCAACACCAGGATGTGGTGGCAGGAGAAAGAATAAAGAAAGCCGAAAAGAAAGGATTCCTTTGGAGTGTAAGAGTGTTTTTTGGCAGGAAGTACAGGTATCTTGTCCCGATTCCTCTTTAGAGCGGGAAAAAAGGACTAAGGGGTGTGGTTTTCGGTGGTGTATGGGCGGGTGCAGGACGTGAAATTAGGGTGTAAGGCCCTGCCGTGAGCGAGCACGGAGAGTGAACACGCGTAACTACCGCCTGGGGGAGATTTGAGAGAGGGGCGTGGTTTCGTGCGGAAGAGAAGTGGGGAAGGAAAAAGAGGGGGGCTGGAACAGAATGCTGGAACGGCTATGGACAGGTGTAATTTTCGGGGTGGAGGACAGCACAGAGGTATGGACGCGTGGCTAAGGAGGTTTACGGAGATTTTGTAGTAGCACCGGGACAAATAAAGGGATGGAAATAGACTCGAGAGCACGTGGGTACAGGAAAAGAGGGAAGTAAACAAACTGAAAAAAATATGAGTGAGGAAGTATCGCGTGGGATTAGAGCTGGGGGTGTTCGGGTACTATTTTTCAACAGAGGAAAAAAATATATTTTCCCACAAGGAGCCAAATATTTTGGAAGGGATGGTTCGGGTGTGGAAAGGATGCAGGTATCGGTTTCGGGGTTCGCACGACGGCCAGTGAGAGAAAAAACTATCACTCCTTCGCCAGCCCGCACTTCCAGCGGGATGCCACCGTCTCGTGCTGAGTCTCTACGATTGTTTGCGTATATCGACGCCGTGTGCTATATCGCGCGGCGCGCGGTTACCAACGCTCCCGTCGCTTCGTCGCTTAGGAACGGACTGAATCGCTGTGGCTCTCGGAGCCGCAACGTGTCGCATGAGTCAGCCTCGGCCTCCCATCCCTTCTCTCCCTCCGCCCGCTCCCCGCTTCTCGCCCGCACTCCTCCGCCGCCCCCGCTTCCCCTCACCCGCGCAAACAGACACCTTCCCTCCCCACTTCCCGCACCCACCCATCCTCGTCTCTACCCCTTATGGGACTCCTCCTCACCGAGCAGGTTGAACAAAAAAATACGCAAAAGTCACCAAACCTCCTCACTCTCCACACAACCGCTACCTCAGGCCTCAGAAGTTACAAGACTTAAGACAAGTTAATAGGAGCAGATGCAACGGCACTGGTGCAGTAACTGCAACTTGTAGCTGCGTGCGTATGCCAGTATTGAGGTAAAAACGACCAGATGAAAAAGCAATCATATTATTTCCATGGGCACCTACTTCTACATCTACGAAGTGCCGTGCAAGCCACCACTAGGGTGTGTTGCACGGGGTGGTTCAACAGGCATGCAACATACGTCCCAGTTCAAATCAGGACCTCGCACGTTCCCCAGACCGATAGGTGCAGACAAAAAAGCAGTTCGGAGAACAGTGTGCAGTCAAACCAGAAACTGGGAGTGAGCTACGAAGACGAGCATGCAAACATGCAGCACATAGGTTAGAGATAAAAAGTGGTTAATTTTATCGATACTATTAATTAATGAATGTTACGACATACTACCTCATGCAGAAAAAGAAATAATGCCGGAAATTGCAAGCGGGGTGAGGTATGAGTGATCAGCAAGTTATGTTATTAAACACAAGTAAAATGTCTACTCTACCTAGTGAGGGGGGGAGTTTCCTAGAATTGATCTATCGCAAATATGATGATGATCCGTTATTTTACGTGAAAAAAATGGCACTTTAAATCTTTCAGTTCTTCAGTCTATTTTCATTATCTTATGTCTGTGATCGCTACTACCGCAATACGTTGGCTCTAGCAAAATATGTTGAACGTCCGGCAAAAAATAGTTTGCTTCGAACTAGCGCAAAAGATTTCACCTATATTTTTACTTCAATCAGTTAGGGATTCCCACCCTAATTCCTTAAAACAATTCAGTAACAGCATTCAGTGCTAAATTTATCTTAACAACTTCTTCAAAATCTTACTGCCCTCCGCTGTAATACTAAATCTACATGGATACTTTTCTGAAGCAGAGGGCCTACACTATTATAAACAGTCGTCCCATAAGATTAATTTGTAACAGTGCCTTAATTAGGAGATCCAATAACAGTAATTAACTGTTCTAGCTACTTACTTAGATTGGGATGTTCAATAGGATGTTTTGTGAATTTTCAATTGTAATTATATACTTTCCGTGAATAATTTCTAATAATGGTTCTCAGAGTGTGCTAAAATAGCAGCAGCATATTGAAGCTGTGCGTGCCAAACAATTTAGTGGAAACAGCGATATGAGTGTTCCATTAATTATATCTGAGACAAAATTGATTAGAGGAATATGGTATTACTAAGTATTGCATGGTAGATTAAGGTAGGTTTGGATGAATGAACAAGGACTGCCATCAGCATATCTACTTCTTTTAAAGAGGGCATTAAATTCATACTCTTCGCTTCAGCTTGGGATGTTGGATATGGCCTACTAAGCGAATTTTCATTTCGAATTCGATTTTTTCCCTCGATATAGTAGAGAAAAGGGTTCTTTAAGTGTGTACATGCATGAAGAGCCCAGAAAAAAAGCGTCCTACAGAAAATTTGTTCATTATGGTCACGAAAGTAATCTTCACTTCGTTTTATCGTAGACAACATTAGTAATACGGCCACACATCCTCATCAATATACTTAACTATGTCGTTCCGTTCTACGAGGAAATATCAATAAGATTCGTCTGAGTAGTACTGCAGCGCTTTTTGGCCACAAACAAATACCTCGTATACCTATCCACTAATTTATGATTAGTACAACGAATATATTTCACCTGCTATTTACATTTGGTGGATTCTTTCTTTTCACGGCCGGGAGGCACCAATGCAGATAGGTTACGCCTGGAAACATTCAACTTCCCGCGGTCCCTTTCCCCAGTAATGACGGCTGACGATTAGTAGTGATCCACGACTTCTGGTCAGATAGCGGTAATAAGGGGCCTCAGACCACCTCTCCTTATCCGTGCCCATGTCCTCTCTCCCGCCTCCTCCATCCTTCCTTACCAACCGCTTCGATCTTCCTCCCCGCTACCTCCGCAAACCGTCCCCCTCCCGCCCCCACCAAAACATAATCCCCCCTCCACAATCTCTCCTCCGCCACCCGCCTTGACGCAGCAGAATGGAAACGTATACGCAGGCTTTTTTAGTTTCGAGGAGTTTGCCGATATGACAAACGCACCGGTATGTTGAAGTGATTGTGTCGGCTCCAAGTGGCGACGTCACGTCCTTGTACACCCTCCTCCATCACCCCTACTTACACCCACCAGAATGTCTTGGCCGTCGGTGCCACAAACACGTCCTTTCCCTCGAAAAAAAATGCGTAAAATAGAAAATATAACGAGAGCAATTTCTCAACACTGTTCTTTTTTCCCTGTCATTTCCACCTTTTCTCAATCTCTATCTTTTCTTTCTCCGGGACAAAAAGTGTTCACCGAACTCGCCGCGGGTAGTACTTATTCGAAGATACTGCTCGTGCAAGGCTGTTTCTGAGGAATTTCTAATCAAGGGAGGCGAACTGAAGCTTGGGCGATAATAGCAGCAAAACAAAGAAGACCAGAAGCAATGGAAACGAGGTGTTATCTCAGAGTGATGATGATCTATTGGACGGAGAGAAATACAAATGAAGTCTCGCCAATATTTGGAGAGAAAAAAGTTTTTAATGAAAACTCTGAAAAGGAGAAGCAAACTTATTGGCCACATTCTGAAGCATTAAAGTTTCTCGGAAGCAAAAATGGAAGGAGAAATGAAAGAAGACATCTATCGAGGAAGATCCAGAAGTGGAAAACATGAGGCAAATTATGAGGGAGGTCAAAATGACGACGTATGAGGAGAGGACAGGTGCACCAAATCATTCTCGGACTGATAACTGCTGGCAGAAAATGATGGAGGTAAAATATTGAAGGTTTTGTTATGTTCGGCAAATTGGAGAGACACCTCGTCGAAAAAAATAACTAGTTTTCTCAGGAAGTGGAGGCGTATCTTTCTGATCGATGCGCGGACAAGAAATAGTCTCGGGGGGAGTTCGTGACAATTTTCCGACCCAGCCCATCATCAAAGGCTGATAATAACCGAGAAAGGCACACGACTGTTATTTATTTCCCTCAGCCAAAATGGAAGGCAGCTCCTTTTGATGATTACACTGCCTTTTCATTTAAATTACAATAGGCAAACTCAAATTAACACTACCAGAGTTAACTTCAAGTAAATACTTGAAGGCAAGACATAAGAGAATATTTTTGTCTCATGACCTTTCTTCTCTGCAGTAAGCAGTGGCGTACGTAGGGGGTTAGCGTTTAAACCCCCCCCAAATAAATGTTTATCTGAATTCGTTTTCGTTCGTTTACCTGAACTAGCGTTTATAATTATGCTTATTGGGCTGAAAACTATAGTTGAATTGTCTTCACGAAAAGATAATGTTAATTTAATTATTTTTTAAGTGAATAAATATCTAAATATCATTTTATAATGATACACATAAATATCAATTAACCCCCCCCCCCCCCCAAGAAGGCAACCCTGCGTACGCTACTGGAAGTAAGTCGAACCTAAAGCTTTCGAGAAATGATACAGATGCTCAATCGCAAATAAACTCAATGTATTATGCATGATTAACTGCCCTTTGCCTGATTTAGAGGGCGAATCGTCAAAACACCACACATATCCATTGCAAGAGAAATAATGGCGTGGGTAAGGGAAGATTTAAGAAAAGGACATGGGCGCCTTTAAGAAATGAGCTGATTTCAGTTACTTAAACAATCAATTTGCAATTGTGTTCATAAAAAAACATATTTAAAATAAATATTTTTGAAACACACTTAATGTACAAAAGCCAATCTATATGCTATTTATTTTTTTATTTTGATTTTGGCTGGTTCAGCAAGATTTTTGACACAGTATTCTTCCTTGACAATAGGAAATTTAGAAGTTCAGGTTGTTATAATCTCGATCGGTATTTTGTATTCGTACTCACAATACTTAATGAAACAATAGATGCAGCGAAGTACAAAGAACATCAAGAAAGTTATCTTTAAGTCGCCAATGATTACGATTCACGACCCTATAGAATGTTTACAATAAGAATGTGATTACTAAGAAAATTCTTACTACGCCGCTACTCACACATCCGTTTAAAAATATTGCTCCCAGACACAAATTGAGTGAAGAAGATAATTCCTGTCTTTTTCATAAGCAAACCAGGAATTTTTTTTATTTACCCTACGTTCACAAAAGGAAGGCACATTAATTGCCTGCCAACAAGCAAGGATCATAAGCAAAACGCCTATGATTAACGTGATTTAATCAACATGACACACATGACTGTAGTAGAACGGTTATCTTAATCCAAGAAGCCCCGAATTCTCAGGGCCAGCCGCTAAAAATCACAGCGGAGATTTGATTTATGATAACATTTACCTTATCTAGGTTATTTTGCAGGAGCAAAAACAGGATCGCTGAATTGTAAGGCCAGCAAAACCTCCGTATCGTTCAGGGTCGTCTTTTTCATTTCCGAGGAAATATGGGTCAGCATGAGTAGTCTGATTACAATCGGTGTATATCTAATCGATACAAACCTTCAACAAGAATATATCATGCCTACATTAGGGCCGAGATGTGCAACGGAAGTTATACGTGGATGATTCCCGACTTAAAATTCCTTAAAAAAATAGCTATTTCGATTCGATTTCAGTAATGCCTCAAATGAATGCTAACTATTAAACACAAATCGCAATTGATATTTTCATTGCCCTGTGATTATATGAAAGATGTTAACCATTAAAAAATTTTTCTGTGCAGATAATATAATATTATATTATATTACATTATATTATATTATATTATATTATATTATATTATATTATATTATATTATATTATATTATATTATATTATATTATATTATATTATATTATATTACATTACATTACATTACATTACATTACATTACATTACATTATATTATATTATATTGGTGCAAGGACGTAATTTATGAATATGAATAGTCATTGGCTTTTAGTCCAAGGATGCCGAAACAAATAAAATTACTACTGCACGGCTACGTAACCAATTTTCCCGAACACCCAGAGCCAGGATGGAACACATGACATCAGTCAATAACTCTACAGATATAATCCACGCCATAATGCGAAGAGTAAACTTTAAAAGTCACATGGTAAGGAGAACAACCGCGCTCGAAACCGCAAAAGGCTTGTGAACGTTGGAAGAAGCAGATTGTGAAAGATTGGACGTTTAAAGAGCTATCACACTATCCATTCCAAACGAAATATACCTAGAACTCTTAAGATTGTTCTCTACCTTGTGCTCCTTCCGTCATCTCTTCATACAGAGAGACAAAATTGAAGAATGGAAATCTTTCTCGATAAAAAAATATCATTAAGAAAATATATTCTTTAGGATCAAATGATGTCTTCTGTACTATGAACCATATGATAATAATATGTTATAGCCTTTATATGATTCAAATGACAATGCTGTTTTATTGAAATACAAATAACGTTTTTAATTTCAACAGAAATAAATGATGTTGTCTCATGGCAGATGTGGTGGAACTCATTCATAGTGAAACAATGAATTATTTGCAGGTTTCCACTTTTTTCTCAAAAATGGTGGAAAGCTACAAAACATTCTTTCTTTTAACAGAAATAGACTTTTTGAGGATTACTGAGCGTACTTCGGATATTTCCTCGGTCGGAAGGAAGTAATAACTATGGGGGAAATATATCATAAAAATTATAATTCAATTTTATGCATGGTACATACAATCATTCTAATATAATAAATGCAGAAATCTTGGAAGTGGGACAAACGCGTCGCTCCGTTGAAATACTCTTCTATGACCAATCACCGAGGAAAGACTGCAAAACTTTAATCGAGGCTTCTCCATCTCCGATGGATAAAGTCTCTCTCAACCACGCTTAGATACGGAAACCCCGAACTAGTTCTTTCTTCATTTCAAATTCTATTCACAGAGGGACAATAAATAATATTTCATACATAATCAATTCCTTGTCATTTAAATTTGCATTGAGGAAAGAAATAAATAAATGTTTGCCGCTTTTAGGCGATGAAAACGTTGTATGTAGTTTTTTTTTAATTAAGACAGAACTAAAATGCTTTCCACTTTCAAGAGTTAGAACTATCCAGAATGTTCTGGTGCTGTGACCGTCGTCACCGCTTTAAATAGGCATTGTGTTACCAACAGCTCCACAGAATCTTCATTAAACAGAAGCTATGGAGCACTTTTTATGACCCCTATCCAAAGAGGTATCAGTGAACAGATAATAGCGTAACTGTGGAGCACAGCAACAACGGATTCATCAGTAAGAATACAGGAACAAGTGAAATGAGCACCGTTTCTCATGCAACTCATTTATTTTTCAGCCAACTATCATCATCAAGCCGTTTTACCCGTGAAATGAATAGGTGATTTTCCCAGACTTACGGGAATGAATAAGAGGTTAGAATTGGACTTCAAACATGCGGAGCTCCTGAAAAATTTTCTTTAAATAGAGGGTGATATTTTTATGGAGGAGCGGAATGGGGTGTATGGAAATGTTTACGCGTCACTCTTCTAAGCTAATGATGTTAGCCTCAAAAGCAGATTCCTGCTTCTCGACAGCCTCGGTTGAAGAATGACCTCAATGATTGACGACCGTCTTGTTCAGGGACCGAGGATGCTAAAGGAGGAATGTGTCGCAACGTCGTCTCACGGGCCCTAAAGACCATGAAGATTGTCGTAATATGTGTTTCATTAATCTACCTATACCCTTCATGAAATTCAACGATAATATTTAGTGAAATTGCAAAAATAATATAGCCAAAATTCGAAAAAAATATTGTCAGCTTTTGGCAACACATAAACTCTCACACGTCATGTTTTTTCTACATTGAGCCAACAGTAGATTGGGACGACGTAGAGCGATTCATATTATTTTTGCCGAGAGTTTAATGCAAATCACAGCCTCTGCATAATTTCTGATTTCTCCAAGGCATAGAGTGACTGAAAATCATGGACGTATTTCGCGGATTAAATTATGTATTTTATGTTAGACTTATTAAAAGGGACTTACGGCATTTAAAGTAAGTAGAATTATTTCTATAGATATTATTCTAACAATCCATCATGGGTAAGTTCCATCTCACAATCCATATTATTTCTATCTTTCTATACGTAAGCCTACGTTTCATCATAATATCAAGTATTATCGGTCCAAAATTGCAGCAAGTACATTATAAATATATTTTCAAAAACAATCTCGACCCCTTTGCCATAAAAGCATAACGAATAAATTTAATGGTTGAAAATCAAAGTTTATGGAAATTGTCCATAGCAAAAAGAAATATTCACTTTTTAATTTTCCATACCATTTATTTTTCCTCTACCGGTTTCAACGTTTTATGTCATTTTCAAGGGGCAATAAGTAGCCACGTTATAAAATAACTGAACATTAAATTGAAATCTTAATTTCCTTTACACGGATTTCTCGAAACTTCCGTAACGTTAACAAATAATGATAAACATCTAATTCATTAATTGTTCAACGAGTTCATTTCTATTTAAGGACTGAGTCGGACTGATCTGAGGAGTACTCCGTAACCAGAAAAGGTGAAAATAAAGAAATGAGCAATAGAGCTATATATCGTTAGTTAGCATGAAGTCATCCAGAGATAACTGTTCACTTGGGAGAAAAATGCTGGCACGAAGACGTAGCTAGTAGTGGAAGTACTCAACTTGTCTTAAGCATGTGGCGACAAAGACGAGCACGGTGTGAATACGCGGAGGCTTCAACAATTTTGGCGTGCACTCCCAGCGTCCTACATTCCTTTGTTTTGACTACGGTGGTCGCCGTATAGGTCCCTTTTATCGATTGCTGGGGCGGCCCCTGCCTTATATTCCCTTCTTACTTCACACCTACGGCGTTATCCCTGAAAGCTTAAAAACCCATTTTATGTACGGCGAATTTTTAATTCAGACGAGACTCCGAACGGTTACAAATTTAGTTATTCCAATAAAATTTGTGAATGAACTTCTGAATCGGTCTCCCAAATATCAGCATGTACCATTATCCACACACCATCTTTCCTTAAAACACTTGTTTGGCGCCAAAACTTCATCTCTATAGGAGCTACTCAGGACAACCTAAAGAATCTTGCGCAATATGCTTACCCAGAAAAGCGATTAAGATCTTTGGTTAGTTTTCCGAGACATAATAAATGAAAGGCAAGTACCTGGGCACAGAAAACTTCACCACTCCAAAAGTAAAAAATTACATTAAGTCACGAACCTCCCATACTGTTTCTACGTTAGTTTTCAATCAAGAAACTCAGGAATATTTGCAAGGGTTGATTTTACATAATATCAGCCTATACATGATACTTTCATCACACATTTACTGAATGAAATTCGATATTTTTATTGGTGCCTCTGCCTCACCAAACTCATATTTTCTGTAGTATTATTAAGGGAAACGACCTCCCATGATGATAACATCGGTACCCGGTATATCACCACATTAAGGTATTGCTTGTCTCAGCTCGAATAGCTATATCGTCCTGGGTGTAGTTGTCCCAGTCAGCGAGTAGCAGACAGTAAATACAAAATGACCTCCGCTGTTGAAGCACATTAAACTGGCGTTATATTTAGAAAGGTCTAGACATTTTCAAGCTTCAACAGTATAATTTATAATAATGCCATTTAAAAGTTCAGATTTTCGAGACATTGAGTCAGGTCCGCGACATCGTCGAGGTTAAATCACAGTCTGAGTCCCTCCTGTATAAGGGCCCTGAAGTACTGCTATAACTACTCATAATAGCAAATGTAACGGTAGTAGCAAAATTACAATTGCAGGATAAAATTAAATCTAGCAGTAGATTTCTTCTACATTTTATTAAACATGCCATTATGCCTTCCATCATCCGCATAATTGCAGAGGAACACCAGAATTCAACTGGAATAGCACATTCCTTGTGCAGTTGTTATGCACGATGACGACTCAGAAAAACTCTTAAAATAACTGCTAATCTGCTAACCGATTTTAATTTGTTAGGATAAGCATGTTCCTTGACCATTCAATGGAATGACAACTGCATTTCCCCACCTTAAATTCCTAAATTAATTAAATCTCATACCAGGCACAATCCTATCGATTCTAAAATTCCATGCCAACCGTTATTTTATATAATTTGTGGCACTTTCTCGAAATAGAGAGACAAACAGCTCTTAATGCGTGAGTTTTCATCAATTAATCATGCATTAAAATTAAAAGACTTTCCAATCACCAAGGCTATCATCCACGACAGTCAGGGGCGTAGCTTCGGGAGACAAAGGTGAGGGGGGTCGTTATCCTAACTCGCAGTAAAGATTTGTTTGATAGGTTCTCCAAGTCTAAGAAAGAAGAAAAAACCTACGATAAAGAATAGGACACATTCTGATCGTACTAAATATAAAAAACGCTTTGGCTAGAATGAGCGATAATCTCCACCTATCCCCTTGTAGGCAAGCAACCCAAATTACATGCAAACCTCTCCCCCCAACCGGGACAATACCTACCTGACTACATTCCTACCTAAAGACGGTCCACTTCCTAGAGCGACTTGTGGAGAAATGCAAAAGAAATATCGTTAAATGCACTAAATCTCTGTCCAGGAAGCTCTACTACTGCGCTCTAAGTTAAGAAACTGGATACACTATAAATTTCTGGCGTTTATCCTATCATGCGTCTCCTCTTTTCACATGTCTTCGATGCTTAATACTGTAGATAATTAGTGATTCAAATTTAGGAATCGAGGTTCTTTTTTCTCTTTCTTTCAAAGGAGGAAATCAATGCATCTCAGCTTCTTATACTGATGCAAATACTACGGGTAAAGGCACTGACTGACCACCAATACTCAGTATCGGCTCGCTTAGAGGTGAGAGTGACGACGCGATGCATTGCAACAGCGATACATTGACTTTCCCCAAATGAGGGACGGAGATAGAGCGATTGCAGAGGCTCAATTACTTTCGTAATAGGTTATCGAACGAAGAACGTCTGAGTAAATGTAATAGAGAGAACCAAGGGTTGGAACAATAAAACAAATAGTTTTCGACTTACGTTTGTGGAATTTGGTGCAAAAACATAGAAGAAACACTCACCAGTATTACTTTTTTATTTGATATACCATTGTCTCAACGCCTAACCCTCACTTTCAAGGCGAAATATGGTCGGTGAATAAAAGTTAAATCAAAGAAGAAAAAAACTACGATAAAATTCTAACATTTTTATAGCATAAAGCCTATAAAATACTGTTAGGCTAAAATTAGCGATATGCTCCATTTACCCTCTTGTATTCAAGCAACCCAATATACATGCCTTAACGCCCCCCTCGAAGCCTTACCTAACTCCATCCCTATTTTAAGTCGGTCAAATCTCTGTCCAGGAAGCTCTTTTGCTGGGTTTTTTAGTAGAGGAGTGAGAGTTTCTTTTATGCAAGTAATTAAAATAATTATACTTCATATTACTCCATATTATATTTGAGTAACCTCGATAGGTTTCAATCGAGGTTACTCATGTCCCAGGCGAAACAGGAGCGACGAGAAAGTGTTGGGGGAGTGTCAGAGCGGAGTGTTCTGGAAGTAGCGGGTCGAGTGTTGCGGGAGCATTTAGGAGGTGTCGCGGTATTGTCCGGGGAGCAGATTACTGGGAGCGTTTTCGGGAGCGTTTGTGAAACGATAGCGGAGCGTCGACACTGGTCCACGGAGCGTGCGGCGAGTGGCCTGGGAACGTCCGACGCGCTCCAGAGAGCGCAGAGGTACAGGCGAGGGAGTGTTGTAGGAGCCCACGGTTATCCAACAAACAATTCCCCAACGATGGGCCAACAAAAAAAATGATAATTTTCAATTAAGTACTTTGAACGTACTACTACGCGATACCATGCTTTAATATTTAATTATCTCGCATAGTACCTACCTAACGACATTGTACATACCTCGACTTTTCATCTACCCTACGTTTATACACACATTTTCTCGTACCCGAAATCAAAATACCCGCGTCAAGAAAGCGTTATATATCTGGGCAATTCCTGCGTTAAAAGGACTTCGAGAACTAATTATTAAATGGCAATTCCGTGATAGTTTGAGGAAATACCATTACATGACGATAACAGTTTTCAGGAATTAATTATTTGAAACCTATATTGCCACATAGTACGAATATAAATCAGGGTGGCTAATGATATCCAATTTTTAAATTCCCTGACTTTTCCCTGACTATTCCCTGATGGATTTACCAATTTCCCTGACCAATCGCCAAAAGGTCACCTATTATTGGAATATTTTATTTCTGCTGAATTAAATTTTCGTCAAAACTCAGAAAATGGAAAAGCTTAAATCAATACATTAAAAGCTACATGTACATCCTAATGAAAAAAAATATATTAAATCTTCATAAGTTAAACTCTCATCCAAATTACAGTCACGTATTGGTAGTTCTGGGAAGCTGAGAATTAGTGAAAAGGCATCGAAGGAAAAGTCAATGGCCAATTTACTGTCGGACTCCGGCAAATGTATCACTAGGGTGCGCGAAAAATACAAACCAAAGCCAAGTTGTTGGACTGGATCAAAATCGGATAGCGCGAGTGACTTTCAGAAGCGAATAACATTTTGATTAACGTGGTTATAACCCCTTCATTGCAATAGTATTGCAAATCAATTGCGATGTAAAACTATTTGGATAAACAAACAAAACGTAAGCGCGCCACTGCGAGCGAAGACAGGAGGCAATTGGCAACGGCAGCATCATATTCAGGAATATCATGTTTGAGGTGGTTTTTGACCTGACTAAATTGCTTCGAGAAGGAGCTAAGGAGGCTATTCAACAATTACGTCGAGCGTGAAAGGAGGGGAGGAGAGGAGGGCTCTTCTTACTGTTTCACGAAGGGCGATATGGGAATCGAAGATGATCTTGCGTAAGATTTTGTTTACACGTACTTGTATTACCATTTTAATAATCACTGTCTCGCATTTTTACAACTGTAAGCATGTATTTACTACGAGCTAGTATGCTCCAGCCGCTCCAGCTATCTCTCAAGTTAAGCCTCGGAAGTTAAAAAAAAAATTCGAGGTAAAGTTTTCCGAACAGCATAGCCTCGGATTCCTTGTGATTAGCGTAATACATTGTGATAATGAATTTTGACATTACTAGGCAAATACCGCAATAAGGATATGCAAAAGGGATACATTGTACGTCTGATTCACTACTAAATAACTAAGATTCACAACTGAATGAGCCACGAATTGATGGGGCTTATTCCATGAACGTCAGCGACGGACATTAGTTTTAGCTGGTGAAATGTTTTGGTGAAATAAAGGGTGGGAAAGACTGGCCGATAAACGTAATGGTAGAAAAATAATGAGAATTTCCTACCCCAGTTTCTCCCTGACTGTTACGATAATTCCCTGACATTTCCCTGACTTTTCCAGAAATTCAAAATTCCCTGACTATTCCAGGTTTTCCCGGTTTTCCCTGACGATCGCCACCCTGTAAATGCAATATTACTGAGAATAAACAAGATTTTTACTAACTAATACTAACAAGTGGTAGTCTGGCAGTTTAGAAGGCTGATTTTATATCCCTGTAAAGTTAGGTACTATAGCTATAAGCAGTCCCCCTACATCCTTAAGCAATTCATCATTCATGTGACACCAATGAAGAAGGAACCCATAAAAAAAACTAGTGTGGATCATTATTAAGTAGTGGCTTTAAAGTTTGGGTTACCTAGTTTCATAAGGTGGTAATGCCTAAAATGTATTCAAATCAAAGAGTAGTTACAAGTCAAATTTCCGAGTAGCCGCAGATCGTGAAATTCCACGACCTTGCACATTTCTCCAATTCTCCAGCCGAAATTCCATAAAGGTAGGTACAGTCGCCGCATAAAGTCTGGCGATATCGACAGAAGCGCCGAACATGCAAAACTACGATTTTGTGTGGCTCCACTGATTCAAAAGTGAGGGTTGGGGAGGAGAGATGGAGAGGAGGGGTGTGGGAGGGAGGTGAGAAAGTTGCCAGGGTATTCGTGAATAAGAAACTCGTCTTGGGGGATAGTGAATTAAGGGGATTAAGTTGCCGATGTCGCCAGACTTTATGCGGCGACTGTGCCTTAAAAGTGCTAAGGGATTTTCATGAAAATTGCAGACTATCAATAAAATGTTATTTAAAAGAATAATTTTTATAATAAATTAGTGAACTTTGGACAGTGTATAGATAACATATCCCTATATTACACTGATGGCCGTTTTTTTTATTTTTTAGCGATGGAAACAATATTCAATTAGTTAAAAATTAATTGTTATCGCAAAATTTATTGGCATTATTTAAAAGAAATATTGTAAAATTTTACGTGTACGATTTAATAAGATTTATGTATAGATATTTTTAAAGATTACTTATTGATTTTATCAAAGACCAAGATTTTTAACTGCTTTGTCACTGTAATTTGTTGAAAACAATGATTATCATAAGAGCATAATTTTAAGTGCAAACATCGCTGTATATTACAAAGTAGGTAGTAATCCGTTGTGAAAGTCCCATGACCAACCTAAGCCCATCCTATTCACGGGAGTAGGACGTGAGCGAGAGGGAAGCGTTCAGAAAGGAGTTACGCATAAAGAAACCGGGGAGATGTCGGAGAGCGTTTGGTTCGCTCCAACGACAGTATTCGGGGAACGAGCGGTCAAAGTGGGTTTCAACCTGGGAGTGTCAAGGGAGCGTCCGGTAAGCAGATTTTTTCGACAGTTGCGAAGTGCTCCGGGAGCGTTCCGCGAGCGATCAGAGAGCGTTTCAACCCGGTAGTGGCGAGGGAGCGTCCGGTAAGCCGAAGTGTCGACAGTCCCGGAGTGCTCAGGGAGCTGCCGTGGAACTTCCACATTCTGCTCAACGCTCCCAGTATACTCTCGCAACACTTCCAGCACACTCCGCAGAACGCTCCCGTTTCGACTGGAGTAAGCCACGCCTCATTTTCTAGAGGGTTTTCTTTCCTTTATAATCTTAATTTATTCAATGTTTTTACAGCTGGATGATTCAGTAAATTTTAGCTGTATCAATATTTTGTGGTTCTATCGGTTATTCAAAACTACTAAAATCCATTTTTGGTCGGGCTCATTGCGGTAAATGTTTTCTAGATTCTAATCCAGGTGCCAGGTACCAGTGGCTTGCACCAAAATAAGCATTCATAGTTGCCACAGTAAGAATAAAAGCGTCGTCAGCAACACTCCCCAGGATAAGAGATTAGATTTAATCTCATCTCTGATATTTATTGAGGTGGGGCGTGCGAAATTCATACATTCAGGGTGAGGAGAGCAAGTCCTTTTTCTTATCCTACCTTACGTATTTTAGGAAGATCTGGCATCGTGTAAAAATAAGAACGGCCAGTAATCGATTACTGTACTAACTGGAATCGCTAACTATAATATGACTATATTTTTCCTTTTTCCATTGTGCTTATGAGAGTACAGTTATTGCACATAAAATGACGCTCCTTGAAGAACGTTTGGACTTCACCTACTGCCAAAATATCAGTTTCAACAGATTTGACATAAAGTGACGCGGCGTGGATCCACCTGTCATTATTAAAACCTCATAGAGTAAACGGAGCATATTTATAAAATTAAGCGACGAACACAAGCGATCTGCCTGAGAGCAGTCATTCCTGTGAGCATCCCATTCATTATCATCGTCACAGGCTCACACTACAATAGGTGTTTACTGCGATAACGGTCTTCATTTGAGCCGATTTTCATTGCTTGCACACATGTTAACATACTTGCTTGGCTGTCTCTTTTGAGTTATCAGCCGAAATTTTCTGGCCCCTTTTTAACGAACAAATGTTAGCTTCTCAGATTCAGTATTCGTTGATCTCATCCTGGTAGCTTTATTTTCCTTTCTGAAGTACATTTTTTCGTATCGTTTCCGTACTTTCTCATCCTGGGAATATATAGGCACTTTGCCTGAAATGCACAAATATTTCAATAATGCGTAACTCAAACCTCTAATATTTTTTTACCTCTATAAATTTTCCTTGTGCTGGGGCACTAACTCTTTGAAAAATAAATGCACTTACAAATAAACCCACTCGAGAACTCTTCGCTCGATTTTACATAGAGTAAAACTAATTTACGCTGTCGGTGACACGTGATTTTATCCCCATACACGACAGCCATCTTTTTTTGTACGATGACGTCATCAGTTCCAAGATGGCCATTTATTATACTTTTTCATTATTCATCTTTCGAATGTCCGTTCTGATATCTCTTACACTTTCTGAGTTGTACAGACATGTTTGATGCACATTAATGTTGTTGCACATCCGCCAATCATAAAAACCCACCCATCCGCAGCGATTTATTAGATTTTTAAGTGTCAATAAATGAACTATGTGCAAAGTCATTCCAGCTCGCATCCCATTCGTCATATGGTCGTCGCGGACGCTACCAATTTCTCGTCCTACTCCGCGCGTTTCCTGTGCCGTCATACGCGAGCGCTCGCAGGAACCGACCCTTATAGCCCGCGCGTAATTGATCCCCATTCTCTTTTTTTCTTCTCTTTTCCATTCTTCCGTCCTCCTCATCCCTTGACATGCCCTTTGTGAAAATATGTCGACAGGCGCACGCGGCGACGAGCGGCGCACGCGGCGACGAGCGGCGCACGCGCGTGGCGCACGCGCTCTTCGGGAAGGGTTTTTGAAGGTCACAGAGGCAGGCCGTGGCCTATATTCTCCTCTTCTAAGGTGAGGCGACGCGCCGCGACAGCAGTAACCTTGCAACAGTGGACACTCATTTTTACGAATGTGTTGAGGCGGTCGTGAATGGATGTCGGGAGAAAAGCGGGGTGGAGAACAGGAATGAAGGAGCAATTGGGCAAAAGATGCGAGGAATCTTTTTATTTTTTCAAGAAATGAAACGATCGGTTCAACGAGTTGAATCCGCCGTATCTGGACTTAAAAATTAACCGGAATGGGAGACTTCCTTTAAATAGACGTGCGCTACCCTTGATAAGGTATTAAGGCTCAGTTGCACTGCCTATCCACAAGGGCAAAATGGTCAAGTTCTTTCCAGTTGAAGTCAAGATGATGATTGAAATTTCAAATGTGTATTCAGTAGTGTGTGTATTTTTTCTCCAATAATAATTAAATTTTCATCCCCTTTCACAATTTTTTATCGTTTCTGCTATTCCGACATACATAAGCCTGGAAGGAAGCACTTTACTAAAGCATGTATTTGGATCATGCTCTTAAATGGCAGTGAATCCTGGACTATGACAGTTGCATAGCAGAAGAGATTGGAATCAATTAAGATGTAGTGTTACCGAAAAATGATGAAGATCAAATGGACGGAGAGAATCACTAAAGAAGAAGTCTTATGAAGAGTTAGAGAGAAAATAAGTACCATGAAAACTTTTCGAAGAAGGAGAGACAGACTAATAAGACATTTTGCGACACAACAGCCTCATGAAAACAGTAATGGAATGAGAAATTATTGGGAAGAATTACAGAGGAAGGCCGAGAATGGAATACATAAGACAAATCATGAAGGATGTCAAAGTGAATAATCATACAGGAATAAAGCGGTTGGCAGAGAGGAGATTGGAGTGGAGAGCTGCAGCAAACCAATCTCCCGATTGATGATCGCTGATGATGAGTGTGCTTAACTGGGGATGAACTCCACACGACTTCATAAGGGAAATTTTACGAAAACAGTAGTATTTGTTGGGTTACTTGAGGAGGTAACCGACAACAGTTGTCATTCGCCTTGACCGGGATCGCACTTATGTGCACTTGCGGGTGACTCCGTAAAGGTAATTACCGTGGCTAGTCCCGGTATCCTCAAAATTAGACAACAGTTGTCATTTGCCCCAATAAGGATAGACGGTTAGGTTGATGAGGGGAGGATTATTTAGAGAATGGAGGGAGGGTGGAGAGAAACCCGCCGTCGGCACTTGGCTACTCTTAACGAAAGGCACCAAGGTGTCCGCAGTTGAACGTCCCGACCGACTGAAGGCGTACTAGGCTTGAAGTTCTCTCCATATTACATCCAAGTAGGATAAGGATACCTCTGAAAAATCTCCGCCGCAGCAGGGATTCCAACCCGGGTCATCGGGATGGAAAGTCAGAGATGAAGCCACCACACCAACCCGATCCCATTATTTTTAAGAAATGACGTGAGACTCGGAGAGTTCAATCCGAAGTTTCTGATCTAAAGACTTCCGGAATGGGAGACTTCCTTAAAGTGGGCTTACGTAACCTTAATTAAGATAGCATTGCCTTTCCACTATGGAAGAATAGTCAAGTTCTTTCAGGTATAGTTGAGTTGAATCTTTGATTGCATGTATTCACATAAGTAGTGTGCCTACAAGGGAGGAGCTCGATACGATTTCAAAAGGAAAAGGTAACTGAAACAGATGAAGTGGATTTGGGTATTACATTCTCTAGCTGCCACGGCCATATCCCACCGCCTAGCGTTACTTCTAAAGGCCTGATTACAGGATGAATGTACTTTCACGAATAGATGTTCGAAAAATTTTTTCTTAAAAATTGCATCGTTGGTTGATTACAAGGGGAGGCGACCAACTGCTGAGGTCATCTGAACCAATAGGGAAGAGTGGGTCGGTTTGTGAGGTAAGGATTATTGGGAGAATGGAGGGAGGGTGGGGAGAGTCGGCTGGAGTTTACTTTAAAAGAAAGGCGTCTTAGAGGTCCACAGGTTACGACCTACCCGATGGACGTAATACTACTACACTTAAAGTTGTCTTCACACAGGACAGAATTAGAGGTCAGGATTCCACTAAAAGTTTTCTACATAAGCCGAGACACGAACCAGGACCCTCGGGATGGGAAGCCAGTACCTACTCTAGCCATCACATTAACCCAAATGGCATCATGTAATCAGGCAATTTTCCGTGAAAGTGCGCCCACATATCCATGAAATATCCCTTGTTCTAATGCTGCGTATATATTCCTAAAAGTACTCACACATGTATCCGCGCGAATATATACACTACGTAAACAGGCCTTGAAGGCCGCTTTACACGGTGCATTTGTTTGTACAAACTCTTCCGTGAACTCTTGCATGACGCAAAATGTATCGTGTAAAGTGGCAAATTATATGAACGCTTGTGCGAATGTCTCAATGCCTGAACGGAAAATAGAACTTGTCCTCATTTTGTTGAGAAAAACGCACAATCTCACGTACATTCGTTTGTACAAAATCTTTCATCGTGTAAAACGGCCTTAAGAATCTCAAGAAAATAACATTATCCACGTCCTCGCTCGTTATTTTAACAAATTTAAAACCTGCGGCGAACATTTCAGGAAAACAATCTGGTAAAAAGGACTCGTCTCACAATCAGCAGTATATTAGACAAAATTTTAACTCAAATATGCCAAAGAAGATCAGCAAGAATTTTTAAACAAAGAGCCTTCGGTTCAAGAGATCGGCTTCACTGTTAAACATTGCTTAAGTGTGATTTTGGCAGTTCAACCCGCGAACTTAAACGAGATTATTTTACTGCAAGGATAAATAACTATCGCACCTAAAACTAATCTCATAGTATGATACATACAGAGCAGTAACATTATTACTCACTACCCTACAAATTTGCTTGACCTCCTTTCCACGATAAAACCTCACAGAATAAAGAATACGAAAATAGGTAAGTTGATAGTTCTAATCAACTTTCTCGGTGTTAATGGACGCTTTCAACTCCTTGCTTCGCTCTGGATCAGAGTCAAATGGGATGGAACGAAAGTGTTGGCAAGCAACTATCCACACGTTCCCTTTTCATGCTATGAAGGTGTGACATTTTACTGAAATTACCAGGAAATACAAATCCTATGGAGCAGTGCTGAGAACAAATCGCAGACATTAACAACGTCGTAAATTCGACTGCCAAAAGGCAGCCAAAAAGTTCTTGAGGTCTACACTCACAATTTAATATTCCTTCCCTATTTTGCAACATGCCAGATGGAGATATTGTGTTCATCCTCGGATGAACAGCGAATGGACCAACTATGTAGCAGTACTGGCTTTTTTTTTAGATGCTATTGAAGATGAGGTCATACGACTCCATGCAGTGAGCCAAGAATAATCCATTACATAACCACACAACATCCGCGCCTTAGGTAGAATCGGTGCTTGCGACCTTTGGGTTAACCGTCAAGCTCATTAGCCACTGAACTAAACAAGGAGCAAAGGGTCAACCGAATAATGGTTTCGGTGGTTTCAAGATAAGCTGCTTAGAGAAGTTCTTTAATGGACCTAAGGATCAACAGATATGACTTTTCTCCGTTAATGTTGTTTAATAGATAATGAAATTCTATCGTTGATGTGATAATACACTCAAATTAGTTTTTTCCCACCATTATGAATATAAATGGTCTTACTCAGAGGAAAGTACATATCATCGTGGGGAACATATCGCATAAGGATATTACGCGAGGATGATACCAAATTTGTTCACATCACAAGCCAGTCAATGTTAATGTATATGCCTCTGAGCAAACGATTCTTTTCATAGTGTCCATAACGTGTTCATTCACTTAATCTTGAGTTGGGTTAATTAAAGTTATATTAATCATTACAGTACCCGTGCCTTTTATTGTTTTCGGGCTACAACACCGAAATATTCAGCAAAAACTATGCTTAGTTGGTTTTCCCGGAATTTTCGCAGAAGTTCCACATTTCGTATGCTCCCACTCATTCAAACAAAATGCGGTCGACCCCAACGTTGATTTGAATGGCGAGGGCTGCTCATTTCGTACTAACAATGAGCTCCAAAACTTAAAATTACAATATCCGGGTAAGGAGGGCAGTCTCTAAGCCACCAGAGGTTTCCTTCGAAGCTCCGATAACCAATAAATCACACTGCATGGTTTTTAAGAGGAAGTCCCAAAATAGGTTTCATCTGGAATGAACCCAGGGCCCTAAGCCGTAGGGCCTACGGTCTGCAGCCGAGCAGCATAGCAAGTGCATGAAAGCAGACTCCAATACATTAACGAACGGTGGATGATCAAATGAGAAATACAAGCTTGGGAGTAAGGAATCACTTTACAATAAAACATATATTTTGAGCATGCTCTTATTTGGCAGTGAATCCTGGACGACGAGAGCAACAAGAGCAAAGAAGGTTTGAAACCTTTATTGAAGAATAATGGAACTGAGAAAATCACCGATGAATAATTCCTACGAGGAGTTGGAAAGAAAATAAGTTTAATGAAAACTCTGTAAAGTAGAATAAAATTTACTGGACAAATTCTTAGACACATTAGCCTCTTGAAAACAGTATTGGAAGGAAACAAATTGGAAGAATCATCAAGCAAAATATTAGCTAAGAGGAGATTGGAGAGGATACTGCCGCAAACCAATCTTCCGATTGATAACAGCTGATAATGATGAGAAATTAAATACGAACTCAGTCGCAAGAAATTACCAACTTTTAAACGCATAGAGGCAAGCGTTTTATTGCAAAAGTAACCATCTTGTTCCCCGAACTTTTGTTCATCAAGACCTTCGTTTTTCAAATCATTTCAGTCCTCAAATCATCAATCACAAAAAGCGTCGTTAGTTGCACGAAATGAGAGCCAAGATCCTATATATCAAAATTTAAATTCATCAATTCTGGCAATTCGAGCAATTTTTAAGTGATACATATAAGGTATAAAGCGGTACATCTCGGGCCTCGTTTAATGACTAAGAACTCAATACGCAAAAGCGGGCAGCAAATATAATCACCCCACTAATTTAACCCAAAAACGAGAAACAAATCAATACTGATAATGCCTAAGTATCACATCAGCCAAGAAAGTCAAAAGATGCATTGAACTATGCCCAAAACGTTTGGCACATTGTAGAAAATAGGGGTATAGTATATGACTTCAATGAGTTGGGATCATCAAGAGTCGAACTAAGCAACTATCAGTCTTTCAAAATCAACTAACTTTCGAAGTAATAATTTATTAACGGCATAATACAATCAAGGCTTGAAGTATTTTTTCATTCACCTTTATTGGAAATTACCCAAAAAAACGTATTGTTTCATATATATTAATGCCTAAGTATTTGATCAAATTATCCATGGTAATGGTCAGTAAATGTTGTCACATAGCGCAGGTGACGATGCAGGTAAACAATAAATTACTATGGCCATGAAGAAAACTTTAATTGAGTGGAAAATCGTTAATGATGAAAAAAGTCCCGTTTCTATGGACGACTGTTTGTAAACAGATAGATAAAAAACTTCAACACAAATCAGGCATTAATGGGTACATTATTTTCTTTTGATAAAGTGACCGAAATACGATGACCTTGGGCCAATTTATTGAAAATATCTGGCACTTCATTTGTTGACGATGGTAAGGTCGTTTTTTAAGACCTAACGCTTTGAAGTGTAACACCTGATATAATACTATAACCTTTAATATTTTGTTTTCCTCAATAAAAACCACAAGTTAATAAAACACATACGAACATTCATCAATACAGGATGTTTTATATTTTCATATAGTATCTACCACCTACTTTACCATAAGGAACGCGATAGACACAACATAAAAAACTGCAAGACTTAAAAGGATAAGTGAATGTAATTAACACGATAGTAGCCAGTGAAGAAAGCTATGATAAAACGGATGAATAAAATCTCAATTACGACTCAATGGTGGAGATCAATCGAAGAGAAATACATTTATCTGTGAAGATGCTGCGAAGCTCACTCCGATCAACTGCCACTCGCAAATACATATGCATAGGTACGTGATTTCTGAAGAATCTTTCATCTGATTCATGATTTTCCAAATACGCTCACACATTTAGACTATTCGTAGGGCAAAGGTTGGAAAGACGTTTAAGTTTTCGACATGGGTACCTACATATATACTCCGACGATATAATTTGGCTTCTTCATTCCAACATCCTCAGGTTAGCATTGAGCGAGAACTTGGCCTACATAGTTACTCTGGTTTTGTCCACCAGAAGACACTCCGAAAGGAAAACGAGGGTCTCAAAACACTCTCGTGAGAAATCTTTTTCCCTTTAAGGACCAGCAGATGTCGTGACACGGATTTGGAGGCCACATTTAGGGGAGACGAAGCAACGAGCCGGAGGGGCAGATTCCAAGACGTGACTTTTTAGCGAGCATTTCTACGAATTTTACCTGGCAATCTCTCAAAGCTTCATCAACGCGGAGAAAAAAGTCAATTGGCGTTGCGGATTGGAACAGTAAGCTGACTTCATTGAAGAGTACTTCACAGTGTACTTCAATAATGTGCCGTCAAAGCACGTTACACTCAAGTAGATACAAATGGCACTACTTGAAAGTTCAAAGGCTTATTAATGATTATAAATTTACCGAAGGAAAAATCAACCACAGAACTGAATGCCGTGAGTTCCTACACTCACAAATTATTTACTATTATTTTTCCTGTTCCTATATAAAATGGCAATTAAAAGAGGATATTATCCCGCCTTGGAATTTGAGTTCGAGTTTGAGATGTGTCAAGGTAAGCAACGCTACCAGCTACAATCAGGGTATGTTCTCCAATATCGTTTCAAATTTTGGGAAGAGATAACAACACGTGCAGAGAAGCTGGTAGAGCAACTGATAGGCCGCACAATTTTCTGTGCGAGGATTTTTCTCGAGCTGAAGAGACTTCTGGTCAACCTACAACACGAACAATTTAAAAAGTTGGATTAAGGAAGAAAAATCGCTAGAAATGACTGGCTGGTTACACATGAAGGCGTTCGTGCAGATAAAAGGACTCCTTGGGCAGCTTCTTATGTATCACGGCTAACAGCCTCGATAAGAGAAATCAACGTGACAAGCGGTACTCACGGAGAAACATGCCTCCTCCATCGCGATAATGCCCTCATGCAACACTTCCCGTAAGTAATTACTCTGCCGCGAATATATTCCACATTCCATGTAGTCACGATGGGCCTCATTCGATTGTTTTCGATTCCCAGCAATGAGTGTTGACTGATTCCATGATTCCCAATAATTAGCGAATGAAAAGGAATATACCTGGCAGAAATGGCAGTCGTCTTGGACTAAATTCCAGACATGTAACTTAATTTTTTTCTTAGAATTCGGAGACCCGCAGGGGCTGGTAACAGCAACCCTGACGGAGAACTTAGCGATGTTTTATTAGCACTTCTGAGAACGGAGATTTATTAGCACTTCTGAGAAATGTATGGGATAATCGCTGGATTTTTATATCACCTGGTAGGCGTACGTAGGGACCCGAAAGTTTCTCATGGTTATATACATACTTCACGTCAAATACAGAAAAATCATCGTCCTCCGAGCACTTCGCTGAACAGTAATAGTCCAGGTACTGTTTGGCAGGTGAAAAGAATGTTAAAATCCAAAATAATTAATTCCAAAAAGTAAAAGTACACCAGACCTTACTGACTACTCCTCAGTAGTTAACGCAGCCAAATCAAGTGGCTAATTTCCACGGCAATGCGCAGACCTATGCATACAAAACCTTACCGACAAGGAAAATCTAGGCTCATAATTCGATTTCTGAATCTTTTCCAGCAGTTTTCAGAGAAATTGAAATCCGTACGACACTTAGGGTAGTGAAGTAAGGTCCATTCACCTTAGCACCAACTTATTAATGAACAATTAGTAAAAAAAAATACCCCAAATTTATCAGGAGGTAGCTACCTCGTAATCCTATAGGGCCTATAGATCATATAGATCCAATAGTCCTATAGGACATTCCCTTTCGTCAATCGACTCAACACTAAGTACCATAAAAATATTTCCAACTATGTACTTTATAAACCCCTTCCATGCTAGACAGCGCGAGAAATTTCATGGCGACAATAACACGTTTCCTTATCTAGGGTTCAGGCATAGCGAAACTTGGTGGCATTCAATAGTGGAGAGTCTCAGGCCAGGGAGAGTGAGTTAAGCGTCGAGGTACCAAAAACCGAGGTCTCGAGTTAAGGTCGAGGTGATAAGGTAAGGCTGGCAGATGTACCGAATTTACGGGGCGGACGGTCACCCCCTCCCCCCTTAACTCCTGGTAAAATAGGAAAAAAAGGTGGTCATAAGGTATCCATACACCCCAGACCCCCTGAAAGTAGCTATCCGCCCCCCCCCCCAAAACAAAGACCTTAATCCTGACTGCATGGTCATCTTGAGGTACTCTCGGCCCCTTTGTCACACATCTCTTACATGCTTTGTTCTCTCTTGAGGTTTTTTAAAGTGAATGCCAACAAGTTTTGCTACACCTACACCTCGACGAAAGTTCGGGAAATTCAAAATAGATTGGAAAGAACGTTAAATTGCTCGCCAATTGCACATACAGCATGCACCTCTTAATTCTATCACGAATTCTCTTCATACTACTGCCGCTCTTGAGTTCAAACTCAAATATGGCGCTGAAACGTATGAGCACCTACATGAGTAATTCACGAGGTTCGTGAGTACATCTCACAAGCACGAACAAGCCTCTGATGCACCGCCAACAACCATACAAATATCTGAAGTCGCAAGTTTGCCCGATTGCTTCCCAGTACTTGACACACGATTATTGGCAGAGAATTCTCGCCAATCTTCTTTTTCGTCGGCAGTTTTTAAGGTCAGGTGTAAAAGTACTAATAAAATCTACCTCCTCTCAATCGCCTTTCATATTTGGTGAAAAATACAAATGTTTGTCAAACGCTCTTAAAGCAATATTTTCACTCGTATTTCCTGTAAGTGATGCAGAGTACTCAACATACAATTTCCGAAACTGCAACTCTTTGAATAACCGTGAGGATCAATGCCACAATACTAACTGAATTTTAGAACGATCTACCTTTACTTGGCAGCTTATAGAGCATGGTAACAAACATTTGACGAGCCAGAATCCCACCTCGAAATCATTTAGGTACTGAAAATGGTTAAGTTCTTTCATATGACCAAGAGCAAGAGCCAAAATTGAAATAAATACATAGTCCATCACGAGATGGGGGAAATGCACGATTTTTTAATGACTAATGCTAATGGCAGGTACAATTGACGTGGAAGCACGGTGGTTACCGACATTTTATGTTTTATAAAGCTCATCCGACAGTCAACTATACTTCACGCCCTCGCTAACTATGGAAGGCATCTCTGGTCCGGGTCTACCATACCTTATGAGAGAATATTTTTGCAGTAATTAAGTGATTAATACTCACCAAAATTCACACACCAATGGGCTTCTCTGTGCCACATCAATGTCCCACGGATAGAAGTCTGGCATATTCCAGCGGCAACTAGGGTAGTACTCAGTAATTTCGTTGATCCCCGTCACCGAAAACTTCAATCATTATCTACGTCAACTGATATTAAAAATTTCAATCCAGTAACCTCGGCAGCCATTTACTTCTTCAATGGTCGTTGTTAAAAATTTAGGAAACTCGAGAAAAATGAAATTAGTGGCAGCGGTGGCAGCGCTCTCGAAAAACAGTAGACGATCTGAAGTCCGTTCGAGTCCGACTTCCTCGGTAAGAAGATGAGAGAATTTTCTCTTCTTCTATTTTCTATGCTTCATGGTCCACTGCAAGGTCGACGTGAAAATTTCAAGGATCACAAGTTTCATGATGTGTAAGAACGGCATCATAATTGCTTTTATTTCCATCCAAATATTGGTTCCATGACTCCATTCTTTCAACTACTGTGGTGTCTCTAATGCACCTTGTTAGTGTCCCCGTCTTAAGTCCCTTTTGTTTGGTCCGTGTACCTGGCCTACGTCTTCCTCGAAGACTATATTTTTCTCTCAATTATATGTCTTACTGATTCTCTTTGTCTCAGGATGCTCTTTTCACATTTTTCTTATGGTGTTCGTGATGGCCCTCTCTTGTATTTTTCTTCACACAACGCAGTCGCCTCTATCTCCAAGTTTCGAAGAGATATCAATTCTCCTCTGGCTCATTTTTAAAATGGCACATGTCTCCGACCAGTAAAGAACCGCCCTCCTTCCTGGTGTTTTCGAGGTCCAGGTTACCAGATTTTAATATCACAGTTTTAATATCTCAATGCTCGGTAACATAGAAGTTTTTCTTGATTTCTCTTATGTATTGAGAAGGCCAATTTAGCTAGCATTCTTTTTGTTTATTCATACATGAGGTGTATCAGTGCTTTTAATGAACACCTACTTCAACCTTAGGTCAAGCTCTATTAAACTCAAGGTCTCTAATGTCAATGGAGGCAGGCGATACTTTATGGAATTCAGTTGCACTGAACAACTTCAAGGTCAAGTCTGTTCAAGGTCTCTATTTTTTGTCAGAATAATTACTTCATGTATCCATAGATGATGCAGTGTTTCTGTCAGAGAGGCGACAGGAATTGCAGGGGCTCCTGTAGAACTTCTGTGAAGCAACAAGGAGTGGGTTTGAGGATATAGGCATCAAAGACCAAAGTAGTGGTTTTTGATAACTAGAGTGGAAAGAAAGATTGCATAATGAGGGTAAATGATGAAGTAATTGAAGGAGCAGACGATTTTGTGTATCTTGGCCAAATATTTGCAAAAGATGGAAGGATATATCCTTCCATCTTTCTATAGAAAGAAGATTACAAGGCATACAAATGCTGGAAGGATATATCCTTCCATCTTTCTATAGAAAGAAGATTACAAGGCTTACAAATGCTGGCAGGAATATCGTAGGTAGTATGTGGAGCATATCTAGGGATGAGTGTTTGCACAGAGAAGGGAAAGTCACAATTGTGGAAAAGTGTTCTGACGTTATTATATGGCCATAAAAGCTGGGTATGTCACATAAGCATAAGAGTTAGCTATTTATAGCAGGAATGGGGTACCTGAAGAGTTCCTTGCAAAAATAGGATAGATAGGGTGAGGAAAGAGTGGGTGATGAAAGAATGTGCATTGGTTACTCTAATAATTGACCTATTAGATTCATTTGGCCTTTGTTGAATCACATATTTGAACTAAAACTCACGCCAGAGTTAGTTTTAATTTTCTCTGACAAAGATGGTCATTCAATCAATTGCACTTGCATCAGTCCTAATTTTATTCTACAATTCTGTACCAACTAAGATGAGAATTTACAGCTATATTCCTGATCAGTAGGGCTGGTAATTAAGTAATTATGGTATATAGGACATAAATAAGCAAATCCAGAGAATATCACAAAATAAAAAACCTGTCCATGTAATGAGTTAAAGCAATACCTAAACAGAAAGTTGGATGGGCACATTCAGGGACGACCCAAGGGATTGAGGGGCCCTGTGCAAACGAAAGTCAGGGCCCCCCTAACTTCGCATTCTCTTTTTGATATTGAAGCATATTTTAAGTGTATTTCATGGAAAGAAGGAAATTAACCAACAAAATGGCTAATAATTTCAAGAAATTTACATATGTAGGTACTAAGTAGTAGGCAATTTTGGTAAATGGGTGGGTTTCACAGCACCATCTGAAAAAGGCAAGCCCGTGCAGGGCCCTCGTAGACGTGGGGCCCAGTGCAGTAGCACCTGTCGCACTACCCTAGGGATGGCACTGGGTACAAGCAATGCTGTCTGGAGTAAGATTAGAGAGGATGAGGCATAATTTTTGCATCTAAATTCTTGAAAGATGATATTTAACCTTTAAATTATGGTAGCATTTTGAAATATTTCCAGTGAAGTAATACAAAAAAAAATTTGAAATCATTCCAGGTGATAACTATCACATTGATGGGTATCAAACTATCATCATGATAGGTATCAATGATTGAAATTTTAATGACCTTACAGCAAGTAATAAGTTTCCATTGTTAAATTTTATCATTATCAAGTCCTACCCCTACATCATGTGTGTATAAACATTTACAATGAATTATTTATCTGCTACAAGTGGTGTAATTATGTAATTTAGTTCCAATTGAAATACATACTGGTTTTCAGTGCATTTGATGGATTATTTTGTGAGAAATGCTGACAAATTTTTAAGCCACTATTAATGTAACATTGTTACTAAGGGTAGTAAATACCTAAAAAGACCCATTTATAACTGAATCAACCTGGACTCATAAAATGATGTGTATTAGCTTTGGACTATTAAACGATCACAAGTCTGACAGATTAACTACCGCTGCATTCCTCTGCATGCAAGCAACAATTGAATCACATTTTTTTAGCCAAAGAGTATTCTTTCTCTCAAATTTTTATCGATTGTTTGTTTTCCCACATGTGTATACCAATTGCCTCCATTCATCTACATCTACATACTACCCCGCAAGCCGCCTCAATAGGCGGGGGGTGTTAGGACACCAGCCGTTTACATATAAAAAGGAAACGCTGTAATGAAATTACGCCTTGCATTTATTAAAGTCTCTTATTGTTCGGGGGAAAAACGAATTCCCATACCTATCCGTTCGGCAAAATATCTCTCTTAATTTATCGTTTCTGTCGGACCTGGAAATATAGTGGGGTTCTAATATGATGTTCTCCATGTCACTCTGAAAGATATCTATTCTCAATTGCTCAAGTAATCTAAGCCTAGCGCGCAGCCTCCGAGTCTCGAGCGGCTCCCAGCCTAATTCGTTTAACATCTGCGTAACGCTGTCTGTACGCACGTAGCAGTTTTTGATGAATCGCGCAGCTTTCCTTTGTATTTTATTAAGTTCCCGAATTAAGTCTATCTGCACCGGATCCCATATGCTTGCTGCATATTCAAGGTGTGGCCGGACGAGTGCGAAATAGCACCTCGCTTTTACTTTTTCATCTGAGAATCTTCCCACAATACGCTTGACGAATCCTAGCTTCTTCAGAGCTCTGCCACAAATATTTCTTATATGTGTTCCCGACGATAGGTTTGAGGTAATCGTAACTCCCAGATACTTAACTTCATCTGTCGCCTTTATCTTAACGCCATCCACAGCATATACACGGGGATAGTTGGACGACCTCCGCAAGAAATGTACCGCCATGCATTTGCTCAGATTAAGTTCGAGTCCCCACTCTTGGCTCCACACATGAACGTTGTTTAAATCCGATGATAGAATTTCAAAGTCAGAGTGATCACAAATTTTGCGATAGATTACAGCGTCATCAGCAAATAAACGTATTTTACTGCTAATTCGAGAGCATAGGTCATTTATGTATATAATGAACAAAAGGGGGCCGATTACGCCTCCTTGTGGGACACTGATGTCACTTTAACTACATCAGAGCTATTTCCGTCAAGAACTACTTTTTGCTTATGAACACTCAGAAAGTCGCGCATCTAGTTTACTACTGTTTCGTTTAGCCCGCATGACTGTAATTTGTATAAAAGTTTGTTGTGAGGTACCGTGTCGAAAGCTTTCTTAAAATCTAGGAATAATGCGTCCACTTGTGTTTTCGATTCACCAGATTTGAGAACGTCATGAAGAAAGAGCGCGAGCTGTGTTTCACATGATCTACCTTTCCGAAAGTCATGCTGACAGCATTGAAGGAAGTTACGACTGTCCAGGAACGTCATGATATTGCTAACGACGATATGTTCAAGTATCTTGCCTATAATCGATGTTAACAAAATTGGTCGATATTTCCCTGGGTCATGTCTGTTTCCCTTTTTGAATATTGGTGTAACGTTTGCAATTTTCCAGTCTATTGGTATCTTTCCTTCAGATAATGACTTCCATTGTAGATAGAGGAACTGGCAATAACTCAAATCCTTCTTTGTTAGGAATATACAACATTGAAAAGAATCACATCCTCCATACATTTGTGCTTACAAACGTTTTGTAATAAAGCAAAAAAATATGAGCTTGATAAATTATGAATTTCAAATTCTTTTAGGTATGCAAAGCTTAGTGAAACAAGGCCGATGATCTGCTGAATAATTGAAAGAATGCTCAGAGACTAAAGAAAATACATGTGTGTTAGTCTAATGAATTATAGTCAATTCATTTTGCAATGATAAGCAAAATCCAGCTAACAATACAAATTACTTCTTTCAAAGTCACTTATCTTGATGAATAGAAAAAAATATTGTTAAGATGTACCTATAAATATAATATTAAATTTATTAAATACATGAAAAATTATTTGCTTGGCATCAAGAATACAAAACACTTGAAAAATGTTTGCAAAAATACTCTTCTTAAGAAAAAAAATTCTTCCTACTGCAATGGGCAAATTTTATTCAGTAGCCCACAGTGTCTCTCGTACAATAACAGTAACACAGCCTTCATAATAGACATCTCTAACACCTTGTAAAACACTTTCCAATGTCAGCACAAAGCACTGGTAAAAAATAATTGTCACTGATATCAAAACAATCTAAAGGTTTACAACACTCATAACTCCAGTCACATTCGATCCAGCTCCACCCCCAGTTCCACCACCACTCCCACCCTTGGAATGTCTCTTCCAAAATCGACGCACTTCTTCATGCCCTGCCTTAGTCACAACAACCGTTCGCTTTGCAGAACTGTGCCACACAAGAACACCAAGGTCTCGGGCATGATCCCTTAATATTTCAAAATCCACCACTGATAGAAACTGGCTATACAAGACACCTTCCTCAAAACGGAAACGATCCCGCTCCAACTCCCAGAGACGTATCTGAAACATTAATAAAAGGGATAAACAGGGATGCAAGAGCACAATAAACAGAAACTAATAAAACAATCCCCAAAAATCATCAACACCAATTTTTCATTGCTCGGACTAGCTTCAATGGATAAGAATAAAACAAATAGCCAACAACCAAGCGTTACTTATGAAAAACAAAAAAATAACACAAGCATATCTAGAAGAGCAGAAAAAGCAGACAATCAACCATTTAAGATAAAAAATAATCTCTACATTATGATGGGGCCAAAATATGACTTTCACCATACTTACAACAAGAATCATTAATTTAAATGTGTTTCTTTTGAAATAAAAAAATACTTCCATAGGCATTTCTAGCTAATTATATATTAAAAATATATAAATAAAGAACACTTTACTGAATCTTTTACACATTAAAATTGATGTTCAGTTATTGATGCATAAATTGTGTAAGCTACTAAAATATCACAATTGAAATTTTAGTAAGCATTAAGTGCCCAAAAATAATAATTCGACTGAATTAAAATATCTCTTTCTCGATTTCTTTTATTGGAACCTCTTAAGACATCCCTTTGCTTTTAGCCATTCAGTTATCCAATTAACACTTTGAGTGCTATGGATGTAATCGTACATTCTCAAATTTTTTTGAGAAGGACGATGGACGTACTCAGACATCCATGGATATCATCAACTGAGCAGCAGCTGGACGTAAGGATACAACTGCAGTCTTTCTGGTGATGTACTTATGGCCAAGCAGTGCCTAAATAATCTGCTAGATGGCATAGTAAGTCCAAAATTTAAGAGACTTAAACCTAGATTAAAGAGTTCCATCTCAAAAAAATTCTGTGCTCAAAAATCGTTAGGTATTCTGGGAGTACCTCCAATTTAAAGCCCAGCACTCAAAGCGTTAACAGCAAGAACAAGGAGAAAGTGACCGATTTGAAATGAATGCACATCATCTACATTCTTTTAGATGAATCATGAGAGAAAATTCAAAGCTCTTCCTGGGAATAATATAAAACATAGAATAACTCCACATTACAGGGTCACTTTAAGTGTAACCACAGCAAGGCCAAGAGACCAAATTCTTTTACTACGTGACTTTCCCCACCTGAGATAACCAAAATATGCCAAAAATATTGATATTGAAGCAAACCTGGGATGTTCAACAAGTCAAGAACCTCCAAGAATACCTGGATTCTGTTTTTAATTTTTTTTTCTTTTTTTAGGGTTAACACACTCAGTCCCAAGCCCAAAAATTCTCAGGCCACCATATTTCGCCAAATGACTGAGCCCAAGAAACTCTTTGGTCTTCATTTTTCCTATTCATCTACAATTATCTCATCTATATAGTACAATTTGAATCTCATGCAATTCATGTATTCTGCATTCAGTCTTTTAATTTTGTAACCAACCATAAGGCTGCAACAGTGCAATTTATTTTGGTGGGAAACAAGAGAAACACCATCAGTGTGTTTCATGATGTTCACCAATGCAGTGCATCGGGTGTTGCAAATGAGCAAAATGATGGATAGGCGCAACTTGACCGATAGTGATATTTTTGAGCAACTTAATGAATCTGTGAGTGATTTTAGTGGATTTCAAGATGACTTAAAGATGATGATAATGGTAAGCAAAGCATTGCAGCTCATGTTTTTACTCTTATTCCCATTTTTTTTGACAAGTGATACGATTTCACAAGTTTTGAAGGCATTCCATTCATGTTTTCATATAATTTTTATGCTTTGTTCTTTTAGGTATCCAAACTCCTGGAACGACTCCCCGGAAAGTGAAGACGAAGCTGTCGAACTACAGCAAATTGAAAGGGCTTGCCAGGTATGGAAGAGCAACGTATTACCCTCAGCTGTTCGGGTACGTAGTAGTATGTACTTGCAAAATTGTGGCTGATGTCCTTCAATCAAGTTCTGCCATGGGTTTCGTGACAATATTTTTGTCAGATGAGGACATAATATTGGTGAAGCAAAAGACAAGCTTCACAATTAATACTGAAAAAATGCAGAAGAAATTCGCCGTCCCCAAATAGTTTATGGGCATCTTGAAATTCATTAGACATTCATTAGAAGTATCATTAGACAATATGAGAAAATTCTTTGGCATTTTTTTCAATGTGTTTTGATAAGACTGTAAGTAAGGGATCACTGGAGTAAAGATCCAATGCTGAACCCATTTGTCCCCAGGTAATGAGTAGGAACAGGTTTCGGCAGATACTGTCTTGCTTGCAATAAATGATAATCCTTATCAAAACAGCCTACTATCGGCGCAAAAAAGGTAGAACGCTGAACTTCAAGCAGTTGTACGAAATTCTGCCAGAGCTCCATAGAGTCGTGTAATATATCGTTTTATTTCTTGTTTATTTGACTAAAAAATGCATTAATTGAAAAGTGTTTAAATGTAAACGTTTAGCTTCTACGGTTGAAAGAGTGAAGAAAAACATGCGAAAAACTAGGAGAACGGTGAAACGGTTGTCTTCTTCATCTCGTCAAGGCCAAAATATTTAATTGGTTCACTTCATTATTTTTTTACGAAGAGAACGACATCTTCCCATAACAAATAATCTTTTAAAATTAAATTTCACCCATTCTTTGATTTTTAAAATGGCCAAAAGCTAGATTTCAATTTGCGAGCTGTAGAAAAATGTGTCAATATCGAATTTATGTATGCTTTACGGAAAAAATATTGCAAAACATTTCATGTAAGGAATTGTTGATATTCTTCCTCTTACTTAAAATAAACCACAAAGAAGAAAATCGCCCCACAGGAATGTAAACTACCATTTTGTGCAGTTGGTAATGGTGAAACTCCTGTCCGCGCACACCTCAAATCTCATTGCCAAGACGCCTCTACTGCGACCTCTGTCCAGCGCTGATGGGACAAGGAAAGGGAAAGGCCCTATGCGTTTTATATTCTTTAAACTTAATGTGGATGGATTTATCTTGAATAATTCGAAATTAGATATTTAATTCAGTGTCAGAAATTACACACTTTAATTCAGCTCATGACAACAATTCAATCCAGAGAATAAATAGGTAAACTTCGAACATTAAAAAAATATTTAATTTATGTATTGAATGAAATGTGAACTTTAGCCTCCATGGGCGAGTAAATCTTTGTAGATATATCTCTTATTAACATTCTTGTGATAACCTATTTATTTGTTATTCATGACGATTGTTTCCTCTTGAGACATGTTTTGTGTAATATTGATAAAAATGCAGACATTCTGTGTGTAGAAAAAATGAAAATGAAAATGTACATGAAAAGTTTTGCAATATTTTTTCCATAAAGCATATGTAAATTCGATATTGATACATTTTTCTACATCTCGGAAATTGAAATCTAGATTTTGGCCATTTTAAATATCAAAGAATGGGTAATATTTAATTTTAAAAGAATATTTGTAATGAGGAGATGTCATTCTCTTCGTAAAAAAAATAATGAAGGGCACTAATAAAATATTTTGGCCATGATGAGATGAAGAAGAGGACCGTTTCACCACCGTTTCACCACTCTCATAGCTTTTCGCGTGTTTTTCTTCACTCTTTCGACAGTAGAAGCTAAACGTTTACATTAAAACACTTTTCAATGAAAGCATTGTGTAGTCAAATAAACAAGGAGTAAAACAATATATTACATGACTCTATGGAGCTGCTCCGGCAGAATTTCACACAAATGCTTGAAGTTCAGCATTCTACCTTTTTTGCGCTGATAGTAGGGAAAATGGGTATAATCCTTTGCATAAAATTTTGCCATATTATATTAAGTAAAGAAATATGGTTTCTCATGTATACAAACTGTTGGAATAACTTGCAATGGATGAAGGTATCTGCCCCTAGGAAGGGAAGAGGCAGAGTTACATAGCTTCAGGGTTTACATAAAATATAAGCCCCTAAGCGTGAAGTATAGTGCAAAATTATTTATTCTTGCAGATGCAAGTAATGGATATGTACTAAACTTTGAAGTTAACACTTGAATTTTTGGATGACTGAGTAATGCATCCAGTGATGTAGTTATGCGTTTAATTGAAAATTACTTTTGAAAATTGAGTAGGGTAATACAGTGCATCTAGATAGGTTTTATTCTAGTCCAAATATTTTCAAGAAACTTTCTTGAAGGGCTACCGGTGCATGGGGAGCAGTGCAAAAAAATTGAAAGAACTTATCGCAGAATAAACTGAAATCTTAACAAAGAAAGGGCTACTTTTAGGCAAAGGGGGAGTCTACTTTTTATAAAGTGGAAAGATAAACGAGATGTCCTCATGTTATGCACAAGAGACATTGATACGTTCAGGAAGTATTCTAAAAAGCAAGGAAAAGAAGTCGTTTAACCTCATGTGGTACTGGATTAGAATGTCTTCAAAGCTGGTGTTGATCTTTGCGATCAGCAAGTGCAGTATCACCCATTTCAGCACAAAACTGTGAAATGGTGGAAAAAACTGTATTTTCATTTACTTTTGATAGGTATTGCAAATGCTTGTTACATGTACAACTCCATACATAGTGAAAAATCAACAATTACTGCTCTCTTTATGAAGGTTTGCTAAGTATCCTTAGATGAATTGGTCAAGAGTATTGATACTTGATCAGTGGTTATTATCTCAAGCAAATTCCTCAACTGTTCTTCTTGCAATATTATCCATCTCATTTTTTTCTTAAAGCAGAACCAGAATCTTTTTTGATCCATATTTCTACACACACATCAAAGAATTTACTCATTTCAATCCGTAACAGTCCAGGAACTGACTTCACTAATCTTAGACAGTCTAAAATTTCATCCGATTTGTACACACTGCAGTGCCACCCAGCCGAGTTGTTGTTGACTTTTCTTAATTGAATAACTTGACTTTTCGTTGACTATGTTGACTTTTCTTCCTCATCCTTACTTTTCCCCCACATAATCATCCTTGCATTATCTCATTCATAATAAAATAATAGGCAATTTTCCACAATATAAATTTTAATTCGACCAGTTTCGATGCACAGCATCATCTCTGATGGTGATGCAGTGCATCGAAACCAGTCGAATTAAAGTTTATACTGTGAAAAATTGCCAATATTATTCTATTATGTTATTCCACAACATCAAGCCTGAAACAACTCTTTTTACTCATTCATAATGCTGACAAACTACAATGTATCACCCCTCTCGTAAACCTCCTCTCAAACCTCTCTGTGGGAATTTACCAGTGTGTCTAGTATCAAATGTGTACATATGACACCTAACAATGTATGTTCACTGTAGTGGTTTATGACGAGCGCCAGAACTTGTATCTAAAAGGCAACTGCCTACATCTGTGGCTCGACCACTTCAAGAGTCTGAGCCCCAAGAGCTTTATAAATGGGTTGGCAGTCGGGAAGAAACCTGAATTTCAAGTGTGCATTCACGTGAAAGGAAGCATCTTTAGCCTCAAAAAAATATTACATGCATAGTAAAATTTATTTTTCGTTTATTACGTTTTATCAAACTTTTCTGAATGCTTTACTGTACACTGTGAATCTTTTGGTAAATTTTTGCGATGATTATGTTAGTACATATTTTCTAATTCATGCACTGCTTTTAAAACCATTAGTCTAAATGTGGGAAAAATCAGAAAAACCTTGAGAAAATGCCAAAATTAGTAATTGACTTTGAATTCACACTATTCACAGAAAAATTGTGGAAACGAATTATTCCAAGCCCTAGTTATAAACAATTTAAAATTATATTTTTTTGTAACAAGTAGGCATGTGATACACATAAGTTTAAACAACTCATATTCGATGAAAGAAAAATAAAAAATCTTTTTTGGAATAGACCCTTTCTCAGATTTTTTTATCCAATGAAAGACAATAACATGATTTATTATTTCTTAAAACTTTCTATAATTCCTCACAGCTATCATTTATCCCAAAATAATAAAGCAAATATTAAGACTTAAGGTCAAATAAAAATCGGGGTTATATAATTTAAAATAAATATTTGACATAATTTAAAGAAATCGTTAAAATTGATGGGCTGAGGGAAAGGGTACTGGTAAAATGGCTGGGACTGATAGTGTTAAAGAACCTGGATATACCTAATAGCAAATGATGTGCCACACAAAAATTACATAATATGTGCCACACAAAATGATGTACCATATTATAAAGCAGCAGATAATCTAAATGCTTATAACCACACCACACCATCAGGTTCAATGTTACCTGGTCAACAACAGTCGGAGGTAAAAGGGGAGGTGCTTGGCGATGCAGTTGTGGGTGAGCATGTTGATGTAGGAAACCAATTATCTGATTTGCAGATATTCCAGAGCGTAGTGCTTGACGCACTGACTCTCTGGTAAGCACACCAACAGCAAGATTGGGAAATCTGCCAGGGTAAAGAAGAAGAGGCACTTTAAGCACAATAAAAGGGTTAATAATAGACTTCATTGCAAACAAAATTAATAAGGAAATAAAGCTCAACCCTTTCATTGGCATCAAAATCGAAGTCGGATGTGCAAAGACTGCCAAGGCAATTTTTATTCTTTATGTTGCTGTTATAAGCCTTTAAAAACCATCACATTTATATACTGTAAGAGAAAGGTTAATGTTTCAAAAATGAGTTATATATTTCTGAATTTTATGGTGAAAAATCACATACTTAGACAACACTTTTCTGGTAATGAAAATTAAGACATTTTTATTGGCATACATAAATATGCCAGCCAATACCTCAGCCAGTAGCAGTTTTTGCACAGGCACCAAAGGCCAATAGATCAGTCCACTAGCAGGAAAAGGGTTTAAGGTATATTTTTTCCAAAAATGAAGCCTTGGCATGCCAAACTTAAAGGACCAACATATATGATAGCGAACAACAGTTTTACACCTTATATAAGTAATGTAATCTGAAATAAATCGTAGGAGCAATCCAGCAAAAGGCACATGCAGATACTCTGTATTGGTGGATATCAAAACTGACAGAAATAAAAATTTATGATGCAAGACAAACCCTTAGAAATATATTCTCTCATTTCAGTTGCTCTTAATATTCAGTGGCTCTAATTTAAAACTTCTTCCATTCTACTTCTTTCTCCTCCACCAGCCTTCTGGTCCATTAGGTACCAAACTAACTAACACTGATTTGTAGTTTTTTTATAGGCAGTACTGCTAGTGTAATTGTGAGACTTCAGGCAACAAATTCTTTTAAAATACATTCCTCACAAACCATATTGTTTCTGGCTAAAATGTGCCAAACCTTTCTACACTCAAAGGGGTAATAATCCAAACTTAATTTTCACTAAATGATCATGATTTCATCAGTTCACTTAATTCTTCAGATTAATCTTTATGCTATTTCTCCATGTTTTTATCTTATTTTTTCTTACAGAAGAATTTTGAATTAATCAAGATACCAGCATAGCTAGGCAAAGTTGGCATTAGCCCCATCAAACACTGAAATTTGTTTTGGAAGGCTAATGGTAGCTGCAAATAATAGTGAGACATAACAAATCTGAAATAATGATAATCATTGAACAATATCTCTTGACTTCTGCTTGGAAGAAACATTAACTTCGCTTTCTATGTACATACAATGGAGAAAGGCTGGCAATGGGAAATATCTGTATTTGTTGGGTCGATGAGTGCAGAATAAGCAAAAAGTCATCATTTAAGATTAAAAGGAAAAGCAAATAACATGCTCACTATGCAGAATCTTCTTGGGCATAGAATAAAAATCTCTTCTCATGCCATAATTCTTTTCCCCATCATCTTCCTATTTATGACTATCAACCAACCACTGATGGCCAAATGCCACAACAGCTCTCAGGGTAATAAATATACATTTGTCACATTTTTTCAATTTCATGCAAAAACAAAACTTTTAATTTATACCCTCAAAATAAATGAGTTACAAGATAGGCAAATCAAATTGCTATAACAAAGTGTACATAGAGTACCTTTTGTCCTTAGGCATGAAAGCCAGTAACTTATACATAATAAAAAAGGAATTTTTCCACTCAACATTACATAACAGGCCAATCAAAAAAGTTGTAAAATATTTAAGAAAGTTAATATATGTACACACATTTAAACATGGCCAGTTTTGATTTTACATCATGAACCTCATTATCAAACTGATTTTACTGCAATTCAAAATTACTACATAAAACCAAATTCTGACTAGTTGAACTAGATAATATTCTGTGGATTTTTTGGTCAACATTCATGCAAACTTCTACAAGTGGCAACAAGAGTGTAATAATTCCCACCCAATTTTTCTTTCCCTTACAACAGCCCAAAATTGGCCAATTAGTAGTATTGGCTTCAGCTTTATTTCAGTTGCAATACACATAAAGAACAAAACAAATTTTGAAGAGGCTGCAAAATGAAATGTTCTAATGATGAGCATATTTCTACTGTCAAGGCTACAGAAAGTAAAAAAGTAACTGTTACAAAAGTTAGTTTTCACTAAAACATAACATTGGCTATCATAAAAGAGAGAAGGGTATGAGGATGATAGTTCTTCAACTCAAAGAGAAAATGTGAAATCATATAAATAATAATGTGCAAAATCATTTAAACATAATAAAAGTACATACATATAATAAAAATGATTCTGAGGTATTCAGGTTAAGCATGCACACTAAAATACAGTAACTTTCATTTCTAAAGCCTATGATTATGCAGTGACTTAAAAGCACTTCAGTTCCCTCACGTAGTTTTTCAAGAGCATGCACTCACACCAAGTGATGGAGGGAGTTAAAAATTCCAAGATATTTGGTCCAGTCAGAGGACCTCAAGAACTTTTATGCACAAGTATTTTTCCAGTTAGTCTCAACTCCATGTTAATTTCTTCCTAAGAATTCAACTGTCAAATTTACAGCCCTCCAGAAATTATCTAAATAATGGCATACCAGGTGTTCTATAATATCTACACTAAGTAACTTCAAATGAATGAAAGTTCTTAGTCAAACCCTAGGTTATACTGTTTCACAAACAAATTAAAGAGTGTGTAGGAAGAATTAAAGATTGGCTATTTTTGTTTTCCATAAAAAGTGAAGACTGACTCGGCAGCTCTTGCAAAAAATCTATTTTTAATAAACAATAAAACTATGTTATTACAAGTACATCTACATATTACCCCGCAAGCCGCCTCAATAGGCGTGTGGCAGGGGGGGGTTAGGACACCAGCCGTTTAAAGATAAAAAGGAAACGCTCTAATGAAATTACGCCTAGCATTTATTATAGTCCCTTATTGTTCGGGGGAAAAACGAATTCCCATACCTATCCGTTCGGCAAAATATCTCTCTTAATTTATCGTTTCTGTCGGACCTGGAAATATAGTGGGGTTCTAATATGATGTTCTCCGTGTCGCTCTGAAAGATATCTATTCTCAATTGTTCAAGCAATCTAAGCCTAGCGCGTAGCCTCCGAGTCTCTAGCGGTTCCCAGCCTAATTCGTTTAACATCTGTGTAACGCTGTCAGTACGCCCGTAGCTGTTTTTGACGAATTGCGCAGCTTTCCTTTGTATTTTATTAAGTTCCCGGACTAAGTCTTTCTGCACCGGATCCCATATGCTCGCTGCATATTCAAGGTGTGGCCGGACGAGTGCGAAATAGCACCTCTCTTTTACTTTTTCATTCGAAAATCTTCCCACAATACGCTTGACGAATCCTAGCTTCTTCAGAGCTCTGCCACAAATATGTCTTATATGTGCTCCCCACGATAGGCCCGAAGTTATCGTAACTCCAACATACTTCACTTCATCTGTCGCCTTTATGTTAACACCATCCACAGCATATACCTGGGAATAGTTGGACGACCTCCGCAAGAATTGTACCGCTGTGCATTTGCTTAGATTAAGTTCGAGTCCCCACTCTTGGCTCCACTCATGAACGTTGTTTAAATCCGATGATAAGGTTTCAAAGTCAAGAGTGATCACTAATTTCACGATAGATGACAGCGTCGTCGGCAAATAAACGTATTTTACTGCTAATTCGAGAGCATAGATCATTTATGTATATAATGAACAAAAGGGGTCCGATCACGCTTCCTTGCGGGACACCTGATGTCACTTTAACGACATCAGAGCTAATTCCGTCAAGAACTACCTTTTGCTTACGATCACTCAGAAAGTCGCGTATCCAGTTTACTACTGTTTCGTTTAGGCCGCATGACTGTAATTTGTATAAAAGTTTGTTATGAGGTACCGTGTCGAAAGCTTTCTTAAAATCTAGAAATAATGCGCCAACTTGCCTTTTCGATTCACCAGATTTGAGAACGTCATGAAGAAAGAGCGCGAGTTGTGTTTCACATGATCTACCTTTCCGGAAGCCGTGCTGAGAGCCATGGAGGACGTTACGACTGTCCAGGAACGTCATGATATTGCTAACGACAATATGTTCGAGTATCTTGCCTATAATCGACGTTAATGAAATTGGTCGATAGTTCCCTGGGTCGTGTCTGTTTCCCTTTTTGAATATCAGTGTAACGTTTGCAATTTTCCAGTCTAATGGTATCTTTCCTTCAGACAATGACTTCTTGAATATTATGTCTAAGAACGGTGCGATCTGTGGCGCCAACTCCTTGAGGACACGTGCGGGCATTCCCTCTGGACCCGGAGATTTACTATTTTTTATCGACTGCAGCTGTTTAGTTATCCTATCACGTTGAATAGTGATTTCTTTCATCGGTTCCTCAGTGAATTGTATTTCAAAATTACATGCAGTATCGTCTGTGGTGAATACACTTTTGAAGTGGGAATTTAACGTGTTAGCTTTGTCAATATTTTCGGTGACAAGTTTGCCATCTTTATCAAATAACGAATCTACGGTTGAAGATTTTCCCTGAAGCTCTCTCGCATATGACCAAAAAGATTTCGGATTTTCTTCGAGTAATTCACAAAGTACTTTTTTCTTGAAATTTAGCAATGCAGAACGCATTGATTTCTTAGTTTTTGAGCGTTGCGCAGCGTAACTTTCTTTTGCTTCAAGTTCCTTCGATTTGTCACCTACCGTAGTGAACTTTTTAACCAAGTTGTACAATTTTCTCTGTCTCTTAAGGTCCCTCCTAACATCGTTGTTATACCAGCGAGGTTCTTTACTGTCGCATTTCAATTTTTGCGGAATATATTCGTTGATTCCCCGTCGTAGAATTTTTAAGAAATATTTCCATGATTCATCAGTGCTTTTATCCTCAGTTTTAGCTACGAAATCCGTGTACGAATTATTAAGCATCTCGCCAAATTTGATGAAGTTGCATTTATCAAATAAATAAATATTGCGTTTCGGTTTTACAGCTGACTCTACTTCAATTTTTAAGGTTGCAAAAATTACTCTGTGATCACTTATGCCGTCAATAATATCGAGCTGTTTTATCAACTTAGGATGGCTTACTGCAAAAAGGTCTAATATTTTATTTCCTCTTGTAGGCTTGTCAACTACTTGGGAAAGTGAGTGATTAGCAAGTGTGTTGAGTAAGATCTCGCTGATTTCCCTATTCCTAGAATTTGGTTTTACAGTGTAAGAATCCCAATTTATAGATGGCAGATTAAAATCTCCCCCAATAATTATTACACTTTTACTGTCTCTCACAGTAAATGCGGATATTTGATTATCTAATTGGTAAATAACATCAATTTTGGAGTTTGGAGGTCTATAGAAGGAGCAAACATGTATACTCCTTTTGTTTCGTTGTTTAATTGTACACCACACGCTTTCTATTTCATTGTCAGTTATTTCGTGGGCGGTGCTATGTAAATGTGATTTAACTGCTAGAAAAACTCCGCCACCTGCCCTATCGCTTCGATCGCATCTGTAGATTTTATATCCTGGAGGAAAAACTTCGCTGTCGCTTAAATCCTCAGTAAGCCAGCTCTCCGTTCCTATGACCACGTCTGCGTCCTGAAATATATGCTCGATTTCAGCGCGCTTGTTTTTAACGCTACGGCAATTAACTACTATAAAGTTAATGTCATAAAGTAGGTACAATACTCATTACACATTTGCATTGACAACTGAAAGAACTGAGATATAAAAGGCAATGTAAAATGCTACCCAAATGCTATCCCAACATGCAGCATGCAATATCAGCACTGAAAAAATAGACCAAAAGAGGAACTTTAAAAGTGCTTTACAGCCCACAGTCTAGTTTCAGTAGTAGAAAACAGCCTGGATCAAAATCTAAAATTATGACCTGGATCGATAGATATGATAATTTCTCATGAAACCACAGCCTTTACTTCCATCAAGTAGGTAATAAGTAAGAGTCAGAAATATTAAAAGCACAGAACATGTCACACTTGAAGATTTAACGAAGTAAAGTAAAACTCCTCAGTATTACTCATAAGGTGACTAACATCATAACACAATTAGAGAGCTTATGTGTGAGGGAAATCAAAATTATGCCCAACAAAATGATAAAATACAAGAATGAGGTACATATATGGAAGTAAGAAACAATTACAACTGGCAGTGCTACCAATGAATGACGAGTACTGGATGATCATTATATCAATCATTCAAAAATTACAGCAGGCTTGGATGTAATAAACAAAAGAAACCAAATACAGTAAACCCACATTAATTCGAACCCTCTTTAATTCGAAATATCGATTAATTCGAAGTTACGGAGTAATATTACTCCATGATGACTTCAAGATACGGAAAAAAGGTTAAAATTTTCGTCCCTGCGGAGCTCTACAATAAGCGAATTACTGTAAAGACGTGTGTCTGGCATTGAAATCCGCTTATTCTAGTGCACCTGCACTTTGACGCCTTAGGCACAGCTATGGGTAGTCGCACATCAACCAGCCTGAAATGTATTCGTTTTCTCACCAAAACAACTATTTTGAAGGGACGAATTCAAAAGAAAAACCAATTTTCAAATTTAAGCGTAGGCCTACCGTAAGGTCACTCATTTTTACGATACATACTTACCCCTCCCCTGCCCCATAAAAGAAGGGGGGAACGGGAATAATATCTTTCTAAAAAGACAAATGACCTTTAAAAGAGGCCACATACAGATTTTGAACGCAATCCGATCACTGTAACTCATAAAGAGAAAATTCCAAAAAAGGTCATGTTTTTTTTACGATTTTTCGATAATTTGAACGCGATGAGCGACTCCCCCTCCCCCTAAAAGAAGGAGATAAAGGGTGTTACATATTTTTTTAAGACAGAGGTTCTTAAGAAGAGGCCACATACCGATTTTGAACGTAATCCAATCACTATAACTTATTTTTTTAAATCCCTAAAAAAGTTATATTTTTTTATGATTTTTCAAAACTTCGAACGAGATGTGTGACTGGAAGACATGGTCCGAATTCGAAAATGTTTCTTTCTTTGTGATCAGGGTGACGAGTAGCAACTTTTCCGTGCTATTACGATTCGATTCGGACACTTTCGTGTTTTTCGGCCCACCCTAATGTACATGCCAATGTATGAGAAATCACGAAGAAAAGCTATTTTACTCAATTAGGATCCCGGCTAGTAAAAAAATAATTTTTTATTAAAAATTGCTTTTTGATGCTGCATGAGCTGAGTGTGAATTTCTAAAAGATTCTGCTAAAGAAATTATTTACTCTTACTTTCCCAAAATAAAATATCCATTTGTCAAATTCTCAGCTAATATAGATAGGAGATTATGACTGGCCCACTTAAAAGAATTTTCAACATGAAACTTTAAGATAAATCAATAGTTGAGTCTCTTTATAGTGAAATTGAAGGGACTCGAAAATCTACCACTGTACCATTTACGATTTTAATATAATGTTTGATGCTTTTAAATCATACAATAAAGAACAGCATGCTAAATGTAATGCCATAGCAGTACAAAACACACTTCCTTCATTGCAATAAATATTAAAGAGACTATATTTCCCTTTAATATCTTCACTAAGTTCACACAACATTGTGCTGGAGCATTAAGTAACAGTAATGGGATGGGTAAGAAATCAGGTCTTCATTAACAAAAACATATTATTTAATATATATAAAAGAAGAAGTCCTGACTGACTGACTGATTCATCAACTACTGATGATAGAACTACGAAATTTTGAGGATATATCCGTACCGTGGAGTATAGGCACACTAAGAAAGGATTTTTGAAATAAACAATTTTTGGGGTTGTTTTATCCCATTAATGTTAACTTTTACTCCCATAAGAAAAGCATTGACTTCGGTGTATGTGTTTCTTTATTTGAATTTTTAAATTACTTACACTCTAGATATTGAATGGAAATTTATATCATAGAACACATAAAAGAATGCAGTATTTAATTCTTTCATTCAATTTTCTTATGCGTTTCACTTTTGCCTAAGTATTGCATTTTTTTAGCTATAAATTCCATTAATTTTTCTTCCTTTCCAACAATAGAAATTTCCTTGGCAACAAGGCGTGAATATCCATTTAATAGTGATATCATGAGTGGCCATTCACGCCTGTAGCATTTAAAGGCCAGGTTCAGTGGCTAATTTGATAGTGTTTACCCTAAACTCACTATTTGCGTTTAATGTACTTGGTTCCGGTGGCACATATGATTCAGCAAAATAAAACTGTCAAAGGATACAAGTGAAATCTCTAACTTTTTACTTTTTTGCAGGTTGCAATTCAATATCTTCCTCATCTCACTTTTATGGCTCGACATTAAAAATGGCTTAGCATCATTTATTTTTTGTCAATGAAGCTTTCTTTTTTTACTCCTCGTAGCTTACTGATGGAGTGATTCCAAGCATATCTTTGTTTAATCTTGAAAGTTTTCCTTCTTCTACCTCCATTACAATCCAGACTTTTGATAACAGTTTAACAGTATCACTCTGGGACCATTTTCCCATTTGGGTAGATAACACGTGCGTTATCTACCCAAAAAAGTTAAATTTTGATAAAATAAGAACCTGCACGTTATACATTACAAAGCGATATGAAGTAAATCAAATTTAATAATAAAACTATGGTGAAATTTTAACTCATCATTTATTAAACATTAGATTATTCAAATCCAAGAAATTCTTCGTCTGACTCAACATTGAAAGAATCTAATGAGTTTAATATTTCTTTGGGCACTTCTGATTGGATTTCAGATAATGTAACGTCATCAACTTTCTCATTTTCATCATACATTTCATCTCCTTTTACCCTAAGGAAACCATTTCTCACACAATTCTCACTCACAGCTGCCCAACTTTTGGCTATCCACGTCACAATATCCTTATAAGACTGTCTCTCTTCATCTGCCCTGTTTTGTTGTATTCGTGGATGCCGGCCATTATCCAATTTTCCCACGTAGCACGCAAGTTATCTTTAAACGTTTAATTAACTGCAATGTCAAGAGGCTGTTGTTTTTCCGTTAACCCACCTGAAATGACGGCCATTCGAGAATATTTGCTCACAATGCATTTAATTTCTGGCATTATATGAGCTCTACAAGAATCCAGAAGTAACACAGATTTAGGGTTGAAAAATGCCATTTTCCTTTTCCATCACACATTATTTAACCTAAACTTCATCACCTCAGAATTCATTCAGCCTTTTTCATTAGCAGTTACGATGACATCTTTCGAATCATAACCCTTAGGAATGGCCTTTCTTTTAAAAATCACCATTGGTGGTAACTTTGAACCACATGCTGTGACGCAGAGAACCACAGTGAAGTTTGACCTTTGATGAACTGTCGTGGCTACTGACACCTCTTTCGCTCCCTTTAAATTCACGGTCCTAGAAGCAGGCATGTCAAAACTTACGGGAACCTCATCCATATTCCTGAAGTGCTTAAAGTCAACACCACACAAGTTTTCATTAAGGTATAAACGAAATTTTGCTATTTTAGCTTCCCAGTCGGAAGGCAAATTTTGTCCAACAATAGTTGATGAGCGAACACTTAAATTGTTCCTTTTCATAAACCCAAACACCTAAGATGGGTAAGCTTTAAAATCCTCAATATTATCTTCCTGAGTGATCCTCTTCGACTCTTGCAAAACATGAACTGTCGATATTCTCATACCTTTCTCTCTCTCATTCACAACCCAATCATACAGTTTTTTTCAATGGTTGACCACAAGCATTTTCTGAACTGCATAGCCTGTTTCCCCTAATGTAAACATTTTAGAACTGCTTCGGCCTTTCGCAAGTCCCGCACACTACTCTCGCCAAAATCAAACTGTTGAGCAGCTTCACGATTCCCTTTCTCCTTCGCAGCTTCGATAACTTCCAGTTTGAATTGGGCTGTATAAGATTTCCTCCGGGAAACACTTCCTGCTGCCATGGGTAATTCAATTCTAATTTTAAAAAAGAAACGAAAATCACGAGTTACTTTAGATAGGTATAATAACAAAATATAGACGATGCAACATCATTACAAACAAACATCTGACTTGCCTTTCAACCAATTCGCAATGAGAGAATGATGAAAACCACTCAATTTATCCTCCAGGGCCAATAATCACAAACAATTATGCGCAGTTCAAGCCAGCAATACGAAAATAAGGAAATTTTCGGAAATTTTACCACTAATAACCCACACCTTCATAAATCACTCCCAATCCTCACCTCTGGCAGTAATGGTTTGTACTTCTTAACTCTAGCACTAGTTCGAGCCACGCACATTATCTATTTATAAAAAAGAACGCCGAAAAAGTTAGAAGTGCGCTTAATACAATAGGAGCGTGTTGTCTACCGAAAAATACGGTAAGCTCTATTATGACCATGTGGCTATAGGACTTTAAGAGGATATTAACTAAAAGTGGAATCTATAAGGATGAAATATTATGTGTTAATGAACAGAGATTTCAGTCATTATTGTATGAGTAAATTTTAATTGTATATTTCACTAAATCATGCATAATAGGAAGCTAGGGACTTAAGTAAGGTGTGATTTCAATAAATTAAAAATTTCACTACTGAATTTACTCTATGGACTAGTAACCATTAAAACACCAATACCTATCCATAGATGACACTGGATTTCAGCAGTAACTTTTATCCTATTATGTATGCCAACCAAGAAGAATTACTACACAACATAACTAAATAGTTTCACCATCTTGTAAAATAATACTCTAGATTGAATAGCATACCTACTGGAAAATTATTTTCCACAAATTTACCTGTACATCATCTCGCAGAAAAGTCCAACCAATGCCACTTGGAGGTTAGAACTGGTATATGCATACACTCGGTAATTAGTCTCAACGACAATATACCCGAGTTGAGAGTCATCTTTTATTCCAGTGGCTTCACTTTTTACAAGAGAACCACCACTGGAGGCAATATTTAAAGCAAGTCTTGTTGGATAAAAGCGCCCTGCTTTCCTCTGCAAAGAAAATCAACATATTATTTTTATAGCTGATGTAGCTCACTCTTTAGTGAAAATGCCATGATAGTTTTTGGCACAAGATATGTAATATCGGTTCCTTAAAATTTACATTACAATACTACATGATTATTATTAAACCTGAATTAATAACTTAACTCCCATTTAGAAAATCAAATGATACTATCTAAATGGCATGGAAACAAGCAAGTACATAAAATATGCAAATATTCTAGGTTTCACATTGCAAAACCACAAATTATGGGAAGACAAGTTTTTACCAGCAGACGGATTTTAAGATTCATTATTAAGTGTTCAAGGATATAGAATTCAGTCACATGATTAAGTTACATTTAATTAAAATTATTGTTGGCTACTTAGATGCAAGGGTTAAGCAAAAAAAATATTTTAAACCCTTGAAAAAAGGGCTCATGAGTAGGGTGTCCAGATGTCCTGATTTTACCAGACATGCCCTGCTTTTTTATTAATATGTGAGCATCCAGCCGGCTTTTTTTGATAAAGCCAAATTTTCCAGCTTCCTCCTTTCAAAAACATTATGTACCAATCTGAAATACAGCATATAAGATAATATCTGAGGGCAACAGTATTATTTTGTTTCTGTCTTTACATGAAAATATGCATTTTAAAGGGAATTTTGCTGTTAGTAAAATGACAAGTTTCGGTCCTGCTTCCGGTTAACAGCCACAATAATCGCAACAGAGTCTGGCTGGTCTGGTGTTTAGATCAATTTCCACTTCCTGCTCTAGTTTACGTATCATTCATTGTTTTAACCCACGAGAGCACGTGCTTTTTTTGTTATGCAAGAACAAACGGGGTGGGAAAAGGACCGAAGGGAGGACTGCAATTAGACATGCAGTACTAAATAATTCAAAGAATCGTTATTAGACACTTTTGGCAGAGAAAGTGTTTGACTTACAAAATATGTTGAACTTGAAGTAACAAAGTTGCAATATTTTTCAGGGAGGTAAAAAATGCAACATTTTCTGATTTTCAGCACGATGTATTTTTGTTTACTGATCATCTCTAATGAAATTTTGGCCACATGATATACAAGTGAAAAGCAAATGAAAAGGAATTTAATGTATTGTCAGGCCTTTTTTTATTTATTTTTTTAATATCCTGCTTTATTCCTTCAAATGTCCTGCTTTTGAAAATTTTGATCGCCCTACTCGTGAGTACATACTACACTTCATCAGGGAAGAGATAGATTCTTCCAGGTCAACAAACATGAAGGGAGCTCTTAGTCCACTTTCTATTTTCTTTCTTTCCTAAATAAATACTCAAAAAGTTTTCTAAAATTGAAGAAAAGAATTGGAAAAAAATATTTATTCTGAAATAACACTAACCGCCTGTAAATGAATAACTTGCAGATGAAATCATGTCCAGCGGTGTAGCTGGGTGTGTGTTGGGCCCAGATTCAAGAAACAAAGGGGTACCCAGGGGTACACACTAAAGAGCTACAGACCTCATCCACATGGAGATAGAGGTAGGCAAGCTCTCAGAATTACAAAGTGTCTTTTACGCAATGTAATGAACCTCTTAAAATTTATCAATTACAAATCTATTTCTCATTTTTTCTTTATCTATCACCTAGAGCCTACAGGGACCCCTGTGGACCTCCACTGGCCCAGTCCCAGGTGTGGTCCCTGGCCCCTTTGCACCGTTGACGCTACGCCACTGATCATGCCTGATTGATAAATGTATTTAATTACCTTTATTTTATATTTTGGCCACATAGAATATAAATATCAGCTACCTTGATTTAACGAGAATCCCATGACATCAACACAAATAATTTGATGTCTGAGCTAGAGTACATAGGTATATATCTAGACTTTGAAGTTGTGGCGAACTCTCGCCATTGCCTTGGCACGTTGCCGGGGAGCCAGGCGTGTGGCCTAGGTGTTTCAGCACTCATTCAGCTCAAGTTGTGCCTAGCGATTCAATTGCTGTGGTTGCATTTACTGTATGTGTGTTGATGCAAAATAAACATCGTAAACAAGCATTTGGTGTTATTATTTCCACTGTGACCCCTACAAAGTCTTCAAATTCACTCTATCCTCCACAAAATAAAATAAATTTGTATTTCTCAGTAGAAATAGTGGTTATTTCAGGATTTTTAAGCCAATTTCTTAAAAGACGGGTAACTTTTCATCAGTTTATGAGAAAATTTTGAAACACCATTGAGATTACAAATTTTCTCTAAAAATTTAGTACACTTCAAAAATGTAACCAACTGATAAATTACCTTTCTTTGGTACACTAAACCAAACTCTCTAAGATGCTGCAAGAAGACTAGAAGACCTTCACTCATGCCCTCAGTGCTGTAATCCTGAAAAAATGTCTCAATCAGCACAAGAATGTGAAACCATATTAACATTTAAAAGATTTGTTAAAACCATTACTTCAAGAACTGCTTCCCAAAATAAAGCTATGGATGGACCAGGAACATCTGCTGCAATGCTATTACATAAACTGATCGGCCAACAACTTAGCCTTCACTCAGGTTAGAGGCTGTGACAATGTACAGAGCAATTGGACATGAGAGATATCAATAGACTACATAATATTAGCTCGAGCCAATTTTCACATTTGACCTGACATTATTAGTTACCTAACAGCCCCATTGTTACTGCACACATTATGAATCATGAACAACCATCAAGCAGGTGGTAATATTGTAATTTTAAATAATCAAGGACATTTCACAACAAATTAAATCATTTTAGCAACAAAAAGCCATGCTATAGCAAAGAATATTCAGACTAAAATTTAAAAAGTCATAAGAAGTAGCAATAGTGATGTTATACACTTTACCTTTAACTATGCGTGCCCCTGCACTCTGTGTGCCACTGTAATTCATCAATCAATGTCTAACTTCATGTTAAAATATGTCTTGGTATTATTTACCCAATCACCAAACATTATCCTGCCCACGAATGCTTGAGCCAGTAACATTCAGATTATTTTACACAATGAAGTTATATTTCATCTTACTTCCATTTTGTAGTCCTTCATATACCATGCACCCAGTTATCAAGTTTCATACTCAGCCCATTTGCCTCTTTCTGTGCCTGTTTACAAGAGTATTGGCGAATCCAATGGCCACTGGTGGCAGCACCGTCGTCTTTGTTTTGATCTCGGAAAGGTGAACGTGCGTGAGCGGCCATATGGGAAGCGTTGTAACTGCTAGGCTTTCTTGAGATATTCCTACAATGACTCCCACAATCGAGGTTTTTGGGGTCATCAAGTATATCAATGGGGGACAGAGACCTGTAATTGAGGGCTCAGAAGTACTCAATGTGAATCATTTGGTTATGTGTGGTGTAAGTGAAAGGTCAGCTATGGGACTCAATATGATGGGGTTAGTGCTCCAAACAAGTAACTTAATAAATGGGAAACCGCACAAAGTAAAAGTTTCTGTGTTTTTTGGAGTGGATGGCTTTTGAAGTGAGAAGATTTTCCTCCATGTATAATGCCACATGCATTTGTGTGAAGTGAGCATCACCAACCTATCGTTGATTCGTCAGCTAAGTTTTCTATGAAACATCTATTTTAAAATCATTTATGTGAACTCAAGAGTGTGTATATTAAGAAGCTTTGGACATAAGCCCGTAAAATAAAAATTTTTTATTGCCTGGGGTAACTATACGACATTCACCTTAATCTCCAAGTCAAATTTCTCTTGTTGCATAGTTTGCATGCTTTTAATTATGTACTTAAATGTCAGGGCTGTTAGAAGAGGAGTATTATTATCAGAATGTATTGTTAATATTTTTCATTAAAGAAGCTACGAGTTAAGCCTGAGAAGTTTAATTATGTGAAATAGTTGGTAATTTGAGGGTTGACTGTTTTATGAAAGATAAGGATGAAGGTGCTTTTGAGACTATGGGCAAGTAGTAATGTAGATGTTGTTTCGAATTTTCCTGTCAGAGTTGTTACAGCCCGGGAAAGTCAGGGAAAGAAAATGGGCATGGAAAAGTAATGGGAAATGAGCCAGGATATTTGCTATTTCAAAGGTAGAGCCTTCTTCGATAGGTGAGGAGTACACTTAAGGCACTGTTAGTGTGTGGGCATAGGATTTCCAGCATTTTACCTGAATGAAGCTGTTGCACTGTTTTTTTTGTGTAATACAATTAATTATGCCCATTTATGTACCTTGGGTAATAATGAAAGAACTCAATGGAACGTTCCAAATGCATGCAAGGTTACATATCTAATGTACAATCCATTTGGCAGACAGCAAGAATAATGCTCGGGGCAGGCAAGCTGCTGGTAATCCGTTCCATTTTGCAGAAAGACCACTACCACCTGGCCTACACCCACTTCCAGGCGCAATTCGTCAAAATATACTCCCCAGACCGAAAACAAAAGTATGCACAGGTGCCAGGAACTTTCAACCGAGCTACATATACCATGTTTCAATACTGCTTTTGGGAGTTCTTTTTCTTTTTACTTCTATTGCTTCTTAATACATGCTGCCATCGCTTATTCTGTCCACCTTCTTTTGGAAAAGCGTCTAGGGATATGGAGCCTGATGCTATGTTGCATTCATTTATGCCAAAGTCATAGCTGTAAAAAACAATTATTTCATTTGGCCACCATTCACTGAGCAAATGAACAAAACCATCAAAACACTGCGGTCACACTGGTTAAGTGATCAACTCTCTGACGCTTCGATTTCTTGCCGCAAGATGTCAGACACTTAGTTTGGATTCGCCAATATAATGTTGTTATACATATAAACGAAAATTTCATCTTATCCTTCTTCATTCTTTAGTCCAAAGCTTTATGTCATCATAGCAGGTATGAAGTCTCTCCTCTCTTCTTGAGGAATAAATAAGAAAGATTTAAAGTTTTCCAGTTCATCCAAAGTCCATTAGCTCAGAAACCGTGGATGTAAGTAAGTTTTGTAAATCAGTCTTAAAATTTCAGTGCTCTATGCATGAGCATTTTATGTATATCCCTATTTTTACTGGTGGCATAGTAATTTTTTTAAAATTAATATACATTGTAACACTATTAGTATGGACATTTAACAACACAGTTTTTGCATTACATGAATCCAATGAATATGTTGGAGAGCAGGATGCAGAAGAAGAAAATATTGCTGAATCGAACCACTCTTCCACTCCTGAGCAAGAGGCTTCTTCAAATGAATGTTCTTATAGTGAAGTTGAGATAGTGGACACAGAAAAGTGCATCAGGAAGGACGGAGCCTTTGGAGCAAAACTCCTTGCATAAGCAAATTTATTAAAACTCCAAAACAGGATGAAAATATCTGCTCTAAAAAATTCTGGATGACAAGATAATTGATGAGGTAGTGAAATGCAAAACTTCATTAATTGAAAGTGCATTCTATGCACAATCATTGAAGAGCAATAAATTACCTTCAATAAGAAATCTTTTGGAAATATTTAAAAGATTAGTAAAAGCAGTTAGACCCAGGTGAATATCTTACAACAGGTAAGAAATAAGAAGTGTTAAGAGGGAGATTCAGTATATTCTGAATAAACCCACAAAATATGGTCTTAAAATATTCCATTAATGATTCTAACACGTATAATACTCAATTAGAAGGTATATTGTGGCACATAGCCCTATGGCCTTTGTACAGCTATTACCTAATACTCCAGCAGCAATATTCAATAGGCTAACTGACCATCTCAAGGGCTATAATCGTAATCTAGCCTGAAAATTGGTTATCAATTGGCTGTCACTTCTGAATTCCAAAATCACCATCCTTGGCACAGTAAAGAAAAATACAAAAAACGTCCAATCTGAATTGTTACCCAACAAAACAAGGTCAACTCATTTGGCAGTATATATTTGGTTCCCATAAAAATATTACTTTGACGTCATGTGCCTAAGAAAATAAGGCAGTAATTCTTCCTTCAACACATGAATGCATCATGATTCTGCAATCAATGAATACACTAAAAAGCCAGTATTATACAATACATGATTATAACATGACAAAAGGTGCAGGTAAATACTTGAGGCAAAATGCATAATGTCGGTTCAGAATCTTGTGGAAAATGCATAAGTGGCCAACTGATATAGATTTTTCATTGCTAAACAGCTGGTATAAATAACCAAGTATTCAAATATAAAACATAGCAGAGTTGTCCTCCTCAGATGAGCCGGAGGATTTTCTAGAAAACGCTATCAATGTCCCTCTTGAAAGAACATTTAAAAGAGAGAGTAAAAATAAAAGCCATTGTCTCCTAATTCTGATGGCCATCAGCTCAGAGGAGCCAGCTGTTCTCTGCATTGTATGAAGTGGACAAAGTGCTTAGTTGCATTTCAAAAGTCAGCACACATAGTTAAGGATTAAAAATAAGCATCTCTTAAATTAACTACGTTCTTATGTTGACCACATATAGAGAACACAAATAAATGAGAGTACACAGAGCAAGAAAAAAACTTAAAATTCGAACCTTTCCTAAAGTTGAAAAACTCAACTGGAGCAAAAACGTAAGGCACTCCACTAGGTTCTGGCCTCTCATATGGGCGGCACTGAGGTATTGAAGCATAAAATGCCACACTTGAGATGGAGAATCCATCAAAAGAAACTGGAAACCTTCTCTGGTGATGCAAGCATTTCCTTCATCTTCATCCCTAGGGGAATAAAAGAACCAATCAATTTATAAGTAAAAAAACTGAAATGTAATGCTTTTAAATGAAATCATTATAATGACCTTTTTGAAAGTTTTATTGCTCCATAAATTATGCATTAACAAGATTCATACATTGATACAGTTACTATATAATGGAGCTTTTATAACGGCATAGACAAAGGATATATGTATTGAGGGCACTGTTTTCAAATAATGAAAAAAGGTTCATATAAATTCCAATTAAATACCAAGAAAATGGGCACTGGAGATTAGCTTCCAATGAAACAGTCTACAGAGAAATAGAACCTCTAATGAGCACGGTGAGAAAAAACGAATCTAATTCTTTGGACACCTTATCAGAACACTGGAAAACAGAATAAGTAAAAAGATTATAGAAAGTTATGGAACAGTAACACCAGTGCAAGATGGATAGCAGAAATTAAGGAAGATATGAGTGAATTACACATTACAATAGAAGATTTGAAAGAAAAGAAAAGATGCTATCGTGAAACTCAAGGACAAACAGATCAGACTACAAACCAAGATCAACATACAGAGAATAGGGTGATCTCAGATGAAGAAAGAAAACTACTATCCGAGCGAATGAAGAAATACTGGGCTGACAGAAAACAGAAGAAATCCAGAAGATGAATAAAGTGGTCCAATGAAAGCCATAAAATTAAAAATAAATAAATTCCAACTAAAACTTACTCATCTAGGGCCCCATGACATGGGCCTTATTTAGTGCCACAAATTACCCACCAGTCTTAAAAATATTATGTATGTACCTTACAGCACTTAAATGTAAGTTGAGATGTTTTTTACTAGACCATATGTTCTACAGCTTCAATGGCTATCTCTCTCATTGTTAATGTAATTTTATCCCTGACATGTCCTATACAAAATGCATATTATTTGTATTTTTTCTTTGGACAAATAAACATTATCTATTTATTATTCATCTTGGTAAATGAATAGTAGGGTCCAGTCTGGGAGAAAATTTTTGTGAGAAACGTAGAAAAGTGAGGGGTATTAGAGAAATGGGAAAGGAATGTGCATTGAAGAAATGTAAGAATGAAAGGCGTGAGATACTTATCTTTCGAGGAAATAAAGTTTGAAAATTACAAAATTTGCGTATTTTTGGTGATAATTTGATGCCATATTCCGATATTTTCGGAAGTCCCAGTAGAGGGATACAGATTATTTTCACTTCTAAAATATGACCTTACCCCAGCCCCCCCCAACAAGGTTGTGGGCCTATGGAGTGAAACAGGGGTGCTAGGGTGGGATGGTATTCGGCCTCGAAATGGCTCCTGAGTGGGTTGGTGAGTGGAGGAGGATGTAGTTGTCGTGTCGTCAATGTCTTAGCATATTAAAAAAAAAATCCCCCGAGAGAGTTGGTGACTGGAGGAGGGTGTAGTTGTAGTCTCGTCAATGTTATAGCGTATATTTTTATAGAATAAAATCCCCTAAGTGGGTTAGTGAGTGGAGGAGGGTGTAGTTGTAGTGTCTTCAATGTTGTAGCGTATTTTTGAAAAGAAAAAATCCCCCGGGAGGGTTGGTGATTGAAGGGGGGTGTAGTTGTAGTCTCGTCAATGTTGTAGCATATTTTTTTAAAGAATATAATCCCCGAGTTGGTTGGTGATTGGAGGGTGGTGTAGTTGTAGTGTGATCAATGTTATAGGGTATGTTTGACAGAAAAATATCCCCCGAGTGGGTTGGTGATATGAGGGTGGTGTAGTTGTAGTGTCGTCAATGTTTTAACGTAATTTTCAAGAGAAAAATATCCCCCGAGTGGGTTGGTGATTTAAGTAACCCCGTCGTAAAGCTTGTTTAAGTTGAAGGTGGGAAAAGTCAAGGGTAATGCATGTGAAGCAAAGAGGAGTAACTGCTCGACCACTGCGCCATCTCCAGGAACTAGGAGGAAATAGTCAGGTTTTCCAACATGGTATCGAGAAATAGATGCACTTCACAGATTTAAGTGAATGGTTTACGAAAGAAAAAGGGTTTATGAAGAAAATGAATGGTTAGTATAAATGCGCATATGCAGCGTAGCAATATATGTTAAGTAGGTGGTTGAAGGTGAGGGGAAAGCAGGTGAATTTGAGGAATTTGCAGACTGGATGCTTCGATACAAATACCTTCATCTTTAGCCTTGTGTATCAAGAGCACAACATACTTTGTGCTTAAAAGCACAAATGAAGTTGTAAGCAAACAAAAAACTACCATTTCCTAACATAAAAACAGCGTTTGAAAAAACTCAAACATGAACTTGTAACATAAACAGGCACCTTTACATAGCAACCTTTACGGAACTGGTATGCATTTAACTGTGCACTGGAATGTGCTATCCACGAGCTGTGCATACAGAAAAATGTAAAATGGATTTGGTATTTGAACTCAGTTTCTATTGTAAGCTCAAAATTGAACCTGGTCAGCACCACTTGCAGCTGGTAATTTAATCCAAAGCATAAAAGTTAATTCATAAAGAGTAAGCATCTACTACCTCTTTTTCTGGCACACATTTTTCCTTCAACATTGCAGCTATTGACATATATCATTTGTTAACAAGTAATACTTTTTGGCCAAGGTGACCATACAGACCGGTGTGACTAAAAGGGTACCGGTCCTCAGGTGTTTGCCCTGGTGTCCTGAAAGACTAAACAAATATATTAATTTGTACCAGTCTTCAAATTTTCTATTTTGATCCTATGAAAATCTTCTTTGAAAGTGAAACTAAATTCTTCTCATTTACATTAAAATGAAATAATGTTTTCATTTAACATTTGATCTCTTTTATTCTTCTATTGACTTTATAAACACTTGATATACATTCATACAATATTTATAATATCCTAAGCTCTTCACGGTTGCAGTAGTGAGGATGCTGCGGTGGATGTGCGGGGTGACAAGGAAGAATAAAGTCAGGAATGAGTATATAAGAGGATCTGTTAAAGTGGGACTATTAGCGAAGAAGATGCAAGAATGCCGATTAAGATAGCTTGGCCATGTTCAGCGCAGGAACGAAGAATACGTGGGGAAGAGAGTGATGCGGCTGGGGAATAGGAAGAGGGGCCAACCAAAGATGAGATGGAAGGACAAGGTACGAGAGGACCTGAGGGAGAAAGGATGGGAAGAGGAGGAGGCGTTGGACAGGGAGCGGTGGAGGAAGAGAATAAAAGAAGAGAACACCGACCCCACATGAGTGGGACAAGGCGAAGACAAAGAGAGAAAGAAGAAGCTCTTCACGAATTTTCACCAGTTGAAGCTTACAATTAGAGAAAGTGAGTAGTGTAGGGCTTAAAGAGTGACAAGTGTTTCAATGCTTCGATTCATCAGACACACATGTACAGGATATTGCCTGAGTTCTCGGAGAACAGAAAGTTTTCCCCAGTTCAGCGGATCAGAAATCTTATCACCTAAACTTAGGGTCATTAATATGAACGCATTTGATCTCTTGTACACATGAAACCATTGAGGCAGTTAGGTGGCACATACCTCTTCATTAGACCCGCATGAAGTAATATCCGAACAGCATCAGCTGATATACCACCTTGAGGAGCACCACCCTGAGAATTGGGACCTCCATGGGACCCCATCACCATGTAATGCAGAACACATTCCCATCTCTCAGCTGCATACGCATCGAGGTAGGGGATATCCCTCGTCTTACTGTCAGCTTCAGGTCGCCGTGGCCCCCACTTGCTCCATGGTTTTCCGCTATCATCGATAAACACAAGGAAATTTAACTCTTGGCGGAAGTTCAAGCATAGTCCTAAGTTTTTTAATAATGTGAAAGGCATGACCCTCCAAAAACTCAATGTATGTTGAAGATGCATTTTGGTAGCAACAGGTGTTTGTCTTATCCTGCATTAAAAGCAACAGTAAGTATCAATATATTATAACTTACCCTCCAAGCAGGGCAATTTTCGTATTTTTCTTGAACGTTGGATTTAAAATCCAACCCGGTAATCCACCAGGAATCGCAGCTTCCTGCCATACCCGGAGTTCGTTGAGAATTTGCACAACTTCTAAATGCTCCCTGACAAAAAAACATCACATAAGACTTAAAGAAATAATTATCATCGATACATACAAAATATAAAACCCACTTACTTAGAGTACGTTTGGGTAACCCACGATGCAACCACAGCCTGCGGCACCGGTTGCTCTACAAACAAAATTCGAATAACGTAATGCCGAGCTATTTCAGGAAGTTCTCTGAAATCATAGCAACAAATTCAACACCACGAATTAGAAATTATTATTTAAAAAAAGACAAAATTAAAAGAAATTTCAAATGGAACTGGAGCAAAGTGTCTACCGATATACTGCCAAACATGAGGCGGGATGGTTGTATAATTTGTCCAAAACGGGAGTAGGAAGAGTCTTCAGATAATCATGAAGATTCTTGCACTGTAAACTTTTAGTTTGCAAGCCTACAGCAACCGGCTTACTACTATCGGCCATCCCTCGAGCGATGAGGATGGTGGATGGACCACCATTATTTACCAACAAAGGAAGAGCGAATATCGCATGCTGAAAAACCGCACGGAGGGAAATGGAAACGTTGTATAGTGGGACAAACAAGGATAATGATCCTTGCAAGGACATTCATCGCGTCGGATTTACCATTTTCGTAACCAATTACATCGAAAAATTTGAGAAGGACCCATCTGGCATTGAAGGGTTCTGCTCACGTTACCCGCGCTGGTCCACTAACCGATTTCGGTAAGTACACCCATGGCTTATACATGCATCTCTCTAAATTCGTGAGTTCACCATTGCTCTATCTGATAATCTTATGTTGGTAAAGAACACCCAGCATGATGTCAGTATTATTTAAATTGGAAGTGACAGTTGACATATATGCCTTTATTCATACCCCATCACTCAATTTTGTACGATAAGTAACCCAGCGACCGGCTTAATTTGTCTGAATTTTTTTATCATAAGCATTTTCCTTTGGCATATCCTTTGCTTCACTGATTCCATTTCATAATCATCCTGTTTTCATTCGTTTAATTTAAACTAGAATTCCATATTTTACTTTTTTCATATTGACGAAAAACAGTCAAGAGTTATCTTCAGCATCAGACTAGCTTTTGAAGTTCAGTCGTTTCTGAAATACCATAATGATCATGCTTTACTGAGTATCGAATGCCATATGAACGGCGAACATAAAACCGAGTTAATAGAGGAACTGCAGACATTTATTACGCCGAAACTCTTATTTTAGAATATCCTTTAGAATGTCAACACCCATCAATAGGAATAGTGTGAATAGGATTAATCAGTTTCATCCCAGCAATGCATTCGATACCCTGACACCTCATACTTGGTCGGAAAAGAATTTTTTATTTGCAAAAAAAAAAGAAAGATTGAGATTAACTCAATGCCTTTAAGTAGGTAGGTGTATATTGGTATAGGTAAGTACCTACCTAGACTCTCTTCAATGAATAGGTTTGGACTGTGACTAAACAATAATACTTCTTTATTATATCTTCTTAATTCATCACTTTCCCAAATATCAAGTCAAGATCTTTTTCTAGCAGGGTTCAGTACGTAATACGTACCTCAACTACAGCATAAACGCATCAAGGTTCAGTTGTTAATTATGCATTAATTCACTTAGTATTTAATTACCTTCAGCCAAATTAGTCTCAAAATACATTCCGTGGTTTCAAGCTCAACTATCTGGAAGTATAATTTCACAAATGAAAAAGTAACTTGGTTTCCTTCCACAGATTTATTTTCCTGGTATAACATGTTTCGACACAGCAGTGTTGAAACATGTTGTACCCACACCTGTTGTTGTGACTAAGTGGTGTGCGGTAACTGATGATGACACCGCTGTGTCGAAACATGTTGTACCAGGAAAATAAATCTGTGGAAGGAAACCAAGTTACTTTTTCATTTGTAGTCTCAGAATTATTCCTGTCTTAGGAAGACTGATGCTGACCAGCATTTCATAGTATGTTTTTACAATTTCTGTGGAGAATACTATATATAACCTACAAAAATAAAAGTTATTCCTATTACATTTTTATAATTGGCTGGACTAGGTTCATTAGCTATTGTGATATCATACCTATAATGCAGTACTTTCATCGAGAAACATCTTGCCTCCATGTCTGAACTTACTTTTATTCAATTGAAACATATCTAGCAGAAGTTTTTTTCTTGAGGTACCCCTTAGGACTTTTTATGTATTTTTCTCATATTTGTCCTATTATATCCATAAGGGATATCAGTTTTGCTGGTTGGGATGTTGTTTTGGTTAAGTGCCAATCAAGTGGAGCAGGTCAGTTAAATTATGTATTTCCATGTCCAATGTTTCATAATCTTATATTTTGGTTCATGGTAGGTGTTTTGAGAGTAATTATTGGAAGCTAGTTTTTCCAGTACGTACCTTATCACATAATACTTGAAGTCTGATGCAATTTAATTATTATTAGTCTCTTCAGGGAAATATACCCATAGATCTACAATTCACCAGATCTTTCAGGGAGAGGTCTTTCTACACTCATGAAAAATAATTTTAAAAATCAATTAGCCTCAATGGTGTGGGAGAACCAGAATGCTGTTCTTATTGTCTTACTTAAATTTTTATTTATAATCGCCATTTAGATCTGCATTAGTTACTTGGAATAAGATGGACCTGGCCAGCCCGGACTTGGGCCAATATATTTTGAATCTCATTGGAGGCTTCCGTGGAGTGGTCTTTTTGGAAAAGTTGGATTTCTGGGATGTCTTCCATGTGGTATCATCTTATTTGATGACAGTTTCACCAGTGATGCAACAAGCATCTTCTGGTCCTAATTGTACGGTTTTGGCCCATCTTAATATATCTAGGATTTTGGTCTGACTAGGTGTGTCCTGATTGGTGGGTTTCTGGAAGAGGCATTTTAGAGTGCATAGCTCCCATCCGTATTGATGTTAGGTTTCTTAGTCTTTTAGCTATTTTGATGGCTTCTCAGACAAGTCTCGGATGGTTCTTCTTTTCCTTTTTGAAAACTCCAAACTCAATGAGTTTTGAGTTTTCGAAGTCGATATTGTGCAAGGTCGACCTTGCACAATATCGACTTTGAAAATTCCATATGGATCCATGACATATGTGTTCAGCAATGACATTGCAGCACAGTTGCCTGTTTTTCATGGCCCTTTGTCGCTCCTGTATCCTGCATCCCGTTGCACTTGAGGTTTGACTAACGTAGGGTACTTCATAGCAGCACTTAGATAGAGATGACAGCTATTCACTCTTAAATGCCTGGAATTGACTCTTCTGGAAACCCACCAACCAGGACACACCTAGTCAGACCGGAGTCCTATATAAGACGGTCCAAAGCCATGGACTTCAGACCTGAAGTTGGCTGCTGCATGGCCAGTAAAACTGTCATCAAATGAGATGGTACCTCGCTGAAGACATCCTGGAAATCCAACTGCTTCAATATTTTATATATTTTGATGTAGTTGCAGAGGGCTTTGTGATGACACCAATTAGCCAATATTGGTAAAATGCTGACAAATGGTGTTAACACTTTCGCTGTGGTGGATGTCAATTGACGTCTTTTCAGAACTTTCAAGGATTGCGGATGATGTCAATAGGCGTTCATCCTATTTACATTATTCTTATCAAGCAAGGTGTCAAAAAATTCTCTCAACTTTCTCGCACACGTTTGGTTCATTTAGTTCATGAAAAATCCATAAGATGGAAAAGTCAGCCATTACTGGAGCCCTGCTGTTGAGTTTAATACCAGCAAATTCCCCTGTGCATGCATTCATGCTTTAAATTGTTTCATTAAAAAAATGACAAAAGTTAATAATTTATACATTTGTAACCTTTTGTGTTTTTAAGTGAGGACAAACATGAGTTTATTGATCTTTTCCTTTATTATGTGATAAAAAATGTTTAATATAGCATTTTGTTCAAGGTATACCTTGACTTGGTTGAAACTATATATAGTTTCAACCAAGTCAAAAAACTTCAATTTTTTGTTTTTCTCAAAATATACTAGGATAAGAAAAAATTTATAAAATCTTCTACTACTCATATATTAACAATTGAAACAGTATTAAAGAAGAAAAATAAAGCTATCTACAAAAGTAAAAAGTATGTTTCTACGAACTATGAAACCTCCACAATTAATGATTGAAAAATGGCCAGCAGTCCTCGGAGAGCATTTTTTTAAATGACCAGCAGTGTAATTGTTGAATATCAAGATTGATAAACATCAAGAAAATTAAGTATCTGTAATAATAAACATTGGGAAAACCCGGTTAATGAATCCAACATTGAAATTGCTTTCTCCTGACATTTGCTCAATAGCATATGTTGCTTGTGTGTTTCTGCATACATAGAAATTATAGAGAAACTGCCTCCGATTTTCTAAGAGAAATTTATTTTTCAAAAACAATATTGCATTACATCCTATCTACAAAACAATTCATTTTATTGTAACAACCATGTTGTGCTTTTTCTAATGTGAATCCATTGACAATCCATTGTTATTACTTCAAATTCTTGAAAAATTCTATAAAATGCGGAAGTGATTTACTCCACCCAAAAACTGAATTTATTTTCCGGTTAAATGTGAAGTACATATATAATTATGTATTCCAGTTTTACCGCACCCATTTAAATTACTCTTTTCTGGCAATTATATGTCACTTCAAGTTGTCTCAAATCAGGAATGAAAGAAACAAATTCACTTCAACTTTTGTCTGTTCTAAGAATTGTGAATGTGTATATTTGAAGGCCAATCTCACTAGACAAAATATGTAGGGGGATGGCCACTTAAATCTCAATGAAGGGCTTGTTGCCATTTAAGGAAGTGTTTGATAAAATTATGTTTAGGAAAGGAATGCTATCGCTGATATCAAATTCCCTATTCAATGTACCCTTATCAATCAATTAACTTCTGGGAAGGGGGGGGGGAATTACTCATTATTTTGCATATCAGGCACTGATGTACTCTTGAAAGCCCATATAAAAATGGAGCTGTTGATGTTTGAATGATGATGATGAAATCTGGCTGTGTCCGCCAGATGATGTGTTCCAGGAAATCTTTCAACTTTCTCCACCTGAAAGAGAGAGAAATTGTTCATGCTCTGTATCAAAATTATTTTTTTAAAACTATAGTTTCATATAGGTTTCATAAAAATGATACTAGATTAAATGATTTTTTTTAACTAGGTTTTTTTGATGAATAACCTCAATTTATGTGTCGAAATTAGTCACTGGAAATAACACGTGTGTTTGATCTAAAGTATCTTGTATGTAAGTATGTATATCCAACTGCCCTTAAGCAGTACATACCTACATACATTCATATTGATGATTATTTTCTGAACGTGCTGTCTTGTTGGTGGAAAATTTGGAGAGAATAACGTTCACTTTTAAAAAGGGAGGAATCAGCTCCACCCCCATTAGAGAACTCAAAAACTCTTAAAAGAGTTTAAAGTTTTAATTCCTAATTAGGAAACTCATTCTTGCTGTCACCAATTCAGCTAATGATATGAATGTCATCTCTCTGTTATCAAAATTAGATGCACAGTCATCTGAAATCCCTTGTAATGTTTTTGTGGTTTTGACTGCTAGTGTAGGAATATCTAATTTATCTATAGATATCTATTACTATAGTCAGTAGAATTTTTGTGTGGTTTAACATTTTCCACTCGGGTGTCGAGTGATGCTCGTCACAGCCTTGCTCACTACCAACTCGCGTGTCGAGTGTCACTCAACACACGCCATACTCCATTATTTCAATTAATTAATTTTATTTGCATGCTCATGTATATACATTTTTTGTTAATCTACAACTTGATTTGGCAATATGTGTAGAATATAAAATGTAATATATTTCACATTATCATGTATTTTATTTAGAGTGTCACCTATGAGAAATCTTGTTCGTGACGGGCCCCGAGTTAAATTCTGAGTGGGCTACTGGAATTAAGGCTTAAAAAATCTAATTTCAAAGGGTTAAAACTAGGACTTTGTTCTTCAATTGTTAACTCTCATTTCAACTGAAGGCTGGAGCTCTGCAAATCAGCTGTCATACTCAACCACTTTCAGTGGCCATTTCAATTGCACATAGGGCACTGGGCTGCCAAGTCAACTAAATTTGGATATAATTGCTCATCCCCAGCTAGCACAAAGCCGACCGTTTACTTGAAATTGATGGCAATATATCATCAATGGGAAGGCAACGGCCTCAGACGTTGACGACAATGTCACAGCAACACAGGTGCAACAGCAGGTCAAAATCACCATAAAACGGTGAAAAATTAAGGTCAACCGTTGCTCTTACCGACTAGAGTGACAAATACAGACAATTTGGAGAAATAGAAAAAAAATAGAAAAAATATGGCAACAGTGGGATTTGAACCTGTATCCCATGAACATATCAGGTTGAAAACCCTGCACTTTACCCCTAGGCTAACAGCTCTCCTTACAGATGCATATGGGAATGAGGCTATTTATTCCGAAAATCAGAGTGAATACACTCATGCAATGACGGACAATAATTTCGTAAAGGTGGACAAAGAGTACTAGCTATTTTTTTACCATACATACAAGCAAAAGCCATAACCAAGCAGAAATTAAACTTGGTGCTTTTAGGGATAGGTGCTGGATAAATCCAGGCTGGAATCCAGCTTGCATGCTATGTGGGTGAGTCGGCTGGAGATATTTCCGTGAATCAATCCTTACATCCTTAATAAAATACCAAAATTTCCCCAAAATATCGTTCCACAAAATGAACTGAATGAGTCATAGCACTCATCGTTCAAAGATAGTGCTTAATTATAGCCAATGTGCTCACAAAATACACAATTCGAGAAGCAGTAATCGGCATGGAGCAAGTAGGGGGCAACAGTTGTTGTATTTTTCTGTCAAACTTGGCGCAACGGCCGCGCATCAACTGTTGCTCCACCATTGACTTGGGCGTTTATGTAAACTGATTTGAGTGTGCTAGCTGGATCCACTCATGCCTAGTCTACGGCCTTCTTGAGCAGAGTAAACAGACCAAAAATATACTCAGCAACCTCTTCTGTAGCCACTAAAACTACCTGGTACATAATTATCAGGGCTATGAACAGCTTCTTGTACCCCAAAGCAAATGTTTTCTAGGATACATACATGTCTGTAGTGTGATATACATTTTAATGTATTACAGCATATGATTAGACCATTGCTTAAGGGTTATAAGACCATATTCATGCACCCAAAACTACAAACCTTGGTAATTAAGTATTCCAGTACTTCTTCAATGTTATGTATGTTATCATCCTGTCTGGAATGCTGACACAATCAGGGACTTGAAAATTTAGGATAAGTTACATCTATTCACCAGTCTATATAGGAATATTAAAAACACAAATGTACAGGAAAATACCAACACCTGCGTGTAATCATAAAAATCAATAATAAACATTTTGTTTTAATTGTGCTGAACTCTTATGACGAGTAAAACTATGTATATGTTGATAATATCTTAACTAAAACTACAATATTGATAGTTTGCTTCACTAGTCAGAAAAACCTGGCATGGCCACAAATTGTTGTAGTAGTGGACAGGTATGACTAGGTGATATGTCATCGAGTCTAACCACACTTGACCCATGATGTGCAACCCTGCTGACCAAGTTTAGCTGGGTGTTAAAACTAGTTTACCGGCCATTTTCTTCTGATAGCTTGTAATTGTGTTCTTCATAAAACTCAAACTGTCATTAGCTGTCAAGTAAACTCATTAATGTATATGTCACTTAAGGAATAATTTAACCCTGAATATATGTTTTATAAAACCTGGGATTTGAGGGCCTTCCTCCTCAATGAGCTCAAAGCTTTGCCAGTAGTGCTCTCTTTAGTTATATGTAGGTGTGCTAAAGGGGGGCTGTAGCTATCCTTGAATATCGGATAAGTAAACCATTTCTGGCCTGTGTCAGTGGTATTTGCCCTTCTATCTGATATCGCATTTCCAGATTTTGAGAAATACCTAATATCAGAAGGAAGACAAGGGGATTTCCTTCAATGAAACTCTATATTATTCCTTTAAATTACAAATTTCTCTCTGAATCAAATATGCATATGGCTAGCATAAAAATTTCTCTTATTGGGACAAAAGCTGTTCCCTAACTTCACATGTGAAGGTGTTTTATCTCACATGTATTATTTATTTCAAATAGCTTTGTTCATCAGCTGTTGTGACAGCCTGAGAGTCCCTACTCCTTTGGAATGGGGAGCATACAAGAAAGGAGGGTGCTATTACTAGATATTGCCAAATGCATTAGGGCATGGAAGTGGAAGGGGTGGAATTTGGAGACTGAAAGGCACATGTCTCCTGTTGTATTTAACAAAAGGACAGCATAGACCTCTAAAACATTCATGGTGATGATTCACAGTATAGTGATAACCTTGGCCTGTAAGGTCCTTGGGTGCATGAAGTGAACACATCTGAGGCCTTAGGTCGACTAATGTTAACAGGGGATATGCTCTGCCCACTAATTTCTCATTGGCTTTTCCCAAGTTGCTGGAAGCTTTCTCCCCTTCTTGGCATTAGAGAGGCTAAGATGTTTGAAACTGATATAAGCATTTCAATTCCATGTGCCCGAAATGCCTAAATTTCTATTAATTTTGTCTTATACAAGCATGCTTACCAATTTGAGGGTCTGACTGTGTAAGGCCCACTAATCCTTCACTCAATTCCCACAGCTTCTTAGCGGCCCCCATGTCTTGAATACCTTGTGTCAGTTGCCTCTCCTGTAATAAGGATTTCATGATTAGATTATCATTATATAGGGAAAAATATTCACATGTCTGTCAACTTTTCCAAGTAAATTTATGCTCTCATAATTACTCTACTTTCAATGTATACGTCGCTGTGATTTAAGTAGAGAAGGGTAAATACATTGTGAAGTTACCTTTTACTCTCATATGCTGGGAGTTTATGAGGTAATAACTTTACTATAATCTCATTATTTTTCCTCCTTGTGTCTCCTTTTTTATAGCCATGGCCAGTATCTCTGTTTCAATTTTATAAATTTACAGTAGTGTGTATCATTTGTGTTCTGCATATGGGTTCCCTGGCAGAAAAGAATGGTACCGTTTGTGTAACCTAATGGTAACTTTGGAGTGTACCATTAATGTAGGAAAATGGTAAACTCTGTGTAGGCTCTGTGTGTAACTATAGTGTGCATAGTTATAACTTCAGTGTACAGTCTGTGTAACTTTGTGGTAAAGTGGCCCAATCTGTGTAGGTTTTGTGTGTACCTTGTGTAACAATTGGTGCTGAATTGTGTACAGTGTGTACTGAGTCTGCTGTGGTACATGATGTGTACATAATGTACACAACCCACGTAGCACACTGCCACGAAAATGTGCCTTGAAGGCGCCTCGGAAGCACATAAAAAAGTATAATATAAAAAAGCCGGAATATCGTATTATCACTCCACTGACTTCGCTGCTCTCGCAATATAAAAAAAGTTACATTGCAATCAATCAATTTCACTGTTCTATTGTGCAATGGCATGATATAATACGTCGCATTATGATACCTCGAATCTACCTAATGCCTACCTGTATCAAATGTTTATCTAACCTACGACTCAACTTACCTAATTACGCACCCACAATTGAAATAAGGGTGTTGAGAAAGACGTATATATGTAGTCACTTCCGTGGATAAATGTGACTTTGAGAACTATAATCATTAAATGATTATTCCGTGATAGTTTGAGGAAATGTAATAAAATCTTGATAAAAGTTTTTCACCATTAATTCCACCACCACCAATTCCCGCACGTTAGCTTCAGCATGCTTTCAGAACTTCTTCAATATTCGCCTAATTCGCCCAATTTCTCAACTATTTCTAAGAATATATTTAGTGCTCACTACAATAACTTTTACCAAATCACAAAAAACCTTCAGTTTATAAGGAGTTTTCAGCATGTGGCGTGCCGTGGTTCGAAACAAATAGTAAAGATGCACAATGTATACACTTTGAGGGTGATATTTATGTACTATGAGTGTAAATTATTGGTATCGCGACACAGTGGTACAATTGTGATGACATTTGTGTACCCAAAAATGGTAATTGCTGTGTACATATTGTGTACACTTCTGGTGTCTCAATAGACTGGTAACTTTGTGGTATAATCTGTGTAACATCTGATACAACAAATTGAGTACGGCTGTGGTATCAATAATGTACAGGGTGTAACAACTGTACGATTTGTGTAACTTTGTGAGTAGAAAAGTGTAGTAAATGTGTAATTTTACAAAATGTACCATATTTAAACACATATTTGTTACACTAATTTTCCTCCAGGGTTGGGTTGCCACTGAACAAGTTTTTCTTTCCGAGAGATTTTCTAACGTTGACATGGGAAATTGTCTTTCTATCAACAAAATGTATAATTCAAGCAACATATTTCTCTTGTTTTTGTTACTTAATGTTTATCTTCCATTAAAGTGCCAATATTTCTTTATATACATATATCATTTCATTGATTTTAATATAGGCACTATAAGCTAAACGATATTTATAAGTTCCAACTAGGTAAGTTACAAAACATTTGATTCCTAAATTTTGGGATATTTCAACCTAATGTCAGGAAAGATGCACAAAATAGGCCTAATTTTGTGAGAAATCCAGGAGAGGAGGCAAGCCTCAAAGTATGGACTTTTTGTGTGGTTACTCATTACCTAGTCATATATTTCAATAGGATGTACCTAATAAAATTACTAATAATTATTATCATTTGCAATCTGAATAGGTTTTCATTCTATGCCATTAAGGTAAGCTTAATTTTTTTTTTAATTCCTACCAAAGTAAACCTTCTGCATTTAAATTGGAATATATCCAGCTCTAAAGTATATGAATTAGTTTCAAGTATGGAATTTTGTGCCAAATCATACTGGTTGCTTTGCCAGCACTGGAATGTTCTAGAGCCATTAAAATAGGTTTAGTTGGGATTATTTTATGGTTCTGTGGAAATTTAAACTTGTAGGTGCATAGGTATCTGAAAAAAAATTGTGTTACATTTACCTTGCAGTCCATGAAATATTTTCCTGAAACTCCTTCTAGTTCTTCAGAAATGGCTAGGTGAAGAGTAGTTTGTGCACCCTCTGCTGGAGTCTAAAACAGAATTCATAATTTTTCAAAGAACAGTACTTACAAGATAGGTCGAAAAAAACTTTGATCTGCTGTCTTACCTTGAAAAATCCTTTGATTATCAACTGAAGGGGAAGGTTAAGGGGGAATGGCACATTTCGCCAAATGCCTGAGTCAATCATTCCAGGATGCAAGCAATTGGCTGTAATACCTGAAGAAGCAGTTAGAAAAATTTAGTTTCCTCGTAAATTTGGGTATTCTTAACATATGAAAAAATATTTTCCATCAATACATAGCATTCAATATTTGTCTTATTTTGGTAAAAAGTAAGCCATTTTGTCAAAAAATATTACTATTATGTACATACAAGGAAAAATAATCATTACTGATGCCTTAGAGACTGTTTAGTGTATTAGGTACCCAAGTAGCAAAAGAATGTTAAAAAATTATTTTCAAATGATTTGAAATAATTTTAAAATCAAAATATCATAAGATGGCTGAAATCATGAGTTTTTCAAGATTTTAAAATAATTTTAAAATAATGTATGATATTAAAGTTTTGTATCCTGTCATCTCATTTTGTTGACAACATATATATGCATATGTAGGAAGTACTGAGACATTTATTTGCGTGAAAAGTCTTTTTTAAACATTTCACGTTAAAATAATGAGAATGTTATTTCAAAATCATTTCAAAATAATTTTAAAATTATTTTAAAATTATTTTAAAATATTTTGAAAATTATTTGAAAATATTTTGAAAATGATTTTAAAATATTTTTAAAATTATTTTAAACAAATTTAAAATTATTTTGAAATTTTTTTGAAATAATTTTAAAAACCTCTTATAATTATATGAATATATATATATATTATATGATTATATTTCATGAAATATATTCTTGTAACATATTAATATGTTTAGCCTGTGGTTCATTCTTCGACCGAAAATTAGGCATAAATGGGAAGCTTTGAAACGAATCGGAGAGACTTGGGTTCTGCCAGTAAATACTTATCATTGATAGCTTTTTGTGATTAATTTCCGCTGTACACTAAATTACTGTTATGCTTTTATTGGTACATTAATCAGTTTTCTCATTTCCACATTTGTAACATTGATTATACATGCATATTCACGTTCGTAACATTTCCGCAAGTAAGTTATGTCTTCATTGACATGTAAAAAACGTGTGGCAATTGGAAAAAATATTGTTTATTCTCATTAATATTGATTTTATATTCATTGTATGTGGCAACATAGGTTTCAATTAATTAATACCTGAAAACTGTTATCGTGATTGAATGGTACGTTTCCTCAAACTATCACGGCATTGACATTTTAAAGTTAGTTCTCGCGAACACATTTACGCACGGGAATGGCCGTATATATACAGCTTTCTTGAATTGCGTTTCTCGGTTGAGTAGGTTTTGACGTAGGTAGTTATGTAGACAATCCGTAGGTACGTACGAGCAGGAGCGATCTTGATTTTGAAATTAATTCTATATGGTCCGGAGATAGGTAGGAAAAGTCACCTTTTTTTTGCAGTTTGAAGCAATCGTGACAAGCTTGCGTAGCGCTCCTGACACCGATTTCAGCGCATCCGACATTCAAAAAAGGGAAGTTTAGGAGTGCTAGACGTGCTGCGCAGTAGAATGTTCGCAGTGGCTGCAGCGCTACTGCGCAGCACATCAAATGCGCATCTGCAGCATTTTGTGTTTACTAGGTAGCTTCTTAAAGAGTTAAAACTTATTTAAAACTTATGTTAAAATCATTTTAAAATTATGAAAAAAAGATTTTAAAAGCATAAAAAGAGAGAGCTAATATGTTTTCAAAATAATTTTAAAATGATTTTAAAATATTTTTGCAATGTTTTTAAAATAATTTTTTCATAAGATATTGCTACTTGGGTACCTACTAATTATGTATGCCCTTTGCTACCAGTGAGTCAATATTTTGGCCATTGGTGCTGGTGCCAAAACTTCTACGTGCCTATACATTGGCTGGTAAATACATATATTTATACGCATATATTGATTTAAAAAATACCTTTTTATAAATTAACAAATATGTACCAATAAATTTGTTAATTTTCATTTCCCTCAGGTCACTATAAAAATGCATTATTTCTCGACATTTGATTCCTAAATATTTACCTAATCTTTGAAAACCAACCTTCGTGTAATAAATAAATGCCTGTTATTAATATTGAATCTTGTTCTTGCAATTTTTTAAATGGCTAACGTAATTATATGGATTTTACATAAATCATAACAACAAAATCCCTTGTATTTTTATTGTATTTTGGGCCTGTAGTGGTTTGAATATTATGTAAGCAATTGGAATTGATTATTTTGCATATAATTTGAATAATTTGATTGATGAAGATAAATTACTTACCTGTACCCTGGAGACGATAGGCCAGTTCCCGGCAGAAAAGAATGTTTGCATACTTCGACACATAGTAAAGGTATGCTGGGAGAGATGACACAGGATTTGGATTTCTGAGGTCAACCTTTGCTAGTCGATATAATTCTGAAGCTACTATAACAATTCGCCCCTTTTCACTTTTCTTCAGCAAATCTGGCAAAAAGTAATCTTGGTATTAGTCATTGGAATAAAACAATGGATAGCATATGAATTTTTATTCCTAATCTATTTCAAATTAAATATGTATGTAGTGTTATTTTGTAAGAGGGAATACATCTCTTCATAGCTCTATGAAGAATGGGGATCAGGTTGGTGTGGTGGTCAGATTACTGGCTTCCCATCAAGAGTGCCCGAGTTTTAACCCTGACAGTGGCAGAGAATTAGTCAGTGAAATCCCAATCCCTACTGGGTGCTTTGTGGAGAGAAATTCATGCGTGATATTTTGTCTGTGGGATGAATGTTAACAGTTGTTAATCCCTTGTCATGTGCGTAAGGTTAGGCTTATGCTGATGGTGGGTGTAACTTCACCCTTCTTCTATTTACCATTTAATTCCTTTCATACCAATCTTTCAATTATGGCCTTTCATACCAGTCAACCAATTTGTCATCAATGATGCAAATTACCATAGTAGTTAATCATCTCCTAGACTTGAATACTATTTGAATAATGTGTATTTTTTTTCATTCCTCAAATTCAGAGTTTGCATCGACTGAAGGCTCATATTATCACGTGAAACTTTAGAGATCACAGATGCTGTAGACCAGCCCATATATGAAGTTTGTACAGGTTTTCCTGAGCAAATGGAGAAAATTGTTCATGAATTGGATTTGTGAAGTTTGATGGTAAGTTCTCTATTCTGTTGTTGTTGCAGTATTTCTTTATTAGGTTTAACAAAAGTTTTGAGTTAAACACCAAAGACGGTGAAATTTTCCATGAAAATATAATTTGACTTGACCGGGATTCGAACCCGGATCTCCCAATTGCCAGTCAGGTGTGTTAGCCAGTTACACCACCAAGCCATCTTAATTCATTTAACTGTCTTTGGTGTATAACTTTGCACCCCTGCACGTGACTGCATGCCACATCATTTGTGCAAATGGAATGATTGGAAATTTGAAAATTTATGAGGTTTATGGTGTCCACACGATTCAGCCATGAATAGACTTTTAGTTTGTCTTGCTTGAGTGTATGCAGTATGTGTTATCCTATAATTGATTAATTTTTTATGACTTGAGTAGTGCACCTCAGACGTCAGAATACATTCATGCATTGTTATCCACAGGGCCGTCCCTGGGGATTGAGGGGCCCTGTACAAACGAAAGTAAGGGGCCCCTATAACTTTGCATTCCCTTATTTATAAAGTATCATCTTAAGCATATTTCATGGAAATAAGGAAATTAACCGACAAACTGGCAAATACTTTCAGGAAATTTACATGTGCGCTAGGTAGTAGGTAATTTCAGGTGATTGGTCAGTTTCCCTACACCGTCTCAAGATGCAAGCCCGGGTGGGGCCCCCATAGGCACGGGGCCCAGTGCAGAGGCACCTGTCACACTAACCTAGGACGGCACTGGTTGTCCAAAAGGTATCATCATAGTCAGTTAAGGCTTCTTAAGTTTCTACCCTCCACCCATGACTTTTTTTCCTGCTTGTGTCTGTGCTTTCTCCAAATGTAAACTTCCGTATTTGGGCATTTCATCTTCGTAAGACCATTGAAACTATTATTTAATTAAAATACTCTTGGAAATAAGAACTTCATTCGTTTTTGTCATTCATGAAATTACCTTTGTGAGGAATTGCCAACTCATAGGCAGTGACATAGCAAGAGGGGGAGGGTCCATGGGGTATGGACCTATCTTTTAAAAAATTGAACTTATTGTAATGAAGGGTACTGAAGGGAAAAGTTATATGTATTTGCTTTTAAACAAAAATGTTGTTTCCATTTATTATCTATTGTGAACAATGTTTTCTGTTAATATGTTTGTTATTTTCAAACAATGGGTATTGTATTCTTTCAGAAATTTGCACAGCAAATATTTTCTTAAATTGGCTGTTACACTGCAGTCGCAAATCCACTCTTAATTACCTGAACAATTTTGCTCCTGATTTTAAAAATGTGCACCCTTTCCCCCCTACATGGACCCCCCCACTGAAACAAAATCATGGCTATATCACTGCTCATAGGTATCTTTTAATTGCTTATATGCCTTGAAAATAGATAGTGGAAATTAAATTTTACGAATCTATTATATGTGGTTCCATGCTCATCATTTACATGCATTATAGCTAAATAATTAAAATGCCCGCCATATCTTGTCATGCAATATTGATGAGACTTTTAACTCCCTCCACATTCTGCATTATATATAACGTTCTGTTTGATTTTTATTCGTGTGATTTAATATCAGTAGTGATGCTGTGGGTATGATGGCGTGAGGTTGTACCCAGCTAAAACATGTGGAAAGTGGTTTTTATGGTGTAGCCTTCTTTGTTGTTACCACTTGTCTGCACTTTCATGATTACCATTTTGAAATGAACCGAGTTTTTCATTGCTCTGGTTATTTTAAGTATATTTTGTTCATTATTAGTCTCAAAACCTATCCTTGTTTGGGAAAATTGATGCTCTACTTACTTATCAAGAGATGAGTGAGGAGAAAAGGTCCATAGTGATTAGTAGCCATTGTAGCCTCTAATCCCTCTGATGTCACTGAGCGACGGAAAGTCTGTGCTACTCCTGCATTATGTATTAGAACATCCAATACTTGTTCAGCCCCATACAACTCTTTGGCGAACTTTCTCACAGATGCCATTGAAGAGAGGTCCAAGTTGTACAGAACTACTGATTTATTGCCTGTTTCTTTTATGATTTCCTCTGCAAGTTAAACATTAAGTTATAGATTGGTCCCAAGAAAGAAGTTTTTTTAAATTTCACCATAAGTTTCATAGAAAGTAGATCACCTTGGATTGCCTTTCCGGTATCCATGTTTCTGCATGCCATAATAACTTTTGCACCTCTTCTTGCAAGCTCTCTAGCTGTTTCTTTCCCAATTCCTGGAAATATTATCAAAATAAAGGTTATTTTCTAATATGTAATGGGATGTCAATTTTTTCATCTTTTAGAAAATTATCATAAATAGCAAATGTCATTCTTGTAAATTAGTTTTGTTATTCCTATGCTAAGGTCTTAAATTAGTTGAAAAAGTTATGATGTACAACATATGTAGATGGGATGTTCAGTCAAGATTCCTGCACATTTTATATTGGGAATTGATCAAGCTATAAGTTGAATAATAATGTTAGAATATGTCCCTGGCGAAAATGTGCTGTGAGGGAAACGTGACCTGTTGTGAGGGTAGTGAGAACTAATGTGAAAGTAGTGTGAGCTAGCATGAGCCATATTTCTCTAAATCCAAAGCTAGAGACTGTAACATAAAAAAAATCTTCCCACCATATTTCTCCAAGCAGGTAGTAATGGAATGGCCCTTCACATTTATCGCATATTAACCTCACATTCAACACAAAGGTAAAATGTCCAATTTCATGTTTCCCTCATATATAATTCTCACAATCCTCTCACATTTAAGTTATGCTCACTTCTCATGCAATTCACCCAAACATCACATTTAAGTCATATTTTAAGGGCCCAAAATCATATTTTCCTCTCATTAGCTCACATTCCCCTCACATTTCATCCACACTTCCGTCATGTTACTATTTTCATAAGGAGTATCACTCTAGTGATATTTATACATACATATGGCTTATGGTCAGAAGCAAATGTAAAATATATGTACAATATTGTAGCTGGTGAAAAATTTGTTCATAAAAGAGTTGGAATGTTGCGTAGTTTTTTAGCTGTCAAAAGCTTGGTGTGTCATTGCAATAATTTCACTCTTTTGATGGTAATTGTCCAATCAATTTGGTAAGTTTATTCAATGCAATTTTCATCATAATTTTGAAAGTTAGAGTGGATGAATTGAAGGAGTGGATTAAGTAGGAGTGTAAGAGGGGCAGGTCTCCCTCCCCCCTCTCATAAATTCCTGGTGAAATAGGAAAAATGGAAATCATAAGGTATTCCTTACCCTGCAGACCCCCAGAAAGTAACAATCCCCCCAAATCAATGATCCTAATGAGTTGTCTGATGTCCAATCGAATTCACCATGAAAATTTGTATCCAAATGATAAAGAGTCACATTGCTATAGAAAATGATTGAACCGTTAGATTTACAATTATAAAGGGGGAACGCAGCTGGTGACAGGCTATCATTATTCAATTTTATCATTCCCTGTCTCATTGGTATCTGAACCTCCTTGCATTTGCAATCAGCGGGCTTACAGGAAATTCATGTAAATATCAAGTGCTAACAGGGTGAATTTAGTTTTTTTTGTTTTCTTTCAATGTGCGTGTGAAAATGCCATATGGCCCATTTTTTATTATGCTTACTATCTTAGAACATTTCTAAGATATCTATTCTTGGATGAGGAAAAATGCCCATGCAGGTAGGTGCTGGTGATTTTTAATATCAAATCACCCTTTCCTGGAGAACTCACTGCTTCTATATCCAGAACAGGTTATTTTTTAATTCATTAATGAATGCAACCATTAGAGTACTTGCTTGGAGTATTATTTTTCATTTCTCCATGGCCTATTTTATTGCTTTGTTTGTTGTATTTTCATTGTTTTTTTAGATTTAGATTTTATCAAGTATTTGCAGAGGGAATATAGTTTTTATTTGTTTTTGAATTTAGTTCCAGCTTTGTGTATCCATCGTGATGGAAGTAAATTCACAAACATATTTAACTCCTTACTTCATCTCATTTTGGGGGAAAATTTCAAGGGATTGAAAACAATCAATAGCAGTCAGGAAAAATAATGCAAAAAATCTTACTTCCTTTAAGAAGTGTTTTTTTAAAATAAAAAGTATGGTGTGTTCCATACTTGGCAGCTCATGCATCAAGAGCACTATAGCATCGACAAATGGCTATACATTACTATAAATGACTACTCATGACTGCTTGTGTATTCTCCAACTGGCTCTAACCTGGTGATTCATTTAATAAATTGACCATATGCTAGCTTGTGTCAACCACTTTTTCCACTTTGTTTTTTTCTAAGTTTTCTGCATAGTCTTTGCCTGCCTATTTATTTATGGAAATATCATTTTCGACTGTGATTAATGAAGGAAAGCTACATTTTGTGACAGACATTAGTGTTGTTGATATCCACCGAACCGAAAAACAGTTTTTGCCAAAAATGGCCTGCAATGCGATAAGTGGATAAGCTGATGGTGTACCATTAACCTTAAACTTAAAATATATCACTTGGCTCAGCTCTATTCCTAGTTATGTTATTCTTATAGAAGAGGACTAGGATACTCGGGTGTGTACAAACGAATTCTTCACATTATAAATCCAACAGCAGACAAGATTAATTTTTGCTGGGACATTTTTCTCCTCTTTCTTTACAGTTTCGTCACAATCTCCTAACATTTTGTAACGTTATGCGGGTAATATAACTGGATATTCAGGCTCTGGTTTCCCATTTTTTTGACATTGGACCCAGATGACGCAGGTTGCAAAGAGAAAGCAAGCTTAAGCCGCTCACCTGAGTTGGCTCCGGTCACCAAAACCGTTTTCCCGTCCATCTTCCTCTGGCTGTCGCACACCCCGATGGTCATGGAGTTGTACACCCTTATGGCCACTATGATCCCGATGACGAGGAACAGTAACCCCGCGACGAGAGCGAGCGAAGCCACGGCCCACCACCAGGTGCCGGGCAAGCGGCTCCACACACTTGCGACTACCGCATCCAGCATGATCTCCCGGACCTAGGTCACCGACTAGACGGATTGGAAGGAAGAAAAAAAAACGAGTTGAGGGGAGTGGGTTCAAATGAGGAAGCGTGACACCGAAGGGAATCGAAGGGAGGGGGTTCCGAGTCGACGGGCGAGGGCATGGAGGGGACGATAAAAGCAGCCTTGGAAGCCTTGTGGCCGTATCCGCACCTTCTTCAAAAGCTCCTCGAGTACACAAGAGGTGAAGGTGTCCTTCGGATCTTTTCGCGCGAGTGTTTCGGCAGCCGACTGTCGTCCGGAGGAGGGCTTCCCGGTGAAAGCAGGGGCCAACCTATATTGCCGCAACTCCTCTCCGTGTTCCTTTCGAAAAAGACGGCGTGGCTCTCTTTTCTCTCGCGCGCGCGCACCGTCTTCCCGTAAGGAGGAGAATAAGAAATGCGGTCGCTCTAGCGGTTTGCCGTGTGTCGAGGAGCTCCTCTTCCCCTCCGCGGCCGACCCCCGTGAATGGCTTTCACTTGGTGGTCGGAAAAGACTCGTCGTCTCCGAAGCGGGATGTAGGGGCTTGGGGAAGGTTAATTGCTCCTCTAAAGGTATTGCATTAGAGAGAGAGAAAGAGGTAGGGATGGGAAAGCGGTGGGGTGGGGGGCAGGCCTTGCTCTTGAGGGATGGGGTTGACGATGACGCGGATTCGGGGCGAAGTTGGAATGGGGGAGCTTTTCGGCTGACATTGCTTCCAACCAGCAGAATAGGTTCTGCCAGCAGGTTGTACTCCTTTGGTCTATTGTTTTAGGCTTGGTCGAGGGTTACCATATTGCATCTGTCATTTCGTCGAGCCTTGTGGAATAGGTGGACGCTGCCTTCGCTACTTTGTCTATATTTCTATGTTAGGACGTTGGGTTGCATATTGTGTCAGTAATAAGAAAGCACTTCATTAAAAGCATGTGTGGAACAAGCATTGGTACGGCAGTGAAGCTTAGGCGATGAAAGGAGCAGAGCAGATAAAATTGAAACCAATAGAAATGAGTCGCTACAGTAAATTATGAAGATCAAGAAGAACTGTGAGAATCACCACTGAAGTGCTCTTGAGAGTAATTGGGGAGGAATTTTAATTAAAACTCAATAAAGTGGAAGATAAAATCATAATGGATCAATTCTTTGGTATAACAGCCTCTTGAAAACAAACTGGAAGGAACTACAACCGGGAAGAATTACCGTGAAAGATCGAGGATGGAATCCATCAGGCACATTATTAGGGATGTTGAAATGTAGAACTGTGAAGGAATTGTGCGGTTGGCGGCAAAGAGAATGGAGGTAAGAGCTGCTGCAAACCGATTTGCTCATTGATGACTGTTGATGCATTCTGGGGTGTGGGATACTGGGAGGGAAGTAGAATGCTATGAAAGAGGGAAGGAGTAGGCATTTTGAATGCAATGAAGGGAGGCGTGGAGGAGAATTGCGAATTATGCGCCAAAATTAAGGGAAGAAACGTGTGGATAGATAATACGACCGTGGAAAGGACGATAGTAATGTTGTTACCAATGATCTGTCAAAATCTACCCAGCAGTAAATTAATAGTATCTCGTGGCACTCGTGACAGTATCAAATTCAGTGACAGATGAGCATCAGACTAGTGTTGACCAAGGTCGCTGAGCTCTGTTGCCGCGTCGGAAATTTTTCTGTTGGTTAAGAACCGAATAAACTTTGATTACGATATCATTCCACACATCAGCATGGCAAATGAATTATTTCCATTGAATGTTCTCTATTGTCTGCTCATAACGCGACGCTCTTAGTGTCTCTCGCGATTTGAGCCACGTTTGACATACTCTGTGGTGTACCTAGGGTTTCTGGCATGGTTCTACTAATACTAATGTATTAGCAGTATCATGGCTTCTGGTGCCCCTGGCAAAACGGTTGGGAGGGCGCCCCCTCACATTTTGATGGGAAGGTCATTAACCTTAACGCATTTGCTTGTCATTATCCATCAAGGATTGTTTTTGAGGCATATCAAATATTTTTTATTTAAAAAAGGATTAGGAAATAAACGGACAAATTTAAAAAAACATAGCTTTAAAAAGCAGATTTTTTAAACATTGCTTTAGAATCCGCTCCTGGACATAACTGTACGATTGCATTGAGTTGTTTTTTCATTTGCGCCGTTGCTGTCGTCAATTCTAATTAGGCCCTCTAGTTGTTATACCGGCGATTCTTCCTCCGTAAAAGGATTCGAGAATATAAATTCTCGAAATAGGGCTTGCAGGAGGAGAGCCGTCGACCATATTGTCATGTTTTTATCGTCCATTCCGAAGGTCATATTTCAGTTTATGTGACTCCGAGGGCCATGTTCCTGCGCAATTCATTGTGTCGAGATGGCATAATAAAACCCCGTTTGTGTCCTACACGAACTACTACCGCAGGGTTGGCTGGTTAGATTTTTGTCTTTAAAAAAATTGTTAACTTTGTTCCCTCTTTAGTTTGAGGAGACGTGCGATTTCACGGCGTGAGTGGTCATCTGTGGGTTATGTGATTGGATTGCCACTGCGTCGAACACACAGATGAGTCCCTTAACGTCTCTTAAATTCAAATTAATCGATTGTGGCGATACTTTGTGGAAATTGAAGATAGAATTAATGCAGTGAGAATACGTTCAATACGAGAATACGTACGAATTCAAACGTGGGTCAAATCGCGAGAGACACGAAGAGCGTCGTGTTATGAGCAGACAATAGAGAACATTCAATGGAAATATTTCATTTGCCATGTTGATGCGTGGAATGATATCGCAATCAAAGTTTTTTCCGTTCTTAACCAACAGAAAAATTTCCGTCGCGGCAACAAGGGTCAGCGACCTTGGTCAACACTAGTCCGATGCTCATCTATCACTGAATTTGATACCGTCACGAGTGCCACGAGATACTATTAATTTACTACTGGGTAGATTTTGAGAGATCATTGGTAACAACATTACTATCGAGAGATGAAGTCTCTTAAGTTTTTCAGACCAATTATTTCATTTTTGTCGCTTTTCTCAAAAGGAAATTCGGCGTTTTTACTGTGTGTCTTTGGAAGCTCGATAACGGCATGGGTTCGTGTTTTTGTAATGGCATGTATAGGGGAACATATGATATTCCAATGTTTAAATATATTTTTTCACCGTCTCTTGTTGATGTAACGTTGTCAGTCTTTTCACTTATTACTTGAATTCCGGAATCTAAACCGCAAATTGATGGATCTCAGAATATTCATTACATTATCATTTCGTCCGCGTTTATATAGGCCTTCTGTTTCCCTCCATGCTCTGTGATTGGCCATTTTCCTCCCGCCAAATCCTCTTCCGTGCACTGGATAAGTGGTAACCATCTTCTCTGTTGAAATTATCCTTAGTTTTGTTTATTTCTATGGCGTCTCTTATTAGCCTAGGATAATATCTTGGCACTTTGGATACCAATTTGGCCTCGTCAAACTTAATGTTGTGGCCAGGCTCGCTCCAGGCATGCTCAGCAATCGCCGACAAACTGAATTGCTTCTTTCTGGTAGCCCTTTCATGCTCCTTCAGGCGTGTCTTCATAGACCTGCAAGTCTCGCCTATGTAGGACCTCCCGCACGAGCATGGCACCTGGTGGACTCTCACGTAGAGTTGCTGAGGAATTTTGTCTTTTGACCGTGGAAGTGAATTCGATACTTTGATCCATGATAGAAAACAACTTAGTTTTAATCAACACAATTTATTGCAGACGACCCGGGTTTCAGCAACTTACACTTCGTGCCATTTTCAGGCTTCGTGCCATCTTCATACCTGAAGATGACACGAAGTGTATGTTGCTGAAACCCGGGTCGTATGCAATAAATTGTGTGGATTAAAACTAAGTTGTTTTCTATCATGGATGTTACCAACTTCCACAAAGTTAAGCCTGAAACGATTACTTATGTTAGATACTTTGGTTAGGCAGTTGTATCTAGTGACGATGTTATGTTTCCTCAGTACTCGAGTTATCTTTTCACTGGTCCCAGCGATGTAAGGTATCGTGGCATAGGCCTTGGTGTCTTCGGTGTCGCTCCTTTTTTCCTAGGCTAATAAGAGAAGCCATAGAAATAAACAAATCAATGGATAATTTCAACAAAGAAAATGGTTTTCACTAATCCAGTGCATGGAAGAGGATTTGGCGGGAGGAAAATGGCCAATCACAGAGCATGAAGGGAAACAGAAGGCCTATATAAACGCGGCCGAAATGATGCCCCGGTACTTCGACCTGAAGACGCCCGTTGGAATATGGGCGAAACTGTTGTCCTAAAAAGCAATCTACGCGGTGGAAACCCGAAAATGCAGAAGAATTCATCTGAACGCCGCGGAAACCTACGATGGAACACAGGTATATTAATTGTACGAGGACGGCATATTTTTACCTGTCCCAATTTTTAATTTTTCCGCGATATCAAGAGTCGCTTAGCAGTGAATTATGCAAAGCTACTTTATTGGATAGAGTCTTGGATATTTTTTGTCAGGCAGTTTCATTTCTTAATGCATATGCATTGTGTTAGGTTACATGTGTACGCTTGCAAATACCTGCAGGGGATAAAGTGTTTCTGCTTATTTATCGGTGGATGCGGAGATCTTGTGAATACGGCTTCTGCTACCTCACTGGTTGACCGCGAATCCTCTCTATGGTGTTGAATAGCTTCCATGGCTGGAATCGTTTCTGTGTCAGCGGTCAGGAGTAGGTGCATTAGCTTTTTTTATTCTGGATCGAGGCAATGACCATCGGTAAGTGCCAAAAGGGGACACTTTTGTAAACAGTTACGAGTGCTCGAAGGTTAGCTCAAGGCTAAAATAGAAGAAAAAACTCAAGCTCTGTTCGGAAACCCCATGAATTCACGTTCGCACTTGTGTTCATGCAATTAAAAATGTTTGAAAATTATTATATTTTGTTCTACAAAAGTAAAGTATTACCTTTAATTTCCTCGTAAAATGTACAGTGTTCTTACAATGTGATCTGACCCAGCAAATCGGGTTGATGCAACCACACATAACGAAGACAAACATGTTTCATTCTTATTCATTGGAGATAGGCATTTCACTTAAATGCGCTCATTTAGAGTGTAAAGAATTAAAAAAATATTCTTTTTTTTCTTCTGAAAATGAAGATTTTACTCCTATTCATTAAGGTACATAAATGAGCTACTAGCGCAAAATTTGACTGGCCCTACTAAACTACCAAATTACCAAACTGTTGACACGTATTGAAATAATAATACATCCTGATGTATAGGTATTTAATGATGGCGATTTAGACGTAAGCACAGTAAAAATGTGCCTGACGGATTCCATATGCTGTAAATACATTTCATCCGATAAATTTCATTTTAAAGTATCACTGTCAGTATTCGTTGCGAAGGCAAAACGTTATTTAGTTTGACGAAGAGTAAGATCACTGTCGTGTACGAAACACGAGTCGCACTGGGGTTATTTGCAGATCGAAGGATTGAGAGTGTACTTCGGAGGCCATGCCCTCATAGTTAGTTTTAGTAGTTTTGTTTTTACAGTTTTAAGTGATATGGCGGGGCGGAGGAGGGGAGTAGTTTCGAGGAGACTCGCGAAAGATCTTCGGCCAATAACCTTCGTTGCAAGACGTACTCATTGTTTTTGTCTCGTGATCAGTTCCAGTGCGCAGTGCATGGGATTATATCACTCGATTGGCTTTCTTGTTTCTTGCTGCACCCATTAATGATAAGAATGTCGCTTGCTCTCTTCAGAGAGCAATGGGCGTACTGGGTTGCCTCTTCCGGGGAAACTAAAAAAAAAACCGGAAGTGTTCCGGAAGGATTACTTGTGCCTTCCTCACGGCCTGATGATTTTATATATAGGCCTGATCAAGATCATTTTATATACTGAGTGGTAATCGTGGGTCATCGAGTGCACATTTAAATAATTTTTTAAAAGTAAGTCGTAAACAAATATTCTTGGACCACATTTCATTTAAGTATATTCTGATAATGTGTCGGAACTCACCAAAGGCACAGGCGGTAATGGAAATTATTTTCATTAATTAAAGCATGTTATGACGAGTTTTCGGCGCGATATTCGAAATTTATAGACGACATAATATTGAAATATGCTTTTTTCGAATAGTGAACTCGGCATGAGACTTTGATATTTGTTAGCAACAATTATGATAGTAGGAAATGTATTATTTTGTGTTTCGAAGAAAACCTGTACACACGTAATCGAAATAAGTATTGCGAAACATGACATTTGTCATAAGGCTACGTGTCAAAATTGCGTTGAATTAACAAAAAAAAACATCGGTATGGTGCAATTTTTTCACTTTTGTCAATTGATATTACTAACACGTAAGCTAAGTTTCACGCAAATCTTTACATATAGACAACAATCTCTCCAACCACCTTAAATCTCATTTAGGAGCGCGCGCTGAACCAGTGGGCTACCCTGGCTTCAGAGTATCCCGTATTGTGTGGTATGTAATGTGATTTAAGGCTAGAATATTTCAGGTGCTAGGACTATAACTAACGTTTTTAATGTGATTTTTCATGGAAAAAGTAGTGACACGATCTACATAGAGTACTAATATTGACATTAGAGGGAATAGTTTTTTTTAGTTAAGAATCATGAAAGTGATACGTGAAGATTTTAGGTTTTCGAGACATCATAGTAGATACTAATACATTATTATTAATAATGTATTAGTACCATGGGAGACATTACATTACGTGAAGAAAAATTCGGACAAGTGCTTCGGTTAGTTTGAAAAAAAACAAGAGCTAACCACTGTCAAAATAAATTAAATTTAGTATCAGAGCCTAGCTGATGTTACTATTTTGCTGTTAGCCGTAATATTTCTAACATGAAAAAAAATCATCTCGCGATGTTATATTTTCAAGCGTAGGGGTTAAATGATGACGATTCCGACGTAGTGCAGTAATAATAATAATATCATTGGCTCTATTGTACTAGATGTTTTGGAGCCTTTGCGCTACTGGCCAGAGAACTACTTGACGTCCCTTCCACCTTCCTATGACCTGCAGTTTTCCCAACTCTCATTTCGCTGGCTTTTTGTCACCCCTCCATAATGTTCCTGCCCTAGGCGGCCTCTTCCTTTGCCTATGTGGACGCACCACCCATTGTCAGGGCTTGAATGTCCTCTCTCCTCTTCAAATCTTGGGCCTTTGAATTACTCTCCGATTATTTTTTTGTGTCTTATATTTCATATTATTTTAGTTGGAAAAATTGTTTCGCTATACTTCTCATGAAAGCAAGCGTTTTTCACATCATGAGTGGCTGAAACGTCATATTAGCGTAATCAATAGCTTAATTAGAGAACTATCCTGTAAGCTGCAAGCTGCATTTTCCATCAAGTAATAAAATTACTCGTAACCTTCTGTAGTGCTCCATTCTGTAAGAGTTAGTCATATCCGAAACAAAATGTAAGTAAAACAAAGTAAGAGATCATAGAAATTAGAATGAGTGAGCATATATATAGTTCTGGTGTAAATATAGTCCATGACTGTTGAGTGATCTGTGTATGCTAAGCATTTTTTGATCGAACCACTGAAATTAGGTGTACTCATTCATTCTCTTTTTAATGCCTTTTAAAAATAGATTATCTTGTAATCACTCCATGCCAGTTCCATTTTTCTCACCTTCATTTGCCTATCCTCTGTATTCTCACAACGGTCTTCACCCTTTATTTACTCAGTATTTGTATGCATGTTCATTCTCTTATATATGAATCGTGCATCTGATTGTATTGTTTTCCAAAAAGCTTTCTCTTCTTCTGATTTTAACCGTTCATATATTTTCATATTTCTTCTTGCCTATTAATGCCTGCTGCTCTAGATTGCGTTTTCTTTAGTCGAACTTGTTATCTCGCTCTTCCGTGTTCTTTCTCTCGCATAACTGCCGATATATCTGTATTATCGTCGAAAACATCCCTCCATCCCTTATACCGTCAGTGTAGGCAATTCATATCCATACCGCATGAATTGTTGCCTCAAAACGGGAGAAAATGTTATGGAGTAGGGTTGGAAGTTTTGTTTCAGCTCCGAAATGTTACGGTGATCATTCAAGAAGAGCTAAAAACAAGCGCTTTAGTGACGATGCTTTGAGCATGTAGGTATTAAATTTTCTGAAAAGTCAATCTTCTGACGGACGAATTATGAACAACGCAATTGTCATAAATCATTGCAGAAGAGCGTACAGCCGTACCTAACGACCGTGGGTTGTCACTCCATTTATTTATCCACATAATATTAATGACAGAAGCTTGGCATACGCTTCTTTTAGCACACGGATCGTCACACGGAATGGTAGTCCAGAGGTAAGTAATGCAATGGCTGAAGGTTCAAGTCTCAGGAATCGACGATATTTGTTTTCATTCGCCGTTTCGATATTTGACCCACAAATACGGGAAATGATAAAAGTTGTTCATCCTAAATACGTTAAAACAAAATTACATTTTTCACGTACACGAAGCTGGTCTTTCATCTCTGGCGCCGCTGAGATATCTATCCCTTCATTATGTCCAATTCCAAAATGATCTTGTAATAGCTGAATTAAAAATCTGACTATTCGGCTGAAAAGCCGAATTTCGGCGGTGCAAGTGCCATTATTATGATTACCATCTGGGTGGTTATGATTCTTTCCGTAGGGAATAAGAGACGTAACTGCTGTTGATACAATGAATAGGTGTAAGATCTTTAATACCTGCCAACTTTCATCAAAAACATAGACGGGGCTATTGGATAGGTACTCCCCTTGTTAAAAGCAGAAGCTACTTTGACCTGAAGTCTTTTAGGCATTCAGACGCTGGTTTGGAATGATTGTAATCATTTCTCCGGTATCATGTCTGCTAACGGAAGTTGGGTTTACGAGTACGATTTGGATTCAAAACAGTAGTCTTTCCATAGATTCACCCTGAATAGAATAGATGAGAGCCGTTGATCCTTGATGATGCTATAACTGGATACCTCTTCCTCCTCCTTAACGTAGATGCGATTTTAATAATTTTAAATCCTTCACGAGCCATATTAAATATTGTGGATATTGTGTTACGTAGCATTTGAGATTTTTCTCAGCTTAGCACATTCAACGTTCGGCGATCCGCGTTCTCGTCGGAGGATTTCGTGTAAGGGCTTGGGCCGACCCGTTATGTATTTTCCCACGTCCTACTTGTTAAGAGCGGTAAGTCTGGGTAGTAGATGTCCTTCTAACGCTAAAGGTCTAAAATTTTTGGCAACACTTGTCGACATTGCCCGTGATAAGTTTTTTTTCTCCTAAGCGGTGCCAACTTCTACGGGAAAGTTCTGACTTTTAAAGAAGATGAAGCAAGACATAAGGCGGAAATAGTCTGGCTTATGTTGCACGCTAAACTTGGTGCTCCAGCGCGAACGTGTGCTTGAGCAAAACTTTAGAGCTTCGGCCGATTTTGCTGTTAAAAAAATATTTTTTTCGTCCTCTATTCTACTATTTAATCATGGTTAGATCCGTTTGGCTTAATATTCGTCCAAAAACGAACTCAATCGAAATCGCATAATAATTATTTGGCACCGTTCAATCAGTAGTGTTGGGGATGTTGACGGCTGCAGCACCCTGATAAACTTAGGCAAGCCCTTCGTCAAATGAAATTAGACTGGAATCAAAATTGCCCTTCTAGGGGGACTCTTCTCAAAAACAAAAGTGACAATGACTTCTTCTGGGCGAGATCCAGGACATTTTTGGATATTTCATAAGCGCATGAATTGTGATATAATTATAGGAATTTTAACATATTCGTTCTTTTAGTTAATTGGGCCCAATGCCTTTGAATGTTTTTTAATATTTGAATTACGTAGGCATGGATAAGTGTCGCTCCGCGCAGAATGTAAATGGTTGAGTTCTGATAGTTAAATGTAAAAGTATTCGTGCATTAAAATTTCCATCAGTTCTCTGTTATTTTAATTTTATTCTAACTCATTGCCATGTTTCTATGTTAAACCAAGTTTTTAAAGGGCCTGCGGCCAGGGTTGTCATGACTACAGGGCGGAAAGTAAGGGGAAAAGAATGTGAATGAGTGATATTTTGTTTGATGTTTGCGTTTACCTCTTTACATGTTATGTATGTGATTCCTGTGTTAATTGGGAAAACAAATACTTTACTCTTTCTGTTTTATATCTTTTATTTTGTCCCTGTTGCACGACCTATCCTCGCATTCTGGGTTATCCTTGCTGGCTAGGTTTATTTCGTATCTTATTAGCGGTTAGCTACGGATTAAGGTTGGTAGATTTCTAGGTATTATTACCTTTACCTCCTCTAAAAAATCCCAGATTCTTACCTCTTTACATTATTTCTTTCTTCCACTTGGCATACATCCTACCTTTCTTCATCCCATCCATGAAGCCTAAGTTTTTCTTGCCTTTCCCGTAATCGTCCCCTCTATTGCGTCCTTCAACATCGTATTGTCCCTTCTACCTGTTCCATACACTTACTCTCCCTCCTAATTAACGCCAGCAGATTCCTCTCCTACCATGCCTACCACTTTTTTGTTCGTTTTCTTTTCCGTCTATTGTATCGCCTCCACTCTCCTCCACAACCGCACCCCATGCACTTCCAATGTTGGTGTGCTCATCCTCTTTCCCCAGTATCCAGGTTTCTTCGCCGTTAAACACTACTTATTTTATAATCTTCACCAGCATTTCCTTAGCACCCTTATACAAGGCCCCTGCCATAATTTCTGTCCTGTTGGCGAACGCCTCTTTTGAAAATGATAATCTTCTCATCATATTCTTATTACTATATTTCGGTAATAATATTTGTAATATTTTGCAATAAATTTCCTTTTCCTTGGAAGACCCATTGCTATATTTTCCTTAAGATCAATTTCTCGACGAAGAGTACTAACCCTCATCTTCGACGCTTGATGACGACCTCCTATGTTCCATGTGTAATAACGCGTTTAAATCGGTTGACTATGAGATTTATTGCATCTGATTTTCGCTGGTAATTGCGGCGAAATCACTTCCTCGCCATTGAATGCCATTTCGTTGTATTTCGCAACTCGTAATTCCCTGCAATTCGCTCGTTGAAGCATTAAAGGTCAGCCGAAAGCCGACTGTTAGGAATAAGTATGCATGATTGGAACCAAGACACCTCTTTGCGTAGCCTTTGAGTAAGTATGCAGAGGTTCCATGGCTATGTTGTGAACGCAAACGTTTCGGTATAAAAGCTCGGAATCTTGAAATAGTTCCAAAAATGGGCTTGGCAATAAATAACTCTTGATATTGCAGTTGATCCCTATAATTAGAGATACGTTATTTTCGCATTAACGAAAAATGCGAAAAAATTGCATTCTCTTAAAAACGTGTTTTTTGGATCGTTCTTTATGTTTTGTGGTATTTGGAAGCATTTAATGTGGTTTTCTATTTCGCGAATTAATGCTAAATAAGTGTTCTAGAGTGAAAAATTTCTATTTAGCGAAATAGGCGTTAATTTGTATTGACAAAATTTTTATTTTCAATATTGCGAACAAAACTAAGAACAAAAATATAATTATGTCTATAATAGTTACTGCAAAATTCATGTTGTTTAAATAAAGAATGACCTAGGCCTAGCAACTTGGATATATATTTTTCGTACACTATTCAGATATAACTTTTTATCAATACATCTATTTACAAACTACATGAAAAACTTGCAAATACTCCATTCATAACAGCGTAGGTACCATAATTTTGACCGGAACCCTCTGTTTGTGACCATTTCAATCCCATGAATCCAATTTTCTACACTTTTCTATTTATTTGCTAATTTTCTAATAAGTAATGCTACAAAATACTACAATCCAAATAAATAATGCTAAAAATACAAAACATTAATGTTAAAAAACTTATCTCTACCTATAATACATTCTCAAAGGTACGTATGACTCTTTTGTTCCTTTTCTTTGTGATGAATTATTTACTCATACGTACTTCAAGAATTTGAATGATAATAGGATTGATGTGTTGGTAGGAGTACTGACTTAACTTGACGAGATAGCAGGTATGAAACCTGTCTGTAAAGGAGATATTTCGCTTAAATCCCCTTCTTGCTTGATCGCCGCGTTGAGAGCAATCCACATGTGCATAACTTGGCCTGTGGAATGGGAGGATTGCTTTTTGTTGAGAGCAAGCTAATGTCGACGTTGGATATTTTTTACACCTTTCCTCTATTCCCAAAATAATTTCGCCAAAACTATCCGCACCGGCGAAAACCACATCGGCTGTCGATTGCTTCCTATAACTACACCAGTGGAGTAGTCATGAGAAAGAGTTCATGTATTCACGGAGCATGCGTCACCATAAGGATCAATCGATGTAAGTGTAGTAAGTACTTTAATGATGTTACGTTTTAACTGGTTGTAGTATGAGAAATGACAGATTAAATATCTGATGCAGTCTATCTTGCAGGCTAGCGAAAGACTATCCGCGCCGTTAGTTCACAAATGAAATCAAGAATTGCTCTTTTCTAATAAGTAATTGGTCGTTTGTTTTCATTACGAAGAGGGAATTGACCTTGCGTAAGACGAAAGGGGTTGATTTCGCGTCTTCGTGACGGTTTCCTTGACATGCACCGTCATTGGTTGGTAGTTTAATTAATTAGGCAATGAGGAGGTTTCTTCCCTTGCGCCGTCATTTCTTTGACGCTGCAAGGGAAGAAACTGTTTGCACGAGAGGGAGGAAACCTTCGTCTGGGATTACCCTGAGCTTGATCAGATGAGCGAGTCCTTTCAAACAGTTGTCGAGGAGAGGTGTGCAAACTTCTTGAACGAGTTGCGTCATAATTGGACGTATTATAGGACTCAGCAGCAAACGCAATGTCGTTTCACACTGCACCCGAACTCTATCCACGTGCTTTGTATTTGTCAGCAATTAACCATATACTCCTCTATCCCTGCGGGTTCATATCGCGAGCCACCCGAAGGACGCGTGGTAGGGGGTGATAGAACACTAGGCACGAGAATGGGTGAGATTACGAAAAATGAATGAGGAGAGAGAAAGGAGCAACAGTAATTTTTTTATTATTGTCTCACTCTGTGGTGATAAATATTGCATGGGAATAAGGAATTCTTCTACCTATCTGTTCAATGGTGTGTATCTCCTATTTTTTAACGGTTGTTCGTTCTACAGTTTGGTAGTGGAATTTAATCCTCTGTGTCAACCTGAAATTCGTGAGATCTGAACTGTTCAGGTAACTTTAGCCTTGCGTTCAACGTCCTTGGGTGTAATGTGTGAGCGGTGGCCGTGTGTGGGAGGTAGTGAATATGTTTGTAATTATTAATATCGTCTCTTTTATAACGCGTCACTTTATTTACAATAGGGAACTAGTGCTATTTCGTATGAATTAATTGTGCAAATATTTCCCTCTAAAGAAATAAATGTGTTCTTTGATCTATGCCGATCAGTCTTTAAAAAAAGCGTTGGTTGTAATTAACCCGAGGTGAGTCTTTGTATTTGCGCTTATTAACCTACGAATGACCTCAATCTTCAACCTGTATCTCGGTTTGGCTTGTGAGAGTGGAGTCAGAGGAATTAGTCGTTGTAATTATTTATTATCAGCATTTGGGATGATAGATCTTTAAACATATTTTTATTAATTTTCACTTTGAAAATTAAGCTTCACGCTACAGAAATAATTAATATGTATTAATTTGCACTAATATTCGCTTAAAGCCGTTTACATCTTTTATATTTCAACGAACATATTGTTAGATATAAAATGCTGTTTTATAGAGATATCTGTTTTGAGGTAACTCCTCGTTGTTCACCCTTCAAATGAAAGTCTAGCGCTACCATATGGTACTAGCTGAAGCATTTAAAATTTCATAACTCCTCTTCACTCAAGAGAATCAGGTTGGAATTGTTTACTTTTTATGCCTTACGCATATCATTGTCTATCTGAAACTTATATAAAAGTTTATTTGTCTACCTTAAACACTGGCAGTTTTTCCTTAGTCGAGGAAGTTGAGTCCGTCTATTTTGAATATTTATTGGATTCAGAAAAAAATTCAGGCTTCCATGGGTTGTGGGCAATTTTCGTCATAAACTGAGCGTATGAACTTAAACTCGACCTCTTCCCCGGTTAATCGAAACAAAGCCCTTTTCCATGCCACAGGAAGCCTTTCTTTCGCAATTGTGTTCAACTCATTTGTAGAGCGGAAGCGCTAAACTGCTTATTCATTCATAAGAGCAAGACTATGTATTCAGCGTATCCACGCGCGTTCAAGCCACAGAGTGGTTGACCCACGCCGTGAAGTCGCAGTGGCGGAGCAATTTGAAATGGCGGGCTTGAATGTATCACTCTTTTATTATTATAAGTTGGACTTAGTGATTTGGTTTTTTGAACGTGACCTAAATCAGTCATCAGTTTGGGCGTCTTGCGGAATGGTATTCAGCGGTTCCATGCGGTGAAATGAGTGAAGGGAGAGAGAATCAATAATAATTTTAGGTTTACTGCCTTGGTAATCAAGCCTTGCCATGTTGATTCAGAGGTTCTAAGTGTGTGCATAGGATACTGTGGACGGTAATCTTATTGAATGATTTTGGAGTGGGCTTTCAATGCGATGGATTACATTGAGCCCACCCCGCTTAGCGCATGCGTCAAACCAATGATAATAAACCAGGTATTTTTGGCGTAGTTTGTAGATAGAAGCAAAATATTTGCATTTTATCAATCGCAGACTTCAGTTTTAAGAAGGAAAGCTCAGCATTAGGTGTCGCGTTCTATTTTATCCAAAAAATTGGAAAACTGCAAAGAATTCTTTCACAATGAATAAGTTCCACCATATCTGCCCTGAGACAGCATCATTAAAAGGTCTGCTGTATTCCCCTGCCAAGACTGTAACTGCCCTCTACACATATTGCATATCTCCTTCCTTAGAATTATTATTTCTTGCTCACGAAAATCATCCGGAAAGTTGGAAATAATCAATTTTCATCTGATTTCCTTGTGAACAATTTGAATTGCGGATGTCATTTTTGATTGTTCTTATTTTAGATTATGATAAGATTCGAGGAATGGCCATTTGCGTAGCTAGCCTGATGGAACAGGAATTGTAGCTAGCGCAAGTGAATACACATATACATCATGTTTTCCCATGCTGGAATATTCGTGCGTTCCTGGCCTTAAAATTGTGCATTGCCCAGGAACACTGGTTTGCTTAACCCACACGGAATGTCTGATGCTGTAATGGAAAACAGCCGGACCAAACAGCCAAACACGCACGCAGGTGGCTGTTGCTTGGTTACTTGGGCAGGTGCCGAAGACTGATTATTTGCGCCATTACGGATTTAGATTGGTTGCATAAGCCGTTTGATTGGTAAGATAAGGATTATTTGAAATGGGTCCATAACCACCTATCCGACGGATGGTGATCTGTACTTCTTTTGTGTGTTCTTCACTTAGCACTCAAATAAGAATCGGGATTCTACAGAAAAATCTCCGCCATTGGTAGGATTCGAACCCAGGGGTATGTGGAGCTGGTACTCAAGCTACAATGCGGCTGTTAAATATCTTTCTTGAAAACGACTCATATTCATTGATAGCGGTGTCCCAATGCGGAGGTCTCTTCAGTTACCTCGCAGTGTGAGGGACCCTCGTAATAACTCACATGATATGAGTATCTTGGTGGTACGCTACCCTTCCAGTATTCCCTTTTACCTTCATTTGACGCCCATATCGCTGTAAAAATCTTCTTCTTTTCATGGGTTCGGATGCTTTGCATATTCCTGGAACCATCTTAGCCTTGGTCGACTAACATTGCGATGGCTACTCGGGTTAAATGCCAAGGTGATGCTGTGGAAACGGCCCTGCTGTATTCGCCAGAAATGGTTGCACCATTCGAATTTGCATTATGTAATTTTTTCTTCTGTATTAAACATTTTATAATTATCTCTTACGATTTCGTTTCTTGTGAAATGAAATTATTATGAGCACCTTGAATAATATGATACATTTACTTTAGTAGCACTGTGTATTATTCCTTGTGACTAAAATTTCTATTTCTCTCTAAAGACCTTGGTGCATTTTATAAAATGAATCAAATAAACGAAAACCCGTATTTTGGAAGTGGCTTGAAATTAGGCGGCCCAGGTAATATGAAAAGCATTCCGCGCTCTGAATTATGCATGCTTATTTAATGGTCATGTATAGCATAGTAGACACATTTTACGCATTTTCCGGTGTAGCGGTTTGAATGTCATTAATACAATCTTACTATGTCCCTTTGGGTGAGAGTTCTGTAGGTATTTTCTTATTAAACACTATTTAGTTGTAAGGGTTAGTTAAGGGTTGCCACTTAACTGAAGGCTTACGAAGATATGAATTGACACGGAATATTATAATCTGAGAAACTAACTAAATTCATGATCGCAGACAGTAGTGTAAATTTTCAGCGTTTTTACTTTATGGTGGTGAAAAATACCCGCCATTCAGATCCATCTCAGTGATGTTATCGTTGCAATTGACTCGAAAGTATGAAGGATGTCCCTGAACAAAGCATGTAAACAGAATGTGAGAAAGCTAAGTAAAATATGTCGACAGTCATGATTACCTAGGCATATTGGTATACTCTGACCGACACAGTTGGCTCAGCAACGGAGGAAGGTTTATTTTGTTTGGCTGATTGGCCTTTTCATGATAGCGGAATGAAAGGAAGCCGAGGCCTTTTAGGAAAACTCTCCGAAGAGAGAAAGCCCCTGTTCTGAGCTCATTAACTAGATTTTGTTGATTTATTCTACATTTAAAGGTTCCTTCGATCTTTTGATATGATGGAGTTTCATGGGATTCCCTCTCTTGTTGCGGATATGAATTGCTGAGCTCTTGATGGGTCATAATTCAAACTTTTCCCTGTCCATTGTGTATTGTATTTTCGGTGATCTTAAGAGAGTAGCTTCAATCATAAGTCGAATTATCCATAAAATTTTGTTTGTGCTCTCTTCGGACTGCTGCGAGTACAGAAAACGGCGCACGGTTTTCCTGTCGACTGTATAAGTACGATTTCTTCTAGTTGACAATCATCGGAACTTCGAGTGTCGCCTTTTGATGCCTCTTTAATGAGAGCCATATGCTTACGTGACTACCCTCGGCGCAGACGGTCGGACGAATGCGGGAACTTTCTGTTGCGTTACGTTTTCAGTTAAACCTCTGCTCACCATTTATTTTTGGATATCGTGAAGGATTTTTTACGATTTTCATTTTCGTGTGGTGGCCAGAGAACTAGTTTTCAGTCCGGAAGGCACGGGTTCGAATCCCGACTGTGGCGGATACTTTAAAAGGAGTGCCGAAGCCTTTTCTTCTTATTTTTTCGCTTGTGTGTTTCCTACTTCTAGAGTGCTAAGGAGAGATAATATACGCCTCGTTGATCTGAAAGTTGTGGGATGAAAATTTTTCTCATAACCTTAGGTTTGTGTGTATCCTTATAGTATCTCGCGGCTCTCAGCCCCAAATAGTTTTGTTTCACTTTCTGTTAGCACTTGGCATTTTTAGATAACAAAATCCAAGGCTTTGTTGAATTGTTTGGGTCGCAAATGCTTGCTGCATACTCGAGATGAGGTGGCCTTATGAGAGTGTGATAAAATCTCTTTATTAATATTTCATTCGAGGTCCAATCGCTTGATGGATCTCAATCTCGTATTCAATTATGGTGATCCCCAGGTATTTGACATCATCCGCTAAATTTATATTTTTTCTAACCTATTTCTAGACGTGACGTCGATGTGCTTTCTTTCGTAAGTATTATCCTGAGATGAATGTACAAAGGGCTAAGTTCGAGACTCCATTCAAGGCTTTATTGAAGACACAATTATGGAGAAACAAAAGATGAAGATACGGGTGAGTCTCCTGAAGGGCCATTTTCTCTCTCGGATGCTTGGCTACCAGGTTTTTTCTCACAATTTCAAGGAAATTTCTTCGCAGCTCTGTAGGATTTTTGCTATGCAAATGCAAATCTCCGTTGTCATTCCTTTTCCCCGCAACCTTGGGATTGAGTGTAAGCCTCCCCCTGTTGCGCAAGCGTTAAGACGGAAGTGTCTTCATTAATATGAGTCCGCGTTAAAACTATGGAAATGTGAGATAGACTACTTGTTCTAAGGGCTCAAGGAAAGCCATTGGAGGGAATTAGATCGCTCTTACCGCAGCGCTTGAAAAGTTAGGGACAAGGCTCGCTTCTGGAAGCTACTGCACCTCTTAAATACACACCTCACATAACTTCTGAAGTGAAGCCCTTCTTCCAGATTGTGTGTAGCTGTTCTCTTTAAAAACTTCCATAACTATAGGCGATGAATTTGCAGCGACTCACCGTGGGTGGGAATCGAAAAAAGCTAGATATCCTAAATTTTGATTTTTTTTGTTAATTTGGCAATGGTATAGTCTGATATTAGAATATCTATATTTTTATTAACTACAGCTATTTTCAATTTTTTTGTATCCGTTAGATCAGCAGAAGCTGTCAAAATTAAGAAAAAATCATCAAAATTTTAAACTGCATTTTCCACGAAAATCGCATCATTACTTTCGCTCATGTGGCGGTCAGCTGTTTTATTTCGGCCTTTCAAACATATTTTTATAATGCACATATTTCTTACTATTCCAAGCAAATAGTTTGATTGTTTTTGTTATTTTATTTCATTCATTCAAGTATTCTACCAGCTGATTGTTAGGTTCTTGGACAGTCCCTATTCTGCATCCCAACCTCATAGACATTGTCTCGCTTTCCTTCCTAAGGATGTCCCGCTAAGGATGACCCGCTATAATGCCCGCTATGTTATTTTATAAATATTTGTAATATGTTCTCTTTCACCTAATGTTTTCATAATGTAGAAATTAAACTTCATGTTAGCGGCTGGGATCTATTAAGATATTCACACCAGAAGAAACAGAGAAGTCTCTGCTATACCCTGAACAAAACATTTTACCCTAACCCACTCGACTAAGGTAATGACATGTATAAGAAGATAGGGCAACGACTCGGCGCGGTAATAAGTCGCGAAATGTCTTGATTTTGTTGTTGCGCAGCTGAATTCCAAATATATCACAAATGTATTATTTTGACTCGAGAAGTTAGAGTAAATTCCACAGATAAAAGTACACGAGCAAAGTTAGTCCATAAGTGTTCTCTATCCCTCCTTAGAGCATACTGAAAAGGATGGTTCGCCGCTATGTCGACCGTCTGCCGTAAAAAGTGGGCGCTAATGACTGCAGAGCGGAATATTTTTCCATAACTTTAAGATATTCATTCTCACATGAATCTTAGGATTTTTCTACTTTGTGGTTCGATTAAATTAGCAGGTCCTTCAACTTTTAAAAGGGGAAAGGTACCGAAGTGACTACCCGACTACCGAGTAGGTGACTACCCGACAGACCGTAATGATCCTCAGTGGCCCAAATCCGTTTCCCCATACCCTTTGTTTAATCAGTGATGCCTCTTGGATGCTCGAATAATTAATTTCTTGAGAGTTGGATGTTGGTAAATATGATATTTGGGACTTCATTGGTGTTTTGGAGTAATGCCGCCAAGTGCTCTACGGCCTCAGCGCATGCGCATCGGTTTATGCGCTCCAAAATATTTCGTCTCTGGAATACGTGTTCTCACGAGTTCCCCAGCATAATACTAAGCAATTTTTCCGAAAATCCGCTCGTTATAATGGATTAGAAAACTTCAAGCCTTCTAAGTTTCACTCAATGAGTTAGTCTGATTTTGCTGGTGAGTCCAGAAAGATCGAAGTTTTTGTGTTGCACCAACAAGTAAGAGAGTTGTCCTGAAGTTCAGCTACCAACTACGTACGACTACGTCATGCACGATGGAGGGACAACATTGACTGAATCAAAAATAACTTAATAATTTTCTCAATGGTTTTATTTGCAGACAACCTATTTCGTCGCATTGGCGACATCCATGCGAAGAAACCGGTCGTCTGCAAATAAAACTATTGTAAAAATTACAATGTTATTATTGATTCAGTCATGTATTTTCACCGAGTTACGCCTGAAATATGGAGTTCAAGAGAACATTGACATGAAACCAAAATTTGAAAGTTTTACTTAGCGGAAGGTCGTCACAAAGTTCCTTACACTATCAATTTGACATTCAGGTATTTGTGAGGATCTAATTCAGAGATTTTCTGCCATTTTTAAAATCCTATCTAGTGCACTCCCAATTAATGATACGGTTTCAACGATTACTGCTCTCCCACTCCTGCCCCGTACGTGAACGTGTACTTATTGTATTAGTTATATTCGAGGATATTTTCCGATGGCTGCTTCTCACTTCCGACCCGTTAATATCATCAACGAATATGTCGAGTAGGGCGAAAAGGAAATTATCCAAAGCTCGGACTCTCCTTTTTATGGATGAGTCTACAGTATCAGACAGACAGTGACATGATTGACTCGGATAAGGATAACTTTTAAGTGCCTTCATTTATGTACTTGTCGTTTCGAATCCAGCAGTATGATGTGATCATACCAATTAAAAAATGAATTCTATCAAATTAATTTTCATGGAATTTTTTATCAAATACCCTTACTTGTTACAAAATATATCTTTGATATATTATCGATACGATGAATCAATATTTTGAGAGAAAAGGAGTGAACAGGTAAGAATCGATGTTTATAACTCAATTTTAGTATTTTTAGGAATAAAATGAGGCACATCTATTATATTTGACCGACCTTTAAATGGTTGAAAGGATTTTTCCGTTTCCTACATTTTATTTCGTAGAAGTTTCTGGTTGTTTTACATGAAAACAAGAATTAGAGCCAGATTTAGGATGTAAAAAACATAGAACCCGAAATAATTGCGGTTCTACTATAAAAAACGGAGTTATGAATTTTGGCTAGCTTTTTTCGATTTCCGCTCACTGTGACGACTCCGCCCACCAGCGGCGGATCCACGGTGGGGGGGGGGGGGGAATTTCCCCCCACCAAGAGGTCAGGCGAGCAAAAGAAAAAGCGTAGGATTTGATAGTAAACTTCATTGTACCAACAGTATAATAGTATTGATATGTTATAAAAATCTCTCTCTCTCCAACGAGCATAAACTGTGTTTTTCGGAAACAAGTTGTTTCGGGCATTTTAAGTTGGGCTGCAGAAAACCAGAATCCAGCGGAGAGAAGATGAGTCACACTTGAGGCTTCGTCTATCCCACATTTCTCTTGCCTACACCTCTTGCAAAGCTGCTTCCCCCATCGACTAAATGTAAGGGATCTCTGGCGTGTATCGGTCAATCAGTTTCAAACAGCCTCGCCTGGCTCCTTAAAAAGTAAGGGCTTATTTCCCTAGTAGTTGGCGCGGGTTAACACAGCATTTATTAAATTTGTTGTTTACTGACTGACTGTGAGCGTCTGGGCGCTAACGCGGTCCCATTCGCTCTTTGCCGTGCCTAGATGCAATCGATGCAGTCGTGTTCCTTGAATGTGTCACATTGTTTTGTCCCGTTGACGTCTCCTTCGGCACCTCGTCTTCAGCGCCAACTTAAACGTGTCTTTTTATTTTACTGCGCGGACATATTAATCATTTTTGCTTCGTCGACTGATTTTGAGTGGATTTTTGTTTTTCTGGATTTCACCAGATTAACAATACGATCAGGTGCCTGGGAATAGTGATTTATTATGCTGGATCTGATACTTCTCCTGACAGCGGTCGCATCCTTCTATATTCACGGATCTCTGCATGCCAGTCACTTATTTGACTATATTACAGTACGCGCATGAAATATGGTTTATGAGTACTTATTTTAAATATTACTCAGTGCATGACTGTATCATAACAATATATAATATCTCCATTCTGTTATTTTTACTCCTTTTAATATCAAGTATAGATCCTAAAGCGCATGAATCAGTAAACCTGTAATCCTGAACTAATTCATAATGTTATTCACCATTATGTAATGAAACAGAAACTCCAATGGTGTGAATGATCGAACCATATGTATCTCTTACATTCTCAGTTATCACCGTTGAGTCTCCCATGAAAATAATTCATAAACTATCTAAGGTTCCTAGAATTTGTATCACTCGCTGTTATTAGAAAAACTACCGCTTACTAAATCCCACTAAACAGCAATCTATTATTCTGGCAGTAAAAAGGTACCAGTTAATGTTTATTTTTTCATTCTCCTAAATATTTTCGACAACCAAGTTATCCCCATAAAAATATTCAGTTGAGGTTCTCGGCGTCACTTTACCATGTTACTTCTCTTGGAATACGCATGTTGTCGAAATATCAACCAGAGTCAATAAAATGATTTATTGGTTGAAATTTTGCAAATAATATCGTCCCTGTGCCATCCGAAAACAGGTTGTTATTTTCCTCAAACTCCTGATTTTTACTTTCATAAAATTACTTTAATTAAAAATAGACTTGATTTAATGTGTTCGATGCATTTTTTAACTTCGTAAATTTTATTACGTTTCATCATATTTAAGACTGGTACGTCGGTTCTTTCCGACGGAGCGTAGACAATTCTTTCGCGGTGGTTTCTTAATTTTCCTTTTGGTTAATTACATGTCAAAGCGACCAAAAATACCGATATTAACCTTGACCTCTTCGATTTTGGCCTCTTTCGTTTTACCAAATGGTTGGCCATGCCCAGTTGGTTTGCAAAATATGCATTCGTCACCTTGGTAACGACAGTATGAAATTTTGAGCTCGTAAATTTATGTTTGAGTTGTCCAGGATATCTCCGGTTGTTTGATACGTATGTCACAGCACAAATTCTCTTTTGAAAGAAAAAAGAAATGGCGTTAATATTATGATGCCTTTATTTAAAATTTTGCAATTTAGAGCATCAATTTTTATTTTTAAAACATTAAACGCTTTTTTCTGCTAACATGTACCCCTTCAATCATGCTACTTTTTTTATATTTGGTTGATAAATATGTTAGCTTTCATCCTTCAAGTTGTGTTATGGTAATTTTTCTTTTACGGGAAAAATAAATCTATGTTTTCGCATATTCGCTTTTTATGTCTAAGTTTCGAGGCATCCTAGGCTTGGGGGACTGTGGATTTATATAGGCGAGCGAAAAAAACACTCACATATCAATGTTGTGGGCTGATGTTGAGCTAATAACAAAGAATTATAATGTACCAAATCGCAAAAATGCTGTGGTAGCGATGTCTCCATGTCGACGAATCACAAAATTTGCTCTCGCGATTTAGATGTTGAACCGCTCGAAACCTCATCATTGTAAAACTTATAGTTTACACTTAATATATCTGCAAACACATTAATATCATCATTCCTGATCGATTTGCTCCAATTTTTTCAGCTCCCTAGTTAAACTAGGTGCCAAAGAGGTTTAAATAAATTCCTTTTGAGGAGCTGAATAATGCTTTCATAATAATGTGCTCCTATTAATGCGGCACTGTAGTATCCATTGACTTTATGGTTGTGCTAACCAGATGGTATCAATTTTAACTGGCTTAGCTTGAAGTAAAGTATTATTTTATAGATTATATAGACAACTACATGTTGACTTGGCCTTAAAAGCACACAAGATTTCTTTCGAATAGGAGTATTTTTGGAGGGAGAGCCCATGGGAAATTTGGCGATTCAACGACATTCTCCCAGGCGTATGTATGTACCTATCACTTGTACATGGATATATAGTGGCTGGGCTGTGATTTCAATGAAAATCTTGATTCATATCTTGGAGCACAAAACCACGGTGACGTTTGTTTTATTTTTATTTTTGGTATATCTCCGCTTTCTTTGCTGGCGATGAAATCACTCGCACAACCTCTAATTGTAAGGTAATCGTTTCATAAGAAGAGAAATATTCATGAAAGCAGTGTCTAGGCTGCACTAGTCTACCGGAGTCTACTGATTCTATGCCATTAGATTCAAACACGGCCAATAAAGTTTTCAGTATTCACTGCGAATATCTTGCATGCCACTTCTACTGCACAAAATCGAATGCAACACCCTTTAAACACCACACCACAGGAAGCCTTATGCAAGAAATTTCTCCCATAAGTAGTCCATTAACTTTAGGGTTAAAATTGCACTAGTTATTATTTTCGCCAAATTATATTGTCTGCCCAGTTCGTCTGCTAAAAATTGCAATTCCAAGATGTACAGAGTAATGCGTACGCACCTAGTGTACATGCCTGAGGCGCCGACTTGTATTTAAGAATTCCGGAAACGGAACTTTGTGAGACCTGCCATTTCGCTAGGACGTCTTTCATTTAAATTAGTATGAGTGTCCAGTAAGTTTTCAAAGCAAGTCTCTTTCACTTGATAACTATTTCACCTCCCCCACACACTTTTAAAACTTACAATCGGTGTTTTTCCAATAATATCTGAATTTTATTTTTAAAAGAACTTATTTTGATAAGTACTTAATCGAATAATGTTTTCCCTTGTTTTTCATGTTAAGTGCAAAACATTCCTTATTCAGGTAAAAAGTTCTTGGTTTCCCAAGCAAAATAGGGAAAGGTAACACTTTTTGGGTTTTAGCAGTACAACATGATTTTCAAAGAGCATTTTTATACTTTTTAACTACATCGTAAAACAGAATTATCTTTTCCGAAAACTGGTGTAACATCTATCTTATTTCATCTTCATATACTTTGGCCGATATTGAATCAGTGGTCATGAACTCGGTGTGTTAAGCTAACTTTTCCACAATTTCCGAGGTCTGATGTAAAAGTAACGTAGTCCGTAACAATTGTATTTTCCGTTACAATTCTATGAAAGTGGGATGCAGGCTAAGATGGCGATAGAGTAGTGACCGTAGTAATTTGTTTGAGCATAATTGGGTGACGGGTATGGGGGAATGAAGAAAGGCGTACGCAGACAGATAATTCGTTGAATGTTGCTTCCTTTCCATTTTGGCGTTGCCTGTACCATTATCAGGCTGCACCAGATCGTGGATAGAATTGGAGGGGAGAAGTTTACAAACCCATAGTTAATCATGTTAAATAAATCGCCAATAGGCATAGGAAAAATATACAGGCATAGTTATCAGTAAATATAAGATGTATGACATGAGATTCACATAAGCATGCAGGCGCGAGAACGCGAATCAGTGGTAAAAAGGAAAAAATATGAAAAAAACGGGAATGCTCGTGCATGGAGAACCAATCAACATACTACGCTTTGCTGATGACACCGCAATTCTGGTGGAGTAGAAAGAATAATCCGATGAGAATACTTAGCGACATAGAAAAAAACTGAAGAAATACAGCGTGGAGATTAACAAAAATAAAACTCTAATAATGGAATGTGGAATAAATCCAGGAGGGAAAGTCACTTTTAAGTTTGGAGTGTAAAAACTGCACAGCAAGTGTAATAACTCAGACCTCTAAAAATTGGATCACTAGTTATGGAAGTTCAAGTAACAATGATATATCGAGCCGAGTAGCGTAGAATAAGACGGCATTCTTCCAGAAAAAGTATAGTCACAGTCAACAACACAAGTCTGGAAGTAGGGAAGTTCTGCATTAAAACACATGTATGGAGCGTCCTCTAACATGTAAGTGAGACTTTGACTATGACTGAAGTGGAACGAGGAAGATTGGGTGCAATGAAAACGTGGTGTTATCGAAGAATCATGAATATCAAATGGATGGTGAGAATCACCAATTAAGACGTACCACAATGAGCTGCAGAGGAAAGAAGTTAAATGAAAACCATGTGAAGTGGAAGAAGTTAACATACTGGACACGTTCTGAGACATGATCAACTCTTGAAAACAGTACTGAAAGGAGAAACAAATGGGAAGAATAATCGAGGAATACCGAAGATGGAATACATCACTCAAATTATGCGGGGCGATAAAGTGAAGACTTGTGAGGGAATGAAACGATTAGGAGATAGTGGAGTGAGGAGCTGCTTCAAACCAACTGCAGATTGATGACTGCTGATGATGTTGCGAAGAGAGACCCCTCAAGTGCCTAACGTATCTCATGATTTTAATTGTTGGTGGGAAACTATAAATTCGATTATTGAAATGTTTTATCAACTCCCCTTTAGTAATTTTGTTGGCATGCCTTTAGTCGAAAATTAGAATTAGTTGAAAAATATTTGAGAGTTAATTAAATGAAGGAGAAGGGTTGAATTGTCGAGGAATCAATTTATATGTTTGTATCATGTATTGCTTTGCGGCGCTTGCTTGTTAGTGTCTATGATCCATCCTGTTGCAAGATGTGCTAGAAGATGTCTGTATCTTGCAATTGGCTGCTACTTTCATGTTCTCTTTATATTTTATTTATGATGAAGAGGTTCTTTGGTGTGGACTTTTTACGATGCAGATTACGCAGTTTAACACCTAATTCCTTATTTAATTAGGTTTTTAAGGCATGTTGTAATTATCCCCTCATAACACTGTGTGGATCTAGTTATTTTCATCCGCTGATGTCAGCGGAGCGGCATTTATCCAGATTTTCAGATGGCATTATTCCATATTTATCTGTTAAACAATTAGGACGTCTAATGTTATGTCGCCGAGCAGAAAAATTGAGTGCAGGATGAAATGTAAAGTAGGTAATGTCATTGATTCAAAATGCATCTTTGAAAACCATGTGATTTACACAATGCTTTTGATCAGTTCTTCAAAAAAATTCTCTGGATTTCTAATTATGTGGAAAAAAGCGTTTGAAATAAAAATAAATATAATAATCGCACATTATCTTTAATACGCTAAGAATTTTGATAACAGTAATTGAAAAATCCGATGATCACACGTATCCGTTGGAGAACAGAAATTCTTATTATATTTTTCAGCTAGTTGGAATGCCTATGATTGTAATTTTACTTGTTAGCATTCTTGAAAAAGTTGAACCTGACGTCTCCTTAAGATTGATTCCACCTCCTCCACCATTGATGACGTATTTTACCCAGGGGTTCTGCTCTTAAAAAGCAGGCTGTTCCTATTGTGAGAACAAGTAACTGGTTCGAAATGTGAGAATGATTAACTGGCGCAGTTTAAATAGGTTTGGAGTTTTCATAACTATCCTTCCTATAATTTTTCCTGGAATCATAATAATTTCATTTTTGCTTGTCGAAAATTAATACTTCACGGTAACCAGGAAAAATCAACAAAGAACTAGATGGTATTGTTTATTTTCTAATTCCTTATTTAAGTTTGTATTATTGGCATCACGTTTAGAATTAATGTTGTTTTTAAGCGCTACTTCAAATCAAAAGATTTGCCGAGATTTAGTGAAGATCGCTTTTGGTTTCTAAACCTTGTAGGTGACACTATTTTTTTATATATTACGCGTGCAATAATGTAAAATATCTGGACTAAAATTTGAATTGCATAGGAAAGATTGTTTCATTTTTTCATATTTGATACTGTGCTTTTATTTTCCCATCTCTTGTCCCTTTAAAACTTCCATGCCCCCACTTCCTCCATCGCCTTCTTTTGATTCACCCTTTGACCTGCCTCAACTGTCAAAATAATTTGTCAGGTTTCGTCTTCCATAAAGGAGGCCTCTCTTTTTCCCTTCTACATGGCTAGTAAAATAGTTCAGTGGTTATTAACGGGTATTATGTGGAAAATGAATTGCAAAACTCTTAACCCTTACTTTGAATTAGTAGTATGTAAATGATTCCTCGTTTATATCTAATATGCCGTATAGTAAAACTTTGCCTCCGAAGCCGCTGAGTATAGGTATACCAAAACTTGGTGGCACTCGCTTGTACAGAGAATGACGTCTGGGAGAGGAGAGCATACAAGAGCGAAGAAATGAAGATGTTTAGGTTCTCCCTAAAGGTCCTCACCTGAACCTTGCGGTACTTGTGCCCGCTCTTCAACGCTTTATTTGTCCTCTGGAACCTCAAACTCTCTGCTGTCGGGTGCCATCAAGTTACGCTATGCCTATACTAGCGAAATGCAATAGTGATACTGGCGAGGCCGATGGGACTTTTAATGGGCCGATGGTAATATTACGTGGACATGCAAAGTTTCCAGTATGAATGTAGATTTTTATGGATAGCCAATTATTGACTATTATGTTTTATGTAGTCCACATCTGCGGTGGAAGTTATATCTTCATGTGCTCTTCTATAAAATATCTGGGGAATGCATGAAAAGCCTAACATTTGCTACTCTTGAAAAATAAACAATTGAAAGATTATTGTAATGAACGAAGGATTTTCGTAAATTTATAAGAATTTCTAGGCTTGTTTTCGTCCTCTAACGCAAGTAAAATTTTATCTACGCGGGTGAGGTAGTGACATCATTCTAGTGAGGAGGATTTGCGGATGGCTGGGAGAAATTCAGGCGATGGCCGTGAGTTTCTCTTCGATACTATGGTTCCATGTCTTATAGATTGACGTTTTTTCTTTAGAAATGACGTTCATTGAAATCTTATTTCCACCAAAAACTGTGTTGATTGTCAATGGTCCTTGGACCCCATAGTGCGGATTCGGACAAAAGTCGTTAACTTTAAAATGGGTAAATGGAATCATGGGAAAGCTTCGCGTCTGTTTCGTATCTTAATAGGTCGTTGTGAAAATGTCGTCGAGTTCCATGTCAGCCCATTTTCTCGTTTTTACTCTAGGTTAAAGGAGAGGATAGACGAAACTTTGCGGTCTGATAGTTCTGAAATACATCGAAGCCAATGTAAGAAAGGATATTTGGCGTAACTTCGTATAAATCACTGTTCTGCATATCTAATAAAACCAGTTTGTAAATTCACCACATTTTATTAACCACTGACCATGGTTTATATACTTTTTTCTTCTTTAATGTGATTCATTATGTCAAATGGGTGGTTGGTAGTTAATGAAATAGTGTGAAATTTATAAAGTGATTTTATTCAGTATGAAAAACTGTGATATTCACGGAATCACGCCTAATGTTCATTCCGTTTGGCTATTCATCTTATTGACTTCGATGTGTTTCTGTACTATCGGGCCGCACGTCGTCTATTCTTCTTTAACCTAGAATGAAAGCGAGACAGTGGGCTGACATTGAACTCGACGATAGTTCCACTATGAAAATCGAAGCCACTTCAATTTTCAATAGACCATACTGAGTGGTTTCCAAATACAGTTAATATGTTTAAACAGTGGCATTACTACAATAATAGCCTTGCTACTATTTTAATATGTTTTTCGCAGAATAATAACAGCTTCGTTTTCGTGTGCCAAGAATTCCATCTATCCACTCCTTTCCTGGAAGTGCCCTACTAAGTAGTAGTAGTAGTAGTCCTTTTCCTCCTTCTCTAGTAAATAGTCCTTTTCCTCCTTCTCTAGTAAATAGTCCTTTTCCTCCTTAGTTTTATCGTTCGTTCTTTTCCTCTAGATCTTTTCGTGTCCTCGTCTCGTCTTGACTTCCTTAGAGTAGAATTTGATATTCTCGGTGCGGCGTTCGCCATTGACAGATTTCGGAGGAAAAAATGGTAAGACATGCGTTTCGGGGTGACTTATTATTCCTGCACGGTCGAGATCTGAATCTCATTCCCACTCACTCCCCCAACAATGCAACCTCCCAACCTATCCACCCCACCTATTCCCGGTCCCATCCCTACTCTGGCTTGTCCGTCATTTTCCAGCTGTGCGAGTGAGCAAGTCCTCGCCGCCGGCTGGAGCGCGATCAAGCGCGCAGTTTACGGTCAAGGAGTCGAAGGAGTAATAACCTCGCGTAGACATCCGCTCGGGACTAGCGGGAAGGATGAGCTCTGCTAGGGAGACAGGTGTGTGCCCACTGAGAGAGAGGAAGAAATCGATCGTAGGCTCAGAAGGCAACGATCCTCCTCAAAGACGGGAGAATGAACCATTCGCATTTTACCGCCTCAGATGGACTTGGCGTTTACGGAAAGTACTCCAGTGCAAGTTTATGAGGTTTTAAGGCCCGGTGTTATTGTTTTAACTATAATTATATAACTATAAAATAATGTAATAATATTGTTCTGGTATATTTTTTTGTTTTCTTCATGAAGTACCTCGTAGCATTCATACATTAATAATATTATTAATATTAACCAGTAGTTGTCTCTAAATCAGTGTGCTGCATGTTTGCATTTTCGTCCACGTAACACTCCAGTTTCTAGTTTGACTACGCACTGTTATCCTGACTGCGTTTTTGTCCGCGAGTTGAGGCCGGGGGAACGTGCAAGGTCCTGATTTGAACTGGGACGAGTGCTGCATGCCTGGTGTGGAATCACCCCGTCCACACACCCTAGTGGTGGCTTGCACGGAACTTCATAGATGCATATATTATTATGTCTTGTTTATCTATTGCATTGACGAAAGTTTCAATATGTGGAAACGCTGCATAATAAAGAAATAACTTTGTGTTTTCCCCACACTTTTTATTTTAAAAAGGATCCGGTCAAAGTTTCAACGGATAACAGCCGTTTTCAAGAATGGCAATTATACAGGGTGTCACAAAAAAGTGCACTGGTTATACGTTTCCGGATTCTACACCTGAAATGGAACAGAAAATGTTGAAGAAGTTTTTTTTATTCCGCTTCGTTTAGCGTCTGTCTGTCTGCATGTGTTTTTTACAAAAAAAATTATGGCTTAAGCACGGCCAAATATTTTGCCTTAAATTTTGGTGGATTTTTTAATCTCATGAACATCTCATTACGAAAAAAAAATTAAAACTTATGATTTCTCGTTTAAAAATGGCGGCCGTTCCAAAATTTCAATGGTAAATTGTTTAAAAGCTGTAAAATTTTCGAAACATTTGCTAGAACAAAAATAATTATAAATTTAATTTATAATTATAAATTTAGACAGACGCTAAACGAAGCGAAATAAAAAAAAAACTTATCCAAATTTTTTATTCCATTTCAGGTGTAGAATCCAAAAATGTAGAGCCAGTGTACCTTTTTTGTGACACCCTATATGTTGAAAAATTGACAGGATTCCTTTTTCGTACAAAACGGTATGGATAGTGCTTTGTTATTTCTTCATTATTTCTGGGTAACTTTAACTGTCGAATAACATAGCCTTAAAATTGATGTGATAGTCTGTTAGTTGACCTGAGCGTGCCGTTGGGTTAGCGTACCGAGAAAATATTTGACCAGCCCTTAATTAAGTCAAAAAAACAGGACCTTATTGAATTGAATAAAAAATAATGGCTTCCTCACGGTTTTGGGTCGAATATTCGTTGAATTATTAATTCGAGGAAGGGAAAATCTTTGCGTTTCGTATGCCAAATATGTATTTATTAAAACTTTCCATTCCTTAAGCTTCTACTCGAAGAAACTTTTATCACTGAGGATGATAGTGTGTTTGTAAACTTAATGAGTGCATAGAAATGTTTTCTGTGGAATTGCTAAGTTTTTCTATACCTTGTATTTAAGGAAGAAATTTCGTAAAATGGACCGTTGCCGTGTCGTTACCGTTGCCGCTCAAGTTATTTATTTTCCTTGTATGCTATACAAGTCAATTTATTAAAGGTAAAATATATGCTTGTTGAAAGATAAAATATTTTAGATACAACGAAATTATTCTTTGTCCTTTCACAAGAACTTGACTTAATTTAACAGAAATAAAGTAAGGGACATTTATGGAGGAAGTTAAGTTAAGGAAAGGCTGCGTCTTTTAGGATATAACTATTGTAACCCACGGCAGCGTAAGGGGAAGGATAATTTTAAGATGATTCCGGAGTCGACATGAAACTACAATTACCGATGTTGACACCTTGTGAACGCCGATAGACCTACTATTCATTGGGTCATTCCGGGACGGATCCAAACGATCGACGAATTTCCTCATCATGGTTTTCATGTTGGGACCGAAATACAGTCCATAAATTCGGTATCGACATGGGTGGTCAATGAAATTAGCTTGAAAGGGAATCCGGGTCTGCTACCTTCAGATTAACCGCAGCGTGAATCAATTGGATGAAAGCATTAGGGTTCGCTTAGTGGGGATGGAAACGTAGAGGAAGTTAAGTCAGTCAGAAACGTAAGGTATCTAATATATCGATGTTATAATTTAAGTATTACGTCCAAAATTGATTAATTTCTGATGGTACTCTTTTTAATCGATTTATCCGGCCCTCCTATTACGACGTCACTGATAAAATGCATTGGTATTTATCTTTGAGTTGCATTCACCCGCTATCACATTGAGTGTATACCCTTATTTGACGAAGAATAGCCAGTATTCGATTGAATTTTTATGTTCCTGTCTTTAATTGATGGTAAATAGGTCATCTAATTTATGTAATGAATGATTCATTATGTAGTGTGGTGCTAGGTATTTACAGATTATTATAAGTAGAATGAGAAACCTCTTGATAAAAACTATGATATGTGGCTTGTGAAACCAAGAGTGGCTTATTCAGTGGCTATATGCGATAGAGCAATGGTGCAAAGGGCATGTATTGGATGCAGATTAATACATGTGTCACACTTCCATTTTTAAAAAATCAGAAATCATAATTGTCTCTTAGATTGGTATGCTATTGATGTGCAATCGTTAAATGTTTTTTTCAGAAGCTGAAATCGAAAAGTTTGTCATTGTTGACATCAAATCGTGAGCCACTTACTGTAGAAATTTGAGGTTATGCCATGGAGTGTATTTTAATGAGCTTGGTGAGAGGATAGTGTAAGATAATACTATTTCCAAGGGACATGAAGCAATTAAATTTGGTGAATATCTTTTTTTTATTATTTTTTTTAAGGCTTCACCAAGTTGGTTGGTAAAGTAAGCTAAAGGGAAGGGAAGAGAAAAGTAGGCTGTAGCAATTGGCTGGTCGTTCGAAACCAGTACTATGCAGCTTTTAAAACACTTAAATTCGTGAATAGCGCAGTTGCAAATTGCTGGTTAACTGATAGCTCAGCTTCTTGCCTGAGAAGCAAGTGAAAGATTGGTTTGCACTTCAGTATGTTACAATGTTATATTTTACAGAATAGGATGAACATTATTGAAGTTATACTTCTTTGCGCCCGTTGGAGACTTTTGGGATGGGATGTTGGTCGATAAACCGCGTCAAGCTCTTTTTTGGGTGAGAAAAATCCACAATTGTACTCATTGATACGAATTCCTGGGTATTTCTAATCGAGCTAAAAGGATGAAATTTTCAGGGAAGGGTTCAAATTTGGTGTCGAGTCAGGAAAAAATCGAAAATCCCCATATTTTTCATTGGTTTCGAGTCCAGATAGGATTTTGTTTTTTAATGGGTTTAAATGGGAAAAACGAATAATTTACGTGTAGAGTAATTTTCATTCATTCATTAAAATATGAAATAATTTAGATACAAGTTTCATTCTTTGACTGAAATGAGGCCAAAAGATCAATGCATTTACTTCTTGCAACCGATGTTTCTCTATCGATCGATAAATTGAAATATTTGAAGTTTAAACGCAAAATTAATGCAAATTTCGATCTTTTTTCATTTTCGTTGCTAAGCAATTTTTTCATTGTTCCCGAGACTTCAGTACCTTATACGCGTGCTATAAAGATTAAACTTAAAGGAATATAACATTCTCCGTGCGTATTTCAATCGCTTTTAACGATATTATGCCTTAGAAATATACTTTTTACAATGTTTTATAATTATATTCATAAACTGTTTCGTAGCTTTGACACTCCTCCATTTGCTCATGCCTACGAAATCCGTTGGGATCGCTCCAGATTCCTCCATTTTGCTTCTGAAACACTCTTTACACCTTATTCCGGGTTTCCCTCTCTCTGTTTTTCCAGGAAACATTAATCCTTGCACCTACTTTCTGAAATGTACCTCGAAACTCAATTCTACAAGTCAAAACCATGTAAAATGATAATGTTCTATGATGCATTATCTCTTGGATTTTGAAATTATGAATTCAAGTACTACGCCATGTGTTTAATATGTAAATTATAATAATTGAGATCAGCAAAAATAAAATGAAATGTGAAAATCCATAGCATTTACTTAGCTCATATTGATTGAATTTCATACTGCCAAATAACTGTAATCATGTTTAATTACAAATATTTACTTCAAAATTGCTCAATGGCATGAAAATAAAATGAAAAATATAGCAATTACTAAGAAGAACAAAGTACATATGTCATGGGACCATTCGTTTTATGCTATTATCTCATTATTATATTCTTAGGTCAAAAATTGACCCAGCTAAAATAATTTCCAAAAGAAGTAAGACCTTATTGCATTCGTTTTTAATGATTTACAATGTACTATCATACACTTTTCCCCTTTTGATTGCAAACTGCAAGCACCCATTTACTCGTTTTGTACGTTCGAACTTTGAAAAGAAGTTTTGTTTAAAATAACAATATATCGAAGAGAAATATATTGAATAATAGAGAAAAAATGTCTTTTATTTCATTTATATATCCTGTCTGCCTGTGTGTGTGAGCGGGTGTGTGCGACCGGCCAAAGAAGTATAACTTCCACCGTCTGGTCCGACGCAGACCACGTTTTTTTATGAGGTTTCTGTGATTAATAATAATAATAATGACCACTTTATTTTGAGCGAAATTTGAACTGTACAGTCCTTCTTACATTGAACTCATTGACACAAACATTAACACCCATGCCTTGAGGGGAGAAAAACCCACCCAGGCGGGACTCGAACCCGCGACTTTCGGATTAGCAGGTGAGGACGTTTGAAAGAATGGGAGGTATGATGATTGGAAATTATTTACACAAAATGCTACTTCGGGGAACTTTTACTTTTGTTGTTAAAAATGTTAGTTCTGCAATGAAGAGTAGAAGCTTCTGTGCAAAAATATTGTATGAATTATTGTGAAGTAGAATTGGTGTATGTATTTCTAGCTTTTGATAGTATAAGCCATTCTTGTACTTGTTGTATCAGATACTAAATCCGCCATGTAACTTCATAGTCCTATTTTCCATAAGTCAAGGAAAAATCTTTTTACTAGCGCTGTTCTTGATAATGCAATACGTACTATTTTGTGTCGTCCTTTGGTATATCTCAAAGGCAATGCCGCTAAACGCTTATAAGTTATATTTCTAGTCAATGCAACGGATTCTTTATTTTCGTCAAAGTCGATCTCCGTGCTCCTTATGAATCCTGCAGTTCATATGCCAGTGGAAATATGGTTTTTCGGAGTTATATTGATGGAGTTTATTTCAGTTTCGTTAACTAGAAATCTTACTTTACGTGAAGAAACTATGGGAATGAATCTCAGATGCCTAGCTTTTGTTTTAAGAAATTCTTGTGACCAAATGTATGTCCAAGTCCATGAAAACGAGCGCAGGCATTGTTGAAATCATTAACTGGTTTTCTCAACGTATGGCAGCATTCGGGTGATTTATTAAAAGTTTAAGTGCATTCTTGTTTGAGATTTCCTTTAAATTGACGCGGAATTGTAACGTGACTCTTCCGGCAGGATGAGTTTTCATTGTGTTCGAGCGTGACGAATCAATCACGGTGACGTAATGTCGCTGTGGGCGATCGAATGCAAAGGAGCATCTTGTTCATAGTGCCGAAGGTGCTTGGACGTCTTCTTAGTTTATCCGGCTTGGTATTAACGTTTTCTTCTTCCCTGAGCCAAGAAATTTCATAGAAGTACGAAGTTGGAGCTGACTGTAAAGGTGGGAGTGTATAAAATATAGCTGGTAGAACAGTTCACGTATCTAGTACTAAGAAATAATTTAGAGGAGAATGGGTTTTGAAATGGGTGCATCAGATGTATTATAGCCTTGGCCAAAGAAGCATATTCGTATAGAAGAACGTTGGTGTGAGAGATTCTGTTCAGAGACAAAGATGAGTAAAAATAAAAGTGATTCTTTTGTTGTTAATAATGTGGAGTGTAGTGTTGAATGGGTCGGAAATTTGGTCCTCGTGAAAAGAGGATGTGCTCTATAGCTGGATGATTTCGAGATGTGGGTGTGGCGAAGAATGGGGAGGGAGTGAGCTGGGTAGTGAGGAGAGCGAACGAGTAAACGCCAAACATGGTGGGATAGGAAAGGAAGTTAGTTGTGAAGATTCGAAGAAGACATAAATTTGAGACGACATAATAAGATGCAGTAGATGAGAGACTTGATGGCGGGTTAGTAGAATTAAGTGTAGGGAAGTTAAATATGACCCCAAAAATGGAAGTTCAGTTAGAGACAAGCCAATTTGCTGGAAGAGAAGTAAATGGGAACCAATGATTTGGCTACTTGACTGATTACGGTGCGATTAATTCTCCAAATATGGTGGTTTGAGAGCTCATGTAAAATTTTGGGAAACTATTTAAATCGTGTGAACGTCACGTAGAATGCTGGGGCATTACTGATCCGTGCAGGATGGTGATACGACTAATTAAAAATGAAATATTTTTAAAAGATCTCTCCGTACTTATTCTCCGGTTCCATTGCATGTTTGCCTCTGTATTATTCTTCCTGGAAGTCATCACGTGTCCTTCACCCAATATTCGCTCTGAAGTAGCAATATTTGTAACATGTCGAGAGCGTCGCATTGTTGTTGTTTCCCTAAAGCCTTCATAGGGAGTTACAGCACTCGCAAAAGATCATGACTGATGTGGACAGAGTGGAGAATATGGGAACTGAAAGAGACTATCCCCAAAGATTAGTCGATGCTGGTGAATGGGTAGCAGCTGTATGCCTTTGTTTACTTTTGACTTCCCTACCTGGAACGCGCCTACCATTGTAAATGAATGGCGAATCGGTGTACATTTTTCCACTTCCACTTCTTATGTTTCCCCTACTCGCTACCCCTTTCTCTGGAATAACTCCCTCCTTGACGTTGCTTTCCGCGTATATATCTGCCGCCAGTTCATGCGAGTGTTGTACTCGGACGGAGGGGCGAGGACCTATGTGGGGGACAGAGGGGAGGGAGGAAATGGAAATCCCTCCTGAATTTTGTTGAAATAATGGGACAAAAATAGAAGGGAAAGAAAAATAGTGACTGCAAAACATGTTTATCTCTCTTTTAGTCACTGGATTCGATTTGTTTGAAACCCTTTCAAAATTTTTTTTGACTGGAACATATCTCACTCCACAAGGTTTGGAACTTGTATACCAATGCACGCACGTGTGCACTTACAAACGCACTCAAAGAAAGTATGCCATCATAATTGTCCCCCTGAATCCGTTTGTCTGAAATTAAATACATCACGTGGTGATATTTAGTGTAGGGGCTAATGCGAAAATGCGTTTTTCCCTCCATGGAATCGTATTTCAGAATTCTTCCCGATTTGAATATCTGATATATTTTTCGAATCTGAATATCTTTCATTTGATTACGAACCTTTTAAAGAGAAATCATCTGCATTGAATCAGCTGCCATTTTACTGACGAAGATTAATAGGCATAACACTCTAAGTGTATCAATCCATCGCGCGGACTAAATCCTTAAACGCGACTCGCGCCCTTAGTTGGCTCTTTTTTACATGGCACCGTGGTTCGAAATTCGATTCACTTTACTCCGAAATCTTTTTCTATTTTGGTATCGAACTGTCCTGATTCGATTCGAATTCGAATATTTCCATCATATACATGAGAAACGCACACATCTGGAATGTTACGTGCTCATTTAAGTACTTAGCAAATATAGTCACGAACTCTTAATAAAAAACTTCTCGTGGACTGCTGAAAAATATTGTGAACGACATTTCCCAGAGTAGAACAGCTCTAGCTAGACTAGAAGAATTTGAAAAGGTTGACCTCATGTAATCCAACCATCCTTCACCTGAGCAGTAGAATTTCTAATATTTTAGCGTAATCATCTGTTAGCGAAAATAATATTGGTGTTGAAGTGGTTATGCTTGAGAAATGATGAACCGCGAATGCTAGGAAATAATTGATTACGCCCTGTGGATACTCAAGACTTTCCCTTAGGTCAAAGAAAAAAATGAAATAAAGGTTGCTCGTGAAGAAAGCTAGACAGCCACAGTCATGAATTTTGAGTTAGACAAAGGTTTATGAGGATTCACTTTGTCCTGTTCTACGTGAGGATGCGATGGGGTTAAGGAATTTAATTTTAGCTTTGCCACAAGATTAAGCTCACTGCCAAACCAGCATACCAGAGGATTATATATAAATATAAGCGCGGAAATATACCAAATTGACTATGAAAAAAAACATACGCCTGATCTAATATTCGAAACCAAAGCCCTCAAATTCGCGCCGGAATGGATTGGATATCTGTGTGGCTTGATTGGTTAAATAACTCGACGCGGATTCGGGGTCCGAATTCCAGGCAAGGCTAATGTTTATTTTTTGTGTTTATTTTGTACATGCATGTGTATCTTATCAGCGTGTGACTCCACTAAAGTTACCCTCCCGGCTTAAACCGCAGTACTTATAATTTATCTTCCCACGAACTGTCAGGATTAACGCAAGTATGCGGTAAACTGACTGTTTGAACCCTAAACTGAAGCGCTGTGCTGTGATAAAAATGCCCTTAGATCTCGTGAAGGAAGGTTTTTTCGGGTGTTCCACAGGGTTAGGTACTCCATTTCTGTCGACTTTTCAAAGAACAACTCGCGCTTCATTATCAGGGCTCTGAATCGATTATGAAGATTCAGATGACGACGATCCAGAGCCCTGATGATGAAGAGCAAGTCGCTCTTCGAAACGTCGGCAGAGATGGAGCTTCAAGACCCAGTGGAACACCCGAGAAACCTTCCTTCACGAGATACGCTGGGAAAAGACAAATCGAGCAGCGGTCTGCCACCGGTTTCCGATCAGTCACCGAAGTAAAGCATCGTCGGGCATGGCTCAAATTTGGAGGGGTGATACTCTTGTTCGTCCGAGCGCTGTTTTCCCTTTCTACAAGAGGCAGACAGTATGTGCAAAAGGCAGCCGTCGGAGCACGTTTAACTAAAATATTATTAAAACACACAACAGTTTTCCTTAGATTTTGTCGAACTATCTTACCTCTAGTCTGACGAAATTTCGAATAGGTGATGCCTATAGTTACTCTGTGAAAAAAAATTATTTTGAGCTTACCTTAAATGCTTAGAAGCGGTCGCCTTGAAGCCGCGTGTCGGACTGAGCGCGCTATAAGGAGAAAGCTTCCAACCGTAGCCTTGGTCTCACATTGGCTTTGTTCCTTCCCCCTCTGATTCCTCACCCCCACCAGTCTCTCCTCAAACCCCGTGCATTCGAATCTCCCTCCGTTCGCCTCAAAGCACGTCCGTACCGACGGAAAACTTTCTCCGATGCCTCAACATTGAAACCACGTGTAAGCCTTCTTCATCTGTGAACATTTTTTTTCCACATCTGTTATTTTTTCTTCGTACCACACACGCTGAAACGGAGCTTCCTTCTAATACGTAAATTCTTGGGAGAGGATGGTTGTAGGTACGTACGTATTAAGGTCATTGTCACGGTCGCATCATCTCTTTCCGCTGTGCTGGCTAGGTGAATATACTCGCTTAAAAAAGATCCCTACGGCATTCATGGTCGTTTACCCGGCGCGGAGGAAGAATTATCTCTTGAGTATCTACCCTCTCTATGCGTACGCTCCCTAGACCGTTAAATCGTTTTGAAGTCACCATCCCCATAACTTTTTTTCAGCTTCACAATCTCGGCCACGTTCCGGAGGATATGAGTGACACTTGACAGCGGCGAGTCTGAAGTCGATGAGGGTGAGTCAAGTGTTGATGAGCTGGCAGATGTACTAAAGGACTCCTGTATGGACGTCTGGAGTAACCCTCGGTCTTAGGATCAATAGATATCGCATCGTCTGCTAGCGAAGGTGAATCAAGCCAGATATAGGTACCTTCCCCTGGTCTCAACTCTCTTGCATGCTTACATTACCCTGACGTCGCTTGCTCTTCACAAGCGAATGACACCAAATTTTGCTACATCTACGAGGGTTAACCCAAAATTAAGGTCTCCATATTTTTAAAAAAAATATAAAAAACTTATTAAACATTTTTTACATGGTTGTGAAGCAGAACAGCGCACTGTTTTTCAATATAATCACCAAGCTTATATGTACTCACTAAAATTTATCATAGGTAATCGTCTATTAATATATTTCTTTGTAGGATTCAAACCGGACATGTTTAAAATGTGAGAAAAACTAATGTCTTACCAAACCAAACAGGTCGCCGCAGTCTATTAATTCATATTTTCTATACAGTCGAATGTACATACTTAATGATTTTTGGCCATGGTGTCCGTGCAATATTAAGTTCTGTCGCTTTAGAATATAGGAATAGGGTTTTCAATTGTTTTACAAGGATAATTTGGTACTGAAGTGAAGAATTTTGGTCTTGGGCAATAGAGGAGCTTAATCTCCTTGGAGGGACAGAAAGTCAATCATTTCAGTGTTTTCACCGAGTCACGAATTGGGTGCGAGGTCCATCGCAAAGCTCGGGAATGCATAGCCTTCCATTCCTCCTGATTTCCTGTAAATGCCAATCCATGCCAACGCCAATGGTTATATTATTGAAAACTGACGTATGCACTTATTGTTAGTGGTGTGACCGAAAATTCGTTTTTCAAACATTTAGGTAACTCGAATCGCATTTACGTACCCACTACCTGTGAATATATATGGTTCATAGTATTTGAACCGGATGATATAATCTACGCCTACTACTAATAATACCTTAAAAGTTTATACCTGTCAAATCCGAGTGGAGCAGTGAAGTTGATTGCTTGTGCGTAGTTACTTATTTGTAGGGACCTACATTTTTCGCATTTGCGATATCGAGAATTTTTACGCGGAAAACGTGAGTTTTGGTGTTAATTAAAAATAACACAATTTTCAAATATTTTTGTCATTTTGCGCCATATTATAGCCTTGATGGGTATATGGATCAAATACGATGAAATGTCGTCAGATGGCAGTGACAGAAGCCACATTCTATAACACTCCAGCTATATATTTCTAAATCATCCGACCAAATATTCGTATATAATGAGAAAATACGTGTCACGGACCATAGGTTTTCCCATATCCACAGTATGGAAACGAGACTCCTTCATGCCTTTCAATGCGCATGACACACATTATTCCACCTTTCGACTGGAAAGGAGGATGTATCGGTGAGGGAGAGAGATACAATTACATGAGGAGAATGGAACTCATGCGCAAGGAGTCGTCCCTTACCTTTCCAGCTGGACCTAGGTTTTATGCTCAAGTCACTGCCGGCACTCTCTTCATCCGAAAAAAACATCGTTTTCGCTACTACCCATGCTGTTGGATGTACTACAGCATTTCTTAAATCCATGCCCAATTGCCCAATAGACTGTGATGATTAAGTCCCAAGCTGTTATGATCTCCTTCCCTTATACAGTGATCGACGGTTTCCTTATCTTTGAAAGGCTTTTATTTAGAACACCTAAACCTTTCAATTTGATGTAATTTCTCCTGCAATAAGAACTAGGAACCACACACATTTAAGCCAGTGCATTTCTTACAAGTGACACTTGAAAGCGTCAAGCACGAGCGTTCCCCTTCGGCGTGGTAACGGACCTGGGCACTTACCTCATGTGAAATTCATCCTATCAAACTACAAAGGTTAACCATTCATCCGTCCTTTTCCCCGCACGCTAAAGATTACCCCCTGATGATACATTTTCCTTTGCTATTGTTTTACGCCTTTAAGTTACATTATGGCGCAGTTTTCGCCCTTCGGATGTGGCTGCAGCCATTACGGTGTTTATAGTTTTCTCATCTTCCGTGTAACTGATTCGGCACGTTGCTGATTTAGCGCCTTTAGTTTTTACGTGGACGTTTGCTGTCTTATCAAAACATATTGAAGTTTAATTGGCAGCTCCCAACTGCCCAAGAAGGTAGGCGTGCTTTATCCGTAAGTTTATAATATAACTTCTCTGCATAACCTGAACGACGCTAGTCTTAAATTTCCTTTGCAACATCCCTCTACGCCAACCGATGCTTGCTTAGAAATCAATGCGAGGAATCTAAATTCCCTTGACTCTTCGACACCTTTCAGTATTATATATTCTTGAATGATGGGGAAGCCCTCGCCTCGCTTTTCCATCAAAAAATCACGGTGATTTTCAAGGTCTTCATCTCTTCATTTTCAAGGTCCACTAAATGCCGTCCTGGTTGAATTAGCTCATTTAGTGGTATATAAATTCTTCTTCAATGATCGTAAAGATACTTAAACACCATACTTCTAACCTTAAGCGTCGTTTTCGCCGCATCTTGAGCCAAGAGTATATTAAAGCTAATTTTGTAACTTCGTCCTCGGGGGAGCCTGTAACCCCTAGAGGACGCGTCCCCAGGTGGCGGATAGGGGAATGCCCCCACTGGTCTTCGGAAGAAACCAGCGGGTAGGTGGGAAATAAAATACCACCCGCGGACCAAACAGGCAGGACAGATGGGGTTCTATAGCTGTGGCGAAAGCAACCCGTCTAGGAGAAGGAAACTCCAAAATCAAACCCCGGCCCTCCAGGTTGGGGGTTGAGGCATCAGGCTAACTCCCTGTTACTCATAAAACCTCAATTTGTTAAAGAACCCAATACTAAGCCTCGGAACTACGGACTTGATAAGCAGAGACGACGTAAGCTAAGGAAAAGGACTATGATTTTTGGTACCTGGAATGTACAGGGTGTATCTAGGAAACTAATGGAAGTAACAAATGAGCTAAGAAAAATGAAAGTAGATATTGCTGTAATCACAGAAACTAAGAAAAAGGGACAAGGCTCAGAAAATGTAGGTTACTATGATCACTTTTATAGCGGGGTCCCTAAGGATAAAAGGGCCCAACAGGGAACATCCATCCTGATTCGAAAGAGTCTTAGAAAAAATGTAACATCATGGGAGCCAATCAATGAAAGATTGATAAAAATGAATCTCTGTATGCTCGGCTTCAGAATCACTATACTGGGCGTATATGGAATAAATGAAAGCTCGCTTGTAAATGAAAAGCAGGAATTCTTTGAACACCTAAATGATGAAATAATAAAAATTGGAAACTCAAGAGAACTTATCATAATGGGAGATCTAAATAGTAGAGTCGGAAAAAAGTCAAATGATAAAGTGGTTGGGAAATACGGAGAAGAAACTATAAATGACAATGGATTAAGACTAATAACAATGTGTGAACAAAATAACCTAAGAATATCTAATGGTTTTTTCGAGCATAAGAGTATACATAAATATACATGGACACAACCTACTAGAGATCTCAAATCAATTATTGACTACCTCATCATAAAGCAAAATACAAAGTTAAGAGTACAAGATGTCAGAATATACCGAGGTGCTACATGTGGTAGTGACCACCACCTGTTAAATGCTAAGGTGATGTTTCCTGGAAGAGCAAGGATTAGAGAAAGCCAAGATAACCCTGACGTAGAAATAATGCAAAGAAGATACAACTTGGACAGCCTAGAACAACAAAGCGTTAGACAGCTTTACCAAAAACGTCTGGATGAAAAACTTCTTTGCCGAAAAACATTATCAAATACAGAGGATCTTTATAGGCATTTATCTCAATGCATACATGAAGCTGCGTATGAGTCGTTAGGCTACTATGAAAAGAAGAAAAGAAAGCCATATTGGTGGGATCATGAAATTGAAAAAGAAATAGAAGAAAAAAGGTCGAAATATAACAAATATCTGACCACGAAATCAGACAATGACAAGGTTGCATACAAAGAAGCACAAGCGAAAGTGCGACGAAAATTAACCCAGAAAAAGAACGCTAGCTTGGAAAAGAAATGCAACCACTTAAATACCTACATAGGAGGAACCAGAAATACAGAAAGCTGGAAGTTTTTGAGATCATTGAGGCAGGATAAAAAGAAAGATTTAATTACGTCTATTAGTAAAGAGAAATGGGAAATATACTTTAAAAAATTATTGACAGAGGATAGAGAAGAATATAAAAATGAACCCCACCTGCTAACCATAGGAAATGTTACATCACCTATAGTAATGCAATGCAGTGAAGTTAAACAGGCTTGTAAATCCCTAAGAAATGGAAGAGCTGCTGGCCCTGGAGAAATACCGGGAGAACTGTTAAAATATGGATCAGAGTTACTGTACAATAAATTAACAGAACTCTTTATTAAATGTCTAAATGGAGAAGAGGTACCAGAAGATTGGAGAATTTCCTATATCTCACCGTTATACAAAAAAGGCAATAAGAACGAGTGCGATAACTATCGCGGAATATCTGTGACTAGTACAATTAGCAGATTGTATGGCAAAATAGTAAAAAATAGAATTGAGAAAGAGTATGCAGACAAGGAATCCGAAGAACAAGCGAGGTTTAGAGAAGGAAGATCTACTGTAGACCATCTGTTTTGTTTAACACAACTGATAGAGAAAACCTGGGCATACAACAAGGAACTTCACCTCTTATATGTTGACCTTAAACAAGCATATGATACGGTGCCGAAAATGAAACTGTGGGAAGCCTTGAAAAGAGCTAACATAAGCTCATACTTAATAATAGCCATAAAAAATTTGTACAAAAATAGTGCAGCCAAGATCAAAATGGGAAACGACTTCTCTCAGGGATTCACAATAAATAAAGGTCTAAGACAGGGCTGCTGTATTTCCCCCACACTTTTTAAAATATATTTAGACCAAGTGCTTAAGGGTTGGAAAAGGAAATGCAACTCCATGGGAATACCTTTGAAAGAAAGTACCATATACACCTTAAGCTATGCAGACGACCAAGTTATTCTATCACAAGATTATGAAGATTTAGAATATATGACCAGAAAAATAATAGAAGAATACAAAAATTGGGGTCTTGATATCAGTATCGACAAAACAAAATATATGTGTATTGGAGGAATGCAACAGAATCTTATTTTAGAAAGTGGGCAACAAATAGGACACTGTAAAGAGTATAAATATCTAGGGATGCAAATTGCAGAAAGTAAAACAATGGAGGTAGCCATTAGGGATAGATGCAATAAAGGCAAAAAAGCAATAACACTATTAAATAGCTTATTGTGGGACAATACAATATCCATTGAAAACAAAAAGAGAATTTATAATACCATAGTAAAGAGCATAGTAATCTACAGCTGTGAAATATGGCCACTAACGGAGAAATCAGAAAAACTGTTACTGACGACTGAAATGGACTTCTGGCGAAGAGCAGCCGGTAAATCAAAAAGAGAAAGAGTAAGGAATGAAAGAATTAGAGAAATAATGAATGTCAATGATACCATAATAGATGATATAATAACGCAGCAGTTGAGGTGGTATGGACACGTAAAACGAATGGGAAATGAAAGACTCCCGAAACAAATGCTGCTGTGGAACCCGGAAGGAAGACGGAGGAGAGGCAGACCGAGGAAAAGTTGGATACAAGGGATAGAGAAAGAAATGAGAGAAAGAGGATTAGATGAAGAACTCTGGAATGATCGGGAGGCATGGAAATTGGGAATCGGAAGACGTAGAACGTCGTAAACCGATATATATATATATATATATATTTTATAACTTCGTTGAATACTTCTGCTTATTTGGGATTTGGAAGAAGCATTTTTCCCAGCATGGTCAACTTTCTTTGTTCAATCCATTATTTTATTAATGAAGGGTAAAGGTTGAGAGGCCATTTATACAAAGAGACTAGCTTAGGGCAGCCGTGACTGCAAGCCAGCAGGTATGTAAAGAAAAACTCTTCCGAGACCACACGTTTTCCACCACGGAGCCACGGAGACCACGTTGAGTAGTGCGGCGTAAATTTTCTGTATTCGAAACACCGGAATTCATACGCTAAAAATGATATATTTCGTGGGAAAACCGATATTTTTGAAGTCCTACATCTGTTCGAACCCCCGTTGCCCAGCGCCAAGTTCAAAGTTCAGGCGATTCACAATGTTTTTTTTCTGTTCAAAAAAACCGTCCGTATAGTATTCACGCCAACCAGGCCCGTAGCCTGGGGGGGGGGAGGGGCTTGAGGGGCTTTAGCCCCCCCTGATATTTCAAATAATATTGTTAGTTTAGTTTTACCATATATTATTTTGGATGAAAAATGCTTGGGACCAAGAGGGAAAAATGGTAAGAACAAAGCAGTGTTCTAGAAAAAAGGAGCCATAAATAAACTGTAATAATGAATAAAATTATACCAAGAGAGGACCCCCCAGGCTTCACATTAAGCACCCCCCGAACCAAAATCCTGACTTCGTCACTGACGCCAACGGAAAACCGCTCCGGTACGAAAATTTCAATCTTTTTGGCGTATTTAGACGCATCAATGGAGATACTGGGAAGCGCATGGAAGAAAGAAAGAAGAAAGAAAAGAAAGAAAGGAAAAACCATAATAATACGTGATTATGCAACGCCAAGTGCCGTGAGGGTTGCGTCCCGGAGCCTTTTCACCTCCCCCGTCCCCCGACTCCAGGTACTGCAGAGTATTCACTTGACCGCGCAAGTCTGACCATGGGTTGGCACTGGTTTACATTGAACTATATCCTTATAATAATCTATAAACTATTACTAATTGTTGAGGTATAATTTAAGGTTAGACTATTTTCCAACACTCAGCATCCATTTTCAAGTAAAACTCCGGATTGGAAATAAAACGTCGCGTTGTACATTCCACACACGCACTTTATTAATATCGACCATGGTTTCGACATGTAAATGTCATTATCAAGGTACAAATAGTGTGTGTATGTGTGGAATGTACAACGCGACGTTTTATTTCCAATGTCGTGGTTCAACAAAGTTAAGCCTCAAACGTTAAACTGTGTATAACTCCGGAAGTGAAACCGAAACAAAATGTATCGCGTCACATTGAAAAAATATATTATATGATTGCAATCTTTTAAGCACCAGTTTCAGGCAAAATATTAGTATAATTGAAAGTGGAGTTGTGGGAGGAAACGTGAGCGGCGACAGGGAGAGAAACAAAGAGGGAAGGTGGATCATTACATGAGGAACGGTGGCCGTTCATTCGTATGTTAAGAGGAGTGGTGGATAATCCAATGTAAAATGAGGGGCAGTATTGGCAGAGGAGGATGTAAACAGTAGTATGTGTGGTGCAAGATGGTGTGGAGACGGAAGGGAGGAGAAAAGTGAGAAACTTAAGTCCGGGAGGGGCTGGGTGATAAGATTGGCGCAAGTTTTGCATCGCGGGTGATTGCACGGGGTAGGAAGAGATTTGATGGGTTTGAATGATTTGGACAGGGGTCTGACGGTTTTAAAAATGGCGAATAGATTGGGGGTGAAGGTGAGAGAGGGGTATCGAGGAAAAATATTTGAAGTGGTGAGGTTGTCTGAAAGGATAGGGTAGAGGTTTTTGACAATATGTCTTAGGGAGTCAACACCAGGGAAGTAGGTAGTACAGAGGGAGATTTTGTGGTGAGAGCTGATATTAGTTGGAGGCAGTTAGGGGGAATGTGGTTTTATGAAGATTTTTTTGTTAAGGAGGTGCTCTGGATATCATCTGCGAAGAAGAGATTGGTGGAGGTTTGTGAGGAATTTATCAAGGGAGTCAGATATATAAACAATTGAACGTTCTACGGCCGTTAAAAAATGAAAGAAAATGAATTGCTTTTTTGTCCGGTCTGGTTAACGCCCCAACTAACCTTTCAACACCCTATTCATCCCTTCTTTCCCTCCCCGCTTTTCGCCCATTAAAGATTACGGCCTTGGGGAATTCATTTTCTTTCAAGGGAGTCAGAGTTGTTGCAGATTCGGTGCCCGCGAATATAAAGAGAGTAGGGGAGGGACCGTTTAGTGTGGGAGGGGTGTCAGATATTGAAGTAGAGATATTGCTGTTGGTTGGTGGGCTTGATATGGATGGAGGTGCTAAATGTGTGGTCTGAGAGGGAAGCGTTAACTTCTAGAAAGGTGACGTTAGAGGCAGAGATGATGGAAGTAAATGAGAGGGAAGAGGAGGCGTTAAGAGAGGAGATAAAGTAATTAAGAGAATTCATATCATGTGACCACAGAAGGAAGATGTCGTCAATGTAACGAAGCCAGAGAAGAGGTTTTAGAGAGCATGAAAAAAGAAAAGATTGTTCGAAATGACCAAGGAAAAGTTTGGCGTAGGAAGGACTGAAACGACTACCCATGGTGTAATCTTTAGTTTGAAGATAGAACTTATCATTAAAGGAGGAAGCCTTGTGGGTAAGAATTAAATTAGAAATATCAAGAAGGAAATCAGAGCTGGGAATGTGAGGAGCAGGGTGTTGATTAATGAATTGGTGGATAGTGGAAATTCCTTCAGAATGAGGATAATGAGTATAAGGAAGTGAAATCAATAGTGGCCATTAAGATATCACAGTCAGAGGGGATTGAAGTGGAATGGAGGCGTTCAAGAAAATGATGTCTTTGATGTAGGAGGGCAGAGAGTGGACAATGGGTTGTAGGTAGTGGTCAACAAAGGTGGACATGCGTTCGGTGGATGAGTTATAAGAGGAAACTATGGGGCGGCCGGGGTTGTTAGGTTTGTGAATTTTGGGTAGAATATAGAAGTTTGGGGTGCGTGGGTGTGAAGGGGAAATAAGGGTGGTATCTTGTTTAGATAGGCCTTCATCTGGGCCTTTATTGTGAAGAAAGGAGATAATTTCATCCAAAAATGCAGGGTTGGGGTCATGGGAGACAGGCTGGTAAGAGGAGGTGTCCGAAAGTCGCAAGGAGGTGCCGAGCAGGTGTCCACAAAATATTAATCAAGGAAACTGTTATTGCATTCTATTCAAATTGTGTACATACTGAGTCAGGGGTATGTTACTGTCTATAATTCCAGCAGGAGTGAAAATCTGTCTACCAGTCCCTGTGTTTATTTCTGATAAAAGAAAGTTTATGAATACATAGGTGAATGATTGGGTCGTCCATGTACTTTAATTATAATTATTTCAAATCTATTTATGTGTATACTTGACTGAGTGCATACAAAATTCATATTATACACCAAAGTGAGGATTTTAACGTGAAGCACGCAGGCAAATTCCTCAAAATTATGATCAAGTGTTACGACGCTATTACAACTCTAGATTATGGTACCAATTTATTTATAGAACCGGTTGACATAATGTGTTTGGATAAGGTATGCATTAATTTCAGTGTCCTGGATGATTGGAGAGTGTAGACGGGAATCGTGCGGAGGCTTCGGAATGTTGAAGAGGAAGAAAGACTGAGGGAAAATGCAATGAGGAGCAACAACATGATATACTTAGGGGACGTTTATTAATTATGCCAACAAAAAAGGGGGGAGGGGGTTTGATGAAGTTTGACAATTGTTGACATGGGGGAGGGGGGGAGGAGTTCAAGATAAATTGACGTCAACAATGTCACTTTTTTACTCTTTACAGTAATTTTTAAAATCTTAAACCGGTTGAGTTCTTACCAAGTAAGTCATAGTCTTGCGTCATCATATTTTGTTTTTATTCAATGTACTTGATAGTAGACTGTAGACACATTATGGTATTAATCTAAAGATTAATATAATTCATTTGACAGATTTTTAAGGGAAGCTGTAGGTAAATTCAAAGACGGCACTAAGCCATTGTCATCTAATAGTATATAGCTATCCGCATGGACTTCTATTAAATAGCATCTGAAGCCAGCCGTATAAAATTTTATTAGTCTGTGGGGGGGAGAGGAGAGTAAAAATTATTTGACATAATTTTATTAGGGGGGTCACTGATAGTTTGACAATTGTTGACCAGGGGGGAGGTAAAAATTGACAAAAAATTGTTGACATTTTAATGGACGTCCCCTAAAAAGACGGCATTGATCCATTTGCATTGCCGATTAACGTTTTTAGGAGCTTGTACTAGGCTTGTGCGATGACCAATTTTGGTCATCGATTTTCGATGAAAAAATTTCATCGAAATGTTTCGATGACGATGGCTGTCATCGATCATCGTATAGAGTGTACACGATGATCGATGACTATCGATGAATATCGAGGATCGATGAATGCCGATGATCGATGAATGCCGATGATCGATGAATTACGATGATCGATGACTCTCGATGAACTGTGCAGTAGTGATCAGCGATATATCGCTGTGATTGAATCACCGATACTGAAAAGTAGCAATCACAGCCTGTGACTAAATAATCGAAATCACTGTGACTGTGAATTCGGTGAATTTAGCCGATTTAGCTCAGGCTGCTACCGCTGCTACCAACTGCACCAGTGCAACCAACGAATACAATGCTACCACTGCTACTGCGTATTAACTGTGATTGAACGTGGTCGCTACTTCTGTATCGTCTACCACAAACTTAAGGAAAAACATCAATTCCAAACATCCCACTGTGGCCCTGCCATCGTCCTCAAGGCGCAATAGCTGGGGTCCTTATACTTTATACATACATTTTACATCTAAGGCGTTCAAATTAATGGAAAAAAAGAAGAAAAATTAGTGATATAAGGATATCGATGGTTCTCATCGACATCAATGATTCGCATCAACTCATCGGGATCGATGATTCTCATCGACATCGATGATTCGCATCGACTCATCGGCATCGATGATTCTCATCGACTCATCGACATCGATGGTCGATGACATTCATCGTCATCGATTACAGTCATCGCACCGCGATGACTAAAATCATCGTCGATGACTTCGATTAATCGACTCATCGAACAAGCCTAGCTTGTACCGTCTGTCAAAAGATATGGTGAGAGCCCTCACCGAGGAATTTAGGCCATTTTTTCCTTAGCCCTCTCGACCTGTGTACATAACTATTGATATTTAGGTAATAATTGTGAGTGGGATTTAAAGCGTGAAGAAATCACGCAATTTACCTATAGTAATTCCATGTCAAATGGTCTAATTTTTAGGTTTCGTGTGCCCTTAATTTTTATGGGCCGGGTTCGTATCAAAAGTCGACTGGAAGCGATGGGCCTCAGTCAAGCAAGTGTCAATCGGGCAATTCAGTAGGTTACCAGTTCCAAAGTTCAATCAGTGATTATTTGGTTCATAGTTACGGACTAGCTGAGACAGATTGGCAAAAAAAAGAAATTCTACCATGGAACTGAATAAGAGCGATAATGTCAGAAATAGCCAAGCGTCGACGTTCATTCATAAATTTCAAGAATTCATATATTTGCTTACTTATTCACGTTTTACTTGACACATGTTCTACAAATATCATAATCTTAAGATTCGCCAACTGACTAAATTCCTGCACATCCATTCCTCTTGAAATCTCGCGCAAATTTGCAGCAAAAACGGAGACGCAACTCATAGCGATGCCCAAAAAACTAAGCCAATAACTCAAAATAGGATCATCAAGCCGTTCAATGAATTAATGTCGACAATCCCGTCGTTCAAATGAACGTCGTCATTCCCGAATAGCCTCCCAGGTCTCAAAATCCCATTAAAAACTAAATAGTTTAATTTTCCTATGCGCTATGTATCTCTTTCAATGGTATTTAATGGTAGCACAGCTTTCTTCTCGACTATTTGTCCTTCAAATTTCAGCGTTTCCTTTTTCGGTCTTTCCTCTGTTTTTTCATTGATCGTGGTTTATCGGCTGTTTGATAACTTTTCGTTCAATTTCAATTGAAGCTCTTCTTCTGCCTGCCTTTTTGGAACGAGTATTTTCTGTTGTTCACGGAAAATATTTTTTTTACTGTGCTTTCTCACGATTAAACCTTTCTGTAAAACTTATCTTTATAAAATTTGTCCAGAAAATCTTGCCTTGAGTTACAGGCGTATGGGTTTTGTGCACTCACATTCGACTGGAATGCCGCACATTGGAAACTCGCTGGCCGTATTTTCACGTATCATCATGCTCCCGGATGTTCGTAAAATAAATATTGACATTTTTACCGACAGTGAACGACTCATGCATGATGTGTAAAATAATTGTAAGAGAGCGTTGCAGGGAAAGCTCGGTCAAATCAACGGAGAAAGGCCCCCGCGAGTGAAGTTTCCACATGGTTCGAAGACTTGAGACAATGGCATTGGAAAGCGGAAGGCATGAATGGGCCCTGCGATTCGCAACATCCTGGCCTGAAATTCGAATTCCGTTGGAGTGCATTGAACGCGTCACCTTTAATTTCAGCTCCCATCTAATGTGACTCGGGTTCATCGTCAAATGTGACGTTGAACAATGGACCCATTTGGGTCCCTCTTCATGTGTGTACCGCAGAGTTTCTCTTTTCGATCTCTCGAACCGAATCACGCTATCATTTTTTGCGTTTCTGTTCAAGGGTAGCGAAACTGATAATTCATTCGATAGCTTCTCAGTTATCCCGTGGGGCAGTCATTTTGAAAGACGGCGGTTATGGCAAGGATTAACATTCCCGTTTTGCTTATTTGAGCCGTCTTCGTTAACGAATAAAAATATTCAACGCCACCAATGGATACGTGCAGCAAAATAAATAGAGACAATATCTCCTCTAGTTTCGTACTCAAACGTATGAGGAATCATATAAGGGGAGACAAAGTTTGCATCTTTCTACTTGGAAACTATTGCTTGTGACTTGATTCAAAAATATTTTGGCAGTAGGTATGTGCGAGTGAATGGCAAAACATTCGGAAGAATGGTGTGGCTTGGGATCGTTTGGCAACCAAAAGAAAACAAATGTGTTTTGCTGTGTTTACATCGCATTCATGGTGAATTAATATGCATGGGGAGACCTTAAGCGAGAATACGGCCACCGTTGTGGTTTGAAATGTGGACCCACGTGTGCTTTTCGTTGGCAACGATGCTCTTTTGCGGCTTGGGGAGTTGCTAAACCGCTGAAGGGCAAGAATTGGCCAATTTGCTGGCTGATATGAATACTTTTGATCAATATTTTCAATCCATGATCACTTTTAGTTTAGTTTATCGAACCAATTGCCACAAAACATGGCATCTAGTTACGAATGCCGTCACAGTTCTTTTACAGATGAAACTCTCATGTTGTCCCATCCCTTGGACTGCACCCTTGACGTGCTGGAAGGACTTTGAGTCCCCGTGACCTATACAGTGCACAGGCGGGAGTCATGTTGGATTCTGCTGGTGGAACCACGCCTGAGTGGAAGGGTTGGAGTCAAACAAAGTGAGTTCCACGCTGTGTCTGTTCTTCAGTGAGGTGGTTGATAAGAAAGCGTGTGATATGTGCGGGGCGGCCGATTAAGTAGCGATGACTCATAAAGAAGTGGGTAAAGGCAACGGGAAACCACGCCGTTTATTTCCCCGAATTATTTTATGGCCGTGTAGAAAATGTCCTAGAAACCTTCCCTAACTGGCGGAATACCAAATGCAATAATATTCATGTTATAGCCTCCTGGAATGATATAAGGGTTGTGTCATAGCGCGATGTTATATACAAAAAAGTTTAACTTATATTTTTAACTAAAAAAATAATATGTTGGAAAACATCGATTTTGGTTTGGATCAAATCCTTCGGTGTCTTGAAAAGCATTGGGCACAGCGCCTTCTCGTGATCTGACAGGTCTAAAGAAGAGCGTTAAAAATCTTATTCGGAGCGATTTCCATGGTACAATCACTTGGTGAGCAACTGCTGGTAGCATGAGGAAATTATGTGCCCTCTTTGACCTTAACTCCGTTACTTTTACAAGACTTCATGCATCGTAGGAGAAGATTTCTATTCTCAACAATCAAAATAACTCTTTGACCTTTCGAGTGATCTTTGAATAAGATTCTTGATTCAGAGAGTTTACGTTTGACTCATCCTACTTCTCTTAGAAATCTTTTGTGAGTTACCTGACCCGTACGCACACTAGGTACTTCTCCGCATCATTCTCCTTAAACACAACATTTACATCCCCTTCAATTTTCTCCCTTCGTCTGCTGCTATTGACCTCGCCCCATCGCCTTGCAAAAAGAATGCTCTCAACATATGTTTTATTTTATTGTTTCCTCTCTTCCGGGCTTGAATTCTTTTAATTTCTCTTCTGCTTGAGTGCATTTGCCTGCGGTATTCTGCTGTATCATTCTTGCTTCTGCGACCACCGACGATTCTGTTGCCTCTATTGGTGACGCGGCCGTGCAACCATATTTAGTTTTCATTGCAATTTGTATGCTTGTTTTTCTATGTTTCACAGTCGCTTTAACATTTATTTAATTTTTCCAATTATAAACTTTATCTTTACCTTCGATTGAACACACGCGAAATAGTAGGTATATCTTAGTCGTGTCTATTATTGCATATTCATTGCTAAATCTGGATTTAAATCGTATCTCGTGTTTATCCCGGATTGGATTCATTTTTTTTCTTATAGTTCATAATATTCATAATAAGAGTTATTCACTAACTAACTGCTTACCCTGGCTCCTGAAAAAAGTGCGGGGTAGAACAATATGCTGGTGTATTTATCGGTGGGCGATGAAAGCGGTTGAGTAAATCAATACGGCATAATTGGTTCAATATGAAAGCGCAGCATGTAAAGGTGTGCGGAAAATCTTACAAGTTGCTGTTTTAAACGCCTTTGTAATCCAGTCATTTATTTTCAGGAACTAATTTTAATCCACGTGATGTTAAAGCTGTGACTGAGGAAACAGTTTAAGTAGAACATAAAAAATTGACTTTTCTGTATGTTTTATGTGAGGATTTTAATGTGTGAATGTTAAATGAAAATTAATTCATTTCATCAACCTCCTTAATAAGTCATGTTATGCAAATTGTATATTATTCATACATTAATAAATTGAATTTCGACATTTGACAGCTTTAATAGAGACGTTAAATCTAATTTGAAAATTGGAAATTTATGATTTTGGAGTGCTTGGTGGGGAGTTATCCGAAATAAGTTTTCAAAATATGAAAGTGGTTTTGATTAATCGAGGTGAAGGTCAAAGCTGCACTCAAGCAGCGTTAAACTTGTCGTGGCTCTGAACTTTTGATGTATTTTTGTTGGTAAGATTAGGTAATGGCAGTTCATAGATTGCCACTTGTTTTAGGTTTTCTTGGTGTCTTCCTCTGGATAGTCGGTCATGGATGTTTTTCCCGGGTATATTTGCTTTTTCCCCATTTACTCGTGCTACAAACTGCGAAAATCACACATCCATGTTACTTCTATTTCTTCCTCTTGTGGGAGAGTCGCCCATGCCTCCCGCGACCGACGCTCCAGCCGAGAAAATCCCGCGTCTGGCATTCGCAGAATTCCCAGAAAATCACGAGCGAGGCACTTGTGCCGCTGACGCACGGGACCTTGTAGCGTGCCCGAGGAGTCGCGGTGCGGCAAAGGGCCGCTCACCTGGGTTTACCCCCTTTGCCCCATTGGCGGTTTTTCGGTGCGGAAACGGTATTTGCTGGGGAAGATCACCGACCTCCTAGCCCCCACTACTGACCAACCTCCCTTTTTCTCTCCCACTCGCAGGGTATAAGAGATCGCCTGCACAGCGTTCGAGAGGAGTTGTTACCCTAGCTGAAGTGCGGCACGTTCTCTTGATTCCCTCCCTACGCAGTCCCGTTCGCCGGGCGCACACCCTTTCCATACGCAGACCCGTTCGCCAAGCGCCTCACTCGGGACCAGAAGCCAACGACTCTCGCTGCCTTCCGGTCGGGACGACCCGCGTTAGCTCTCCAGGCCACGCCACCAAGGGTAACCATCTCCTGCAACCCTGTCAACCTGTATCTTGCAATGCTATTCAGTCAGTCAATAAATAATTCCATATGCCAGCTGTACAGCCGCCTTTTAATTCATATGCTCAATAACCAACATGTGTGCTCCCGTAAACCTTTAGCAGCGAAGCCAGCGCTGCGACACTCTCGTGGCATCAAAGATTAGCATTACTGTTAAATATATACTCCTATGGGCCTGCATTGCATAATATGTCTTGGCTTAGCGCTAAGTGACAATAATCTAATAAGCTGAAAAAATCGCTTAAATTATTTTTTATCAATGATTGGAAAATATTTCACTTCCCTTTGAAATCCTCTCTTCTCTTTGGGTCGGTATGCTACTTCAGATTACCAGATGCCTGCTACAGTGGCTATATCGCTAACTAGCGGGCCTGGAAAGCCAAATGTCTTGGGTTTGATTCTAACCTCTGGCATCAGTGTTGGGTGTGGTGGTCTTACAGTTTGGAGCATTTAAAGCACTGGTATCCTACCATTTACGGGACTTAACTGTGATGGGATTAGCTGGTTGTCTACGGAAAATAATTTTTGAAGACGTTTAATTAATACAGAGATCATTTCTGTGGATTTTGAACATACTGATGAACATATCCCCCAAATGAATGTTAAATTATATATAAAGGGAAGAAGTTACTGTTTTATCTAAAATTAAAATTTTAGGGTGTGATATCAATGTTGGGCTTTGAAAAATTTGACTGTCTACCTCAAATGCCTGTGGTATCAGGGAAGGGGGGGGTCAAATGTGATTTAATTTAATGGTGAATTTTGGATTGGTTGCATCTACTTTTTCAGCTGATAGGAAGATAATAAAGATGCTTTGGTAGAAAAGTCCTGTTGAACTAGTGCGTGGGACTCAAACGTAAGATTAAACATTGCATTCAAAATTACAAATTGAACATTATTATTTGTGCTCTTTATTTTCCACAATTGCTGGAAATGGCAGAATACAGTGGCTTAAAATTCCTGGGTTTCAATGAATAGTCGATGATGTTAGTTCATACCTAGTGCCATTGTTTATTAATTTGATTCACAAACTCATTAGCTGGCAAGATCATAAATGTATTCGTGATATCCAATGGTTTTATGATTGACGCACGTGTGCAAAAAAACAATCACGGGTGATGTATTAGAGTTTGGCACAGGGGAACTGGACTGATAGCATTGTTTGAACTTGACCATCAGGATTCTAAGTGTAACGCTTTAAAATTGAGCGGAACATATGCGTTGGCGAATGTGAATTGGTAAAATACCATAGTTGACGCACTTTAATCAGGAAATAATGGAGATACTGGTAGTGGTGTACATAGTTGGTTTCAATGCGACCATAATATAGGTGTGCATTTAGTGTAGTATTCGTGCCTTAAACTAATAGCATATAATTCATGTTTCTCATATTTATGGTGGACCAGCAACTAAATTGACTAGAAAGTAGCAGTCAAGAATGAAATTGGTGGAATTATTCTCTATTTTTAATTGGGCTAACTTTTGGTCATTGTACCGTAAAATCAAATGTCATTTTCTCAATTATTGGAAGGCCGCTGGATACATTTTGAACTTACACCCGATAAATGCACGACCCTCATAGCAATATTTGTAAAGTATATACATACATTCATGAATTGTATTCACATGCTCAAATCGACCTTATTATCTCGGTTCCAGTCACAAAGGCCATCTACTCGTCCAGACACCTCCCACTTCTGAATACTGCCCTATTGGATATGCTGTATATTTGGAAAAGCACTGCTGTGTGTGTGGTGGCAAGGAACAAGATCAGATCCAACAGAAACGTTGGTAACTACTGCTTCATTGTCGCGTCTTCCTGATATGATTATGAAGGTCTCATATTGGTCATCGTTCCACTGACTCTCCCATAGCATATCTGCTATTCTAGATCTCGCGTATGTACCGTACTTTGTGAATTTGGTCATAGTTCACCAAGCGGCTCTGCATGAAAAGTGCAAGAACATATTTTGGGATTCGTCGAATTGGAGACATGGCCACAACAGCATTTCTGCGCTTTGATATTTTCTAATTTTTTGTTTTAAGCTCTAAATTGGTCCCCTGAATCCAAAAGATACTACAGTTGTGTTGGATCATCCACCAATAAAAAACCACTGTTCTCCAGGCCTAGGATGCCGTGAAACGGCAACGGAAAAAGCGAGCATGCCCACACAAAAATTTATGTCCCCACAGTAGAAATATTGCCGTTGCATAACTTCAACAATGCATGTGGATAGCTAAGGTATCTAGCTACAAATTTTAAAAAATTAGCATAATCGAAGGAGTACCTGGGTGTTTTGAGAAAGATGCATTTGACGTTTTCAAAATCAAAATGTATGACTAAATTGCAAAATGTTTGATTAATGAAGTCATAATATTATACTTCCTTGCTTTCTCTTTGAAACGAGAACTTGTGCACTGACATATCTATCATATGTCCGGAGGTATCGAGGACAAATCAAATTCAAATTTACAAGAAGCTCAATTTTTCATGCTGCCGTTACTAGGCAATGGCTGTATATTTTACCAAACATTTGGGCACGACTAACAATGTTTACGGAATATGCCCTGCACATTTGGTCAAATTCAGAGAGGCTGGAATAGGTTCGCCCCTTGAGGGATATTCAATTTCATCACTTTTGTTTTACCGAATTCTGGTATTTATTCCATAAAAAATACCAAATCATAGAAGAAAATCAAATTCAATTACCTATGTTAAGTTATTGAAATTGTCACAAATATCTTGGAGACTCATGAGTGTAGATATTCTATCTTCTTCTTCTCGGATTTCAGTTGCGTCATTTTTTATCAAGGCAACATTTCTCCTCCTATCCTTGAGGCATCTTCAGGTCGAAGATGTTTTTGCTGCAATTTGGACCAGATTATATGGCAGAAGGAGGAGGAGGGAGTTTACAAAAGCAACTGTACTTGCGGGAATTCCTACATAGGCCCAACTGGGAGTGATTTCATGCAGAGTAAGGGAACACCAGAAAGCGACAGAAAAGAAGCAGTTCTGCCTCTCAGTTGTCACTGAGCGTGTGTGGTCTGAGCTTGGCCATTCATTATGCTTCGCAGAGACCAAAGTCCTGAGCAGAGAAACCCAATACTTCCCCCGATTGATACGGGAAGCAATCAAGAAAGCAAAATGTCCAGAAAACTAAAATAGAGACGATGGTTACAACCTCGCTACAACATGGAAGAGAGTAAATATGGGAGTGTTATGCTCTACGGCCTCTAATGTATTAAAGTTTAGAAAAAATTCCAATGGCCATAATAGTTTCAGCACTACATGTCAGAAAAGCCAAAAGCAAAAAAAAACTAAAAAATATACCCAGTTAGCCTAGTGGTTTACGGGAAGGTTAATTCCTCGCCAGTGACCAACCACAGGACACATGTACTCAACCCATCAATGGGACCCTTCACTGGGCTGTAGGGGGCCCCATTTAGGATGGTTATTTCAAACTCTCCCACACCGTGCATCCCCTACTCAACCTCTTGTCATCAGAGCTGTCCAACTAACACCTGTAAGCTTTCATTCTTGAAACCTCTAAGCACATTCTACCTTATTCAATGCTGCACAGTTTTGAACTCAACCAAAATCCTTTCCCTTCTTCCTCCCCCATCCCTAGGATCCTGCGTATGTATTCCCACCCAACTAACCTTTCAAATGCATGTGACTATACCACAGTGTGGCAAAACACACATAGTGCCAGTATAATAAAACTTTTTTCAATATGAAGAAATAATTTTTCGTTTATCTTGTGTCCTTCTATCCCCTTTAGGTGTTCAGCCTTGCATACATTTAAATCCTTAAAGTATTTGAGGATAGAATGTAGCCCAGAGGGAGACATTGTTCTGCTTTCCTTATGCAAGCAAAGAATCAAGAAAGTTGCCAACCCTAAGTCACAACGCAAATGGATATTTACCATGAAACTATCATGAGACTGGCTAACAAATAAGTATTAACTCTTGGAAACCTGGATACTAAACCAAGGATGCATTAGAAAATCTATTTAGTAGTGTTCAATTCCTCAGTGGTTGTAACTCAAATCCAAAATGGTACAGCAGTTTGGATTGACCATAAAAACATCAATCCTCTGCAGAATCCCACAGGTAAGTTTCTAAGGTGGCAGCAGTGAGCCAGATTCTGATAATTTTATTTGCTTTCTAGAGAGCTACGTAATTAAATTCCATGCTTAACCAAAATCTCAGAAAGGAGCTATCTTTAACCTTGATCCACCAGATTAAAATCCCGGTGTTTTACCTGAATGCTGGATTTAAATGGATGCATACCCGAAGTGGAGAGTTTTGGGCACTCACGGCATGCAGCAAAAACATTTAAAGGGACTTGTTGGACATGCTAGGTGTTTAAAGGTTAATGCCATAGCTTGGAGGGAATTAAGCTCTTAGCTAAGAGGAGAGTGGATTAGAGAGCTGCAGTAATCCAATACATATTTGAATTCATAAATGCTGATATCAGCAGAGGACTACTTGAGGAAAGTGTGAAAAGTGGGAGAGGATTGATAGGCATGCATGGAAATGGCCCAGTTCCAGAGAACTTGCCAGATGTCATGCAGTATAAAAAGTGGGAATGGCCCACATAGCACAAACCGCTTCTTGAACGTTTTTCTTCTGCTTTCCAGAGACATTTTCTACTGACCCATTCACGTTTTGAAATGGTGCTGGAATGGTGCAAATATCCACCACTCTTTGGCAACTTTACGTCTCTAAAACGTTTCTTTGATGGTTCAGAACATGTTTTCGTAGCATTTCCTCTCCGGTTCCAGCTAGTATAGAAACGTGTGAAACAGTTTTTAAAGCGTTTTCAGCCGAGTGTAAAACCTATATTTCTCTTTTAATGCGGTTTTCCCTATGGTATAAAACATTTTTCTACTGATTCTATGCGGGCATAATAATGACGTTACGTCGCATTTGTGGCTTGATACTTGCGTTATAATTACGCTGGTATCAGGCCACAAATGCAGTACCGAGAGAACGTAAAATTATTTGCCCTTTTACAATTAAAGTCACTCACCCTTATTGGTCTCACCATCGTAACCACTCACTCAATGACTTTATGACCACTTGATCACATGCTTTCTAACCAGGGAACATTTGCACACAGGGGAAGAGTGAACAACGACAACTCCGAGACGTAAATCACATACAATTTGCTGCTTAATATAAAATTAAACAACCGTATTTTCGAAAATGATAGAAAAATGGGGAAACTTATATTAAAAAACTTATGCAAAGTAACTTAGTTAAACATGCGTATATGTTCTTCAACTTGATGTAACGGTCTGGGACCAAACCAACGGCAATTATTTACAGTGAGTAAATGGTAACGCTTAAAAATAATTACTTTACGTATAATACCTACTTGAGTGAATCCTAAAGACACTAAGGAATAAGTCAGCACAACATATCAACAGGTACCTACACTGTACGTACGAAATACATATTTCTTAACAACTTTAGGTCAGGAGAAAGATATGTTCTTAGAATGCTTATGACATTGATGATTTAATATATAACCAGAATTAAAATGGTTATAAAAATATCATATCAGAAAATTCACCTACAATTCTTTGTTCATCATCAAACAATGCAGATTAGTCATTTGATGCAAAACAAAATTTTTAAAAATCACACCTTTACACAAGTCACAAGTGTTCAGCCTTGGACAACCTTATCTTCTGAATCGCCACAGAATAATCACTTATTTCACTTAAACATTAGGATAGAACTAGTATAACTTCACAACCTCCAGTGTATATGATTTATGCCCTTAGATCTCACAAAATTCTAAGCGTAGCACACACATAATCTTGCCAACAAATATTATATACACACTTGCCAACAAATGCACCTTTTATGACATTTTTCCAAACACCGGAAGCCACGAGGGACACAAGACCGATCGCGAGAAGTACGAGACCTGCGATATGTTTGTTAACCATTTAAAAATCGTTTTATGTCGCATAGTACCTACTTGGAAACGTTCTGAGAATGTTTTCGTTGCCAGAGCGAAAACTGAATGAAAACGCTTTTGAGACGATGCTATGGAAGCGCTCTCTTTTAGGTGCGCGCACAAGTAAATGAAAACGTTCTCTATGAGGTTACTTTTGGTTTTCTGGGGAAAAAAGGGATTTTCCTATTTGAGCACCAGGGAAAAACGTTTTGAAACGAAAATGTGCTGTGTGGGGGGATACTCAGACTTCGAGTATTGATGGCTCCAATGATTGCACCCTTTTCAAGGATGGAAAAATTGCTGTCATCATTAGCATTGCTCACCTGTTAATATTCTTTTAGTGGTCAAAATATTTACATACTCAGTGTAGGAGCTGGTATCTATATCCAATGGAGTCAAGTGAGTTAAATGTTTACAAGATAGCTGAACTCTGAGAGTCTCATAGTACACCATCTGAAAGATCTTCAGCTGATGCCACATCCAAGTAAGAGATATATTATTAAAAGACATTGACTTTTGAAGCAGCCATAATTCCTCTAAATATATCCCCAAAAAGGGGTTCCTCAGTTGTGCCTATTTTGTTCCTTCTGAAGGCAGTGTACCTTGCCTTCAGGAAGGTGCATGAAAGGCACCTGTTAGGAGGCAGTGTGCCGTGTAAGGTGCCTAAAAGGCACATTTAAGCTACAATATGAATGTGCCTATTTTGTGCCTTTTAAAGGAAAGGTGCCTTTCTGGAGGCAGTGTATTATTCATTATTTATGTTAATATGTATTCACTTTAAGTGACACTTAGCTTGTGTTTTGTTTTATCATTTCTACTCCATTTTCAAAGATTACCCAAGTATCAGTCATATCTAGAAAATTAAATGTTTCAGTCTTATTTTTTGTTTCATGCACTCATTATTTAGGTATGCAATTATAATTATTTTACATCTTTATTTCAAGAAGAAACTATACATTTGAAAGTGAACTAATGACACCATCATTTGATGTGCTCTAGGACTGCTAATTCTTCCTCTTTTAATTTCACAGACCTCGCACTTAAATCCCAGAGCTTTTTGGCCAGATCCATGTCTCTGGCCTGCTTTGAGGTTTTCTCCACCTGTAAAACATATAATAGATTATATCAAATTCGTCTACAAGAAGTCTACCTGAAACATTATTTAAATGTATCACTTTTGTATTGCTGGTTTAAAAAGTCGTGACTAATTCTCTATTTAGAGGTACAGGTACCTATTCATCCAACTTTTTTTTTCAAACCTACCGAGAAACTGGGAATTATTCGTCTTCTTTAATTTTCACCATGGGTGAGTCACATAGGCTAGGTAGCAAACCGCAGAGCATGTAGCTTGTGGTTCTGTGCCCATTTCAGTTTTCAATTCAGGGAAAATCCTGGTAACCTACCTATACTTGAAAATTGTCTTTAAATCATCGACTGCATCATTGTAATCCATTTGCTACCACATTTGCTAATGAACATGTTGTTTGAGAGAAAAGACTAAGAGTTTGTCTGGTACCTATGTGGATCATTTGGTAGACACAAATTGATTTTGTCCCTAGAAATGGTAAATAGGAACCTGGCCTCAGTATTATGCCTATTTGTAGAATATTGCAATGCTATTACTGTGCTTTCTGTTCTCACTACTCAACTCAAGTGAGAATGACAAATCATGCATTAATATTAGTCAGACATAATTGAAATGAATCTTTTGATTCTGTTTTTGCCATTTGACTTACATAAATATGACTGAAACTCGCATTTAATGAGAAACTATTTGGGATATTCTTATAATATTTACTCATCAAAACAATTTTAACTCATGTCATGAAATGGTAGTTTACTCTACAATGATGTACCAAAAATGTGCCAGAAGCTCATAACTGAAAAAATACCTTGGATGTAATATGTGATTTCTTGGGCATATTAAGTATGTAACTATAAAATATACAATCAATAAAATGCTATGAGTACCGTGCAGTCCACAAAATAGGCTCCATTAATTCCTTCAACATCTTCAGATACTGCCACATGAATAGATGTCTGAGCTCCTTCTTGAACATTCTGTGAATTGATAAAATGAAGTTATTAGATATTTGGTGTAGTTTAAATTTTAGTTTGCAAGTTGTGTAAACACGAGCCCTGAAATAGTAATATTTGAGGCTAGTTGTAATGTGTGTGTTCAGTATGGCCTTAAATGAAGTGGAACATGAATTAATTTATTTACCGTGGTTGAAAGTAGAAAGAAATACACTCCATTTGACATGTGGTGATTTTCTCACCAATAATGCCTTTCTTGAACAGAAACTCTTTCCAAGCTTGGGTGAGAAATGAGGATTCAGTGTGAAACAAATATTGTCAATCATTAACTAAAATCAGCCAGTATGTTTTACTATACCAAACCAAATTATGTAGGTACTAACCAACATTTCAAGGACCAGCCAACCATATATGAAACTTCCACTCTGGAATGAATGACAAACTTTTACAAATCAGGCTTTGAGAGGAAAGTGACTTAGAGTTGGCATGGTGTGCATTGGTGTATGTTGGTATATTGGTATGTGCATGGTGTGCATTGGTATGGAGTATTGATCAGACTGCCTTGCCGATGACCAGAACATCCAATGAAGTTTTTTTTGGCAAGGTTGAGGTGGAACGGGTGAGCTTAGGATATTGGTGATTGGTAAGCTTTGGAGGGGAGGAAATGGTGGCACAGGTACACAGGTGTGGCACATAGTTGTGATTGGAGCATCAGGAACTGGTTTTTCTCCACTGGTGCTATGGAGAATTTAATCCTCTGTGCCATGCTCTAAGTGACCATCATGGTGCTGCAATTCTCCTTCTACAAACTGCTATATAAATGATGGCCACCCTGATAAAGGAAAGACATGACAGAATTCATGACGGCTATAGAATGCAGAATTCTCTGCAAGAGGGTGATGAATGCAATTTTGGGTCATAGGCATTGTTAGTGTGATGTTCAACTAAGGCAGTAGGGTATACAGTCCACAGAGGGGCACATGTCGAAAGAGGGGAATGGTGGGGAAGGACAGGTGGAATGTGTAAAAAAAAAGGCCACAATAAAAAATAATACGTTTGTCTCACATTACCTCTATCCTTTTTCTCACTGACTGTTCTTGGATTTCGTTTAGTCAGTAACCAAATTATATAATAATGAATTAACTTCACATTATAGACTTCACTTACCTTAAATATTGTGCCAATTATCAGTTCACTGATGAATTTCAGGAATGGTGGAAATCTTCGGCAAAATTCTGTTCTCACTATCCCCGGGTGTGCTGCATTAACAGTAATCCCTTAAATGAAATATAGATGAACACTATATTGAAATGTGGTGTTTAAGGATTTATGGTTGATGAAATGTCAATGAATTACTTTTTATACCAACTGAAGATTAGTCATGATCTCCAATAAACATTTGCCTTCATCCCAAATTGGAATCACCCTGTCATGCGAGCTAACATAGTGAGATGTACTTTCATTTTCATGTCACTTGGTGGACAGAAAATGTCATGTAAAATCCATTTTCTTAGAATCCCAACAATTTGTAAATTTTCATGTAAAAATTTGCTTGATTGATTGCTTGTCTTTGAATGGGCAAAAATAATTCTGGGTATCCATCATTCCCCATATTTTAGAAGGAAATGGTTATCAATGAGAATACTTTTCGCGCTCTAGAATCCCTGTGGTGAAAATATACAGTGAACTGGGCAGTGATAAAGGCAGGGACTTGTTAGTGGCTTAAGGCCCAAGGTTGCTGTCAAAGCTTTTAACTGGTGGAGTACCTACTTAAGAGAAAAATTAAAGCAACAAAGAGCTCTCCCTCATGCTCGCCATCCTTAATGGACAAAAATGGTGCACAATGGTCAGTTCCCATAGGTCCTCAAAACATTGCCTTTAGAATCAGGACATAGGTCTTTGTGTTGGCACACAAAACCTCATTTTTTCTTTATTTTTAATAGTTCAAATGCTGATTTATCTGCTGATATTTCATTAACCTTAATGCTGTGTGAAATTAACATATTTTTATGCTTTCTCAAATTACTGTAGGAGAAAAGTAATAGGTAGATGTGCATTCAACCTTCGCCTTTGTCCCTCTCTTAGTTTGATGGCCCAGCTTCCTTAGGTTCGAATGCTCATACTTTCTTATCATTTTAGAGTAGGGTCCACTATTCCAGCCAGGGTAAAGGGATGATGAGGTTTTTGACTGTGTTGCCAAATTACTTTAACATTAGATTACTAGGATAAAAATCAACAAACATACATACCATATAGAATAAAATTTATTAATAAAAGCAAATTAAGTAAATTCGTACTGGATATTCAAGGAAAGTTCCATGTGAAACTAATCAGTTCTTAGCAGTAGCATCCTCACTAATTTTCCTCAATAGGTAGTTTCCACAGCAAAGAGAAAAAGGTTGACCTGGATCATAAGGGTCCAATACTTGCTGCTCCCTTGCCTATGGTAGGAGGAGTGAATACTTCCTGCTCACAATGGTTGTGAAAAAATGAGGCAGCTACTGCTGAAGGGTTAAAAATCTGATTGGCTATTTACATACCTTGAAGTATTGGCAGTAGTGGTACATATTAGCTCATGTGTGTCAGGCCAGCCCTGCTTATAGTATTTTTTCTATAATTAGCATCTTCTGTCAACTTATTTAGTTGTGAGTTAATTGAGGTTATTAATTACCTGATCCTTCCAATCTTCTTGCAAGTTCATTCACGAATAGAATGTTGGCTAATTTGGCATTGCAGTATCGGAATATGCTGGAGATTTTTGCTGTTGTGTGAAGTGTGTCGATGTTAAATCTTGCGTACTTGTGCACAAATGATGTTACAACTACTATTCTGCTTGGCGATGTTTTCTTCAGCAAATCTGAAAATAACTGCCGGTATTTCAGGTTATTTTATTAAAACCTGAAAAAAATTGTGTTGCAATTCATAACAGTGAATCATGATTGTTGACTTATTTCTATTCCAGTATAAAACCAATTATTTCATACCTATAAGTAATATTGTTAGTAGGAATGGTCCAAAGTGGTTTGTCTGCATTTCAATTTGTATTCCATCTTCTGAGAGAATGTTTGGCAAATTTGTACCAGCAGCATTGTTTACTAATATGTCCAGCCTTCTTTCATTGCCAAGTACACTATGTGCAAATTTTCTCACTGATTCCAGGGAAGAGAGGTCTAAATGCTGAATAATGACCTGTTTATTACCTGTACTGTTAATGATGTCATCTGAAAAAAAGAGAATGCAACATTGTAGCGGAATAATTTTGTGCTATGCTAGAGAATGACTTCAGTGACACAAGAACTGCTTTTAAGCTGTGAGGGCGAGGTAGGTCTAACCACCCACCTGAGTGGCATCAGACAGGGGAAGTGCAGGGAGGTGGGCATTTGAATACTGCAATGAATCACGACATTCGCAGAGTTCGAATTCGAATCACGGTTGACTGCTAATATTTATTCTTGCTCCCTGAAAATTGTATCATTTCCATGGTCATATTGCAAACTTAGCCATTACTATTAAAAATTTATCTTCCTTTCCTGGTGTTTTTGATTTTTATAGAAAAAGGTGGGGGAGGGGGAAAATACCCCTGGTCCTCTAATTTGGGGGGGGCCATGCCCACCCCCTCTTCTTTTACCCCTGAGAGGCTAAATCATGCACGTGAGTGTGCTTTTCTGATATGGATTTACCCACTTGAGACATTCCCTCCTTTGGCAAGGATAGAGGTTTCTAGGGGTAAACACTGTATTAGGTGATGCATGATTTTAGGCTTTCCCGGCGAATGATACTGATGAGTTCTTCTCAGGTTTCCCACCAGGTTAGGCTCTCCATGATCGCCGACGTTTCAACAGAAGACTTTCCTACCATTATCAAGGCTCCAGAATTTAAACTTCCTTTGGATTATTGCTTTTGCCTTGATATTGCATTGATTGGCTGGGTATTTGGGGAGGTGACCGACAGCAGAGGTCATTTGGGCCAATGAGGATAGATGGGTAGGTTGGTTAGGAGAGTGTTATTTGGGAATGGAGGAAGGATGGAGACCTGGTGTTGGTCATCTTTTAACCAGAGGCACCAAGGGGTCTACAGTTTAACACACTCAGCGTGGAGCATGTCTATTGACGTGGTCCTGTCTATGCCGATCTATGGGACCACATCAATCGACGTGGTCCTTTAACTTTAGGCCCTTTAAAAAATGGGTTCAGTTTCTAGTGTCTCCCTTAAATTTGCGACCCTCATTGAATGTATTAAAGCCCCATCTTTTGGACAGAGTATAACACTTGAAGTGCTCTTCTCATAGTACCCTAATAGGGATAGGAATCAATTCATGAAAAATCTCCACCACTGCCAGGATATGAGCCTGGGACCTTAAGATGTTAATCCAGCACCTCCACGCCAACTAGTTACCCTAGAGATGAGGAGAGTAAGTTGTTGTGTAGAGAGTGGTATCCCTACTGAAAGTAATTTTAAAACAATAACAGCAGATGTGTGTGTTCCAATCTAGGGAAACTGGCTAATGCAAGTGGCCACAACTCAGGAAAACCTGGAAAACTTGCAGTTTTATGGGGTAATTCTCTTGGACTTCAAGACATTGGACGTGATAAACTTAGCAGTAAATATTCATGGGCTTCAAGACAAATGATTTGAATCCTGGAGCATCTAGACAACCTCTATGATCCAGACCAAGTAGCGTAGCCAGGGGGAGGATTGCCCCACCCACCCCACGTTTTGGCACCCCTAAGTCTGTGAATGTCTTTCCACTCTTAAGTCCCAAATACATATAAATAAATGTGTCTAATATGTTGTCAACTGTCATATTTTCTAAAAATCCATCCGCCTATTGCATCACCAAAATTGGTAAAGTTTAGTAAACTGGTTAATTTATGAGTCGGCAACCACTAAAAATTTTATGCCCCCCACCCCCCCCCCCCCCTAGACCCAAATCTGGAGAACCACTTAAAAGTTAGTATGTCTAAGTCTGCACTCTACTTTGTATTCACAAATGCTAGCATGTAACCTTGTATTCTCACCCTGTTATCAGAATTTTTATCATATTTAAAAAAACAGAGAAGCACTAAAAAATATATGTATGCTCTTAATTGCTATAAGAAATGAAGGTCATGAGGAGCTGCATTTCAAATTTAAATTCATTTAAATTATCTTTCACAATGCAGCAGCTTTTTTTGTGAAGCAAAACTTAACCTTTAATTACCTACTTTGTGTATAAACTTAGGGAACAATTTGACTTTTCTCATGAAAAAATAAGTAGGGAAAGATGTACAATTATAGGGACCAGTTGAGATTACAGTGTGTCTTAACAGGAGTCATCAGAAAAAATATCAATCAAGGTACTTCACATTAAAAAACATTTTTGCAACAAATTTAAAAAAATGCATTTGTAAAAAAAATTTGCTTTCTAAGGCAATAAATAGGATAAAGTCACTTTTTATTTCTTATCACAGAAAATATTTTTCATGCCATAAAGGAAAATGTATGGAAATAAAATTTTGCAAATTAAATGTTTAATTTATGGAAATAAAATTTTGCAAATTAAATGTCTATTAAACCTTTTGCCAATGCAGCCCTTCGCATATCTCTGCATGCCAAAATCACTCGAGCTCCCCTCCGTGCCAGGTCTCTAGCTGTTTCTTTTCCAATTCCTGGAAAATAACACAGAAGATAAATTAATTGTATAGAAGATAAATTTCATCTTGGACAGGAGTCCCAAACAACCTTCTGCATAATACTAATTTCAAAGGGACATGTATATGTAGTTCATATGTGGATGCTTGAATGGTTACCTACATTTCTTTTTTATTTTCAAAACAACATTAAGGGAAACATTCTACTGTAAACCCTCATTTTTGGCATCTGTTTACCTTTGATGAAATTTTCCTTATTGGAACCTTATTTATAAAAGTAACATTATAAATCCAGAACATTTCTTTGCATTCATTATAACTGATAAGAACAAACATCTGTTTTTATTCATGTTAGAATATTTCCTATTTTCTTCACTTTCAGAATCAAAACTAAAAGTTACTGAATAAAATAATAATTGATTGAAACATATCATGCCTTGATTTCTGACAGCAAACAGTTACAGCCAGAAAACATCTATGTTTTGTAAAAAAAATCATGAAAATTTTAATCCTGGTTATTTCATGAATTACGTAGAGGCAAATTAGGATGCAAACTATTGTGGTGAGAAAATGTATACGGAAAAAAAGACATCTTATATAATTAGTTGATTTTTGTGAAAAGCTAGAATAGTAAGATAATTTTTATTCCTGAATGTTGCCCTGAGCAATGGGCTTGTCCTGTGTAAGAATTGTTTTACACAAAATGTTTTAGTGCAATTTTTGTATTGATGGTAACTTTGGTGGCTGTTTTCGTATTTCCTTTTACTGCTTTTCTTATGAGCATCAAACCCAATATACATATTAGAGCAGTGCTTATTTTTCAAAATTTGAGAGAAATTTGTGTGCCAAAAATCATTGATTTGGTGAGAAAACTCATGAATATATATGTTTCATCTTATAGTAGTGTGACCCACCATAGGTGTGGACCAGGGGTCAAAGGCCAGCTGGATCAAGATGCACGTTTCTGGCCAAAACAGCCAGTTCTAATGTAAATACATCATTTTAGATTCAGTTTGCTGCAAGAATTTCAAACATTTTGGAGTATTCTGATGGGATGCGCTACTGGCATTTGCTTGGCTGCATATGACATGCAGTACCAGGTACCAAGCAGGCTGCATTCTATAAAGCGTTTTCACCTGACCATTTTTCACTACCTAGGTGAGTTAAAGTTGAAGGTTGCATCAGCAACTTCGGTTATTTTCCACCTCGCACACTCATTTTCTACATTAATTTTGAAAGTGAAACAAATACTAAACGTATTTTGTGAATTAAAAGTACATGTTAAAGTTAAAATAAAGCCAGTTTCACACAAAAAACTTACAACCAGGCTGTAATTCTCAGAGTAAATCTCTTCCATATTTATTTTATTTATTCAAATTCAAGGAGGACCCTATTTTACTCATTTGAAGTCCAAGGTGTTATTTGCTCTTATTTTGCTTAAAATGTCCTTTTACTCATTTTAAAAAGATGTCTTCTGAACATCCATGGCAGTATTAGGAGCACTTCATCCTTATTAATAGTTATAGTTATTGACAGGAAATGGCAGAATTTGTCAGAGAGATCCTGTTGAAAATAGTGGAGAGTCTGTTGCTTCTTTGGATGATACTCTCTGTGAATCATATGGCATTCCTATTATCATGGGTTAGGTTGATAATTTGTGGAGGTGATGCATTAGTTGAGGATTGCACAAATTAATGTCTCATCCAAAAGATAGAGTGCTGCACTAAACACATGAATCGTGAAACTTGGCCACTCACTTTAACTACCGGGGTAAAGGGGGTAAATCCACTTTTATCCCTTCATAATGAGAATGCTAATCATATGGATATTATCAGTGGAATATTTGTTTACAATTTACAAATTGCAATTTTTAACCCTGTAAGTGCCAACGTCGCTGTCAAATTTTCCCAAAAGCGCCAGCGTCGCTCTAAGCGACTTTTTTGTCAATGGCTATCATTGTTATCAACAATTGAATAATTCTGATTTTTATGGTCTATTCTCCTTTTTTTTACCTTACTATATAATTTGATTTACTTTTTTCTTATATTGATCCAATTTTGGAATGTATACGCTTATTCATATTCTGCCATTTTACTAATGATATAATTTTGTCTTTCATTTTAAATGGGCCTTTTTATTTTATTTACCGTTGCAATAAATCGTCAAAACTCTATGCAGTTTGCATAATAATGAAGCATTTGCAAATGTGAATTTTCATAACTGCCTGGTATAGTGCAAGAATTTTTCCAGTGTCTCAGCAGTGTAGGTCCATTGCTCTCGCGACAGACACGTGGAGACCTTACCTTCAGACACACAAAAACTTATCCCCTAATTCTAGAGCGAGTTCCTGGAAGCCAACGACAGTTGCAGAAATAAAAGATTTTATAGCTTGTATACTGAACATGGGCATAATTACTAAACCAAGCATGTACAGCTACTGGTTGAAAAAGAAATCTTTGTCAACTCTTTGGTTCCTACACCTGTTCTTTTGTAACAGATTTCAGTTATTGCTGAGGTTTTTTCATCTTGTAGACAATTCTAAACTCTCCAGTCCTAATCATCCATCTTATGACACATGTACCTAATTCTAGCCAATAGTTGATCACGCCAACCGTATCTTTCAACATTATTATACTCCCCACCAACAATTGAGCATTAATTAGAGTTTGGTTGGTACCAAAAGTCACAGTAGATTGTTGCAGTATTTGCCAAATAAACACCATTATCGTTGGAGAGTAAAATTTTGAATGATGTGTGATGCAGTCTCAAATTACTGTCTTGCATTCTATGCCTATTTGGTGCAAAAAGTAAGTCAGACAAAGAAGGTGTGAAAAAAATGGATTGGCCCCGACTGTAGTAACTAAATTGCTTACCATAGGAAATTATATGAATAAAGGTTACCATATCTTTTGTGACAATGTTTTTAGTTCGATTCCCCTGGCTAGGTATCTCTACTCAGTTGGGACATATATTACAGGAACACTTCGTAGAAATCGACAATTTCTCCCTCACCAGATTCTACAAAAGTTCAATGTGGGAGAGGTAAGATTTTTAGAGATGCCTTACTGTTACTGTGTGGGTTTAGGGAAAAGAAATACCAAAAAAATCAGGTATTACTACCTAGCACCTCATTAGGTTCAACAATGTCAAAACAGCATCAAAAATAAATATGGCACCAGTTTCAAAGCCAGATATCATATTGTAATACAACTGATACATGGAACGCATAGACATCTGATATGATGTTTTACGTGTATTTGGATGTAAGAAGAACACTAAAGTACTGGAAGAAGGTGGTATTCAAAGTCCTATCGAGAATGTTGCTGAATGCATATATTCTGTATAAGGAAAATCTTTTAGGTGCGAACAAACCATTGTCTCGATTGAACTTCAACACATCCATAGTAAAAGAGCTTGCCAGAGAATGGCATAAGGTTAGAGACACAAAAAATCCAGCGATAAGAAGATCCTCCAGGTCCCTCTCATGTATATGGTGTAAAGATGCTTCCAGAAAGAAAACTTAGATTGTGTTAGGAGTGCTCAACACGGAAAGAAAAATCAGATCGCGAACAGTATGCGTGAGATGTGACAAAGGGCACATCCAAGTTGATTGCCTTTGTCGTCGACAAGTCGATTGACAAGATGTGTCAATAGCCAAAATTGTTAATAAATAAATATATTTATATTATTTTATTATGATTGCTTTTCATGTATGCTTATCGAGTGTTTTTCACTGTGGATATCTAATGTGAATGCCATTTGTGCTCATTTTCTGTATGTTATGAAGTTTAATTTTTTTATATGTATGCAATATTTGACATAATTCATGCTTTTTTCCATATTGCTTTGTTTTTCTTAAAGTAATAATCATTGGTTTTATATTTGCCACGTATAATTCTTTAAAAGCCATATTGAAGAAAATTAATTTTTTCTAGTATAATTGTTATAGTTAATAATTTTACTGCAATAATTTTTTGTTTTATTTATTCTAAAATCACTGCTTACAAAAGAAAAATGCATTAACTATACCATGTAAAATTTTCAGCTAATTATTATAGTGTTTTTCACCTATGATATATATTGATAGAGGTAGGTATGTCTCTATAGTTTGAATGCCGTTTGTGTTCATTTTTTGTACGTTGTGAAGTTATCTTTTTATTCAAATATTTATGCAATATTTGGCATAACTATTGCTTCATCTCCATATTGATACGTGTTTCTTCAAATAATAAGCTTATGTTTTATATTTTTGCCATACATAATATTTCAAAAACCAGTTTGAAGGAAAGAATTTTATTTTCTAAAATAATTGTTATAATAAATTTATTTTACTGAAAGAAATAATTTTGCCTAATTTCTTCAAAACACACTGCTTACAAAAACAGAAAATGTTTAAAATACCTTGCAAAATTTTCAACAAATTATTATAAATAATGGTTACAGATATTTGTACCAAATTCTGTATTTCTCAATAAAATAGCCTGGTAATTTTCGCCTGAAATAAGGCAATTACCCATGGCACTCAAAGGGTTAAATGCAATTGATTTAATAATCACCAATAATCGTTAAGCAAAAATTAAAAATTTCTAATAATTTTAAATTTTTTTATATGGGACATTCTTCAATGCAAATTTGTGTAGAATCAAAACAATGAAATTCAAAAGACATTTGGATGGTAGTGTCAACACTTGAAAATATTTTAAGTGAAGATGCAGAACCTAAGAGATATCAGATAAGTTGTATTATAACAATTACGTAATATTTTGCTCCAATTTGCCACATATTTACCTATTCTCTCCTCTTACAATTAGCACAGAGAAGGAATTGGGATTCCACTGGAAAATCTCTGCCCTATGGGATCGAACCCATACGTTCGGAATGGGACGCCAGTACTCTAGCCTTTACACATACCTGACCAACCAATTATCACGTGCTTACACTGTGTGACCTCTCTTTGTCCTTTTATGCCTTACCCTTGCCCCTAACGTGTCATATTTAATTTTTATTTATATCCTGAGAAGGTAGGCAACCCTCTTGTGTGACCCCCCCTTACGTCGCCTCGTGGACTGCTGCATCGATTGGATATCATTTATACTTTGGGAAAATTTCCCAGCCGTTTTCTCAAAACTTTCATCTGCGCATTTTTGGCTGCCATTTACCCCACTGTTTGAATGGTCATCCTAGTCATGGTTCATGAATAGTGATTTCCGATTGCCGCAACCCCTCTAATTCACTGAGCCAGCACTCAAGCCATCGCCACATCAAGCGAAACATTTACTTTGTAACAGGCAAGTTTTAACACAGAATCAACGCCTGCATATGGGGAGATAATCTTGCAACTAATATTTCGAAGTGTGTGCAATGCGGGGTGTCGTTTGAGCAGGATACTGTAAAAAGATAGGTCAACAACCTCCATCGTAACCCTTCGACGAAAATTGTTAAGGTTTGAGAATCTTGAACCATGGTAAATTCATATCGTTGCTGAAAACTTGTAGCCAGTGAGTGTCGTCCTATATTGTCGGCACATCTTAATATGTTCGGCCTTGGGAGCATGAAGATTTATCGGAGAATTAAAAAGAGCGTTTTGAAACACAGAACTAAAAACAGCTCAGTCAACTTGTTGGCAAACCATGTACGACGGCGATCATATGATACGACTCCTGATATCAGGAGTAGAGCATTCCTGTAAACAAGAAAAAATGTCTTACGGGTTATTTTAGAGACTTTTAGTCCGCGATTATCAAATATATTTTTGGCCATGTAAAAGTAAAGGTGCCGGAAAAAGTGAGAATACGGATGACTGACATCGTTAGCGCACGAAGCACATGTGAGTAAATTTGTTCCGAGTATTTACATAATTTCTTCTGCGAAGATGATAAGAGATCAGACAATTTTTTTGGGAAAAATGGCTTGTGTTCTTAGGGTTAATTTTTCGGAGAAAATGAAAAATGACTTTGTGAGCTCCACTTAATGAGTTTCTTGAAATTCTTTTGACACTGTGTCAATTTCTAAACCGGGTAGTTTCGATATATTCATAAATTGGAGTTCACACAATTATTTTTCATTTTCTCTGGTATGGGCAACTTCCACATTATAGTAAATACTGAAACAGTTCCTTCTGCTCATTTTTCGACTATAATGGAAGTAGTTAATAAGTTAGGGTTTAATTGTGAAATGCTACAGTATAAAGTGTTATAGAATTAAGGATGATCGGAATAGATTTACGACGTACAACACCTATACTTTCGCACCCGCGGAGAGTATGAATGGGGTTTTATGGGGCCGAGGTCAACGGGAAAAAGGATTTTTCCGCGTTCTAGCGTATAACGAAAGGTAGTATTAAGTTGTCAGAAAAAATTCTTTCCGATGAAGCATTACCTATTTGAAGTGAAGTTCACTTCACAGCCAATAAGGAGGCTGTACACTAGGCTTAGGTTACTTGTAAATATTCAGATCAGGCGAGTTTCAGGATGACACGGTGGACATAATTTTAATCCTACACTATATCTCTTTAGCTAAGAGAAGCGACAAAGTAATAAAAATACTCTGCCGAACTGATACAATAAAAACAGACAAAGACACTCCATCAACATAAATTCACTTCCGTCCTATCCCTATTCCCTCCCATTTTTATGGCTGATATCCCATCCCCCTATGCCACACGCCTTTGCGACAGCACTCAGGTTGATTTGTAGATGATAACAACTGAACAAACTGCAGCAAACGGTGCGGGCAGCTGCACGAAAGAAAATCAGCGAAGCGATTTTGCCATTGCGATTACCTGTATTGGCTCCTGTTACGATGGCAGTTTTCCCTTCCAGTCTCTTCCTGCTCTTGCATATCCCGGTGGTGATCTTGCAGTGCACTTTGAGGAAGACGGCCCAGAAGAACACGGCGGACAAAGCGAAGAGCGGCACGGACACCACGCCAACGACCCCCATCTCTATCGCGCCCCGAGGGCCGATTATAGGTAGCGAATGCTCGGCGGACAGACGGAATCCTTTCACATGCTCTCCGACTCGCGCACGTTAACGGGGACCGAGGACACCAAACTGAAGTCTTACAGTGTTTTTTAATATCCAATCTGTGAAATTTATGGTGATCCATGGCTTCACATTTGCGCTTTGGTTTCCTTTTCCGCAACTTTTTTTTGGGTCAATGGGATTCCGTCGATGAATATTTTGTTCTTACGAATAATATGAAAACTAGAACCCTATAGGGTTCTAGTTTTCATATTATTCGTAAGAACTATTACCCCTACTACTATTACCCCTATTAGATCGCTATAGCGATTGCGTCTTATTTGTGGTTAATCTGTTATGTTATATTTGTATGGGAGGAAACCATAGAGGTCCTGAGGGATTTAGTAGCATTTTTGTTTATTATTAGAGTAATTTACCAGTTAAGGTAGGTTTAAATGGACGAGAGTAAGAACTCTCAAGATTTTTACAGGTGCTTGTCCCTCCCCCTTAACCCATTCAATGCGGGCTTGTATCTCGGCATAGATGTCAGTATTTTAACGTATTTGGTCTTTGTATATGTTAATACAGGCATATACTACAAATGCGCTCATATTTTTCATTTTTATTTTAATTTTCAATTCATGACATTCCGGAATGTCATCCGTCACCGGCGACGATTTTCTATGTATACAAACCTGCAGCACACTTACTTTACTATGTTTATATGAATTTTTTTTAGTTTCGCTGCCACATACTGCAAAATATTTTAATTTTTATGTTTATGTGCATGCAAAATATGCGTATATTTTTATTTTCTCAATTAATTTGTAATAATTTTGCCTAAATTTATTTTATTGTTGTTTTGAACTTTTTCTTTTGAGCGTAATTTACCTGTTTTTTGTTTGTAACACAATGTTAAACGGTCTTGTATAACTAACATGTTGACGAGCTGTTTTTCTTTGCGCACCTAGATTAATTATCAGTAATTGATTCACATCATCTGCTGAGGATTCTGGTTCAGTGCTCTGAATATAATGATTTTAATTTTGTTTCAATCCAGATTTCGGCACTTTGGAGTAAACTTCTTGTGCAGTACACACTCTGGCTGATATGTTCTATGGTGGCTTACGTCAACAAAATTCCTACCCTCACTTTATTCTCCAAATCCCTCTTTCTCCCTCCCCAACTTCTGCATATCACTCTGTCCCAACCTCACCTGTATTGTGAAATGCGCTCAGTAGTCGAGAGTATATCAACAGAAAATAGTCAGGGTTTTTAAAAGAAATTCTAGAAGAAATGTTTTCCTTAGGAAAGCATCTATATATTATCTCTTCCTAATGTCATTAAGCTCAACGAAAAAGGGTATATTTCCATTCCGGTACAGAACTGTTTATGGGTATTTGATTTCGGCATGGGTATTTATATGAATGGTTTCGGTAAACAAGGGGAGTTATGTTGAGAATCATTCAGTAGTTTCCATTCCTAGAGAATTGAACAACAATACCTTGCATTTTGTGTACAGAAATTCAAAATATCTTTTGAAAATACTCCTTAGTAACAATTGAAAATTAATTTCAAAATGAAATTAACAAAAACAAAAAAAAAACAAGGGCTCGTTAATGATAACTTAAATTTGTTCTCTGAATTATTATTTCTGGAATTAAAGCTTTTTACCACGGTTTTGCTACATAAAAGTAAAATAGTACAATTATTTACTTCGGTAGGAATTGGTTGATGGGAGGAATAAGCGATTTGATAAGCAGTACACATCCACCTTTGTTATCTTAGAAGAACGTCCACACATTTATTTATTTTGGGAGACATTTGTCATTATGCCTTATTTCTTCTGTGTTTTTTGATTAAAAATGTCAAATTATATCATGGGTAGTTTTATATTTATATAACCATTTGTTCTAAATTTAGTAACCTTAATTACAATATTATTGCAATTAACTTGCTTGTCACAATTGAAAAAATATGTGTTAAATTAAAAAAAATTGTAGTGTTTGAATTGGTTGTGAAGTTTTTAATTAACAATAATACTTATTTGATAATATTTCACATCACTAAAAACCATGAAACAGGAGGATATAATAAAGCATTTAAAGTGTGATAATAAATCCACAAACATAAAATTGGCTTTGGCTTTTAAAAATTAAAAATAATACTATTTTACTATCATTCTGCATCTCTATACAAATGATTTAATCATGAAAGCTAAACAGACAAAGATTATAAAATGAAATTTCATATCGCCAAAAATGCTAAATTAGCTCTGACATTTTTGAATTAATACTATTATTATTTTCTGATCACTTTACACCACCAACAACACAAAACTATGAATCAAGCATATACAGAATAAGAAATAAATCCATGTACTTATAATCAAAAATTCTAAATTCACTATGGTATGTTTAAATAACTGCGCTTTTCGCTTCCATGTGCAATGCATGCAGAATCCAGAGAAAATGATCCCTTGACATGGATACCCGAAAAATATTGAGGTTGAAAAGTTTTGAGATTTTCCAATAGTCAGAAATTCTGTTGGTGTGAATTGTTCCCATGTGGAACAATACCCCCAACCATGTGATAAACTCCACCCTTCAATTTTCCTCTGTCAATTTAACTGCTTCCATTCAGTTCAGAAAAATTTTCTCTGCATTTTCCTCTGTTTCCCTGAGAACTAAGTCACAAAAGGCATCCGTAAACAGAATGCTAAAATAATCCCTTACTGTCCCACCACTAGGGATATTTTTGAGCCCAAGAGAGCCTGTGAAGAGAAAGTGAAGGTGAGGGTTCTTCCATCCAGACTATTGGCGCCCTAATGGTACCTGTCGCTGCAACGGAAGTGGTCGCTGGCGTGAATTAACTGAGTCTTTCCTCCTCCTCCATGTGAAATGAAATGAAATTTATTTCTCCAGTAGTTTTTTTTACAATACAATTATATATTTATGTATATATACATTTTATATATGAAGATGTAATAGGGTGTCAAAAAGGGGGACCTGTATATGACACCCTTTCTACTTTGGCACATGTGAATTTAAAAAAAACAATTTTAGTTTTAAAAAAACAAGGCACTTTTACCCAGCAACATAAGACAAAAGTGAAAAACTTTTTTTTTAAGATAATCCAAAACCTTCCTCTTTTTGCAACAGCCATTTCGTTATCAATTTAAGAAATACATGAGAGCTATTAACATGAGTTACATAGTGTGGCAACATGTTGTACATTTTGGGCCATAAATACACACAAATGATCTTTTGTACAATGAGTTGTTAAGTTTGGCATACCTTATAAAATGATTGTCTCTGGCGTTGTACACAGTTTTTTTGTTATAAGCTCCAAACAATATTGGCCTATCACCAGATCCGATATAAAAGATTCTCAGTGTTCTATACAAAAACAAATGCTTTATTGGGAGTAAGTTCAAATTTTGGAATAGTGGAAACGTGTGCTCATAGAGGGTTTTTAAACATAGATCTCGAACAATCCTCTTTTGTAAAACAACAAGAGGATGCTAAAGCATTTTTATAAGCACTTCCCCAGCAAATCAACCCATACATTAATTTGGACTGTGCAAGGGTGCAATAAATCACCTTTCGGAAGGCTATCTGGCATTTATTGTGAATAAAATACATTTTGGATAAGCAGGACCGTAGTACTTTAGCAACAGCTTCAAGGTGATTTTTTCCATTTTAAGCATTTGTCTACGTGTACACCAAGGTGTTTATACACTTCCACTTTTTCAATAATTGGGCAGGAACAACATCTTTTAGAATAGTCAGAATTGTGATAAATTAACTTCCAATTATGTTCACAGTTATTTCATAAATCGTAGAACATAAATTTGGTCTTTTCACTTAATCCTAGTCCATTATAGTCGAACCAATTACGTAATACATATACACAAATCCAGATTTAAATTGCTTTCTAGCTGCTCACATGTCAAGGAAGCATAGCTTAATGCTAAGTCATCCACAAAAGCAATTAATTTGCCTTTGAATGTGTGGCCACATAAGTCATTAATATATATTAGGAAAAGAATTGGTCCTAATACAGAACCTTGAGGTACACAAGAGAAAATCTTCTTGTATTCACTGAGATGGCCATTCACTCGTACACACTGAGAGCAGTCATATAGATAGCTTTGAAACCATTTTAGTGTGACTCCGCATATACCCAAATGATGCAATTTACTTAAAAGGATATCGTGGTTCTAAGTGTCAAGGGCTTTCGAAATCTCAGTAAATAAACTAATTACCTTCCTATGTGAGTTTATCGCAGAATATACTTGACTGAAGTGTAAAGCAAGCGCATCTTCCATGCCCTTAGTAGACATAAAGCCGAACTGATTTTGGCTAAAAAACATACACTTGTTCAAGTATTTTAACAAGCTACTCTAATATCTTTGAAAAAATTGACAGCAGTGAAATAGGCCTGTTATTCCGTACTTCAGTTTTATCACCCTTTTTATGAACCGGAATCACAATAGCTTTTTTGTGAGAATTGGGAAATTCTCCATTTAACAGGCTCAGGTTGCATACATGAGCAAAAACTGGTGCAATATCTAAGATTATAGCATTTAGTATTATCCCATTAGGACCTGGCGATTTCCGTTGTGGAAGTTGACTATATTAATTATATCAGTGGGTAAAACTGGCTCTAAGATAAAAGAACCGAGGGAAGATTGTGTAGCACAAGGGTTTTTAAAAAGCTTACTGGTATTTGAACGGGTTTTACTTGAATCAAACACACTAATAAAGTAATTATTGAATTCAGAAGCTAGATCAAATGAATTTTTTATTGTTTTACCACTTGATTTCAATTCTAAAGTATGTGGATGTGCAGTTTTCTCTCCCATCAATTCCCTTAACAAATTCCATTGCTGACCAACGTTACCTTGGAATTTTTCAAATTGTTTCATATACTATTCGTTTGACGCAGACCTTAACTTTTTCCTTAGATTGTTTCTGTACTTTAAAAATTTCATTTGAAGGCTGTTATTATTAGAATAGTGCCTTGTTTTCCTTAAGAGGTAATTTATTTTATCAATCATTTTTAGCAAGTTAATGCTCATCCAAGGTTTCAGGAACGTAGGTGAACTTTTTGGACAAAGTTCATATTTCGATAATTCAAGACTGGTGCACAAAAAATCCATCATCAAATCGAAGGCTGTGGAAGCATTTGTCTCTATATATACTGAAGACCAGTCAACACTTAACCAAGGATTTAAAAGTTCCAATGTTTGTTTTTTTCACAACATTACTTTTCCCCTTGATACAATCAGAGGAATAAAAAATATCAGAGGTAGAAATGTCAAATTCAACCAAGGAATGATCAGTAATAGCCAATTGATGCACATTTACAGACATTTTGAATTTATATGAATTTCAAATTCAGACCAAAACATGATCAATACAAGTTGTGGAATTTTTAAATAGGTATTCTAATCGGTTGATCAATTAAACTGTTAAGCCATTAGAACTCATTAGATTAATGTAGTGATCACGTTGGTCATCATATCCTAGTATATTTATATTAATATCCCCCATTTTTACTGGATTCTTTTTACAGTCTCTTAAGATAGGTTCTATATCCTTAAGAAATTATTTTGCTGGGATATTTTGGTCCCAGTAGATACATAACAGTTGTATTTCTATAATATTGAACGAAAAAATTAACAATATACAGTCAGCGGAACCAGCTGCTATTGGCACCGAACAGGATTTGATCTCTTCTTTAACATACACCATCACACCTTTTGCTCTACAGTTTTTGTTACATTTTGAAAAAAATTTATAACCAGGAATTCTACATAAATCAACCTCATAGCTACTTATCCATATTTCACTGTCACTGCTTTCTCCATCTGAATCTGCATTTTCAGATGCTGAAGACGATCCTTCTGAGGTTTCTTCCTCAGATAGATCACTTTCCATTAGTGAAAGAATTTCGTCCTTACAGAGTCTTGATCTGGTACAGCAAGCATCTGGAATAAATATAACCAATTAGGATAGAACAATAATCATGAATACTATCAATACCATGCAAAGAAATTACTTCATATGCTTATCCAGAAGGACCAGCAATTGCTACATTAGGGGTTTGCAGTGTGGAAGGTGCCTTTCCATGTAACTCTACAAATAATAATCAACACAAGCCATAAATAACACTTGAAAAATTAAAGTTACACCAGAAACAAAATAATTTCAAGTAGAACACTTACTTACTCGTCGTAGAAGAAAACTTAACACCCTTGCATGTAGGGGTTTCACGAGCAACATGTGATTATTTTCATTTCCTATAAATGTGAATGATGTACATTTGGCTGATAATAGTTCAGTACCTGGTTACCGAGCATTGCTCGATGTTTATTTGATGTACTAAGAACTTGTATTCTCCTATTCTGCTACTTATCGTCTATTTTAATTATGTATACTGGGCATTCACATAGTGCAATTAAGGGTTTTAATAAAACAAATTTTATAAAGCACAATGGATATTCATTTTTTTAAATATAGTAGTGATGATGCAATTAGGTAGTATAAAGCAAACTCAAATACACCATTAACACAAAAATGTTCTTCCAATGAAATTCTGAAATCATCAATAAATTCAATATTTACATTATTTTCATTATTTCCAATGTTCATTGACAGGTTATTGCTATTATTAGATTAAAAATTATTCAATATTTCTTTCCATACAACGTTTCTCATGTGTCGAAGTTATTGAGTCAGGATGCTCTTGGGCAAATTGTTGCAAGGTTGATCCATCTTCAAAAGTTGTAGGAGCTGCTTCTGCAAATTCTTGATTACACGTCATTGTGATAAAGAAATCTGATGATCCAAGTGGATGGACAAAGGCCATAGCTTCTTCAAAATGTTCAGTGTAAAAACGTGTAAATCCAGGGAACGAAGAAGGCAAAATAATCCTATCACCAAAAACAACATTCTTTTTTTCAGCCAATTCACTCAAAAATTGAATCGCTCTTGTACAGTTTTCTGCAAGTATTTTTTTTATTTGCTTTAATCCATTGGATGCTGTCATGTTCCACTCTTATATAAGTATCAACCAGATATTGCTGAAAATGCCGACCTCCGAAATTCAAAGCATTGAACTTCAAAAGACGGAGATCAGGATTTCTTAGGTTGATGTCTGAAGGAAAATATTTGGCAAGTTGATCTAAGAGAATCGGTTTTGGCTATATGCTAATCGATACTGAGTTAGTTAAAATCTAGTCAAATTTTGATGACTGTTATTAGGTGTTCTTAAAAGAATATTAATTCAGAGGATCCAAAATTCCAAAATTTGGGTAAAATAGTAGATAAGTTAAGGGCCCAACATGACTCCATATTGTTCATGGTAACTACATTTCCCACGTTTATGCATAATTAACTCTTTATCTGGAAAGCTTTGGTCAGTGGTGAGGGTAACAATGGCCCAAACTTCATTCTGAAGGGGGATGTTAAACCTTCTGTGATCAATGGCATCAGGTAATGCAAAAATCAGCTTAACATAAGGCGGCTCTACACCTTCTGTAGCAGCGCGTCTATTAGCTTTTTCTTCTACTTCCCGCATTATCATGAATCCAAGAGCAAACAAATTTTCAGATCTCAAAATATGTTCTATGAGACTAATAAGATTCTCGCTGATACCATGATTAATGGCATTGTTTATGCATGCACTAAGAGCATCCTGATTATCCAAATGTATATCTGTCCATATTGAGGCCGTTCAAATTTTCCATCATAATTTTGGGTAGGGTGAGCTGCTACATAAAGTTTGTGATAAACTTGACCGCTAGCAATGTAACTATTAACTCCTCAACCGTTGACTGTCCGATCGTCATCTACGGTGAATGAAGCCATTGCAAAACATAAATTCAAATTTAGAATACTTTCATAAAAGTCATCAGAAAATGGATGGCGTTGAAGAAATGATCACGCTTACTCATTCGGAAATTCAAGTTTTGGTTGATGTATCTTACCATGCAAGCAGCAGTCCCCAAACAAATCTCAATGAACTCGATTTGACACACGTTCTTTGGAAAAATGCAATGCTCCATAATGAATACAAGCAACACTAAAAGTTGGCAAATTATGGTAAGAAATATCAGCCATTGTAGCAGCCTTGTAGGAACTTATTCTGTTATTATTATGCTTGTTGTCGTCTTGAATTTCTCCGGCGTTCTTCTTCCAATCGTTGATGATGATCATCATCAAACTCTTCTGTATGCCTCTGAGCCACTCGATCATGCATGTCTTGAAGCCGCTAATTTTTTGTGAGTCTGATTCTTCTGTTCGTTGGTTATTTTGTAGTTCACTTTGTTCATTTGATTCTCCACTTCTCTGGATTCGTGCAAGATCACATATCATTTCTAAATGCTCTAGACGATCATTGGAAGACACATATTCTTGTCTCATTCTTTTCTGATCATTCCTCTCTTGAGAGTAAGAATAATTTAGTTCAGCCATAATTTAAAATAACTTATTTTTACATGTAGTTTTTGCTACCTGGCTTGGTCTTGCTGATGTCAGAAAATGTTCTTCATTTTTAGGAATTAAACTACTTGAGGTATCTGGTATTGAGTCATCAACTTGTTCTATTTCCTCCAGAATAAAATTCTTTGGGGTATTGGGCATTGGATCATCACCTTGTACTATTTGCTCCTGCTTTCAGGTAGTTCTGTAGATCAGTTCAATATTCTACAGCCCCTGGAGGATTCACGTCAACACTTTCAAAATTACATGCTCAATACCATTTACTCTGTAGCAGCCATTAACCACACATGGAGAGATTGGATTGAAATATATTCCAGCTAAAATTTCAAAGTACATGTGTAAAAGAGATTTTTGTAAAGAGATGTAAATGTCTCAGGCATGAATTTCCATTCGTTGCCTATGCTGCGGTTTCCAAGTTAACAAAATATTCAATTGTTGATGTATAGTGCAAACATTTGAGATTTTCGAGCTAAAAACTAAAATTCCAGGAAAATGCGATGGGTATACAGAAATTGAATGCAAGAATTAAAAAATTTGTTCTTTCATTTATCTAAAAGTAACATTTAAAATTTGTATCAGGAGTTTAAGCAATTAAACAAAGCTATCAAAGAAACCTCTGCATAACAAAAATGGAGTAGCCTAGCCTTTTTGCAAGTGAAAAATGTAACTTTTTTTGCCGAATATCTTGTAAAAAAGAGTTTTCCCAGAGTCAAGACCTAGGTAAATCGCTTTTTCGTACCCTATATTAGTAAATTTGTACTTTCATCAAAATCGTTTGAGCTGTTTTTTAAATAAAATTTACATACACACACACACATATATGTACAAGATTTCCTCGCTTAATAGTATAGGATTAGGTGTAAAAATATTGAAGCCTACATAGATTTTTAAAAATCCCTTAGGTTCATAAAAATGCTTCTAAGCATATTCATGTATGTAACCAAGAATACTTTTAACACTTATACATACATTTGAAAAGGACATAGGTAGTTATGACAGAAACACTAGGCAAATTATGATTAAAAATACAGTGAGAATATATGCTGAAATTTGCAGTAGCAATACGTATAAATAAGTATTTGCACTGGTGGGTACGCACAACAAAAAATAACTGTCATTGCGATAAAAATACGTAAAAGGAAAAATTTAACATTAAACAATATGAGATATCATAACTGTTTAATAAAACCAAATAATGCTCCAAAGCACAGAAGAGAAGATAGTATGTAGTCCCAAATGAGGTGAAAAACTTCACACAAAAATAAAAATTTCACCCAAAAAATATAAATAAGCTTACATGGAAACGGTCTGCAGCTGGAGAAAGCTTGAACGAGATTCAGGCACGTAGAAGTGACAGCGATGAGAACTATCCATGCGTTATCTCATTAAACTCAAAGGGCGAGCACTCAAGGACATGGCATTCCGGAATGTCGTCCGCACTGAATGGGTTAAACGATTTCTTTCTTCAATTTAGCATATGCCCTATCTATCTTTCCATCCCACCCATAAAGCTGCCCAATATATTCTCTTCCTTCCCCTTCCCCACTTACCCAACATCCTCACCTCTATCACGCACTTCAGCATCCCTTTCATTACCTGTTCCAGCCACCTACTCTGCCTCCTCATAATCTCCTCCAGATGTTTCCTCTCCTAACTTACCATAGCGAGCACATCCTCGTTTGTCTTCCTTTGCATCCACTGCACTTTCTTCATTCTCCACACCCACACATCAAAAGCTTGCTGTCTATTTTTTTCTTTTCTCAGAGTCCAGGTTTTGTACAATACAATGCTACACTCCACATTAAACTCGTCACATAACTTTTCTTTACATTCTTGCTCAAGGTCCCTGCCTTCAGCTCTATCCCATTGCTGAATACTTCTTTTGCTTATGCTGTTCTCCTCCTAATGTCTTTGCTAATATTCCCATTTTCTTTTAACATACTATCCAAGTAATTAAATTGCTCCACTTACTCTAGTTTCTTCCCTTTCACTTTTATAATCTTCCTCGTTTTCTTTGTCCAAGGAAATGTAATTACTTTTGTTTTCTTATGATTGATGGTCATTCTGTCTTCCACGCCCGTATTTTCAAATGCATCTACCAATGCCTGCAATACCTTGGATGATCAACTAACCATGGCCTGGTTTTTTGCAAATCTAACTGACTTGATCTGCTGCCTCTTACTTCTATTCCCAAATCTAGCTCTTCCCATGCCTCTCTCACTATTTCCTTGGCTTAATCGTTAAAAAGCAAAGGCCAAAATGGGCAAACTTGCCTTACTTGCCCACTCTAATTTGCCATCAGCCTCCCTCACCCGTGAAGTCTGGGCCATGTACAGGTTTCAAACCAGTCTGCTATCTACTCCTATTTTCATGAATATCTTAATTATTTTGCATATTTAATATGCATAGTTAAAAAAAATGAAATGTGTGATAGGCTTTTTAACGAGGGGGCTCATCCCATTCTGACATGCTGGTCTGTTCAACCCCTAACATTATGAGCTCAACTATAGCATCCCAACTTTGCTACATGCCCAAGTATCTTTTCCTAAAGTTGTTAATGTTAGTTCGTTAGCTCCCAGAAGTATCCTACGGGAGTTACTGCAAGTCCTCACAAGCCAATACAGTAGTGTAGGTGGTAGGGTTATATTTGTGACTAGAGTATTGGCTTCCCATCAAGGGGGCTGGGTTCAATTCCTGACCATGGTGGAGATTGTCACTGAACTTTGATCCTTACTTGGGTGCCATGTGGTGAGCATTTCCAGGTGTAGTGCTTCATCCACCAGGTGGTATATATTTTGTGGTCCCCTCTGTGCCTTTTGCTAAGAGAAGGCTAGCTTTGCCTCCTTGATGAAAGCCTCTCCTTACCAAACTGCCTGACCATTGTAACGATTTCAGTTGTCAGTCATCCCCTCTAATAACCAACCTACCTTTGATTTTAATGCTGCATTCATAAACTTGTTTTTTTCTATGACTGGGAATATACCCTTCAAAAGATCCGGAAGAGTTTCTAGGAGTTTTTGTTACACATGGATAAAAAATAGTTAGTAGTCTTTAACTAGGGAGCGTATTATCAACATTGTATTTAATTGCTGTTCATTGCGGAAGAATTGAAAATCACCATAGGGGGCTCAGTGCATGTTAATGTCCTGGTCAATTCCAGTCTCAAAGACTATGAGATCTCCTACATTGTCCTATTGTTTTGCTCAGGGCTCAATTATGTATCTGTTTATGAGGTACATACATACTTACTTGCTTAGGATCATGTGCCCTATGGGAGTTATTGCATATCCTCAATTCTGTTAAAATAATACCTAAAAATGTGATCTGAAATGGATCAGAGAGGGCTTACTCATACTTGTGATGTATACTTGAAAAAGCATTAGTCTAAAATGAGACAGCTTGGACAGAAAAACATTAGTCAAAATATTTTTCTGTAATATTTGTTCCAAATTAATGGCTTGGTTTCATTATTATCAACAGTGGTGCCTCCGCATCACCCCCAGGATCAATGATTCATCCCTCCCATGTACAATATTATCTTTAAATCTGCCTCCCCCCCCAAATTTTATGAAGTCATGGGTTTCTCTTCCCAAGAAGTTATTTTTATACCCACCTTGCCTCATGATCCTTCTGTGGGCACTGCTGATTACAGACCATTAGACCTTAGACCTCTCGGTCATCATATATGTGATCTACACTGAACAATGACTCAGAGGTTCACCTCTGAGTATCATTATTGGCTTTAGCAATTGTTTGGTTTGATAATGACTGCTTCGCCCAGCATTTGAAAAAGGTTGACTCAGTTATAAGAATCCATTACCTGCTATTCCTTTGCCTGCACTAGAAGAGGAGATTTCTTCTATTTTGAACACAGTGGTGTCAAAAAAACGTGGTTGCTAACACTGAGGGGTTAAAGTTTTTCTTGCACATTTAAGTGATAAAAGTCTATTGTACAGGATATAAATACAGCACTTGTAGTCACTTAACTGACAATTGCTGCTGAATCACTGATAATTTAAAATATTGAGGAGATTTTCATATCACAGCAAAAATATTGTCCTCCCTTAGTGGGGTAGTTTAGAATATTATGAAGAAAACTCTATGTACCTACCTACTAAACACAGGTTTTGTTGTAAATGAAAAGGAAAACTTTGTTATATTCCAACAATTTATTTTCAGGTACAACTAGTTTCGACTAGTTCAGCCTGAGACGATGGAGATAAACAGGTTTTGTTATTTCTATTTATGGATGCAATTAAGAAAAATGTATATAACCTTTTTATAACCCAGTTAAATCCATGCATTTCATATTTTCCTTCAGTTGCAAACCCACTGTAAACAATGTATGCTGCCATTAAATTGCAGCAACATTGCACTGCAGCCACCATGGAGTTGCCACAGGGTAATTGCAATGTCTCATAGACTGCCTAATATTATCCTCACCAAGTTTTGATTATGTCTTTTATTAAGGTTATCACTACTGTTCGTGCAACCTCTTTGCAACCCTTAACTCACACCCTTTTAACATTCTTTTTCGTGGAAATTGTTGGTGAATGATGCAAGACTAATCCCAATTAAGAGCTAGCAGAAATTGTGGGTAGGACTTTCCATTTTTGGTAACATATTCACAATTTTTTTCACACCTATATTTGATACTGACTGATTAAATGAAGTAATTTACTTTACCTACAATTCCACTTTGTTCAAAATAAAATCAGTCATTACTCAATCTTTACATCTCATGTCATTTAGTTTTGTATCTTCCTACTTACCAAGATTCACAGCAGAACTGTCTGAATTGAAGTCTAAAATTGCTTTCAGAGTCTCAGAAATACTCCTATCCTTTCCACAATTTCTCAATCACTTCATATCAAGGAATGTGTTTATCACTGCATTGTCAAAGATATTTTTCTGATTTAACTGCTTAATTTAAAGTTTTGCAGGGGTACTTGTTGTGGTACTTGCAGAGTTTGCAGGGTACTTGTTGTGCAGGGGTACCTGTTGCAAGTTGTGACATAGTGAAGACATTGCAATAATGTGGCTAAGTAACCTGAACCATGCTACCACCTTGTGCAATGTTTTTGCAGCACTTTTGTGTTTACTGGGCCTGGTGCAGCTGATTTATCTAATTTATATCTAATTTATGACTCCTCTTCAGTTCTTTTTCTTCTCCTGTGTCACTAGTGGTGTGATCACAAAGACAGCCATTTTTTTGGTGATGAAGTTGGATAGAAACTGCTGATCTTAAGACCAGGGTTCCCAAACTTTTTTGAGCTACTTCCAAGGTGGTTGATGTAAGGAATAATGCAAAACCACTTGGTTCCACAAACCTATAAACTATATAACGGAATCAGGAAGAATATAAAAATAAAGTTGAAATAATTATGATTAAATCAATGTTTATTTCAAATCCAAAGGTAGATAGTTTTTTAAATCTCAGGACATGTATGTATGGTACAGTTCGGAGAGGAGCCTGCCTCCTGCACCTGCTCTACCACCCCTTGTTTCTTTTTGCCACCTAGATAAAAGCACCACCCCCAGGGGACAGTAGCTCCCACTATGGGAACCTCTGCCTAAGAACATACCTCATGAGTCCTTTGGTGATCATCAAAATATATATTTCTGATAACAATAGAATTTTTATTTGCTCTGAATCTTAGTTATCCAATGCACAATTCATCTTTCATGGCGAATTTTACCCTCTTTGGTGTATATCGTTGCACCCGTGCCCATGACTGCATACCACATCATTTGTGCGATTGCAATGATTGGAAAATCCCCCTCAACTTCTAACTCCATGTTTAGCATAGGTACCAATTTTTTCACCAGTATTTTTATGACATTGCTAATCATGGTCCCACACATCAGTTCTCTCTAATTGGTGAAAGCCCCTTTAATGAGTGCTGTTCTTCTTCTTGGAGCAATTAATCTTTGCCCATTCTTGTCCAATACACATATATTCTCTAAATTGTGTAATCACACCTGTAGCCATTTGTTGATCAAACTGGAAGTATCAGTTTAGGGTAATGGCATCAAGTGTGAGATTGTTTAACCACTGCTCCTCTTTATGCCCAGCTCCAATATTAATTTTCTAAAATAAAAATTACAATTCTCCTTTCCTGATTTAACACAGAGCTATTATGCTCTTACAATTCAGAATAAAAAACAATAAATGTACCAATGCCCAAAAGGTTGTGAATTTTCACCCAAAATAGTAATGTTAAACAGCAAATTTCATAAATGACTTGGCATGGACTAATTAGCAATTATGAACAAACATGCCCGTAGGTGAAGATTTGATTGACCCAAAAGAAATGTGGAGGCTAAAATATGTCATTCATTTGATAAAAACATCCTCTGAAATCAAAGCTTGGTTGACATATACCCTCCTAAATTGGATTCGATGAAAATTTTGGATGATTTGGTTAAAAAAATGCTAATTCATATTTCCTTCATCGCATGGCCACGAATACAAAAACTGTTTGAATAAACAATAGCTCACAGAATTTACTCGACTAATTGCCAGCTTGTAACAGCTAACTAACTTGTATTTCAAGCCAGTGTGATTCAACTCTACATCTGCCATGGCAGGATGTGTTTTGGTGTCTCTGTAATGTTTTTCTTCAAGTACTCGATATCATCAGTGAAATTGAATTTAGCTAAATTCACTAGTGAATTATAGATTATTCTCCGATCACGCTTATGGAAATTGTCCAAACGGAATTTTTGTAGCTAACTAAAGGAAGTGATACGAGGTAACTTAATCACGTATGCTCATTGATCATTCTTCATTTAATTGAGAGCAGGAGATGTTTTATATAAAGAAGGGTTGAGT